>OX465596.1:21250000-22500000 GCA_950022295.1 Bromus sterilis | reverse complement strand
CTATTGCAGGGCGTAGGAGGACCTGGGGAAGCAGGAGCATCAAAGAGAGAGGCGGGTGGGCTAGGAGAGGTGGTGTCCACGGAAGGAGAGGACGATCCGATGGGGAGCTGGGCCGCGGACGGAGGGGACGGGCGCGCGGCAGGGGATGCAGATCGGGAGTTCGTGGGGGACAAAGGGGAGGACAACGGCGGCGGGACCGGAGGAGAGGGTGGTGCGCGGCGCGAAGCAGGGCGGAGGGGAGATTGGTCTGGGGAGACGACATGCGGGAAGGGGCTCGAGTGTCCTGGAGTGGATCGGTTCGGGAATGATGAGGTAGGTGGAGCAGGAGGACCGAGGGGGATTAGGTGAGGCTGATGTGGAGGATCCGGCGAGCAGGTTTGTTGTGTGTTCATTGGTGCAGCGGCTGTGTAGGGAAAGGAAGATTCATCAAAAACGACATGACGAGAGATGAAAACACGGCGTGAGTGGAGGTCTAAACAACGATAGCCTTTGTGCTCGAGTGGGTAACCTATGAAAACGCACCGAACAGAACGAGGGGCCAATTTATGTGGAGAAGTGGAGTATGTGTTAGGAAAACACAAACATCCAAATGCGCGGAGATGGTCATACGTTGGGTGAACGCCAAAGAGAAGGTAGAAGGGAGTGAGGAAGTTAATGGGGCTAGAAGGGCGACGGTTGAGTAGATAGGTGGCGGTATGGAGAGACTCAACCCAAAAAGCAGGTGGAAAATTTGCTTGAATGAGGAGGGTGCGAAGAATGTCATTGGTAGAACGAATGAGGCGCTCCGCTTTGCCATTTTGTGGGGAAGTGTATGGACATGATAGACGAAACGTGATGCCATTGTTGGAGAAATAGGTGCGGAGAGAGGAGTTGATGAATTCACCACCATTATCGCATTGGAGACATTTTATGAGGACGTTGAATTGTGTGAGCACATATTGAAAGAAACGTTGGAGGGTAGGGGAGGTGTCGGATTTACAACGTAAGGGGAAAGACCATGAATAATGGGAGAAATCATCTAGAACAATCAAGTAGTATTGATATCCGGAAAAGCTGGCAACGGGCGATGTCCATAGATCGCAATGTATTATTTGGAAGGGAGCCGTGGTACAATGTTGGGAAGCAGAAAAAGGAAGTCGTGGTTGTCGCCCAAGCTGACAAGTGGAACACACAGACTTGGCATTATTACGTAAGTGAAGAAAATCTTGAGAGAGCCGGGACAAGGCAGCCCGCCCCGGGTGGCCAAGCCTCTTGTGCCACAGGTCGCCGTCCATGGTGAGAGAGAGAGCCGCCGAACCATGCATCGAGTCACCGTGGAAAGGGTAGAGCGTGCCGGAGCTATTGGAGCGCATGAGTGGAGTCCTGGTTGCGAGATCCTTCACAACAAAGCCAAAGGGATCAAATTCTACCGAGCACCAATTATCAGTAGTGAACTTGCGTACCCCAATAAGGTTTGTAACAATAGAAGGAGTGACAAGAACATCATCTAAACGAAAAGGATAGGGTGTAAGAGTGGTGGAGCCAGCAGCAGTGACAGGTAATCGATGGCCATTACCAACAACGATGCTAGAGGAATGATGCCATGAAGGAGAATGACAGTGGGAGAGGTTACCAGATTGTCCAGTGACGTGCGACGAAGCACCCGTATCCATGATCCACTCGGTGCTGCTGTTCGGGTGCTGATGGGCGATGTTGCTGTACGCAGCGTTGAAGAGGGCGGTCTGGTCCCAACCGGACGGCCCAGGCAGCATGGTGGGAGGAGCAGCAGGGTACGGTGCGGGTGCAGGGTATGGCGCCGGCGAGGAGAACATCACGGGGTAAGCCTGTGTCGGGGCAGGAGGACGCGGGCCGAGCACGCCGGCAGCGTTCGGAGGAACCCAGGGTGGTCGAGGAACAGCCATGCCGTACGGCGCGAAGTACCCCATCCATGGGGTTTGCGTTTGGGCAGGAGTGCTGGACTGGCCACGGCCGCCATCGCCACGGCCGCGTCCACGCCCACGCCCACGCGCACGCCCGCCATCGCCGCCGCCGCCACGATCTGGAGAGGAACCGCGCCCCTGGTTGCCGCGTCCAAGGGAGGAGTTGTTGCCGCGATCGCCGGAGGAAGAGGAACCGCCGCGGTCCGAGGAGCCGCCGGATCCGCCATGGATTACGAGCGCCGTGGTGCCCTCAAGGAGAGCACGTTGTGTCATCTTCTCCTCAGCGGTGGAGAGGCGGGAGACGACGGTCTCAAAGTCCGGCAGGGGCACGGTGTCGCCGATGATGTCGCCGAGGGCATGGAACGGCTTGGCGAGGCCGTGGAGGAGCTGCATGGTTACGTCAGCCGCTGGAACGGCCTTACCGACATCGCGGAGGGCTGTTGCGAGAGATTTGAGGCGACGCGTGTACTCCGCGATGGGCAGGTCGCCTTGGGTGAGGTTGTTGAACTGCCGGCGTAGGTGGATCGAGCGGGAACCGCTGTTGGAGAGGAAGTAGCGCTCGAGCCGAGTCCAGACGGTGAGCGCAGTGGAGTCGTCGTCCATCACGACGTCGAGCAGGCTGTCGACGATGGTGGCATGGAACCACAGCAGAACGGAGACGTCAGCCCGGCGCCATTCCGGGTCAGTTGTCGCCTGCTCGGTGGTCTCATCGAGGTGGTCGAGGGCACCGTACTTGGTGGCCACGAAGCAGAAAAGATTGCGCCAACGATGGTAATTGTTCTCGGCTGGATCGAGGAGGAAACGGATGTAGTTGGTGATGGTGCAGCTGTGAACAGAGAGGGGAGGGTGGTGGGAAAAAGAAGATGGGGTAAAGGTGGAAAGAGAGCCGGCGGCGCCGGAGGTAAGGGCCGGTGTGGTCTGGTTTGAGGTAGAGGATAGAGTGGCGGAAGCAGTGGAAGAGTTGGTGGCCGACGCGGTGTTAGCCGCAGGACCGGCCATGATTGGCTCTGAAACCAAGCTGAAGAGTAATTATCCCTCGGTAATCACACACATTGTATTTCATACATAAGTGGTTACATATATAGAAGGGAGGGAGAATTACAGGGGCATGCAGAGGCACACGCAGGTGCATGCAAGGCATGACTCGGGCCAACTAGCCATGAGAATAGGACCACACTGTTATACAGTTAGAACAGATAAGCACGTATTGTTCAACACACAGAGGCCATCAAGTACTCAGTAGTGGAGAAGTAAATAACGTCCAAACATATTTTTCCACAAACTGGTTTTCCATAAAATAGCTACTAAAACTGGTTCTGTTAAAAAGCAGCTAAAAACTCGTTTACCATATCCTCGTGGTTTATATCAGGTATCCAAACAACCACTAAACATGCATGGCACTAATCCAGAACCTTAACAAATCTGCAATATTTCATTCCATTAGCACAACAACTAGCGTCATATATAGGGCACGCAGATCGCTCGGCTGCACGCATCCACAGACCTAATGGCACCACGGAAACGCCAACGACAAAACAACTCTGGCACGCCGCCGTCGCGGAGGCTACCGGCGGACCTCCTGCTGGCGATCGCCGCACGGTCTGACCCCAGAACCATCGTCCGGTGCGCCGCCACCTGCAAGACCCTCCGCCGCGAAATCGCAGACGGCTCCTTCATCCGACAAGCTGCCGCCGGCGTCGTTCCGACGTGCGTCCTCCTGGCCTACACCCGTCGCCACAGGCGCCAGAACCGCCGCCGCAAGCCCTTCGTCTCTCTGGTCCACCCGGCTACGCCGGCCGCTTCATCCTTCGCCGACAAGCACCTCGCACCCTTCGTGGCCCGCAGCGCCGCCGACGATCTCCTCGGCCGGTACGACCCCGTGACGTCGCGCGGCGGCCTCATCGTCCTCCTCCACCGCCACCTTGTCCACGAGCACAGAGACTCAGATCTGTGCGTGTACGATCCCATGACCGGCGACCGCACCTTCCTCTCCACACCACCGGGCATCTCCTTCGACCGGTCCATGATCGAAAGCTATCGTCAGCGGTGCGTCTGCTCACCGCTGCGGATGGCATAAGCTCCTCCTCGTTCATGCTACTCTTCGCCGATCGGGTCTGGCGCAGGTTGAGAGTCCAAACCGCCGCACCGTCGTCCGACGCCGGCGACGTGAGCTGGGGGCCTGTAACTGAACACTATGGCGACCCGATAGAGCATAACTACGAGGAGCACCAAGACGCCGTCGTAATCCATGGGGGCGTCGTCCACTGGCTCCAACATCGACATGGCCCCGAGATCCTCACGTACGACGTCGGCACGGGGAAGCTAGGCACTTTGAAGCTCCCAGCCATGCCCTTGAACAACAATCCAGCGCAGCTTCACCTGAGGATGTCACCAGACCGGAGGCTACGGTTTCTCAGGGCTGATATGTTCGTCATTACCATGTGGATACAACTCCCTAGTAGCCATGGTTGGGAGCGGGAGGCCGTGATTGACATGAAGGAGAAGCTACGGTTGTTCGAATCCTACGTCCCTGTTCCTCATATGATGATTCAGTTTGAGCGCTCGGGGTCGAGGGAGAGGAACAACACGGTGATGTTCTGGATAAATTACCAACACACGGTACTTATCGTCCTTGACTTAGAGACGAAGGTGTTGGATTTTGAGGATCAACTAGGGTAGATGCAATCCGGGTATTATCCGTGTACGTGTAGGTGTATCCATGTCCAGATCAAGATTGGACAGAGAGGGATGGAGGGATTACCTTGTCCCTTGCTGCTCGAGGAGCTCGAGGTGTCGGCCATGGTGAGGACGACGACGGGACGGAGTGGGCAGTGGTGGCGGCGGAGCTTCCCGTCACTGCTGCGCAAAACCTAGATCGGGTTTGATGTGTCGGTGGGGTGTGCGGCGCAGGTGAACCTCGTACCTTGTGCAGCCGGCCCCCACCTCTTTATATACGCAGCGTGACAGGGGCCCACCAACCATGAGGGGTTGGGCGCCCCCGATCAGGGCGCGAGTCAAGGGTTCGTTCGGTCGTTGGACTGGAACGGGAGAGATCAATCTAACATTCTCCCCCTTGATCTCAACTTTCCTTTTTAACTTTATACTTTTCCTTTACTCGTTTCATCACAGATTAGTATATAGAGCATGTTTCATCGTCACAGCTCAATTGCCGATAGAATCAGACAGCTACGACATACCTCTCTATTTTGAAACAAATTCTGTTTCTTTTGGGCCTCTCATGATCCAGGAATCATAGGCTTTCCCTTAAACCCATGCCGGCTAAGTGTTCCTTGAACACATTGGGTGGTAAGCCTTTCGTAAGCGGATCCGCAAGCATATCCTTTGTCCTTATATGCTCGAGACTTATAGTGTGATTCTGGATTTTATCTTTCACAACATAATACTTTATTTCTATTGGTTTGGTTGCATTACTCGACTTGTTGTTGTGAGCATAGAATACTGCGGGTTGGTTGTCACAGTATAACTTTAGTGGTTTGTCAATACAATCTACCACTTTCAAGTCGGGTATAAATTTCTTTAACCATATCGCCTGCCCCGTGGCCTCATAACATGCTATAAATTCTGCATACATCGTGGACGATGCAACTATTGACTGTTTGGAGCTTTTCCACGAAATAGCCCCTCCAGCGAGAGTAAAGACGTATCCTGACGTGGATTTTCTATCATCTTTATCCCCCGCAAAATCTGCGTCTGAATATCCCTTTATCTCTAGGGAATCAGAAGATTTGTATGTTAGCGTGAGGTCTTTTGTGCCTTGCACATAACGCAAAGCTTTCTTTACCATCTTCCAGTGTTCTATGCCTGGATTTTCTTGATATCTACCGAGTACCCCGGTGACAAAAGCTAAGTCAGGGCGAGTGCACACTTGTGCATACTGTAAGCTTCCAACAGCCGAAGCATATGGTTTTCCTTTCATTTGATCGATCTCGTACTAGTTCTTGGGAGATTGAAATTTCCCAAAACTGTCGCCCTTGACTATAGGAGCAGGAGTGGTATTACTCGTCTGCATATTATACTTTTTAAGAACCTTTTCTAAATATGCCTTCTGTGATAGTCCAAGAACTCCATTCTTCCTATCTCGGTGAATTTCTATGCCCAAAACATATGATGCTTCACCAAGATCTTTCATGTCAAAGTTTGAGGATAAGAACTTCTTTGTTTCTTGAAGTAGACTAACATCACTGCTTGCAAGCAAGATATCATCCACATACAAGATTAGGAAAATATACTTTCCATTCTTAAACTTTGCATAAACGCAATTATCCTCAACATTCTCTTTAAATCCAAATCTTTTAATGGTCTCATTAAACTTTAGATACCACTGTCTAGAGGCTTGCTTTAATCCATAAATGGATTTCTTTAGGCAGCATCCCATGTCTTCCTTGCCTTTCATGATAAAACCCTTGGGTTGTTTCATGTAAACATTCTCCTCTAAATCCCCGTTTAGAAATGTCGTCTTTACATCCATTTGATGTAGCTCTAAATCAAAATGTGCAACTAGTGCCATTATGATTCTGAAGGAATCCTTACATGAGACTGGAGAAAATGTCTCATTGTAATCTATCCCTTCTCTTTGTGTAAATCCTTTTGCCACAAGTCGTGCTTTATACTTTTCTATATTCCCATTAGAGTCATATTTAGTTTTGTAGACCCATTTACAGCCTACTGTTTTGGCTCCTTTAGGAATATTTTCTAAGTCCCAAACATCGTTGGAACTCATCGATTTCATCTCGTCTTCCATTGCCTCCTGCCACTGCGACGAGTGAGGGCTTCTCATGGCTTCTTCATATGAAGTGGGATCATTGTCCATATGAACTATTTCCGTATTATAAACTTTATAATCAGAGGAAATAGCTGACTTTTTAGGTCTTTTAGACCTTCTAAGAGCCTCATTTTCTGGCACATCTTCTAAAGGTGGCTGTTGCACCTCCCTTTCATGCTCAACGATGGGTTCAGCCGGTTCCTGACGGACAGGTTCCGGATCTTCACCCATAGTTTGCACGGGTGGAGTTACAACAGGTGCTTGCACCACAACCTCGGGGATTGTCCATGCAGGTACAACAGGCAGTGAGAAAAATGACTCCTGAATCGTCGGATTAGGTGCTTGCACCCTCTTCTCCTCAAGATCAATTTTCCGAGCTACCATGCTCCCCCTCATCATTTCGTCCTCTAAGAAGATTGCATGCCTCGTTTCTATAAACTTTGTGTATCTGTCTGGACAATAGAAACGAAAACCTTTTGATCTATCAGGATAGCCAATGAAATGGCAACTCACTGTTTTTGGATCTAACTTTGCAATATTTGGATTAAAAACTTTGGCCTCAGCTGGGCTCTCCCACACCCTAAAGTGTTGTAGGGAGGGTACTCTTCCTGTCCAAAACTCGTACGGTGTTTTGGGCACCGACTTGCTTGGTACTCTATTGAGAATGTGAATGGCGGTTTTAAGCGCCTCCATCCATAATCCCAATGGTAACGTGGAGTAACTCATCATGCTGCGCACTATATCCATAAGTGTACGGTTGCGCCTTTCAGCTACTCCATTTTGCCGAGGCTCGCCCGGCATTGAGTACTGGGCTACTATGCCAGTCTCCTGTAAGAACCTTGCAAAAGGTCCAGGGACTTGGCCATATGGAGTGTGCCGACCGTAGTACTCCCCCCACGGTCAGATCTGACTATCTTTATTCTTTTATCATGTTGATTTTCTACTTCAGCTTTGAATATCTTAAATTTATCCAACGCCTCATTTCTTTCTTTGATTGGATAAATATAGCCATATCGGGAGTAGTCATCTGTGAATGTTATAAACGAGTCATAACCATCCACACTTTTCACAGGAAATGGTCCACAAATATCAGTGTGAATTATTTCTAGTGTTGCTGTGCTTCGATTTGCACCCTTTTTGATTTGTTTTACATACTTTCCTTTAATGCAATCTATGCATTTTTTCTAAGTCTGAGAACTCTAATGGAGGAAGAATTTCGTTTTTGACTAGTCTTTCTATTCTCTCCCTCGAAATATGGCCCAAATGACAGTGCCATAATTTCGATGAGTCGTGAGTTCTGTTTCTTTTCTTTTGTTCTTTGTTCGACGCGGAAACATGCTCATTCACATTACACACAGAATGCACTTTTTCACATAGTGATAACAAATAAAGCTCATTGTGAAGGAAAGCAACACCCACATGAGAATTATTAAACCATATGGCACATTTGCCATGTCCAAAATAGCATTCATAGTGACATTTGTCCAAACGAGACACACTAATCAAGTTTCTATGCAAAGAAGGAACGTATAAAACATCTTTAAGCACAAGCTTGAAGCCATTAGCTAATTCTAGGGAGACGTCGCCGACAGCTTCAATGTCTGCTTGAACTCCATTCGCAACTTCAATGCGTCTTTCTCTTCTTTGAATAGTTCGCGTCGAATGGAATCCCTGTAATGAATTTGCAACATGAACAGTTGCACCTGAGTCAATCCACCAAGTAGATTTTGAAAACTGTGTATACAAGTATTCATTTACAAATGAAACAATGTTGTTACCTTTCTTGGCCATTATGGACTTTAGCCAATCAGGGCAGTCTTTCTTGTAATGCCCAGGCTTCTTACAGTGGAGACAACTGTCTTTGTCCACTGGGAAAGACTTCTGCTGATGCTGATAGGGAGCTTTTCCATGTGGTTTTGAGGGGGAACCATAGTTCTGATTCTTTTTCTTGTTTTCCCTCACATAGTTCAGAGAACCACCATATGAGGATTTTATTCTTTCCTCCTCTTGTACGCACATGGCTATGGTCTTTTCTATGTCCCACCGCTCTGGCTGGAAGTTGTAGTTTACAACAAAAGTTTCAAATTCTTTTGGCAATGAAGCCATGACCAGATGGACAATGAGTGCTGGCTTAAGTTCCAGGTCATCATCCATTGGCTTTAACTTTGCAGCCATATTGCTCATCCGAAGGATGTGCTCCCTTATTCCATGTCCACCCCCGGTGTACTTTTCAGACACCAGTTGCTTGACCAGCTGGGTGGCATAAATCTTTGAAGAACCAGCGAACTGGCTCTTTATCCTTTCAAGGAGCTCCCCTGCGGAAACACACTCTGGAATTGAACACACAATGTGTGAGTCAATTGTATTCTTTATAAATGACATGCATTTCTTATTGGCGGTGAGCCACTTTGTGTTCTCGAGAGTGTATGACATCTCGAACGGAGCATAGTCCCTTTTCTTTTTCTCCCATGTTGCATCAGTGTCCTTGGCATCTCTGACTGGCTCTGTAGGTTTGACCGGCTGTGGGGTCTCCACTACCCAGTCAACCTCAGCACAGACAAATGCAAAGTCCACCTTCTTTCTCCACTCGGTGTAGTTGTCACCTTGGAGGGTTGGAACTTCTTTGATACAACTCATCAAGTAGAACCCTCCTGAAACCACAATTAAGTGAGAACATAACAACAATTGCATGCAATAATCCAACGTTGGTCAAAATTAGGGCATACAACTATTGGTGCAATTAAAACTATATCACCGTTGGGAAAAAAGATATAAATAAATGCACATATTAACAATAATAAATTATGATTATGTTATTAACAACGTTGGTCATAAAATAACAGAACCATAATTACTTTAACATGCTCTTTTAAATAATTCTAACTTTTATTCACTTTTTACTCTTAAAGGAAAAAGAGCACTTTTATCTATTTGCAGCCGAAACATGAATAAAAAATTCATAAACTTTATACTTTTCAGAAACTTTTCTTTTACTTTTCTATTTTCTAAACAAAATTTTCGTTGGATAATTTTGAATAGAAAAAAAACTGTATGAAATTTGCCCAAAAACTGAACAAAAAACAAATAAACATGCTTCTGTAAAAAAGAAAAAACAGAAAACGGGCGGCATAGCCACCCACGGCCCACGGCCAAGGCGGCCTGCTCGGCCCGCCCGCGCTAGGAGCCCCTCTAGGCTTCTGCCTCTTTTTTTTTTCTTTACTGCCGGCCGTGGCCCATGCGACCCATGGCCAGCTCTCCTTTCGGCCTGACCGGCCCGTGTGGGGGGATGGAGGGGAGATCTTGGCCGTCCGTCAGATCTGACGGCCCTCCGCGCCTCTCGCCAGGGCAAAACCAGCCCGGCCGCCTCCCCCCGTAACCCTAGCTTCACTTCGCCCCCACCCGCGCCTCTCTCGCTCGCGCCTCTCGCTCCCCGCCCCCGCGCCTCTCGGTCGCCTCCTTGCGACCCTACGGCGGCGGCGGCTGTGAGCCCGGCGGCGACGAGGGCCCCCGGCGCGGCAAGCCTCCTCCCCCTTTCCATTCTTTCCTTCATTCACCGCCGCCCCCTGCTCACGTGAGAGAGAGAGAGACGCCGGCGCTCCCCTTTTCTTTCCTCTGTATTCGCGACGAAGAGACGAAGACGGCGGCCCCCGCTGACCCCCTTGCCGGTGTGCGCGAGCACCTCGACGGTGAACGCGCCGCCGTCAAGCGGTTCACGGTGGCGCCCCCTTTTTTTTGTTTGTTCTTTGCTCTTTTTCCCGTCGGATTCGAGGGATTGTTCTTCTTCTTGATGCCTCGTCTTGCCGATGCGCATCAAGATCGAGAGGAACCGGCGCGACACAAGCGACGGCGCACTTTGCCCCCTTTGGGGTTTCTTTACCGTGGGGATGGGGAAACCTTGTTCTTTCTTTGTACCCGTAGAACACTACAACCTAGTGGCTCTGATTATCATTGTTGGATTTTGAGGATCAACTAGGGTAGATGCAATCCGGGTATTATCCGTGTGTAGGTGTATCCATGTCCAGATCAAGATTGGACAGAGAGGGATGGAGGGATTACCTTGTCCCTTGCTGCTGGAGGAGCTCGAGGTGTCGGCCATGGAGAGGACGACGACGGGACGGAGTGGGCAGTGGTGGCGGCGGAGCTTCCCGTCACTGCTGCGCAAAACCTAGATCGGGTTTGGTGTGTCGGTGGGGTGTGCGGCGCAGGTGAACCTCGTACCTTGTGCAGCCGGCCCCCACCTCTTTATATACGCAACGTGACAGGGGCCCACCAACCATGAGGGGTTGGGCGCCCCCGATCAGGGCGCGAGTCAAGGGTTCGTTCGGTCGTTGGACTGGAACGGGAGAGATCAATCTAACAGAAGGAAGTACGTAGGCAAGATCTCAATCCCTCCTTGCTATTCGAGATTCACTTGTCCGAGAGGTTACAAGCCATGAAAATATTTTCCTAGACACAATAATTAGGGGAGGAGGCAAATTATCAGTCATTGTTTTTTAGTTGGAATCACCTGCCTTTGGGATGTCTACTACTCCCTCCGATCCATAATAAGTGTCGCTCATTTTGTACTAAGCTAGTACAAACTTTATACTAGAGGAGCGACACTTATTATGAATCGGAGGGAGTAGTTGTCTACTCGATACTCTTTCTCTCTCTTTTTTGCGAAAATGTTTATTTTTTTATATTTAATACATATTTTCATAAGTCGTATAATTTCTTTTAGATATTTATGGACATGAATATTCATCCAAAATATACAATTTCATGGTGAATAAGACCACATTTATCTTGCAAACGGAATATCAAATTGGTGGGTGATGAATAATGAATCTCTTTAAGTAAGTTATCTAAGTTCCAAGGAATTGAGGGCTCCTGGTGCATCGAGAGGTCGCTTTCGATGATGGATCCGGTTGATACTTTTTTTAACTCGTTGGTAAAAAGTTGATATAGAAAAAGATGTGACCTGTTACTTCACTTTAGTGTTTCAGTTAACTTAATTGTCTTTAGCAGCTTGAGTGCTTGAGAAAAACAAACCAATAAAAATCAAAGGGAAACGTTTGGCAACAAACCAATAACTTAATTGTCGAATCTTCGCCCGGTCGCATCACGCACACTAGCGACCTATTTTGGTGCAATTGATTGGCAACAGAGGTAATGTATTTCGGTGTTAAATACATTCATTTGAGAATGTTGACAAAAAAATGCTATTACCTCTAATCCTTATTACTTGTTGCATAACTGATGTATTTCAATGTTAAATACATTTATGTAAGAGAGCGTGGTCGGTGATGACGACACCATATATTTTGTTGCAATGGGTAACTGGGAAGCTACCATTGATTCTCAATTTTTATTGCAACCAGATATGATGAAGTCTGAGCAGCGATGACAGGCTACAAAATTTTTGCAACAGGTAGCGAGAAAGCTACTACCAACGACTAACCGATGATGAGTGCGTTCTACGATGATGGTGCCACAAGTTTTGCTGCAATTGAGAAAAAAAATAAGAACACGGGAGACAAATTTTTACTGCAACAGGTGATCCAATTTGCTACTCCCTCCGTCCCATAATATAAGACGTTTTTTCAATTCAAATTGAACTCCAAAAACGTCTTATATATTGGGACAGAGGTAGTACATAGTAATCGCTGCTCCATATCCACCAACCAAAATTTTAGTCAACTAACCGGCGCTGACCAAATCAATCCTCACACAGATCCCACAATACAAATCAGATCGAACAACAAAAATACTGAATGAAAAATGGCGCAACCGTGGTATTTCTCTAGAAAATACTAAACATACAAACTTCTAGAAAGTGCACAGTTAAGAACTTCAACTTTGACTATCAGTACTAACAGAATAGTAAGGTTGTTGAGATGAAAATTGTTGCAGTAAATTCAAAACTTTGACTATTAGTTTCACGCAGTAAGGAAAAAAAGCAGAACTATCACGTTTTGAATTTGCAAAAATAAAAAACGTTTTGAGCTGCAGTGCGGTACAGAAGTGCACATGGTGTACCTCCAAAGTCTCCGCAAATCCGTAGTAATCTTCTTTTGCATCGTTTCAGCAAGCAAAATCCGGCAGTTATCTTCTCCAAAAGCTGCATCATGAAACTGCCTGTTTGCCCGAGAAGAAACAATGGCGTGCGAAGGTCTTCAGCTCTGTTCCCTCTTTCTCTCCTCGTCTCCTCCCCTTTCCTCTTCTTATCGACCCCAAATTCATGACCCTACCCGCCACCGCCGGTGCCGAGTGCGAAATCGCGGCACTCTACCGAGTTTAGGCTTGCATTTTGAAGCCAGAAATGGAAAATTGCCCACGCCACGTAGACCCTACTACGGACGCGGAGGCGCCGCGCCTGCGCGAGCGAACTGCCTCGTCGGAGTCACGTTTCGCAGTCGCCAGGCGACGATCACACTTCACTCTCCTTGCGCGCCGCTGCGGCTATAAAATGCGGCCCCAGCCCCCACCTGCTGCACCATCACACTTCACTCTCTGCCTTCTCTTGCTCTCTAGCACGCACACATGACCTCGAGGGTGGCCATGGCTGCGTGGTGGGTCTGCGCATTCCTCCTGCTCCTGGCGAAGGGGAACTCGGAGCCGCTGATCCGGCTGCCGACGGGCAATGGGCTTGCCCCAGTCCCTGCCCCTGCCGCGTCGGCGGCGGGTGAAGGGGTGACCAAGTGGGCCGTGCTCGTTGCGGGCTCCTCCGGCTACGGGAACTACCGGCACCAGGTGAGCGTCCATTGCCGGCCTCGGGTGCGATTGCGAGCTCTGAACAATTCTGTGAGTGTTTTGCTCAATGCTGTTGGTGTTCTTGATGCACGGCAGGCCGACGTGTGCCACGCCTATCAGATCCTGAAGAAGGGAGGCCTCAAGGATGAGAACATCGTGGTGTTTATGTACGATGACATCGCCAACAACCCTGACAACCCAACGCCTGGAGTCATCATCAACCATCCTAAAGGCAAAGATGTTTACCATGGTGTTCCCAAGGTACTTACTACTTACTACCTGGCTCAACATGCGTCTTGTTTGATGTAAGAATGCATAGCACTTTGGTGTTCCTACAAGCTACAATGACTGACCAACTGAACATGCATTGCAGGACTACACTGGCGATCAGGTCACTGCCAAGAACTTCTATGCGGTTCTCTTGGGGAACAAAACTGCCGTTGCTGGAGGCAGTAGGAAGGTGATAGACAGCAAACCAAATGATCACATCTTCATCTATTACTCGGATCACGGGGGTCCTGGTAGTCTTGGTACGGTCTACATACTCCCACGTAAACCTTGTTGTTCAGTTGATTTGTTTTGTAGTATAACTTTGCTAACCTTTTCAAATAATATGTAGCTATGCCCAACCTGCCATTTGTCTATGCTTGCGACTTCAACAGAGTGCTACGACAGAAGCATGCTTCCAACAGCTACTCGAAGATGGTATGTATCCTTTCTTTTCTTTTTCGCTTCAAAATTATATTTATTTTTGAATCTGAAGTAGTATGCTTCGAGTCTTATCTCTAATAACAATTGCAAATTTTGGCAGGTTATATATGTTGAAGCGTGTGAAAGTGGCAGCATGTTTGAGGGTTTTATGCCAGAAAATCTTAATATTTATGTTACAACAGCAGCAAATGCACAAGAAAGTAGCTTGGGAGCATACTGCGATGGGATCACCTGTTTGGGTGATGTCTACAGTGTGTCTTGGATGGAAGACAGGTAAGTATCATCTGAATATATGTACCAGTTTGTATCAGTTACCTAAAACAATGATGCTTGATATTCTGAACCATGATCCCACTTTGCAGTGAAACTCACAATCTGAAGAAGGAAACAATCAAGCAGCAGTATGAGCTGGTAAGTCTTGAGTACGGCTTTCTTCATAGTCGTTAGCAGCAACTAGTGAGTAGTGGCTGCTTTCTTGGGCAGGTTAAAGCGAGAACGGCACCCTCAAATGAGTCCATGGGTTCTCATGTCATGGAGTATGGTGACAAGACATTGAAGGATGAGAAGCTTTTCCTATATCAAGGTTTTGATCCTGCAAATTCAAAGATCACAGACAGGCTGCTTCCGCCCATCCTGGAGGGTGCGGTCAATCAAAGAGATGCAGACATTCTTTTCATGTGGAAGAAGGTAATTCTCCACTTATCTCCTGTCTGCTAGTTCATCTTCTCTGTAACTAACTTTCAGCTTAAGACAGTGTTTTGTTTTGCCAACTTTGTCTGCTGATAATGTATCTTCCCACAAAATAAAATGTATCTTCTCGATTTCAGTATGAGCAGTTGAATGTGGGATCAGAAGAGAAGCAGAGGGTTCTCAAGGAGATCAAACAGACAGTGTCACACAGGAAGCATCTCGACAACAGTGTCGATTTCATCGGGAAGCTTGTCTTCGGATTCGAAAAGGGGCCTAAAATGCTTGAGGCTGCTAGAAGCCCTGGCCAGCCATTGGTCGACGACTGGGATTGTCTGAAGAGGATGGTGAGTGTGACAATTTCTGCACTTGCACACCTGCACCCTTTCTGTTTCCGGTTGAACTGACGCTGTACTCTGTTTCAGGTGCGAGTGTTCGAGTCCAGTGCGGATCACTCACTCAGTATGGCATGAAGCACATGAGGGCATTCGCAAACATATGCAACAATGGCGTCCCCGACGCAGAAATGAAGGTGGCGAGCGGCAGCGCTTGCGGCGGCTACGACGTGGGGAAGTGGAGCCCGTTGGCTGTAGGCTACAGCGCTTGATTCACTACACTGCAGTAGTATACATGGGAGCAATAGTAAATGCTTCAGGGGTTCCTACACCTCGTATGGTGTAGTACATTGGTATACAAGAAACCACCCAACAATGGCTCCCCTTGTGGTGTTGGGTTAATCATCAGTAGTTTATAGTCGTGCTTATGTAAATCAAAATTGACTGGAATCAATTTAAAGGCAATGAATAATGTGTACCAGAAGTGTGTGAATGCCTTTGCATGGCAGTGCCATCCTTTTCATTTTCTTTCTTAGAATGCATGACAGTGTCATCTGATTTGGGAATAATGAATATATAGTTATCACGGTTTGTATGATATTATGGCTAGTATAATTGATAATCTTTTCTTTTTTTATCAAAGAATTCCGGAAGATATTTCATCGTGTGAGATAGAAGGTTTTTTTTTTGCGGGGAAGTGAGATAGAAGGTATTGATTTAGTAATTAAGCTGCAAGATAGGTCTTATTTCTCCCACAAAGAACAAAAGATTGGTCTTATTTAACCTGTGGAAAAAGTTAGAGGTGCTGAAATTCTTTGTGGTACGACTAAGTATCCTACTGATTTTTAGTACTTGGAACTAAACAGGATTTTTATTTGGTCTCATAATCTTTGTTAGGCCTTTCTTGAATGCTTGTGGAACTGTTGTTGATTGTCAGAAAGAAAATTAGTACGTTAAATTTGGAGAAAGTGAAATTGAATTTATTTTCTCTAAGTTTTCTAAAAAACATCTTACTGAGGACTTGCCTCATATAGATGAGATAGAAATGATTGTTGCAATAGGTATGTCTCTTAGTGATTTATTAGAGCATGAAATTTTAATGTACGAGAGGAAGGAAATAGACAATGTTTTCTTTACACAATCACCAACCTTAAAACAAAATCCGCATGTTGAAGCTTTGGAAGAACTTACACCTCCTTCCAAGGGTAATCTTGTGTTTGAATTGAAACAACTTCCTGATACTTTGAAATGTACTTATTTGAAAAAAAACATGTCATTGTTAACCTAAACTTACAATATATGAGGACAAAAGATTTTCGTATCTTCTTCAAAATCATCGTGCTGCTACCGGTTACACTTTGGATCATTTCAAGGGTATTTGTCCTATGATCTGCAGTCTTAAATTTCATGTGGAGACAAATGTTAAACATGTTGTTGATCATCATCGTCACTTCAATTATAAAATGAAATGAAGGAAGCTGTAAGGAATGAAATTTTAAAATCTTTTGAAGTTGGTATTATTTATCCTATTTCAGATAGTAAATGGATAAGTCATCTTCATCGTGTCCCTAAGCAGGAAGCTTTAGTTGTTGTTCCTAATTAAAAGAATTAACTTATTAAAAAAGAATTAGTACTAGTTATATGACGTGCATTGATTATATAAAATTAAATAAGCCTACTAGAAATTACCATTATCTTCTACTTTTTATTGATAAAATGCTAGAAATATTGTCAAAGCATTCACTCTTTGTTTTCTAGTTGGTTATTCTAGCTTTTGTTAAATACCCGATTTATCCCAAAGATCAAGAGAAACCAACGTTTACAATGCCCTTTCAAAACTATGCTTATAGACATATGACTTTTGGTTTATGTAATGTGCCAGCTATTTTTCAAAGATTGTGACTCTTATCTTTGCTGAATTTTATGAAAAACTTGTTGAGGATTTCATGGGTGATTTCTCCATCTAAGAAACACTATTGTTTGCACAAAGTTAACATGGTTTTGCAAAAATGTGAGGAGACTAACTGGGCCTTTAACTTGGAAAATGTCACTTTATGGTTAATGAAGTTATTGTTCTTGAGCATATAATTTATGCAAAAGGGATTAACGTTGATAGAGCTATGGATGATTCCATTGAAAAAATATCATGCCTCAAAAATATAAGAGCATCTCCAACCGAACCCTTAATAATCTATAACTCCTCATTTTACTCCTCAATCTGCACCTAACCGATCCCTCAAACCGTTAGAGAAGTAATAAATAAGAGTTGGGCGCAAAAAGTAGTACAACTCTCTCAAATATACTTGATTGGTGTCTTTCGGGTTAATTTTTTGGTTGCCCCCTCCCCCTCCCACCCGAGTGACCACAACTTCCCGTTGCCACCTGATGGCGTGGAAGTGGATAATTGTTGGAAAATATGTCCTAGAGGCAATAATAAAATGTTATTATATATATATATATATATTCCCACGTTCGTAATTAATGTTTATATTTCTGTGCTATAGTTGCAATGATCCTGACGGTGAGATTCAGAAGAAAACTCATTTGCATGTGTGCAAATGTAAACACCAAGAGTTCCTGGTTTAGCCTCTAAGACCAGCTCATGTGCTAACCGATGATTACGTTTTCTTAATCATGGACATTGTTCTTGTAACAAGGATGTCAGTAGCAATGAGAACATATTGTTAGCAAAACAATGATGTTGAACCGACCCCAGTATTGAATGATATACTTAGATATCACATCGTAACAACGTTATAAGTCATATCATGAAATGTTATCATATACGTAATTCCTTAGACCATGAGAGTATCGAGTTGCTTCACGCAGGAAGATGTACTTTGGTTCTTAGATGAATCCTCCCGTTACTGGGAAGTAGTAAAATAAGTTCTGGGTACACCAGATAGTGTGTCTAGTAATTGCGATAGTTCAAGACTGGGATTTGCTCCTTCATGATGAAGAAGATATTCACTTCGGGCCCACTCGTATGACGGTATCCAATATAGTCTGGCCAGACGCATTGTGATTTAGTCACGGGGATACCGGAATACGATAACGAGAAAAAGGGACAAACGAACAAAGAGGATAACGAGTGGCTTGTGTTCAAGAAGTTGTTACACATGGGTGCCAAACTTCTCTCCTCTGACTTTTTCATATATCGCGAAGCAAAGGGAATGGTACATGACTAAACATAAAGGTTCACCCGAAGTTTATTCGTGTATGTGCGGGAGTCAACATGGGTGTCCATGGCTCCGCTGTTGATTATTGGCTATTGACAAAAGGCTGTTGACCTATGTCCAGAAGATGTTCTGAGTCATGTCCGCATTATACCGAACCTATTGGGTCACACACTTAACGAGTAGTAATCTGTTAGAGAACTAGGAGATGAAAAGAGAAAGGGTACCGGAATTGTTTCGGGTGGAACCGAAAGTGTTCTGGGTAGCACTAGAAGTGTTCTAAGTGGTGCCGAATGGTTTCAGAATATTCGAGAACAGTCTCGGATGGTTCCGGAACATTCAAGAAGAGTCTTGAAGTGGTCACAAGACATCCATGATAGTCTCGGAAGGTTTTGCAACATTCGGTAATAGTTGTGGAAAGGTTACGAAACATCGGAAAATTGTTCCGGGAGCTCCAAAAATGTTCTGGGAGGTTCCGAGAGGTTCCCTGGAGCTTATGGAAGTATCCGGAGGGTTATGGAACTCTCCAAGATGCGGAAACCGAAGCTAGGCCAAGTAGGAAGGTCCACAAGGCCGTAGGTCGGTGGGAAATAGACTTTCCTTGGGGGCTAGGGCAAAACGCCAGGGTCCCTAGCGTTTCCCCCCTAGACGCCGTAGTCCGCGGCGTTTCGTACTGGAATCCGTGTTGGACTCCTCCGGGTGGCCAAAACCGACTTTGGGGAGAACCCTCGCCCAAGTTGCGACCCCAGGCTTCCACCTATATATTCGGGGGCAGGGGTAGCCCCAAAGACACACCAGAAAAGCCCCAAGGCTGCCCCAGCTAAATCCCACGGGCCTCTAATTCTCTTCGGGCTAGATCGTTCTAGTCCGGACGCCGCTAGGCTCTTCTCCCTCTAGTTTCTCTCGGTGGCGTTCTTCTCTGGACGGCGGAGCGCTGCTGGATTACTACATCAGGATGTGTGGATATTGGTAGAGGGATCATACCTTTGATCCTTCTTCGAGGTCCTTCTTCTTCGACGTCCTTCTTCTTCCTCGGAGATCATGTTCGAGGGACTTGTTCGTGGGAGTTGATCGGGACGGTTCGCGGGACAGATCGCGCAACGGATCGTGGAACGGAACGCGGGATCGATATCCTCGCGGTTGGGAGGTCATTGAAATTCCTAGCTGCGGGGATCTGCACCAACGGTCTTCACCAACTCTACTTCCGCTACATCGGTTGGTGAGCCATGACCTAAAACCTTGTATGCAATCTTCATAGATGATCTTGGGTGATTGCTACGTAGGCCGAATTTTTTTGTTTTCTACTGCGTTTCCCAACAGTGGTATCAGAGCGATCTATGAGTAGATGCATGTTTAGGTCTAGATCATATGTGTGATATGAGGCATTGATTTTCTTGTTGCTTCCCTGTCATGTGATTTTTTCTGTGCTTGATGGCAAGTTGAGGTTTTGCTACAAGGATTGAGTTTTCCATCGATCCCTCTATGCTGCTTTCAGTATGCTGGTTGCCTTGATCATGGTCTACATCAAACTCCTTGGATCTCATCTTAATCTCGCAATAGAAGATTTAACATGAAGGGGCTTGTGGATTTTATGAACTCAAATTCACACGGGGGTCACGCGTTGAACGAAGTTTGGCTTGTGGCATTAGTTGCTGCACGCACCCCGGACGTTAAACTAGCAACAATGAAGTATCGTGTTTGGTTTGTATAGGGAACAACGTTTGCATGTAACCTGCTAATCAACCACGATAAAAGTTGCAACAACCCGTGTAGATGGCGATCTAACTCGTTTTTGCAGAGTATGCATGTGATGTGGTATAGCCTTCAAGATTTGCAATGTGTTTGTATGAGATGCTATATGATGTAATATTTATTCACAACCTGCGTGTCGTGGTACGGCATGATGACTGGAGTCATATGATTGTCACTTAATTATGGCCTGCGTGCCAGAACTGTTTATTAGCTCGAGGCAAAGCAATAGATAGATGCAAGGTGATGATCTACGATGCGGAGGTGGACCCCGACGCACATGCCGGAAGCCGTGGTGTTGGTCCCGGCGCCAAGGACAAGTTGGTGGACACGGTGACTTCTACCACGACGACGTGAAGACAATGAAGACTTCACGAAGCAAAGGGCTATATCATATCACATAATTTTATGAACTGCCTATGATGTTTATCCCTTTGATGCACCCTTGTTTGATGTGCGGTAGTCGTGTTTTATTAGGGTGATCTCTCGCAAAACAATATCAAGTTGATAGTGTTCTTCCAACTGTAGCACCGTCTATACTATGTTTCACACCGGAGCAGGTCATGTCACATGGGTGCACACAGTGTGACGCATAAAAGGCGGGTGTGTTAAAAGAACACACAGCACATTACAGTTGGTTGTCTTGACGGTTTGGATAAAAGTTTGCTACCGGAACACGCCCATCGAAAGATGAACAAGAATCACCTTTGGCGTGATTGGCAAGTTGGACTATCGGTCCAGTCTAAGTCATCAGTGATGTCACATCAATGGCGGACGATTGGGTCGGATCTTGAATCACTCCAGCATCAATTACGAGAGATATTGATCTGAGTGGGAGCGCACTAAGTAATTAAATTGATTAATTACAAGTGCAACTTAATTATGAACAAAGTCTAAGTATTTGCATTATCGTTGTAGAATAATGGCTCGCGTTACCACCTTCCCAATTGATTTTGATTAACTGTATTATCTGGTAAAAACTTTACGATTGGTACCGTATTGTGAGGACTATCCTCAATAGTGTCGAGAAGGAGCTTGTCCTATCGCAAATTTTTGATGCTCTCCCGCTGATGCTATGGATGATGTGACTTACGTCCATAATCCAAAATGCTAGAATTCCACCATAGCTAAGTGCATTGTCTTCACCACCATGAAACCCGAACTTCGAAACGTTTGAGATAGTTATGTTATATTCATGGAACTGAAAAATTGTTTTCAGTAGTAAGACAATTAATGTTGGATGTAAGATATCTAGTACAATGTATGATTGTAAGCATTAGTGAAAATGTTCACTGTGCTCTAAACAAAACTGATAAGTGTGGGATCCAGAAGAACATCGATCATATGATGATGAGAATTAAGGGAAAGGAAGTCCAAAGGATGTTAGTAAGACTCAGACGCCGGAAAGTCCATGGCATGCGCCACCCTTGATCATATGTGATCTTCTGTGAGTAGGAGTGACATTGGAAATAGAACTATTATACGTATAAAGGGAAAGCGAAAGAAGACTGGAATATCCAGCTCAGAAATGAAAGTCATACGAAGTTATAGATGAATTCATTGCTGGTCAAAAGATGTAATTCTTGGGAATCATGATTAAGCGGTTAATCTTAATTCTTGTATATTGTGATTAAACTGTTGATCACTAGAATATCACTTCAATTGCATATCATTGCAAGTCGATGCAAGAAATACTATGGCCTTTATGACTAGCTAATGATGAGTTTTGACACACACGAGAACACGGTAAAAGGTTTACTATGCTATGTGTTGACTCTATGATTATCTTCATAATTCATTTTAGAGTTGAGTAATTTGTTACTACACTTTAGCCTTGTTGCAAAACATCATTTTGAATCATGTTTATTGCAAGAGAGTTGTTCAAAGCTATGAATAACATAAAGTCCATACTTCTATTGTGAATAGGTTGTATGTTATGAATCTTGATAATAATGCTAAACATCCATAACACTGACGCTAAACGTCGCAAGACTAACAGAAATACCACAAGTGTGTGGCACTGCAGTTTGTCACAAGTGACATAACATGCATGAAGAATTTCCATAAGTGATGGACTTTTGAGTCATATGATTATGAATCACTTGACGCTTGCATACATTGTGTAAAAGTAATGTGACTTAAAACATCGTTGATAGGCCATGCATTAACGGGCAACTAAATTATTGAAAATCATACATGATGATGTGTGTAGTCTAATAAGTGTAGTTGTGTAAAGTGGATTTTCTATCTTCACTCATGAACTGAAGTAAATATATGGATATCTGTTCAGTGGAGACATACGTCTGAAATCTTTGAAACGTTCAAAGAAAATTAGAGTGAAATAGAAATGTATTGTAACAAGAAATAATGCTTCTGCAAATTAGACTGTAGAAAGTAATATTTGAGTTACAAGTTTAGCGAACGTCTGATGAGTTGTGAAAAGGTGTCATAACTTGTGCCTCGCGGAACTCAACTAAGAGTAAAGTGTTCGAGAGACATAATCAAGCCATGTATGACACGGTAAGATCAAATATGACGTTTATCAATTTGCCATTATACTTATTAAAATTATGCGTTAGAGACTACATTTTTTACACTGAAAAGAGCACCATCAAATCTGTTGAAATGACACCATATTAGATGTGGTATGAACTGTCAAAACCATGTTGTCTTTTCTTAAAATTTGGGTATATGAGGCATATGTTTGACATACTCAAAACCCCAAATCAGATAAGTGCTACTTTGTTATGGTTATGCCAAAAGTTTTGGTATTTCTCTATCACTACACAAAAGCAAAACTGTTTTTTGTTAAGAACGTTGTGTTTTGAAGAAAAATAGTTTATTACAAAAGAGTGAGTGGGAGGACAGTGCAACTTGTCAAAGATTGTTGAATCTTCAGAGAAGTGCGCAGCTGAACCACACAGGTTAGACAAAAATCGTACAAACATTGATGGTATATAAACGAGATATTATTGTTCGACAATGATAAACCTGTAATATACAAAGAAGCGTTGATGGGCCCTGACTCCGGGATTTGGCTAAATGCCAAATAATCCGAGATAGTATCCATGGAAGTGAGTCAAGTTTTGAACTTGGTAGACCCTCCGATAGACTGAGAGTCTAAAGAATATATAAATGGATCTATAACTGATTTAGATGAAATTGTTTTATCTATAAAGCTCAACTCGTTGGAAAGATGTTTTCTAGCAAGTTCAAAGGTTGAACACGGCGAAATAGTGTCGACCGTAGAGATGCTTTAGTCAGTTCGGATTATACTAGCAATTACTACATATCTCATTTATAGGATATGGTAGAATGAACGTCAAAACAAAGTTCCTACACGGAAATATAACAAAGGACGTATACGTGATACGACCGGAATGTTTTGTCGATTCAAAGGATGCTAAAATAGATGCAAGCCTTGGATATCCAGTGATGGACTGAAGCTAGCATAACGGAGTTGGAATTTTTGTTTTGATGAAATTGCCAAAAGAGTTTGTTTTCATCAGGAATAACAAAGATGCTTGAATATTCAAGAAAGTAAGTGGGAGCTGAATAATATTTCTAAAAACTTATGTAGATGACATATTGATGATTAGAAATGATATAAATTTCTTGACACGAATAAGGACTTCATTGGAAATAGTTTTCAGTTGAAGAACTTGGGCTAATATAGCATTTGTAGAACAGTGATCTATGAAGATAGTAAGTGCCCGATCATGTTAAAGCCAACACTACATATTGACATGATACTAAAGTAGTTTAGTATGAAACGCCAAGAAACATGTTCTTGCCGAGGTCATGGTGAAAAGTTGTTTCCAAAAATCGGTGTTTATGAACACAGATAAGCAAAACAAGTGAATTGAATTCCACTCAC
This sequence comes from Bromus sterilis, assembly GCA_950022295.1. NCBI lineage: Eukaryota > Viridiplantae > Streptophyta > Magnoliopsida > Poales > Poaceae > Bromus > Bromus sterilis. The sequence goes on along the minus strand of OX465596.1, from coordinate 22,476,031 downwards.
CTGTGTGTTTGGATTAATCTTGTACACCATAATATGTAAAACAACCAGATATGTCCAGTGCTCCAAAAGGTTGGGAGCAAGATACCAAAGTGATCAAGATGTTGATCATTGGACAAACAGTGAAAAGTTAAACTTATGAAAGATAAGATATGTTATGAAGAGCTCGTTGTAATAAGTTACACCAGCTGAATTTTGATGTAAACAGTTACACTAATTCAGTCTTCATACTTACTCCGACCGATTTTCGATTTTAATTGGGATTATGTGTTTCACACGTAAGGGTGGCGCAGTATGGAGGAACTTTGTCAAGTTCGATATTGTGGCGAATTCTATAACACGGGCTAAGTATATTGTTGCTTAAAGAAGTAACAAGGAGGGTATTTTGAATCATAAATTCATTTATGAACATGGTATGGTTTCCTAGATGCTTGAAACTCATGGAACATTGATGAATGATTTCATGACTTATTCTAAGGAACCAAGGTCCTACCAATTGATTCAAACATATACAAAGCTAAACTGATAAAATTAGTGAATTTTATGATAGCGTGAAAACGCAAAGATATGCAAGATACAAGCGGTCCTGAAACGTCAGATCCTTAGATGAAGTCTATACCACAATTGAAGCATGCATTACACCGGTATGCCATAGGTGTAAAGTGCTCAAACACTAACAATATTATTGACTCTAGTGCAAGTGGGAGACTGTTGGAAATATGCCCTAGGCAATAATAAAATGTTATTATATATATATATATATTTCCACGTTCGTAATTATTGTTTATATTTCTATGCTATAGTTGCAGTGATCCTGACTGTGAGATTCAGAAGAAAACTCATTTGCATGTGTGGAAATGTAAACACCAAGAGTTCCTGGTTTAGCCTCTAAGACCAGCTCATGTGCTAACCGATGATTATGTTTTCTTAATCATGGACATTGTTCTTGTAACAAGGATGTCAGTAGCAATGAGAACATATTGTTAACAAAACAATGATGTTGAACCGACCCCAGTATTGAATGATATACTTAGAGATCACATCGTAATAACGTTATAAGTCATATCATGAAATGTTATCATATACGTAATTCCTTAGACCATGAGAGTATCGAGTTGCTTCACGCAGGAAGATGTACTTTGGTTCTTAGATGAATCCTCCCGTTACTGGGAAGTAGTAAAATAAGTTCTGGGTACATCAGATAGTGTGTCTAGTAATTGCGATAGTTCAAGACTGGGATTTGCTCCTTCACGATGAAGAAGATATTCACTTCGGACACACTCGGTATGACGGTATCCAATATAGTCTGGCCAGACGCATTGTGATTTAGTCACGGGGATACCGGAATACGATAACGAGAAAAAGGGACAAACGGGCATAGAGGATAACGAGTGGCTTGTGTTCAAGAAGTTGTTACACATGGGTGCCAAACTTCTCTCCTTTGACTTTGTCATATATCGCGAAGCAAATGGAATGGTACATGACTAAACATAAAGGTTCACTCGAAGTTTATTCGTGTATGTGCGGGAGTCAACATGGGTGTCCATGGCTCCGCTGTTGATTATTGGCTATTGACAAAAGGCTGTTGACCTATGTCCAGAAGATGTTCTGAGTCATGTACGCATTATACCGAACCTATTGGGTCACACACTTAACGAGTAGTAATCTGTTAGAGAACTAGGAGATGAAAAGAGAAAGGGTACCGGAATTGTTTCGGGTGGAACCGGAAGTGTTCTGGGTAGCACTAGAAGTGTTCTAAGTGGTGCCGAATGGTTTCAGAATATTCGAGAAAAGTCTTGGATGATTCCGGAACATTCAAGAAGAGTCTTGAAGTGGTCACAAGACATCCGTGATAGTCTCGGAAGGTTTTGAAACATTCGGTAATAGTTGTGAAAAGGTTACGAAACATCGGGAAATTGTTCCGGGAGCTCCAAAAATGTTCTGGGAGGTTCCGGGAGGTTCCCTGGAGCTTATGGAAGTATCCGGAGGGTTATGGAACTCTCCAAGACGCGGAAACCGAAGCTAGGCCAAGTAGGAAGGTCCACAAGGCCGTATGTCGGTGGGAAATAGACTTTCCTTGGGGGCTAGGGAAAAACGCCAGGGTCCCTGGTGTTTCCCCCCTAGACGTCGTAGTCCGCGGCGTTTAGTACTGGAATCCGTGTTGGACTCCTCCTGGTGGCCAAAACCGACTTTGGGGAGAACCCTCATCCAAGTTGCGACCCCAGGCTTCCACCTATATATTCGGGGGCAGGGTTATCCCCAAAGACACACCAGAAAAGCCCCAAGGCTGCCCCAGCAAAATCCCACGCGCCTCTAATTCTCTTTGGGCTAGATCGTTCTAGCCCGGACGCCGCTAGTATCTTCTCCCTCTAGTTTCTCTCGGTGGCGTTCTTCTCTGGACGGCGGAGCGCTGCTGGATTGCTACATCGGGATGTGTGGATACCGGTAGAGGGATCATACCTTTGATCCTTCTTCGAGGTCCTTCTTCTTCCTCGGAGATCATGTTCGAGGTACTTGTTCGTGGGACTTGATCGGGACGGTTCGCAGGACAGATCGCGCAACGGATAGTGGAACGGTACGCGGGATCGATATCCTCGCGGTTGGGAGGTCATTGAAATTCCTAGCTGCGGGGATCTACACCAACGGTCTTCACCAACTCTACTTCCGCTACATCGGTTGGTGAGCCATGACCTAAAACCTTGTATGCAATCTTCATAGATGATCTTGGATGATTGCTACGTAGGCCGAAATTTTTTGTTTTCTACTGCGTTTCCCAACAATAATGGCTTCTCGCCCTTCGTTGGTTACCCCAAGTGGAAGGTGAGATGTAGGATAGCAGCCAATTTCCCCTATGTAGAGGATAGGTTTTGTCTCCCGTAGGACTCTGGAAGTGAGAAGTAGGTGTCAACGACGCAATTGACGTGGACATGCACGCAATACAAATAACTTTGCTCCCAACGAAGTTCAGAGAGGTTTTCAATCTCTCCGGACTTGTTGTTTACAAAGGATCAAACGCAAGTGATAAAGGATAATAATAATAGCAACTAGAAAGTAAAGCAGGAAATAAATTGAGCAGGTAAACAGTGATGAGAATATGGACCGGGGTCCCGTGATGTTCACTAATGATGTCTCTCTCCCAAAAGAGGATAAAACTGCTATGCGAGGTAAAAAAATCACAGCTGGGCAATTGACAGGATTAAAAACGCACCGCAATGCTAACTATGCTACAAAGAAAGGAAAAGGCTCAAAAGCATGGGTGTTACGCCAAAATAAGTAGACCGAAATCCAACTTCATCTACTACTAATCATCCACCCTGAGATATCTATCCAGAACATCTCGCTGGTATTAAGTTGCGAGCCCCACCCAAAGTGTAAACCCAAAGCAACAGACAATTGCATTAAAAGAACTTTGCGTAAAGTAAACAATCCTTGCAACCGTGGTTACAAGCACCGTTGTTTTCCCCCTTGTGGAAATAGCACATCCCCTAGACTCATGTTTCTGTCACTCTCAAGCTAGTCATCAGGGGGCATGAACCCACAATCGAGCATAACGTTCCCTCTTGGAGTCACTACCTACTACTTGACCAAAGCAATAAACAGCAACGGAGAACATGCAAGAATTACTCAAGAACAAAAATATAAAAAATAAGAACCAAATATATTACTCAATCACAAACTGAACATAGTCTCATAATCCATCAGATCCCAGCAAACTCAGCATAGCAATAGCAGAAAGAATTACATATGTGCCTTGACCATGTAGGGCAGCTCAAAAGGTCTAATCCATGAAGAACAAAGAGGGGAGGAGAACATCACATAGCTACTGATCACGGACCCATGGTCCAAGGTAGACTACTCACGGATCATCCGGGAAGCGTCCATGGTGGAGGAGAGGCTCCCGGAGATCAATCCTCCCTCCGGAAGGGTGCCGGGAAGAGGTCTGCTGGCGCTCCCGATCTTGGAAGCGCGGCGGCGGCGAAACAGAGGAGAGATCGCGAAAAAGGGTTCTGTCTTCCGAGGTTTCCCGTCACGGAGAATATATAGGCGAAGGGGGCAGCCAGGGGGCCACCAGGGGTCCAGGCGGCCCCCTGGCGCGGCCCCACCCTAGGGCGCGCCGGGTGGGTGCCTGGGGCCCTGGTGGTGGCCCTCTGGCCCCACCTTGGTGATTCCGGAAGCTTTCGGTACGCTAATTTTTTATTGTATTTTTCCGGAATTTTTGGAGCACTTTTAATACGGGGGAAACCTGAAATAGAAAAACAACAGAAAACAGGAACTGGTACTGGGGTGCACTGAGTTAATAAGTTAGTCCAAATATGATCAAAAGTGTATGAAAGTGTATCTAGATCATAGCAATATCACACAAAACATGCATGGAACAAGAAGAAATTATAGATACGTTTGGGACGTATCAACATCCCCAAGCTTAATTCATGTTCGTCCTCGAGTAGGTAAATAATAACAAGCATAATTTATGTGGTGACATGCTAACAACCATATAAGAACTTTGAAAGTAAATCAATCAAGATATGTAATTCAATTCAAGTCATAATAGGAAAGAGTCTATATTAGCATTAAAACAAGCAACATAAGAACATAAAGGTGCAAGAGGTCTCGCTGTCCGTGACTCGAATGTCTACAGATGGTGTTTGCGTGCAAGAAGTGGGAGATGGGAATACAAGAATTTTTTTTTGAGAACTCAATCTACTAAAGTTTCACACTTAGTCTTCTTTGGAATCTTATCTTGACTCTTCCCCATACCACTAGCCAGGTACAAGTCAATTTGATCCACTCCCTTTCGATATTTTGAGCACTCATGCAATGGATGAGCGTAAGCACGAGAGTTGACACTTAGGATGGCAAAGAGAGAGATAAGGTGGAGGAGGAAGACAAAAAGGGTGAGAAAGGCTCACATCAATGAGGACAATCATAGGCGAGAACGCAAAATGATAGATATGATGTGAGGAGTAGGGATTGCCATGCAACGGATGCACATATGAGCTAAGAAAAGCTCTCCAATGGAACTAGTGGGGTGCATCCAACTTGCTTGATCATGAAGACCTAGAGCTCATTTGAGGAGGCTCATCCTTGGAATATGCAAGCCAAGTTCTATAGTGTGAAGGTCCACACATAGCTATATGCATAAATGATCATCTTGAAAGGGCATGCGCCCTTATGTTTGGTTTTGGTAATTGATGACAATCTTTATGGACTAATGGTTTCCTTGAGTTATACTTTAAGGTTTGTCCATAGGCAACGCTTGAAGATCATATGGTGGCTTCAATGTTGTAAGATGAAGATTACGTGTTGACCAAGGTGTTCTTCATGGAGCCATCCAAAGATTGGTCAAGTTGATGTGTGCAAGGTCAAGAGGAGCATCACGAAGATATCATATGCTTGGAGCTTGCAGACCATTTGGTGATTATGGTCTTGTGAAGATGTTCCTAAAAGAGGCTCACCCATAATGGTGTATGGGGGAGCTATCTACAAGTCTTCATCGAGACGACGGAATCAAGGAAGATGTTCCAACTTGAGGCGGGCATGATCGTCATCATCAAGCTCAATTGGATTATGCGCAAGACAAAGGTTTGACTAGTTAGGTGTCTAGTTTACCGGTCTCTTGGTAGTAGTTAGGAGACCGTGTTATAGGCTAGGCCGAGTCGTTCGTGGAGAGCTCAAACCTTTTGCTTCCTTGGCATCATCTTTATTGGTTCTTGTTTGGCTTTTCTCCGTGTGAGTTTTGGAGCTTGTGGTCTTCTTCATGACAAGCTCTTGTTCATCGAAAACGGATTTCATATGCATCTTCTCGTATGTTTTTCGATGTGGGAGATTTGTTGGGTCGTCTCGGTTAGAGGTTTCACACCTCTATCTGTTCGTTAGCTTTCCATCAAGCTTGAGTTTGCTTTAATCAGAGTTCATTTGTAGAAGTTGTGGCAATTCAGGGTTTGCCTGTTTCTTTGGAGTTCATCTGTTGTGTGGCCTGGGCTCCCTGGTTCTGCCAGGGCGGTAGTACCGTGGGCGAGTACCGCACTCACTACTGTAAGTCCACTGGACTTTGCGGTAGTGGGCACGGTACTGGCCCCCGGTAGTACCGTGGGGCGGTAGTACCGCTCCCAGCGCGGTAGTACCGTGGGCAAGTACCGCACTCACTACCGTAAGTCCACTGGACTCTGCGATAGTGGGCACGGTACTGGGCTTCGGTAGTACCGTGGGGCGGTAGTACCGCTCCCGGTGCGGTAGTATCGCACCACGGTAGTACTGCTCTCCGAGCGGTAGTACCGTGGTTGGTGGGCTGCCAACGGTTCGTGGGGGACTATAAAAGGGGGTCTTCTTCTTCCTTTGTCCCCACCCGGTTCTTTGCAAGTTCTTCCCCCCATTGTTGACCTCTTTGAGCTTGCTTACTCTCTTCCCCTCCTATGATTCTTGCTCCTTTTTGAGGGAAAAGAGAGAGGAGGTCTAGATCCACATTCTCCACCAAGTCAACTCTCCTTCTTGTGAGGGGAACCTTGTGGATCTAGATCTTGGAGTTCTTTGTGTTCTCCTTGTTCTTCCTCTCATATTCCTCCATAGCTTTTGTTGCTTTGGTGGGATTTGAGAGTTGGAGACTTGAGCACTTCGTTTGCTCTTGCCATTGCATTTGGTGCATCGGTTTGAGTTCTCTCCGAGGATTCTTTGTAGTGAGTGAAGTTGAGAATATAGCTACTCTTGAGTGCATAGGCACTCTAGAGCTTGTACCTCGTGGGTGCGTTGGCACCTAGAGGCTTGTTGTTACGGAGCTCAATCATTGTGGTGGAAAGCTTCGGGACGCTACAGGAGCCTCCAATTCGATTGTGGAGATTGCCCCGAGCATTGGTACTGGTTCGGTGACCTCCCCCAAGGGTTGCCATTTGTACGGGTTCGGTGACCGCCCTCAAGTGTCCTAATAGTGGAATCACGGCATCTTGCATTGGTAAGAGCGTGAGGAGAAATAGGGTGGCCCTCGTTGGCTTCGTTTGAGCATTGTGCTCCTCACCCTCTCCAAACGGAGACGTACTTCTCGCAAGAGAAGGAACTTCGGTAACAAATCCTTGTCTCCATCGGCTCCACTTGTGGTTATCTCTACCTTTACTTTGAGCAAGCTTATTACATTGTTTATCTTGTGATTGCTCATATTATTGTGCATTGCTTGTCCCATAGGTTGTTCATCTAGTCAACCTATTTTATTGTGCACCTACTTTGTGATAGCCTTAGTGTTCATGTTATATATGTTGCTATCACATAGTTGTTTATCTTGCTTAGTATAAGTTGTTGGTGCACATAGTTGAGCCTAGCTTATTTAGGTTTCTTGCTTGGCAAATTAAACGTTAAGTTTTATTCCGCATTTGTTCAAGCCGAAACCGTAATTATTTTAAACGCCTATTCACCCCCCCCCTCTAGGAGACATCCACGTCCTTTCACATCTCTATGGAGTACAAGATATACGAGGGACTATGAGTGTGAATCTTTCAAAAGGAATAGAGTGTCGCCCCTTTCTCTCTTTTTATTTTCTCTTTCTCTTTTTTCTCTTTTTTGTATTTTTTGGGTGGCCTCAATGGCTCTTTCTATTTAACTCTCATTTGTGCTCTTTGGGATCTTTGCCTCACTAAAGGGAAACACTCTATTTTACAAGAAGTATAGAAGATCTTCACACTTTACAATGTACTCAACATAAAGAAGATGTAGCTATCATGATGTATGCAAATGTATGCATCTTCCAGTGTAGCAGGAACATGTATGACATGAAGATCAAGTCATGAGAAGGTGGATTGCATGACAATATATCTCGTAAAGGCTGTGGAAATGCCTTGATAGGTAGGTATGGTGGCTGTTTTGAGGAAAGATATAAGGAGGTTTATGATTACAAAGCGTATCATGCCAAGGGTTTGGATGCACCGGCGAGGTGGACGCCAACTCTCGGAGTGAGAAGAGGGCAATGCACGGTACCGAAGAGGCTAGCAAATATGAGGAGGTCGAAGTGTCAACTTTCAATACTTACATTAGTCCGAAGAACTCAAGTACCCCGAGGAGGAGTGTATGGGGGTTTGGTTATCCTTGCGCATCCTCGACTCATGGTACGTGAGTGTACTCTAATATACGATCCCTCCAAAGATTAGTGATCCATCTAGTAGCTAGAGTTCTCAACTAGTTTTTTAGTATTTGAAAATAAACACGGATTGCCCAAAATACGACACCTATCACTAATAGGCTAGAGCTCTTGACACCAAAAGTTCAAACATTACTCACAAAAATACCTCAAAACTATTGCAAGTTACTACTACAATTGAATAGCAACCTCAATTACCTACTTTCAAGACAACTCAGTGCAACAACCAACTCTCTTAACAAGATAAACATGAAAACTAAAGAGAGTTCCAGCAACAAACTAAACTAAAACTAAATCTCTTGAGAAATATAAACATGGAAACTAAGAGCTAAACATGGCAGCAGCTACGAAAAGATAAAGAACACACAACAGAAGAAAGATAAGCATGAAAAATCCTATGATGTGTTCTAGTTTGAAGTGGAGTGTGTTTCTCTCCCACACAAAGTAAGATGGGTTCTAACTTGTTATGAACTGCAAACAAAGCTAAATAAAAACTAAAAAGTAAACCTAAGAGCGAGACGCTCCAAGCATAGCACATAACGCATGAAGTGATAAAAATATAGTGAGATGAAGGACGAACTGATGATTGTTTATGGAGAAGGGGATGCACGGGGGCATCCCCAAGCTTAGACGCTTATGTATCCTTGAATATTTATTGGAGATTCATGGGGGCATCCCCAATCTTGAGCGTTTGACACTCCCGGATCTTCTTTCATACATAACTCATCATAAGCTGATTAGAGAGGTTAGTACACTTAATAAAATAAATTTTCTCCACTGGAAATAAAGATATTCTTGAAGAGCTACTGTTTCTCAAGATTGCCAAAAAGTTTTTGCAAATAAAAAGCAAGCTTAAGGTTTGCAAAAGTGAGGAAAGGAAAAACGTCGCAGAATCTGTGAAAAACAGAACAACAGGTAGTAAATAATTTTTTCTGGGTACTTCTGCAACTCAAATCAAAAACACTCAGAATAGACGCTCGAAAAACAATTGCATGGAGCATGCTTTCAAAAAAATTCAGATCAAAAAGATAATCTGGTGATTTTAGGCTAATTTTTTCGTCCAAGGACAGAATCTGTTTTCTGGACAGCATGTCACAACTTTTGAATTTTCTTGCAATCGGAGGCTAAACTTGGCACAAAGATTGAAAATAAAGATACAATGATGTTGCTACAGTAGTAACAATCATCAAGACCACTAATAACAGAAGTAAAAACATCTTGGTTTGCCTCCCAACAAGCGCTTTTTTTACGCCTTTAAGCTAGGCATAAAGCAAAAAGATCAAGTTTTATCAAGAGAGAAAGAATAGCTAGCCCGCGTAACGGACTCAAAAGGTAACTTAATCTTTTTCCTAGGGAAGTGTTCCATCCCCTTTTTGAGAGGGAGTTGAAATTTTATATTCCCCTCTTTCATGTCAATAACAGCACCAACGGTGTGAAGAAAAGGATGTCCCAAAATAATTGGACATAAAGGTTCACACTCTATGTCCATAATAGTAAAATCAACGGGAACATAATTGTCATTGACAATGATAAGAACATCATCGATCTTCCCCAAAGGTTTCTTTACGGAAGAATCAACGAGACGAACACCAAAAGAACAAGGATCAAAAGGTTTCAATTCAAACATATCATACATTCTTTTGGGCATAACGGAGGTACTAGCTCCAACATCACATAAAGCATAGCAAGAGAAGTTATTCAATTTAATTTTTATCATAGGATCCCAACCATCCTCTAGCTTCCTAGGTATGGAGGCTTCTATTCTAAGCTTCTCCTCCCTAGCTTTGATGAGAGAATTAGTGATATGCTCTGTGAAGGCAAGATTAAGTGTGCTAGTGTGGGGGTCTCTAGACATTTTGTGTAGCAAGCTAATAACTTCTGAAAGGGTGCAACTATCAAAATAAATGTCACTACTATCAAAGGTGGTAGTGGTGTCATCTAGTCTCACTTGTTTGAAAGCCTCTATGTTCATATGAGTTTCTTCTTCTATGGTTGAGGTATTAGCACCGCCATTAATAGGTCCAATGGGACTAGGAGTGTGTTGGGTGCTAATAGTTTGGGTGTCCTCAACAATTTGGATAGTAGCAACAGTGTGGTGTGTAGGAAGGTTCTTAATTCTATCCTCTTCCTCTTTTTCTCTAGCCCATCTTTCTTTAAGTTTAGCCATCATCCTAATGTTTTCATTAATTTGCAATTGGATAGCATTAATAGGAGTGGCCTTCCTCTCCTCGAGGGGAGAGTTTCTAATTTTAAGCATCTCATGTCTAGGGCTAAGTTGTCTACCTTCAAAGAGAGATTATCTAACTTGTCTAATCTTTCCTCTACACTCTTGTTGAAGGATTTTTTGAGTAGTGATAAAGTCTTTAAGCATGCTTTCTAATTCAGAGGAGGGGTTCTTGTTGCTAGGATAAGTGTTGTTGTTCCCATAGTTGGATGGAAACGGTCTAGGATTGCTAGAAAAATTACCCCTATAAGCATTATTATTGAAGTTGTTTCTGGAGATAAAGTTCACATCTACTTGTTCCTGAGCAACCGAAGAATTTAAGGGAACCTCATGAGGATCGATAGGAGATTGCTTGGTAAGTAGAAACATAATCAAGTCAACTTTTTCATTTAGGGAGGAAATCTCCTCGACAGAGATTACCTTCCTACCTGTTGGAGCGCGTTCGGTGTGCCATTGGGAATAGTTGGTCATCATCTCATCTAGAAGTTTTGTGGCAGCACCAAGTGTTGTTGACATAAAGGTTCCTCCCGCGGTCGAATCTAACAGTTTCCGCGAGGTAAAGTTCAAGCCTGCATAAAAAGTCTGGATAACCATCCAAGTAGTCAAACCATGTGTAGGGCATTTCTTAACAAGAGATTTCATTCGTTCCCAAGCTTGGGCAATGTGTTCATTATCCAATTGTTTAAAATTCATAATGTTGCTCCTCAATTGGATAATTTTAGCAGGCGGGTGGTACTTCCCAATAAAAGCACCATCTTTGCACTTGTCCCAAGAATCTATGCTATTCCTAGGCAAAGATTGAAACCAGATTTTAGCTCCTTCCCTCAAAGAGAAAGGAAAAAGCTTAAGCTTAACAACATCACCTTCTACTTCTTTATACTTTTGCATATCACATAGATCAACAAAATTATTTAAGTGTAAAGCAACATCATCTCCAGCACCAGAGAATTGATCTCTCATAACAAGGTTTAGCAAAGAAGGTTTAATTTCATAAGAGGTAGCTGAAGTGGCAGGTGTGGCAATAGGAGTGCAGATAAAATCATTGTTGTTGTGACTAGTGAAGTCACACAACTTGGTGTATTCAATGGAAGTCATAGTAGCAGCAAGTGTGACACACATTTTTTTGTGTGATTTTTTATAAAGGACACTAAGATAAAAAACTAAAAGGTAAACTAACAAGACTAAAAAGCAAAGGTAAAAGATAGTGTGCAACTCCCCTATCTTGTAGATTGGAGTCCGGCGACGAAGCCCAAAATTTGGCGGTTGACGGGACCAATCTTTTGCCGCACTCGGAAACCCCGGCAACGGCGCCAGAAATTTGCTTGATGGCGTGGAAGTGGATAATGGATTCTCTCCCTTCGTTCGTTACCCAAATGGAAGGTGAGATGTAGGATAGCAGCAAATTTCCCCTATGTAGAGGATAGGGTTTGTCTCCCGTAGGACTCCGGAAGTGAGAAGTAGGTGTCAACGGCGCAATTGACTTGGACCTGCACACAATACAAATAACTTTGCTCCCAACGAAGTTCAGAGAGGTTGTCAATCTCTCTGGCCTTGTTGTTTACAAAGCATCAAACGCAAAGGATAAAGGATAATAATAATAGCAACTAGAAGGTAAAGCAGTAAATAATTTGAGCGTGTAAACAGTGATGAGAATATGGACCGGGGCCCCGTGATGTTCACTAGTGATGTCTCTCTCCGAAAAGACGATAAAACTGCTATGCGAGGTAAAAAAATCACAGTTGGGCAATTGACAGGATTAAAAACGCAATGCAATGCTAACTATACTACAAAGAAAGGAAGAGGCTCAAAAGCATGGGCAGTACGCCAAAATAAGTAGACTGAAATCCAACTGCATCTACTACTAATCATCCACCTTGAGATATCTATCCAGAACATCTCGCTGGTATTAAGTTGCGAGCCCCACCCAAAGTGTAAACCCAAAGCAACAGACAACTGCATTAAAAGAACTTTGCGTAAAGTAAACAATCCTTGCAACCGCGGTTACAAGCACCGTTGTTTTTCCCCTTGTGGCAACAGCACATCCCCTAGACTCATGTTTCTGTCACTCTCAAGCTAGTCATCAGGGGGCATGAACCCACAATCGAGCATAACGTTCCCTCTTGGAGTCACTACCTACTACTTGGCCAAAGCAATAAACAGCAACGGAGAACATGCAAGAATTACTCAAGAAAAAAAATATAAAAGATAAGAACAAAATATATTACTCAATCACAAACTGAACATAGTCTCATAATCCATCAGATCCCAACAAACTCAGCATAGCAACAGCAGAAAGAATTGCATATGTGCCTTGATCATGTAGGGCAGCGCACAACGCCTAATCCATGAAGAACAAAGAGGGGAGGGGAACATCACATAGCTACTGATCACGGACCCATAGTCCAAGGTAGACTACTCACGGATCATTCGGGAAGCATCCATGGTGGAGGAGAGGCTCCCGAGGGTCAATCCTCCCTTCGGCAGGGTGCCGGGAAGAGGTCTGCTGGAGCTCCCGATCTTGGAAGCGCGGCGGCGGTGGAACAGAGGTGAGATCACGAAAAAGGGTTCTGTCTTCGGAAGAATCCCGTCACGGAGAATAAATAGGCGAAGAGGGGCAGCCAGGGGGGCCACCAGGTGTCCAGGCGGCCACCTGGCGCGGCCTAGCCCTAGGGCGCGCCACCAGGGCGCCTGGACCCCTGGTGGTGGCCCTATGGCCCCACTTAGGTGTTTCCGGAAGCTTCCGGTACGCTGATTTTTTATCTGATTTTTCCCGAATATTTGGAGCACTTTTAATATGGGGGAAACCTGAAAGAGAAAAACATCAAAAAACAGGAACTGGCACTGGGGTTCACTGAGTTAATAAGTTAGTCCAAATATGATCAAAAGTGTATGAAAGTGTATCTAGATCATAGCAATATCACACAAAACATGCATGGAGCAAGCAGAAATGATAGATACGTTTGGAACGTATCACCACTGCCCATTCTCGTTGTCGCCGCCACATTTCGAATGTAATGGAATCGCAAGACTCTTTTGCATCACTGGCGGCCACTACTGGCAATGCGTCGCTGCACCAAGGAAGAGGTTAAGCACCAAAAACTTGCTTCAGGCCACTATGTCGTCAACCGAGATCGATAGCAAGGGCGATGGAAAGGTCGCAACCGCCCTAGCGATGGCAGATCACCCTCCCTTTGATCCGATCGGCGACTGAAGAATAAAGATACCAACGAAGAAGAAGACCACTCTGGTGCCTCTTTAGCATCCTTCCACACGTACCCCATATCCAGACACCTCTACGCCCCCTCTTTAGAAGCATGGGGCGCGTCCGACATCTGCAGCGGTCGCCAAGTTCTGTGGTCACCGCATGGTCGATGAAATGCCAAGGAGGTAAAAATTTGCGACTATTATTTTCAGCCGATGCATTGGTGATTACTTGCGGTCATAGGATCGTGAGATTATTCTTGTTGTAGTTGTTGTGTGCATGATTTCAATATGGTCAAATACTTCTGTCGATTGGACGAGTCACACATGTTCTACCTTGGTGATCTACATTACAAAGATATGATGTTTGCTCAACATTAAGAGGCTAAGGAGGATTATGAGCCCGAAGTGGAGGAGGAGGAGTCCGAGGAGGTTGATGGTCCCATGGAGACTCAATCAAACGTAAAGAAACAATCAAGGTCGACGATACACAGCTATAGCCAAGAAGAAGACATTGGTTTGTGCAATGCATGGATGGTGTACCGTTTGATGCATTGGTTGGCACGGATCAATCAAAAGACAGAGTATGGGATAGGATTGGAGAGTATTATAGCAACATCGTCGAAGTTCCGTCAATCCCATTCAAGGCTCTCTTGGTAAACAATGGGGTACATCCCAAAGCAATGCAAATGATGGTCCGGTTCTATTGCTCAAGTCGACCATGCACCATCGAGTGGGTTGCAAACCTTAGCTTATGGGCTTATCACCCAAGATCTATACAATCAATGCAGCAAGAAGAACAGTGGCAAGGGATTCACATTAGACCATTGCTACAAAGAACTTACCAACAATGAGAAGTGAATTAGGAGGAACTCCGAGACAACACCTAAGATTTTAATGCTTAACATATTTGTTGAAGATGATGACGAGGAGGATGATAATCCCAATAAGAGGTTGGATTGCAACATGATCATAAAAAAGAGGGGGGAAAGAGGAGCCTTCAGCGACACCTTCATACGTCTCAAACGTATCTATAATTTTTGAATGTTACATGCTTGTTTTATGACATTGCTGCATGTTTTTACTATAGTTTTATATCATTTTACAGAATTTTCTGGACTAACCTATTAACCCACTGTACAGTGCCAGTTCCTGTCTGTTTTGTTGGTGCATTGCAATAAAAATCCAAAGATGAAAGTGCTTAGAAAATTCCCAGGAAATTCCTAGAATTCTTATTCACGGAAAGACCCCAGGAGCCAGGAGGTTAAGCCAGGGAGGGCCATAGCACCCAGGCGGCCACTGGGCGAGACCAGGGGATGACCCACACCCTCTACCCGCCTTCTCACCTGGAGCCTCCCCTCGGGTTCATCTTTCGCCTATAAGTACCTCCTAACCTAAAACTATAGGACATAAGAGGGTTTTTCTAGAAGCAATTTTGATCTCCACCGCCATCAAAACCAAGCTTCGCAGGGCCAGAAGTTCATGTCCCAGCACCTTGCCTGGATGGAGATTCACCTCTGGATCCATGTTCTTCGGCGTTGCTTCCTCCCCATATGATGTGTGAGTAGTTCCTCCACGAGGATGAGGCTTGTACCTGTAGCTATATGGTTATCTCTCTCTCCCATGATGTGATCTTGATTGTCTTCATGAGCTATGTTAATCTAGTTGAATCCCATGATGTTTCCCCCTCTATTTCCCTTATGTAACGGATATGATGTTGCTCACTTGATGATATCTAGTATAATTTCTAGAGTCGATATGTGGTGACATTGGGATTCTATGGATAATAGATTAGAGGGATATTCATCATGAGTTTGTTCTTCTTTGTTGGATTGAATAATGTAATTGAGGTCTCTTGATGCTTGTGTTTAGTATAATTTTCATAGTGTCTCTGTGATAGTGTGTGCACTTTGTTATATTTCGAAAGACATTATTCAAGAGTTGTTTATGGTGTTTGTTAGTGCTACCTTTGGATGCTCATAGTGACAGCATGGGGTGTCCATAGATGTGGAATATGAATTTTAAGGTGTGCCTTTGTAGACCTAGGCATTTCTCATCCTCTTTTGATCCGTGAAAGAGTGATCTCCGAGTAAAGTCTACCTTTCATGCATTTGATAGTTTATCATGAGTTTCAATTATGTTAATGTTGTTGAGAGTTGCCACTAGTGAAAGTATGAAGCCTAGGTCTTGTTTTCAAGCATTGATGCACTGTTTTTAGTTAATTTTTCTACTTGTTACCTTGCTGGCATTTTTATTATATATTTATAATACTTTGTTTTATCACCCATATTACTCGTATTTTACTATCTCTTCATTGAACGGGTGTACCTACAATTAACCATTGTATTGGATGTATTGGGACACAAGAGATTTCTTATATTTGATTGCAAGGTTGCTTTTCATCCTACACCTCCCACGGATTGATAAACCTCGTCTACTTGAGGGAAATTTGCTACTATCCTACAAAACTCTGCGCTTGGAGGCCCAACAAAGTCTACGATAATAAAGTTGTGTAGTATACATCACTACTACAAGGAAGGATCGTGTGGCTATGATTGAGACCAAGAAAGCATTGGTGGTCGAACGCAAAGAAGAGAAGGAGGCAAGATTGAATGAGCTCAAGGCTTTGGTGGACGAGAAATGGAGGTCCAAGTTGGTGGCCGAAGAGAGGAAGTTGAAGGCGTAGGAGCGTAGGTTTGCACTCAAGGATTAGTGGCTTGTGAAAGACAAGAAGGACGAAAAACATGTTATAATGTTCATAAACCAAACCACGATGGATGACGGGACAAAAAGGTATTGGGAGCTTGAAAGCGTCGGGATGTCGAATAGAGGAGGATGAATGGGCGGCTAAATTTTTATTATCTTCTCTTAATTAAGAATACAACAATCATAAAGGTTGTCTACATATGCAAATAGGTGAGCAACTTATATGGCAGGCAATACTAATCAACAAGCTTATAAGATAAACAACAATGAATGGCTTGCAAGCAAGTAAGTGAAGGAAAGATATGACCGCAAGTGGAGATGAGATGTAGTACCCGAAGTTCCCTCCTTTGGGGAGGTAATTTCCATTTAGAGAGGTGTGGAAGCACGATGCTCACCAAGCGCCACAATGGCGCACCTTATTCTCCTCATTCCCTCACACTATGCAAGGTGCCACGGTCCACTAGTGGTGCCCTTGTAGGCGATGACTGGACCTTCACAAATAAGGTTGGGGCAAGCTCCACAACTTAATTGGAGGCTTCCGACAACACCAAAAAACCTCGCCCCAATGGATTTTAGCTTTATGGTGGCATCTTCCGTCTAGGATGCCCAAACACCCAAGGATAACAAGATCCACAAGGGATTGCAAAGGGGTCACGTTTCCTTTCGTGAAAGTGTATATCTAGGTCTTCTCTCTCAAATCTCAAAAGCAAGAGGTTTGAGTGGCTAGAAAGAGAGATCTAGTGCTTTGAAGCTTTGGACATTAATGGAGGAGAGAGAGGCAAAGAGGTAACCCTCAATGGAAAAGAAGGACCCCTTTTATACTCTCCACTCATATTTTTCCCGTTATGTCCATTTCATGTATTGAGCGGTAGTACTGATGTTGACATTAGTACTACTGCAATCCCACAAGGAATATTGGTAGTGACTGGGGGTAGTACCTCCCATGACCATGGTAGTACCGGAAATTAGCAAATAACAGTCTATTTTTGCCATATCACTCCCTATCCAGTACAAATTGGGAGGGGCAGTGGTAGTTGTTCCAACACTAGACGCGGTAGTGCCGCTCCATAAAGAGTGGTAACCGGCTAGAATAGCAGAAATACCGCTCTGCCATGAGGCAGTGGCACAGAGGGGCCATGCGCATGCTCTAGGCGGTAGCTTTGTTTTAGGAATTGGTTGAAAGGGCTAGTGCTTGTTAGTGGTCGTTCGAAGGTATTGTGACTTGTGTGGAAACGATGATGATGGCAAGAGGGTCGGGGTTGCATCATGTCCATCATTACCGACCATTGGACACATCCTAATCATGAAGTGGGAGTTGTAGCATTGCAGGGCGATGCAACAACAATGGTGTCATATGGTGGACATGTCAAGCTATGTTAGTGCAAGGGGTGATTATTTCTCAATGCGAGACTCGTGTCGAAGTGGGAGATGCCTGGTCCTCGATGTGTTTTGCCTCCTGTTTGGCATAGGCCAACAGGGTTCTTGTGTGTCATTCATTCGGAGGGGTTTTGACGAGTCGTGTGCAATGAAGTTAGAATTGCTTGCTCGGGGAGAGATGATGACGATGACATTGTAAGCAACATCAACGGTGTCCTTTCCTCGGTGGTGTGTGTGGGTCTTGTGGGTAGCCGGATTGGCCAAGGTGCCCTATTTTGTGTGCATTTTGTAACGTAAACGAGCAACTATTGTCTACATTTTCCAATGTTGAGGATATCGTTTATCAGAAAATTATTAAGATAAGGGATAAATCGGTCGGTTTATCGGTATATCGATCAATTTATCGACATATTTATCTTATCGATCAGATATATGTAAGCAATAAATCGAACGATTTATCGAAATATGAGAAGATATCTTGAACAGTAACATTTTCTAATGAATCAAAGCCCCAAGGGACACAACTTAAAAAAATGTCAAACTCTTGGGTTTGAATTTCGATAGACGAAGTCGTGCCTCCACAACTCAAGCAGTCCCCGAGAAGGGGTGATTCCCACTTGATTGGTGCCTTAGCAAATCTAATTTTGTTTCCAATGCTGGATTTACCTTGATTTCATTCCTCTCTCCATGTTAGCAAAAGCTCACACCCACATGACATGGAAAACCTTTCTGCGGAATCACACGACGCATGGGCAGCTGGCCTATACATATCAGGGCGCACGCCTAGACCTGTAGCATCTAATCTCGACGGCACCAATTTGATTAACAGATTGCCAAATCAAAGCAATTTTAAAATTGACATCCATCTCTTTTCATCAAGGGCATCATTGGATGCCCTGTTCCAGCCAGCTGAGCTGCTCCTGCTGCTTAAGCCCTTGGCTGAACAAGCATCCAAGGCGAATGTAGCTCTCGTGCAGGCTGCAACGCAGCTAATGATCTCCATCTAGTTGCCCCAGATTTTATTTTCTAATTTATATCTGTCTTTTGATATTGTTGTTTTCAGTTTTCATATATTCTTCCATGCATGCATGCATGCATGCATCAGTCAGTGAGTGTGAGTGTGTGCGCCTTTGAGACTAAAGTTTTATGTTCTCTGAATCTTTGACCATGTTCTGCACTTGGCGTGGCCTCTCTTTGAAGCCTTCATATCATTGGTTGATCCTAGCCCTCTTACGTTTGATCTACAAAATCTGTAGTGGATCAGAATGTATCAAACTCGCTTTCCAAACAGTTTTCTTTTGCCTCATCCTAGCTAATATCTCCATCGAAAGATTTTTCTTAACCAACTCGATATTCCTGGCCAGGTCAATCAAGGATTTGATTCTTCATACACACATATGTATCGCCGCACATGATATTTTAGAGGCTCAGTTTTGTTAACTGTTATTCCTGTGTTTCTTGGTGCTGAAACGCTGGTACTTGGTATGCCAATTGCATGTCGACACGTTGCCAGAACATTGTGGTCGTAGTCTAGCATGTATTAACCGATGGTCTCCTGAGGGGGCTCGTGTAGATAGATAGAGATTTGACCTCCCTGCTCGCTGCCAAGCCACAGTTGCCACTTGCCAGCACGGCTGCAGAAGAATCTTACTAGCTAGCTCTACGCCTCTATCTACGTACGTGTACAGTGTATTGTACTTCGGCACGCGTTGAATCGACCGATCACCATTTAGAAAGTACTCCTCCTACTGCCTAGCTACTGGGCACACGTAGCTAAGCTACGTGCGTATATATTCACCTGACATCTGCGGCACTGCCACGTGAGGTTCTTGTACGCCAACTGCCTTTCAGATTCGAACCCATCCATCGTACCATACCAACGGTTAATTAGTGGTTTCGACCTTGGTTTTGAAGATTTTTGTACTACCTATACGAATTCCAAACTGGCCGTTGGAGCAGGTTTTGAGCAAAAGGTGTGTCTAAATCTCAATCGACTAAGATTTAACGAAACCTCAGTCAAATAATAAAACATATAAAAAATAAAATATTTTTTTATATAAAAATCTTTATACACAATCTTACAAATATAGCATTGATCTTAGTCGATTGAGATTTAAGATCCCTTTAAGCAAAGGTATCATCAGCTGAGCATCCCGGTCGAGCGTGCTGTACTACATGCATGCAGTGCAGGCGGTCACGGCCTTCGTGTGCCTTTTGAGGCCAACACATTAGCTCGCGCGCGTACGCTCTCAGGCATGCACGCACGTACGAAAAGAAGCAAGAGACAAAGCCGTGAACAGGAAGCTGCAACCTCCATGGAAGCAAAGCTTCAGCTTCAGCTTCCCCCGTGTACTCGCTTATCACTCTCAGTCACGCTCTCGACTTCACTGCCCACCGTCCAAATAACTAGTAGCAAAATTGATGAACGCCGGTGTATAAATTAAGACTAGTTACTCTGTGTATGCGCCGAGCTAGCCAGCCAGCCAGTGAGACAGAAGATCGTCTCGAGAGAAAGAGAAACCAAAGAGCAAAGAGCAAAGGAGGAGGGAGTGGCAGCGGGTAGACGAGCGATGGCGCTGCGCGACGTGCTGCTGTCGGTGGCGCAGACGCCGCACCGGCTGCGGCGGAGGGCGCTGGTGACCTGGACGCCGGCGCAGGAGCTCAACGAGGTGCGCGACCGGTCGGGCGCGCGCATGGCGCGCCGCCTCGAGTGGTACGACCTCGTGGGGCTCGGCGTCGGCGGGATGCTCGGCGCCGGCGTCTTCGTCACCACCGGCAGGGTGGCGCGCGACACCGCCGGCCCCGCCGTCTTCGCCTCCTACGTCGTCGCCGGCGTCTCCGCGCTGCTCTCCTCCTTCTGCTACGCCGAGTTCGCCGTCCGCGTCCCCGTCGCCGGCGGCGCCTTCAGCTACCTCAGGGTAACCTTCGGTACGTGCCTGCGTTACCACGTCCCGACTCCACCATGTAATAATCCTCACATAATTAACAACTATCCAAACGGCCGGCCGGCCGATGACATTCTAAATTTGTAATGCCATTGTCCAAAAAACACCATAAATCTGCAGCTAAGTTTATCGTTTTCGCTGTCCGGCATGGCTGCGATTTGTTTCTACAGGCGAGTTCGTGGGGTTCTTCGGCGGCGCCAACATCCTCATGGAGTACGTGCTGTCCAACGCGGCGGTGGCGAGGAGCTTCACGGACTACCTGGCGTCGACGTGCGGCGTCACGGAGCCCAACGCATGGAGGATCGAGGTGGACGCCATTGCCAGCGGCTATAACGAGCTCGACCTCCCCGCCGTCGCGCTCATCCTCCTCCTAACCATATGCCTCTGCTACAGGTAATAACATTTCATCGTCACCTTCATAGCATTGCGAGAGCATACATTAATGGTTTTGCTCAAGGGCAGCACCAAGGAGAGCTCGACGCTGAACATGGTGCTCACGGCCTTCCACCTGCTCTTCTTCGCCTTCATCATCGTGGCCGGGTTCTGGAACGGCAGCGCGAGGAACCTCGTGAAGCCCGACGGGCTGGCGCCCTACGGCGTCAAGGGCGTGCTCGACGGCGCGGCCGTCGTCTACTTCAGCTACATCGGCTACGACTCGGCGTCCACCATGGCCGAGGAGATCCGGGACCCCGCCCGCGCGCTGCCGGTCGGCATCACCGGCTCCGTGGTCGTCGTGTCCGCGCTCTACTGCCTCATGTCCGTCGCGCTCTGCGTCATGATCCCCTACACCGAGATCGCCGAGAGCGCACCATTCTCGTCGGCGTTCAGGGACAAGGCCGGGTGGAGGTGGGCGAGCCGCGTCGTCGGGGCCGGCGCCAGCATCGGCATCGTGGCGTCGCTGCTGGTGGCCATGCTCGGGCAGGCGAGGTACCTCTGCGTCATCGCCAGGGCGAGGCTGGTGCCGGCGTGGCTGGCCAAGGTCCACCCCTCCACCGGCACCCCTATGAATGCCACCATCTTTCTAGGTACCTTATCACAATCTTGCTACTACTCTACTTTATTTACTCCCACTAACTTGTGTATGTATCCCAAACTTAATTAGGCTCCCACTTAATGGGCAGAAGTAGCCATCATACTAGCATCAATTAATCTAACCTGTGTTGTAGTAAGATACTACAGGCTACTTACATGAAATAGATGCAGAAAAGTTTAAAAGATAAACCTTCGAATACAGTTTACCATGATGGACAAAAGAGTACTAGCATCAATTAATTTAGTGAAGTCAAAGTTTAGGCAAGGATATGAATTGTATAGCTGCAAAAGTGCATCGAAAAGAATAGTCTTTCTAACATATCTTGCATCATTTCTTACACTCAAGCTCTGTCCATATCCAGGATTCTGCACGGCATCAATCGCACTCTTCACCGAGCTGCAGATAGTGTTTGAGATGATATCAATCGGAACCCTCCTGGCCTTCTACCTGGTGGCCAACGCTCTCATCTACCAGCGGTACGCCAAGCTCGGCGCGACCCGGCCGCTCCACGTCCTCCTCTTCCTGCTGATCCTGACGCTGAGCTCAGTCGGCTTCTCCCTCTCGAGGAGGATCGACGGGAAGTGGCGATGGGGAATGGCATTGTTCGGCACGGTTTCAGTGGCGGTCGTTGCAATCTTCCACTGCACAGCACGACAGGACTTGGCCATCGGGCCACCCTCGGAGTGGACAGTTCCTCTGATGCCATGGCCGGCTGCCGCATCCGTCTTCCTGAATGTGTTCCTCATGACAACCCTGAAGCTCAGGTCCTTTCAGAGGTTTGGCATCTGGAGCCTTGTGATCACAATCTTCTATGTGTGCTATGGGGTGCACTCCACATACACTGCCGAAGAAAATGAGAGTGTCAATGCAATGATTCATAATGCCAATGTAGACATATCTTAGCGAAAGCGGCATCGTAATAACATGGAAATATCGCTTAGTTGCCGCCTTGGAAATGCTCATGGGCCTAAAAAGGAAGTGGGCAAAAGAGAGGTCGCTTTAGCTTTAGGTTAATCCCTTCTTTTCCTGCTTTTGTGCTTGCTCGCCTGGCCAAAGCTATTGGCTTGTAACTTGCTTTTTCTCTTGGTATATATATGCAGGATAGTGCAAGGCATGTGGTTGTTCGATCAAAGATCTGGCATTCCTCTATATAAACTTTAACACAAATCATTTCTGGATACAGGAAACTACCAAACATCGGCATGATGATCAATTTGCCTTGGTGCAAGTTGCTTTGTCCCACGTTTCAGATTCAAATTTTAGTTACAGGTGGAACATGAGGTGAGAATTCAAACAAATAATAATAATAATAATAATAATAATAATAATGCTTACTAATATGAATGTTAATGAACAAGGCCACAACAACAAAATTCTCAGTTAAAGCTTATATGTTCCATGTGACTCAAGGAAGGGAAAGAAGCAAATGTAAATTGGAATGTATTTCATCTGTTCAGTGTTAGTATAATTTATAGTACTCCCTCAGTTCCAAATTAGATGACTTCCTTTTGTGTACATGTGTAGCTAAACATGTATATAAAGAGAAGTCATCTAATTTGGAACGGAGGGAGTAGTTAAATAGAAATATATGGTTAAACTTCAATATAATACACGAAACAAATAAAGTGTACTTCAGAAAATTGGGAAATGGAAGTCAATAAAATATGAAAATAGTGAATACAGTCTCAAATACATCCAACGTTTTTATATATTTAAACAGATCGTGTCAGCCATGCTATTTTTTTTTATTAAAACCGAGTCTTCTTGTAGTCATGGTAGTGCCTCAAATCATCACATACTCTCCGAACAAACAGGAAATCCACTAAGTAAAGCACACTAAAATCTAGAACCCACTCAACAGGAAGTGGACCTAGCTCACCTGGGTGAAAAAATAGACGTTTATTCAAGGGTGCCTATTTCTACAAGTGGCATTTATCAAATTAACCCTTATTAAAAAGAACAGGTGGTTCCTTCTACATGCTCCTTCAATTTTATGCTTCAAAAGGAACATACATAATTTTTCTTTGGTAAAATGAAACCAAAAGATCAACTCTATTTGTCTTTGATTGGTGTGATTGCTGTAATGCCCCATCTAAATATTTATTTGTTCCTTCAGCGATGCATATACAAAATGCCCATGATAAATTGCAAAAGGAGAATAGATTTACCGCAGCTACGTGCTGACTCGAATAGTCTTCCATAGCACCGCGTGTCGTTTCGTCCAATATAACACTGGATACAGTTCAGGTTCTGCCTCAAGTTACGCCCCAATGCAATAACGGTTTGATGCTTAAATCGAATGGTACCTTGCCACCTGTTCAAGAAATGATGGCAACAATTCAGACACATTTCCTACATCAATCAAGTTCACTGCAAAAGAGTTAAATAGCTAATATTTACATTATACAGAAAAGAGACACCAGAGTGATTCAAAAGGCCGGTTTTCTGTTTCCTTGAAAAACATTAGCATATTCGGGGGATATTCGACACAAACGATCCTTGCAAGTCACAAGATTCAAAAGAAATAGCTTTAGAAAAGATATAGAGAAATATAAACAATGCTTATTCTACACAATCTTACCAAGAATTTAAGGACCACACATGATGGAACCCAGAAGTAAAGCCGAGCATCATGGAGCAATTTCATTCTTACAAAATCAGCACACTACATCAAGTCAATGTGCAAACCTGAATTTTCATTTCTTGCTAGTCATCTCAAGTGGTTGCTCGGCTGTTGAACAAGCCATAGCAGATAGATAACGGATGGATGCAAGCATGCTGAGGACCACTCACTTTAATGGTGGTCCTAAATTCTACTTAAGTGGCACTTGCCTTCACCTGCTGCAAATTAATCGACACCAAAAGGAAGTGCTAGATTGCATCGATGCAATCCTTTCTTGTATAAACATATAAATTTCATCTCTAACCTACCCCAACTTGCTTGGGTCAAAAGACTTTGTTGTTGTAGTTGTCGTTGTTGTAGCCATGTAGAGTACTCATTGGATAGGACGATTTTAAGCAGCAAAAAACTCGATGTAGCAGATCATGGAATATCACCATTTTCAGCAGCAATTAAACTTCACCTGTGAGCATGAAACTAATACAGAATTCTAGTAAGTTAAATAATCCATTCAAACATGCCTACAATTCTTTTAAGTCAGGTGTTGCATAAAGTTTGACAAACAATAGACGCAAATCAGATGTAATCGCTGCATTATTATTGTCATAAATGATATCTATTTATTAAAATACCCGTGACTGATAAAACGTGTGAAACATTGTGGTAAGTTCTTGGGTCAAGAAAATAAGAGTTATGGACAACATACAACATCAAAACAGCACAAGGTTTTTCCAATAAAACTTGAAGACAGTAACAGACAAGAGTAGAACAGCAAACAAGGCAAATATATGTATGCAATAATGTAATCATGCATGATATATGCCATTACCAGTTACAATAATTCGTAGCCGAACCTCGCATCCACTTTTAACTCAGCTAGCGTTCTTTTTCTGTATGTATCACTTATTTTATGGTATATGACAAATTCACAGGGATGAACTGCCATTAGACAGAGGCACATACAAGTGATAGGCAAAAAGAATGAAGAACAGCGTAAAAGCACTACTATGCAGGGTAAATGGTAAGGAAAAAGTCTATTGTTGGTTAGTGACGAAAAAAATCATGCATTGTACAAAAACACAAAATGAGGAAGATAACAAGATTTAGGAAGGAAAAGAAATGAAGAGACAAGCATAACAACAAGAGGATGCTTGTTCATATGAACGATCAAAAGAATCTTTCTTTTTTCTAAAGGCGGTCAACAAAGGATGGCCCCAAGGTTGCAATAACAGCCTATGAGCACCACGGGGAATCTCAATGAAGCATCTGTGCATAAGCAAGTGTAAACTACTCCAAGGGGAGCAGGAGAATATATTCACCTTTTATGCCATGACCGAAGACGACCATCAATTTCAGGGTAGAATGGAACCTGACTTGAAGAAGAGCCTCATTGACCATCTAAGAAAGAAGTGACTGCTGAATCTATGTAATTACACTGAGCAACATTTCACAAGGGAGAGGAGGACTACAAATTAGTGCCTCAAATCAATTTGGAATGGAGATCTGCGTAGATTTATTGGGTGAGTTATTCTAAGAGCTAAGAAAACTAGAGCAATAGTAGACTCTACACGCCTACCCCATCTCAGCTATTATCCTTTTCTCGGGCCATCTTTATTTGTCAGTGTCCTCTTTAGAGTTGCGTGTAGGGAAAGAGTTTGTTTAAGAAATGTTTTGAGCAGTTGCAATTGCATGCTTGACTTCTATTACTAAATGAATGTGGACTCCATTTCTTTTTGTAGGATAATAGCAACTATTAAGCGTACTGCTTTGACAATTTGATACTAGGTAGTTGGACTAAATAATAGACATAGTATGTCCAGATAGACAGTTTCTTCTTTACATTTTATTGGCAAAGGGACCCACTTTATGGAATGTTCCAAATTCCACTTGAGCATCCAAATCTGGGGTAACAGGTTCAGAAGAAAGAAAAGAAAGACACAAAAGAAGAACTAAGGACCTCCTTCCAGGCTTATTTGCTTGATGTGTAAGAAAAGTAGCAACATAAGAGTGCTGCCATATAATAATTTCCTTGGTACCATACTGCCATAAACGATAAACCCAAGAAAAATTAATATGGAGTTTGAACATCACTATTCCCTTATATCTGTATATGCTTACAAAGACAACCTAGATAGAAATAAGTTTGCAGGATACTCAATTTTTCAATGGCCCAAGCCCAACTAACTAGACTGCGCATTGACATCCATACCGCAACAAACCATGCATAACTATGATCATATTCTCCCTAGAGTTACCAAAGGTGAGGCCATAGCCCATAAGATGGAGCAAGCATAGGCACAATAAAGTGTAGGTTAACTAAATCAGTCAAGATGTGACGCATAAAGCCCAACGGTGGGAAACTAGGGGTCAGGATAAACCTCCTCCATGGACAAGCACCAAGAACCTCATTGTGTCTCCAAATTAAACCAAGCTGCAACAGATGGGTTTAAAAGTTTTTGTTTTGTATCCAGTTTCATATTTTATGCTCTGCATAATTTGCAGTCAAAAGGGAAGGACCCATATGGCCATATGGGTATTCCAACATGGTCCCAAATTGTAACGGGGACAAACATAGTTGCCAGAATTCCATGTTTTATAACAGGTATAAATAAGACCTTCCTCACAACATGAGAAAAAAAACAGGTTGAAACTCAATAAACAAGTACTGAGTTACCAGATAAACAATACTCAAGATAACTATTTCTTTCCCATAAGAAGTGCTTCCACTCGGTCACACAACTATACAAAAGACAGTAAAAGCAGCAGGATTTGCTCTCTAGGCATCTACAACTACATGACCAGACATCATCCATGATCCAACAGTAGGTAGCACATGGAGCAGTATATTGACCAGCTCTAACACCTCAACTCGCTATGCGAAAGCACGAAAGATCTTGAAAACACGAGGGAGGGGACACCTTTGCCGCGCCACGGCTTCATTCATTCCCCCAGGGCGTCGACGATGCGGCCGACGAGGCCGTCCAGGAGCCTCCGCTGGGCGTCGAGCTGCCGCATGGCCATCTCCATGCGCATCCGCTGCGTCTCCCTGGCCGCCTCCATCCTCCGCAGCTCGGCGCGCACGAAGCCCTCCCCGATCGCCCTGAGCGCCTGGGCCACGTCGCTCTCCGGCCCGGCGTACCCTTCGTCGGGATCGGGGCGCCTCCTCTTCTTGGGCGGGGAGGGGGAGGGGGGGAGCGGGGAGGCGGGCGGCGGCGGCGGGGACGGGGAGTGGGAGCGGGAGGGGGAGGAGGAGGGGTCGTCGAGCAGATCTATGCCGTCGAGAAGCGGGCAGGGGCGGCGGCGGGTGGAGCGGAGGCGGCGGCGCAGCTTCTCGACCTTGTGGCGGCACTGGCGGGCGGTCTTGGAGGGGGTGGCGGCGTCGGCGACGGCGGCCCAGTCGGCGGAGGTGAGGTGCGCGCGGCCGACGGCGAGGCGGCGCGCGGTGTAGGCCCGCGCGAGGGCGACGGTCTCCTCGGGCGTCCAGCACGGGGGCGGCACGCGGCGGGCGGCGTGGGGCGGGGGGGAAGGGGACGGAGGGGCCATGGCGTTGATGGCGAGGTGCGGGCGGAGGGGAGGGGGGTTATAACGTGGGAGGAGGAGGAGTCATGTTTAGGCGGCTAGGAGGTGGGCGGCGGGCGGTGGGCGGCAGCGGCAGCGGCGGCGGCGCCTACCGCGGCTTTGTGGGGGCGGGTTAACGCTTAACGCCGCCTTGACCGGACCGGCGGGCGCTAGGGGGGGTGGGTCCTCCGTGGCCGTCGGATGGAGGATCGGAGGGCGGGGACGGACGCGGTAACGGAAGGAAAGGAAGGAAGGGTAACGGAAGTGGAGGCGTGTCGTTGGGCGCGCGCGGCGGCATTGCGGTGCGGTGCGGTGCGACCTGGTGCGAGGGGGGGAAGGTGGCGTGCGCGTGGGTGATGTGAGCGCGTGGGTGGCGCCGACGTGCGGGCGGGCCGGCGACTGACTGACCGGGTTTAGCGGGAGAGCGAAGAAGGGCCACGAGGGCCGGCGGCGACATCACCGTGCCCGCTCCTCCGGTGTGGACGTGGGATGGAGACGTTTTAGGAAGGGGCGGTTCACGCCGGCGCTGAACGGGTCTGTGGGCCGGGTTTGGCGGGGCCGGACGGCGTTGGGTTGCGGCGCGGCGGAGTGGCGTGCCGAGCGCGGCAGCCGGCAAGGACGGACGGGAGCGCCTCGCGCGTGTTTCCTGGAACGGACTGGTACGGTTGGTGCTTGGTGGCGTGCGTGGTGAGCCAAGCTGCGGAACCCCGGCGTGGCTGCGCCGGCGCCTACAGCTACAGGATTCAGGCGTGCGGCTTCAGCCACCGTGAGTGAACCTGGCAAAACGACGGCGCGCTTGTTTTTTAAACACAATACTTTACATGCACGTACACACGCACAGACGCGTCTTGCTTACATTACATATACACACACACACGCACGAATGGAGTAACGATGAGCAGCGTTGTAGATGTAAAATAGGACATCCAAATGTAAATAATTTTCCAAATATTTCAACATTTTCATACCACCAAAGTTTCCAAGTTAAACATGAGTTTAGACTTTAACATGAAAATAAACAACACATACTACTCGCCGTCGCTACTGAGCTCGATCACCCTTGAGGGCATTGCATCGTCCTCCTTGCGCTCCTCGTTCTTCCTGGTGAGGAACCGTACCCCGGCTTCACGAGGTTCGTAGTGGCCTCGGCTAACCTCGTCATAGCGACTTTATCACTCTTTTTTTTTTGAAACGGTGGCAAAAGCTTTGCCACATCTATTAATTAAGAAGAGAGTTGCTCAGTTAATTAACGGAAAACCGGGCAAAAACCAATACAAATCAACCACATGTGAACTACTCACAAAACGTGCAACCCCAAACACACATGATCAACCCGACAGTCATACCCAACATGCAACGAACCTTAACCCTTACACTACTACAACACAAAGAAATCGACAACAAGAAGACCTCGGCCAAATACCACGGGCACCCCCAAATACACGAGCACATGCCACGCCATAAGGACACCCCAAGAGAACCCAAGCCAGGCCATAAGGACACCCCAATAGACAGATGACCAATCATCAAGCAGCTGCAGACGCCTTCCCTGTGGCGTCACTCTTCTTATTTTCCCCCCTTAGAGCCTCCTCCACGATCGTCTTGCCAGATCCAGGGCTAATCCTTTCCAAGCGTTTGAGCAAACTGTGAATCTCTAACTCGAAGAGAATCTGATTAACCTTATCACGCACGGATAACTTCCCAACGGCCCCGCACGAGGGGGGGGTCGCGGCGTTGGATCCTCCATGATCAGGCGTTAACACACCGCCCTCCTCAATATCACCAACCACAGGTACCACCGACACGAAGGGCTCATCCATCTCAAGCTGCTCACAAGACTTCAACGCCTCATTGTCCACAACACCCACAGATGCCACTAGATCAACAGTCAGAGGCGAGGGAGCAATAGCAACACCCAAACCTCCATGGTCCATAGAGGCGAGCGGTTGACTAGGCTCCAACAACGACGACGAGGGGGCAGCCGACATTGCCAAGGCCCCTCCAAGCGTTCCCAACTCCTTAGGAAGCACCATCGAAATAGGACTATGGACTCACCACAAAGCTTCTGTAACTCAGGCATAATCTGTAGTACCGGAGCACCGATCTCGAAACCGTTTCCACTCTCAGAATCAATCGACACAGCAGGCAATGGCGACAGACAAGGTGACGCACGAGGGGAAAGAACTCCATACATGCTTGCTTCCCCATCGGCAGACCCAACCTGGATCTCGGATAATGGAGACACAACGGTCACAACCTGGAGTTTGGCGAGAGCGGCCTCCACACTTTCCACACGCGCAATGCACTCGCGAAGCTCAGCGCGGAGGAGCTCAGTCTGCTTCGCGGTGAGCCGCTCCAGCCCGACCCGCATCCCTGGGGTGGCCGGGTCAACAACACCTGACGGAGCCATGGCAGGAGCAGCCGACGCCTGCTGCTGTGGAGGGAGAAGGGGCCAGCCCCTTCCAGCGCCGAAACGGGGCGCCGCCTGCCAGGGCTGAAGCGCCCAAGACCCATGTTGAAGCACCTTGCAGGGGAGCACGGATTCCATTGGTTCCCCACGGGGAACTTGAGCTCGACAATGCTTGGTAGACATGTGATGCACAGGCGATGTGACAAGGCACGCAAGAGAGCTGAGTGGACGCCAAGGATTGCAACACCCTCGTGCCAAGTGACCGTTCTCCAAGCAGCGGGAGCACCTCAAGGAATCTCTGCAAATTGCCGCACGATGTCCAGGAGCAAAACATCTGCAACACCTACCAAACAACCAAGCTAGGATGGGGCGAGGCGACGACGTTGGTGATGACGACGCCGGAAGGCGCCGACCACGCCGACTCTGAACCACTTGCCATCCTTCGCTCGCCTCCGTCTCATGCCCTACACACGGCTCAACCAGTTGAGCAGCCAAGACCGAGCTTTCGGGAGCCAATGGCGTCAGCAGGGCCAACATCTCCTCTTCCACGCCATATGGGACCTCCACATCGGCAAGGGAGGCCCAGGACACATGCCGCCCTGTGCCCAAAACCACGGCCGACAAAGCGGAGGACGCCGTCATCGTCGACTCCTTGGAATGGAGCGTGCGAGCCACCCTCTGCCCTTGAATGGACGGGTCAGAGCGGCGGAAGGCGAGGGCGTCCGCGGCGAGAGAGGCGGCTGAAGCTGGAGCAGAGGTCTCCGCGGAGCCGACGGACGGCACCGCCGCAGTGGTTACCTCTGTCGCGGCCGACGCAGAAGCCGGAGCAGGGAGCCGGCGAACGGCATCGGTGGAGCGGCAGCGGCCACCACGGCCGACGCGGATGCTGGAGCAGGAGCGTTGAGCGTCGGAGGGCCAGCGGACGGCTCAGCTGGAGTGGCTGCCACCGACGCGGGCGGCGCGGATGCGAGCTGAGGACGAGCAGCCATGGCGCAGCCCCGCGCGGAAAAGCACACCGGCGGAGAGAAGACGTGGAGAAGATCCTGGATCTGGACAGGGGAGATGCAGGGGCGGCCTGAGGTGGGAGATCAGGACGGCGCCGCCGCCGCCGCGGGCGCGTCCGCGAGAGCCAGGTCGCTTTCCTAGCTAGAGCGGCATCGAGCGTCCGCAGCACGTATCACCCCACTTTATCACTCTCATGAGCGGGGTGTGCTGCTCTACGACCTGGCGGTCTTCTTTACATCTTTGTAGAACAGAAACCACACATTAGGAGCAAGGAACTCCGCCTACTCGCCGCCTGTAACATCAAGGAAGTTGAGCTCCAACCTGGGTCAACGAGATCGTAGGCGGGCAGCAACATCGGCCATGTCACAGGTGCTGATGTGTGCAGGCAGTGCCTGCGACTGACAAGTTTTACATGGCGATTGAGCTGCACATGGTTGCGGCTGCAAAATAGCGTCGGCTGGACAGGGACACACCGAGCAGAGGCCAACCACAGCGTGGAGCCAGGGAAAGTTGGAGAACGAAGCCTTGAAGCACAGCGTGCAGTACGTTGCCTGGCAAGGCTGACAGTCCGGGCAGCCGCCTGCTCAATTGCACCAAGAACGGCCGAGGAGAGCGGCTGAACGAAGGCGTAGCAACTAACTACTACTCCCGTCCTGAAATATAGGTAGTTGAAATACACTACAACTACCTACTCCAAGTATCAACTACCTATATTTCGATACAGATCGAGTAGTAGTGCACAGCCGCGATGGCACGGCAGAGAGCAAGAGGGCCACAGGCCCACAGCATGCCTTGGTGGTGAGAATTCAAACCTGTAAAAGCACAAACAGCAATGCCCATTGTGCAGAACTGAAAACTATAGCATAAGGAAATTATGTGGCAAAAATGCATATGATAGCATCCACAGTAGCCTCAAATGGAGTACTCTTTTGTATTGCTTACAATGGGTCAATAAGAAAAGAGAAAACAATCCACATACAGTGGATACATGAAGAACCACTACATCTACTTATTCTACATCCACGCTCTCTGGAGAAGCAACCCAGCAGTGCTTGCAAAAAAATTGTATTGCACTCGGCAACGTAGAGAAAATACAAGGATATTTGAAATCATAATATTAGTACAACATTCAACTGAAATGCGATATCAGCAGCAGCAGCACACAGGTTAATAACAGTAGTTAAGATGCATGACAGACAACACAGTTAAGCATGGTAAGTTCAACACAAGCTTAGAAGACTGCACTACAACAAACTGGAGATGCAATGATACTACTCCATTTAAAACTAAGATGATGGAGAATTGAACCATCATAACTCATACATAGCTCAAATGGTACAAAATGCAAGAGTGAGCATGGGATTCCAAAGTTTTGTTTTCCAGCAAAAGAAGGGCCTACTCCAATTTCATATAGAGAAACCAAGTGGTATTTTAGCAAACTACCAAAAGAAAAGAAAAGTACAAACTACTAAGACCACAAACAGACCAAATCTAACACTGAGATAACTGGGTCTAAGACTTCACTACTTCAGCAAGGGGCCAAGCTGAATCTAGAACCGCAAGGCAGGAAAGATGGGATTCCAAAGATGGATATTGTATTAAACATTAGTCCTTAACTGATATTTGCGTTCGTCAAAAACACACAGACCATATACGTTAAAGACACAGACCATACACGTTAACACAAGTTATCGTGTGTTTCTAATAAAAACTGCTGGACCTAACTGCATGGTTCAATTTACTGTTAGCTGCAACAACTGAGAAAAAAATCTTCAACACCTTAACCCATAACCCAAAACTCAACTTGCAGTTTGAAGAAAAAATGCTTCTTCCACATGCAAAATTTTAATTAGAACTCCCTCTGTTCCATATTAATTGTCGCTGAAATGGATGTAACTAGACGAGATACATCCATTTCAGTGACGGTTAATATGGAACGGAGGGGGTAGCAACATTTGCCCCTGATCTACCCCTCCCTTTGTCCTAAAAGTCCATGGATTTCCAAAAAAGTGTGTTAAAAGGTGTATCTTCCAGTTACTTTTTTCCAACACCCTCTTAAGATCTGCTATTTTCAAATATGACAAAAGTGGACAATGTACTTGTGTTTGGAAACAGAAACAAAAATGAAGAGCTTATTCTCATTACTGGCTTGCCAAGTCCATCCCACTTTCAATGCCCATCTCCAGATTCACTGCCAGACTCTAATTTTGCTGAATAGTGTAATCTTTCCTGGCACTATTTGGTCATCAGGTCATCTAGTGCAACTTTAAAAGGTCAGATAACATCATTGTTGATTTCACTCAAAGACTCCTACTCCAACATATATTAAAAACTAGATGATACCAATGAAGAGCTCAGTTAGAAAGAATGTTTTGTTTCTGAAGACTGCCAAAGCTATCTGAATGATGCATCGGAACATCAAGTCCCTTTCGAAGAGTAGCCAAACCAAGAATGCACAACTTTGATCTCAATATCTTATCATAGCTATTGTCACTTATTCAACCAATCAAGCAGTTTCCAGTTAGTGCAGGTGATTCACAGCACCTCGCTGTTACAGCATGGAGAAGGATGGTATTAATACAGTTCCCCCAGGCTTACTGCCGCTCTATGTAGCCTGTATAATTTCTACTTTCAACAATCTCTTTCACCTACCGATAGGATATCAATAGTTAGTGTCTGCTGTTTATAAATTTGTAGATGCAGAACCTCTTACTGATGATCTGAAACATCATTGGTTTATATATAGCATCCAAGGAAGGAACTTCAATGTCGACAATTCGGTTCTTCTAAAACAATCCCCCCACCCCAAACCCCAACCCAAATAATCTAATGCAACAAGGGCCTGAACTATATAACCTATATTAAGTCATAGTGCATTAGAAGAACCATACTAAAGGAATTGACAAAACTCAGAAAGACCAGATTTTTCTGCATTTTAGTTAGTTACTGCATCATGCCTCCATCAAAGTTCCTCAAAACTTGCATCCATCCAACAGACATTTGGCTCAAAGATGTATATTGATCCATGCTCCATGCCAAAGTTCAAAGATATTTCATAAACCATGGTGCTCAGTGTTGATATTGCTGGTTAAATTTATCTGGTGCCATGTACTCTATGCTGATAATTGACAGCATTGCAAGGCCATCCAGTCATGTAGCTGTGAGTTCTGTTATCTTAAAGTTGTGGGAAGACCAAAGTATTGGTGAAAGAACTACTTGAGCAATACAAAAGGCTTCTCCAAGAACCGGGCAACCAACAAATCCAATTTTATCTGCAGTACAGTTTAACAAATAACTAGTCCAAATTTTCAACCTGGTCATCTTTCAGTCTCAGTTACCAAAGTTCAATCCACTAGAGATCAGATGCAGCGTGGTGTGAACCAAAGGTTCCAGAAGTAACAGCCTTACATGAAGCACTCACTTCTAAGGCTTCATTTGTAAGTCTGATCTTCGGATGGGTCATCAAAGATGGAGTCTCCAAAACACCTTGTGTTGCAGGAACGAAATGGCCTCAAAGATTACTTATTGAAATACTCCATATCTCTCAATGTTATAGAAACACTGGAAGTAAACATGTCAACACACCAT
The DNA here is from genome assembly GCA_950022295.1 of Bromus sterilis. Taxonomy (NCBI): domain Eukaryota; kingdom Viridiplantae; phylum Streptophyta; class Magnoliopsida; order Poales; family Poaceae; genus Bromus; species Bromus sterilis. Next base: position 22,441,248 of record OX465596.1, on the reverse strand, counting down.
AGCTGGCTATTTGTTCACAACTCTTGACCAACTAAAGCAAAGCCTTACATTAAATAAACATGCCAGAACATCCACAAGACATACTTCAACCAACTTGATGTTCCTGGCTCCTTCAGACATGCCTTATTTGATTGCCCATATTTGCCACTTGTCCAGATCCATAGGCCTTAAGTTAAGGAGCTCCTCACAATCCATGGCCTACACCAACCTCCTATGGTGCCACATCTGTTCCACAAAAACGGTCGGATGCCAAATCTGTATCATTAAAATAATTCATGGTTGATCACGGAGGGTGTTCCGTGTTTGATACAAGGGCAAACATTTGCCATCTCCAAAGTGAGCAACTAGCGCAATGATGGCGATGACAGCAACAAATGGTGGACAAAATGCATGTGCAATGCAATTGAACTAAAGAAAAACTGAAACTAATATGAGTTTTCACCTTAGTAATACGAACTAGAACCACTGCCGCCATAGTAGCCGCTGCTGCTACCTGTATTACGACCAGAGTAATGCGACGAATATGAACTCCCAGCAACCTGATCAAACAGTGACACTTTGATCGTAAATTTCCATGAAACAAGGTTACTTGACATAAATAATTATACATTATGTAAGTGTTTCATGTCGAATCTAGCCGTATCAATTTGACATTGTTGATGCTGGTAGTTTTTCTTTTATAGATTGTCAAACCTAAAAATATTTCACTAGCACTGGACCTATATTTGACTTTGAGAGAGCAATGGGTGTTAGGCTTAATATTTCAAGAAGACTTACATCAGATCCACGAGGCATATAGTCTGTACTGTAACTTGAAGAGTAAATTCCACCAGTATCTCCAGTGCTCGCAGAACCTACTAAGATGAGATGCATAAAAAAATATTATAAACATATGGTCAAAGGTATCATGGGAAATAGCATAGCCTTCAAGAGTATATACCTCCATAACTCATGCCATGGCGGCTGCTGCTGCCATACACCGAGTCATGACCAGCGACAGCTCTGCTGCTACTGTATCCCGCATGTGACCGCCCAAGCCTTCAAGGATGGGCATTTGTAAGAACACAAGGTTAAAATCAAATAACGAGATGTTCTCTAAAACCAAGCAAATAGACTGCATGTTACTAAATATACACCAACCTCTCAGTATATGCATCTGCATACCGAGCACTGGTACCACCAACATCATCATATTCTAAGCGTGCCTTGGGCTGGCGAACGCTAATGTCGCTATACCGAGGAGGCGCGTCATCCTTGCATCATTAACAATAATCAGGTTGATTTGAGGAATAAACTGCAAGTGCATGGAAACAATGCCCAAAAAAAAAACTACCCTCACCATCTCAACATATGAGCGTTTTGAACCAGATATTGTATCATAATCACGTCCACGGCCCTCCCTATAAGTTGGCAAAGGTCGGTCGATCTTCTCTACATAATCATCATCAACATATGCTCTCCTGTCAGAAACACGGGGAGCACTACGAGGAGCTAGATCTGAATAGGCTGGTCCACGGGGAGGCAAATAGTCATCCCTGTAAGAGTGTCGCCTATCAACTGGAACTCTTGGGCCGTAGTCAGCAAAGGAAGCTCTGCTCCTTGGCGGAGGAGGTTCATCACGCCTTCCATATTCCCTCCTTGGACTTCTCTTTGGGTAAACAGGGGCTGTAACCAGATGAAGTATGAGAAATTTGATGCGGCTACAATTGATTGCTCTACAGGAAGAATGGGTACCATCTATACGCACCTGGGGGCCTTCTCTCATAGGATCTCTCTGGAGGAGGCAAACGCCTAACTCTATCTGGTATTGACATAACAGGGCGTCTATCTCTAATATCTATTGGCCTCTTCAGTGGAGGCCTCCTCATTGGAGGTAAGCGACTATCAGGTCGTACAAGACGTGGCAGAGGACGGCGTGGAGGAGGACGGGTGTATGGGAAACGGCCACCTCGAGGAGCACTATACCCAATTCTGAAATTTCCTCTTAATCCATGCTTCATTCTAGGAGGCCTCTGTACTGGCCTTGACAATCTCGCTCTCACTTTTGCCTAAACCACAAAATAATAGTCATTAGAGGAGTAATGCATGATAAATTTAACTGTTGTACAACGGACTGAGTAGATGGGGAAATTGGCAGTTGGAAAACAAACCTTGCTATCACCTTCACCAATCTCAGAACTAGTTATCCCATCAACACATGCAACCGCGTTATCATGTGTATCAAAAGTAACAAACCCGAAATCTTTTCTTTTGGCTGCAGGCATGTTTCGGGCAAGTTCAACTTTCTCGATAGCTCCATACTTTTTAAGGTACTTCTTAACACGATCTTCCTCCCACGAGGGGGGAAGACCATCAAGAAATACAGTTCTGACCTGAACCACATAACCAAAATGAGGACTCAATAACTTTAAACATATTATTAGTGCCGTACCAATATTAAACACAACACACAAAATAGAAACTAGCAGCTGACAATGTATGAGCAAACAATATAAAAATATTTTTCCTAACAATGCCACTTAAAAAGGGTAAAAAAGCAACACTACTTAAAACTACTGCAGAAAACAAGTGCTGACCTGTGCCATCATTTCATCATCGACTTCAGGGTAGGAATCAGCAAAGGAAACCTTTGCAGTGCGATCAACTCCAAAGACTACATCCCTCTTCTGCAACCGCCTGAAAGCTTCCATAGCTTCAGGGCGAGTAGAAAACTCAAGTAAAGCATACCCACGGTTCATCCCTGGGTTATTGCTATCCTCAACCAATATTAAATCATCAAAATTCTCGACCTCGTAGATCTTCAGTTTCTCCTTCAGCTGTAAATTCCAAAACAAATTATTTCTTATACCAAGAAGCAGAAAAAAGGCATCAAGGAAGAGAAGAGTTTAAGCAACATACATGCTCTTTGGTCCATGTCTTGCAGATATTGCCAACAAAAAGTGTATCGTTGTCATGACTAGGAGCAACACCGCATTGTTTACCACGCACCTGCAGAATTTCAGAAACAGTTATGTACTTGCAACAAAATATAAATAAATTTGTTTTGTTTGGAATGTTAAACATATGTAGTCAGTTGTATGACCAACCAGCGGATTTTTTAGGTCTGAGACAGCACGCTTTGCTTGCTCCACAGTCGCAAATCGCAGGAAGGCAAAGCCTTTATTCTTCTTTGTAACAGCGTTCATCATCAAACGAACTTCAGTGATCTCGCCAACTTCAGTAAAAACCTTCCTGAGATCACTTTCTGTTGCATCTTTATCTAGCCCACCGACAAAAACTTCAAACTCCTTCCTCTTGCGATGCGCTTTCACCATTTCGTGATGGTCTTCATCCTCCACGTCCACATCATGGTCATCATCTGCGTTCTCATATTCCTCACCCTCACCGTCATCCCCACCATTATCCTGTTCCTCATCCACCATCTCAGTCTCCTCTTCAACTACGTCCTCGGTGTACTCCAACCCTTCATCGATGTCTTCATATTGCTCCTCGTATTGCTCCAAATCCTTCTCGTCGTAGTCTACAACAGCCTCCTCTTCATATTCTGGCTCATCCTCGAACTCCAGTCGTTCACCTTTGTCCTCTTCTTCATAGGTTTCTTTTGCGGTTCCGTCATCTACAGGAAAAAATACATGAAGCCCCAAGTCAGGAAAAACGGCATGACATAGCACAGATCTATGCGCGAAAAAGGTCTCCGCTTCCATAGGCGAACCAGAGAGGAGCGAACGCAATACCTTCAACGTGGCTTGCGCTGTTCTCAACGGGGTCCGACTTGGCCTTCTCCTCGGCAGCCGGCTGCTGCGGTGGCGGCTTCTGCTCCTCCACCTTGGGAGCCACCTCCGCGGCCTTGACCACCTCGACGACGGGCGCCTCCTCGACGGCCGGCACCGCCTCCTCAGCGACCGGCTGGGGCTTGGCCGCCCTGGCCCTCGTCCCCGCCGCCTTCCTCGCCGACGCGGCGCCGCCCCTCTTAGCCGACTTGGGCGGCATCTCTCGGGTCACAGCACGACCAAGAGCACCGGCTGGAAACCACCGGAAGAACAGACAGATTTAGCGGACACAGGCGTCGAATCGGGGGGAGGAATCCATGGGCGAGCACTACGTACCTCGTGCCCTCGCGGAAGATCGAGTTGGGGAGACCGAAACCCTAGCGACGGAGGCGAAAGCTTCGGCCTTTCGTTAGGTTTGCGGCGAGACAAGACGGAGCGTTGGCGTGGCCTCAGCCCTGGTATCGTTGGTTAGCCTCCCCGCTCGGCCGCTCCTGGTTCGAGTCGTATTCCTCAATCTGGAGACGCTGGAATTGGGCGTAATTACGGATTAGCCACCGGGGCTTCGCGTACTCCCGTTGACCGCTTCCCACGCAATAGTCCTCCTTTTTATTTGCGACGTTGTAGGTCGGTGCATGCAAAAAAAAATTATCACAAAAATTCCTTTCAAGATGACGGTCAGTGCTCCACGAAATGTCTAATGTCTATATCTGAATCTTTTTTAGAGGTTTGATTCTATTTATTTATTGCTAAACAATAAGACTCAATCAACAACAAAAAATTCTAATGGCATGCCGCGCCGCGCCGCACACCACACCACGTCGTCCAAAAAAATCCCCAATGGCATAGGGTCGCCGCCCACCTCACACGCGGGAACACCCAGAACGCTTTCCTCCTTGCACAACGCGCCGCTCTCCACGTCGTCCCCTGCCCCCTTGCACGTGGTGCGGGCCATGATGTCGGTGAGGCCATGCTCGCATGTGGTGCGCTGCCCCAACACGTCGTCCGACCCCTCCCCCTTGCACATGGAGACACCCAGAACATCGTGGGACGTCTTCCTTGAACACGGACCCCCATCACACCGCATGTCGTCCTTCGTCCTCCTCGCACGCATGGCAGCCTAGCATGCCCTCCTTCTTCCTCGCATGCGGACGCACATCATACCATCCATCGTCTGCCGCCCCTCGCACGCGGATGCCCAACACCCCGTCTGGTGTCGTCCGTTGCTCCCCTCACCCACGAGCACCCCAAGAACGTCGTCCACCATCTTCCTCGCACTAGTTGTTCGCCGCCCTCCTCGCACTAGCCGTTGGCCGCCCTCCTCGCACCGTGACGAGATTGTATACCAAGATGACTCTCCCACGCTCTGTCTGCCAAGACCTCGCAGTATACCAAGACGACGACGAACTCCACCCCCGGCAGGTAGGAACGAGAGCAAGTGAAGGTTAATCATCTATAGTCTTTTACTATAGATTATTTGTTTTGTTGCTTCAAATTAAGCTAGAATCATCATTATGTTTTTTGAACATTTGATAGCCATGTTGTTTTCCAAACTAAAGCACCATGCTATTAATTAATGTAATTGAGGAAAAAAATCGAAATAATTTGTTGGTACTTTCAATGCTATCTACCTTTAATGAGATCTTACTGTCACTCAATGGTTGACCATTTAAGTTTCTACGTTTAGCCCAATTATTATCTCGAAAATAATATGCTTCAAAACCTCGCATGGACATATGGTAGCTTTAGTTCAAATGTACTACTTGCTAACAAGCCCTTGTTCTTTTACTTCAATTTTTTGATTTGCATGATATGAAGATCAGGTGTAGGGCACCAAAGAATCACCTGACGATTAGCGGGAATATTTGCTTCTCAAGCTTGACCTTTGCGTTTGTATCTGTTGGTTTACAGTGCGGAGATCAAAAACAAACAAGAGTCGTTCATACATATAACCAGAGGCTCCACATACCCTCCATGTATCAGTTGGTTATTGGTGCTCACAAAAAATAACAATATGAGTGTGTTTGGTTGCCGACACGATGGTTGGTACACTTCATGTGTCAAAAATCTTTTCGTGCACCTTGAGCGACCAAACAACAGGGACATTTTGTACCTACATGGCACGATGTTGAAGGCTCTAGCAGAATGGACGATTTGAGCTAGGCCCCAACGAAACACGAGGTGTGAAATACTCCCTAGGTTTCAGTGCCTGGCTGCAAGCTCCTCTCAGACTGCATGCGGGAAGCCGTCGCAATCAAACAACACGGCATGCAAGCCACAAACCCGCCGACCACCAGGCAGGCAACCAATCAATCTGAGAATGTCGCTTGTTGCACTATTTTTCTTCAACCAGACCCTACTTAACCTGGCTCATTTTTCCACTCCCACCCCGGGAGAGAAAACAACCAAACGCGCTATATGTTACCACCCTAGATATATTTGTACGTTTTTAATTCAAGCACGTAAATATTAATACTTTGAGATGCAATGTTCAATAACGGTTTTGGGAGTGGAGTAATAGTAGTAGAAATAGTAGGATCAACATCATCTACTTATCATAGACATAATACCTATATTAAATTATGGTATGAGTGATCATAGTTATAAAGTTTAAGTTTATAATCTGTCAATTGTTCAACTGTAATTTATTACTACACTATGATGCTTATATAAAGATGTGTCACTCTAGTGAATGATATGGCCCATGAGTCCACCTTTATCATATTTGCTACTCCCTCTGTTTCAAAATGTAGTGCGCACGTGCTTCTCGAGGTTCAACTTTGACCATAAATTTAACCGACAAGCTCGATTGCGGCGGGAGTAAAAATTATATAATTGAAAACTTCTTTCGAATACGAATTCACTAGTATAACTTTTGTTTCCCGTCGTAGTCGGTCTCGTTGGTTAAATTTATGGTCAAAGTTAAAGTGCGGAAACCGAGGACGCACTATATTTTGGAATGGAGAGGGTACGATTTTGTGTTACTTTACTGTTGTCCTGTTTATTGTAATTCAATTATCACTACTTTTAATCTCGTGACCAGTAAGCAAGGGTTTCGATAATCCTCCTTCCTTTCATTGGGAGCAAAATGTGGTTGTTTCTTGTGTGTAGGTGATCTCTGGCTCGACGAGACTGGGAGCTTCAACTGATTCGATGACCTCGGTCCTTCATCGAGGAAAACTTGTTGCTATTTACACCACCCCTTCCATTTTGGGTTTCCAACTAGACATCATTGTCTTAAATGCGACAAATAGTGTCTCGTCGGCATTGAACGTGTGCGGAGAACGAAGCTCTCGGTCGGTGTGTCGTTTCGGCCTAGTGGTCGATCGTGTTTGCTCCATGCCGACATCTATGTCGTCTCTAGTGAGCGGTTGCGTCTGCACTGAATTGACATTCAATGCCAGCGCCCGACATGAATGCACAACCACCACTACACACGCGGAGATGGTTTTGACGTGGACGGTTTGCGATGGGACCCAAGTGTGGGGCGTTGATACGTCCCAAACGTATCCATAATTTCTACTTGTTCCATGCTTATTTGGGTGACTTTGTTATGTGTTTTGCTACACTTTCATACCTTTTTACACATATTTGGACTAACCTATTAACTCAGTGCACCCAGTGTCAGTTTATGTGTACTGATGTCTGTGAATTGCAGTTTTTTACCCATGTTTACAATGCCCGAAAAATTCCAAGAAAAATATATAAAAAATCGGCGTAACGAAAGCTTCCAGATCACCGAAGGACAGACGGAGGGGGTCCACCCCCTCCCAGGCGGCCAGGTGGCGCGGCCCCACTCCTGGTCGCGCCAGGAGGCCCCCTGGGAGGTGGGGGCCTCCCCTGGTGCCCCCTTCCTATATTTACCTCCCGATGAGAAAACCCTAAAAAGAGACAACGCATCGCGATTTTTACCTCTTTTCCGCCGCCTCCGCGGTCCTAAGATCGGGAGCACCAAAAGACCTCTTCCAGGCAAAATGACTCTTTCCACCACCTCTCCCTCCTATCCACTGGCGGCGCACCATGGCTCCCACCCAGGCCTGGCGGTGGAAGATCAGGTCCGTCGACGTTTTCGCTCTTCGGTTCACTTCTCGAGTGGAAATGGTGCCAACGAAATTTTCTTGGTGGCTTCTTTCCCTCTCTCTTGTTCTTCGGTGGCTCTGGCCTTACAATGTTGCATTGGTGGAATTGCCTCGGGTTTTAATGTGTTGCATCTGGGTGATCGGAATTACCACTTTTCTGTTGCTTCAAATAGAGTTGGGCATTTCATCTATCAATTGAAGGACATAATTTGGCCGAACTTCATTTGTCATTTCAATCCGTTCTCGGCTAATTAGCAAAATTGGATTCATAATAAGCATCTTTGGATGGATGATCGTGAGATGGGGGAGATCTCTAGTAGATCTCCCATTCGTGCGCATACAAATTTGGACTTTCTGAGGGACAATGCTCAACACGACTCATCTTCAGCCCATGAATCGGAAAAATTTGGATTCAGAGTTCATACGCAAGCTAACCTTCAAGAACTTTTTGAATCTTTTGATAAACCAAATCCCGCCATTGCTGGAAATCGAGTCAATCAACCTTTAATGATTGTATCGCATCAGGCGAATCTTTCCTTGTTGGGGCCGACACAATCGATCATTTTTGGTTCGCTTCCCCCACCGGCTCCTTCCAAAAATGTTGGAGGTGTCACCTCTTTTAGAGGCCGGAATTTTAGGCGATTAGCACTCAAGGTTTTGACTCGTTTTGAACTTGCCCGTATTATTGACCTGAGGCAGGCGGAATACTCAGACGAAGAATTATGTCAGATCCATAACATATTTGAGTTGCCGAGTAATGAGGATATTTTTACTTTCCTCAATCAATGCTCGTGCTATGGTGCCCATGATCACGTAGCTTCCCTTTGCCAAGCTTTGGTTTGTGCTCATTATCAGAGATTTCAAAGATCTTGCTGTTGCTAAAATACGCTAAGACGGGAGACATGTTGCATCACTTGTAATGGTAAGTCACACATTTCCATTCTATGTCCAGCACGTTGGCATTGTAACAAATGCAACATCTTGGGCCACGGTACTAGAAGTTGTATCGGCAGGGGGGGCGCCAGGTATAGATGGAAAAAGAAATTGGACAAATATTTTGTGGCCCGACAGGATCCTCTACGGATTCCACCCCTCAAGTACATTGGAAAGAAGGATTGCATGCCTTCTAAACAGCTCGTGTGGAAACCGAAGCTAGGTCCATAATCAATCCCCCTGCCCGCACTTGATGCTTTGACGCCCCCTCCGCTTCCTTCTAGTCCTACCCCACACAAGCCCTGCCTTGTCCCATCCACCTCCTGCCCCACGCAAACCCCCACTGAATCGCCTGGGAACTCGACCAGGGCGGCCATGGCGAACTTCCCCGTCATGCCCTTCCAGTTCATCCCGCCGGGCTCGCAGCTGAAGCGTGGCCCGGACAACCGGCTGGCTTGGACCACCATTGTTGTGGATGATCCTCCACTCAGCCATGAGAGGTATGCACTTGTCACCATCCATCCTGAGATTCAAGATCATCACAAGCGCTTAGTGCTGGAGGAAGTAGTGCGCATTATGAGGGAGGACTTTGAGTTGGTTGTGCCATATTCTGTTGTGTACCCCATTGGAGTGGGGATGGTAGCCTTTGCGGATGTTCTGCTCAGGGATCAGTACATCCAGGAAATCCCCCATCAATATGATGACAACACCACCTTCTCCTTCTTGCCACACGATGAGGGACACAACATGCGTCTTTGCCCTTTTGGATATGTGGCTTGGATTCTGTTTTTAGCTTTTCCGATGGATTATCAGACCGACCACTACATCAACAAAGTTGTCTCAACCTTCGCAAAGCTGGATCTGTGGCATCGTCCTGGCCACAACAAGGAACGGGTTCTTGTCCGTGTGATTATCAGCGACATTGCATTGGTGCCGCACAGCCTTGTGGTCAGAAGGAGCAGTACTGTCCCAAGCTTGGGTCGTTCCTGGACTGTGCCTGTGTATATCCTCAATGGAAGACACACCATCCTGGGGTTAACTGGTACAAAGGACCCCCCTCTGATGAATGCGTCACCACACCCTTTCCAGTTACCATACCTCACTGCTGCCCAGCAGTGGGCGCTCGATCAGCAACAATGGCAACAAGCTCAGGCAGATGAGGCTTGGAATCAGGCAGCGACTGAATTTGAGGTCCAGCCACAAAACGATGGATGGGGTGGTTGGCCAGTCCTACCTGAACCTTTCCAAGGTCTGAATCTTAGTCATTATCTGCAGTACATAGGTCCTTCTCTGATGGATGGGGTTGCACCTGAGAGTAATGTGTCACATGATCCTCAGGATGAATGGTCTCAGTATTCAGACATCTCCTCTGCTGCTAGCGACATCGTGCATGGCACCCATAACTCTCCACTGCAGTTCGTTAGGGCAGATGGTACTGATCAGTCCATGATGGTGCCCCAGTTCCTCTGTTCCTTGAATGGATTTGGAATATGTATCTGCGGACGTACACTAGGCGCATCACAGCCCCAGCCCCTGCCGCGGTGACCGGAAACACTGAAGTTTGCTTCCCTGCCAACTTGAGCCAGCTTTTCCATCAGGTTATGTTTGAGGCGGCGCCCGACACCAGCACATTTGGGTTGCACGCATCCTTCAGGCTCTTCGCAGGGGATTTCATGCAGTTCCCCCTGCTTATCTCACAGGATACATGGGTTGCTTTTACTTGTAACGTGGACTATGTCAATCCTTTGGAAGCCCGACCCGAGGATCTGCCTCCTTTTGTGGATATGGGCCAGGAAGTCACGCAGCCCAATATCAATGTGAGCCCGGCTGTTGATCTTTTTGCTGAATCCGGGACTACTGATGAGCTCACTGAGATTCAGTCCGCTCGATCGGAACCTGACGCTCCCTCCAGTCTAGAGATCTCCGTTGGTTCAAGACTAGCTACCCTTGTGACCAATGAAGTGGCCCCTATTGATACTATACAACTCAGGAGAAGTACTCGGTCCACCAAGTACGATGGATTCAAAGTCCCTATGATCACTGATGTTGGTAAGTCGGCCTCCAAAGTTAAAACTAGACAGGATCCTTCGATCACCTCACAATCTAGAGCCACTGTTCCGTCTGCAGGTCTGCAAGTGGCCGTGGGTAGCGATGAAGACCCCCCTCCACCGCACACCCCAATCCGCACCATTCAGCTCATTGGATCCAAGGTCTGTGGGATCCCCCTTGATGATCTCAGCGCGGAGAAGCTCATGCAGAAGCGCGACCAAACTCCCCCGCAAGCTTAAACCTCCATGTCGCTCAATAAAACCTGGAATGTTCTCTGTTGGGACATTCGCGGGATAAACTCTGTTGAAAAGCAATTGGCTGTTAGTAATGCCATTGAACTATCGGGTTGTTCGATCGTCTGTCTGCAAGAAACTAAGCGGGAATCTTTTGATTTGAACTTCGTTAAATTGTGTTGCCCAAAAAAGTTTGATCAATTTATCTTTGTTCCTTCGGTTGGTAATCCTGGGGGCCTTTGTGTGATCTAGATGGGTTTGGTTTTTTCTGGTTCAGTGTGGTTTGTTGAATCTTTTTCCCTCGCTATTAACTTCACGTCCACGCAGTCAGGTGATAACTAGTCTCTACTGAATGTTTATGGTCCATGCTTTGGGCCAGACAGAGCGGTGTTTACTGACTGGCTGTTCGAGTTAGATATACTGGCTGGCGAAGATTGGCTCCTTGTGGGAGACCTTAACCTATATAGAGCCCCTGATAACAGAAATTGTAGTGGGGGGAATGCAAATGATATGCTAATGTTTAACGATTTCATTCGTTCACAGTCGCTGGTCGAACTCCCCATCAAGGGGCGCTCGTTTACATGGAGTAATATGCAGTTGGATCCCCTGCTGGTCCAACTGGATTGGCACTTTACCTTGATCGAATGGGCGGTCAAATATCCCAACACTATGGTCATGCCGTTAGGGAAACCAGACTCTAATCATTCACCCTGTTATGTCAGCATCCAAACACGTATACCAAAAGCCAAAAAAATCGCTTTGAGGATTTTTGGACCACAACCCCGGGGTTCTTTGAAACAGTTGAGCATGTTTGGTTGCGACGCCAATTTGCTCCCAACTCTGCTCCGCTACTCTGCAAAAAAATGAAGTGTCTCAGGTATGAGCTGAAAAAATGGATTAAAGGCATCTCTCACCTGGCTACGCTGATTGAAAATTCCAATCGGGTGCTTGCCGATCTTGATATGCTCGAAGATCGTCGTCCCCTCTCTGTCCCCGAGCTCAACTTCCGTGTGATTCTGAAGAAACATCTTCTTGCTTTGCTAGATAGGAGGAAATCATACTGGAAGAAAATATGCACAGTAAGATACTTCAAATTTGGTGACGACAACACCAAATTCTTTCACAGGGCTTCCACTGAGAGATATCGCCGCAACTCAATTGCCACCCTTAGCCTGCCTGATGGTTCGATTGTCTCTGACCATGTGGGCAAGGAGTCTGTGCTTTATCAAACATATAAAGAAAGGTTGGGTACCTCCAATACTGTTGATATAGTTCTGGATTTGCAGCATCTGATCAAACGCGTGGATGGTTTGGAGGCTCTCTCAGTGCCTTTCACTCATGCAGAAATTGATGAAGTGGTCAGGCGTATGCCATCGGACAGATCACCTGGGTCAGACGGTTTCAATGGTGGATTCTTCAAATCTTGTTGGCACATCATCAAGCATGATTTCTATAGGCTCTGTAAGGATTTCCATGCTGGTGTGCTAGACCTCGAAAGCCTCAACACTGGGTTTATCACGCTGATTCCGAAAGTCCAGTCCCCAGAAACAGCAAACGATTACCGCCCGATCACCCTCCTCAACTGTTGTCTGAAAATCATCACTAAACTCTTAGCGGACAGGCTACAAGCAGTCGTCCTGAGCTTGGTAAACTCCAACCAGTATGGATTCTTGAGGGGGAGATCTATCCAGGACTGTTTATCCTGGGCGTTCGAGTTTCTGCATCAGTGCAAGACCTCTGGAAAAGCGATCGTTGTGCTGAAACTAGACTTTGCCAAAGCTTTTGACACGATCGAACACCAACCGATGCTTGAGATCATGAAATGCATGGGCTTTGACTCTCGGTGGTTGATACGTCCCAAACGTATCAAAAATTTCTGCTTGCTCCATGCATGTTTTGTGTGATATTGCTATGATCTAGATACACTTTCATACACTTTTGATCATATTTGGACTAACCTATTAAATCAGTGCACCCCAGTGTCAGTTTCTGTCTTCTGCTGTTTTTTGTTCCAGGTTTCCCCCATATTAAAAGTGCTCCAAAAATTCGGGAAAAATCGGATAAAAAATTAGCGCATCGAAAGCCTCCAGAACCACGAAGGAGGGCCGGGGGGCCACCACCAGGTGCCCAGGCGGCCACCTGGCGCGGCCTAGGGCTTGGCCGCACCAGGGGGGCGCCTGGCTCGTGCCCCCTGGCCTAGGGCATATATATTCCCCATGACGTGAAACTTCCAAGAAGAGAACCCATTTTCGCGATCTCGCCTCTGTTCCGCCGCTGCCGCGCTTCCAAGATCGGGAGCGCCAGCAGACTTCTTCCCTGCACCCTGCCGGAGGGGGGATCAACCTCCGGGAGCTTCCCTTCACCATGGACGCTTCCCGGATGTGCCGTGAGTAGTTTCCTTTGGACCATGGGTCCGTGATCAGTAGCTATGTGATTTTCTCCTCCCTCTTTGTTCTTCATGGTTTAGACCTCGTGAGCTGCTCTACATGATCGAGGCACATATGTAATCTTTCTGCTGTTGCTATGCTGAGTTTGATGGGATCTGATGGATTATGAGATTATGTTTAGATTGTGATAGAGTAATATATTTGGTTCTTATCTTTTATATTTTTGTTCCTAAGTAATTCTTGCATGTTCTCCGTTGTTGTTTATTGCTTTGGCCAAGTAGTAGGTAGTAACTCCAAGAGGGAACGTTATGCTCGATTGTGGGTTAATGCCCCCTGATGACACGCTTGAGGGACAGAAACATGAGTCTAGGGGATGTGTTGTGGCCACAAGGGGGAAAACAACGATGCTTGTAACCGCGGTTGCAAGGATTGTTTACTTTACGCAAAGTGCTTTTTAATGCAGTTGTCTGTTGCTTTGAGTTTACACTTTGGGTGGGGCTCGCAACTTAATACCAGCGAGATGTTCTGGATAGATATCTCGAGGTGGATGATTAGTAGTAGATGCAGTTGGATTTCGGTCTACTTATTTTGGCGTACTGCCCATGCTTTTGAGCCTTTCCCTTTCTTTCGTAGCGTAGTTAGCATTGCGGTGCGTTTATAATCATGTCAATTGCCCATCTGTAATTTGTTTACCTCGCATAACAGTTTTATCGTCTTTTGGGAGAGAGACATCACTAGTGAACATCATGGGACCCCGGTCCATATTCTCATCATTGTTGACACGCTTATTTACTTTTCTTCTTTTACTTTCAGTTGCTATTATCATTATCATTATCCCTTGTGTTTTGATCCTTTGTAAATAACAAGACTGGAGAGATTGACAACCTCTCTGAACTTCGTTGGGAGCAAAGTTAATTGTGTTCGTGTGCAGGTCCGCGTCAGTTGCGCCGCTGACACCTACTTATCATTATCGGAGTCCTACTGGTCGATACTCAACCTTGTTGTCTTCACCAAGGGAAACTTGCTGCTACGCTGCATCTCACCTTCCACTTGGGGTAACCAACGAAGGGCGAGAAGCAATTATCATCTCTCGCGTATCAAGCAAATTTCTGGCGCCGTTGCTGGGGACTCCGAGTGATAAGATCGGGGAGCTTCCCACTACCTTTTACCTTTACTTTTTAGTCTTGTTAGTTTAACTTTCAGTTTTTATCTTTGAGTCTTACATCAAAAATTACAAAAAAATCTGCCACACTTGCTGCTACTATGGGTTCCACTGAAAACACCAAGTTGTGTGACTTCACTAGTCACAACAACAAAGACTTTATCTGCACTCCTATTGCCACACCTGCCACTTCAGCTACCTCTTATGAAATTAAACCTGCTTTGCTAAACCTTGTTATGAGAGATCAATTCTCTGGTGCTGGAGATGATGATGCTTTACATTTGAATAATTTTGTTGAATTATGTGATATGCAAAAGTATAAAGAAGTATAAGGTGATGTTGTTAAGCTCAAGATTTTTCCTTTCTCTTTGAGGGAAGGAGCTAAAATCTGGTTTCAATCTTTGCCTAGGAATAACATAGATTCTTGGGATAAGTGCAAAGATGCTTTTATTGGGAAGTATTACCCACCTGCTAAAATTATCCAATTGAGAAGTAACATTATGAATTTTAAGCAATTGGATAATGAACATGTTGCCCAAGCTTGGGAACGTATGAAATCTCTTGTTAAGAAATGCCCTACACATGGTTTGACTACCTGGATGGTTATCCAGACTTTTTATGCAGGCTTGAACTTTACCTTGCGAAACCTGTTAGATTCGGCTGTGGGAGGAACCTTTATGTCAACTACACTTGGTGCTGCCACAAAGCTTCTTGATGAGATGATGACCAACTATTCCCAATGGCACACCGAACGCGCTCCAACAGGTAGGAAGGTAAACTCTGTCGAGGAGATTACCTCCCTAAATGAAAAAGTTGACTTAACTATGTCTCTACTTACCAAGCAACCCTCTATTGATCCTCATGATGTTCCTTTAAATTCTTTGGTTGCTCAGGAACAAGTAGATGTGAACTTTATTGCTAGAAACAACTTGAACAACAATTCTTATAGGGGCAATTTTGCTAGCAATACTAGACCGTTTCCATCCAACTATGGGAACAACAACGCTTATCCTAGCGACAAGAACCCCACTTCTGAACTAGAAAGTATGCTTAGAGACTTTATCACTACCCAGAAAGCCTTCAACAAAAATGTAGAAGAGAAATTAGCTAATTTAGATAATCTCTCTTTGAAGGTAGATAGCTTAGCCCTTGATGTTCAGATGCTGAAAATTAGAACCTCTCCCCTTGAAGAGAGGAAGGGCACTCCTATTAATGCTATCCAATTACAAATTAATAAAAATATTAGGATGATGGCTAAACTTAAAGAAATATGGGCTAGAGAAAAAGAGGAAGAAGATAGAATTAAGAGCCTGCCTACACACCACACAGTTGCTACTATCAAATTGTTGAGGATACCAAAACTATTAGCACCCAATGCACTCCTAGTCCCATTGGACCTATTAATGGTGATGCTAATACCTCAACCGTAGAAGAAGAACCTCCTATGAACATAGAGGGTTTCAAAAAATGAGCCTAGATGACACTACTACCACCTTTGCTAGTAGTGATATTGATTTTGGTAGTTGCACCCTCTCAGAAGTTATTAGCTTGCTACACAAAATGTCTAGAGACCCCCACACTAGCACACTTAATCTTGCCTTCACGGAGCATATCACAAATGCTCTCATCAAAGCTAGGGAGGAGAAGCTTAGGATAGAAGCCTCCATACCTAGGAAGCTAGATGATGGTTGGGACCCTATGATAAAAATTAAATTAAATAACTTCTCTTGCTATGATTTATGTGACGTTGGAGCTAGTACCTCCGTCATGCCCAAAAGAATGTATGATATGTTTGAATTGAAACCTTTTGATTCTTGTTCTTTTGGTGTTCGTCTTGATGAATCTTCCGTAAAGAAACCTTTGGGGAAGATCGACGATGTTCTTATCATTGTCAATGACAACTGTGTTCCCGTTGATTTTATTATTATGGATATAGAGTGTGAACCTTTATGTCCAATTATTTTGGGACGTCCTTTTCTTCGCACCGTTGGTGTCGTTATTGACATGAAAGATGGGAATATAAAATTTCAATTCCCTCTTAAAAAGGGAATGGAACACTTCCCTAGAAATAAAATCAAGTTACCATTTGAGTCCGTTACACGGGCTAGCTATTCTCTTTATCTTGATAAAACTTGATTCTTCTTTTGCTTTATGCCTAGCTTAAAGGCGTAAAAGAAAGCGCTTGTTGGGAGGCAACCCAAGATGTTTTTTACTTTTGATTTATTGGTCTTGATGATTGTTACTACTGTAGCAACATCATTGTATCTTTATTTTCAAGCTTTGTGCCAAGTTATAGCCTCATATGATAAGGGAAGCAAAAGTTGTGACATGTTGTCCAGAAAACAGATTCTGTCTTTGTGATGGAAAAAATCGGATCAAATCACCAGTTCATCGTTTTGAGCTGAATGTTTTACACAACATGCTCTATACAAGTGCGGAACTTTGGTATGTTCTGAGTTTTTTGATTTGAGTTGCAGAAGTACCCCGAAAAAATTCTCTACTACCTGTTGTTCTGTTTTTCACAGATTCTGCCACGTTTTGCCTCTATTCACTTTTGCAAACCTTAAGCTTGCTTTTTATTTGCAAAAACTTTCTGGCAATCTTGAGAAGCAGTAGCTCTTCAAGAATATCTTTATATCGAGTGGGGAAAATTATTTTATTAAGGGTACTAACCTCTGTAATCAGCTTATGATGAGTTATGTATGAAGGGAGTTTTCAAGTGTGCGATGGAAGATGATGAAAGAAGACCCGGGAGTGTCAAGCGCTCAAGCTTGTTGATTCCCCCATGCATCCCCAATAAATATTCAAGGAGAATCAAGCGTCTAAGCTTGGGGATGCCCTCGTGCATCCCCTTGTCCATCAACAATCATCGGTTCGTCCTTCGTCTCACTATATTTTTATCACTTCATGCGTTATGTGCTATGCTTGGAGCGTCTCGCTCTTAGGTTTTATTTTTAGTTTTATTTAGCTTTGCTTTCTGTTCATAACAAGTTAGAACCCATCTTACTTTGTGTGGGAGAGAAACACGCTCCACTCCAATCTAGAACACATCATAAGATTTTTCATGCCTATCATTTTACTGTTGTGTGTTCTTTATCTTTTCGTAGCTACTGCCATGTTTAGTTTTAGTCTTAGTTTGTCTTTAGCTAAAGCCTTGGATTTTTTAGTTTGTTGCTAGAACTCTCTTTAGTTTTCATGTTTATCTTGTTAAGAGAGTTGGTGGTTGCACTGAGTTGTGTCTTGTCTTGAAAGTAGGTAATTGAGGCTGCTATTTAGTTTTAGTAGTAACTTGCAATAGTTTTGAGCTATTGATGTGAGTAATGTTTGAACTTTTGGTGTGAAGAGCTCTAGACTATTAGTGACAGGTGTCGTATTTTGGGCAATCCATGTTTATTTTCAAAAACTACAAAACTAGTTGAGAACTCTAGCTACTAGATGGATCACTAATCTTTGGAGGGATCGGATATTAGAGTACACTCACGTACCATGAGTCGAGGATGCGCAAGGATACCCAAACCCCCATACACTCCTCCTCGGGGTACTTGTCTCTTTTTGTACCTCCTTATTAGATTGAGAGTTACCGATAATAAGTGCATGAGTTCTTCGGACTAATGTAAGTATTGAAAGTTGACACTTCCACCTCCTCATATTTGCTATCCTCTTCCGTACCGTGCATTTCCCTCTTCTCACTCCGAGAGTTGGCGTCCACCTCACCGGTGCATCCATACCATTGGCATGATACGCTCTGTCATCATAAACCTCCTTATATATTTCCTCAAAACAGCCACCATACCTACCTATCAAGGCATTTCCATAGCCTTTCCGAGATATATTGCCATGCAACATCCACCTTCTCATGACTTTATCTTCATGTCATACATGTTCCTGCTACACTGGTAGCGGCATACATTGCATACTTCATGATAGCTACATCTTCTTTATGATTTGAGTACCTTTTAAAGTGTGAAAGATCTTCTATACTCTCTTGTAAATTAGAGTGTTGCCCTTAAGTGAGGAAAAGATCCCAAAGTGGACAAAATAAAAGATCCCGAAGAGGACAAATGAGAGTTAAATAGAAAGAGTCATTGAGGCCACCAAAAAAATTTAAAAAAGAGAAAAAAGAGAAAAAGAAAATAAAAAGAGAGAAAGGGGCAACACTACTATCCTTTTGAAAGATCCACACTAGTACTCCCTCTTATCCTTGTACTCCATACAGATGATCATTCATGCATATAGCTATGTGGGGACCTTCACACTATAGAACTCGGCTTGCATATTCCAAGGATGAGCCTCCTCAAAAGAGATCTAGGTCTTCATGAGCGAGCAAGTTAGATGCACCCCCACTAGTTCCATTGGAGAGGTTTCCAGCTCATATGTGCATCCGTTGCATGGCAATCCCTACTCCTCACATCATATCTATCATTTGGCACTCTCGCCTATGATTGTCCTCATTGATGTGAGCCTTTCTCACCTTTTTGTCTTCTCCTCCACCATATTTCTCTCTTTGCCATCCTAAGTGTCAACTTTCGTGCTTACAATCATCCATTGCATGAGTGCTCAAAATATCGAAAAGGAGTAGATCAAATTGACTTGTACCTGGCTAGTGGTCTGGGGACGAGTTAAGATAAGATTCCAAAGAAGACCAAGTGTGAAACTTTAGCAGATTGAGTTCTAGATACGTCCAAAACGTATCTATAATTTCTTCTTACTCCATGCCTCTTTTGTGTGATATTGCTATGATATTGATGAACTTCCATACACTTTTGATCATATTTGGACTAACCTATTAACTCAGTGCACCCCAGTGCCAGTTCCTGTTTTCTGCTGTTTTTCTATTTCAGGTTTCCCCCATATTAAAAGTGCTCCAAAAATTCGGGAAAACTCCAATAAAAAAATCAGTGCTTCGGAAGCTTCAGGAATCACCGAGGGGGGGGGGCAGAGGGGACCCATCAGGGCCCCATGCGCCCTCCCGGCGCGCCCTTGGGTGGGGCCGCGCCAGGGGGCTGCCTGGACCCCTGGTGGCCCCCCTGACTGCCCCCTTCGCCCATATATTCTCTGTGACGGGAACCCTTTTTCGCAATCTCTCCTCTGTTCCGCCGCCGCCGCGCCTCCAAGATCGGGAGCACCAGGAGACCTCTTCCCGGCACCCTGCCGGAGGGAGGAACCACCTCCGGGAGTTTCTCCACCACCATGGATGCTTCCTGGATGAACCGTGTGTAGTCCACCTTGGACCATGGGTCTATGATCAGTAGCTATGTGATGTTCTCCTCCCCTTTTTGTTCTTCATGGATTAGACCTCGTGAGATTCCCTACATGATCGAGGCACATATGTAATCTTTCTGTTGTTGTTATGTTGAGTGACGGGGATCAACCCCGGCAAATCCCATGGTCAGGGACCCTGGGTTAGTCATGAGAGGCACAGGTTGGACGATAGCTCGTCGGCTAACAGGAGGAGACGTTCCTACTCGATATTATTGCTTGGAGATGCGATTACAGGGAAGGCCAAGGCTAGTGCGCACAAGGCTAGGGTTACAGATGGTGTATTGGTTGATGTCGACGTCTCCCCTCCCAACCCTTATATACTCGGCCAGGTCTCGGGGAATCCGTCCTGGATTACAGATGAGGTTTCCTAACCCTAATCTTGTACCGCACGACAGGTTTTGCACCTTCCGTACGAGCCGTGGACTCTTACGTCGGTGCCACTAGTGGGCCAAGGCTGGGCCTAGGCAGCATCTTTGCGGGCCTTCTGTCTTCGGGTACACCGGGTAGGCCCATCCATAGGAGTCGTGGGGTCACCCCCTCGTCAGTAGCCCTCGAGTGCCTGGGGGACTCGAAGAGTCACGCAGGGACTCGAGTCCATTCTTGCGTCATTTCGATGTATGCACGGTTCAACCGCGGGTCGCTGGCAGTCTAGGGCCATGAAAAAACCTATTTCGAGGGAATGCTAAGCTAAAAGGGCCCAAGGAGTCGACTGGTCGAGCCTTGGTGAATTGCGCTAGTGGCAAATACCGCAGTAGCCCAATCAAACTCACGTCCCTCGACATGAGCTTGGAACACTGGTGTCGAGCAAAATTCATGCCGCTGCATGCCTTACAGTGATCAATTGCCACCAGTAATGTTCGTAGCCTAGGCGCGTCCGCCCGGCTTTTTCTATCATGCAAGCGCATGGAAAAGATTGGGAGTGAAATTGCTCTGCGGCAAGTCCCATCCCGGCCGATCTGCGCAGCGGGGTCTTACCTACACGCTAAGCTTGCGTGGCATCTGGGCACAGTGTATCGTGTTCCAGGAATATGTGTTTTTTATCGAGGCACGGAGCCTAATTAGTGATGCACCCACTTGGAATAAACAATCAAGTGAGCTGTTTTAGTGGTCACTCGCGGAGATTTGTCGAGCGCTCGGGCGAGGAGTAATGTAGAGGAGTACTTGCTCGGGAGGTCTTCGAGTGCTCGGGTACTCAGATTTCTGCGAGTAATCACTCGAGTATCGCCTTCGCTCTCGGGGTGAGGGAGCACCCGATACTCTGGGACCGTACGATCTGGCGAGTGCAAGTCCGATTATCTTGTGTTGTGGTGAGGGAGCACCCGAAACTCTCATGGGTGCGAGTAATCACCCGAGCACGTCTTTTTCTTCTAGGTGAGGGAGCACCCGAGACTCTCATGGGTGCGAGTAATCACTCGAGCATGTCTTTTTCTTCTAGGTGAGGGAGCACCTGAGACTCTCATGGGTGGATACGCTCCCAATGGGAGTTAAATATATTTGAAAAATGTATTTGAATCAGTAGAAACGGTGCTTGCAGGCTGCATTTTCTTTTGCGTTGCCACTTTAATTTACCTCTTCTTGGTAAGGATAACGATCTCCTTGCTGGAGGACCGTCAAAGATGCTCTGTCTGTGAACCGTCATGTCTTCATGACCGGTCATAATGATGGTCTTTGTGGCATGCTGCAGCCGCCTGTTGAGTTACCGATGCACGTATTGAAAACGCGCGAGATTTGACGCGTCCAGCGCATAGTGCCGCCCGTGTGAAAGCATCTTTGTCTCGGAATTCGAATCGCCTAGCACGCTCGGTCTTTGAATTAATTGCTCCCATCATCAGGGCTTCTGCGTGCTCTTGGGTTTGTGCTATAAATAGACCCCTCTTCTTCATCTAGCAGCAGTGTTCGTCCTCTGCCCATCTTGCTCCTCTTCTTCATCTTCCTCTTTCTCTTCCTATTCTCATGGGGCCCAAGCGAGGTGCAGGTATGACTGGCCGCGGCCGTGTTCGCCGTGGCCGCGGTAGTCGTACTCCGCGCTCCTCTCGCGGCGGCCGTCGTGGTGCATCGTCGACGCCTTCCTCCTCTTCCTCGGAGGAGGGTTTTTTGCGCTATGATTTCCTCCTACGCGTCCGTGGCCGGAACGTCGCTCGCATTCTTCTTCCTCCTGCATTTTCTGCCCTTGTTTCTGAGCGTAGTCTTGATGGCTTGCTGCTTCGTCTTCAGGGGTGCACTCTATCTCCTTCTTATGTTGAGTTGGAGATCGATAGTTCCCGCTTGATTTTTCTTGGTTTTGGCTGGAAGTCGTTTGTTCGGCGTTTGAACTTGCGTGATGGTGATACTCTTTGTTGCCGTTTTGATGGCGAACATACTCTCACCATCCACGCTTTTGACCCGAGCGGCAATCGCATGGATCCGTACTGGTAGGAGACAAGCAGCGACAATTCCGGCAGGTCGGGTAGTCCTTCGCCCATGTCTTCAACGACTTCATCCTCTGGTGACTCCTCGGGTGGTGATGTTGTGCCCTCCAGCTCTGGAGAGGACCTCCACGTCAAGCCACCGATCAAGCGGGCACGCCAGGCGACCTTGTAGAACTGGAGGCAGCGGCGTCGTCTTCACCGACAGCTCGGGTGGAGCTGGAGAAGAAGCTGGTGGAGCATCGTCTTCGGTGCTCCGCAAATAAGTCGAGCTTCACCTTTTGTTATGTCATTGACGTCATGAGCTGGCTGCTTTGACTCCTTTGTCTGTGATGCTCGTCGTATTAGCGCCAACATCCCAGCATGGGCACACATGTAAAAGTCGTAATTCATTGGGTGATTGATGTTGTAGGTTTATCGGCTGCTTGAGTCTTTTGTAACTAGGTTAGTTCTCCATGTAATGAGGATTGCCTTCGAGTAATCAGAGTTTCCTTCTATCCAATGTACTCGAGTCTTTTGAACTGAGAATGATCTTCGGGTCCTTGTAATGCGAACTGTGTTTGAGTCCTTGTAATGGAATCTGTCTTCGAGTCCTTTGCAATGTGATATATCTTTAAGCCTTTCAACGAGAGTTGTCTTCGAGTCCTTTGCAATGTGATCTATCTTTAAGCCTTTCAACGAGAGCTGTCTTCGAGTCCATCAAGTCCTTGTACTTTGGATTCTATCGGGTGCGCGACAGCGCTCCCGATGGGAGTAGCCCCCGAGGCTACGTTCGAGTTGTAGAGTCGAACGTAGGCTAAGATTTGTCTCCTTTGCCGTTTTTGTGTGTGTTTGCTGCCGGTAATATCGGGTGCGCGTCAGCGCTCCCGATGGGAGTAGCCCCCGAGTCTTTAGGTGACCGTTGGCGATCGGGTGAAGGCTATGTTTAATGCCTCTGTTTATATCTTTTTCCAAAGTGCTTGGTGCTCCGCCAGGTTTCTGGGCTGGTCGTGTATTGACGTGGCTTCCCTTTGAGTTCTCCGGGCAATTTTTCAGTTCCGTAGGTGGAAGCCTTCCGGTGGGGTTTTTGTTTGGACCCTTGCGATGATAGCGTTTCTTGGGGGGAGGTGCGCTCGAGTCCCCGAGTGCTTTAGGTAAAGATTGCGTGAGCGATGATAGCGTCTCTCGGGGGGAGTTTGTACTCGAGCCCCCGAGTGCTTTAGGTAAAGATCGCTTGAGCGACGATATCGTCTCTCGGGGGGAGTTTGTACTCGAGCCCCCAAGTGCTTTAGGTAAAGATCGCGTGAGCGACAATAGCGTCTCTCGGGGCGGTTTGTACTCGAGCCCCCGAGTGCTTTAGGTAAAGATTGCGTGAGCGACGATAGCGTCTCTCGGGGGGAGTTTGTACTCGAGCCCCCGAGTGCTTTAGGTAAAGATCGCGTGAGCGACGATAGCGTCTCTCGGGGGGAGTTTGTACTCGAGCCTCCGAGTGCTTTAGGTACAGATCGCGTGAGCGACGATAGCGTCTCTCGGGGGGAGTTTGTACTCGAGCCCCCGAGTGCTTTAGGTAAAGATTGCATGAGGGACAATAGCGTCTCTCGGGGGGAGTTTGTACTCGAGCCCCCGAGTGCTTTAGGTAAAGATCGCGTGAGCGACGACAGCGTCTCTCGAGGGGAGTTTTGTACTCGAGCCCCCGAGTGCTGTAGGTAAAGATCGTGTGAGCGACGATAGCGTCTCTCGGGGGGAGTTTGTACTCGAGCCCCCGAGTGCTTTGAGGTGGTATCATTTGGGCAACACCATTTTATTGCGTCGAACGGTTACATGAGTTGCCAGTCGAGCATAACTGGTGGAGACTATGGGCAGAACAGGCGTAGGTTCGCTACGTTCCATGGGTTTCCCACGTCCTCGTCCGTCTTTGGATTCTTCAGCCTGTAGGCGCCTCCTCCAATGACTTCTGAGACTATGAACGGTCCTTCCCATTGGGGGGCAAGCTTGTGGACTTTCTCTTGTATCAGTCGCAGGACGAGGTCTCCTTTGTTGAAGGTTCTGGTGCGCAGGCGGCTTCTTTGGTAAGTGCGCAGCTTGTCCTGGTACCCCTCTGACCTTGCTAGGGCTGTGTCTCTTGCCTCGTCTGCTGTGTCCTTGTCATCTTGCAGTGCTTCTTCTGCTTCTTCTTCTTCATACCCCGAGATCCGGGGTGCCCCGAATTTGAGGTCATGTGGTAGTACTGCCTCCGCCCCATACACCATGAAGAAAGGCGTGTACTGCGTTGCGGTATTTGGGGTAGTGCGCAGGCTCCATAGTACTGCAGGGAGTTCTTCTATCCAGTTGCCTGCGGCCTGTTCGAGTGGTGCAAGGAGCCATTTTTTGATTCCTCCGCATACTAGGCCATTTGCTTTTTCCACCTGGCGTTTGGACTGCGGGTGCGCGACTGATGCGTAGTTGATTTTGATGCCCAGTTCTTCGCAGAAGTTCTGGAATTCTGCCGCTGTAAAGTTCGTACCGTTGTCCGTGATGATGTTGTGTGGTACCCCGAACCTGAAGATGATTGATTTGATAAAATTCACTGTCGTGAGGGCTGTGTAGCTGGTGATGGGCACTGCTTCGATCCACTTGGTGAACTTGTCGACTGCTACTAGCAGGTGTGTTCTTCCTCCCTTTGATGATTTCTTGAGCGGGCCCACCATGTCGAGTCCCCAGGTGGAGAACGACGATGATAGTGGTATGGTCTTGAGTTCTGAGGCTGGAGCGTGTGGTTTGCTGGCGAATTTTTGACAGGCGATGCAGCGCCGCATTATGTCTTCTGCGTTTTTCATGGCAGTGGGCCAATAAAACCCTGCTCGGAATGCTTTGGACACGAGCACTCGACTGCTCGCGTGGTGCCCGCAGGTACCCTCGTGGAATTCGAGCAATAGGGCTTTGCCGTCTTCTTCGTCGATGCACTTTTGGAGTATCTGGGTGATACTGCGCTTGTATAACTGTCTGTTGATCACTGTGAATGCCTTGGATCGACGACTGATGCACCGAGCTTCTGTGACATCTTGTGGTAGCGTGCCTTCAATTAGGAATCGGAGGAACGGTTTCGTCCACGCTGGTCCTTCGAGTGTCGTTGGATCTGTAGATTCGACCGCTTGGTTGCTGTTGCCTTCGGATGGACTCGCTGATGCCACCTGTGCTAGCTCAGTGGTGTCGTCATCTACAGCTACCTCGAGTGCTGCTGTTTTTACTTTGATGGATCTCTGGCTGATGCTTTCAAGGAAGACGTCGGGTGGTACTGGTCCTCGAGTCGAGCCGATGTTTGCGAGTTCGTCGGCTTCTGTGTTGTTTTTTCTGGGAATATAATTGAGCTCGCAACCGTCGAAACTTCCTTCGAGTGTGTTGTAGAGCTTGTGATAGGCTGCCATGTTGTCGGCTATTGCATTGCAGACTTACATTGACTACTTGACGACGAGATTGGAGTCTCCGTGGATTACGAGGCGAGTGGTGCCGCATGTTTTGGCCATGCGCATGCCATGGGGTAGTGCCTCGTATTCGGCTTCGTTGTTGGAGGCGTGGCTGAAGTTGATCTGGAGGACGTATCTGAGCTTCGTTCCTTTGGGGGAGATCAGAACGACTCCTGCTCCGGCTCCTTGCTGTCTTTTGGAACCGTCGAAGAACATTGTCCATGAGTTCGACAAGTCCGGGGGGCCTGGTGTCTGGACCTCCGTCCACTCGACCAGAAAACCTGGGAGTACTTGGGCCTTGATTCTTGTTGGGTGCTTGAACTGCAGGTCCCGCGGGCTGAGCTCAATGTTCCACTCGGCGACTCGCCCAGTCACTCCGGGGTTGTTGAGGATGTCCGCGAGTGGTGCGCTGCTCACGATTGTGATAGGATGTTCGTCGAAGTAGTGTGACACCTTTCTTGAGGTCATGATGATGGCCAGTAGTAGCTTCTGGTAGTGCGGGTATGATGGCGGAGAAGTTAATAGGTTTAGTTGGGTTGCCTCCCCGTTAACCGCGCCAATAAATGATTCTTGATAACCTACAAGTCTAGGGGATCAATTGTAGCTTTTCGATAAATAAGGATGTCGATCCCACGAGGAGCAGAAGGTGTTGATAAGTGACACTGGATAAGGAAAGGCTGCACACACTCAAAGGTAAATATTTAGGGGTTTTTGGTTTAAGCAACAGAAAAGTAAAAGACAAGCAAAGTAAACAGGGTAACTGAGGAGTAACAAGTGGCCCAATCCTTTCACAAGGATAAGCCTAGGAACTAAACTTATAAAAGCTAAAGCGTTCTCGAGAACACACGGGAGAGATAGCCAAGTTACTTTCACCATATTCCGCCAAACAATATGTACTGTGTTGATAAGTGTTGGTGGGTGGATCAATGCTAGTACACCTTCTAGACTAAGATAAGTGTACTCTTATGATTACACACCTTGCAAGCATCCGCAAATAGAAGGTAGTAATTAAGGCATAAGCCTAACCACAACATTACGATCAAGGATCCATAACTCCCTTGTGCAAAAGTGTGCGAACTGGGGTTCAGGTTTTTGTCACTCCGGCAACCCACCATAAGCATCCTTTGTGCACAATGTATTCCTCTAGGCCCATTAAAGGTGAAGTGTTAAGTGTTTGACTCACATAAAACCACTAGAGAAATAACAACTCAACTTAAGTATCAAACAACACATAATACTTCAACATCATATGACTACTAACAACTAGACTTCTCCCATGTTCTCAAGAACTAAAGTAACTACTCACAAGACATAAAAGAGATCACGTATCTATAATTTCTGCTTGCTCCATGCATGTGTTTGTGTGACTTTGCCATGTTTTGCTTGAACTTTCATACACTTTTGAACCTATTTGGACTAACCTATTAACTCAGTGCACCCAGTTGCCAGTTTCTTTTTTCTGCTGTTTTTGTATTTCAGGTTTTCCGGCCATTAAAAGTGCTCCAAAAATTCTGGGAAAAATATATAAAAAATCAGCGCAACGGAAGCTTCCGGAATCACCAAGAGAGGGAAGGGGGGCCACCACCAGGCAGCCAGGAGGGCAGGTGGCGCGGCCCCACCCTGGGCCGCGCCAGGGACCCTCTTGACTGCCTCGTGGGTCCCCTCGATGCCCCCTTCGCCTGTATTTACCCCTCGGGGTGGAAACCGCTAATATCGATCTCTTTCTCGCGAACTCCCCTCTGTACCGCCGCCGCCGTTTCAAGATCGGGGCTGCCTGGAGAAGCTGCCCCGGCACCCTGCCGGAAGGAGGAACCCCCTCCGGGAGACCATCCATAGCCATGGACGCCTCCCGGATGTGCCGTGAGTAGTCCCCCTTGGACCATGGGTCCGTGACCAGTAGCTATGTGACGAATCTCTCCCCCTTTTGTGCTTCCACTTTCGATTCCTCGTGAGCTGCCTCACATGATCGAGGCATCTATGTAATTTCTGCTGTTGCTATGCTGAGTTTGTTGGGATCTAATGGATTATGAGACTATGTTCAGATTGTGATGAGTATTATATTTGGTTATTCTCTTTTCTATTTTGTTCTTGAGTAAATTCTTGCATGTTCTCCGTTGCGGTATTTGCTTTGGCCAAGTATTTTATTTGCAACTCCAAGAGAGAGCGTTATGCTCGATTGTGGGTTCAGCCCCTTGATGTCTAGCTTGAGTGACAGAAACATGAGACCAGGGGATGTGCTGTTGCCACCAGGGATAAAACAACGATGCTTGTACCTGTGAGTGCAAGGATTGTTTACTTTACGCAAAGTTCTTTTAATGCAGTTGGCTGTTGCTTTGAGTTTACACTTTGGGTGGGATTCACAACTTAATACCAGCAAGATGTTCTGGATAGATATCTCAAGGTGGATGATTCGTAGTAGATGCAGATGGATTTCGGTCTACTTACCTTGGCGTACTGCCCATTGATTTTGAGCCCTTCCTTTCTTTGCAGCATAGTTAGCATTGCGGTGCCTTCATAATCCTGTCAATTGCCAAACTGTGATTTGTTTACCTCGCTAGCACTTTTATCGTCTTTTGGGAGAGAGACGTCACTAGTGAAAATCACGGGACCCCGGTCCATCTTCATATTATTGTTCACACCCTTAATTTACTTTCAGCTTTTACTTTCCTTTGCACCTTTTATCTCTTGCGTTGATCCTTTGTAAACGACAAGGCCGGAGGAATTAACAACTCCTCTATACTCGTTGGGAGCAAAGTTATTTGTTGCTGTGTGCAGGTCCACGACAACACCCTAGTCAGGAAGCAATTTCTGGCGACGTTGCCACCTACTTGTATCTCCTGAGTCCTACTGGTTCGATAACCTTGGTATCTTCACCGAGGGAAACTTGCTGCTGCAGTGCATCTCAAACCTTCCACTTGGGGTAACCAACGAGGGGCGAGAAGCCATCAAGCAAATTTCTGGCGCCGTTGCCGGGGACTCAAGTCTACAAGATAGGGGAGTTGCACACTATCTTTTATCTTTGCTTTTTAGTCTTGTTATTTTACCTTTCAGTTTTTACTTTTGTGTCCCTTATCAAAAATACCAAAAATACCTGTTACCTTGCTTACTGATGCTATCTTTACCATGGGTGTTGAACCACCCAAATATGGAAGGATGGACATGTTTCACTTGGCTCGTCTTCGATCAATTTGTGCTCGCGCTAAAAACCCAACCGACTTGGTTGAGGGAAAATCATTGGATGAGCATGCTCATTACACGCGGCACCGCCTATCTCAGAAAGGGAAACACTTATGGGATCAAATACAAGTTTCTTATTGCTATGCTGAGTGTTTATGCCACATTTATGATTTTACTTGCTGCTCTAATATAGAGCGTAAACACCTTCCTTTCCAATGTGAGTTTAATGAAAATGAGATCCTATCTTCTTATGCCAAAGGTGTTTATGATTACTTTGATTTTGAAAAGATTGAAGTTGCTTTTAAAGGTGCTTATGAGATTGCTTCTTTGATTGAAAAGTATTACGATACTATTCACAAGTCTGAAAAATTTGCTGTTCTTGCTTATTGCTTTGAGAATTATACTTTCAATGCTTATATTGAGGATTTTAAAAATAGAATGCTTGCTTCCCAAGAAGAGGCTAATGATTGCTATGAAGAGGAACCTTATGATTCCGAGGACTCACTTGATACTTCCCTTTTTGATGATTTTGATACTTGCTTTGTTGATGTCCATGATGCCACTATGGATGATGCCTACGTAGATGAACTTGCTATAGTTCCTTATGTTAAGCATGAAATTATTGTTGTTGCACCCACACTTGATTGCCCTATTATCCTTTTGAAATCTCCAACTATTCCGGAGAATTATGCTCTTATCAAGGCTCAATGTGATGGGTTGCATCTATCTTATCACCCTAAAAACCGTGTTGAAAACAATACACGTGTGCTTGTAGGTCATGAACAACATGATTTATGTGATAATTACATTCTTGATGTTGTTCATGATGCTACTGAAAATTACTTTGAGAGAGGAAAGTTTGGTTGTAGAAACTTCCATGTTACAAAAAACACCTCTCTTCATGTTGAAAGTTTTGAAGTTGTTCTTGTTCTACCTTCCTATGCATGTCATTTTGTGCTTCTTTGATTTATTTTCTTACAAGATGCCTATGCATAGGAAGTGGGTTAGGATTAAATGTGTTTCACATTTGCTTCTTGATGCTCTCTTTTGCTTCAATTCTTATTCTCTTGTGAGCATCTTTCATAATCTTTAAGCCTAGCTAATGGCTCTAAAGAAGCGCTTTCGGGAGGCAGCCCGCAACGAATTTATGTTTTTCTTTTTTGGTTTTCTTCTGTTTTTAGTGGTCTTGATGATTTTTACTACTATAGCAACATCATTGTATCTTTACTTTTCAAGCTTTGTGCCTTTTATAGCCTCATACAGCAAGGGAAGTAAAAGTTGTGACATGCTGTCCAGAAAACAGATTATGTCCTCGTGACTAAAAAATCACAGAAAAATCCCAGTTCATCTTTTTGAGATGACATTTTTACACAGCGTGCTCTATAGAATTACGAAACTTCAGTATGTTCTGAGTTTTTTTATTTGAGTTGCAGAAGTATCCCTAAAAAATTCTTTTCTATCTGCTGTTTTGTTTTTCACAGATTCTGCCACGTTTTGTCTCTCCTTACTTTTCAAACCTTAAGCTTGCTTTTTCTTTGCAAATTTTGTTTGGCAATCTTGAGAAACAGTAGCTCTTCAAGATTATTTTTATTTGCAGTAGAGGAAAAATTATTTTAGTAGGGTACTAACCTCTCTAATCAGTCTACAATGAGTTATGTATGAAGGGAGTTTTCAAGTGAGCGAAGGAAGATGATGAAAGAAGATCTGGGAGTGTCAAACGCTCAAGCTTGGGGATGCCCATGTGCACCCCCAATAAATATTCAAGGAGACTCAAGCGTCTAAGCTTGGGGATGCCCCCGTGCATCCCCTTCTTCATCAACAATTATCAGTTCGTTCCTCGTTACACTATATTTTTATCACTTCATGCGTTATGTGCTATTCTTGGAGCGTCTCGCTCTTAGGTTTAGTTTTTTGTTTTCTTTTGCTTTGTTTGCTGTAGTAACAAGTTATATCCCAGCTTACTTACTCTTTTGTGTGGGAGAGATTCACGTTCCGCTTGAACTAGAACTCCTCATAGGATTTGCATGCCTATTCTTTTAGCTGTGAGCTGTTCTTTTTCTTTTCTTAGCTGCTTTTCTGTTTAGTTGTAGTGCTTTAGTTTTTCTAGAGCTTTTCTTTTGTCTTAGGTTGAACTTTCTATAGGTTGCATGTTTTATCTTGTTAGAGAGTTTGCCTGTTGCACTGAGTTTTGTGTCTTGACTGAAAGTAGGTAGTTAAAGTTGCTATTCTCTTTGTAGTAGTAACTTGCAATAGTTTTGAGGTATTGACTAGAGTAATGTTTGAACTTATCGTGTCAAGAGCTCTTGCCTATTAGTGATAGATGTCGTATTTTGGGCAATCCGTGTGTTTTTCGAAAACCAAAAAACCCCTGTTGAGAACTCTAGCTACTAGATGGATCACTAACCTTTGGAGGGTTCGAATATTATAGTACACTCACGTACCATGAGTCCAGGATGCGCAAGGATAACCAAACCCCCATACACTCCTCCTCGGGGTACCTTTCTCTTTGTGAACCTCCTGATTAGATTGACAGTTACCGATAATAAGTGCATGAGTTCTTCAAACTAATGTGAGTATTCGAAAGTTGACACTTCTACCCACCTATACTTTTTCTAGCCTCTTCGGTACCGTGCATTGCCCTTTCTCACCTCGAGAGTTTGCGCATACTTCGCCGATGCATCCAAACCCTTGGCAGTATACGCTCTGTCATCATAAGCCTCCTTATATCTTTCCTCAAAACAGCCAACATACCTACCTACAAGGCATTTCCATAGCCTTTCCGAGATACATTGCCATGCAACATCCTCCTTCTCATGACTTGATCTTCATGTCATACATGCTACTTGCTTGATCGATGAGCCGCATGCTAGTTGGGCCTTGCCCTAATCATTGCTACATGACGCGCTAGTATCATTGCATATCCTGCTACCCTGGCAGAGGCATACATTTGCATCATGATAGTTACATTTTCTATATGTGAGTACCTTTGTAAAGTGTGAAAGATCTCCTATATTCTTGTAAAATATAGAGTATTTCCCCTAAAGTGAGGAAAAGATCCCAAAGAGGACAAAATCAAAAGATCCCAAAGAGGACAAATGAGAGTTAGATAGAAAGAGCCATTGAGGCCACCAAAAAATAAAAAAAGATAAAAAAGAAAAATAAAAAGAGAGAAGGGGGCATACTACTATTCCTTTTGAGAGATCCACACTAGTACTTCATCTTCTATCCCTTGTACTCCATAGAGATCATCATCATGCATATAGCTATGTGGGGACCCTTCACACTATAGAACTTGGCTTGTATATTCCAATGATGAGCCTCCTCAAACAAGCTCTAGGTCTTCTTGAGCAAGCAAGTTAGATGCACCCCCACTAGTTCCCTTGCAGAGCTTTTAGCTCACATGTGCATCCGTTGTATGGAAATCCCTACTCCTCACATCATATCTATCATATGGCCTTCTCTCGCCTATGATTGTCCTCATTGATGTGAGCCTTTCACACCTTTATGTCTTCCTCCTCCACCTTCTTTCTGTTTCGCCTTTTAGGTGTCAACTTTCTTGCTCACGCTCATCCATTGCAGGAGTGCTCAAAATATCGAAAGGGAGTGGATCGGTTTGACTTGTACCTGGCTAGTGGTCTGGGGACGAGTCCAGATAAGAATCCAAAGGAGACCAAGTGTGAAACTTTAGTAGATAGTTGTTCTCAACAACCTTTTTTCTCTTTCTTCCCAGTCCCTTGCTTGCACGCAAACACCATTTGGAGACATTCGAGTCACGGACAACAAGAGCTCTTGCACCCTTTGTTCTTTTGTTGCTTGTGTCAATACTAATATAGACTCTTGCTTGTTAAGACTTGAATTGAATTGCATGCTTTGATTGCTTTACTTAAAAGTCCTTATTTGGTTGTGTGGCATGTCACCATAGAAATTATGCTTGTTATCATTTACCTACTCGAGGACGAGCAGGAATTAAGCTTGGGGATATACGTCCCAAACGTATCTATAATTTCTGCTTGCTCCATGCATGTTTTGTGTGACTTTGCCATGTTTTGCTTGAACTTTCATACACTTTTGAACCTATTTGGACTAACCTATTAACTCAGTGCACCCAGTTGCCAGTTTTTGTTTTCTGCTGTTTTTGTATTTCAGGTTTTCCGGCCATTAAAAGTGCTCCAAAAATTCCGGGAAAAATATATAAAAAATCAGCGCAACAGAAGCTTCCGGAATCACCAAGAGAGGGAAGGGGGCCACCACCAGGCAGCCAAGAGGGCAGGTGGCGCGGCCCCACCCTGGGCCGCGCCAGGGACCCTCCTGACTGCCTCGTGGGTCCCCTCGATGTCCCCCTTCGCCTATATTTACCCCTCGGGTTGGAAACCCCTAATATCGATCTCTTTCTCGCGAACTCCACTTTGTACCGCCGCCGCCGCCGTTTCAAGATCGGGGCTTCCTGGAGAAGCTGCCTCGGCACCCTGCCGGAAGGAAGAACCCCCTCCGGGAGACCATCCATAGCCATGGACGCCTCCCGGATGTGCCGTGAGTAGTCCCCCTTGGACCATGGGTCCGTGACCAGTAGCTATGTGATGAATCTCTCCCCCTTTTGTGCTTCCACTTTCGAGTCCTCGTGAGCTGCCTCACATGATCGAGGCATCTATGTAATTTCTGTTGTTGTTATGCTGAGTTTGTTGGGATCTGATGGATTATGAGACTATGTTCAAATTGTGATGAGTAATATATTTGGTTCTTCTCTTTTATATTTTGTTCTTGAGTAAATTCTTGCATGTTCTCCGTTGCGGTATTTGCTTTGGCCAAGTATTTTATTTGCAACTCCAAGAGAGAGCGTTATGCTCGATTGTGGGTCCAGCCCCTTGATGTCTAGTTTGAGTGACAGAAACATGAGACTAGGGGATGTGCTATTGCCACCAGGGATAAAACAACGGTGCTTGTAATTGCGGGTGCAAGGATTGTTTACTTTACGCAAAGTTTTTTAATGCAGTTGTCTGTTGCTTTGAGTTTACACTTTGGGTGGGATTCGCAACTTAATACCAGCGAGATGTTCTGGATAGATATCTCAAGGTGGATGATTCGTAGTAGATGCAGATGGATTTCGGTCTACTTACCTTGGCGTACTTCCCATTGCTTTTGAGCCCTTCCTTTCTTCACATTATTGATTTCGGTCTAGTGAAAATCACGGGACCCCGGTCCATCTTCACATTATTGTTCACACCCTCAATTTACTTTCAGCTTTTACTTTCCTTTGCACCTTTTATCTATTGCGTTGATCCTTTGTAAACGAAAAGGCCGGAGGAATTGACAACTCCTCTGTACTCGTTGGGAGCAAAGTTATTTGTTGCTGTGTGCAGGTCCACGACAACACCCTAGTCAGGAAGCAATTTCTGGCGACATTGCCACCTACTTGTATATCCTGAGTCCTACTGGTTCGATAACCTTGGTATCTTCACCGAGGTAAACTTGCTGCTGCACTGCATCTCAAACCTTCCACTTGGGGTAACCAACGAGGGGCGAGAAGCCATCAATGATCAGAGGTGATAGATGGGTGGCAAACAATCTGTACACAATGATATTTCTCCAACAAAACTCAATAGCATTCACCACAAAGTTGTAATCAACACCAATAGAGTAGAGAGGATAGATAGTACGGATTACAACACAAGTTGCAATTGTGAGATGAGATGGGATGGTGATGGAGATGGTGCTATGTTGGGGATGATGTTGATGATGATCACGATGATGCCCGTGACGATGATGGCGACGATCTCCCCTTCCGGGAGGTGATCTCCTCGGCGGAATCTTCCCGCCGGAGATGGCTTTTCTCCTCTGTAGGTTTCCGCCCCGTGGCGGCGGCGAAACACGGAAACTCTTCTTCTTTTAGGGTTTTCACCCCAGGGGGGTCTTATAGGCGAGAGGGGCACCGAGGGGGGCCACCAGGCATCAAGGAGGGTGCCTAGCGCAGCCAAGAGTGGGGCCGCGCCAGGCACCCTTCTGGCTGCCTGGTGGGTCCCCTCACCTCCATCCTCGGTGATCCCCAGTCAAACTTCGTAAAAACGATCCCCGTAAATTTTCATCGCATTTGGAGTTGATCTGATTCAGCAACTTGGTGTCCACTTTTCACCGCTGAATCCTGGTTCTGCTTCTTCGGCATCGGAAAGTTGTAAACTGTGTAAAACAAGCCAAAACAACATAAGAACAATACTTTAAAGTGGAATATATCAATGAATAGGATGAAATTACGATATAAAATAGTGATGCTTTTTGGACGTATCAGGGTACCGCTGCTGGGATTTTGTCAAGAGAATGTTGAGGTAGTAGATCGGCCTTTGTATGCTCTGGACCTTGCCTTCTTCTGTGCGCTCGACGACGAGTGCTGTGCTTACCACGCCGTTGCGTGCTGCCACATAGAGGTACAGTTTTTCTCGTTCTTTGGGTACCGCCAAGATCGGCGGGGTCGAGAGTGTCTGCTTCAGGTCCGCGAATGCTTTGCGGGCTTCTTCGGTCCACTCGAATTTCTCCCCTTTTCTGAGCAGCTGGTAGAATGGCTGTGTGCGCTCTCCCAATCTGCTGATGAAACGACTCAAGGCTGCGAGTCTTCCGGTAAGCTGCTGCACGCCTTTGATGTCGGTTGGCTCCTGCATCCTGGCGATTGCTTGAACTTTCTCCGGGTTCGCTTCGATTCGTCGAGCGGAGACCATGTACCCGAGCAACTTCCCGGCTGGGACGCCAAATGCGCATTTCTTCGGGTTGAGCTTGATTCTGTACTTGTTGAGTGTTGTGAAGGTCTCGCGCAGGTCGTCGAGTAGCGTGTTTGCACTGTAAGTTTTAATGACGATGTGTCCACGTAGACTTGCACGTTTATTCCGATTTGCTCTTTCAAGCAGGCTTGGATCATCCGCTGGTATGTGGCACCGGCGTTCTTGAGTCCGAAGGGCATTGTCCTGTAGCAAAATACACCGTAAGGGGTGATGAATGATGTATGCTCTTCGTCTTCTTCCTTCATCCTGATCTGATTGTATCCCGAGTAGGCGTTGAGGAACGATAGTAGATTGCATCCTGCTGTCGAGTCGATTATATGATCGATTCTTGGCAGGGGAAAGTGATCCTTTGGGCAGTGTTTGTTGACTGGCCCGTAGTCGACGCACATCCGCAGCACGTCTATGTCTTTCTTGGGGACCAGCACAGGGTTGGCGATCCAAGTGGCTTTCTTCGTCTCTCAGATGAATTGAGCGTCGAGTAATCTATTGACCTCCTCCCCGATTACTCTGCGCTTAGGTTCTGAGAATCTTCGTAGTGCCTGCTTCACTGGCTTGGTGTTTGGCTTGATGCGCAGCGCGTGTTCCGCGAACTCGCGCGGTACTCCTGGCATGTCGGCTGGGCACCAGGCAAAGATTTCCCATTCTTCACGGAGGAAAGCGATGAGGGCAGTCGCTTGCTCTTTCGGGAGGTGGGCGTACACGCGGACTATTTTTTCTGGGTCCTTCGGGTGCACTTGGTGGGTGACCGTGTTGCTGTCGATGCTGAAGTCCTGCCCATACTCTTTTGACTCGCTTCGACTTGCTAGCGGAAAGATACTTTTGTCTGCCGCCATGGCTATTTATGTGAGTTCTTGCTCGACTCTAAAGGTGTCGGAAACTTTGTGGAAATCGCGATCACATTGGTCTGATTTGGTGAAGCTCCCGTTGACTGTAATGACGCCCGCGGATCCTGGCATCTTGAGTTTGAGGTAGGCGTAGTGCGGAATCTCCATGAATTGCGCGAATGCTGGACGTCCTAGTATGGCGTGGTACTGCGACTGCCAGTCGAGTACTTCGAACTCGAGGGTGTGTCTTGCAAAATTGCGTCTGCTGCCAAAGACAACTTCGAGCTCGATTATTCCAAGGGAAGTAGCCGCTTCTCCTAGGACTACTCCGTATAACACGGTGCTTGATTTTTTCCATACTGATCGTGGGATCAACATCTTGTGTAAGGTGCTGACGAAGATTATGTTCATGCTGCTGCCTCCGTCCATGAAGATTTTGTCCATGTCGTACCCTCTAATTTGAGCATCGAGTAACAGGGGCGCGTGCCCTGGCCTTGGGACTGCAGGTGGGTGATCGCTCTGGGAGAACGTGATACTAGTTTCTGCGTCGTATAGCTGATAGACTTCGACTGCGTTTAGGTTCTCGACTGCTCTGGCTTGCAGGGTGTAGGCGTCCTGTTGAGCTTGCGGTACCCTGCCTTCTTGGATCGTGTACACCTGTCCTTGAGGCGGCCGGTAGCGTCTTTCGGGACTTGGAGTCGGCGACTGCTCGGTTCGTCAGGTGCGCTTGGCTTCTCGTTGTTTTTCTTTCTTGAGGCTGTCGACGAGTTCGTTGAACAGGCGGCAGTCTCCTAGAGTGTGACCCGATCTGATGTATCCCCAGTCGTCTTCGAAGCAGTGGATCGTGCAGGGTCCTTCTAGCTGCTCCCTGACCGTGAGTTTGCTGGATCCGGCGTGCCGTCTCCTCCTTGAGATTCGGAAAATCTGCGCGTGATCCGCCGGGTGCTCGTGGACTCGCGGGTCAATTTCGATCCCCTCACTCAGATTCTGGTTCTTTATAAGGTTGGCTAATTCGTTTGGTCTTCTATCTGGGTCGTAGTATTCGCCAGTCTGAGTCTCAGAGTCGCTGTCCTGGCGGGCGACAGCTGTCCGCGCGGCGGCGGGTCGTCGAGTGGTCGGCGAGCGCGTAGCTGTATAGTGCGACTCGTCGAGTGGGGTCTCTTCGTAGAATCCTCGCGCCTGTCTTCTAGGTCGTCGATTTCTTCTTCGTTGGCGATGATCTTGACGATCGCTGATCTCGAGCTCGGAGTCGGCGTCTTGTTGTGCGGCGGGTGCCTGGGTGGCGGTGGGTCGTCGAGTGGTCGGCAGACCCTCTGCTTCGTGCTGTAGTTCATCGATCGGGATCTCTGCGTAGAACCCTCACGCCACTCTTTTGGGTCGTCGATTTCTCCTTCGCTGGC
Organism: Bromus sterilis; assembly: GCA_950022295.1. NCBI lineage: Eukaryota > Viridiplantae > Streptophyta > Magnoliopsida > Poales > Poaceae > Bromus > Bromus sterilis. The sequence continues at coordinate 22,403,384 of OX465596.1, read as the reverse complement.
GTGGACTCGGTTGCCGCCATAGTACTGGTCTTGGCACAGCTGCAGGCCGAGCGATCTCGATGGGGCAGCAAAGATGTTTGTCGTAATCTTGAATTCTTCGGGTGGATTGGATCTGGTTCTTGCTCTTGAGTTGTGGCTTGCTGAAGACGGAACCGCCGAGATCGTAATTCCAACATGTGTAGTTCCCACAGACGGCGCCAATTGACGGGGATCAACCCCGGAAAATCCCATGGTCAGGGACCCTGGGTTAGTCATGAGAGGCACAGGTTGGACGATAGCTCGTCGGCTAACACGAGGAGACGTTCCTGCTCGATATTATTGCTTGGAGATGCGATTACAGGGAAGGCCAAGGCTAGTGCGCACAAGGCTAGGGTTACAGATGGTGTATTGGTTGATGTCTCCCCTCCCAGCCCTTATATACTCGGCCAGGTCTCGGGGAATCCGTCCTGGATTACAGATGAGGTTTCCTAACCCTAATCTTGTACCGCACGATAGGTTTTGCACCTTCCGTACGAGTCATGTACTCTTACGTCGGTGCCACTAGTGGGCCAAGGCTGGGACCAGGCGACATCTTTGCGGGCCTTCTATCTTCGGGTACACCGGGTAGGCCCATCCATAGGAGTCATGGGGTCACCCCCTCGTCATTGAGTTTGCTGGGATCCGGTGGATTATGAGACTATGTTCAGATTGTGTTTGAGTAATATATTTGATTCTCCTCTTTTATATTTATGTTCTAGAGTAATTCTTGCATGTTCTCCGTTGCTGTTTATTGCTTTGGCCAAGTAGTAGGTAGTGACTCCAAGAGGGAGCGTTATGCATGATTGTGGGTTCATGCCCCCTGATGACTAGCTTGAGTGACAGAAACATGAGTCTAGGGGATGTGTTGTTGCCACAAGGGAGAAAACAACGGTTCTTGTACTTGCGGGTGCAAGGATTGTTTACTTTACGCAAAGTTCTTTAATGCAGTTGTCCGTTGCTTTGAGTTTACACTTTGGGTGGGATTCGCAACTTAATACCAGCGAGATGTTCTGGATAGATATCTCAAGGTTGATGATTAGTAAGTATATGCAGATGGATTTTGGTCTACTTGATTTGGCGTACCGCCCAAGCTTTTGAGCCTCTTCCTTTCTTTATAACATAGTTAGCATTGGTTTGCGCACATAATCCTGTCAATTGCCCAGCTGTGATTTGTTTACCTCGCATGGCTATTTTATCATCTTTTGGGAGAGAGACATCACTAGTGAACATCAAAGGACCCCGGTCCATATTTCCAATATTGTTTACACCCGCTATTATTTACTGCTTTATTTACTTTTCCGTTGCTATCACTATCATTATTATCCCATGTGTTTGATCCTTTGTAAAAAACAAGGCCAGAGGAATTTACAACTCCTCTGTACTCGTTGGGAGCAAAGTTATTTGCTGTGTGTGCAGGTCCAGGTAAAGTAAGCAACCTCGGCTGTGAACGACGCCATTGTTCACTTTACCACCTTCTTGTATCTGTTGGAGTCCTACTGGTTCGATACTCAACCTTAGCATCTTCGCTAAGGGAAATTGCTGCTATCTACATCTCAACCTTCCACTTTGGGTAACCAACGAGGGGGCGTTAAATCGTACCATCAAAAGAAATTTCCCGCGCCGTTGCCGGGGACTCCACTATTCAAGATAGGGGAGTTGCACACTATCTTTTTGATACGTCCAAAACATATCTAGAATTTCTTCTTGCTCCATGCCTCTTTTGTGTGGTATTGCTATGATATTGATGAACTTCCATACACTTTTGATCATATTTGGACTAACCTATTAACTCAGTGCACCCCATTGCCAGTTCCTGTTTTCTGCTGTTTTTCTATTTCAGGTTTCCCCCATATTAAAAGTGCTCCAAAAATTCGGGAAAAATCCAATAAAAAATCAGCGCAGAAGAAGGTTCGGGAATCACCGAGGGGGCCCCAGAGGGGACCCACCAGGGCCCCAGGCGCCCTCTCGGTGCGCCCTAGGGTGGGGCCGCGCCAGGGGGCCTCCTGGACCCCTGGCGCCCCCCTGGCTGCCCCCCTTCGCCTATTTATTCCTCGTGACGTGAAACCCCCGTGACGGGAACCCTTTTTCGCGATCTCTCCTCTGTTCCGCCGCCGCCGCGCTTCCAAGATCGGGAGCACCAGAAGACCTCTTCCCGACACCCCGCCGGAGGGAGGAACCACCTCCGGGAGCTTCTCCACCACCATGGATGCTTCCCGGATGAACCGTGAGTAGTCCACCTTGGACCATGGGTCTATGATCAGTAGCTATGTGATGTTCTCCTCCCCTCTTTGTTCTTCATGGATTAGACCTCGTGAGCTGCCCTACATGATCGAGGCACATATGTAATATTTCTGCTGTTGCTATGATGAGTTTGCTGGGATCGGATGGATTATGAGATTATGTTCTGATTGTGTTTGAGTAATATATTTGGTTCTCCTCTTTTATATTTATTTTCTAGAGTAATTCTTGCATGTTCTCCGTTGCTGTTTATTGCTTTGGCCAAGTAGTAGGTAGTGACTCCAAGAGGGAGCGTTATGCATGATTGTGGGTTCATGCCCCCCGATGACTAGCTTAAGTGACAGAAACATGAGTCTAGGGGATGTGTTGTTGACACAAGGGAGAAAACAACGGTGCTTGTACTTGCGGGTGCAAGGATTCTTTACTTTACGCAAAGTTCTTTAATGCAGTTGTCCGTTGCTTTGAGTTTACACTTTGGGTGGGATTCGCAACTTAATACCAGCGAGATGTTCTGGATAGATATCTCAAGGTGGATGATTAGTAGGTAGATGCAGATGGATTTCGGTCTACTTGTCTTGGCGTACCGCCCATGCTTTTGAGCCTCTTCCTTTCTTTATAGCATAATTAGCATTGGTTTGCACACATAATCCTGTCAATTGCCCAGCTGTGATTTGGTTACCTCGCATGGCTATTTTATCGTCTTTTGGGAGAGAGACATCACTAGTGAACATCATAGGACCACGGTCCATATTTCCAATATTGTTTACACCTACTATCAATTTACTTCTTTATTTACTTTTCCGTTGCTATCACTATCATTATTATCCCGTGTGTTTTATCCTTTGTAAACAACAAGGCCGGAGGAATTGACAACTCGTCTGTACTCGTTGGGAAGCAAAGTTATTTGCTGTGTGTGCAGGTCCAGGAGAAGCAAGTGATTATCAAATGGTGCATCACTTGCCTAACCACCTACTTGTCGATCTCGGAGCCCTACTGGTTCGATACTCAACCTTAGCATCTTCGCTAAGGGAAATTGCCGCTGTCTACATGTCAACCTTCCACTTTGGGTAACCAACGAGGGGGCGTTAAATCGTACCATAAAAAGCAATTTCTGGCGCCGTTGCCGGGGACTCCACTCTTCAAGATAGGGGAGTTGCACACTATCTTTTATCTTTGCTTTTTAGTCTTGTTAGTTTACCTTTCAGCTTTTGCTTTAGTGTCCTTTATCAAAAATCAAAAAATAGTTATCTTGCTTGCTGCTACTATGGGTTCCTCCGAGAACACCAAGTTGTGTGACTTCACTAGTCACAACAACAGTGACTTTATCTGCACTCCTATTGCTACTATCCAAGTGGTTGAGGATATCCAAACTCTTAGCACCCAATGCACCCCTAGTCCCTTAGGACCTATTAATGGTAATGCTTTGACCTCAACCGAAGAAGAAATTCCTATGCCTATAGAAGCTACCAAACAAGTGAGCCTAAAGGACACAACTACTACTTTACTTGATAGTAGTGACCTTGATTTTGATAATTGCACCCTTTCTGAAGTTATTCGTTTCCTTCACAAGATGTCTAGAGACCCCCACACTAGTACACTTAATCTTTCCTTCATGGAGCATATCACTAATGCTCTCATTAAAGCTAGGGAGGAGAAGCTTAGGGTAGAAGCCTCCATACCTAGAAAGCTAGAAGATGGTTGGGATCCTATGATTAAAATTAAGTTGAATAACTTCTCTTGCTTTGCTTTATGTGATGTTGGAGTTAGTACCTCCGTTATGCCCAAAAGAATGTATGATATATTTGAATTAAAACCTTTTGATCCTTGTTCTTTTGGTGTTCGTCTTGTCGACTCTTCCCTAAAGAAACCTTTGGGGAAGATTGATGATGTTCTTATCATTGTCAATGACAATTACGTTCCCGTGGATTTTACTATCATGGACATTGAATGTGAACCTTATTGTCCAATTATTTTGGGATGTCCTTTTCTTCGCACCGTGGGTGTTGTTATTGATATGAAAGAAGGGATTATAAAATTCCAATTCCCTCTCAAGAAAGGGATGGAACATTTCCATAGGAAAAAGATTAAGTTGCCTTTTGAGTCCGTCACACGGGCTAGTTATTTTCTTGAAAAGACTTGATCTATTTGCACTAAGCCTAGCTAATGGCTTTAAAGAAGCGCTTTCGGGAGGCAGCCCGCAACGAATTTAGTATTTCCCTTTTGTTTTTCTTCTGTTGTTAGTGGTCTTGATGATTTTTACTACTGTAGCAACATCATTGTATCTTTACTTTTCAAGCTTTGTGCCATTTATAGCCTCATATGACAAGGGAAGTGAAAGTTGTGACAGGCTATCCAGAAAACAGATTCTGTCCTCGTGACTAGAAAAATCACAGAAAAATCCCAGTTCATCTTTTTGAGCTGAACTTTTTACACATCGTGATATATACAATTACGGAACTTTCGTATGTTCTGAGTTTTTTTATTTGAGTTGCAGAAGTATCCCTAAAAAATTCTTTACTACCTGCTAGTCTGTTTTTCACAGATTCTGTCCTGTTTTGCCTTTTCTTCATTTTGCAAACCTTAAGCTTGCTTTTTCTTTGCAAAAACTTTTTGGCAATCTTGAGAAACAGTATCTCTTCAAGAATATCCTTATTTCAAGTAGAGGAAAAAATATTTTATTATGGGTACTAACCTCGGTAATCAGATTATGATGAGTTATGTATGAAGGGAGTTTTCAAGTGTGCGAGGGAAGATGATGAAAGAAGATTCAGGAGTGTCAAGCGCTCAAGCTTGGGGATGCCCCCATGCATCCCCAAGAAATATTCAAGGAGACTCAAGCGTCTAAGCTTGGGGATGCCCCCGTGCATCCCCTTATCCATCAACAATTATCAGTTCGTCTCTCGTTTCACTATATTTTTATCACTTCATGCGTTATGTGCTATGCTTGGAGCATCACGCTCTTAGGTTTTATTCTTAGTTTTCTTTAGCTTTTCTTGCTGTTCATAACAAGTTAGAACCCAACTTTCTTTGTATGGGAGAGAAACACGCTCCACTTTCAAAATCTAGAGCACATCATAGGATTTTTCATGCCTATATCTTTGCTGTGAGTGTTCTTTATCTTTTTCATAGCTACTGTCATGTTTAGCTCTTAGTTTTCATGCTTATATTTTTAAGAGCTTTTGTTTAGTTTGTTCCTGGAACTCTCTTGAGTTTTCATGTTTATCTTGTTTATAGAGTTTGCCTGTTGCACTGAGTTGTGTGTCTTGACTTGAAGTAGGTAATTGAGGTTGCTATTCTTTTGTAGTAGTAACTTGCAATAGTTTTGAGGTATTTCTTTGAGGAATGTTTGGACTTTTGGTGTTGATACGGTGAGGATCTCTCACTCCTCGTTGGTTACCCCAAGTGTAAGGTGAGATGTAGCGTAGCAGCAAATTTCCCCTATGTAGAGGATAGGGTTTGTCTCCCGTAGGACTCGCAGAAATACAAGAAGGTGGTAAAGTGAACAATGGCGCCGTTCACAACCGAGGGTTGCTAACTTCACCTGGACCTGCACACAGATACAAATAACTTTGCTCCCAACGAGTACAGAGGAGTTGTCAATTCCTCCGGCCTTGCTGTTTACAAAGGATTAACGCAAGAGATAACGATAGTGATAGCAACTGAAAAGTAAACTAAGGATGTAAACAGTGATATGAATATGAACCGGGGTCTCGTGATTTTCACTAGTGATGTCTCTCTCCCAAAAGACGATAAAAGTGCTAGCGAGGTAAACAAATCACAGTTGGGCAATTGACAGGATTATGAAGGCACCACAATGCTAACTATGCTGCAAAGAAAGGAAGGGCTCAAAAGCAATGGGCAGTACGCCAAGTTAAGTAGACCAAAATCCATCTGCATCTACTACGAATCATCCACCTTGAGATATCTATCCAGAACATCTCGCTAGTATTAAGTTGCGAATCCCACCCAAAGTGTAAATCCAAAGCAACAGACAACTGCATTAAAAAAACTTTGCGTAAAGTAAACAATCCTTGCATCCGCGGATACAAGCACCGTTGTTTTATCCCTGGTGTCAATAGCACATCCCCTAGTCTCATGTTTCTGTCACTCAAGCTAGACATCAAGGGGCTGAACCCACAATCAAGCATAACGCTCCCTCTTGGAGTTGCAACAAATCACTTGGCCAAAGTAAAATACGGCAACAGAGAACATGCAAGAATTTACTCAAGAACAAAATATAAAAGAGAAGAACCAAATATATTATTCATCACAATCTGAACATAGTCTCGTAATCCATCAGATCCCAACACACTCAGCATAGCAACGGCAGAAAATTACAAAGGTGCCTTGATCATGTGAGGCAGCTCACGAGGTCTCAAAAGTGGAGGCACAAAGAGGGGAGAGATAGATCACATAGCTACTGGTCACGGACCCATGGTCCATGGAAAACTACTCACGGTACATACGGGAGGCGTCCATGGCTATGGATGGTCTCCCGGAGGGGGTATCTTCTCCCGGCAGGGTGCCGGAGCAGCTTCTCCAGGCAGCCCCGATCTAGAAACGGCGGTGGCGGCGCGGTACAGAGGCGAGATCGCGAAAGAGGAGTTCTTCTTAGGGGTTTCCGTCACGGGGGGTAAATATAGGCGAAGGGGGGCACCGAGAGGGGCCACAGGGCAGCCAGGAGGCTCCCTGGCGCGACCTAGGGTGGGGCCGCGCCAGGGACCCTTCTGGAGTCCCTGTGGTGGCCCCCCTTCCCTCCTTTGGTGTTTCCGGAAGTTTCCATGTCGCTAATTTTTTATCTGTTTTTTTCCAGATTTTTTGGAGCACTTTTAATGGCCGGAAAACCTGAAATACAAAAATAGCAGAAAACAACAGCTGGCAGCTGGGTGCACTGGGTTAATAGATTAGTCCAAATATGCTCAAAAGTGTATGAAAGTTCAAGCAAAACATGGCAAAGTCACACAAAACATGCATGGAGAAAGCAGAAATTATAGATACGTTTGGGACGTATCAACATCCCCAAGCTTAATTCCTGCTCGTCCTCGAGTAGGTAAATGATAACAAGCATAATTTCTGTGGTGACATTCCACACAACCATATAAGAACTTTGTAAGTAAAGCAATCAAATCATGCAATTCAATTCAAGTCTTAACAAGCAAGAGTCTATATTAGCATTGACACAAGCAACAAAAGAACAAAAGGTGCAAGATCTCTCGCTGTCCATGACTCGAATGTCTCCAGATGGTGTTTGCGTGCAAGCAGGGGATGGGGAAATACGAGATAAAAAAGGTAATTGTTGAGAACAACTATCTACTAAAGTTTCATAGTTAGTCTCCTTTGGATTCTTATCTTGACTCGTCCCCAGACCACTAGCCAGGTACAAGTCAAACTGATTCACTCCCTTTCGATATTTTGAGCACTCATGCAATGGATGAGCGTGAGCAAGAAAGTTGACACCTAAAAGGCGAAACAGAAAGAAGGTGGAGGAGGAAGACAAAAAGGTGTGAAAGGCTCACATCAATGAGGACAATCATAAGCGAGAGAAGGCCATTTGATATATATGATGTGAGGAGTAGGGATTGCCATGAAACGGATGCACATGTGAGGTAAAAGCTCTCCAAGGGAACTAGTGGGGGTACATCTAACTTGCTTGCTCAAGAAGACCTAGAGCTCGTTTGAGGAGGCTCATCATTGGAATATACAAGCCAAGTTCTATAGTGTGAAGGTCCCCACATAGCTATATGCATGATGATGATCTCCATGGAGTACAAGGGATAGAGGATGAAGTACTAGTGTGGATCTCTCAAAAGGAATAGTAGTGTGCCCCCTTCTCTCTTTTTATTTTTCCTTTTCTCTTTTTTCTATTTTTTTGTATTTTTTTGGTGGCCTCAATGGCTCTTTCTATTTAACTCTCATTTGTCCTCTTTGGGATCTTTTGATTTTGTCCTCTTTGGGATCTTTTACTCACTTAGGGGCAACACTCTATATTTTACAAGAATATAGGAGATCTTTCACACTTTACAAATGTACTCACATAAAGAAGATATAACTATCATGATGCAAAGGTATGACATGAGGATCAAGTCATGAGAAGATGGATGTTGCATGGCAATGTATCTCGGAATGGCTATGGAAATGCCTCGAGGTAGGTATGCTGACTGTTTTGAGGAAAGATATAAGGAGGTTTATGATGACATAGTGTATCGTGCCAAGGGTTTGGATGCACCGGTGAAGTATGCGCCAAATCTCAAGATGAGAAAGGGCAATGCACGATACCGAAGAGGCTAGAAAAAGTATAGGTGGGTGGAAGTGTCAACTTTCGAATACTCACATTAGTCCGAAGAACTCATGCACTTATTATCGGTAACTCTCAATCTAATCAGGAGGTTCACGAAGAGACAAGTACCCCGAGGAGGAGTGTATGGGGGTTTGGTTATCCTTGCGCATCCTCAACTCATGGTACGTGTGTGTACTCTAATATTCGAACCCTCGAGAGGTTAGTGATCCATCTAGCAGCTAGAGTTCTCAACATGGGTTTTTGGTTTTCGAAAAACACACAGATTGCCCAAAATACGACATCTATCACTAATAGGCTCGAGCTCTTGACACCAAAAGTTCAAACATTACTCTAGTCAATACCTCAAAACTATTGCAAGTTACTACTACAAAGAGAAAAGCAACTTCAACTACCTACTTCTAGTCAAGACACAAAACTTAGTGCAACATGCAAACTATCTAACAAGATAAAACATGCAACCTATAGAAAGTTCAACCTAAGACAAAAGAAAAGCTCTAGAAAAACTAAAGCACTACAACTAAACAAAGCAGCAGCTAAGAAAAGAAAAAGAACAACTCACAGCTAAAAGAATAAGCAAGCAAATTCTATGAGGAGTTCTAGTTCAAGCGGAGCGTGTAATTCTCCCACACAAAAGAAAATAAGCTGGGATCTAACTTGTTACTACAGAAAAGAAAGCAAAACAAAACTAAAAATAAAACCTAAGGGCGAGACGCTCCAAGCATAGCACATAACGCATGAAGTGATAAAAATATAGTGCAACGAGAGACGAACTGATAATTGTTGATGAAGAAGGGGATGCACGGGGGCATCCCCAAGCTTAGACGCTTGAGTCTCCTTGAATATATATTGGGGGTGCACATGGGCATCCCCAAGCTTGAGCGTTTGACACTCCAGGATCTTCTTTCATCATCTTCCATCGCACACTTGAAAACTCCCTTCATACATAACTCATTGTAGACTGATTAGAGAGGTTAGTACCCTAATAAAATAATTTTTCCTCTACTGTAAATAAAGATAATCTTGAAGAGCTACTGTTTCCCAAGATTGCCAAAAAGTTTTTGCAAAGAAAAAATAAGCTTAAGGTTTGCAAAAGTAGAGAGAGACAAAACATGGCAGAATCTGTGAAAAACAAAACATCAGATAGAAACGGATTTTTTAGGGGTACTTCTGCAACTCAAATAAAAAAACTCAGAACATACGCAAGTTTCGTAATTGTATAGAGCACGCTGTGTAAACATTTCAGCTCAAAAAGACGAACTGAGATTTTTCCATGATTTTTCTAGTTACGAGGACAGAATCTCTTTTCTGGACAGCATGTCACAACTTTTACTTCCCTTGTCGTATGAGGCTATAAAAGGCACAAAGCTTGAAAAGTAAAGATACAATGATGTTGCTACAGTAGTAATAATCATCAAGACCACTAAGAACAGAAGAAAAGCAAAAATAAAAATCTAAATTCGTTGTGGGCTGCCTCCCGAAAGCGCTTCTTTAGAGCCATTAGCTAGGCTTAAAGCAGAAGATCAAGTCTTTTCAAGAGAATAACTAGCCCGTGTGACGGACTCAAAAGGTAACTTAATCTTTTTCCTAGGGAAATGTTCCATCCCTTTATTGAGAGGGAATTGGAATTTGATATTCCCCTCTTTCATATCAATAACAGCACCAACTGTGCGAAGAAAATGACGTCCCAAAATAATTGGACAAGAAGGCTCACACTCAATGTCCATAATAGTGAAATCAACGGGAACATAATTGTCATTGACAATGATAAGAACATCGTCGATCTTCCCCAAAGGTTTCTTTACGGAAGAATCAACAAGACGAACACAAAAAGAACAGGGATCAAAAGGTTTCAAATCAAGCATATCATACATTCTTTTGGGCATAACAGAGGTACTTGCTCCAACATCACAAAGAGCATAACAAGAGAAGTTATTCAATTTGATTTTTATCATAGGATCCCAACCATCTTCTAGCTTCCTAGGTATGGAGGATTTTAATCTAAGCTTCTCCTCCCTAACTTTTATTAGAGCATTGGTGATATGCTTTGTGAAGGCAAGATTAAGTGTGCTAGTGTGGGGGTCTCTAGACATCTTGTGTAGGAAACCAATAACTTTAGGTAAAGTGCAGTTGTCAAAGTCTAGGTCACTACTATCTATCAAGGAGGTAGTGATATCATTTAGGCTCACTTGTTTGAAAGCCTCTACGTTCATAGAGGTTTCTTCATCTATGGTTGAGGTGGTAGCATCACCATTGATAGGTCCAGTGGGACTAGGGGTGTGATGGGTGCTAACAGTTTGGACATCCTCAACTACTTGGATAGTGGCTATTGTGTGGTAGGTAGGAAGGCTCTTAATTCTTTCCTCTTCCTCTTTTTCTCTAGCCCATCTTTCTTTAAGTTTAGCCTTCATCCTAATGTTTTCATTGATTTGTAACTGGATAGAATTAATAGGAGTGACCTTACTCTCCTCAAGGGGAGAGGTTCTAATTTTTAACATCTCAACATCAAGGGCCAAGTTATCTACCTTCAAACAAATATTATCTAATTTAGCTAGTTTTTCTTCCACATTCTTGTTGAAGGCTTTTTGGGTATTGATAAAGTCTCTAAGCATACTCTCTAGTTCAGAGGTGGGGTTCTTGTTGCTAGGTAGGTGTTGTTGTTCCCATAAGTGGATGGAAACGGTCTAGGATTGTTGCTACCAAAATTACTCCTATAAGCATTATTATTGAAGTTGTTTCTAGAGATAAAGTTCACATCTATCTGTTCTTGAGGAACCAAAGAATTTAAAGGAACATTCTGAGGATCAATAGGAGCTTGCTTGGTAAGTAGAGACATGATAAGGTCAACCTTTTCATTTAGAGAGGAGATCTCCTCGACAGAATTTACCTTCTTACCAGTTGGAGATCTTTCGGTGTGCCACTGAGAGTAGTTCAGCATTATCTCATCAAGTAGCTTTGTGGCAGCACCAAGTGTAGTTGACATAAAAGTTCCTCCCGCGGCCGAATCTAACAGGTTCCGCGAGGTAAAGTTCAAGCCTGCATAAAAAGTCTGGATAACCATCTAGGTAGTCAGTCCATGTGTGGGGCAGTTCTTGACAAGCGTCTTCATACGTTCCCATGCCTGGGCAACGTGTTCATTATCCAATTGCCTGAAATTCATAATGTTACTCCTCAATTGAATAATTTTAGTAGGGGGATAATACTTCCTAATAAAAGCATCCTTACACTTATCCCAAGAATCTATGCTATTCTTAGGCAAGGATTGAAACCAGATTTTAGCTTCATCCCTTAAAGAGAAAGGAAAAAGCTTAAGCTTAACAATTTCACCATCTACTTCTTTGTACTTTTGCATATCACAAAGCTCAATAAAATTATTTAAATGAAAAGTAGCATCATCTCGAGCACCAGAGAATTGATCTTTCATAACAAGGTTTAGCAAAGCAGGTTTAACCTCATAAGAAGGTGCTGAAGTAGCAGGTGTAGCAATAGGAGTGCAGATAAAGTCACTGCTGTTGTGACTAGTGAAGTCACACAACTTGGTGTTTTCATTGGAACCCATAGTAGCAGCAGGTATTTTTGGTATTTTTGATAAGGGACACAAAATTAAAAACCGAAAGGTAAACTAACAAGATTAAAAAGCAAAGATAAAAGATATTTTGCAACTCCCCTATCTTGTAGACTGGAGTCCCCGGCAACGGCGCCAGAAATTGGCTTGATACGGTGAGGATCTCTCACTCCTCATTGGTTACCCCAAGTGGAAGGTGATATGTAGCGTAGCAGCAAATTTCCCCTATGTAGAGGATAGGGTTTGTCTCCCGTAGGACTCGCAGAAATACAAGAAGGTGGTAAAGTGAACAATGGCGCCGTTCACAACCGAGGGTTGCTAACTTCACCTGGACCTGCACACAGATACAAATAACTTTGCTCCCAAAGAGTACAGAGGAGTTGTCATTTCCTCCGGCCTTGTTGTTTACAAAGGATTAACGCAAGAGATAATGATAGTGATAGCAACTAAAAAGTAAACTAAGGATGTAAACAGTGATATGAATATGGACCGGGGTCCCGTGATTTTCCCTAGTGATGTCTCTCTCCCAAAAGACGATAAAAGTGCTAGCGAGGTAAACAAATCACAGTTGGGCAATTGACAGGATTATGAAGGCACCGCAATGCTAACTATGCTGCAAAGAAAGGAAGGGCTTAAAAGCAATGGGAAGTACGCCAAGGTAATTAGACCGAAATCCATCTGCATCTACTATGAATCATCCACCTTGAGATATCTATCCAGAACATCTCGCTGGTATTAAGTCGTGAATCCCACGCAAAGTATAAATCCAAAGCAACAGACAACTGGATTAAAAGAACTTTGCGTAAAGTAAACAATCCTTGCATCCGCGGATACAAGCACCGTTGTTTTATCCCTGGTGGCAACAGCACATCCCCTAGTCTCATGTTTCCGTCACTCAATCTAGACATCAAGGGGCTGAACCCACAATCAAGCATAACGCTCCCTCTTGGAGTTGCAACAAATCACTTGGCCAAAGTAAAATACGGCAACGGAGAACATGCAAGAATTTACTCAAGAACAAAATATAAAAGAGAAGAACCAAATATATTACTCATCACAATATGAACATAGTCTCATAATCCATCAGATCCCAACAAACTCAGCATAGCAACGGCAGAAAATTACAAAGGTGCCTCGATCATGTGAGGCAGCTCACGAGGTCTCGAAAGTGGAGGCACAAAGAGGGGAGAGATAGATCAGATAGCTACTGGTCACAGACCCATGGTCCAAGGAAAACTACTCACGGTACATACGGGAGGCGTCCATGGCTATGGATGGTCTCCCGGAAGGGGTAGCTTCTCCCGGCAGGGTGCCGGAGCAGCTTCTCCAGGCAGCCCCGATCTAGAAACGGCGGTGGCGGCGGTACAGAGGCGAGATCGCGAAAGAGGAGTTCTTCTTAGGGGTTTCCGTCACGGGGGGTAAATATAGGCGAAGGGGGGGCACCGAGAGGGGCCACAGGGCAGCCAGGAGGCTCCCTGGCGCGGCCTATTGTGGGGCCGCGCCAGGGACCCTTTTGGAGTCCCTGTGGTGCCCCCCTTCCCTCCCTTGGTGTTTCCGGAAGCTTCCGTGTCGCTGATTTTTTATCTGATTTTCCGGATTTTTTAGAGCACTTTTAATGGACGGAAAACCTGAAATAAAAAATAGTAGAAAACAGCAACTGGCAGCTGGGTGCACTGGGTTAATAGATTAGTCCAAATATTCTCCAAAATGTATGAAAGTTCAAGCAAAACATGGCAAAGTCACACAAAACATGCATGGAGCAAGCAGAAATTATAGATACGTTTGGGACGTATCAGGTGTCAAGAGTTTTAGCCTATTAGTGATAGATGTCGTATTTTGGGCAATCCGTGTTTATTTTCAAAACTTACAAAATTAGTTGAGAACTTTAGCTACTAGACTGATCACTACTCTTTGGAGGGATCGAATATTAGAGTACACTCACGTACCATGAGTCGATGATGCGCAAGGATAACCAAACCCCCATACACTCTCCTCGGGGTACTTGTCTCTTTGTGAAACCTCCTTATTAGATTGATAGTTACCGATAATAAGTGCATGAGTTCTTCGGACTAATGTGAGTATTCAAAAGTTGACACTTCCACCTTCCCATATTTTGCTAGCCTCTCCTGTGCCGTGCATTGCTTTCTTCTCACTCCGAGAGTTGGCGTCCACCTTCGCCGATACATCCAAACCCTTGGCATGATACGCTCTGTCATCATAAACCCCCTTATATCCTTCCTCAAAACAACCACCATACCTACCTATCAAGGCATTTCCATAGCCTTTCCGAGATACATTGCAATGCAACATCCACCTTCTCATGACTTGATCTTCATGTCATACATGCTACTTGCTTGATCGATGAGCCGCATGCTAGTTGGGCCTTGCCCTAATCATTGCTACATGACGCGCTAGTATCACTGCATATCCTGCTACACTGGCAGAGGCATACATTTGCATACTTCATGATAGTTACATCTTATTTATGATCTGAGTACTTTTGTAAATTGTGAAAGATCTTCTATACTTCTTGTAATATATAGAGTGTTGCCCCTAAAGTGAGGAAAAGATCCCAAGGAGGACAAAATCAAAAGATCCCAAAGAGGAAAAATGAGAGAAATAGAAAGAGCCATTGAGGCCACCAAAAAAAATACAAACAAAATAGAAAAAAGAGAAAAAGAAATAAAGAGACAGAAGGGGCACACTACTATTCCCTTTGAGAGATCCACACTCGTACTCCCTCTTATATCTTGTACTCCATAAAGATTATCGTTCATGCATATAGCTATGTGGGGACCTTCACACTATAGAACTTGGCTTGTATATTCCAACGATGAGCCTCCTCAAATGAGCTCTAGGTCTTCTTGAGCAAGCAAGTTGGATGCACCCCCACTAGTTCCATTGGAGAGCTTACCTTAGCTCATATGTGCATCCGTTGCATGGCAATCCCTACTCCTCACATCGTATCTATCATTTGGCTTTCTCTTGCCTATGATTGTCCTCATTGATGTGAGCCCTTCTCACCTTTTTGACTTCCTCCTCCACCATATTCTCTCTTTTCCATCCTAAGTGTCAACTTTCTTTCTTACGCTCATCCATTGCATGAATGCTCAAAATGTCGAAAAGGAGTGGATCATTTTGACTTGTACCTGGTTAGTGGTCTCGGGATGAGTCAAGATAAGATTCCAAAGAAGACTAAGTGTGAAACTTTAGTATATTAAGTTCTCAACACAAAAATACTTTTTCTCGTATATCCCTATCCCCTCTCTTGCACGCAAACACCATTTGGAGACATTCGAGTCATGGACAGCGAGAGCTCTTGCACCTTTATGATCTTATGTTGCTTGTTTCAATGCTAATATAGACTCTTTCCTGTTATGACTTGAATTGAATTACATGCCTTGATTGCTTTACTTAAAAGTTCTTATATGGTTGTTAGCATGTCACCACAGAAATTATGCTTTTATCATTTACTTACTCGAGGATGAGCAGGAATTAAGCTTGGGGATGTTGATACGTACAAAACGTATCTATAATTTCTGCTTGCTACATGCCTCTTTTGTGTGATATTGCTATGATATTGATAAACTTCCATACATTTTTGATCATATTTGGACTAACCTATTAACTCAGTGCACCCCAGTGTCAGTTCCTGTTTTATGCTGTTTTTCTATTTCAGGTTTCCCCCATATTAAAAGTGCTCCAAAAATTCGGGAAAAATCCAATAAAAAATCAGCGCTTCGGAAGCTTCGGGAATCACCGAGGGGGGGGGGGGGGGGCAGAGGGGACCCACCAGGGCCCCAGGCACCCTCCCGGCGCGCCCTAGGGTGTGGCCGCGCCAGGGGGCCGCCTGGACCCCTGGTGCCCCCCTGGCTTCCCCCCTTCGCCCATATATTCTTCGTGATGGGAACCCTTTTTCGCAATCTCTCCTCTGTTCCGCCGCCGCCGTGCTTCCAAGATCGGGAGCACCAGGAGACCTCTTCCCGGGACCCTGCCGGAGGGAGGAACCACGTCTGGGAGTTTCTCCACCACCATGGATGCTTTCCGGATGAACCGTGAGTAGTCCACCTTGGACCACGGGTCTATGATCAGTAGCTATGTGATGTTCTCCTCCCCTCTTTGTTCTTCATGGATTAGACCTCGTGAGATGCTCTACATGATCGAGGCACATATGTAATATTTCTGCTGTTGCTATGTTGAGTTTGCTGGGATCCGATGGATTATGAGACTATGTTCAGATTGTGTTTGAGTAATATATTTGATTCTCCTCTTTTATATTTATGTTCTAGAGTAATTCTTGCATGTTGTCCATTGTTGTTTATTGCTTTGGCCAAGTAGTAGGTAGTGACTCCAAGAGGGAGCGTTATGCATGATTGTGGGTTCATGCCCCCTGATGACTAGCTTGAGTGAAAGAAACATGAGTCAAGGGGATGTGCTGTTGCCACAAGGGAGAAAACAACGGTGCTTGTACTTGCGGGTGCAAGGATTGTTTACTTTATGCAAAGTTCTTTAATGCAGTTGTCCGTTGCTTTGAGTTTACACTTTGGGTGGGATTCGCAACTTAATACCAGCGAGATGTTCTGGATAGATATCTCAAGGTGGATGATTAGTATGTAGATGCAGATGGATTTCGGTCTACTTGATTTGGCGTACTGCCCAAGCTTTTGAGCCTCTTCCTTTCTTTATAACATAGTTAGCATTGGTTTGCGCACATAATCCTGTCAATTGCCCAACTGTAATTTGTTTACCTCGCATGGCTATTTCATTGTCTTTTGGGAGAGAGACATCACTAGTGAGCATCATAGGACCCCGGTCCATATTTCCAATACTGTTTACACCCGCTATTATTTACTGATTTATTTACTTTTCCGTTGCTATCACTATCATTATTATCCCGTGCGTTTGATCCTTTGTAAACAACAAGGCCGGAGGAATTGACAACTCCTCTGTACTCGTTGGGAGCAAAGTTATTTGCTGTGTGTGCAGGTCTAGGTAAAGTAAGCAACCTCGGTTGTGAACGGCGCCATTGTTCACTTTACCACCTTCTTGTATCTGTTGGAGTCCTATTGGTTCGAGACTCAACCTTAGCATCTTCGCTAAGGGAAATTACTTCTATCTACATCTCAACCTTCCACTTTGGGTAACCAATGAGGGGGCGTTAAATTGTACCATCAGTTCTCAACAAAAATACTTTTTTCTCGTATTCCCTATCCCCCTTCTTGCACGCAAACACCATTTGGAGACATTCGAGTCACGGACAGCGAGAGCTCTTGCACCTAATGTTCTTTTGTTACTTGTTTCAATACTAATATAGACTCTTGCATGTTATGACTTGAATTGAATCGCATACCTTGATTGCTTTACTTTTCAAAGTTCTTATATGGTTGCTAGCATGTCACCACATAAATTATGCTTGTTATCATTTACCTACTCGAGGACGAGCAGGAATTAAGCTTGGGGATGTTGATACGTCCCAAACGTATCGATAATTTCTGCTTGCTCCATGCATGTTTTGTGTGATATTACTATGATCTAGATACACTTTCATACACTTTCGATCATATTTGGACTAACCTATTAACTCAGTGCACCCCAGTGCGAGTTTCTGTTTTCTGCTGTTTTTTGTTCCAGGTTTCCCCCATATTAAAAGTGCTCCAAAAATTCGGGAAAAATCAGATAAAAAATCAGCGCGTCAGAAGCCTCCATAACCCCGAAGGAGGGCCGGGTGGCCACCACCAGTTGCCCAGGCGGCCACCTGGCGCGGCCTAGGGCTTGGTCGCACCAGGGGGGGCGCCTGGACCTCTGGTGCCCCCTGGCTGCCCCCTTCGCCTATATATTCCCCGTGACGTGAAACTTCCGAGAAGAGAACCCCTTTTTGCGATCTCGCCTCTGTTCCGCCGCCGCCGCGCTTCCAAGATCGGGAGCGCCAACAGACTTCTTCCCGGCATCCTGCCGGAGGGAGGATCAACCTCTTGGAGCTTCCCCTTCACCATGGACGCTTCCCGGATGTTCCGTGAGTAGTTTCCTTTAGACCATGGGTCCGTGATCAGTAGCTATGTGATGTTCTCCTCCCCTCTTTGTTCTTCGTGGTTTAGACCTCGTGAGCTGCCCTACATGATCGAGGCACATATGTAATCTTTTTGCTGTTGCTATGCTGAGTTTGATGGGATCTGATGGATTATGAGATTATGTTCAGATTGTGATAGAGTAATATATTTGGTTCTTATCTTTTATATTTTGTTCCTAAGTACTTCTTGCATGTTCTCCGTTGCTGTTTATTGCTTTGGCCAAGTAGTAGGTAGTAACTCCAAGAGGGAACGTTATGCTCGATTGTGGGTTCATGCCCCCTGATGACACACTTGAGTAACAGAAACATGAGTCTAGGGGATGTGCTATTTCCACAAGGGGGAAAACAGGGGTGCTTGTAACCGCGGTTGCAAGGATTGTTTACTTTACGCAAAGTGCTTTTTAATGCAGTAGTTTGTTCCTTTGGGTTTACACTTTGGGTGGAGCTCGCAACTTAATACCAACGAGATGTTCTGGATAGATATCTCAAGGTGGATGATTCGTAGTAGATGCAGTTGGATTTCGGTGTACTTATTTTGGCATACTGCCCATGCTTTTGAGCCTTTTCCTTTCTTTTGTAGTATAGTTAGCATTGCGGTGCGTTTATAATCCTGTCAATTGCCCATATGTAATTTGTTTACCTCGCATAGAAGTTTTATCATCTTTTGGGAGAGAGACATCACTAGTGAACATCACGGGACCCCGGTCCATTTTCTCATCATTGTTTACACGCTTATTTACTTTTCTGGTTTTACTTTCAGTTGCTATTATCATTATCATTATCCCTTGTGTTTTGATCCTTTGTAAACAACAAGACCATAGAGATTGACAACCTCTCTGAACTTTGTTGGGAGAAAAGTTAATTGTGTCTGTGTGCAGGTCCGTGTCAGTTGCGCCGCTGACACCTACTTATCATTATCGGAGTCCTACTGGTCGATACTCAACCTTTGTGTCTTCACCAAGGGAAACTTGCCGCTACGCTGCATCTCACCTTCCACTTTGGGTAACCAACGAAGGTCGAGAAGCAATTATCATATCTCGCGTATCAGTGGTTGGGCTGGATGGAGATTATTTTATCAACCGGTAAGTCACCCATCTTGCTCAATGGTGCGCCAGATCATCATTTCAAATGCAATAGAGGGGTGCGCCAAGGTGATCCGCTTTCCTTGTTATTGTTTGTCCTTGCGGCGGACCTTTTACAGGCGGCGATCAACGATCAGATGCAGGCTGGGGAGCTCTCCCCTCCCATTGCCGCCCCGGGAGACTACCCCGTCATCCAATACACCGATGAAACCTTCTTGGTGATGCCGGCGGATCAAGAGCAAGTTCTCAAGATCAAAAAGACGCTGCAGGATTACGCGACTACTGTGGGCCTGAGGATCAACTTCTCTAAATCCACACTAGTAACCATCAATGTGCCGACTGATTTAACCGCTGCTTTGGCTAGTATACTTGGATGATCCATTGGCATCATGCCCTTCACGTATCTTGGCGTCTCGATGGGTACCACTAGGCCCACGGTTGATGATTTCATGCCCATGATTGCGTCGGTGGAACGAAGACTTTCTACTGCTGCTTCCCTACTTGACTATGGCTCTAAGCTGACTCTGGTTAACTCCGTGATCACGTCCCTATCGATCTATGCGATGTGCTCCATCCGACTCCCCCTTAAACTGATCGAGCATTTGGAAAAACTGCACCGGCGATGTCTTTGGGCAAAAAATGATGAACCATCCGCTAGGTCTTGCTCGCCCGCTGCGTGGATCCTGGTGTGCCGTCCAAAATCCAAAGGGGGGCTTGGGGTCATCGACCTCAAGAGCCGAAACCAAGGCTTGTTGCTCAAGCAACTTCACAAGTTCTACCACAGGGTCGACGTGCCCTGGGTTGAACTGGTTTGGTCCTCACACTACGCTAAGGGAGTCCCGCATGCTGCCGGACCCTGCGGGTCCTTTTGGTGGAAGGACGTCATGCAACTTTCTCCTGTATACATAGCGATCATGTCTGTTAAAATTGGTGATGGTAGCTCCGTGCTCTTCTGGAAAGACCTATGGATGACCAATACCCCGGCGGATGAATTCCCACGCCTGTTTTCGTACGCCAGGCAAGAAGATGTTTTGGTCCAAGACCTGCTAACCGCCCCTTCAATTGGGGCTAGTTTCTACCTGCCTCTGTCGGTTCAAGCTAGAGAGGAACTGCGGGATCTGCAAAAGGCTGCGGAGGGTATAGTGAAGATGGCTGGTAGCAAAGATGAGTGGAACACCATCTGGCAGGGTGGAGGTTTTACTTCAAGCAAATACTACATGTACTGCTTCAGTGATGAGGAGGCGGATGAAGCTTTCAAATGGGTTTGGAAATCTAGCTGCACCAACAAATGGAAGGTGTTCTCCTAGCTACTATTGGCAGATAGGCTGAATACCCGCAACATGCTCAGAAGGAGAGGGATGACCCTGCAGGACAACAACAACTACGTCTGCCTCTTCTGTGCCAACCCTCCTGAAGAAACTGTTGAGCACCTCTTCTTCACCTGTCCCTTTAGCCGTGCCTGCTGGGATAAGCTAGGTATCGTGTGGCTTCTCTAGGGTGACAGGTTGGAGATTGTCCATGAGGGGAAGAGAGTGTGGAATAAACCCATGTTCATGGAAATCTTTATCTTGGGTGCTTGGAGTTTGTGGAAGGAAAGGAACAACATGCACTTTCGGGGGGGGGGGTAATATCTTCAGTGGAATCTTGGTCTCAAAGATTCAAGGCTGATTTTGATCTTCTCACACACAAGAATAAGGAAGAGCTAGGACCCTTCATCTCTGAATTCTTGTTTTTTTCTTAAGTTTTTTTAATCTTTCTGACTACACCCTAGTGTCTAGCTTGCCCTCCTCCCCCTCATGTAAATTCACCTCTCCCCTGTAAATACCCATTGTTGTTGATTAATAAAGGTCAGTAGGGGGGTGCCCCTACTGTCATTAAAGCTTAAAAAACCCTCTTCCCGGCTCCCTGCCGGAGGGAGGATTGACCTCCAGGAGCATCTCCACCAACATGAGCGCTTCCGAGATGTGTCGTAAGTAGTCCCCCTCGGACCATGGGTCCATAACCGGTTGCTATGCGATGTCTTCTCTCCAATCTTGTGCTTCATTTCTTAGCCCTTATGAGCTGCCCTACATGAACATGACACTTCTGTATTTTTCCTGCTGTTGCGATGTTGTGTTTGTTGGGATCCGATGGATTATGAGATTATGTTCAGATTGTGATGAGTTATATATTTGGTTCTCCTTTTACATTTTGTTCTTGAGTAATTCTTGCATGTTCTTTGTTGCTTTTTATTTTTTTGGCCAAGTAGTAGATAGTAACTCCAAGAGGGAGCGTTTATCCTTGATTGTTGGTTCATGCCCCCGATATCTAGCTTGAGTGAAAGAAATAAGAGACTAGGGGATGTGCTGTTGCCACCAGGGAGAAAACAATGGTGCTTGTAACCGCGGTTGCAAGGATTGTTTACCTTACACAAAGTTTGTTAATGCAGTTGCCTGTTGCTTTGGGTTTACACTTTGGGTGGGGCTTGCAACTTAATACCAGCGAGATGTTGATACGTCCAAAATGCATCACTATTTTATACAGTAATTATTTCTTATTCATTGATATATTTCATGATATGATGCTATTTTTCGTCGTTTAGTAACAACAGATGCCATAGGGATGGCTAAAGAGAGGGGAAGACTCGAGGGAGAACTATGTCGATGGTGCCGGAAACGGGTTGGGCACAAGCACGGTGAAGGACACCACGATGTACCCAGGTTCGGGGCTCTCCTGAGAGATAACACCCCTACTCCTGCTTGCCTGCTTGCTATAAATGATCTCACGAACTACAATCAATGCTCATGGAGCTGCTCAGAGGAAGAAGAGACCTGCCGTGGGCATGGCTCTCCTCTGCTTCTCTACGGGAATTACTGTGGGAAGTAAATGCGAATGGGGCGTCCCTCTCACAGGAGGGGTACCCCGGGCTCTTATAGTGTGAGCTCGGGGTACTACGGTCATTTCAGTCGGGGGCTGTCCCTAGCTGTCATCCTCTTGTCGGCTGGGGTCCACCGACTGCAAATCTCCGGTTGATCCGGACTTGTCAAGCTGCTGCCCATGCTGTAGCTTCTAGGTAATGATGATGAACAGTGGAGCTATGTCCTCTGGTCTTGTCGTCCTGTCTCCGGATTCAGAGGAAAAGGGTGACAACACTCCTCTGACAGATCGGCGAAGTGACTTAGCTTACTGCCACCGAGATCTCTCGGGATCCTGCATTTATGACCTTGTACCAGAGGCGTCCGACCTGGACAAGGTCAACTCTTGAGCCGATTGAGGAGTGGGCCGATTGCGCCTGGGCCGACTGCTCGCATTCGGCATGGTCAATTACTTGGGAGCAATCGGCTGTGCGACTGCCTAGCTCGGCCCAGCAGCAGCCCAATCGGCCTCCTCCTTGTCTTGAAATATTGCTTTCGTCTGGGTGACCCTACCCGGGTATCATTCCACCGACACTAGCCCCTAAAGCTATAAGGGTCCCACGGTTACTTGACTGTGGGGCCCTTGCAGTTTTTCTTTTCTTCTCTTCGCGCTTTGACTACTCTGGCCTCATCGGACTTCTCAATCCGATCTAAATGCTCAGATCGGAGATTCTGCCCGGCCGACCAGACCAATAATAGTTCGATACACATTCTCCGACCTCGACTACCATCTCGCCGATTGCTCTCGTGCTTCTATGAAAAATATCCGGTGCCACACTTTGGCCGAGCTGAGATCTAGCTCAACCGATTACTTCTCCAACGGTTACTTTTGACCAATTTCTGACCAACCCACGTCGCACATCGCTTCCGATTCCCCGGGGCAGTTAATGCTCCGGGCCCCACGACCCACGCGCGACGGGATGTTACAGCGCATGCCTCGCCTTCTGCGCCACAATCTTTTGCGCCGAAACCGCCCAAATCTCTCTTAATACACGCGGCCACCCCGGGCCACACGAGCTGCATCTCCGATCCCACTCGCCCCCGCTGCCCATATAAGCCACCGGGGGAGGGGGCTCCTCGGGCTCATCTCCACTTCTTCTTCCTCGCTCTCCTTCTCCTCTTCGCGCCGCCGCAGTGCTTCTGCTCCGGCGACCTTGGCCTAGCGTGCTCGTGGCGTCACCGCACCGCACCGCCTCTCTGCAACCCGCTTGCACCCTTAGCCTCCGCCGCACCTCCATTCGCCAGCATCTGCTGCCGGATTCTTCTTGCCCCTCTCTCCGGATTCATCCTCCATTACCCTAGAAGACACCATGACCGCCGCTGACGAGAAATCCGCCGCCAGCCGTGGCCGGTGGAAAGGCTCCACCGTCAACGACAACGAGATCCGCCAACTTCTCTACGCGCACAAGATGCCGGTTGGCATCCAATGGCGTGCCCCCGGCAAGGAGATCGTGCCAGAACCGCTCGCCGGCGAGCGCGTGGTTTTTGTGGCGCACTTCGAGCGTGGCTTCGGGCTGCCGGTGAGCACCTTTTTCCGAGAATTCTTGGACTTCCACCGATTGCAACCGCACCATCTCGCCGCCAACTTCATCATGACGATGTCGGGATTCGTCACCCTCTTCGAAGGTTATATCGGCATCCGGGCGAGCATCGGGCCGTGGAAGCGCCTCTTCCACCTCCGAGGTCACATGGCTCGGACCGGGAGATTGCTGCCGAATCCAGATGGAGAAGACAATGCGCCGATCTACTAGACCGCCATGACCGACTGCGGCGGCTGCATCCTGTACTCTAGCAAACAGGGCTATGAGTCCCCTGCCATCATTCAATCGGTCAAAGACTGGCAGACCACCTTATTCTACGTCCGATCTCCTGACAAGAGCCCTGACCTCATCAACTTGACCGACTTCCAGCTCGCTCCTCTAGTGGAGAAATACCAGTGGTCGACCAAGCTTGGGGTCGGTGACTGCGACATTGACTCTCAGGTAGCTCGGATTGCTCGGCTTGAGAAAGATGGCCTTAAGGCGTACGATCTCGTGGCCACCTGGCTCCAGGTCCGAGTGCTCCCGCTTCAGCGCCGAGTGCACCGCATCTGCGACATGGCAACTTGGAGGGATCCCACTCGGATTTACACCAAGAAGCTGAGCAACAGAGCATTGCGCTGTCAGAACCCTAATTTAGGTTTGTGTTTAACCTAGCTTGCATTTTTGCATCATGAAAATTTTTGCAAAAGAAAAAGAAATGGGGAAAAGAAAAGCCCCAAAGCATTTTAAATAAAAAGGCCAGAAATAAATCTTTTTCCAAAATTCTTTTGGATATGTTGAAAAGTCCTAAAAATGAGTGTGATCATTTTTAAAGTGATTTGGGATTAATCCCATGCTCATAGATTTTTCAAAAATCCAAACAGTGGCTTGGAAATTAAATCAATTGTCTATTTGAATTGGAATTCAAATAATTTGAATTTCAAAAATTCCCAAAACTTGGGGTTGACTTCTATAGAGTCACCTAGGTTTTATAAAAATATTTGGGAATTTTATTAAATGCTCTAGCTATTTTTTTAAAGAGCAAAACAAATAACAGAAATAATAAAAAGGAAAAAGCAGAAGAGAGCTGACCTTTCGCACAGGCGAATGTCCACCTGGCCCGGCCCATTCGCCCTTGTCTTCTTCCTCCTTGCCAGAAGGAGTGCTCGACGAGCCGTGCGCCGCGGGCATGCTTGCCACCTCCTCCTTCTCGCCAGCTCAGTGCCTCCCCCCTCTTCCTCTCTCGCGCTGGAGACGTCCGGAAGGCCCCAGGCCACTTTCCCCTCCTGCGCTACTGTTCTCCCTCCTCTCCGGCGTATCCCGAGCAAGATCCGAGCCGCAGCCGGAGCGCTGCCGTGCCCGCGCGTGGCCACCGGCCTCCTCTCGAGCAGCCAAGTTGTCCAGGAGCTTCCGCGCCCTCGTCTCCGTCGAGCTGCTCCCCCAATCGAAGCCGAGCCGCTCGGGAATCGCCGCTCGCCTCAACTCCTCGCCACCGGCCGCCGTGGAGTTCGTCCTCAAATTCGTCGCTTCCCCTTCACCCCCGGCCTCGCCGTGCACTCCATCGTCTCTGGTGAGCTCCCAGCTCCATTTCCCCCCATCCGTGCTTCTCCCCGTGCCCGCTGTGTTGATCTCGCCATATCCAGAGCTTCGGCCGCCACCTCGTCGTCGTGGACATGGCCCCGAGCACCTCCTTGAACCCCACTAGCCCCAAACGACGCGCGACGACGAGAGGATCGCCCCAGTGCCCCCCTTCTCCTCTTCCGTGCCCTCCAGCACGTTCCGGCGTGAGCTCCGGCGAGCTACAGTGAGCTCTGGCGACTCGCGCCATTAGAGCCCTAAGCTCCTCTGCTAATCACCTCTCCCCTCTTTCGCAGATAGTGGGCCCCAGGCCAAAGTTAATCAAGGTTTAAATTAAACAGAGAGGTTAATAACCCCTCTCTCTCTGACCAGTGGACCCCCCTGTCAGGCCAGCCCTGCATCATCACTGACGTCACCATGACGCAATAAAAGCTAATAATTCTTTAAATCATTAAATTACAGAAAATAATCAAAACTTCAAATTGAATATCTTTTAATCTATAAGTCCAAATGCAAAGTGTAATATATGAAAAATGATCAGGAGAAAACCCTCTATCCAAATTTCCAACTTTTAGCTATGTTGGAGTTGATCTTAAAATAGGACCAGTAGCTTTTGCTAGTTGGTTTAAATGGAATTAATTCAAATTTAATCCAAATGCAATTCTAACTTGAACAATTGCAATGCTAATATGATCACTTGTACTTCAGAAGCATATCACACACATGACCACATGGTTTACAAAGTACAAACTTTAGCAAATGCAACTTGGACCAATTTGAATACATTTGGAGTTTGAATTTGAATTTACTTTTCAAATAAACTTCAATTAACATATTGCATGTTAAACCTAAGTCACATCAGTACCTTGCCATGCTATGTTTTGCATATTGCTTGAGCATTGTATTATCTTGATTGTACTTTACTTCCAGTGCTTCGGTGATTGCTTCTTCTCGGTAGAGTTGATCTCGGAGACGAGTTCAACCTCACGTCAGAAGAGTGTTACATCGTGATCGTCAGCAAGGCAAGCACCCCCTCTTTGATCATGTCGATAAAATCCCAGTTACCTCTGATTCTCGCAAATGCATGTTTAGGATATCACCATGATACGTTCTATCGCTAGTTGAACCTATTCCTTTGCATGACCTATCATTTTGTCACAGTAGTAAGCAAACCACAATCCTAGCAGATGTAGGAGTTGGTTGATATCATGTGCCCCCTGCAACTGTTACAGCTTATTGCATGTTTAGATTTTACAGTGAGGCTACTTTGATGTGAGTCGGGATGGTAGTGATCATGTGAATGATGGTGGTAACGTGTTGGTGAATTTGACCTAAACAAGGTGAACTATGAGAGGCTGTGTAGGAGTACACAGTGGGTTGTCTCGTTGAACACTGCCTTAAGCCCGAGTTCTTGTGTTGTTATCCAAGACTAAGAGTACGACCACACATTGGGCTCACTGACCCCTCTCGGCCTAGTACCTCACCCCGGACCTGTCCAGGAGTCGCAAGTAATTCGAGCTTTAAACGATCTCAAGCAGGTGGAACCAAGGTAAGTGGTTGGCGTAGGTTGTGGGCACGTTGAATCAAGTGCTCATGATCGAGTTGAGCTTGATGGCGGTCACACAACGTTTGAGTCCGCATCGGAACAATCGGCCGGATTCCGATCGTGGTCCCAACTCAAATAGGCGACTCCCTAGGACTAGAGATGGTGCCGTGAGTGAAGTGTCGTGGCAGCATCCTCGCCGGTACTCACTTGAAGGGTCCATCCCCAGGCGGTAACTGATGAGGCATGTGTGTAGCAGTACACCCTTGCAGGGTTAATGAACTATTCGAATAGCCGTGTCCGCGGTTATGGACTACTTGGAGACCTTTACTTGATCATAGATAACTTGAACTGGATACTTCTAAAACACACCAAGATAAGTGTGAGTGCTATGGCGTGCTTCCTCGTGGGCAAGTCGAGGTAGGCACCATAGTGGAGTATTGGTTGGAGACTGTTACTTGGACTCGTGTACGCTCTTACCTCTCTCTGGTACTCGTAGTTCAGGATTTAGCCAAGTCAAAGCTGGCACTTTTGCAAGTGAAACCCCACCTCCCTTTGCCTTGATACATGTGCATGAGTAGTGTAGTTCCTATGTAAGTCTTGCTGAGTACGACTTTGTACTCACGTTTGCTTATTCTATGTTTTAGAGACGAGACCACTGACCCTGATGGTGGCCTCTACTTCGAGCTCGACGTGGACCAATGTCGTATAGTTCCAGGCAGCAGCCTGTGCCCTTTGGAGGGTCGTTGTACTTTTCTTTCAGGATTCTTAAGCCATTTGTTAAACTTGTCTTTACTAAGACATAATTTGCTTCCGTTGATGTTTGATGTAATGTTGGATCACAGACATGTGATCTCTGCTTGTAATACAACTACTATGTCTGCTCTGTTTAGCAGAAGTTATAAAGACTGAGTTTGTAGAGTTCATGTTGTGATTACCTGCTGTTTACACTGGACATGTATGCTGCGTGTATGATTATAACATGCATGTCTTAGTGTGGGGTTCGATAGCTTAGTTGTGTTCTTGCCGGCGGTCTTTTATACACCAAGTGGCCCTTAGATGTGCGCAGCTTGGGGCATCGCGATGCGATTACTCGTGACTCTGTCACGTGGCACACTTTGTTGTATGATTGAGCCCGCCCGAGATCCCGACTAAGTGATCAGGCTGGAGTAAGTTTATATAAGGGTTATGATTCAATCGATAACATGGTTGAGGCGACTTGTCTATGATTATGGGATTCACCACCCATAAGCATTTAGACTTGTGAGCGGACGATGAGGACCCATCTCAGTTGATCATCCGGCCTGGATGGGATGCCCCTCACGTTCGATGCTTACCGAGAGTGATCTGTGCTTGGCCTTGTCTTCTTAGACAAGTGGGTACGGCTCTCGGCTCTCCATGTGATTGTATTGTGACCGGAATTACATACGCTAACCCCGGGTCCCGACACTTCTGCACCCGTACTTGCGCCTCCAGACACCAAAAAGGATTTCGAGATCTATTGTGATGCTTCACGGCAAGGGTTAGGATGCATACTTATGCAAGATAGACATGTGGTAGCTTATGCTTCACGCCAGTTGCGTCCACATGAAGAGAACTATCCTACCCATGATCTTGAACTCGCTGCCGTAGTTCATGCCCTGACAACTTGGCGACATTACCTCCTTGGTAATCGTTGTGAAATCTATTCCGACCACCGAAGCCTCAAATACATATTCACCCAGCCAGATCTTAATCTCAGGCAAAGACGCTGGATTGAGTTGATAAAAGATTATGACTTAGGAATTTCTTACACTTCAGGCAAAGCCAATGTCATGGCTGATGCACTAAGTCGTAAGTCGTATTGTAACAACCACATGTTACAACAGTATCAACCACTTCTCTATGAGGAACTACGAAAGCTTAATCTTGAGATTGTTCCTTATGGATTCCTTTCCACCTTGGTAGTGAAACCAACTCTTGAGGGTCAAATCAAAGCTACTCAGAAACGTGCTCGAGGTATCCGATACATCAAAGAAAACATTGCTAGTGGTAAGGCTAAATGTTTTACCCTAGACAATGGAGGTATTGTATACTTTGAGAACATGATAGTAGTACCGAAGAATAAGAGCCTTAGACAGCTGATCCTTAAAGAAGCCCATGAATCTCCCCTCTCGATTCATCCCAGTAGTACTAAAATGTATCAAGATCTACGCCAGAGATTTTGGTGGACTAGGATGAAGAGAGAAATTGCTCAGTTCATTGCTGAATGCGATGTTTCTCGTCGCGTTAAGGCAGAACATCAAAGACCTGCTGGTACTCTTAGACCTTTGCCTATCCCCGAGTGGAAATGGGACAAAGTCAGTATGGACTTCATCACTGGCTTTCCAAAAACCCAGAAAGGAAATGATGCCATCTTCGTTGTCATGATCGACTTTCCAAAGTTGCTCACTTCCTTCCCGTTCGTGAGTCTATAACTGCTAGCCAGTTAGCGGACTTGTATGTCTCCTGAATCGTGTCACTTCACGGTGTTCCTTTGGAAATCAATTCAGTCCGTGGTAGTCTTTTCACTTCTCGATTTTGGGAAAGTTTCCAGAATGCTATGGGAACCCACCTCTCCTTTAGCACCGATTATCACCCGCAGTCCAGTGGTCAAGTAGAAAGGGTCAATCAAATTATCGAAGACATGCTCAGAGCTTGTGTTATCTCTTTCGGAAAGAAATGGGAGAATTCTCTTCCTTTTGCCGAATTTGCGCATAACAATAGCTTCCAATATAGTTTGGGCATGGCTCCTTTTGAATTTCTCTATGGACGGAAATGTCGAACACCCCTAAACTGGTCAGAAACCGGTGAAAGACAATTCTTTGGACCGGATTTGATTCAGGATGCAGAAGAGCAGGTTCGCATTGTTCGTGAGAAATTGAAGACAACTCGTCGTCATCGGGAAGAAAGATATAATATGGATGAGAAGGCTTACCTTCGGGTTACTCCTCTGAAGGGTACCCATCGCTTCGGTATCAAATGCAAGTTGGCCCCACGTTATATCGGTCCCTTTCGCATTCTCGCTAAACATGGAGAAGTTGCTGTCGGGGGATTGGTACCCGGGTAGGCTAACCCAAGCGAAATCAAGCTTTCAAGACAAGGATGGGACGATTGGGCTGCAGCTGGGCCGAGCTGGGCGGAGGTACGGCCGATTGCTCCAAGGCAATCGACCATACCAAATGCCAGTAGTCGGCCCAGGCGCAGTCGGCCCACCCTCCCCTTATCAGACATTCGTCCGATTGGTCTGCAGCTGGACCGAGGTTGATTCCCAGACGGCCGACTACCCAGAGCAATCGGCCTTACCAGGAACCACCAGTCGGTCCAGGCGCAATCGGAGCAACCTACCACCCAATCGGGGGTATGATTACGAGGTCATAAATACCATATCCCGAGATATCTGGGTGGCAGGAAGGCCAGGTCACATCGAGGATTTGCTGGAGATACGGTGTCGACCTCCCCGCCGATTCCGCGGACAGGCCGACAAGACCGCACCCCCTAGCTCCACTGTTCATCACTAGGCTCTACGAGGTAGCAGCATGGGCCGCCGCTCGTAGGCTCCAGATCACCAAGATAGGAGCAGTCGGTGGGCCCAGGCCGATTAGAGGTTGACAGCTGGGCCCATTCGGCACTGAAGTTACCGAAGTACCCTGTACTCACACTATAAGAGCCAGGGTACCCCTCCTGCGCGAGGGACGACACACCTGAGATCTCATTAACTCTTTCCCCCTTCAGTTCATTTATTGCCCGTAGTCACTCCTCAGGGAAGCAGGAGAAGACCTTGCCCACGGCGGCGGTTTACTCTTTCCCCTGAGAAGATAGAAGAGCAGTTATTGTAGTTCCTTCATTGATATATAAGAGACAAGCAGGAGTAGGGGTGTTATCTCTCCGGAGAGCCCCGAACCTGGGTACATCGTGGTGTCTTCACCGTGCTTGTGCCCAACCCGATTCCGGCACCATCGACATTCTCTCCCTCGTGTCTTTCCCCTCATTATAGCCATCCCCATGGCATCTGCCGTCACATATCGACGACAGTTGGCGCCCACCGTGGGGCAGACCGAGGCGTCGACTGGAGTCAAGATCCGGATGGGATCAACCTCTGCATCGGGCGGTAGCCACGCCTCCGGCCTGATTATAAGGCGTGGGGCAACCGACTATGTAGTGGACTACTCGGCGCGGTACAAGGCAGGAGCTCCCTTGCCGCCCGGGGTGTCGCTGCAGGTGGGAAGTCACCGTCTCTTCATCGGTGGCTTCCCTGAGGCATATCCAAGGGACATCCGTGTCTTCTCATGTGCTACAGACTCTCTCTTGACCAGGGGCTGTGCTGCAGCGCCTGGCCAAGGGGAGGTCCGACTGCACGTCGCTGTCATGATGGCGGGAGCGTCCTCCTCGACCAATCGGGACCCGGCGAGTGCAACAAGGAAGGCCAGGGAAGTAGCTGATGCGGCAGAGCGAATCGGCACCAGTGCGTTGCGGGATGTGTTATACACACCTTTGAACCGGAATGGTGATCCGGAGCAGGTGCACACCGAGCTGGAAACAGCACGGCTCGCTCTGGCGCGTAGGGCTGAGCAAGTGTTGGCAGAAGAGCGTCGACTAGGAGCCATCACAAGGGAGTACAACGCAGCTCACGCAGGACCGCGCCGGCCGGTTGAGCCCGCAGTCCTGGAAGACCTGAGAAGCCGAGGAAGAGCAGTCCACCAGCAGCTATCAGGAGCTGAGCAGCCAGAGCGTCCGAGAAGGCCGGGGCAACCGGAGCAGCCAGCGCAGTCGGCATTCATCCAGAGGCCAACATATAGCACACCGGACAAGAATTTGAGAGCCGCCGAGCAGATAGCGCTCGAGCTGGAAGAATTGGAAGGAGATGAGCGGCGCGAACAGTCGCGCCGAATGCGTGAGCTGATAGCGGCCGCAAAAGAGGAGAGGCTTGTGGAAACGGGCAATCAGAATGCTGAGCCAGAGGCATCAAGGGGAACTGTGAGGCCGAATGCGGGAGCTAGCCAGCGACCGAAGGCATCGCACCAGAACAGGCATCAACCTGCACCGTCTCGGCACGACAGCAAGGTCAGAAGCAATCGGCCACCCCCAGCAGCAAGCAGAAGAATGGAAGAGCCAGCTGTTAACAACAGGCGCCGTGACATGCCGCAACAATCGGCGCCAAGACCAGCAATCAGCACCCGACTTGGCCCTCGCCAAATCGGCCAGAACGACGCAAGGCGTCGCATTGAGCTCCTGGAGAAGGAAGCTCAGGAAGATGAAGAAGGAGAAGCTGGCCCATCATGTTTTGGTCACCGCATTCGGACGGAGAGATTCCCGAAAGGCTTCACATTACCGAGAGACACTCCCAAGTACAATGGCTCGGTGAAACCGGAAGATTGGCTGTCCGACTACCTGACGGCAGTTCGCATTGCAGGAGGCAATCGGCGTGTAGCAGTCCGCTACGCACCTCTCATGCTGCAAGGCTCAGCGCGGACGTGGTTGAACAGTTTTCCCAAGGACAGTGTGAATTGCTGGGAGGATTTCACGACCGCATTCATTCACAACTTCACAAGCACGTATGAGAGGCCCAACCTCCCACGACAGTTAGCTCTGTGTGTGCAAGGCAAGGACGAGCCCCTCCGAGATTACCTATCTCGGTGGATCAAGCTGAAGAATTCATGCGAAGGAGTCCATGAGATCCAGGCCATTCAGTATTTTACTGATGGGTGCCTGGCGGATTCAATGTTGAAGCACAAGCTGCTCCGCAAAGACTTCACGTCGCTCGCTGAGCTTATGAAGGTGGCAAATGCGTTCGCTATGTCTGATTCTGTGATGCGCCCTATCCAACTCGGAGTTGGAGGTGTGATCCAATCACCAGGGGCTCCGCAGTCGGACACAGGGAACCAAGGCCTCAGTCGGAAGGAGAGAAGGGAGAACAACCGCAACAACAACAACAACAACAACAACCAGCAGAACAAGCGAAAGGACGAGCAACCGGACACTCAGTATGGCAGTCGGCAGGTGGCCGCTGTTCAGAACGAAGAAGACCCAGCGGCTGCAGGAGGCAGTCGGAAGATGAGGCCAAACGTGAGACCTCCAGGGCAGATGAAGCCCAAGTACACATTTGAGGACATGTTAGACGCACCATGCAAGTTGCACAGTACGCCTGGGAGGTCGTCTGCGCACACTACTCGGCAATGTGATTTTGTGAGAAGGATAGCAAAGGGAGAAGCTTTACCACCACCACCACCACCACCACCACAGAACAGAGGACCACCTCAGCAGCAGAACCAGTACCCGCAGCAAGATGCAGCATATATGATTTTTACCAGTGAGTCCACAGATAAGGGCAGTCGGAGAGCCCGAGCCCAGGAAGCCAATGCGACAATGCCGCCGATTCCCCAATTCATGCACTGGTCCGAGTGTCCGATATCCTGGGACAGAGCAGATCACCCCACTATTTTGCCGAATCCGGGCAACTATCCGCTGGTGGTGGATGCTCTGGTCGCAGGACCAAATTTTTCATGCAAATTCTCAAGAGTGCTAGTTGATGGAGGAAGCACAATCAACATCCTGTACCGAGATATGATGCTCAAGCTAGGACTTACAGAGAGGGATTTGGAGCGCAGTCGGACGACATTCCACGGGATTGTCCCTGGGTTGTCTTGCACCCCCTTGGGTCGCATTCGGTTGGATGTCATTTTTGGCACAGAGGAGAATTTCAGGAGAGAGCCGATTTGGTTCGAGGTGGCCGATCTCAGCAGTCCATACCATGCTTTGTTGGGATTACCAGCATTTGCCAAGTTCATGATCAATGCACAGCAGACATACCTGAAGATGAAGATCCCGGGGCCAAGCGGCGTCATCACAGTCACCGGAGACTTCAGGAAATCCCTCGAGTGCACATCCGCTGGCAGCAGTTTGGCTGAGTCCTTAGTGGTGGAGACAGAGAAGCGTCAGCTCGGCAAGGTGATTGCAATGGTGCAAGCGCAGAGCAAGAATCCACTGCCGGTTGGCCCAGCAAAGAGAGCAGATGAGGAATCGGCTTTTCAATCGACCAAGGACAGCAAGAAAATCGCTCTAGATCCCTCTGACTCGACCAAGTTTGTTGTGGTCGGAGCTGGACTTAGCGACAAATAGGAAAGCGAGCTCGTCGAGTTTCTCCGTGAGAATCGGGACATCTTTGCATGGTCTCCACAGGACATGCCTGGTGTTCCGAGAGAACTCGCCGAGCATAAGCTGCACATTCGGCCAGGCTCGAAGCCGGTCAAACAACCCCTGAGACGTTTTTCTGAGGACAAGAGAAGAGCAATCGGCGAAGAGATTGCAAAGTTGCAAGCTGCAGGTTTCATCATGGAAGTGTTTTACCCCGAGTGGCTGGCCAATCCAGTCCTCGTCATGAAGAAGAACAAGACTTGGCGTATATGTATAGATTACACTTGTTTGAACAAGGCATGCCCCAAAGATCCGTTTGCTTTGCCCCGAATTGACCAAGTGGTTGATTCTACAGCCGGCTGCGAGTTGTTATCCTTTTTGGATGCCACTGCTGGATATCACCAGATAAAGTTAGCCGTGGAAGATCAGATCAAGACAACATTCATAACCCCTTTCGGGGCCTATTGCTATATCACCATGCCTTTTGGTCTGAAAAATGGAGGTGCCACTTATCAGCGTATGATGCAAAGATGCACACACTCTCAGCTCGGCAGAAATATCCACGTTTACGTGGACGACTTGGTGGTGAAGTCGGCAAGGGGAGTCACATTGTTGGACGACCTCAGAGAGACCTTTGCAAATCTGAGAACCTATCAGATCAAGCTCAACCCGGAGAAGTGCGTGTTTGGAGTTCAAGCCGGCAAGCTCTTGGGGTTTCTCGTTTCCGAGAGGGGAATCGAATGCAACCCCGAGAAGATAGCTGCAATAGAGCGCATGGAGCAGCCCGAAACCCTGAAGCAGGTGCAGAAGTTCACCGGTTGCCTCGCATCCCTCAGCCGATTCCTCAGTCGGCTGGGCGAGAAGGCAATTCCCTTGTACCAGTTGATGAAGAAGACAGAGAAGTTTACTTGGACCCCCCAGGCAAATGAAGCATTCCGAGAGCTCAAGCGCATGCTATCCACGCCACCGATTCTGGCTGCCCCGATTGAGAAGGAGCCCATGATGTTATACATTGCGGCAACCAATCGGGTGATCAGCGCAGTTATGGTGGTGGAGCGGCCCGAGAAGGACAAGGCACATCAAGTCCAGCGTCCAGTGTACTACATCAGCGAAGTGCTTTCGGCGTCCAAGCAGAACTATCCTCACTACCAGAAGATGTGCTATGGAGTATACATGGCGGCCAAGAGATTGAAGCCATATTTTCAAGCCCACTTGATCACTGTTGTCAGTTCGGCTCCATTAGCCGACATCATGGGAAGCAAATATGCAACCGAAAGAGTGGCGAAATGGGCAATCGAAGTGGCCAGTCATGGCATCCAATATGAGCCAAGGACTGCAATCAAGTCACAGGCACTAGCCGATTTCCTGGTGGACTGGGCTGAAACTCAGTACATGCCACAACTCCCCATGTCGGATGTCTGGCGAATGCACTTTGATGGCTCCAAGATGAAGAATGGCCTAGGGGCTGGGGTGGTGCTCACGTCCCCAAGAGGAGATCAATTGCAATATGTGCTCCAGATTCACTTCGCAGCATCAAACAATGTAGCCGAGTACGAAGCCCTTGTGCATGGTGTCAAGCTGGCCAAGGAAATCGGTATTCGGAATATTGAGTGCTATGGTGACTCCGATCTGGTGGTACAGCAGTGCTCGGGCACGTGGGATGCTAAAGATGCTAATATGGCAAGCTACCGATTCCTGGTGCAGCAAATCAGCGGATACTTTGAAGGTTGTGAGTTCCATCATGTTCCAAGAGCAAATAATGAAGCAGCAGATGCATTGTCCAAGCTTGGTTCCACAAGGCAAGAAATTCCACCAGGCGTATCTCTCGAGCACATCAAGAAGCCATCCATCACTCCGTCACCAGACTCCGAGTCCATATTCATCTCGGAGACCGATCTTGAAGCTCTGAGAAAGGCAAAAGAAGTTCAACCGGCCAAGCCTGCAACCATGAAGAAGCAATCCAGCGCTCAGGGTGTCTCGGCAATAGCACCAGGGGCTGCCGATTGCGAACCAGGGGCTGCAGAAGAGAAGAAGAAGAGCGATACCACAGAGAAGCAAGCGGAGGCTGCGCCAGATGACACAACCTCTGTAGAGCAAATGATATCAGAGATTGCCGATTGCAGTAATGAAGTTTCAACCCCAGATGAGAAGTTAGCACCAGAGGCTGTCGAATGCGTGCCAGGCGCCGCAGTCGGAAGTTCGCAAGCAGAAGAAGAGATAGCAGAGGTTCAAGAGGCCGAGATCGAGCAGGCCAATGCTCAAGAGACCGAGATCCAAGAAGAAGTCTTACCCCAGCAGGCAGCAGTAATGGTAGTGGTCAGTGCGCCATCATGGGCACAGCCGATTCGAGATTTTTTGGCAGAGGGGATCCTTACACCAGATTTGGCATTGTCCAGGCAGATCAGTCGCCGATCTTGGGCATATACAATCATCAACAACGAGCTGATGCGCAAGAGTCCGACTGGCGTTCTTCAGAGGTGTGTTGAAGAGGACAGAGGCTTGGAGCTGCTCAGAGACATCCATCAGGGTGAATGTGGTCATCACGCGTCAGCAAAGGCAATCGCCAACAAGGCTTTCCGACATGGTTTCTACTGGCCAACTGCACTCGCAGCAGCTGAAAATCTGGTGAAGCACTGCAAGGGTTGTCAGCGATTCAAGGCAAAGAGTCATCAGCCAGCATCGGCACTGAAGACCATCCCAATAGCTTGGCCATTTGCAGTTTGGGGTTTGGACATGGTCGGACCATTCAAGAGAGCTAGAAGCGGCATGACACATCTCCTGGTGGCAATCGACAAGTTTACCAAGTGGATCGAGGCAAGACCAATCAAGAAGTTGGATGGACCGACTGCAGTCAAGTTTGTGGCCGACATCGTATGCAGATATGGTGTTCCTAACAGCATCATCACCGACAACGGCACAAATTTTGCAAAGGGGGCATTGGCTCGATATGCATCTCAGCAAGGCATTCGGCTTGATCTGGCATCTGTGGCACACCCACAGTCCAATGGTCAAGTCGAAAGGGCAAATGGACTAATCCTATCGGGTATCAGGCCCAGATTGGTAGAGCCACTTGAGAGGGCACCTGGGGCATGGATTGATGAGCTCCCCGCAGTACTTTTCAGTTTGAGGACCACGCCGAATAGGTCGACTGGATTCACTCCTTTCTTCCTGGTATATGGTTCAGAAGCAGTCATCCCCTCCGACATCGAGTTTGATTCACCTCGGCACGCTTTATACACTGAAGAAGAAGCCAAGTTAGCAAGAGAAGACGGCGTCGACCTGAAAGAAGAAGCTTGTTTGTTGGCCTTGTCTAGGTCAGCAGTCTATCAGCAGAAGTTGCGGCACTACCACAACAAGAAGATTCGACCTCTCTCTTTCCGAGAGGGGGACATGGTGCTACGCCGAATCCAGAAGTCAGATGGGCAGCACAAGCTATCCTCACCTTGGGAAGGGCCATTTATTGTCAGCAGAGCGCTCAAAAACAATTCCTACTACCTGATCGATTGCACCAAGGGAACTCGGCACAAGGACACATCGGGAGTAGAGACAGAGCGGCCGTGGAATGCCGAGTTGTTATGTCCGTTCTATAGTTGAACGACATAAGTTTATGTAAGCCATTCGGCAAACAATCAGTTAAAGTTATCATGTCTCTGAAAATGAGCATTCGAGTACTTTCGTATAGTTCCATTTGAAGAGCTAGCTGTAATCGGCAACGCTCCGTCAGACCCGAGATGTGCATAGCATACCCGGGGACTGGCCGACCACGAGGTCAAGAAAATAAGCCATCGCGGCACGGGGACTGCAGGCTGGCTCTCAATCGGATACCTAGCTCAAGCGCAAATCACTAAAGGGTTGCGGCATTGAAAAGGATGACGATTGAGGCAGTCAGTGGTATAAATCCCGAGAAACAATTCGAAACATGCCGCCATGAGCAAGAGCACTGGCGAAGTAAAGTCGCCGATTGCGCCGCAAATCAGGACACTAGATCCAGAAGCGAAGCAATCGGCGCCTGCTGTTGCAGAATCCTTTGCGTTAAGAATCTTGTCGTGTAAAAAATAAAAACTCATCGAACCTTGGCCGGATGTCTGCTGTTGATCCGATTGCGGGCCGCATAACGGCAGCAAGACCGACACAGTAGACATTCCCAAGTGCAGCCGATGAAGGAAACCGGCAAAGACGCAAAGTTGATCGCACATGCAAACAGATAAAACGAGCAATCAATTGGCATCAAAAGCAGCAGGCCCAAGGCCGAATAAGGTCATTACATCCAAGTCACACCCAGTAGGTGTCGACAGAATTAAAAATATGTCTTACAAGCGGGCAGTCGGAGTACAAATTGAAGATAACATAGCTTAAGCAGTCGGAGGCACTGAGCTAGAAGGTGGGTCCGATTGAGCTTCAGAAGTCGCAGCACCTGTCTGTTTAGACTTCGGAGACGTCTGGGATGAGCCGCTATCGGAGAGCTCCTCGGCCAGGCCAGA
The DNA here is from genome assembly GCA_950022295.1 of Bromus sterilis. Classification (NCBI taxonomy): domain Eukaryota; kingdom Viridiplantae; phylum Streptophyta; class Magnoliopsida; order Poales; family Poaceae; genus Bromus; species Bromus sterilis. Next base: position 22,364,951 of record OX465596.1, on the reverse strand, counting down.
GATGGTAGAGGCAGGGAGCGGTTTCCCTCCCTGGTCGAGATGCGGAGTATACTCGTAGGGAGAAAACCAATTCACCATAGTGCTGGCTAGCCGATTGACTTCGACGTAGGTCTTCTCAAGAAGGTCAGAGGCATTGTCTCGAAGGCTGTACAACCGGGAGAGATTCACTTGAGGGTACCAAGTTAGCACAGTCTGAAGAGCGGTCTCCGCACCAGTCCTTCCGGCAGAATTCAGCAAAACGTCGATCCGACATGGGATAGCCTTAAGGAGAGTCCAAGTTTGCTCAGTAGTTGCATTCGGAGTGTCCCCTTGGTCAGAATCCTCGCCATCCTGAGTGTCTGCCTTACGGATCTCGGCGGAGGAGTCGGCAGCATTCTTCATCTTCTAGAGTCCGGCCTTGAGCTCAGTCGGCGACCACAGCGCTTCAGCAATCTTCAGAATCCCGAGCTTGAAGGATAGGGCAATTCCTTGGATAATAGGAATGCGGGCTTGGGTGCCGATCAGATATTCATGCCGGGTCCAGACGTTATCTGCACGGTCACAGGTCCCTCCAGCGGCGATGGTATCCTCTTGGGACTTGGCGACAACCGCATAAGCAGCCGCTTCGGACTCGGGCCAAGTTTCTGCACCAAGAAGGAAGAGCATAAGCAATAAGATAAAAGAAAGCAACCAGAAAGTGCACTCGGCAACAAGGAAGACTCACGGCCAAGGAGGAGATCCATGTCGGTTAATGTATCGCAGAAGCCCTTGGCTCGGCGGTGCATTCGGGTGGTCTCCTCATAGCTGCGCTTCTCCAGGTCTTTGAATTTGGTGACAAGCTTGTCATGATCTCGGCGAATGGAGTCTCGGGTAGAAATTGCTTCATCCCTTTCAGATTGCAGAGCAACTCGGGCGGCGACGGCAGCATCTCGTTCGGCAAGAAGCCCATCACCAGTAGCTGTCACTGCGGCGATGTCGGCCAGATGTTTCTTCTCAAGAGCAGCCATTTCAGATTGGAGGCTTTGAATAGTCCGATTCAAATCCTTCTCTACCCCCTGCAGCCGATTTACCTCCCCGGTGGCTTTATCAAGGGCTGGACCTTGTTGGTTTAGCTCTGTAGCCAATTCTGCAATTTGGCTTTGAAGATCATTCACCATAGGAATAGAAGCTGCAAGAGAGCGCGAAGATGTCAGTACCAAAGCGGTTGTCAAGTGAAGAAGAGACAGCGGTGAGATAGAGGATACCTCTTAGCTTAGTGATTTCAGCCGATTGGTTGTTAACCTGCAGCTGGGCCTGGGCGAGGGTTCGAAGGCTGGCAGTATAAGCTTCCAGGAGTTTTTCGAAAACAACCCTTTTCTCTTCCATGACTTCCTGTGACGAGCAGCAAGACGGAGTCAGACGTAAAGCAACAAGTGAAAAAGATCCGAACCGTTTGTAACCAATCAGCCCGAATCTCGGGGACTACACCCAGTGGGTGCGCTTGCGCGCACCCACCGGAAGAAAATCTACCGATTGAGGAAGGCAAACGATAAAGCAAAAAATGCTAAAGATCCGAACCGATTGTAACCAATCGGCCCGAATCTCGGGGACTACACCCAGTGGGTGCGCTTGCGCGCACCCACCGGAAGAAAGTCTACCGATTGAGGAAGGCAAACGATAAAGCAAAAAATGCTAAAGATCCGAACCGATTGTAACCAATCGGCCCGAATCTCGGGGACTACACCCACTGGGTGCGCTTGCGCGCACCCACCGGAAGAAAAATTGCCGAAGTAAAATAGAGGTACAGAAGGAACGGTTAAAGAGTTTACCGAATGGTGAGAGGTCAGCTGTTGAAGATCCCGAGCAAGGGTTTCGGCGAACTCATTCACCCGGCTCAGAGTGCTCGTCACGGGATCCCGAGGACGAGGCGAAGCGTCAGGCTCAGCGCCGACATGACGGGCGCGAGAATACTCGGCTCGGAAGTGATCCACCGAGCGCATAAGAATCTCGGAGGGGGAGGAAATCGGCGGTGGCGCTGAAGTAGGAACGATGGCGAAAGCTGTAGTGGGGAGGACTGGCGGCACGAATGATGGTGAAGGACCGGACTCACCCGATTGCGGCGGCGGCGCAACCGGGCGAGTCGGAGCAGAAGTGGTAACAATGACTGGCGGAAGGGTCGTCGGCGGCGCTGACAGAACAACTGGTGGCGCAGTCGCTGTAGTTGGTGGTGCCGACATCACAGTCGGCGGCGAGCTCGTCACCATTGGCGTGTCGGACACGGAGGTTACAGCAGGGGCAGTCGCAGCAGCAGCGGCCGAACTAGAGCGGGGTGGCGGAGACGGGGCAATCGGATCGACCGATTGCGTTCCTCCAATACCAGGAGACACCGGGTCGGCCGCGCGCTTGGAGGCTTTGGGAGCAAGGTTGGAAGAGGAGGTCTTCTGAGCCGCAGCAAGGCGAGCCTTCTTGGCAGCACGCTCGGCGTCCTTGGAAGAACGACTAGTGGCAGTCGGCCGTTTGCGAACGGCTGCAGCAGAAGCAGCGGGCGAGATGATGGCGCCGATATGAGCCGGAATGTCGGTGTCAATGTCATCAAGCCCAATCGGCTCACTGAAATAAGAAAGGGAGAAGAGTCAGTAGAAGCAAAGATAGCAAAGTACTGTGCGGAAAGACAAAAACATACCCGACTGTCCGGGGTGCGCCGGTAGGCATTCGGCAGCGGAGCGGGGCAACGTTCAGCGGCGCCTGAGTGGTCGGCCTCCGAGTGATCGTCTCCGGGGCTTGCTTGCCCTTGTGGACAGTCGTCGTGGTTTTGGTGATTTTGGGGAGAGCCGTACCAGAGGAGCCAGCGGCCGAGGTGCGTTTAGCTGGCACCGTCGGGGGTTTATCCCGAGGAGCTGCATCAGAAGCAGCACCCTTTGAGACACTATCATCGTCACTCCACTCAGCCAAAAATTGCTCAAGGGAAGGGTCAGGCGTACCCCCTTGAGCTGGCGGCCGAGTGTTGGTATTCGGAGGGTTGGCGCGCTCGGCGTCATCATCATCAGCATCCATGGGGTCGGATGATTCTCCGGAAGACTCGTCATCGTCATCCCCACTGGTCTCGGCGGAAGGAATCTCGCCGTCATACTCAAAGTCGGTAGGATCCTCTTCCGTGCGGTCAGGGGTGTACACGCCAGCTTCCTGGCCGTCTTCCATGAGGGTGGACTGAAGGAAATGCTGAAAAGAAGACATAAGTGATCAGAGCAGTCGGAAGAGAAAGCAATCGGAAGAACGTGCAATTGGATGAAAAAAGTCGGGGCGTACCACAGGCGGCTTTCGCTGGCGCGTGAGGTAGTCAAGCCCGAATTGGAAAGGATCAGGCAGCGCGCTAGCAGTGATGGCCTTCAATCAGGCGCAAAGGACTTCTGTCGTCACCTCCCACGTGCAGAGCCGAGTGGGATCCCGAGGCCCCGACACGTCGCAGAGGCGGTGCACTCGGCGTTGCAGGGGAAGAATCCGAGCATGAAGCCATGCAGCTACCAAGTCGGTGGGGAGGAGTCCCTCTCGCTCCAGCTGGGTGACCCTGGTGGCTTGGGCGTCGACATCGCAATCTCCACTGCCGTATTTCAGGGACCACTGATGCTTCTCAACCGTCCTGGCGAGTGAGAACTCGGGCAGATTGAGGAGATCGGGGCTCTGATCAGGAGACTTGACGTAGAAGAACGAAGTCTGCCAATTCTTGCAGGATTGGACGATTTCGGGGCTCGGATATTTTAACTTGCCGGCTGCAGCAAGGCAACTGCCGCAGTCGGTCATGTCAGTCGGATAGGTTGGTTTGCCGCCTTCAATGGTGGAGGCCACTACTTCTCCCGTCCGAGCGTTGTGGGCTCGAAGGTTGAAGAAGCGTTTGAAAAGCGCGATGCTGGGTCGGCAGCCGAGATACCCCTCGCAGAGTGTCACGAACCCGGAGAGGTTCATGATGAAGTTAGCTGCAAGGTGGTGAGTCTGAAGTCGGTGGAAGTCGAGGAATTCGCGGAAGAAGGCGCTAGCGGGAAGGCCGAATCCACGCTCAAAGTGAGCGAGGAATACAACGACATCGGCCCTGCCCGGGATCCGCCATTCGATCTCTGCAGGCATTTTTCGGGCGTGGATCAGGGCTTCGACGGCGGCAGTGGTGACCTGGGATCCCTTCCAGCACCCGCGGCTCGCCTGTGATACGTCCCGTCGCGGCGCCATGGATTTCTCAGAAGAGGAAGAAGAGGAAAAAGATCGAGGCGGAACACGAGAATGACGTCGATGAACTGCTGCGGCGGCGGCGGCGGAGGCGGCGAAGAACACAAGGCAGTGGCTAGAGCAAGTTGGAGACCAGAGGTCCACGGGAGAGAAGGTTTGCGTGAGGAGCAGCAATGGCGCGGAGAGAGAAAGCTAGAGGTGAAGGAGGCTTTGGGAAGAAGGAAGAGGCGAGGCTCCCCCCCCGGTGGATTATATGGGCGGCGGGGGAAGGGAGTGGGATGACCCTGCGGTCGTGTGGCCCGGTGTGGCCTAGGGCACAGGGAGGTCAACCGACGAATTAGCACAAAGGATCCCGGCGCATAAGGCGAGGCGTGCGACGTGGGGGTCAGCTCCTGCAGTTATGTCACATCGCGCGTGGGTCGTGGGTCCCAACTCATTGATCACATCGTGGGCGAGTCGGAGGTAACCGTTGGAGCGCAATCGGCAGAAGATACTTTTGCCAGAAAATGAAGACACGAAGTGAGAAGGACCCAAGGCCAATCGGGTGGAGGTGGGGTCAGCCGAGTGTGATCTCCGAGTCGGCCGACGGGCTCGGAGTGACGTACTCGAGGAGGCCATAGCAGTCGGAAAACGTCAAGACAGATTGAAAAGCTGCAAAGGCCCCGCGGTCAAGTGACCGTGGGACCTTTACAGCTTTAGGGGCTACTGTCGGGGGATTGGTACCCGGGTAGGCTAACCCAAGCGGAATCAAGCTTTCAAGACAAGGATGGGCCGATTGGGCTGCAGCTGGGCCGAGCTGGGCGGAGGTACGGCCGATTGCTCCAAGGCAATCGACCATACCAAATGCCAGTAGTCGGCCCAGGCGCAGTCGGCCCACCCTCCCCTTATCAGACATTCGTCCGATTGGTCTGCAGCTGGACCGAGGTTGATTCCCAGACGGCCGACTACCCAGAGCAATCGGCCTTACCAGGAACCACCAGTCGGTCCAAGCGCAATCGGAGCAACCTACCACCCAATCGGGGGTATGATTACGAGGTCATAAATACCATATCCCGAGATATCTGGGTGGCAGGAAGGCCAGGTCACATCGAGGATTTGCTGGAGATACGGTGTCGACCTCCCCGCCGATTCCGCGGACAGGCCGACAAGACCGCACCCCCTAGCTCCACTGTTCATCACTAGGCTCTACGAGGTAGCAGCATGGGCCGCCGCTCGTAGGCTCCAGATCACCCGGATAGGAGAAGTCGGTGGGCCCAGGCCGATTAGAGGTTGACAGCTGGGCCCATTCGGCACTGAAGTTACGGAAGTACCCTGGACTCACACTATAAGAGCCAGGGTACCCCTCCTGCGCGAGGGACGACACACCTGAGATCTCATTAACTCTTTCCCCCTTCATTTCATTTATTGCCCGTAGTCACTCCTCAGGGAAGCAGGAGAAGACCTTGCCCACGGCGGCGGTTTACTCTTTCCCCTGAGAAGATAGAAGAGCAGTTATTGTAGTTCCTTCATTGATATATAAGAGACAAGCAGGAGTAGGGGTGTTATCTCTCCGGAGAGCCCCGAACCTGGGTACATCGTGGTGTCTTCACCGTGCTTGTGCCCAACCCGATTCCGACACCATCGACATTCTCTCCCTCGTGTCTTTCCCCTCATTTTAGCCATCCCCATGGCATCTGCCGTCACATATCGACGACAGTTGCCTACCAATTGGAACTATCCCCTCACCTCTCCCAGGTTCATGATGTCTTCCACATCTCTCAACTCAGGCATTGCTTCAAGGACCCCATCCGCGAAGTAGACCACGAAACGCTTGATCTCCAAGATAACCTTTCATATTGAGAGTACCTTGTTCGTATTCTTGATGAAGCCGAGCGTAGCACCAGACGTCAGAAGATCAGTGACGAGGGGGTGACCCCACGACTCCTACGGATGAGCCTACCTGGTGTCCATGAAGGCAGAAGGCCCATGAAGATGCGGCCTCGGCCCACTAGATGGCACCGACGTAGAGGTCCTCGACTCACAAGGAAGGTGCGAAGACCTGCCGTACGGAGCAAGCTAGGGTTAGGAAAGTTTACCTGTACACGTAGATGAACTCCCCGAGACCTAGCCCGCTATATAAGGGCTGGGAGGGGCGACACCAAAGCCATCGAATCTCACTTGTAACCCTAGGCTTGAGCGCTCCAGCCTTGGCCTCCACTGTAATCGCATCTCCCCAATCAATAATATCGAGCAGGAGCGAGCCTCCCTGTTTGCCGACGAGCTATCGTCCAACCTGCGCCTCTCATGACTAACCCAGGGTCCCTGACCATGGGATTTGCCGGGGTTGATCCCCGTCAATTGGCGCCGTCTGTGGGAACTACGCAGGTTGGGATCACGATCTCGGTGGTCCCATCTTCAGCAAGCCACGACTCGAGGGCAAGAACCCGACCTAGCCCACTCGAAGGATTCAAGATCACGGCGGACATCTTCGCCACCCCATCAAGACCACTCGAGCTGCAGTCACGCCAGGACCGATACTACGGTAACGGCCAAGTACAGCGCCAGCGCCGAAGGAGTCGACGACCCAGAAGAACGACGAGGGGCCTTTACGAAGGAATTCCACTCGACGAACTGTGACGCGCAGCGGAGGACTCGCCAATCTTCCGACAACCCTCCACCGCCCGGGCACCCGCCGCACATCAAGACGATGACTACGAGATTGAATCTAACGATCAGCAGAACCACCGCCAAGGCAGAAGGAATCGACGACCCAAAAGGCGCGCACGGGCATCCGCTGCCAACCAAGACAGCGACTCTGAGACACCCGTTGGCGAGTACTACGACCCAGATCGAAGGCCGGATGAATTCGCCAACCTCATCAAAAACCAAGACATGAGTCGAGGAAACGAAACCGACCCTCGCCTCCACGAGCACCCGGAGGATCACGAGCAGATCTTCAGAATCTCAAGAAGGAAGAGGCACGCCGGATCTAGCAAACTCACGGCCAGAGAGCAGCTAGCAGGACCCTGCACGATCCACAGCTTCGAGGATGACTGGGGACACGTCAGATCAAGTCACACCTTGAGAGACTGCCGTATGTTCAACGAGCTAGCCGACGACCTCAAGAAGGAGAAGCAGAAAGAAGACAGACGCAACCAACGACCCGAGCAAGCGCCGACCTCAAGCCCGGAAGGACGTCACAGCCCGTCGCGAGCACATGTGCTCATGATCCAAGAAGGAAGGACACCGCAAACACAACGCAACGCCTAAACCCTGCAGGCCAGAGCAGCCGAGAGCATAAACACAGTCGATGTCTACCTGCTACATCGAACGGAGACTAGCATCACGTTCTCACAGAACGACCATCCACCCGCAGTCCCAAGACCGGGGCATGCACCCTTAGTTCTAGAGGCACAAATCGGAGGATACGACATGGACCGGATCTTCATGGACGGAGGCAGCAACATGAACATCATCTTCGCCAACACCCTGCAAAAGATGCTGATCCCACGATCAGTATGGAGAAAATCAAGCACCGAGTTGCACGGGGTAGTCCCAGGAGAAGCAGCCACTTCGCTCGGAGTCATCGAACTCAAAGTCGTCTTTGGCAACCGTCGTAACTCCGCAAAGCACGTCCTCGAGTTCGAGGTACTCGACTGGCAATCACAGTATCACGCCATACTGGGACGGCCAACATTCGCTCAATTCATGGCGGTCCCACACTACGCCTAGCTCAAGCTCAAAATGCCAGGATCATCAGGAGTCCTCACGATCAACGGAAGGTTCATCAAATCAAATCAATGCGATCGTGATTTCCACAGAATCCCCGACACATTCGGAGCCAAACAAGAACTCAGAGAAATAGCCATGGTGACGGACAAGAGCACCTTCCCACTGGCGAGCCGAAGCGAATCCAGGGAGCACGAACGCGACTTCAGCATCGCCAGCGACACAGTCACTCACCAAGTGCACCCGACGGACCCGGAAAAAACATTCCGCATGTACGCCCACCTACCAGAGGAGCAGGCAGCAGCTCTCGTCGCCTTCCTCCGAGACGAGTGGGAAATATTCGCCTGGTGCCCAGCCGACATGCCTGGGATACCACGCGAATTCGCGGAACACGCCCTACGCATCAAGCCAAACACGAGGCCATCGAAGCAAGCGCTGAGACGATTCTCGGAGCCCAAGCGCAGAGCAATCGGAGAGGAAGTCAACCGGTTACTCGACGCTCAGTTCATTCGAGAAATGAAGAAAGCCACCTGGATAGCAAACCCAGTGCTGGGGCCAAAGAAATACACGACCGTGCTGCGCATGTGCGTCGACTACGGAACAGTCAACAAACATTGCCCGAAGGATCACTTCCCCCTGCCTAGAATCGATCAGATAATCGACTCAACAACAGGGTGCGACCTACTCTCCTTTCTGGACGCTTACTCAGGATACAACCAGATCAGGATGAAGGAAGAAGACGAAGAGCACACATCATTCAGCACCCCCTATGGAGTATTTTGCTACAAAACCATGCCCTTCGGGCTCAAAAACGTAGGCGCCACTTATCAACGAATGATGCAAGCCTGCCTAAAGGAGCAAATAGGAAGAAACGTACAAGTCTACGTGGACGACATCGTCATCAAGACCTACAAAGCAGCCACACTACTCGACGACATGCGCGAAACCTTCGCAGTGCTCAACAAATACAGAATCAAACTCAACCCAAAGAAGTGCGCATTCGGCGTACCGGCGGGAAAACTGCTTGGCTACATGGTCTCCGCCCACGGAATCGAGGCAAATCCCGAGAAAGTCCAAGCCATCACCCGCATGCAAGAACCAACCAACGTGAAAGGAGTGCAGCAGCTCACTGGAAAGCTTGCAGCTCTCAGCCGCTTCATAAGCAGGCTTGGAGAACGCACGCTGCCTTTCTATCAACTGCTCAGGAAAGGAAATAAATTCAAGTGGATGGAGGAAGCCCGCCAAGCATTCGCGGACCTGAAAAAGACACTTTCAACTCCACCAATCCTGGCGGTACCCAAGGAACGTGAGAAGCTATACCTCTACGTGGAAGCACGCAGCAGTGTAGTAAGCACAACGCTCGTTGTCGAACGCGCAGAAGAAGGCAAGGTCCAGAGCATTCAGAGACCAATCTACTACCTCAGCATGCTCCTGACCAAATCCCAGCAGCGGTACCCGCACTATCAGAAGCTACTACTAGCCATCATCATGAATTCAAGAAAGGTGTCCCAGTACTTCGACGAGCACCCTATCACAATCGTGAGCAGCGCACCACTCGCTGACATACTAAACAACCCTGGAGCAACCGGGCGAGTCGCCGAGTGAAACATCGAGCTCAGCCCACGAGACCTACAGTACAAGCACCCAACAGCCATCAAAGCCCAAGTACTCCCAGATTTTCTGGTCGAGTGGACGGAGGTTCAAACACCAGGCCCCCAGACCTATCAAGCTCATGGTCAATGTTCTTCGACGGGTCCAAGAGACAACAAGGAGCTGGGGCAGGATTTGTGCTCATTTCCCCCAAAGGAACAAAACTGAAATACGTCCTCCAGATCAACTTCAGTCACGCTTCCAACAACGAAGCAGAATACGAGGCACTCCTACATGGTATGCGCATGGCCAAAACATGCGGAGCCACTCGCCTCATAATTTACGGGGACTCCAATCTCGTCGTCCAGCAGACGATGAGAAACTGCAACGCAATAGCCGACAACATGGCGGCTTACCAAAAGCTCTACAACGAACTCGAAGGAAATTTCGACGGTTGCGAGCTCAACTACATCACCAGGGACAACAACACAGAAGCTGACGAGCTCGCGAACATCGGTTCGACCCGGGAGCCTGTCCCACCTGGCGTTTTTCTCGAAAGCATCAACCAGAGATCCATCAAGGCGCAGGCAGCAACACCTGAAGCGGTCGTGGACGGCGAAGACGCACCAGAAATAACGCAGGTGGCAGCAGCAACACCATCACAAGAAACGAGCACCAGCTCATCCGACAGCACAACCCTGACAGAATTCGAAGGACCTGTCTGGACAAAACCGTTCCTCCGATTCCTAATCGAAGGCACGCTACCACAAGACGTGGCCGAAGCACGGCGCATCAGCCGACGATCCAAGGCATTCACTGTGATCAACAGACAATTATACAAGCGCAGCATCACCCAGATACTCCAAAGGTTCATTGACGAAGAGGACGGCAAAGCCCTATTGCTAGAAATCCACGAAGGCACCTGCGGGCACCACGCGAGCAGTCGAGTGCTCGTGTACAAAGCATTCCGAGCGGGTTTCTACTGGCCCACAGCCATGAAAAACGCAGAGGAAATCGGGCGACGTTGTGTCGCCTGCCAAAAATTCGCCAACAGGCCACATGCTCCCGCATCAGAGCTCAAGACCATACCACTATCCTGGCCGTTCGCCACTTGGGGACTCGACATGGTGGGCCCACTAAAGAAATCATCAAAGGGCGGAAGAACACACCTGCTCGTCGCAGTCGACAAGTTCGCTGTAACACCCTCGGGTGCCTGTAACAGTAATCATCATCACTGTTGACCATCACTGTTTATTAATCACTGTTATCCCCTGTCCCTAATCAAATTTTGCTTCTGCTCTTTTCAAACCATGCTGGTTGGTAATCAAAACACAAAGCCCAATGCACCTTGCTAATCTAACAAACCAAATCCTAATTGGAACTACTTTAAATGGAAATTAAAACAAAAGTGCTGAAATAAAGTTGTTCCAAAAGTCATGGAACCATTTTTGTAAATTGCCTAAAATCACTACAAACATGTGGGACCAACTTTGGTAATTTTTGGAGTTATAGAAAATAGTAAACAATTCAAACAGTAGGTTAAAACCCCTACTTTGGGCATTTAATATTTAAAAGAAATACCTAATGAATTTATTTTGCTGCACAACTTTTTGTGGCACCTCAGTAATATATAAAACTGATTTACAAACACCAATTATATTTTTCAAAATGCTAGGGTTAACAAATCAATTACAGAAAAGAATCTGAATAAACAGAAAACCAGAAAATGGGAAAACACTTAAACCTCGCCTGGGGCGAAGCCCACCTCAGCCCAGGCCCACTCCCCCTTGTCTTCTTCCTCCTCCAACCACCCCCACCTGCCCGTACGGTGGCCGCCGTGGCCACGTCGCCGCCAGCCCGGCCCCGCCCTCCAACTGCCCCCTGACGCCATGGACGCGATAAGGACGCAGCCCCCGACCCCCTGGACAACTCCCCCACCCCATTCCTCTCCTCCTCCTCTCGCCATCGTCGGGGAAAAATCCCCCGAGCCCGCCGTCGCCATTACCGTGGCCAAGCGCGGCCAACGCGCTCCAGCCGCCTCACCCAGTTGTCCAGGAGCCGCGCCATCGTCGTCTTCGTCAAGGCCCGCAAGGAATCGAGCCCTAGTCCACCAAGGCGAGCTCTACTTGTTGGTAACCGCAGCGACTTGGTGGGACGACGGGGCAGGCACCGATGTACTGGTGGTCCTGGCTGCTGTCGTTGTCCGTGGGTCGGTTAAGTCGAGGCAACGATAACGGTTGTCACGCAGGTTAATTAAATTGCTAAATGGTTCAGTGAATGTCTTGAGTTGGCTATATGCCATGTACGCACTACCTACCCGTGGGAACTACGAGTTATGGGCTCCTCCGCTTCTTAGTGTCGTCCGAGGACTCTTCAGACGTCAGCAGTACCGCGGCCTGCGCCGGGAAGTGGTGTTGTCTTATTTGCTCGAGCGGTGTGTTTTATTTGGATTTGCTTCAACTTCACCGGCCAGCCTCGCACCGTGCAGGAGTACGTCGGGGTTAGGGTCCAAAGCCCCGCGTACATAGGATATAGTCCGGCGGATGACCTCTCTGTTGAGTTTGAAAGATGGGCTAGGAAGTGTCGGATAGCCTCGGTGGAGCGTTCCCTAACAAGGTTCTCGCCACCCTGGAGATCCGTGCGTGTAGCGTAACACAAGTGCACCCCTGCAGGGAAGAATTAATCTATCGATAGTCGTGTCCACGGTAACAGGACGCTTTATGCTGAAGCTGGATCCTACCACTAAAAACTATTATTAAACTGTATGGTTCCGGGTTCTCTTCCTCGCGGGGATGTTGAGGAGGTGAACTCGGAGGCATTGTTATTCATTACAACTTATTATTATTCAATGTGGCAGCAACTTCTGCTTCATTGTTACTTTATGTTTTATATATAAACTGTTGGCTGATTCTTATCTCATGCTGCAAGACATCGTCGGAAGATGCTAGTCTTCGTTAGGCCTAGCTTCTTACCCTTGCTCTATATTTCTGTCTTCAGTCCACTATATACAGCCTCTTCTTTCCGTTGATACAATGCAGAATGCTTAGTAGCGGACGTAAGACTCGCGGGTATACTAGATACTCACCTGCTTTGTTTCTTTTACTGTTTTGCCTGATCGGCCGCTGCAGCCGACGTTGGAGCCCAGGAGCAGGAGTACCCCGGAGGCGCCTACTACGACGTCGAGTTCCCCGTTGACCAGGAGTAGTACTGTGGATCCCATTCTCATTCTGGGCAGACCGCGGATCCCATTCTCATTCTGGGCAGGCCGCGCGTTCTCTGGCATCAACTCCTGTGACCAACAGTTTTCTTGCGGCGTGATTGACATAGTGGAATCTATGTCGCGTCGTGTAATCCTTACCGCGGTCTGCGCGCCGCCTAGAGAGTCCTTTTTTCCTTAATTTCTACGACGTTACGCTGCCCGATTTTCGATTGATTCGGTGCGCGCATGTGTATGTCTTATATGACTACTCCGTTATATATCTGCGCCTCCTTTACGTTGTCGTTTTACTTCAGGCTTAATTCCGGTATCTCGTTAAATTTTCATCGCTGAAATACCCCTGTTAAATTCTAGCAGGATGGCTGGTCGTGGTGGTCGTGGTCGTGGTCGTGCTGCCAACGACCCACCTCCGCCGCCGGATTACATGGCCGCGATGATGCAGCAGTTCGAGATGAACCGTCAGTTCATGCAGAATATCATGGCTCAGTTCCCCCAGCCGAATCAGAATGGGCACCACCATCAGCATGCCACCGTGACTCTGCACGACTTCACCCGCCTCAACCCCACTATGTTCCGCAACACTGTTCAGCCGCTGGATGCTGATGACTGGCTTCGCGACATCACTCACGAGCTGGAATCTGCTAATGTCGATCCAGCCGACTATGTGAACTTTGCGTCTTATCATCTGAAAGGCGCCGCTGCTCAGTGGTGGAGCACCCACAAGCGTTCCCTGCCAGTCGAAGAAGTCATCACTTGGGATGAATTTCAGTCTGCTTTCCGCGCCCGCTACATTCCTCAGGGGATCATGGATCGCAAGGCGGAAGAATTCCGTAACCTCACTCAGGGCGATATGACTGTTGAAGCCTATCAGCGCGAGTTCCTCAACCTCTCTCGCTATGCGGAGGGAGAGATCACCACTGATGCTCGTAGGCAGCAGAAGTTCCGTCGTGGCCTCAACCCAGAACTCAGGCTCGCTCTTGCCGTTCATGATTTCGCCAACTTCGCCACCATGGTGAACAAGGCTATCACCGTCGAGACTGCCCAGATGGAGCATAAGAACTCTCTGAAGCGTTATCGTGACGTTGGCTCATCTTCGGGTGCAACGCAGAAGCGTCGTATCTGGCTCCCTACCAGTGTGACTCATTCAGCTGTCCCTGCTCCAAGGCCGTCTTATGCAGCACCCCGTCTGCCTCCGCCACCGCAGATGCCAAGAGCTCTGCCTGCACCACCCAATGCTACACCCCTTCGTCCTCAGGATGGATTATGCTTCACGTGTCGTCAACCTGGGCATTTTTCCAGAGAGTGCCCCCAGAAACAGAAGCAACTGGTAGTTCACCCCTCTGGCCGTGGAAATGGTCGTGGCAACAATCGGACCCCCAACTATAATACTGGGTCTGTTGCTCATGCTCGTGGTCACGCGAACAACATCAGTGTTGATGAAGCTCAGCAACAACCCGCTACCGTGATGGGTACCCTTCTCGTTAATTCCGTACCTACTGCTGTTTTATTTGATACAGGAGCATCGCATTCATTCATGTCGGAAGCATTTGCATTTTCGCATAACTTCAAGTACGAAACGATGAAACCCCCGATGGTTGTTCGCACCCCGATTGGCCAATGCCGAACCACCATGATTGTGCCAAACACCACCATTGAAATCGAAGGAGTTGAATTCTTTGCGTCGCCCATCCTCCTGAAGTCTTCCACCATAGACCTCATTCTGGGAATGGACTGGTTGAAATTTCACGATGCCGCACTTTATTGTGGCACCAAGTCTGTCCAGCTTTTTCACCCCTCCGGTGGGATTGTAAACCACACCGCCCGAGTTACCCGTAATGCTGAAACGCAGATCTTTATGATGAATGCCTTGAATGTCTCACCTTTGAAAGGCATCGAGAACGTTCCAGTCGTTCGCGATTTTCCCGACGTCTTCCCAGAAGAACTGCCGGGAATACCCCTGATCAGGGAAGTTGAATTCGTCATCGACTTGAAGCCAGGCACTGTTCCTATTGCCAAGCGTCCTTACAAGATGCCGCCACATGAACTCCTTGAACTTAAGGAGGAAATCGACAAGGCACTTCAGAAAGGATTCATTCGCCCCAGTTCCTCAGCTTGGGGAGCACCTTCGCTCTTTGTCAAGAAGAGCGATGGGACAAACCGATTGGTCCAAGATTATCGGCCCATTAACCAAGCCACCATCCAGAACAAATACCCACTTCCCCGGATCAATGATCTGTATGATCAACTTGCCGGATCCAAGGTGTTTTCTAAACTTGACTTGAGGTTGGGTTATCACCAAATCCGGGTCCGTGATGAGGACATTCCGAAGACTGCCTTCATTACTCGCTATGGTTCGTACGAGTACACCGTCATGTCCTTTGGCTTAACCAATGCTCCAGCCACCTTCTCCAGATTGATGAATTATATTTTCATGGAGTACCTCGACCAGTTCGTCGTGGTTTATCTGGATGATATCTTGATATATTCCAAGAATGAAGAAGAACATACTGAACATCTTCGTCTTATACTGGAGAAGCTACGAGAACACAAACTCTACGCTAAGTTTTCTAAGTGTGAGTTCTGGCTTCCCGAAGTAACCTACCTTGGACATGTGATTTCCAAGGATGGCATTGCCGTCACC
Source organism: Bromus sterilis (assembly GCA_950022295.1). Classification (NCBI taxonomy): domain Eukaryota; kingdom Viridiplantae; phylum Streptophyta; class Magnoliopsida; order Poales; family Poaceae; genus Bromus; species Bromus sterilis. The sequence continues at coordinate 22,349,622 of OX465596.1, read as the reverse complement.
CCAGAACGTATCCAGGCTATTCTTGACTGGACTCCTCCCAAGACCGTCAAGCAAGTTCGCAGTTTTCTCGGGCTCGCTAGCTATTGCCGCCGTTTCATCGAGAATTTTTCCAAGATTGCCAGGCCTCTGACTAATCTGCTTCACAAAGGCGTCAAGTTTGAGTGGACAGATAAATGTCAAGGAAGTTTTCAAGCACTCAAGGACAAGCTAACTTCTCCCCCGGTGCTCGCTCCCCCTGATACTCAGAAGGACTTCGTGATATATTGCGACGCGTCTCGTCAAGGATTAGGCTGCGTCCTATTGCAAGAGCGCAAGGTGATTGCTTATGGCTCTCGACAGTTGCGTACTCACGAGGACAAATACCCAACACATGATCTCGAATTGGCAGCAGTAATTTATGCATTGAAGCTGTGGCGACATTACCTCGTCGGTAATCGTTGCGAGGTCTACACCGACCACCAAAGTCTGAAATACCTGTTTACTCAGCCAGACCTGAATCTTCGTCAACAACGGTGGCTCGAGACAATATCCGACTTTAACATGGATATTTCGTATACCCCGGGCAAGGCTAATGTGATGGCCGATGCCTTGAGCCGCAAAGCTTACTGTTCTGAACTTGAGGTTCAGGTACAGCAACCACTCCTGTATGAAGAGTTTCGCAAGTTGAATCTCGAGATAGTTCCTCAAGGTTACGTCAATAACCTGGTTCTCGAGTCAAAGCTCGACGCCCTCATCAAGAGTAGACAATCTCTGGCCCCTGACATTAAGAAGATTAAGCAGGACATCACCGAAGGAAAACCCTCCTCTTTTACCATTGATGCAAATGATGGTGATACTGTGTACTTCAAGGGCCGCTTGGTAGTTCCTGTGAGCCCGCCCCACATTAACTGTGGTCCGGATATCATGGAAGAAGCTCATAACTCTACCTTGTCAATCCACCCTGGCAGTACCAAGATGTATAAAGACCTTCGTCAACGGTACTGGTGGCCTTACATGAAACAAGACATCGCCCGCTATGTTTCTCAATGTGACGTTTGCAGTCGCGTCAAAGCCGGACATCAGAAACCCGCTGGTTGGTTGCGACCCCTCCCTCCTCCTGATTGGAAGTGGGACAAAGTCGAAATGGACTTCGTCACCGGTTTTCCTAAGTCACAGACAGGTAACGATGCCATCTTTGTCGTCATCGACCGATTCTCCAAGATTGCTCATTTCCTGCCGGTCAAGGAAACGATCACTGCTAGTCAGTTGGCACACTTGTATATCTGCCGAATTGTGTCACTCCACGGTATTCCGTTGGAGATCAGTTCAGATCGTGGCAGCATTTTCACCTCGCGATACTGGAATAGTTTCATGGAAGCTTTCGGGACTCGTCTGAATCTCAGCACCGCTTATCACCCCCAGTCGCAAGGCCAAGTTGAACGAGTTAATCAAGTGCTGGAAGACATGCTTCGCGCTTGTGTCCTTTCTTTCGGCATGAAATGGGAGGATGCCCTCCCGTACGCGGAATTCTCGTACAACAATAGCTATCAAGCTAGCTTGAAGATGGCCCCCTTCGAAGTTCTATACGGACGTAAATGTCGAACCCCCCTGAATTGGTCAGGAACTGGGGAACGACCCTACTTCGGACCGGATCTTGTCCAAGAAGCTGAAGAACAAGTTCGCATTGTGCAAGAAAATCTCAAGGCCGCACAGTCTCGTCAGAAGAGCAACTACGACCGCAAACACCGTGAAATGGAGTATCAACCTGGTGAATACGCATACCTCCGTGTCACTCCCATGAGGGGCACTCATCGCTTCGGTATCAAGGGCAAGTTGGCTCCTCGCTACATTGGCCCGTTCCGTATCCTTTCCAGGAGTGGACCCGTGGCATACCGGTTGGAATTGCCGCCGAACCTCTCCCAAGTCCACGATGTCTTCCACGTGTCGCAACTCCGTCGCTGCTTCAAGGATCCTATCCGCGAAGTGGAGCATGATATGATCGAGCTGCAACAAGACTTGACTTATCGAGAACATCCGAGCCGCATTCTCGATCAGTCTGAGCGTCGAACCCGCAACAAGACCGTCAAGTTCCTCAAGGTCCAGTGGTCGAACCATTCTGAAGATGAAGCCACTTGGGAACGCGAAGATCGCCTTTGCGATGAATACCCCGATCTTTTCCTAACTACCACTTAAATTCTCGGGACGAGAATTCTTGTAGTGGGGGAGATTTGTAACACCCTCGGGTGCCTGTAACAGTAATCATCATCACTGTTGACCATCACTATTTATTAATCACTGTTATCCCCTGTCCCTAATCAAATTTTGCTTCTGCTCTTTTCAAACCATGCTGGTTGGTAATCAAAACACAAAGCCCAATGCACCTTGCTCATCTAACAAACCAAATCCTAATTGGAACTACTTTAAATGGAAATTAAAACAAAAGTGCTGAAATAAAGTTGTTCCAAAAGTCATGGAACCATTTTTGTAAATTGCCTAAAATCACTACAAACATGTGGGACCAACTTTGGTAATTTTTGGAGTTATAGAAAATAGTAAACAATTCAAACAGTAGGTTAAAACCCCTACTTTGGGCATTTAATATTTAAAAGAAATACCTAATGAATTTATTTTGCTGCACAACTTTTTGTGGCACCTCAGTAATATATAAAACTGATTTACAAACACCAATTATATTTTTCAAAATGCTAGGGTTAACAAATCAATTACAGAAAAGAATCTGAATAAACAGAAAACCAGAAAATGGGAAAACACTTAAACCTCGCCTGGGGCGAAGCCCACCTCAGCCCAGGCCCACTCCCCCTTGTCTTCTTCCTCCTCCAACCACCCCCACCTGCCCGTACGGTGGCCGCCGTGGCCACGTCGCCGCCAGCCCGGCCCCGCCCTCCAACTGCCCCCTGACGCCATGGACGCGATAAGGACGCAGCCCCCGACCCCCTGGACAACTCCCCCACCCCATTCCTCTCCTCCTCCTCTCGCCATCGTCGGGGAAAAATCCCCCGAGCCCGCCGTCGCCATTACCGTGGCCAAGCGCGGCCAACGCGCTCCAGCCACCTCACCCAGTTGTCCAGGAGCCGCGCCATCGTCGTCTTCGTCAAGGCCCGCAAGGAATCGAGCCCTAGTCCACCACGGCGAGCTCTACTTCGTCGTCTTCGTCTTCGGCTCCGGCGGGATCCGCGACAAATTCCGGCCACCTCGCACCTCCCTCGAGCTAGCTGCCAGCCTCGACACGTCCCTGGTGAGCACCTCTACCACCGGCAACGCCCCGTTCCCCCTCCCGTGCCCCGTGGGTCGATCTGCCATTAGGGCAGAGGCTCCCCGCCGCCGTTTGTCGTCGTAGTCGAGCCCACAGGCCGCCCCAGGCCACGCGTTTGGCACCGTTATACTCCCCGTGCTCCGTAGGGTTAGTTCCACCCACTGGACCGCCCGTTTTCGGCTCGTGGACGCGTTCGCCATTGGAGCCCGAGACCCCCCTCCGCCATTGTTGAGCCCGTGCTCGCTCCGGCCACTTCCAGCCCCCGCCACCGCAACCAAACGCCGCCCCGTCGTCTCCCCGTTCGTTTGGGACTAACCACGAGACCCCTCGTGCCCTGTGGCGTCGTCGCCGTCAACCTCGTCGCCGGCGAGCCTCCGGTGAGGCTGCCAGGTGGGGCCCCGGTGTCAGTTAGTTAATTAGGGGTTAATAGCCCACTGACCAGTGGGTCCCATCCCACTTAAGCGCCTTAAGAATTAACAAAACTGTTAGCACGAGTATAGTCACTGACAGGTGGGTCCCTTCTAATTAATTAACTTAATGATTTAGGTTAATCCAATTAACAAAAATTTAGTCACTGACATGTGGGTCCAGAGGCAATTTCTGATTTTATAAAATGTTTTATAAATAACAGAGGCTGACATGTGGGTCCCACATGTCAGCACTGTTCTGGATAATGTTGTGGATAATGTTTTGGATAATGTTTAAATGAATAATAAAAGAAATCCAGAAAATCATTTAAATTGATTTAAACTTTGAAATTCAATAACTTTTAAACCGTAACTCGGATTCAAAAACTTTATACATGAAAGTTGATCAGAAAAATACAACGAATACGAATACGCTATCCGTATGTCTACCACCCCCCTCTAACACTACGAACATCGAACATTCCCCCTCCGGACCGTCTGTCCGATAAATTGTCCGGTACTGTTAGAGTGCCCGGATGAATTTATTCCGAACACGAAAGTTGTCCGGAATGGTTCAAATAGCACGGATACACCCCCTTATGTTGTCCCGGTAACCACGACACCTCCGGCTTGATCCTTCCCCCTCCGGACACCCTGTCCGGTAATCACCCGGAGCCGGTAGTTCATCCTCAGACGAATTCCCGCTCCGAGCCTTTTCCATTGCACTGCGTTAGAACAACGTTAACTTTTCATCTGTCATGTCTTGCATATGTTTGTATATTATTGTTGTGTATTTATTATTTCTTCCCCCTTTAATCTCCGGTAGACCCCGCTGCTGCCGTCGACTACACCGCTGCTGAGTACGACTACGTCGTCGACGACCCTACTACTACCGTCGAGCTTGCAGGCAAGCAGAGCCATTTTCTTCCCCAGATATCACCTATCTTTCCGTACATTTCTTGCACTAGGCATTGTTACTGCTGCTTCTACGATTACAATCCTATTCAACTGCATAGCCTGAATTTTGTCGCCCCTTGATGTGCCTTCCTTTACCCTATGCTGCCTATTATTATTGTTATGCATTATTCAGCAGTGAACCCTGCGCATTGTTAGCTAGGATTAGATAGAGGGCCGTGATCACTCAGGGGAGTGGACGCGGATACTTATATTATAACTGCACAGGTACGGTACAATGCAGACACCGTCAAAGGCCCCTATCCGGGTTATGCCTAGTCACCTCAAGTGTGAGCCATCAAGGAGTAATCCTTGTACTCCACCCGAGGCTGACTTTGTCTTACCGCCATAGGGTCCTGAACGACGGGTGTCCTTAAAGGTAAGAAGTCGGGCGACCCAACGGTGCCCGCGAGAGGTATTGCGACCGGACGACGGGGAGGGCATGACCAGTGTACTGGTGTGCTTGGCCCCTGGTCGTTGGCCGCGAGGGTTACCAACCCACGAAAGTCGAGCTCCTCCCGGAGCACACGCGAGACAAGGTAAGGAGACGGTTCACCTTGTTGGTAACCGCAGCGACTTGGTGGGACGACGGGGCAGGCACCGATGTACTGGTGGTCCTGGCTGCTGTCGTTGTCCGTTGGTCGGTTAAGTCGAGGCAACGATAACGGTTGTCACGCAGGTTAATTAAATTGCTAAATGGTTCAGTGAATGTCTTGAGTTGGCTATATGCCATGTACGCACTACCTACCCGTGGGAACTACGAGTTATGGGCTCCTCCGCTTCTTAGTGTCGTCTAAGGACTCTTCAGACGTCAGCAGTACCGCGGCTTGCGCCGGGAAGTGGTGTTGTCTTATTTGCTCGAGCGGTGTGTTTTATTTGGATTTTCTTCAACTTCACCGGCCAGCCTCGCACCGTGCAGGAGTACGTCGGGGTTAGGGTCCAAAGCCCCGCGTACATAGGATATAGTCCGGCGGATGACCTCTCTGTTGAGTTTTAAAGATGGGCTAGGAAGTGTCGGATAGCCTCGGTGGAGCGTTCCCTAACAAGGTTCCCGCCACCCTGGAGATCCGTGCGTGTAGCGTAACACAAGTGCACCCCTGCAGGGAAGAATTAATCTATCGATAGCCGTGTCCACGGTAACAGGACGCTTTATGCTGAAGCTGGATCCTACCACTAAAAACTATTATTAAACTGTATGGTTCCGGGTTCTCTTCCTCGCGGGGATGTTGAGGAGGTGAACTCGGAGGCATTGTTATTCATTACAACTTATTATTATTCAATGTGGCAGCAACTTCTGCTTCATTGTTACTTTATGTTTTATATATAAACTGTTGGCTGATTCTTATCTCATGCTGCAAGACATCGTCGGAAGATGCTAGTCTTCGTTAGGCCTAGCTTCTTACCCTTGCTCTATATTTCTGTCTTCAGTCCACTATATACAGCCTCTTCTTTCCGTTGATACAATGCAGAATGCTTAGTAGCGGACGTAAGACTCGCGGGTATACTAGATACTCACCTGCTTTATTTCTTTTACTGTTTTGCCTGATCGGCCGCTGCAGCCGACGTTGGAGCCCAGGAGCAGGAGTACCCCAGAGGCGCCTACTACGACGTCGAGTTCCCCGTTGACCAGGAGTAGTACTGTGGATCCTAGGCAGGAGGCCTCGCCTTTTCGTTCTGTATCTCTGAGGTGATTTGTGCTAGCCTTCTTAAGGCAAAACTTGACTAACTATGTCTGTACTCAGATATTATGGCTTGTATGACTTATATATTCGGGTCCGCGTGACCCCCTCTATTGTAATATATTTGTTTATCCTTTTGTGTTTAGTGTTGTGCTGTGATATTATCACCGTGGCACCCTAATCTCAGTCGTGTACCCTGTGTGTATGATTACTGTACACGGAATGATTTTGGGGGCGTCACATTCGCCAAGTGGATCGAAGAAGTACCCATCACCAGCTCTACAACTCTCACAACTGTCAACTTCATCAAATCGATCATCTTCAGATTCGGAGTGCCACACAACATCATCACGGACAACGGCACGAACTTCACAGCCGCAGAATTTCAGAACTTCTGCGAAGAACTGGGCATCAAAATCAATTATGCATCAGTCGCGCACCCGCAGTCCAACGGCCAGGTGGAAAAAGCAAACGACCTTGTCTGTGGAGGAATCAAGAAACGGCTCCTCGCACCACTCGAGCAAGCCGCCGGTCACTGGGTAGAAGAACTCCCCGCGGTGCTGTGGAGCTTACGGACCACACCAAACACTGCGACCCAATACACACCCTTCTTCATGGTGTACGGGGCAGAGGCAGTCCTACCACATGACCTCAAGTTGGGAGAACCCCGGGTCACCGGGTACGAGGAAGAAGAAGCAGAAGAAGCATTACGAGGCGACAAAGATACAGCTGACGAAGCAAGAGACACAACCCTGGGAAAATCAGAAGGGTACCAAGACAAACTGCGTACCTACCAAAGCAGTCGACTGCGCACCAGAACCTTCAACAAAGGCGACCTAGTACTACGACTAATACAAGAGAAGGTCCACAAACTTGCCCCCCAATGGGAAGGACCATTCATAATCTCAGAAGTCATTGGAGGCGGCGCCTACAGACTGAAGAACCCAAAGACAGACGAGAACGTGGGCAACCCATGGAACGTGGCAAACTTGCGACTATTCTATCCATAGCCCCTATCGGTCGGACATGACTGGCAACTCATGTAAATCGCTTGACAGCAATAAAATAAGTGTTGCCCAAGTACTACCATCTCAAAACACTCGGGGGGCTGAAGAGGAACCCCCCGAGCAACTGTTATCGCACTCGCGATCTTAATCGAAGCACTCGGGGGCTGATGAGGAACCCCCCCCCCCCCCGAGCAACTGTTATCGCACTCGCGATCTTAATCGAAGCACTCGGGGGCTGAAAGAGGAAACTCCCCCCCGAGCAACTGTCATCGCACTCGCGATCTTAATCGAAGCACTCGGGGGCTGAAGAGGAAACTCCCCCCGAGCAACTGTTATCGCACTCGCAATCTTAATCGAAGCACTCGGGGCCGAAGAGGAAACTCCCCCCCCCCCCGAGCAACTGTTATCGCACTCGCGATCCTAATCACTCGGGGGCCGAAGAGGAAACCCCCCGAGCAACTCTATCACCTGCGCGATCTTAATCGAAGCACTCGGGTGCCTAAGAATAAAAACTCCCTGAGCAACGCCATCGCCTACGCGACCTCCTTCACGAAGCACTCGGGGTCTCGAGCACAAACCCCACCCGAGAGACGACCATGGACACCCTCATGAAATCCAAACACTTTTGAAGAAACTTTGGAGAAAACACAAGTTCATCTAGTCTTCACCCGATCGCCAACGATCACCTAAAGACTCGGGGGCTACTCCCATTGGGAGCGCTACCGCGCACCCGATAAAAGGAAAACAAAGGAAACAAAACTCTAGCCTTCGCCTGACCCTTCGACTCGAGCGTAGCCTCGGGGGCTACTCCCATCGGGAGCGCTGTCGCGCACCCGATAAAAACCCACAGTACCAAGTACAAGACGGACCCGAAGACAAGTTCCCAGCCGCAAAAGACTCAAGCGTAACTCTCAGTTCCAAAAAAAAGGGGGATTCAAAGACAACTCCTGATGGTGAAGACACAATTTTTTGGTGGCATAAAAGCTCAAATATACACAAAGGATAAAGCATGGTTTACATCATAGATATCATCCTCGATACAAAAAGGACTCAACTACATTTGGATAGAAGGCAGCTCCTATTACAAGAGGAAATCACCCAAGGAACTATGACTTCTACATGTGTGCCCATGAGGGGTAATCAACTATAGTACAAGAGCATCATCACAGACAAAGTAGGGATGGAAGTAGAAGGCTCATGATGTCAATGACATAACAAAAGGCGAAGCTCGACTTATTTGGGGAGCCACTGGGGAAGCTGCTCCACCAACTTCTTCTCCTGCTCCTCTAGCTTCTTCTCCTGCTCCGCCCAAACTGCCGGCGAAGATGGCGCCGCCGCCTCCAGTTCTACAAGGTCACCTGCCGCGCTCGTTTAACCGGTGGCTTGACATCGAGGTCTTCTTCAGAAGCAGAGGAGGAAGCAGTTGAAGACGGCTCACCACCACCATCAGAAGAGTCCCTGGAGGAAGAAGCAGTTGAAGACGCAGGCGAAGGACTCCTCGACTTCATAGAGCTGTCGCTGCTCGACTCCTGCCCATGCGGATCCATGCTATTGCTACTCGGATCGAATGCGCGGACAATGACAGTGCTCTCACCGTCAAAGCGACAGCTAAGCATATCACCATCTCGCAAATTCAACCGCCGAGCAAATAAACCCCAACCAGAGCCAAGAAAAATCAAGCGAGAGCTATCAACCTCCAACTCAACATAAGAAGGAGATCGACAGCTCCCCTGAAGGTGCAGAAGCAGGCCATCCAAGCCACGTTCAGAGACAATGGCAGAAAAAGCAGAGGGAAGAAGGATGCGATTGGCACTTTGGCCACGAACGCGCAAAATAAAATCATAGCACCAGGATCCCTCCTCCAAGGGAGAGGAGGAAGGCATTGGCACCGCACCATGACGACCTCCACGACATGAGCGTGGTGTGCGGCCACCACGGCCACGACGACCACGTCCACGACCAACGCCTCGCCTAGGAACCATGAGCGGAAGGAGAGATGAAGAAAGAGGTGAAGCAGCGAGTTGGATAGAAGCGTAGAAGAGAAAGGCCTATTTATAGAACAAAAATCCTCGAAGCACAGAGAAGCCAAGACGACAACGGCAATTAATTCAAAGACCAAACGACCCAGCCGTCTCGAACTCCAAGACGAAAGATGCATTCCCACGGGAAGCACTGTACGTAGGGCGCGTCAATTCGCGCGCGTTTCTAACGCACACATGGGAAACTCAACCGGCGCCTGCCGCACGCCACAAACGACCATCATTATGACCGGTCCTCGAGATATGACGGTTCACTGGAGGCGCATTACTGACAGTCATCAAACAGAGGCATCACTATCCCTGACGAATGGCGAAGAAACCCAAACAACAAGGCACACTCAGTACGCCATCAAGGCCCAAAAGATTCCATCTTTCAGATCTTTTCCCCGAAGGAAGAAAAACATCTTACTCCCATCGGGAGCATACATCATAAGAGTTTCGGGTGCTCCCTCACCTAAAAGCCAGACAAGTGCTCGAGTGAACACTCGCACCAATGAGAGTCCCGGGTGCTCCCTCAACCTGACGCAAGACAAACAAAACACTCGCCAGGACCATACGGCGCTAGGAGTCTTGGGTGCTCCCTCACCTCAAGAGCCGAAAACGGCACTCGAGTGATTACTCGCAACCCCCCCCCCCCGACTGAGCACTCGAGACAAAGCTCCTCGGGTGAATGAGTGAACAGCTCACTTGATGTTTTGTTCCAAGCGGGTGCAATGCTATAAGGCTCCGCGCCTCAAAAACACACAATTCCTGGAACACGATACACTATGTCCAGATGCCACGCAAGATTAGCGTGTAGGTAAGACCCCGCTGCGAAGTACGGCCAGGCTGGGACTTGCCGAAGAGCGATTTCACTCCCAACCTTTCCCATGCGCAGAGCATGATAGATAAGCCGTCGGACGCGCCTTAGGCTACACACATTACTGGCGGCAAATGAACACCGTAAGACCTGAAGCGGCCGGACTTTTGCTCGACACCAGTGTTCCAAGCTCACGTCGAGGGACGTGGGTTTGATTGGGCTACTATGATATTTTCCCTAGTGCAATTCACCAAGGCTCGACCCGTCGACTCCTTGGGCCCTTTCAGCTTAGCATCCCTCGAAACAGGTTTTGTCATGGCCACCAGACTGCCAGCGACCCACAGATGAACCGTGCATATCAAGAAACGACAAATGAATGTACTCGAGTCCTTGCGCGACTCTTCGAGTCCCCCAGGCACTCGAGGGCTACTGACGAGGGGGTGACCCCACGACTCCTACGGATGAGCCTACCTGGTGTCCATGAAGGCAGAAGGCCCATGAAGATGCGGCCTCGGCCCACTAGATGGCACCGACGTAGAGGTCCTCGACTCACAAGGAAGGTGCGAAGACCTGCCGTACGGAGCAAGCTAGGGTTAGGAAAGTTTACCTGTACACGTAGATGAACTCCCCGAGACCTAGCCCGCTATATAAGGGCTGGGAGGGGCGACACCAAAGCCATCGAATCTCACTTGTAACCCTAGCCTTGAGCGCTCCAGCCTTGGCCTCCACTGTAATCGCATCTCCCCAATCAATAATATCGAGCAGGAGCGAGCCTCCCTGTTTGCCGACGAGCTATCGTCGAACCTGCACCTCTCATGACTAACCCAGGGTCCCTGACCATGGGATTTGCCAGGGTTGATCCCCGTCAATCAGATTCCTCAAAGTGCAGTGGTCACATCATTCAGAGAAAGAAGTTACCTGGGAACGAGAGGATCGTCTACGAGCTGTGATGAGGGCATCCCTACTACCCTTGCACCTCCAACACCTAATGAAGAACCAATGATGATTAAGTTCAATGAAATTAGAATTGGACCTATTACAAGAGGTCGTCCAAAGCTACTAGAGCAACAGGTGAACTTATTCCTCATAGAATCTGATGTTTTACTTCGTGAGGATTTTATACTGCCTAAGTCCTCGTATATATGTGTTATCAGGTACCAAGGAGTTATACAAGAGGAAGAGAAGGAACAAGGGCAAGTTGCACGAGGAGAGAGTCGCGAGAAGATGAAGCAAAAGTAGGAAGTGCTGAAGACGTCGGACGACCAGATTGCAAGTCGGGTCGTCCGACCTCGGCCCGGACCGTCCGACCTCGGCCCGGACCGTCCGAGTACCAAGCCGGACCGTCCGACTTATGACGCCAAACATCAGTAGCATTTACGGCTTAGGTCGGACCGTCCGAGTAACAGGTCGGACCGTCCGTCCTGAGGCCGGACCGTCCGAGCTACAGGTCGGACCGTCCGACCTGCCCGATGCCTGCACGCAGAATTAATGGTTGCGGCCCATGTATCCCCGTTTGGACACCCTAGCTTATAAATATAGGACCCCCTACGTGATTTTAGGTTAGACCACGTTTAGATAAACCCTAGTTCTTGAGAATAGCTCCAAGCTTTCATCTTGAATCATATACTTCAATTCGTATCGATCTGAAGTGTTGCTACTGCAAGTTTTGTGTGATCTGTTGTTCCACTGGGAATTAGTAGATTGCAAATTACCGTCTCGTGGTCGACGGCTACGTTGCGCAAGTGTGTGAAGTTGTGAATATCCAAAGGGTAGAGAGCTGTCGCATTGGCAACAGGGATCTAGCGAGGCGAGTTCATTGGCTACATACAAGTTATCTATCATCGCCCTCATATTCACTTTTCGCTTACTGAGAAGATCGGGCCACCCCATATCATCTTGGTATCAGATTTCCAGTGTTCCCTCGGTAAGCATCCACCAAATCCCCCGTAGATATTTTTTGTTTCGTCCCATCCAGAAAAAGACATAAAAAAATATTAGGGTTTAGTGTTTTTGCCATAACCTAGAGTGCATCTTTTCCAAGTTTTAGTTGCTGATCGTCGTCCAGTTTGCGTAACTTGTTTTTGATCGAGTCTTAGTTTTCCTATATTTGTGTCTCACAAGTCGGAGTGTGTTTGTCGTGTTAGATTGGTTTGTGTCGAGTCAGTTTGTTTCGTTGTCTTTTATCCCTCAGATTGTGTCTCCGTTTGTTAGCCATAGTTAGCCTTTCTTTTGTGTAGCACTTTCCTATTGAGACTAGCATATCTTTGCTCTTCGGGCTGCTCCTATAGGTGTTTGAAGTGCATCAAGTGGTTTGTTCAAAGTTGAGTTGGGTTGCTGTTTACTTCACGTTGAGTCAGAAAATTAAAAAAAAAAGAGAACGAGAAAAGAGCAAAAAGAATCCAAAAAAGGGGAAAGAGTTGAGCAAAAAGCCTAGCAAAAAGAGACAGAAAAGGCAAAGTTGATTACATATTTTGTGCAGCCTTGAGTTCTTTTTTCTACCACGTTCATAGCACTAGTAGATTGAGAAATCTTGTGCCCGTACACTTTGAGCTTTTGCTAGAATTTCTCTCTTGTGCAATTGCAACACGAGCATTACTCCGCCACACATATTGTGCGCTCAATTTCATAGTTGCTTTTGCCCAGTTGTTCTCCACCGCGTGTGTTCCCGTAGAACTTCTTGGCATACGATCATCACAAGGATTTGTGAATTGGTGTCGATAGGGATCCATACCTATAACTCCACTACATAATCCTGTTTTGTCGTGTGACGGTTTCCTGTACCCGGGTATTCACTTCATCACATCCGTGCACTAGTCCTCCATCCGAACGGGTACACATTACTATTCACTTTGGAACGGTAAGATTCACCTTTTCTTGTTAGTTTTGAGTGAGTTGTGAGTGTCCACCACAAGATTTTGATTTAGTGCACTAACCTACTAATCATGTCTCAAAGTGGTTTTGATGTGTTGCAGAAACAGAACAAGGATGCGCCAGTTACATGGGAGGCATATGAAGGTCTCCGTGATCACTTGACTGGGCTGTTGACTAAATCCGCTGATGCGATTGATACAAATTTTCAAGCGGTCCAACTGAAAGTGGACGCGACTGAAGCTGTAGTCACCACTATGCAACAACAACTTGCTGCTATACAGCAGAGCCTACAACAAATGACAACATCTGTCACGGGCATTCAAGCAGCTATTGTACAACGCCAACCTGACGTTCAGGAAGATGATGGTAGTTTCCATGGCGACAATGCTGATTTGAGGGGCAATCAAGGCCGTGTGCGTGCTCAAGGGCCGGTTCGCCAACCTCCGCTTGGTTTTGGTGCGCACCGTCTACCCATTCAGGAAGAAGATGTCTTGAGCAAACCCAAGTTTAACAACCCCAAATTTGAAGGTTCCACGGATGTGGAAGAGTACCTCACATGGGATCTTAAGATGGAAAAATTATGGCGTTTGCATGATTATTCGGAGGACAAGAAGATCAAGATTGCTTCTTCCGAGTTTGACGGTTATGCCTTGCGTTGGTGGGAGAGTGTGTTGACCGAGATACAAGAAACCGATGGGCAGTCTATTTGTCAGAACCCTCTGTTAGGTAATGTGCTAGGATCAAAGTAACCTTGCATCATGTCAAAATTTCAAAAGAAATCTTTGAAATCAAAATCAAAAGCAAAATGGGAGAAGGAACCCCCCCAGATGAATTAATTCAAAAGGCCAGATAAAAATCTTCTCCAAAAATTCATGTTAGATTTTTGAAAAGTCTTATAAATGAGTGTGATCACATATCAAGTGATGTGGGACCCATCCCATGCTCATAGATTTTTCAAATATTCAAACAGTGCCTTGGATTTAATCAAATAACCCTATTTGAGTTAAGATTCAAATTATTTGAATTTTAAAAATGTTGAAACTTTATAAGTGTCTAGTCTATATTATTATGAGGCCATATAAATTTTTTCAGCATTTAATAAAATGCCTAGCTATTTAATTTAGCTCAGCAAAACAAATGTCAGAAAAGAAAAAAACAGAAAAGGAAGAAGAAACGCTTACCTGGCGCCCAGGCGAGAGCAGCCCATCCAGCCCAGCCGGCTCAAAAGGGCACAGGGGTCTTCTTCCCCGATCCCGCGCCTCCAAGCTGCTCGGTGGAATGCCACCGAGCTAGCCGTGCACGTCGCCGCCTCTCCAAACGCCACCTTCCCCTCCCGCGCCTTCTAGCCACGCCACGGAGACGCTGGAGACGCCGTGCGTCCATTCCCCCCCTCCAGAGCCTCTCCCCCTCTCTCTCTCGCCGAGTTCGACGACGACCCGAGCGCCGCCGTCGCCATGGTTTGAAGCCCACGTAGCCACCGTCGTTCCCAAGCCACGCCGTTGTGTCCTTCGTCTTCGTCACCGTCGACTACTTCTCCGTGCCGAGGGAATCAAGCTCAAACGTCCTGGAGCCGCCGAATTGAGTCGTCGTCTTCGTCTACGGTCGCCGTGCGCCATCCTCAATTGCGTATCCGGCAAGCCACCTCCGTCCTCGCCACCAACTCCGTTGAGTTCCTGGTGAGCCACAACTCAAAAACCCTCTAGCTACACCCTCGTTTTCTTCCTCTAACCGGATCTGCCATGGGAGCCGAGCACGGCCTCCGCCATGGATGAGCTCGAGCTAGCTCCCGTGCTCCTCTACCTGCACCGAGTTGTTCCTCATCTTCACCTTGTTTCTACGCGTCGAACGCACTAAGCCACACTCAAGTTGGTGCACGACAGTGATGATTGCGTCCTCGCCGCGTTTCTGTTGCCGCCGGTGAGCTCGCCGTCGTCGATTTTCTCACCCCCAAGGTCACCCGCGTACACCAGACGACGCGCGAGAGCACGGGCTACGTTCCCGTGGTCTCAGCGCATCGAATGATGCACGGGCGCAGTGGATCCGTGCAGCGCCGCCGTGGCCAGGCCGCCGACGTTTAACCGCCGGTGGGTTAGCCTAACCACCCCTCGCTAATCCACCCACTAATGACCCCCTGAGCCAATGACAAGTGGGCCTAGTGGCTTAATTAAGCCACTGGTTAAGTTAACCCAGCCGGATTAAATTAACCAGCCACTGACAACCCTGGCCCACATGTCAGCCCCCCCTGACGCCAGCATGAGGTCATGCTGATGCAGTAAACCTTTTCCAGAAATGAAAATGAATTAAAGAAATTCAGAAAAATCCAGAAAATACCCCAAACTTTGGAAATTCATAGAAAATTCATATTAACTCCAAATTGGAGAAATAATATATGAAAAATGATCAGGAGAAAATAAGCTATCCAAATTTCCAACTTTCAACTATGTTTGAGTTGAATTTAAAATGAGATCAGTAGCATTTTCTATTTGATTTAAATGGAATTAAATCAATTTCAATTCAAATACTTTTGCAACTTGAACCATGACAACATGCTACATTTCAATCACACATCAGAGGAATATCATACACATTTCAAAATGATTCAAATTGATCCAACAATGTCACATGTAACTTGGCTAAGTTTGAATTCAAATTGGAGTTTGAATTTGCAATTCAATTTGCAATATACTCCATTTAAATGGAATTGCTTCACATATCAAAACATATACATCAAGTTTCAACCTTCAACCATGTGATTGTGCATTGTATTTACTTTGCTACCTTGTTTGTTATTTGTCGAGTAGAGGTGGAACCGGAACAGGAGGCTGCCCCCTTCGTTGAAGACCCCGAACCCAAACCTCGTCAGCAAGGCAAGCAAACCCCCATTGATCATGTCGATAAAATCCCACTTCCCTCTCATGTCTCGCTTATGCATTGTTTAGGATGATTACCATGATGCGTTTCTACCACATAGATGAACCCATTCCTTTGCATGACCTATCATTTTGTCACAGTAGTAAGCAAACCACAATCCTAGCAAATGTAGGAGTTGATTGATATCATGTGGCCCCTGCAAATGTTATTGCTTATTGCATGCTTAGAGTGATACCTTGATGATACTTTTATGTGAGTCGGGATGGTAGTGATCATGATGATGATGGTAGAAAGGTGTTGGTGAATCTACCCTAATACAAGGTGAACGATGAGAGGCTGTGTAGGAGTACACGGTGGGTTGTCTCGTTGAACACCGCCCTAAGTCCGAGTTCTTGTGTGGTGATCCAAGATGAAGAGTACAACCACACATTGGGCTCACTGACCCCTCTCAGCTTACTAACTCATCCCTTTCGATGTCCAGATGTCGCAATAGTTCGGAGTTCTGGTAGGTCTGTGGCCTGGCTGCTAAGTGAGAGAACGGCTCACCCGAGACCGGCTTATGCACCACGCACACATCACTTTGCTCCACTTCGGTAAACCGGCCGGGTTCACGATAGTGGTAACCAACCCAAGTAGGCGGCTTTCTCGGACTAGATCGGCTATGAGGTAACAGTTGTGGTGAGCATCCTCGCTGGCACCCCTTGAATGGTGTCGAGATCAAAGGCGGTAAATGATGATCATGTGTGTGTAGCGGTACACCCCTGCAGGGTTAACAAAACTATTCGAATAGCCGCGTCCGCGGTTATGGACTGCTTGGAAAGCTTAGCTTGATTATTAGATAACTTGAACTGGATACTTCTAAAACACACCAAGATAAGTGTGAGTGCTATGGCGTGCTTTCTCGTGGGAAGTCGAGGAAGGCACCATAGTGGTGTAATTGGTTGGAGAAAGTAGTGGAATCGTGTACGCTTCTTACCTCAAAGTCTGGTACTCGTAGTTCAGGATTAGCCAAGTCAAAGCTGGCACTTCTGCAAGTGAAACCCCACCTCCCTTTACCTTGATACATGTGCATGAGTAGTATAGCTCCTATGTAAGTCTTGTTGAGTACGACTTTGTACTCACGTTTGCTTAATCTATGTTTTAGATGAAACCACTGACCCCGAAGGTGGCTTCTTCATCGAGCTCGACGACTGAAGATCAAGCTAGTCTAGTTCCAGTCAGACAACTGGTCCCCTCGTGGAGGGCTTGTGTTTAAATAAGGATTCTTAAGCCATTGTTTAAACTTGTCTGTACTCAGACATACTTTGCTTCCGCTTGTTGTTGTAATGTTGGATCACATACTTGTGATCTCTGTGTGCACTCTGTAAGAGTTATCAATAAAATGTATACTTTGTAGAGAATTGCAATGATACCTGCTGTTCATACAAGGCATGTGTGCTACGTGTATGTTTATAACATGCATGTCTTTGTATGGGTTTTCGAGACCTTAGTTGTGATCTGGCTGGCGGTCTTTCATACACCAAGTGGCCCTTAAATGTACACAGCTTGGGGCATCGCGATGCGATTGCTCGAGACTCTGTCTCGTGCACACTTTGTGGTATGATCGAGCCCGCCCTAGACCCCAACTAAGTGATCGGGCTGGAGTAAGTCTATGTAAGAGTTATGAGATAGTCGATAGTATGGTTGAGGCGATTTGTCTGTGAATATGGGGGTTCATCACCCATATCATTAGACTTGTGTGCGGACGATGAGGACCCATCTCAGTTGATCATCCGGCCTGGATGGGATGCCCCTCACGTACGATGCTTTCCGAGAACGTTCTGTGCTTGGCCTTGTCTGCTTAGACAAGTGGATACGGTTCTCGGCTCTCCATATGACTATGTCGTAGCGGGACTTGCATACGCTAACCCCGGGTCCCGATAAACAAGTACAAGCACTTCTGGATAAAGGGTATATTCGTGTCAGTCTTAGCCCTTGTGCTGTGCCTGTTATTTTGGTTCCTAAGAAAGATGGTACATGGCGTATGTGCGTAGATGGTAGAGCTATAAATAATATCACTATTCGATATCGCCATCCTATTCCACGTTTAGAGGATATTCTTGATGAATTGAGTGGTGCTGCTATTTTCTCTTAAATTGATTTGCGTAGTGGATACCATCAAATTAGGATGAAAGAAGGGGATGAATGGAAAACTGCTTTCAAAACTAAGTTTGGTTTATATGAGTGGTTACTTATGCCTTTTGGTCTTACTAATGCTCCTAGTACTTTCATGAGATTAATGAACCATGTTTTGAGGGAGTTTATTGGTTGTTTTGTGGTTGTGCATTTTGATGATATACTTATTTACAGCCGCACTGAATTTGAGCATGCTGATCATATTAGACAAGTTTTGCAAGTGTTGCGTGATGCTAAATTATATGCTAATCTTGAGAAGTGCACATTTGCAAAAGATAAGGTCATATTTCTGGGATATGTTGTCTCTAAGCATGGGGTAGAAGTAGATTCTTCTAAAATTGAGGCAATTCAAAATTGGCCTACTCCCATGAATGTTAGCCAAGTACGAAGTTTTCACGGTCTTGCTGGTTTTTATAGACGTTTTGTGAAAGACTTTAGTACTATTGCTGCACCTTTGAATGAATTGACTAAGAAAGGTGTACCTTTTGTTTGGGGTGTTGCCCAAGACCTTGCATTTGATGAGCTGAAACGTTTTCTTACTTCTGCACCATTACTTGCATTACCTGATTTTGCTAAGCAATTTGAAGTTGAATGTGATGCTAGTGGTATAGGCATTGGTGGTGTGTTGATGCAAGAAGGTAGACCTATTGCTTATTTCAGTGAGAAACTTTCTGGTGCTAGATTGAACTACCCTGTTTATGACAAAGAATTGTATGCACTTGTTCGAGTTCTTGAGGTTTGGCAACATTATTTGTGGCCAAAAGAATTTATCATACATTCTGATCATGAAGCTTTGAAATACTTGAAGGCGCAATCTAACTTGCATAGGCGCTTAGCTAAATGGGTTGAGTTCATTGAGTCTTTTCCCTACATCATTAAACATAAGAAAGGGAAAGATAATGTTGTTGCGGATGCTTTATCTAGGAAGAACATGTTATTGACATATCTTGATGTTAAAATTCCTGGTTTAGAGAGCTTGTGTGATTTATATGCAACTGATCCTGATTTTGCTGAACCATATCGTTTGTGTGTGCTTCGAAACGCATGGGACAAGTTCCACATACATGATAGATTTCTGTTTCGTGCTAACAAATTTTGAGTTCCAGAATCGTCTGTGCGTTTGCTTTTGTTGCAGGAATCACATGCTGGAGGCTTGATGGGTCACTTTGGGCGTGAGAAGACGCTACTCATGCTTGCTGATCATTTTTATTGGCCCAGGATGAGGCGTGATGTGGACAGGTTTGTTCGTCGTTGCATTGTATGCCACACATCAAAGTCCAAGTTGAAGCCTCATGGTTTGTATACTCCACTATCGGCTCCTACCACACCTTGGGAAGATATTAGTATGGATTTTGTGTTAGGATTGCCACGTACTAAACATGGTCATGATAGTATATTTGTGGTAGTGGATAGATTTTCTAAGATGGCACACTTTATTGCTTGCCACAAGAGCGACGATGCGTCGCATGTTGCTAATTTGTTTTTCAGGGAGATTATACGCTTGCATGGAGTGCCCAAGACAATTGTTTCTGACAGGGATGTGAAATTTGTGAGCTACTTCTGGAAGACACTTTGGGGAAAGCTAGGAACAAAGTTGATGTTCAGCACTACATGTCATCCTCAAACTGATGGTCAAACGGAGGTGGTGAATAGAACATTGTCACAATTATTGCGCACTATGATCAAGAAAAATCTGCGTGAATGGGAGGAGTGTTTGCCACATGTTGAGTTTGCTTATAACAGGGCAGTACACACTACTACTCAGCTTTGTCCTTTTGAGGTGGTGTATGGTTTTAAGCCCATTACGCCATTTGATTTGTTGCCTCTTCCATTGCAGGAAAGAGTTAATATGGAGGCATACAAAAGAGAGGATTACGTGAAGCAAATTCATGAGAAAACTCGAGAGGCTATTGAGAAGCAAGGCAAGAACGTTGCTGCTGCATGGAACCATTCACGGAAGGAAGTTCCTTTTCAGCCTGGAGATAAGGTTTGGGTGCATTTGCGCAAGGACAGGTTTCCAGAGATGCGGAATTCTAAGTTGAAGCCACGTGGTGCTGGTCCTTACAAAGTGTTAGCCAAGATCAATGACAATGCCTACTCGATTGATATACCCATTGCTGAGTTTGGAGGTGCTAGCAACAGTTTCAACGTTGTTGATTTGTCACCCTACGATGGAGATGACCTTGGAGCGTCGAGGTCGACGCCTTTTGAAGGGGGGGGGGAGATGATGAGGACATCCCTACTACCCTTGCACCTCCAACACCTAATGAAGAACCAATGATGATTAAGTCCAATGAAATTAGAATTGGACCTATTACAAGAGCTCGTGCAAAGCTACTAGAACAACATGTGAACTTATTCCTCATAGAATCTGATGTTTTACTTCGTGAGGATCTTATACTGCCTAAGTCCTCGTATATATGTGTTATCAGGTACCAAGGAGTTATACAAGAGGAAGAGAAGGAACAAGGGCAAGTTGCACGAGGAGAGAGTCGCGAGAAGACGAAGCAAAAGGAGGAAGTGCTAAAGACGTCGGACGACCGGATTGCAAGTCGGACCGTCCGAACTCGGCCCGGACCGTCCGACTTATGACGCCAAACATCAGTAGCATTTACGGCTTAGGTCAGACCGTCCGAGTAACAGGTCGGACCGTCCGTCCTGAGGCCGGACCGTCCGAGCTACAGGTCGGACCGTCCGACCTGCCCGATGACTGCGCGCAGAATTAAGGGCTCCGGCCCATGTATCCCCGTTTGGACACCCTATTTTATAAATATAGGACCCCCTACGTGATTTTAGGTCAGACCACGTTTAGATAAACCCTAGTTCTTGAGAATATCTCCAAGCTTTCATCTTGAATCATATACTTCAATTCGTATCGATCTGAAGTGTTGCTACTGCAAGTTTTGTGTGATCTGTTGTTCCACTGGGAATTAGTAGATTGCAAATTACCGTCTCGTGGTCGACGGCTACGTTGCGCAAGTGTGTGAAGTTGTGAATATCCAAAGGGTAGAGAGCTGTCGCATTGGCAACAGGGATCTAGCGAGGAGAGTTTATCGGCTACATACAAGTTATCTATCATCGCCCTCATATTCACCGTTCGCTTACTGAGAAGATCGGGCCACCCCATATCAAGCTGAGTACCCCACCCTCTTCCCGACGACTTCTGAATCTCGGGACGAGATTCTTTTGAGTGGGGGCGAGTTGTCAGAACCCTAATTTAGGTTCGTGTTTAACCTAGCTTGCATTTTTGCATCATGAAAATTTTTGCAAAAGAAAAAGAAATGGGAAAAAGAAAAGCCCCAAAGCATTTTAAATAAAAAGGCCAGAAATAAATCTTTTCCCAAAATTCTTTTGGATATGTTGAAAAGTCCTAAAAATGAGTGTGATCATTTTAAAAGTGATTTGGGATTAATCCCATGCTTATAGATTTTTCAAAAATCCAAACAGTGGCTTGGAAATTAAATCAATTGTCTATTTGAATTGGAATTCAAATAATTTGAATTTCAAAAATTCCCAAAACTTGGGGTTGATTTCTATAGAGTCACCTAGGTTTTATAAAAATGTTTGGGAATTTTATTAAATTCTCTAGCTATTTTTTTAAAGGGCAAAACAAATAACAGAAAGAATAAAAAGGAAAAAGAAGAAGAGAGCTTACCTTTCGCACAGGCGAATGTCCACCTGGCCCGGCCCATTCGCCCTTGTCTTCTTCCTCCTTGCCAGAAGGAGTGCTCGACGAGCCGTGCGCCGCGGGCATGCTTGCCACCTCCTCCTTCTCGCCAGCTCAGTGCCTCCCCCCTCTTCCTCTCTCGCACTGGAGACGTCCGGAAGGCCCCAAGCCACTTTCCCCTCCTGCGCTGCTGTTCTCCCTCCTCTCCGGCGTATCCCGAGCAAGATCCGAGCCGCAGCCGGAGCGCCGCCGTGCCCGCGCGTGGCCACCGGCCTCCTCTCGAGCAGCCAAGTTGTCCAGGAGCTTCCGCGCCCTCGTCTCCGTCGAGCTGCTCCCCCAATCGAAGCCGAGCCGCTCGGGAATCGCCGCTCGCCTCAACTCCTCGCCACCGGCCGCCGTGGAGTTCGTCCTCAAATTCGTCGCTTCCCCTTCACCCCCGGCCTCGCCGTGCACTCCATCGTCTCTGGTGATCTCCCAGCTCCATTTCCCCCCATCCGTGCTTCTCCCCGTGCCCGCTGTGTTGATCTCGCCGTATCCAGAGCTCCGGCCGCCACCTCGTCGTCGTGGACATGGCCCCGAGCACCTCCTTGAACCCCACTAGCCCCAAACGACGCGCGACGACGAGAGGATCGCCCCAGTGCCCCCCTTCTCCTCTTCCGTGCCCTCCAGCACGTTCCGGCGTGAGCTCCGGCAAGCTACAGTGAGCTCCGGTGACTCGCGCCATTAGAGTCCTAAGCTCCTCTGCTAATCACCCCTCCCCTCTTTCGCAGATAGTGGGCCCCAGGCCAAAGTTAATCAAGGTTTAAATTAAACAGAGAGGTTAATAACCCCTCTCTCTCTGACCAGTGGACCCCCCTGTCAGGCCAGCCCTGCATCATCACTGACGTCACCATGACGCAATAAAAGCTAATAATTCTTTAAATCAGTAAATTACAAAAAATAATCAAAACTTCAAATTTAATGTCTTTTAATCTATAAGTCCAAATGCAAAGTGTAATATATGAAAAATGATCACGAGAAAACCCTCTATCCAAATTTCCAACTTTTAGCTATGTTGGAGTTGATCTTAAAATAGGACCAGTAGCTTTTGCTAGTTGGTTTAAATGGAATTAATTCAAATTTAATCCAAATGCAATTCTAACTTGAACAATTGCAATGCTAATATGATCACTTGTACTTCAGAAGCATATCACACACATGACCACATGGTTTACAAAGTACAAACTTTAGCAAATGCAACTTGGACCAATTTGAATACATTTGGAGTTTGAATTTGAATTTACTTTTCAAATAAACTTCAATTAACATATTGCATGTTAAACCTAAGTCACATAAGTACCTTGCCATGCTATGTTTTGCATATTGCTTGAGCATTGTATTTTCTTGATTGTACTTTACTTCCAATGCTTCGGTGATTGCTTCTATTGGTAGAGTTGATCTCGGAGACGAGTTCAACCTCACGTCAGAAGAGTGTTACATCGTGATCGTCAGCAAGGCAAGCACCCCCTCTTTGATCATGTCGATAAAATCCCAGTTCCCTCTCATTCTCGCAAATGCATGTTTAGGATATCACCATGATACGTTCTACCGCTAGTTGAACCTATTCCTTTGCATGACCTATCATTTTGTCACAGTAGTAAGCAAACCACAATCCTAGCAGATGTAGGAGTTGGTTGATATCTTGTGGCCCCTGCAACTGTTACAGCTTATTGCATGTTTAGATTTTACAGTGAGGCTACTTTGATGTGAGTCGGGATGGTAGTGATCATGTGAATGATGGTGGTAACGTGTTGGTGAATTTGACCTAAACAAGGTGAACGATGAGAGGCTGTGTAGGAGTACAAAGTGGGTTGTCTCGTTGAACACTGCCTTAAGCCCGAGTTCTTGTGTTGTTATCCAAGACTAAGAGTACGACCACACATTGGGCTCACCGACCCCTCTCGGCTTAGTACCTCACCCCGGACCTGTCCAGGAGTCGCAAGTAGTTCGAGCTTTAAACGATCTCAAGCAGGTACATCAAGGTAAGTGGTGGACGTAGGTTGTGGGCACGTTGAATAAAGTGATCATGATCTAGTTGAGCTTGATGGTGGTCACACAACGTTTGAGTCCGCATCG
Source organism: Bromus sterilis (assembly GCA_950022295.1). Taxonomy (NCBI): domain Eukaryota; kingdom Viridiplantae; phylum Streptophyta; class Magnoliopsida; order Poales; family Poaceae; genus Bromus; species Bromus sterilis. The sequence continues at coordinate 22,325,785 of OX465596.1, read as the reverse complement.
GAAAAATCGGCCGGATTCCGATCGTGGTCCCAACTCAAATAGGTGACTCCCTAGGACTAGAGATGGTGTCGTGAGTGAAGTGTCGTGGCAGCATCCTCGCCGGTAATCACTTGAAGGGTCCATCCCCAGGCGGTAACTGATGAGGCGTGTGTGTAGCAGTACACCCCTGCAGGGTTAATGAACTATTCGAATAGCCGTGTCCGCGGTTATGGACTACTTGGAGACCTTTACTTGATCATAGACAACTTCAATGGTTACTCTTAAAACTTGCCAAGATAAGTGTGAGTGCTATGACGTGCTTCCTCGTGGGGAAGTCGAGGAAGTAACCATAGTGGTGTATTGGTTGGATACTTGTTACTTGGACTCGTGTACGCTCCTTACCTCTTCCTAGTATTCCTAGTACAGAACTAGCCAAGTCAAAGCTGGCACTTCTGCAAGTGAAACCCCACCTCCCTTTGCCTTGATACATGTGCATGAGTAGTGTAGTTCCTATGTAAGTCTTGCTGAGTACGACTTTGTACTCACGTTTGCTTATTCTATGTTTTAGAGACGAGACCACTGACCCTGATGGTGGCCTCTACCTCGAGCTCGACGTGGACCAGGTCGTATAGTTCCAGACAGCAGCCTGTGCCCTTTGGAGGGTCGTTGTATTTTATTTCAGGCTTCTTAAGCCATTTGTTAACCTTGTCTTTACTAAGACATAATTTGCTTCCGTTGATGTTTGATGTAATGTTGGATCACAACCCTGTGATCTCTGCTTGTAATACAACTACTATGTCTGCTCTGTTTAGCAGAAGTTATAAAGACTGAGTTTGTAGAGTTCATGTTGTGATTACCATCTGTTTATACTAGACATGTGTGCTGCGTGTATGATTATAACATGCATGTCTTAGTATGGGTTTTCGTGACCTTAGTTGTGATCTGGCTGGCGGTCTTTTATACACCAAGTGGCCCTTAGATGTGCGCATCTTGGGGCATCGCGATGCGATTGCTCGTGACTCTGTCACGTGCACACTTTGTTGTATGATCGAGCCCGCCCTAGACCCCGACTAAGTGATCGGGCTGGAGTAAGTCTATGTAAGGGTTATGATTCAATCGACAACATGGTTGAGGCGACTTTTCTATGAGTATGGGATTCACCACCCATAAGCATTTAGACTTGTGTGCGGACGATGAGGACCCATCTCAGTTGATCATACGGCCTGGATGGGATGCCCCTCACGTACGATGCTTACCGAGAGTGATCTGTGCTTGGCCTTGTCTGCTTAGACAAGTGGGTACGACTCTCGGCTCTCCATGTGATTGCATTGTGACCGGAATGACATACGCTAACCCCGGGTCCCGACATGCGCCTCCGAGTGAAAGTACTCACCACCACTCCCTTTCCAAAACCATTTCGATTCGGCCTGAAGTTCCTTCACCGCGGAGTTAATCCTCCAGAGGTATGCTCTGATTGCTTTCTCACTTCGCCTGATTGCTCGATTTCTCATTTGCTCTTCTGATGCTTTACTCATTCTTCAGTATTTTATCGCGACTGCTGCGATGCAAGACGGTCAAGTTGCTGGCGAATTCGCCCCTGATCGCGAGGAGGAGGACCCGACCGACCTTGAATACGACGAATCCCCCGCCTCCGATTCCGACGCCGAGGACAACCCCGCCGACGCCGGTGCAGCTGACCAAGGGGTTATGCATGATTTCTCCTTCGAACGATTTCTGGATGAATGGAGTGAGGATGACAGCGCCTCAAAGGTTGAAGGTTCCGGTGCAGATTCGCATCCCGACCCCAAGAGGGCACCGCTCAAATGCTCCCGAGCTGACGGCTCGTCAATCAGTGTTGCACCGAGCAAAAGCGTGAAGACAGCGGTGGTCTCTCCGAGAGGGAAAGCCACTCAGACTGGGCGCACTCGGGTTCAGCAGACCGGGAAAGCTTTCGGTGCCAAGCCCAAGGTCGGCCCCGTTCTGCAGGAAGCTCCTCTGGATATCCCACCTCTGCGCTTCCGGATGCCCCGAGGGGCACCAATGACTGTGGGGTAATTATTTCTCCATCCTGCTCTTCCTTGACATTTTCTTTTCCTTTGTTGCTTATCTCTCTTTTCTTCTCAGGGCTGCTATTGACCTGGACGATATTGACCGAGACATCCCTACCTTCACCGGCCCGGCTCCTTCTGCCACCTCCATTCATGCTGAAAATACTAGAAAACGGCCGCCGATTGCTCCTCTCTCGACCAAGGATGCTGAGCGCAAGGCTAAGAAACTTCGTGCCAACCTCGCCAAACCTCCGAGAAAACCCCCGAGCAAGCCTCTGCCCAAAGTTTCCGTGGCTCCCAAGGACATCGTCGACCTGGAGTCCGCCGACGCCGAGGGATTGCAACCGGACCCTCCGATTGCTCCTTCCCCGCCGCGGTCCTCCGGTCAGATCCCGACTGCCATTGTCACGACCACCCCGCCGATTGTGACGGTGTCTCCTCCTTCAACAACTGCTCCGACACCGAGTGCTACTGCCCCGCCAGCCACCTCGGCGCCCTCGACCGCTGCTGCCTCCAAGGCTATAATCCTTCAGCCGACGTCAACGACGACCTCCTCTGCCGCTCCCGAATCACAGATGAATTCAATGGAGCACTTCCGCATGGCCTACTCCCGCACCAGTCCTGCCGACTCCGAGCCCGATGCCTCGCGTCACTTTCCCTGGCCTCCCATGGCACTATGGCTTCGGCTTATGACCGAGTGAAGGTACTCTCCACCGGCGTGCTTCAGGAGCTCGAGCTCTTCGACCGCCGTTACGCTGTAAGTCCTCTTTTCCATGTTGGGGCGCGCAAGCGCACCCACTGGGTGTAGTCCCCGAGGTTCGGGCCGATTGTGTGCAATCAGCTCGGATCTTCTTCTTACTTTTGCTTTCTTGAGCCGTCCTCAGATCGGTGGATCTGCCCTCGAGTGGGTGCGTGCAAGCGCACCCACTGGGTGTAGTCCCCGAGATTCGGTCCGATTGCGTGCAATCAACTCAGATCTTATTTCGAATTTTGATCTCGTCAACTTTCTTACTGACTCTCTTTCAATGCATAGGCTGCCGCTGAGGAGAAACACAAGGTTTTTGAGACCTTGCTCGAGTCTTATGCCGCCAGCTTGCGACTCCTTGCCTCTGCTCAGCTTTAGTTGAACCAGCAGACCGCCAAGGTTACCGAGCTGACAGGTAATTCTGCTGATTCCCAACCGATCGACTTCATTTTCCAATTCTAACTTTTTCCTCTGATCCACGTTGCACCTGCTGCCGCATCTTTGCCCACTATCACCGCTCTTCAGGGCCGTGTGGCCGAGCTGGTGGAGCAGCTCGGCCGTCAAGGCCCCGAGATGGCCGCTGCTCAGCAGGAGCTTGAACGCCTTCGAGCCGCTGAAACTGATTTATCTCGCACCGCCGAGCGGCTGCGAAGTGAAATGGCTGCGCTCAGAGCCAGTCACCAAGCCGAACTGGAGGCGGTGATCTCGGCCCATGCCACGACTACCGAGGTCTTGCGCTCGGAGCGTGGTGCCGCGGTGACAGCTCAGACTGCTATGCAAGCTGAACGAGATGATGCAGTGGCCAAGCTGGAGGCTATGACGCTGCGCCACAATGACGAGCTAACCAAGGCCCGACGCGAGGCCCGGGTTAATCTCGAGGGACTTCGTGAGATGGATTCTCTTCTTTCTGGTGAGCCATCTCTCTTGTCTCGGTTCTCCTGTCGGTTTCTTCTCTTTTGCATCTTCTCACACCTATCTTCCCAATACAGAGCATTGGCCTGCCTCCGAGCCCGCCGCTCAGCACGCAGTTTCTGAGGAGAAACGAATCCGAGCCGAAAAAGGCTGGCCTGTGAGGACTGAGGCTGAAGGGTGGAGTCCCCGGGAATTCATTATTCCCACCGAAGCCCGCATCCCTGTCATCCTTGGCAGCGTCTTTGCATTCAAACTGGGCGTTCAGAAACTCGCCGAGCTGCTTTGGGGGCCTGCTGAACTGAAGCAAGCACTCGGGCGCCTGCGCCATGGTGAAGGATCCTCAGCAGGAACACATGACTCCGACGACGAGGATTCGGAGCAAGGGGATGCCCCGACTGCCACTCATGACCAGGTGCTGATGCTGCTGAAGGCCGCTCCCCGCCGAGTCGAGGCTTTGCTTGACTCAGCTGCCCGGACTGGCGTCGAGATGGCGCTTCAGACCGTGCTGAGCTGGTATCCCAAGCTGAGCCTGGCTCGGCTTTACACTATGCGAGACGGGGCGGCCGACCTCCTTGAGACGGCCTATACCCAGGTGAACCGTCTTGCCACGACCATGGCCGGGTGGTTCCCTCATACTGAATACACCCCTATTCTTGACGACGTCGGTATCCCGATTGCTCCACTTCCTATCACTGCCCTGGCCGATGACAGCCCTTCTGCTGGCGTACGTGCCCGAGGAAGTCAAGGCAGTCAACCCGCACGCTCTTCAAGCTCTCATATTTATCACGATGACTTATCCGACAGCAGCTCGTCTCATACTTCACCCAAGGCCACCTCAGGACGGACAAGTGCCAAGCCAGCTAATGTCGAGCCCTCCAAGGCGCGGGAAGATTTGACGGAGCCTAAGAAATCGGAGGTGGCTACTGTCCTGGAGCAAACAGTTCCGACCGTCACACAAACGCCATCCACTGCTCCGACTTCTTCGATCGTGCTGCCGACCTCTACCGTTCCCGACGCCTTGCGAGCGAACTTTATGTCTTTTACCGCGACTTTTCGCAAGACTTTGCTAAATTTCAAGGACACTCACTGGGGATTTTCTGATGTAATGAACTCATTCGGCCTTGAGCCTCTTATCTTTGCTTATTGCACAACTTTCCTATGTGATCAACTTCCTGCTTTTCTCTTTATCATTTTTGCTCTTTGCCATTTTCCCTTGGGGGCATGATTCCATGTTTGCCAACAGCCGACGTGCAGTCTGGTATCGGCTCACAGGATCATACACCGCTGGGATTTGGTGATTGAGGCTGAACTGTTCTGGCGTTAGCGCGGAAGGATTCTGCATAGACTTAGTCAGCCGATTGCTCCTTGCCGGTTGCTCGGTGCATCGATCGGGGACGCAATTGGCGGATGGTGCCGTCGGCCATGATCCTCTTTCAGAGTGTTTTTACGTTTGAGATGCGGTACTGCAGGTCCGACCAGCTGTTGCTTCATCGATGCCACAGTCAATTTATGATCTGTGCTCGTGTCGCATGCTAGCTTGGCTTCGAACCTGCAGTTCTCACGTTTTTCTTTATTTTACACTTGCGACCGCGCGGTCGGCCAGTCCCCGAGTGAGGTTTTTCGCACATCTCAGGAATGACAAGGCTTTGCCCACTGAGGCTTGCCCAAAAACTAAAATCTCATATAAAGACAATCGAATGCCATCTCTTAGACGCATGACAGCTTTACTGATTGAATGCTTGATAGCATGAATACACTCGCATGACTCAACTGTAAAACAGGCATAATAGCTCGGCATTCCAGGGACGTTGTGTCTCAAATCCTGAAGTATCTTTGTGCCGAGTGCCTTGCGTGCAATCGATGAGGTAATATGCATTGTTCTTGAGTGCTCGACTGACGATGAAAGGACCCTCCCAAGGTGACGATAACTTGTGCTGACCATCTGACTTCTGGATTCGGCGAAGCACCAGATCGCCTTCGCGGAACGCGAGGGGGCGGATCTTCTTGCTGTGGTAGTGCCTCAGCCTCTGCTGATAAATTGCCGACCTGGACAGAGCCAGCAGGCAAGCTTCTTCATTCAGATCAACACCGTCTTCTCGCGCTTCCTTGGCCTCTTCTTCAGTGTATAGGGCACACCGAGGTGAATCAAATTCTATGTTGGCTAGGATGACTGCTTCTGAACCATACACCAGGAAGTATGGGGTGAATCCGGTTGATCTGTTGGGTGTAGTTCTCAGACTCCACAAAACTGCTGGGAGCTCATCAATCCATGCTCCGGGTGCTCTTTCGAGTGGCTCAATCAGTCTGGGCTTGATGCCTGCAAGGATGAGACCATTGGCTCTTTCAGCTTGGCCGTTTGACTGGGGGTGCGCTACTGATGCCACATCGAGCCGGATGCCGTACTCGGATGCATACCGAGCCAGTGCCCCCTTTGCAAAGTTCGTGCCGTTGTCGGTGATGATGCTGTTTGGCATTCCATATCTACTTGCGACATCGGCAATGAAGCGAACTGCTGTCGGACCATCCATCTTCTTTATCGGGCGTGCCTCAATCCACTTGGTGAACTTGTCGACTGCAACTAGTAGGTGGGTTAAGCCACCCCTTGCTCGCTTGAACGACCCAACCATGTCCAGCCCCCAAACTGCAAACGACCATGTTATCGGGATTGTTTTGAGCGCCGACGCCGGGAGATGACTCTTGGACTTGAACCGCTGACAACCATTGCAGTGCTTAACCAGATGCCCGGCCGCGGCTCGCGCTGTCTGCCAATAAAAACCATGGCGAATTGCCTTGGCTACTATTGCAGCTGCTGATGCGTGATGACTGCATTCGCCTTGATGAATATCCCAGAGCAGCTCGAGCCCCCTGTCCTCTTCTACACATCGCTGGAGAACTCCAGTTACACTTATGTGCACCAGTTCATTGTTGATGATGGTGTATGCACCAGATCGGCGCTGTATCTGCCTGGCTTCAACTTCATCTGGGGGAAGAGTTCCCTCGACCAGGAAATCTCTGATCGGCTGCGCCCAGGTTGGAGCGGTCACGACTACCATGACCATTGCATGCTGTGGTGCGACTGCTTCTTCTGGCTCGGCCTCTTGTACTTCTATCATCTCGGAGTCAATCTCCGAGCTGATGATTCCAGCCTCTGGCTTGTCCTCGGCATCCCCTGGTATTGCTTGCTCTGCTGAGACTGGAGCCTCAGGATCTACTGGCTCTCCCCTCGAAACCAGTATCTCTAGATCGCAATCGGCAGCCCCTGGTGTCGATAGCTCGGATGAGTTCCCGACACCTGGTGCTGCTGCTGCTTTTGCCTTCGAATTCTTCTTCTTGCCGAGATCGTCAGCCCCTGGACTGCAACCGTCAGCCCCTGGATTTGCCGGATTTGCCGAGGCCGCAGCTTCCTGGGTGTTTGACTTCTTCTTCAGAATCGGAATCTTCATTGGTTGAACCAACTTTGCTTGCCTTAATGCCTCCAGGTCGGTTTCTGATATGAAAATGGACTCGGACTCTGGCGAAGGCGTGATAGAGGGCTTCTTTATGTGCTCCAACGATACCCCTGGTGGAATGCTTTGCCTGGTGGAGCCGAGCTTGGACAGGGCGTCTGCTGCTTCATTGTTTGCTTTGGGCACATGATGAAATTCGCAGCCCTCAAAATATCCACTTAGCTGCTGTACCAGGAAAAGGTAGCTCGCCATATTTGCATCTTTGGCATCCCAATTGCCTGTACACTGCTGCACCACCAGGTCGGAGTCGCCAAAACATTCTATATTCCGAATGTCGATCTCCTTGGCTAGCTTGATGCCATGCACAAGTGCCTCGTATTCGGCAACATTGTTTGATGCTGCGAAATGGATTTGCAATACATAGTGAAGTCGGTCTCCTTTTGGTGATGTGAGAACAATGCCGACCCCTAGACCATTCTTCATCTTGGACCCATCAAAATGCATTCTCCAGAAATCCGATTCTAGGACGGGTGGCATGTACTGAGTTGATTTCCCATTTGGCCAACGCTTGAGACTTGATTGCTGTTCTTGGCTCATGCTGGATGCCATGGTTGGCGATCTCAATTTCCCATTTGGCCACTATGCCAGTTGCATCTCTACTACCAATGATGTCGGCTAGTGGGGACGAGCTGACCACCACAATCAGATGAGCTTGAAAATATGGCTTCAATCTCTTGGCCGCCATGTAGACTCCGTAGCACATCTTCTGGTAGTGGGGATAATTTTGCTAGGATGTTGATAGCACCTCGCTGATGTAATATACTGGCCGCTGAATCGGTTGTGCTTTGTCCTTCTCAGGACGCCCTACCACCATCACTGCACTGATCACCCGATTGGTTGCCGTGATATACAACATCATCGGCTCCTTCTCAATCGATGCGGCCAGAATCGGTGCGGTGGAGAGCATATGTTTCAGCTCCTTGAATGCCTCATCTGCTTGTGGAGTTCAGGTGAACTTCTCCGTCTTATTCATGAGTTGATACAATGGTATTGCCTTCTCTCCTAGCCGACTGAGAAATCGGCTGAGTGATGCCAAGCAACCGGTGAACTTCTGTACTTGCTTCAAATTCTTGGGTCGATCCATTCGTTCGATTGCGGCTATCTTCTCGGGATTGCATTCGATTCCTCTTTCAGAAATGAGAAATCCCAAGAGTTTGCCGGCTGGAACGCCAAACACACACTTCTCTGGATTCAGCTTGATCTGGTAGACGCGCAAATTGGCGAATGTTTCCTTGAGATCATCCAGGAGTGTGACTCCTTTGACCGTCTTCACCACCAAATCATCTACATACACATGCAAGTTTCTGCCGAGCTGAGAATGCGTGCAACGCTGGATGGTATCGCAGAAATGACAACAACTCGTAGCCGGCCGTAGAGTCAATGACTTGATCTATACGGGGCAGAGCAAACGAATCTTTGGGGCATGCCTTGTTTAGGAAAATGTAATCGATACACATGCGCCAAGTCTTGTTCTTCTTCATCATGAGGACTGGGTTCGCCAGCCACTCGTGGTAGAACACCTCCATGATGAAGCCTGCAGCTTTGAGCTTGGCGACCTCCTCGCCGATTGCTCTTCTCTTGTCTTCAGAAAAACGTCGATGGGGTTGCTTGACCGGTTTAGAACCTGGCCGAATGTGGAGCTTGTGCTCGGCGAGATCCCTCGGCACTCCAGGCATGTCTTGTGGAGACCATGCAAAGATGTCCCGGTTCTCACGGAGGAACTCGACGAGCTCGCCTTCCTATTTGTTGCTAAGTCCTGCTCTGACCACCACGAACTTGGCTGGGTCGGAGGGATCTAGAGCAACCTTCTTGCTGTCCTTGGACGCCTGAAATGCCGTCTCCTCATATGCTCGCTTGGCTGGGCCGACCGGAAGGGGAGCCTTGCTTTGAGCCTAGGCCATTGCCACCACCTTGTCGAGCTGACGCTTCTCTTCAACCACCACCAGGGAGTCGGCCAGATTTGCCCCGGCGGATGAGCACTTGAGAGACTTCCTGAAGTCCCCGGCGACAGTGATGATGCCGTTTGGACCTGGCAGCTTCATCTTCAGGTAAGGCATATATGAGTTAAGCATGAACTTGGCGATTGCGGGCAATCCCAATAGGACATGGTATGGGCTGCTGAGGTCAGCGACCTCAAACCAGGTCGACTCTCTCCTGAAATTCTCCTCTGTCCCGAAGATCACATCCAACCGAATGCGACCCATAGGAGTGCATGACAAACCAGGAACAATCCCATGGAACATCGTCCGACTGCGCTCCAGGTCTCTCTCCGTGAGTCCCAACTTGATCATTGTGTGCCTGTACAGAATGTTGATTGTGCTTCCTGGATCAATGAGCACTCGAGAAAACAGACATGAAAACTTTGGTGTCGCAAACAGGGCATCCACCACAAGCGGATAGGTGCCTGGATTCAGCATGATGCTTGGGTGATCCTCCCTGCCCCAAGTAATCTTGCAATCGGACCAGTGCATGTACTGGGGAATCGGGGGCATGGTGGCATTGACCTCCTGAGCTCAGGCTCTTCGACTGCCCTTGTCACTTGACTCGCTGGTAAAGATCATATATACGACATCTTGCCGCGGGAACTGGTTCTGCGCCTGAGGTGGTGCTCTATTCTGAGGGGGTGGTGGGGGTGGAGGTGGTAATGCTTCTCCCTTTGCTATGCGCTTCACGAAATCGCATTGCCGAGTGGTATGTGCCGCTAGCTTGCCTGGACTGCTGTGCATCTTGCATGGCTGATCTAGCATATCCTCGAATGTGTACTTGGGCTTCATTGGCCACTGCGGCTTCGCATTCGGCTTCATATTCCTACTGCCTCCTGCAGCCCCTTGTTCCTCTTGATCTTGGACAACGGCCACCTGCCGACTGCCGTATTGAGCGTCTGGCTGCTCATCTTTCCTCTTTCCACTGTTTTGCTGGTTGTTGTTCCGATTGATATCTCTGCGCTCTCGCCGACTGAGCCCTTGGTTTCCTTCCTCTACTGCTTGCGCAACCCCTTGTGTCTGAACCACACCGCCGACGCCGAGCTGAATAGGCTCGCGCATTGCGGAATCAGAGACAACAAACGCATTGGCCACCTTCATGAGCTCGGCCAGTGACGAAAAATCTTTGTGGAGCAGCTTGTGCTTCATCATTGGTCCCGCCAAACACCCATCAGTGAAATACTGGATGGCCTGGATCTCATGGACTCCTTCACATGAATTCTTCAGCTTGATCCACCGAGCTAAATATTCTCGGAGTGGCTCGTCCTTGCCTTGCACGCACAGAGCAAGCTGCCGAGGAAGATGCGACCGATCATACGTGCCGGTGAAGTTACGAATGAAATCTTCCGAGAAATCTTCCCAGCAGTTGATGTTGTTGCCGGGCAAACTTTTCAGCCATGTCCGAGCTGACCCCTGTAGCATCAGAGGAGCGTAGTGTACAGCTACACGCCGAATGCCGCCGGCGATGCCGACTGTGGTCATGTAATCTGTCAGCCAGTCCTCTGGCTTAACGGAACCATTGTACTTGGGGGTGTCTCTGGGCAAGGTGAATCCCTTGGGAAACTGCTCAGTCCGAATGCGGTGCCCGAAACACGCTGGGCCGGCTGCTCCCTCCTCTTCTTTCTATGCATCTCTTTCCAACAGCTCAATGTGATGCCTGGCATCGTTCTGGCCAATCTGACAAGCACCGAGCCGATTGCTGATCTCTGGTCTTGCTTTCGGCTGACGAGGTGGATCATTGCGCTTGCTGCTCACAGCTGGCTCTTCTGCTCTACGGTTCATGACTGGGGGACCCCGGTTGCTTCTGACCCTACTCTCACGTCGGGACTGGCCTTGCTGCCTGTTCTTCCGCGACGCATTCGGCCGCTGACTGGCCTCTGGAGATGGCCTCGCAGTCCTTCTTGATGCCTCAGGGCCTGCCCCCGGATTGTCCAACGCTGCCTGCTGCTGCTGCTTGGCCGACGTCAGCAGCTCGCGCATTCGGCGAGTTTGCTGACGCCGCTCTTCACCTTCCAGATCTTCCAGCTCATTTGCAATCTTCTTGGCAGCTCGCAAATTCTTGTCGGGCGTACTGTATGCTGGCCACTGGACAAATGCCGACGCTGCCGGTTGCTCAGCTCCTGACAGCTCTCTGCCGACAGCGCGGCCTCTGCTCCTGAGATCTTCTAGGACTGTAGGCGCAATCGGCCGCCGCTGGCTGGCATACGCTGCATTGTATTCTCTGGTGATGGCTCCCAGCCTGCGTTCTTCTGCCAGCACGTGCTCGGCCCTGCGAGCGAGAGCGAGCCGTGCTGTCTCCAAATCAGTGTGAACCTGATCGGGATCACCATTCCTATTCACGGGTGTGTACAACACATCCCGCAATGCACTAGTGCCGACTCTTTCCGCGACGTCCGCAGCCTCCTTGGCTTTCCTAGCTGCACTCGCTGCGCCTTGGTTGCTTGACGCAGTCGTTCCCGCCATCATGACGGCTGCATGCACACACGGCTCCTCTCCGCCGGGAGCTGCTGTGCAGCCCCTGGCCGGGAGCGGATCCTTGACGCTGGAGAAGACGCGCACTTTCCTAGGATATGCCCCGGGGAAGCAGCTGATGAAGAGATGGTGACTACCGATCTGCAGTGATACACCGGGCGGCAGGGGTGCGCCGACCCCGAACCGCGCAGCGTAATCCACCACAAAGTCCACTGCCCCATGCTAAAGATCAGGTCGGAGGCGTGGCTCATGCTCGACGACGAGGGAGATCCCGTCTGGATCAGAACTCCAGTCGACGCCTCGGTCTGCCCCACGGTGGGCGCCAACTGTCGTTGTTTAGTAACAACAGATGCCATAGGGATGGCTAAAGAGAGGGGAAGACTCGAGGGAGAACTATGTCGATGGTGCCGGAAACGGGTTGGGCACAAGCACGGTGAAGGACACCACGATGTACCCAGGTTCGGGCCTCTCCTGAGAGATAACACCCCTACTCCTGCTTGCTACAAATGATCTGACGAACTACAATCAATGCTAATGGAGCTGCTCAGAGGAAGAAGAGACCTGCCATGGGCATGGCTCTCCTCTGCTTCTCTACGGGAACTACTGTGGGAAGTAAATGCGAATGGGGCGTCCCTCTCACAGGAGGGGTACCCCGGGCTCTTATAGTGTGAGCTCGGGGTACTACGGTCATTTCAGTCGGGGTCTGGCCCCAGCTGTCATCCTCTCGTCGGCTGGGGTCCACCGACTGCAAATCTCCGGTTGATCCAGACTTGTCAAGCGGCTGCCCATGCTGTAGATTCTAGGTAATGATGATGAACAGTGGAGCTATGTCCTATGGTCTTGTCGTCCTGTCTCCGGATTCAAAGGAAAAGGGTGACAACACTCCTCTGACAGATCGGCGAAGTGACTTAGCTTACTGCCACCCGGATCTCTCGGGATCCTGCATTTATGACCTTGTACCAGAGGCGTCCGACCTGGACAAGGTCAACTCTTGAGCCGATTGAGGAGTGGGTCGATTGCGCCTGGGCCGACTGCTCGCATTCGGCATGGTCGATTTCTTGGGAGCAATCGGCCGTGCAACTGCCTAGCTCGGCCCAGCAGCAGCCCAATCGGCCTCCTCCTTGTCTTGAAATATTGCTTTCGTTTGGGTGACCCTACCCGGGTATCATTCCCCCGATACTATTCTTATGTTGTTTTGGCTTAATTTACACAGTTTACAATTTTCCGATGCCGAAGCAGCAGGCGCGGGATTCAGAGGTAAAAAGTGGACGCTGAGTTGCTGAAGGAGAAGACCTCCAAATTACCTGAAAATCGACGGAGATTATTTTCCAGAAGAATGGCGGGGACACGCAAAACGGAGACCAGAGGGGGGCACCAAGAGCCCAGGAGCCCCCTGGCGCGACCCCACCACTGGCCTCGCCGGGTGGCCGCCTGGACCCCTGGGGCCACCCCAGGCTCCCCCTCTGGCCTATTTATCCCTCGTCGTCCAAAAACCCTAAAGGAGGAGAGCTTTCGCGAGTTCCGCCGCTGCTCCGTGGCGGAAACCTACAGAGGAGAAAAGACATCTCCGGCGGGCAGATTCCGCAGGGGAGAACACCTCCCGGAAGGGGAGATCGTCGCGATCGTCATCACCATCGTCACGAGCATCATCGAGATCATCATCGACATCATCCCCAACATCAACACCATCTTCACCACCATCCAATCTCACCTCACAAGTTTATCTTGTGTTGTAATCCGTACTATCTATCCTCTCTACTCTACCGGTGTTGATTACTACCGTGTGATGAATGCTATTGAGTTTTGTTGGAGAAATATCATTGTGTACAGATTGTTTATCATATATTTATCCCCACTGATCATGATCTCTTTTATGTCTTGTGAGTAGTTACTTTAGTTCTTGAGGACATGTGAGAAGTCTTGTTGTTAGTAGTCATATGATGTTTGAAGTAATATGTGTTGTTTGATGCTTAAGTTGTGTTGTTATTTTCCTAGTGGTGTTGTGTGAGTGTAACACTCAACACTTCACCTTATTAAGGACCTAGGGGAATGCATTGTGTATAAAGAATGCTTACGGTGGGTTGCCAGAGTGACAGAAACCTAAACCCCAGTTCGCACGCTTTTGCAGAAGGGAATAATGGATCAACGATCGTATTGCTATGGTTAGGTTTTTGACTTAATTACTATCTTGTATTTGCGAATGCTTGCAAGCTGTTTAATCATAAGAGTGCACTCATCTTGGTCTAGAGGGTGTACTAGCATAGATCCACCCACTCAACACTTATTAACACGACACATAGTACCGATACGGAATATAGCGAAAGCACGTGACTATTTCTCCCGTGTGTCCTCAAGAACGCTTTAGCCTTGATAAGTTCAGCTTCTAGGCCTATCCTTTGCTCAAAAGGATCGGGCCACTTGTTACTCCTCATTGCCTTTTACTTTTCTTGCTCTTACCTTTTTGTTGCTTATACCGAAAATTCCTAAAAAGCTATCTTTTAGTTCCTGCAGCTATTTCTTTACCAAAGTCACTTACCAATACCTTCTGCTCCTCGTTGGGTTCGACACTCTTATTTATTGAAAACAGTACATATGATCCCCTACATTTTAGGGTCATCAAGTACTGTTTTCTTGCGCCGTTGTCGGGGAGCGTAGCGCTATTAGTAAGTGAAGCTGATAAGGAAGTTTTTATATTCCTATTTTAATTTGCCGTTGTTACTTTTGTCCTTATGGACACCTCTACTCTTGGATCGTTGTTTTTGGGGAAACGCCCCACAACTGTGGTGGTCACTCCTACCCCTATTGAAATTAGGCCTTAAAAATACCAACTGGTATTATCAATTATGTCTTAGCTAATCTTTATGCAGGAGACAGACATACATGTGAACACTTGCTATATTTATCACAATTATGTTCATTATTTAAGCTTGCAGGTGTGTCACTGGAGTTCGTCATGAAGAAATTATTCACCATATCACTTACAGATAAGGCTTCAGATTGGTATAAGCTCCTCGATAACTCACATATACTTAAATGGGAAGAGCTTATGTCTCTCTTTTATACAAAGTTTTATCCTCTTCATGAAATTCATTGAGACAGGAACTACATCTTTAACTTTTGGTCTCGTGACGGAGAGAGCATCGCTCAAGCTTGGGGGAGACTTAAATCCCTAATGTTCAAATGTCCTATCCATGAACTCCCCAAAGATATTATAATTACAATTTTTTATGCCAGGCTTTCTCGTCAGGATAAGGAGATGTTGGATGCCTCCTCTAGTGGGGTATTCCAAACAAGAAGCGTCGACGAAAGGTGGGATCTCATCGAGAGGATCCATAATAATACGGAAGACTGGGAAATGGATAAAGGTATTGAACCTGCTATAAATTATGGGCATGATTACATTGAGAGCTATGTGAAAACTGATTATTTTAATACCTTTTGTTCTAAGATTGGTCTTGATTCCCAGCTTATGATTGATTTTTGTAAGAACTTTGTCGCTCACATTGACTCTTCTAAGGAGGCTAAGGATCAGTATCATAAACCCTTTGAAGAGTTACCTGTTGATATTCATGTTGCTGACCCTATTCTGCCTGCAGTCTTTTATGAAAAAAAAACCTTTCCCTACAAGGATAAGGGAGCACTCTTTTGTGACAGGCACAATGAATAAAAGTGGGAGACGAACTGACGAACCTGAGGACCTGATTAAGGTCGATCCTTAAGTTGCGATGGTTAAAGATTTAGTTACTAATGATGTTTCAGATTCCAAGATAAATTTTTGTGTTATTTCAACTAACATTGTCACATCCAAGAATAAGAGCCCAATTTCAGGTACACCAGTTGTATCTGTCAAAATAGGAGATCACAACTATTACGGGCTTTGCGATCTGGGATCCAGTGCTAGCGCTATTCCTTATTCACTCTATCAGGAGATCATGGGTGAGATTTCACCCTGTGAACTTGAAGAGATCGATGTTACTATTTATCTAGCAAACAAAGAAACTATCTCTCCCATTGGAATTGTGAGAGATGTTGAAGTCCTATCTGGAAAGGTAAAGTATCCTACCGACTTTCTCGTACTTGGTTCAGTGCAAGATAGTTTTTGCCCTATTATCTTTGGTAGACCTTTCCTCAGAACTTGTGGTGCTATTATAGATTGCAAAAAGGTAAAGTTTATGTTGAATTCAATGGTGACCCATATGAATTTAAATTTTCTAAATTTTCCAAGGAACCTTGTGGTACTGATTTACCTAGTGATGATAAAATTATTGAAAATATTGCTTCTATTGCTATTCCTCCTCATGATGCTTTGCAGCAATATATATAAGACCACGAGAATGATATGCATATGCAGGAAAGGAATGAGTTAGAAGAAGTATTTGCAAGACAAGCTGCTATCTTGAAGCACAACCTTCCAGTTGAGCCTTTGGGGATCCTAGCACAACCAAAAGAAGACCCAATGTTTGACCTTAAACCACTGCCCGATACGCTCAAGTATGCCTATTTAGATGAAAAGAAAATATATCCTGTTATTATCAATGCTAACCTTTCAGGATTTGAAGAAGAGCGATTATTGGAGACACTTCGGAGACACCTTGGTGCCTTGGGCTATACCCTTGATGACCTTAAGGGGATTAGTCCATCGATTTGCCAACACACTATCAATCTCGAGCCCGATGCTAAGCCAGTTGTTGATCATCAACAACGGCTGAACCCAAGGATGAAGGACGTGGTTAGGACATAAATTCTCAAGCTTCTAGCCGTAGGTATCATCTATCCTATAGCTGATAGTAGGTGGGAAAGTCCAGTTAATTGTGTTCCTAAGAAATGAGGTATGAATGTTGTTCCTAATGATAAAAATGAACTAATACCTCAAAGAGTTGTTATTGGATATAGAATGTGTATTGATTACAGGAAGTTGAACAAGGCAACTAGGAAGGACCACTACCCGCTGCCCTTTATTGATCAGATGCTAGAGATGTTGTCTAAAAACACGCACTTTTTCTATCTTGATGGGTACTCTGGCTACTCTCAAATTCATGTCAACACTGTCGATCAAGATAAGACCACTTTCACGTGTCCTATAGTACTTATGCTTACAATCGTATGCCTTTTGGTTTATGCAATGCACATGCTACTTTTCAGAGATGTATGTCTGCTATTTTCATGGTTTCTGTGAGGATATTGTGGAAGTCTTCATGGATGATTTCTCCATCTATGGAACTTCCTTTGACCACAGTCTCCACAATCTTAATAAAGTTTTGCAGAGATGCGAGGATACAAACTTAGTTCTAAACTAGGAAAAATTCCACTTCATGGTTAACGAAGGGATTGTGCTTGGTCACAAGATTTCTGAGAGGGGAATTGAAGTGGACAAGGCCAAGATTGAAGCTATCGATGGGATGCCCTATCCAAGGGACATTAAAGGTATTTGTAGTTTTCTCGGTCATGCTGGTATCTTTAGAAGATTTATTAAAGACTTTTCTAAGACTTCGAGACCCCTCACTAATCTTCTCTAGAAGGATGTTCCTTTTGTATTTGATGAAGATTGTAAGGAGGCCTTTGAAGTTCTTAAGAAAGCTTTGATAACCGCTCCTATAGTACAACCACCTGACTGGAATTTGCCCTTTGAAATTATGTGTGATGCTAGTGATTTTGCTATTGGAGCTATTTTAGGACAAGGGTTGATAAGAAATTGAATGTTATACATTATGCTAGCAAAACCCTTAATAGTGCTCAAAAGAATTATGCTACTACTGAGAAGGAATTCTTAGCAGTAGTGTTTTCTTGTGATAAATTTAGGCCTTATATTGTTGATTCTAAAGTTATTATTCATACTGACCATGCTGCTCTTAAGTACCTTATGGCAAAGAAGGAAGCCAAGCCGAGACTCATAAGGTGGGTGCTCCTTCTTCAAGAATTTGATTTACAGATTGTTGATAGAAAAGGAGCAGACAATCCGGTGGCGGACAATCTTTCACGGATGGAAGATATACCGCATGACCCTATCCCAGTCATCGACAGTTTTCCAGACGAACAACTTGCCGTTGTAAAAGTACAATCTCTTTCCGATCCTTGGTTTGAAGATTATGCTAATTTTATCGTTGCAAAGTATTTGCCTCCAGGTTTAACATTTCAGCAAAGGAAGAAGTTCTTCCATGATTTGAGGCACTAGTTTTGGGATGACGCTCATCTTTTCAAGGAAGGTCCATACGGGATCGTGAGAAGATGTATACCGGAACATGAGAAGAAGGACATTCTCAAGCAATGTTATGACAGTCCCTATGAAGGACATCACGCTGGTGAGAGGACCGCACATAAGGTTCTCCAATCAGGTTTTTATTGACATACTCTCTTTAAAGATGCTAGAAATTATGTTTTATCTTGTGATAAGTGTCAGAGAGTTGGTAATATTAGTAGGAGGAATGAGATGCCTATGAATTACTCACTAGTGATTGAGCCTTTTGATTGCTGGGGTTTTGATTTTATGGGTCCTTTTCCTCCCTCACACAAGTACACTCACATTTTAGTAGCTGTTGATTATGTAACCAAGTGGGTTGAAGCAATCCCCACTGAGAGTGTTGATCACAAGACATCTTTGAAAATGCTCAAAGATGTAATTTTCCCTAGGTTTGATGTACCTAGGTATCTTATGACTGATGGAGGATCACACTTCACACACGGAGCTTTTAGAAAAGCTTTAGCCAAGTACGATGTCAATCATAGAATTGCTTCACCATACCACCCTCAAACTAGTGGGCAAGTTGATCTCACCAATAGAGAGATCAAGTTGATCTTGCAAAAGACAGTTAACAGTTCTAGGAAGGACTGGTCAAAGAAGTTAGGAGATGCTCTTTGGGCGTATAGAACTGCTTACAAAAACCCCATGGGCATGTCCCCGTATAAGATGGTCTATGTCAAGGCTTGCCATTTGCCATTAGAATTACAACATAAAGCTTTCTAGGATGTTAGAGAGCTTAATGCTGACCCAAAGTTAGCTGGTGAAAAGCGCCTCATGAACTTGACTTCTCTAGATGAGTGGAGAAGTGAAGCTTACGAGAGTGCTAAAATGTTCAGGGAAAAGGTAAAGAAGGGACATAATAGAAGGATTCTGAAACATGAATTTAATGTTGGTGATAAAGTTTTATTGTTTAGATCCCGTTTCATGTTTTCTCCAGGTAAACTACTTTCCAGATGGGAAGGGCCATTTCATATCGAAGAAGTATACCGCTCTGGTCCAATCAAGATTAACAATTTGGTGGCACCAAACCTCAAGTTATGAATGGGCAAAGACTCAAGCATTACATGGCGGGAGATCCCGTCAACGTTGATGTAAATATAATACACACAATAACTCATGAAGAATATGTTCCAGCCCCATTTCAGACACCATCATAAGCATAATAAGAAAAGGTATGTATTATGGTAAGGAAACATCGCGAACTGCCATAAAAGTTCCATATTACGAGCTTTTGTGAAATATAGAAAATTCAGAGCCTAATTGGAGCCAGAGAGGAGCTCTAGGGGGCCCTGGTGCCCCCTGGTGCGGCCTACCTCCTGGCCGCGCCAGGTGGCTGCCTGGTGTAAGGCTCGATATGCGGTACTGTTCCAGATCTAGATGTTTCCATCCAGATCCGGGGACGAAGCACATATATGTCCCACCGCGACATATGACAATGCCATATGCCCCGGATTTCCAACATGATATCACAACATTACGGCTACAAGGATACAACATCTCATACAATCGGCATACAACTGCCTTAATACAATACATCAGCGGAAGATACATGTCTGAGTACAAACTACAATCAAATGCCTAGTGGCAAAAGTAAAACACACCATTCCCGTAACCACACGGGTTCAGGCTCTCCGCCGGGATCCACCTAACTAGTCGTCATCGAGTCTCCGCGAAGGCGTCCAGAAGAAGTGTCGTCGAGCTCCTCTGAAGTCCAAGATCTTTTGCATAACATGCGTAAAAGAGAAAAGAAAGAGATGAGCTATATCAAAAGTCTTGAACTAACTTCTCACGGGTAAGATGGGGGTAGTGGTGAGGTTGCAGACGCAATAGCAATATATGAGTGGCTAACGGTCTATTTTAGATTAAGATGAGAACCAAGCATTCGAAGAGGAATCGCCTCCAACAAATCTTGTTATCAACTACTTACGCAAGCATAACACCTATCCTATCCTTGTCCTCCTCTTCGCATCCCGACGAAGAAGAAGCAGTCAAGGCACACACACGTTGATCAAGTTATTAAGATTATCTCAGTTGTTGTTGTCTATGAATAAGGAGTAGGTCTCAAGTCGTTCATAACCGTGGATACGGCTTCCCGAAAAGATTTAACCCTACATGGGTGTACCAAATGCCCATTACAAGGCTCCGCACGCACGCCCATCTCTCTCAGTTGCTACCCATCACAAGAAACCATTTTATGATTTAGTTCCGAGAGATCCGAAACGACAGGTCCCTCTAGCTAATAACGAACAAATCCAGGTGGCCCCCGGTGAGTCGGCATCCAACTCAAAAGCCGGCCGCGCTCTTGAATTGGCCTCTACCGTTTGGATGAGGTCGGGTTAGCTACCCAAACCATGTGGGCAGCCCCCTAGCTCCCTGGGGTGGACAAACAGGAGAAACCATGTCTCCGCTGGCCCAAGTTATTTTAAAGAGTATCTGCTAGGAGCGACCCGACATACACACACACGGTTTTCAAATGGTAAATCAGCTTGGGCCACCACTAGAAATGTTTGAAGCTAGGTAGGTAAGAAAAGGGGACCCCATAAAATCCCACACGCGGTTAGGCACGCTCAGTCTTAGAACCAATACCCGGAACTCAAATCCTAGGTGACTCGAATGGAACAAAGCGTCGGGGCGGGATAGCCTATACCTTCCATCCTTCATCGAGTATAGTCAACATTATAATAATCATATCATCCACAACAATATAATAATGTGATAGCCCAATCCAAGGAGTAACAGGAGGTAACAGTTGATAACATCCTAGCATGCATACTAAGCAGTGGCTGAGCAGCGAGCAATAATAACATAGCCGAACAAGGTTTGCTGGGATGTGGAGGACATGTCTGTTTGGGTTTATTGAGAGGCATAAATATGAAGTGGTAGGATCAAGCAATCGTTCTATCCTACACCTAGGCACGAGTGAGCTGAAAGTTATAAGAATGACATATGCTCCCCCTTACCTGATGAGAAGACGAAGCCGAAGGTGTAGTCGATCGCAAGCTCGCATCGTCTCCGAGAGGTACCCGCGGAAGCACACAAGAAGGAAACACTAGAAAAGGCAATCGACGAGCAATCATATATTACTACAAAGCAATCACGAGCAAGCATCAACAAGGATACAACACGAGACAATGCACCACGGTATCACATCTATTGTCGAGGGCGGTTACTAGCAGGTTAAGTGGAGTACTCGTCACACACGACGGTACCGCACATTTAGAATGGTTCAAGTTGTTTAGCTACACAAGGTGAGCAAAGGTTATTAACATGACATCTCACTCAAGCATGGCATAACACACAATCATGGCAAGAGGTTAAGCATAAAGTAAACTATCTAAAGTAAAACCAATACATGGCAACTATTATGGACCCCACGATATTTATTGCATTTGGTACTATTATGCCCTAAACATAATTTTATTATTTTTATTAGCAAGCAAGAGCAGCATAAACACAATCTACACTAAATTATAGTCAATTTACATGTAAAGAACACCCCAAACGGAGTTACGGTTAAAAAGATACAAGCAATACAAGTTACAGGCACAATCTGCCAACATCAGGTAGCACACTTTAGAGCAACAATTAAACAAGCCAAAGGTTGTAAACATGCACAAACATGATATGAAACTAAATTAGACATGACAGGCATGTCATGGAAAAAGGAATAATGCAAATATACATCATGGTTCACTAGTTTAATAGCAGCACAAAAAGATATAAAACATTACTGGTCAAGGACTTAGTGAAAATCAGGAAAAAAGGGCAGAAACTGTTCTTTTCATGCTGTATAAACAGGAGCAAAACTATATGTAAATGTGCAGAAACATGACATAGCAATACATGGGCATGAAGTAGACATCATGGTGATCAGGTACAAACAAGAATCAAGGTCATGGGCATCATAGATCAAAAGATATTAAGCATGCAACATGGCATTGGAAAGTTACAGACTTGGAGAAACACAGAGGTGGCTGTCAAAAACAGCGGGATAGCAACTTTGGAGCTGAACATAACTATGACCAGGAATGTAAACATGACCATGCAATACATATAATGGAATTAGACATGGCATAGATCAAAATGACATATTGCAATGCTCAATAGGATGCACGGTTAAAAAGATATAGGGCAGCAAAGTAGCAACTTTATATAAACAGCAACACATGTCATCAGGGTCACCACTTTGGAGCAAGAATTAATATAGTTACATCAGTAAAAAATGGCAAAGGAATGCATCTAATTACAGTGCACATGATGCTTAACACATACAAGAAGGAATCAATAGCATAGGCCTCATGGATGTGACACAATCTTCAACCAAAGTTGCAATAAAATAACAGCAGCAACAATTACCAGAAATTAGCAGCAGTTAACAGTCTCGTGCCCACTTCAATAGTGATTAACAACATCAATATGGCCTCAAACCAAAAAGCTCACAAAAGATGAACTGAGGTACACACAAATCTAAACATATTTCCTTTTGGGCGCAACGTCATCCGGGCTACGGTTTGATCGCAATCTATGTCGCAAAAACGAATACAACAACAATATTTCTAGACTTAGCAGAAAAATAGATAAAAAGAAAAAAAACCAAACAGAAAAAAAGAGGGCCTCACCCCTTAGTGGGCTCGGCCAACTGGCTGGTGGCTGGCGGCTAGGCCGCGTGGGGCAGCTGGGCCGCGGGCCTGGCCGGTGGCGCTGGGCCACGTGGACCTGGCCGGCCCAGGCGGCGAGGGGGAGGCCTTCTCGGCCGTTCCCGACGCGGCAGCCGCGGATACTGGCGGCGCCGGCGAGGCTACGGCCTCCGGCGAGTTCCGTTGGCGGCTCTCGGTGCAGGGGCGGTGGAGGCGCGGGGTCTAGCCGGATCGGCCGGTGGCGAGGCGAACGGACGCGGGGCATGGCAGTTCCTCGGGCCGACGGTGAGCTCTCCCATGGCGGCGGCGACGTCCTCGCGCGGCCCTGCATGTGAGAGGGAGAGGGAGGTGAGGAGGAGAAGAGGGAGACGAGAGAGAGGGGAGAGAGGAGAGGAGTGGCGGCACCGGCAGCTGGCCGGAGCGGGCGCGGCGACGGCGGCCTGCCCACGGGCGGTGGCTCGCGGTGGAGGTAGAGAGGAGAGAGAAGGTGGGGGCTGGGTGCGATCTGGGCCGTCGGATCTCCGGATCTGATGGTCCAAATCAGAAGGGGCTAGGGTTTGGGCGAAAATTAGGAAAAATGCGAAAATTGGGGTAGTTTTGGGCCAGATCTGGACATTGTGAGGGGGGTGGATGCAATTTTGGCTTAGGGGAAACCCTAGAAAGGGGTGGGAGAGTGGTGGTCAATATATAGGTGGTCTGGCTGGCAAGTTTACGCAAACACCCTTGGGTTCTCTCTCGCGCGTCCTGTACTCCACGTTTCTGACCGCCTGGAGTGCATACGACCTCCGATTCGGGCGAAATCTCGAACCACGCGCTTAGCGCGTTGAGCCCGTCAATCGTACCTCATTCGATACCGTTCCGAGACTATTTTCCAGCGCCCAATAAAATAACCCATTTAATTATTAAATGGGTTTTTTTTCCGACGGCGATGGTTGGTCCTGTGCTGGTTGCGACGGTGCTCGGGTGAAACCCGGTGTCGCAAAGGTCGTGTGCCATGGTGGAAATGGGTCGGTCTCGCATACGATACGAGAAATATGGGGGAAAATATTCATCGATTATTAAATCAGTGAAGCAAATACTGCAAAAAATTCTAGCAATCAATAAAAATAAAGCAACAAACATTTTTTTTAATTTGGGTGAAAATCCCGAGCTGTTACACCTGGGCACCCCGGAGGCCGTCTCCAACTCCACTTTGGCTCGTTATCTTCCTATTGTTGCAGAAATTTTCGCTACATATTTTCCCCGATAGCCCCGGCACCGTATCTCTCGATTTCGCGTGTTTTCTTCTCGAGATGTTTCTGCCAGGATAGAAGGGCTATTGCTTGAGATGTCTTCTTGTGGCTCGAGCGGAGAAGACTTTTTGGGGAGACGTCTCCGTGAAGTCCAGCAGGATCTCAACCAAGGGAAGTACATTGATTGGGCTACGAAAGAAGAAATCGCTGCAAGGCAAGTGGAGATGGAGCGCTCTGTGAGAGAGGAAGTCAAGATTATTACTACCCAACAACAAGGAGGTCCAAGCAATCCCATCATGGTGGGATCTGTCCAACCTCAATATGATCTTTCTCTTAACCTTTCAAGGCCTCCCACTTCACTTGAAGATCAACGTACGATCTCCACCATCTCCGAGGCTTACCGCATCACCAATCAACTCTGTGAAGATTTCCGTGTACTTCGCCGTGTCATCAGGGATCTGAAGAAACAACAATAACAGGAATGAGGAGTAAATCTCCTCTGGTAATGGCACCCCCTCAGCTTGTTCCAAGCTTGGGGGAGTGCCCGGTATCTTTATCTTAGTCTTTTAGAGTCAAGTAGAGTCGTATCATGTCTAGGGAAGTTATTATATGAAATAGGTGTTTGCATTGAGGTCTATCACTCCTCCTGTGGAGAGTTTGTATCCGTGAGTGTGGAGTCGTCTATGATGGAGTATTAATGAGAAGTTTATTGGTTCCTTCGCTGCACTCGGTATTCTCTTCATGCAATCGGCCTTATATGATGATTCTTATGGGGAGTATTGACCTTATATCAGGTATGGATTTGAAAACTTTATTTAATTTTGGCAAACATAGCTTTGGTCTTGACAACATGCATGTTTTCTCAAGTAGCGACATAGCCAAAACCTTTATGTTGTTATGCTTGAAGTGTTATGTTGACAAGGAAGACAACTTGATGTGCCATGCTTACCTTAATGTTTATGCTTTATATGTTTTGCATCTAAATTAGCATCAATTGTCTGTTCTCTCAAGGCCTTTGCTAGCCAAACTCTTTGCCTAGCAGATTTCTTCTTGTGCATCCATACCCCGAAACCAATATCTTCCATATGAGTCCACCATACATTCCTATTCGTGGTATTCCCCTACCACTCCTATAAGTATAGAATTTATGTGTTATCCTTAAATGTTCAAAATCTTCTGTTTTGTGCCTCTTGTTTAGCTCATGAGGAAGTAGTAGGTAATTCATGATCTTCTTAAGTTGGACAAGTTTTACCCCGGGATTGCATGTCTAATCTGCAAACCCATAATACGAGGAGGAACTGACATGAGTGCGCCCAGCTCGAAAGATAATATAACAAAAAAACCTCTTTCACGCTTGGTCTACGAGAAATCAGAAACTTTGGCAGTGATAAACAAAGGAGATTAAGGGGATGTGATCGTCCCCACTTGGGAGTCGTTCCTCGAAACTTGTCCATCTTGAGAAGTAATTGAGCTATCTATTAGCATTCGTTGGCAAACTATGCACCTCCCCAAGTTTATTTTCATTCTATTTGATTTAAGGATAGCACATAAGTTTTCCCTGCTTGCCTTTAACAAGGCCTTTCCTTTACTTTTGTGTTGAGTCAGTTGTCCCACTTCCTTATTTTCCCAAAATAGAACAGACACTTGATGTTGATGAGGATTCATTCATATATGGTTGCACTAAGTTTTGCCATGCCACATCATTGTTGACATTATCTTTTGATAAGTGAGTTGTTTGCGAAACTTTTGCTAAGCAAGCATCTTCCTCTGTGTTAGCATTTTTGCTTCATGACTAATAACATGTTCTTTCAAAATCTTCAAATTGTTTCATTAAAAAGTGGAAGAGAAAAAGTAAAAGTTATTAGTTGTCCTTTGACCAAGGATATGTTTGCCATAATTTGATGAGTTTTCTCAGCCCAACTTTTGATTATAATTGTTATTAGTTTCTCATAAGGACCTTATGAGTTGAGGTTGTTGTTGAGGATGCTTGAGTTTGATGAATAAACCTTGATGCTTCTTGTCCGTATTCTATTTATCGACACTTCACTCTCTAAACTTGTGGACAGGTTTACTGAGCTCAGTATTCACTTGGGGACAAGCGAGGTCTAAGCTTGGGGGAGTTGACACGTCCAAAATGCATCACTATTTTATATAGTAAGTTTTCTTATTCATTGATATATTTCATGATATGATGCTATTCTTATGTTGTTTTGGCTTAATTCACACAGTTTGCAACTTTCCGATGCTGAAGCAGCAGACGCAGGATTCAGCGTTGAAAAGTGGACGCTGAGTTGCTGAAGGAGAGGACCTCCAAATTACCTAAAAATCGACGGAGATTATTTTCCAGAAGAATGTCGGGGACACGTAAAACAGAGACCAGAGGGGGCCACCAGGAGCCCAGGCGCCCCCCTGGCACGGCCCCACCCTAGTCGCGCCGGGTGGCCGCCAGGCTCCCCCCTCTAACCTATTTATCCCTCCTCGTCCAAAAACCCTAAAGGAGGAGAGTTTTCGCAAGTTCCGCCGCCGCTCCGTGGCGGAAACCTACAGAGGAGAAAAGACATCTCCGGCGGGAAGATTCCGTCGGGGAGAACACCTCCCGAAAGGGGAGATCGTCGCCATCGTCATCACCATCGTCACGAGCATCATCGAGATCATCATCAACATCATCCCCAACATCAGCACCATCTTCACCACCATCCAATCTCACCTCACAAGTTTATCTTGTGTTGTAATCCGTACTATCTATCCTCTCTACTCTACCGGTGTTGATTACTACCGTGTGATGAATGCTATTGAGTTTTGTTGGAGAAATATAATTGTGTCCAGATATTTTATCATCTATTTATCCCCACTGATCATGATCTCTTTTATGTCTTGTGAGTAGTTACTTTAGATCTTGAGGACATGAGAGAAGTCTAGTTGTTAGTAGTCATATGATGTTGAAGTAATATGTGTTGTTTGATGCTTAAGTTGTGTTGTTATTTTCCTAGTGGTGTTGTGTGAGTTGAACACTCAACACTTCGCCTTATTAAGGACCTATGGGAATGCATTGTGTATAAAGAATGCTTACGGTGGGTTGCCGGAGTGAGAGAAACCTAAACCCCAGTTCGCACGCTTTTTGCACAAGGGAATAATGGATCAACGATCGTATTGCTATGGTTAGTCTTTTGCCTTAATTACTATTTTGTATTTGCGGATGCTTGGAAGGTGTTTAATCATAAGAGTACACTCATCTTAGTCTAGAGGGTCTACTAGCATAGATCCACCCAGTCAACACTTATCAACACAACACATAGCACCGATACGGAATATAGCGAAAGCACGTGACTATTTCTCCCGTGTGTCCTCAAGAACGCTTTAGCCTTTATAAGTTCAGCTGCTAGGCCTATCCTTTGCTCAAAAGGATCGGGCCACTTGTTACTCCTCAGTGCCTTTTACTTTTCTCGCTTTTACCTTTTTGTTGCTTATACCGAAAACCCCTAAAAAGCTATCTTTCAGTTTCTGCAGCTATTTCTTTACCAAAGTCACTTACCAATACCTTCTGATCCTCGTTGGGTTCGACACTCTTATTTATTGAAAACGCTACAAACGATCCCCTACAGTTGAGGGTCATCAGATGTTTTGGATAGATACCTCAAGGTGGATGATTAGTGAGTACATGCTGATGAATAAACAGTCTACTTGTCTTGGCATACTGTGCATACTTTTGAGCCTCTAACTTTCTTGTGGCATAATTAGCATTGCGGTGCGTTTATAACTCTGTCAATTGCCCAGTTGTAATTTGTTCACCCAGCTTAGCTGTTTTATCGTCTTTTGGGAGAGACATCACGAGTGAACATCATGGGACCCCGGTCCATATTTCCACCATTGTTTACACCTCAACTCTTTACTGCTTTATTTCCTTTTCAGTTGCAATCAACATCACTATTTCTCTATGCAGGTCCAGGTCAAGTGAGTAATTTCTCTCAAACGACGCCTTGCTCATTTGATCACCTTCTTGTTGATCTTCGGAGTCCTACGGGAGACATAAACATATCATCTAAGTTAGGGGAAATTTGCTGCTACACTACATCTCAACCTTCCACTTGGGGTAACCAACGAGGAGAACTACTTCAGTGCCATGAAGCGAATTTCTGGCGCCGTTGCTGATAATTCCCAAACGTATCTATAATTTTTTCTTGTTCCATGCTCATTTGGGTGACACTGCTATGTGTTTGGCTACACTTTCATACCTTTTTAACATATTTGGACTAACCTACTAACTCAGTGCACCCAGTGCCAGTTTCTGTCTGTTGATGTATGTGAATTGCAGGTTTTTACCCATATTTATAGAGCCCAAAAAATTCCAAGAAAAATATATAAAAATATGCGCAACCGAAGATTTCGGAAGCCCGGAGGAGGGATGGAGGGGGCCCACCCTAGGCCGCGCCAGCAGGGCGGCTGGGGGGAGTGGTCACCCCTGGTGCCCCCCTTCGGCCTATATTTACACCCCGTTCCAAAAACCCTCGAGAGGAGCCCCGCATCACGATTTTTACCTCTGTTCCACTACCGCCACGCTTCCAAGATCGGAAGCACCAGAAACCTCTTCCAGGCACCCTGCCGGAGGGAGGGTTGAGCTCCGGGAGCTTCTCCACCACCATTAGTGCTTCTCGGATGTGCCGTGAGTAGTCCCCCTTGGACCATGGGTCCGTGACCAGTAGCTATGGGATATCTTCTCTCCAATCTTGTGCTTCAATTCGTAGCCCTTGTGAGTTCCCTACATGATCAAGGCATCTATGTAATTTTCCTGCTGTTGCTATGTTGTGTTTTCTGGTATCCTATGGATTATGAGATTATGTTTAGATTGTGATGAGTTATATATTTGGTTCTCCTTTTATATTTTGTTCTTGAGTAATTATTGCATGTTCTCTGTTGTATTTTATTGTTTTGGCCAAGTAGTAGATAGTAATTCCAAGAGGGAGCGTTTATGCTTGATTGTGGGTTCATGCCCCCCGATGTCTAGCTTGAGTGAAAAAAAACACGAGACTAGGGGATGTGTTGTGGAGAAAACAATGGTGCTTGTAACCGTGATTGGAAGAATTGTTTACCTTATGCAAAGTTTGTTAATGCAGTTGTCTGTTGCTTTGGGTTTATGATTGCTAAGATGTTGGTTACCCCAAGTGGAAGGTTGAGATTCAGCGTAGCAGCAAGATTTCCCCTAACGTAGAGGATAGGGTTTATTTCTCCCGTAGGACTCCAACAAAGACAAGTAGGTGGTAAAGTGAACAATGGCGCCGTTCACAACTCAGGGTTGCTTACTTTACCTGGACCTACACACAGATACAAATAACTTTGCTCCCAACGAGTACATAGAGCTTGTCAATCTCTCCGGCCTTGCTGTTTACAAAGGGTCAAACACAACAGATAAAAGGGGTAATAGTAATTGCGACTGAAAAGTAAAAGCCGAAAGTAAATTGAAGGTGCAAACAGTGGTGGGAATATGGACCGGGGTCCCGTGAAGTTCACTAGTGACGTCTCTCCCCCAAAAGACGATAAACAACTATGCGAGGTGAACAAATTACAGTTGGGAAATTGAGAGGATTAAAAACGCACCGCAATGCTAACTATGCTACAAAAGAAAGGAAGAGGCTCAAAAGCATGGGCAGTAGGCCAAGACAAGTA
This sequence comes from Bromus sterilis, assembly GCA_950022295.1. Classification (NCBI taxonomy): domain Eukaryota; kingdom Viridiplantae; phylum Streptophyta; class Magnoliopsida; order Poales; family Poaceae; genus Bromus; species Bromus sterilis. The sequence continues at coordinate 22,296,373 of OX465596.1, read as the reverse complement.
GACCGAAATCCATCTGCATCAACTCACTAATCATCCACCTTGAGATATCTATCAAGAACATCTCGCTGGTATTAAGTTGCGAGCCCCACCCAAAGTGTAAACCCAAAGCAACAGACAACTGCATTAAAAGAACTTTGCGTAAAGTAAACAATCCTTGCAACTGCGGTTACAAGCACCGTTGTTTTCCCCCTGGTGGCAATATCACATCCCCTAGACTCATGTTTCTGTCACTCAAGCTAGTCATCAGGGGGCATGAACCCACAATCATGCATACCGCTCCCTCTTGGAGTTGCAATCTAACACTTGGCCAAAGTGATAAAAAGCAACGGAGAACATGCAAGAATTACTCAAGAACGAAAATATAAAAGGAGAAGAACCAAATATATTACTCATCACAATCTGAACATAATCCATCAGATCCCAGCAAACCCAACATAGCAACAGCAGAAATAATTACATATGTGCCTTGGTCATGTAGGGCAGCTCACAAGGTCTAATCCATGAAGAACAAAGAGGGGGAGAGGACATCACATAGCTACTGATCATGGACCCATGGGTCCAAGGTGGACTACTCACGGCTCATCCGGGAAGCGTCCATGGTGGTGGAGAAGCTCCCAGAGGTAAATCCTCCCTCCGGTAGGGTGCCGGGAAGAGGTCTTCTGGTGCTCCCGATCTTAGAAGCGCGGCGGCGGCGGAACAGAGTCGAGAGTGCGAAAAAGGGTTCTGTCCTCAGGGGTTTCGGGACGAGAGAGATATATAGGCGACGAGGGCAGCCACGGGGGCCACCAGGAGTCCAGACAGCCTCCCGGTGCGGCCCCACCCTAGGCCGCGCCCCATGGCCGCCTGGGCACTAGCTGGGGCCCCTCTGGGCCCCCTTCGGGCGTCTAGAAGCTTCCGGTACGCTTATTTTTTATATATTTTTCCTGGAATTTTTCTGGCACTTTAAGTAATGGGAAAACCTGAAATACAAAAACAGCAGAAAACAGAAACTAACACTGCGGTGCACTGAGTTAATAGGTTAGTCCAAATATGATCAGAAGTGTATGAAATTGTATCAAAAGCATAGCAATATCACCCAAAACATCCATGGAGCAAGCAGAAATTATAGATACGTTTGGGATGTATCAGAGATAATGATAGTGGTAATGATATCAACTGAAAGTAAAAGGGGTAAAGTAAAGTGAAGGTGTAAACAGTGATGTAAATATGGACCGGGGTCCCATGACATTCATTAGTGATGTCTCTCTCCCAATAGACGATAAACAGCTAAGTTGGGCGAACAAATTACAGCTGAGCAATTGACAGAATTATAAACGCACCTCAATGCTAATTATGCTACTTGAAAGTAAGAGTGCTCAAAAGTATGGGCAGTACGCCAAGAGAAGTAGACCGAAATCCATATGCATCTACTACTAATCATCCACCTTGAGATATCTATCCAGAACATCACGCTGGTATTAAGTTGCGAGCCCCACCAAAAGTGTAAAATCAAAGCAACAGACAACTGCATTAACAATCTATGTGTAAGGTAAACAATCCTTGCAACCGTGGTTACAAGCACCGTTGTTTTCTCCCTGGTGGCAACAACACATCCCCTAGTCTCATGTTTCTTTCACTCAAGCTAGACATCAGGGGGCATGAACCCACAATCATGCATAACGCTCCGTCTTAGAGTCACTATCTACTACTTGGACAAAGCAATAAAAAGCAGCATAGAACATGCAAGAATTACTAAGAACAAAATATAAAAGGTAAACTGATACGTCCCAAACGTATCTATAATTTCTGCTTGATCCATGCATGTTTTGTGTGATATTGCTATGATCTAGATACACTTTCATACACTTTTGATCATATTTGGACTAACTTATTAACTCAGTGCACCACAGTGCCAGTTCCTGTTTTTTGCTATTTTTCTATTCCAGGTTTCCCCCATATTAAAAGTGCTCAAAAAATTCGGGAAAATCGGATAAAAAATTAGCACAATGGAAGCTTCCGGAACCCCGAATGAGGGTCGGGGGGGAACCACTAGGGACCCAGGCGGCCACCTGGCGCGGCCTAGGGTCTGGCCACGCCAGGGGGGCACCTGGACTCCTAGTGGACCCTGGCTGCCCCCTTCGCCTATATATTCCCCTTGACACGAAACCCCCGAAGACAGAACCCTTTTTCGTGATCTCGCCTCTGTTCTTCCGCCGCCGCGCTTCCAAGATCGGGACCGCTAACAGACCTCTTCCCGGCACCTTGCCGGAGGGAGGATCGACCTCCGAGAGCTTACCCTCCACCATGGACGCTTCCCGGATGTGCCGTCAGTAGTTTCCTTTGGACCACGGGTCCGTGATCAGTAGCTATGTGATGTTCTCCTCCCCTCTTTGTTCTTCATGGTTTAGACCTCGTCAACTGCCCTACAAGATCGAGGCACATATGTAATCTTTCTGCTGTTGCTATGCTGAGTTTGATGGGATCTGATGGATTATGAGATTATCTTCAGGTTGTGATAGAGTAATATATTTGGTTCTTATCTTTTATATTTTGTTCGTAAGTAATTTTTGCATGTTCTCCCTTGCTGTTTATTGCTTTGGCCATGTAGTAGGTAGTAACTCCAAGAGGGAGCGTTATGCTCGATTGTGGGTTCATGCCCCCTGATGACATGCTTGAGTGACAGAAACATGAGTCTAGGGGATGTGTTGTTGCCACAAGGGGGGAAACAACGGTGCTTGTAACCGCGGTTGCAAGGATTGTTTACTTTACGCATGTCAGAACCCTAATTTAGGTTTGTGCTTTTCCAAGCTTGCATTTTTGCTTCTTGAAAAAAATTGCAAAAGAAAAGGAATTGGGGAAAAGAAAAGCCCTAAATGAATTAAATAAAAAGGCCAGAAATAAATCTTTTTCCAAAATTCTTTTGGATGTGTTGAAAAATCCTAAAAATGAGTGTGATCATTTTAAAAGTGATTTGGGATTAATCCCATGCTCATAGAATTTTCCATAATTCAAATAGTGGCTTGGAAATTAAAACAATTGCCTATTTGAATTGAAATTCAAATAAATTGAATTTCAAAAATTCCCAAAACTTGGGGTTGACTTCTATATAGTCACCTAGGTTTTATAAAAATGATTGGGGATTTTTATAAATGCCCTAGCTATTTTATTTTAAAGGGAAAAACAAATAACAGAAAAGAAAATAAGAAAAACAGAAGGAAAAGACTTACCTCCCGCCTAGGCGCTGGCCCACCTGGCCCAGCCCGGCCCCTCCCTTGTCTTCTTCGTCCTCTTGCCAGAAGGAGAGGCAGCCGCGCCGTGCACTGCGCATGGACGCCAGCTCCTGCTCCTGGCCACGCAAGGCCTCCCCTTCCTCTTCCTTATCGCTCTGGAGACGCCCAGAAGGCCCCAGGCCACTCTCCCTCCCCTCGCGACCTCCCTCCTCTCCTCTGCCGCCATTTCCCGAGCCGCAGCCGGAGCACGCCGCCGCAGCAGCGCGGCCACCGAGCCCCCCAGGCGCCAAGACCTTGTCCACGAGGTGCCCCGGCGACGACTTCTTTGAGCAGCGCCACCAATTTGGAGCGAGAGGCAACGGAGACGACGACCGCTTCAACGTGACACCGCCGGCCGCCGCCAACCCCGGCGAGAAATCCGTCGCCTCCTCTTCACCCCCGACCTCGCCGTCCTCTCCTTCGTCTCTGGTGAGCTCCCAGCTCCATTTCCCCCCCATCCGTGCGTCTCCCCGTGCTCTCTGTGTCGATCCGCCATGACCAGTGGCTTCGGCCGCCGCCTCCCGTCGAAGTAGCCGTGGACCCGAGCGCCCCCTTGAAGCCCGCCTAGCACCAGCAGACGCACGACGACGAGAGCAACGCGCTGGTGCCTTCCGTTCCCCTCCCCGTGGACTGCAGCCCAAGCCCGACGAGCGCCGCCGCGTCCTGAGGCTGCCGCCGGTTAGCCGCCGGCCGATTAGTTTAATTAGGGGCTAAATTCCCCTCTAATCTCTCTTTCTCTGTCACTGACACTGGGCCCAGGGCCCCTAATAAATCTGTGTTAAAATTAAACAGACTTAATTTACCCCAGTGAGGCTGACAGTTGGGGCCGCCCTGTCAGTTGGCTGGTCAAACCCTGGCGTCAGCATGACCTAGTGATGACGCAGTAAAGATTTAAATCATTTAATTTTTTCAGTAAATTCCAGAAAATAAGCAAAACTTTGAAATTGAATAACTTTTAAACTATAACTCCAAATTCAAAGTGTAATATATGAAAAATTATCAGGAGAAAATCCTCTATCCAAATTTCCAACTTTCAGCTATGTTGGAGTTGATCTTAAAAAGGGATCAGTAGCTTCTGCTATTTGATTTAATTGGAATTATTTCAAATTCAATTCAATTGCTATTCCAACTTCAAACTTTGAAATGCACCACACTTCACTTGTACTTCAGAAGCATTTCACACATATGATCACTTGGTTTACAATGAACAAACTTTAGCAAATGCAAGTTGAAACTAAATTGAATAACATTTGGAGTTTGAATTTGAATTTACTTTTCAAATCAACTTTAATTAAAATGTGGCAATTCAAACATAGGTCACATTAGCACATTGCCATGCTATGTTTTGAATATTGAATGTGCATTGTATTATATTGATTGTGCTTTACTTCCAGTGCATCGGTGATTGCTTCTTCTCGGTAGAGTTGATCTCGGAGACGAGTTCAACCTCACGTCAGAAGAGTGTTACCTCGTGATCGTCAGCAAGGCAAGCAGCCCCCTCTTTGATCATGTCTATAAAATCCCAGTTCCCTCTCATTCTCGCAAATGCATGTTTAGGATGTCACCATGATACGTTCTACCGCTAGTTGAACCCATTCCTTTGCATGACCTATCATTTTGTCACAGTAGTAAGCAAACCACAATCCTAGCAGATGTAGGAGTTGGTTGATATCATGTGGCCCCTGCAACTGTTACAGCTTATTGCATGCTTAGAGTTGTTACCTGAGGCTACTTTGATGTGAGTCGGGATGGTAGTGATCATGTGAATGATGGTGGTAACGTGTTGGTGAATCTACCCTAAACAAAGGTGAACGATGAGAGGCTGTGTAGGAGTACACAGTGGGTTGTCTCGTTGAACACTGCCTTAGGCCCGAGTTCTTGTGTTGTTATCCAAGACTAAGAGTACGACCACACATTGGGCTCACTGACCCCTCTAGGCCTAGTACCTCACCCCGGACCAGTCCAGGAGTCGCAAGTAGTTCGCCCTTTAAACGATCTCAAGCAGGTGGAACCAAGGTAAGTGGTTGGCGTAGGTTGTGGGCACGTTGAATCAAGTGATCATGATCGATTTGAGCTTGATGGCGGTCACACAACGTTTGAGTCCGCATCGGAACAATCGGCCGGATTCCGATTGTGGTCCCAACTCAAATAGGCGACTCCCTAGGACTAGAGATGGTGCCGTGAGTGAAGTGTTGTGGCAGCATCCTCGCCGGTACTCACTTGAAGGGTCCATCCCCAGGCGGTAACTGATGAGGCATGTGTGTAGCAGTACACCCCTGCAGGGTTAATGAACTATTCGAATAGCCGTGTCCGTGGTTATGGACTACTTGGAGACCTTTACTTGATCATAGATAACTTGAAACTGGATACTTCTAAAACACACCAAGATAAGTGTGAGTGTTATGGCGTGCTTCCTCGTGGGGAAGTCGAGGAAGACACCATAGTGGAGTATTGGTTGGAGACTGTTACTTGGACTCGTGTACGCTCTTACCTCTCTCTGGTACTCGTAGTTCAGGATTAGCCAAGTCAAAGCTGGCATTTATGCAAGTGAAACCCCACCTCCCTTTGCCTTGATACATGTGCATGAGTAGTATAGTTCCTATGTAAGTCTTGCTGAGTACGACTTTGTACTCACGTTTGCTTATTCTATGTTTTAGAGACGAGACCACTGACCCTGATGGTGGCCTCTACCTCGAGCTCGACGTGGACCAATGTCGTATAGTTCCAGGCAGCAGCCTGTGCCCTTTGGAGGGTCGTTGTACTTTTCTTTCAGGCTTCTTAAGCCATTTGTTAAACTTGTCTTTACTAAGACATAATTTGCTTCCGTTGATGTTTGATGTAATGTTGGATCACATCCATGTGATCTCTGCTTGTAATACAACTACTATGTCTGCTCTGTTTAGCAGAAGTTATAAAGACTGAGTTCTAGAGTTCATGTTGTGATTACCTGCTGTTTACACTGGACATGTATGCTGCGTGTATGATTATAACATGCATGTCTTAGTGTGGGGTTCGATAGCTTAGTTGTGTTCTTGCCGGCGGTATTTTATACACCAAGTGGCCCTTAGATGTGCGCAGCTTGGGTCATCGCGATGCGATTGCTCGTGACTCTTTCACGTGGCACACTTTGTTGTATGATCGAGCCCGCCCGAGATCCCGACTAAGTGATCGGGCTGGAGTAAGTTTATGTAAGGGTTATGATCCAATCGATAACATGGTTGAGGCGACTTGTCTATGATTATGGGATTCACCACCCATAAGCATTTAGACTTGTGAGCGGACGATGAGGACCCATCTCAGTTGATCATCCGGCCTGGATGGGATGCCCCTCACGTTCGATGCTTACCGAGAGTGATCTGTGCTTGGCCTTGTCTGCTTAGACAAGTGGGTACGGCTCTCGGCTCTCCATGTGATTGTATTGTGACCGGAATTACATACGCTAACCCCGGGTCCCGACAACGCAAAATGCTTTTTAGTGCAGTTGTCTGTTGCTTTGGGTTTACACTTTGGGTGGGGCTCGCAACTTAATACCAGCGAGATGTTCTGGATAGATATCTCAAGGTGGATGATTAGTAGTAGATGCAGTTGGATTTCGGTCTACTTATTTTGGCGTACTGCCCATGCTTTTGAGCCTCTTCCTTTCTTTGTAGCATAGTTAGCATTGCGGTGCTTTTATAATCCTGTCAATTGCCCATCTATAATTTGTTTACCTCGCATAGCAGTTTTATCGTCTTTTGGGAGAGAGACATCACTAGTGAACATCATGGGACCCCGGTCCATATCCTCATCATTGTTTACACGCTTATTTACTTTTCTTCTTTTACTTTTAGTTGCTATCCTCATTATCATTATCCCTTGTGTTTTGATCCTTTTTAAACAACAAGACTGGAGAGATTGACAACCTCTCTGAACTTTGTTGGGAGCAAAGTTATTTGTGTTTTGTGCAGGTCCACGTCAGTTGCACCGCTGACACCTACTTATTATCTCCGGAGTCCTACTGGTCGATACTCAACCTTGGTGTCTTCACCAAGGGAAACTTGCCGCTACGCTACATCTCACCTTCCACTTGGGGTAACCAACGAAGGGCGAGAAACAATTATCATCTCTCATGTATCAAGAAAATTTCTGGCGCCGTTGCCGGGGACTCCGAGTGCTAAGATAGGGGAGTTTCCCACTACCTTTTACCTTTACTTTTAGTCTTGTTAGTTTACCTTTCAGTTTTTATCTTTGTGTCTTATATCAAAAGTTACAAAAAAATCTGCCACACTTGCTGCTACTATGGGTTCCACTGAAAACACCAAGTTGTGTGACTTCACTAGTCACAACAACAAAGACTTTATCTGCACTCCTATTGCCACACCTTCCACTTCAGCTACCTTTTATGAAATTAAACCTACTTTGCTAACCTTGTTATGAGAGATCAATTCTCTAGTGCTGGAGATGATGCTGCTTTACACTTAAATAATTTTGTTGAATTATGTGATATGCAAAAGTATAAAGAAGTAGAAGGTGATGTTGTTAAGCTCAAGCTTTTTTCCTTTATCTTTGAGAGGAGAAGCTAAAATCTGGTTTCAATCTTTGCCTAGGAATAGTATAGATTCATGGGATAAGTGCAAAGATGCTTTTGTTGGGAAGTATTACCCACCTGCTAAAATTATCCAATTGAGGAGTAACATTATGAATTTTAAGCAATTGGATAATGAACACGTTGCCCAAGCTTGGGAACGTATGAAATCTCTTGTTAAGAAATGCCCTACACATGGTTTGACTATGGATGGTTATCCAGACTTTGTATGGAGGCTTGAACTTTACCTCGCGGAACCTGTTAGATTCGGCCGCGGGAGGAACCTTTATGTCAACTACACTTGGTGCTGCCACAAAACTTCTCGATGAGATGATGACCAATTATTCCGAATGGCACACCGAACGCGCTCCAACAGGTAGGAAGGTAAACTCTGTCGAGGACATTACCTCCCTAAATGAAAAAGTTGACTTGATTATGTCTCTACTTACCAAGCAACCCTTTGTTGATCCTCATGATGTTCCTTTAATTTCTTTGGTTGCTCAGGAACAAGTAGATGTGAACTTTATTGCTAGAAACAACTTCAACAACAATGCTTATAGGGGCAATTTTCTAGTAATCCTAGACCGTTTCCATCCAACTATGGGAACAACAACACCTACCCTAGCAACAAGAACCCCACTTCTGAACTAGAAAACATGGTTAGAGACTTTATCACTACCCAAAAAGCCTTCAACAAGAATGTAGAAGAGAAATTAGCTAAGTTGGATAATCTCTCTTTGAAGGTAGACAACTTAGCCCTTGATGTTGAGATGCTAAATTAGAATGTCAGAACCTTCTGTTAGGTAATGTGATAGGATCAAAGTCACCTTGCATTCATCAAGTAAAATCAAGTGGAATTCAAATTCAAACTCAAATGGGAGAGAGAACACCCCCTAGATGAATTTAATTCAAATGGCCAGAATAAAAGTTGCTCCAAAAATTCCTTTTGCATTTTTGAAAAGTCTCATAAATGAGTGTGATCACATATCAAGTGATGTGGGACCAACCCCATGCTCATGGATTTTTCAAATATTCAAACAGGACCTTGGAATTAATCAAAAACCCCTATTTGATTTAAAGTTCAAAAAATTTGAATTTTAAAAATGTTCAAACTTTACAAGTGGCTAGCCTATTATGTTGTGAAGCCATATAAAAAGTTTCAGCATTTAATAAAATGGCTAGCTATTTATTTAGCACAGCAAAACAAATTAACAGAAAAGAAAACATAAAATAAAATAAAAAGGAGAGGGCTTACCTATGATTCAGCCCAACTCAAGCCTGTCCGGCCCAACTAGCAGGCCCATCCCAGTCCAGCCTTGTCGTCTTCTACCCCGCGCGCCGAAGCAGCTCGGTGTCGAGCCAGGGCACGCCGTGGACGCCACTGCGACGCCCTCGACGTTCTAGTCGCCCCCAAGCTCTATCACTTTGCCACGGAGACGAGGAGATCAAGCCACATCACTTCCCCCTACTTCCTGCTGCTCCCGCTCTCTGTGCTGCCTGTTTCCATCGACACCCGAGCGCCACCACAGTTCGCCACCGTTGAAAGTCGCGGCCAACATGCACTAGAGCCCCGCCCAAGATGTCTCCCGTGCTCGCCGTCATCGGCTTCGTCGACTAGCAGAAGGAGGCGCCTCAATTTGGACCAGACGCGACGCAAGTTTCACCGGATCATCGTTGGACCCGCGAGCTCGCCGCCGTCGATTCGCCGCCGTTGAAGCCTCCCCGCTCTCCCGTTTGCCTCGTCGTGCTCCCTGTGGTGTGGTGAGCAGTTCCCCTCGCCTTGCAGCTCCTCGCTCCTCCTCTAGCCGGATCCACCATGATAGCCAGAGCACGTCGCCGCCGTGGTTGATGTCGAGGTCGCCCCAGTGCCCCATCGACTCAACCAGAGCGTGCGTTTGACTCCCGGGTGTGCAAGCTTTCGAATGCACCCATCCCGGCTCAAAACCGTTCCCTCTAGCTCCACTTCCGACCTCGCCGTTGTTCTACTATCGCTGGAGAAGACGCCGCCGTCCCTCTGGTCCTCCCCCCGAGCCCCAGCTACCACCAATCGACGCGGGTGAACTCCAGGAACACGCCGGTGCCCTCCTCTTGGCCTCCCGTGCCCTAACTCGCCATCCCGAGCAACTCCGGCGAGGCACAGTGCTCGCCGGCGATGAGCTTCGCCTAATCACCTTGGCCCCACCCCCCAGTATCACTTCCATGTGGGCCCAAGGCCAGACTAATCTCTCTGATTAGTCTGGATCAAATTAAACCTGTTTAATTAACAGAACAGAGAATGACATGTGGGTCCCTTCTGTCAGTGGCCCCCTGACGTCAGCATGACCTCATGCTGATGCAGTAAATGATTTTCTATTTAAATCAATTCAGAAATTGGCAGAAAAATACTTAAAACTTTGGAAATTCATAGAAAATTCATCCTAACTCCAAATGTAGCAAATAATATGTCTAAAATTATTAGAAAAATTCAAGGAATCTGAATATGCAATCTGTTTTCATGTTTTACGAAGTTTGCTTGGGTGAACAGTGGCAACAAGGCATATGCATTCCTTTTAAATTCAAAATGGAGTTTGAATTTGCAATTCATTTGCAATACACTCCTTTAAAATGGAATTCCCTCACACATCAGAAGCATATACATCAGGTGTCAACCTTCAACCATGTGCTTGTGCATTGTATTTACTTTGCTTCCTTGTTTGTTGTTTGTCGAGTAGAAGTGGAACCGGAACAGGAGGTTGCCCCCTTCATTGAAGACCCAAATACTGAACCTCGTCAGCAAGGCAAGCAAAACCCCATTGATCATGTCGATAGAATCCCACTTCCCTCTCAATCTCGCTTATGCATTGTTTAGGATGATTACCATGCTACGTTTCTACCGCATAGATGAACCCATTCCGTTGCATGACCTATCTTTTGTCACAGTAGTAAGAAAACCGCAATCCTAGCAAATGTAGGAGTTGGTTGATATCATGTGGCCCCTGCAACTATTACTGCTTATTGCATGCTTACAGTGATACAATGTTGATACTGTTATGTGAGTCGGGATGGTAGCAATCATGATGATGGTGGTAGAAATGTGTTGGTGAATTTACCCAAATACAAGGTGAACAATGAGAGGCTGTGTAGGAGTACACAGTGGGTTGTCTCGTTGAACACTGTAGGAGATTGCGCGATAGAAAACAAAAAATTTCTCTCACATGCGGAAGCAACATCCAAGATCCAATCTAGAAGATGCTAGTAACGGGGAGAGTAGGTCATCATACCCTCGAAGAACACGCGCGTTGAACGTTTATTTCAACGCAGCTTGGTGAAGTTGTTGGTGAAGTTCGATCCGATCAGTACTGCAAACGAGTAGTACCTCCGGAGGCTTGCACACTTATAGCTCGATGACGTCTCCTTCTTGTTGATCCAGCAAGAAAGAAGGAGAAATAGATGGGATCGATTCCAGCAGCACAACGGCGTGGTGGTGGATATGGTGAAGAGTTTCCCGCGGGCAGGGCTTCGCCAAGCGATGCACGTGAGGGAGGAGGAGGTGTGGAAGGACTTGGGTATACTTGGTGAGCCTCTCCCCTCTCTTATATAGGCAAGGAGGTTGTAGCCACTTCAATTCCCAAGTGAAACCCCCTTCTCTCATTAAAAAGATGGTAACACCTTTCTTTTAAGAGTGGTAACCCTCCCATTGAAGGGCTTCCCATTTATTGGCATAATAAACCAAGGAGGGCTGGTCACATGGACTATTGGACCACCCTTGGTCGTCCAAAACAGGTGGGGCCCATAGTGGGACCCTCCGGAACCTTCTAGAACATTCCGACACTGCCGAAAAAATCCCGAACTTTTCCGAAACCCTGAAATCACCTTGCCTTATATAAATCTTTACCTCCGGACTCTTCCGGAGCTCCTCGTGATGTCTAGGATATCATCCGAGACTCCGAACAATATTCGAACACCATTAATAAAATTATCCTAGAGCTATTCTAGCATTACCGAGCGTTAAGTGTGTGACCCTACGGGTTCGAGAACGTGAAGACATGATCGAGACATCTCTCTGATCAATAACCATTAGAGGGACCAGGATATCCGTAATGACTCCCACACGTTCAACGAAGATCTTTATCGATTGAACCACTATGTCGTGGACTACTATAATCCGTACACAATTTCCTTTGTCACACGATATTTTACTTACCCGTGATTCGATCGTCGGTATCGCTATACCTAGTTCAATCTCGTTACCGGTAAGTACTCTTTACTCGTTCTGTAATACAACATTCTCTGTGACTAACTCATTAGTCACGTGCTTGCAAGCATTACCGAATGTGCATTACCGAGTGGGACCAGAGTATATCTCACCGTCACACGGAGGGACAAATCCCAGTCTTGATTCATGTAATTCAACAAGTACTTTCGGAGATACCCGTAAGACATTTTTATGATCACCCTGTCATGATGTGATGGTTGATGTCCCCAAAGTATTCTTCCGGTACCCGGGAATAACATAATCTCATGGTCTAAGAAACATGATACTTGACAATAAAAGGCATGACAATATAAACTTAATGAAACGATCAATATTGTTATGCTTAGTTGGGTCTGTCCATCACTCATTCTTCTAATGACATGATCCCATTAATTAATAAACAACTCAGTTTCATGGTTAGGAAACCATAACCATCATTAATTAACGAGATAGTATAGTAGAGGCTTACTAGGGACGCGGTGTTGTTTATGCAACCACACATGCATTATGTTTCCGGTTAATACAATTATAGCATGGAAAATAAACATATATCATGAACACGGAAATATGATAATAACAATTTTATTATTGCCTCTAGGGCATATTTCCAACAAACACCGCCCTAAGTCCGAGTTCTTGTGTGGTGATCCAAGATGAAGAGTACAACCACACATTGGGCTCACTGATCCCTCTCAACCTACTAACTCAACCTAATAAGTTCATGGCGTCTTACCATTTTCCAGCGTCTGGGCTCATCATCGCTTCCTCATAGTTCTTAGGTTCATCATTGTCTAACAATAAAACATTCATGACAGGATTACCGTACCACTCAGGAGTAGTATGTAACCTAGTCGACCTACGAACGAGAACTTCGACCGAAGCTTCATGATCATTATCATCAGCTTCTTCCTCTCTAGCTGGTTAAGGCGGCACCAAAAGATCCAAATCTTCTTGCGCTGCGCTACTCTCCAATTCGGGAGAAGGTTCAATAACCTCGTCTAGTTCTATTTTCCTCCCACTCACTCGTTTCGAAAGAAACTCCTTCTCAAGAAAGGATCCGTTCTTAGCAACAAAGACTTTGCCTTCGGATCTGTGATAGAAGGTATACCCTATAGTTTCCTTAGGGTATCCTATGAAGACGCATTTTTCCTCTTTGGGTTCGAGCTTATCAGGTTGTAACCGTTTGACATAAGCCTCACACCCCCAAATTTTAAGAAACGATAATTTAGACTTCTTGCCAAACCACAACTCATATGGTGTCGTCTCAACGGATTTAGATGGTGCCCTATTTAAAGTGAATGCCGCTGTCTCTAATGCATAGCCCAGAAATGACATTGGTAGATCGGATAGAGACATCATAGAGCGCACCATATCTAATAAAGTACGATTACGACGCTCAGACACACCATTACGTTGTGGTGTTCCAGGTGGCGTGAGTTGGGAAACAATTCCACAGTTTTTCAAGTGAATGCCAAACTCATAACTCAGATATTCCCCTCCGCGATCAGATCGTAGAAATTTGATCTTCTTGTTACGATGATTTTCTACTTCACTCTGAAATTCTTTGAACTTTTCAAATGTTTCAGACTTGTGTTTGATTAAGTAAATATACCCATATCTACTTAAATCATCAGTGAAAGTTAGGAAGTAACGATATCCACCACGTGTCAAAATGCTCATTGGTCCACACACATCAGTATGTATGATTTCCAACAAGTCACTCGCCCGTTCCATCGTACCAGAAAACGGGGTCTTAGTCATCTTACCCATGAGGCATGGTTCACATGTGTCAAATGATTCAAAGTCAAGTGACTGGAAAAGTCCATCAGAATGGAGTTTCTTCATGCGTTTTACACCAATATGACCGAAACGGCAGTGCCACAAGTATGTGGAATTATCATTATTCATTTTGCATCTTTTAGCATCAATGTTATGGATGTGTGAAGTACTACTATCGAGATCCAACAAGAATAAACCATTTACGTCGGGTGCATGACCATAAAAGATATTACTCATAAAAATAGAACAACCTTTATTCTTTGATTTAAACGAGTAACCGTCTCGCAATAAACAAGATCCAGATATAATGTTCATGCTTAACGCAGGCACCAAATAACAATTATTAAGGTTTAAAACTAATCCCGAAGGTAGATGAAGAGGTAACATCCCGACGGCGATGACATCGACCTTCGATCCATTCCCGAGGCGCATCGTCACCTCATCCCTCGCCAGTCTCCGTTTATTCTGAAGCTCCTGTTTCGAATTGCAAATATGAGCAACCGAACCAGTATCAAATACCCAGGCACTACTAGGAGAACTAGTAAGGTACACATCAATAACATGTATATCAAATATACCTTTGACATTTCCAGCCTTCTTATCCGCCAAGTACTTGGGGCAGTTGCGCTTCCAATGACCTTCTCCCTTGCAGTAGAAACACACAGTGTCCGGCTTAGGACCAGCCTTGGGCTTCATAGGAGCGACAACAGGCTTGCCGCCCCGAGCGGCAGCTGACTTGCCACTCTTCTTGAAGTGTCCCTTTTTGGCTTTAGCCTTCTTGAAACTTGTGGTCTTATTGACCATCAACACTTGATGTTCTTTCTTGATGTCCACTTCCGCAGATTTCAGCATCACGAAAAGCTCATTGAGAGTCTTATTCATGCCTTGCATGTTATAGTTCAGCACAAAGCCTTTGTAACTCGGAGGGAGCGACTGCAGCACCCTGTCAGTGATTAAATCATCTGGGATCACACATCCCAGCTGAATTAGGCACAGTATATAGCCTCCCATTGTCACAACATGTTCACTGACAGAGCTGTGCTCCTCCATCTTACATTTATAGAACTTATCAGAGATCTCATATCTCTCAGCGCGGGTCTGAGTCTGAAACATGGTTTTCAGCTCTTCAACCATCTCATAGGCGCCGTGATGTTCAAAAAGTTTCTGGAGATCAGTATCCAAAGATGTAAGGATGGCACAAGAAACTATAATGTGGTCATCTTTGCGTGTCTCAAAGACGTTATGTTCTGCTTCTGGAGCATCGTCTGCAGGTGGGTCACCTAGCGCAGCATCGAGCACATATTGCTTCTTACACCCAGTGAGGATAATCCTCAGGTTGCAGTGCCAGTCAGTGAAGTTTGAACCAAATGATTTTAGTTTTTCTTTCTCAAGGAATGCGCTGAAGTTGAACTGAGCTATGCGGGCCATGATCTACAACATTTTAGCAAAATAATATTTTAGACTATGTTCATGATAATGAGTTCAGTTTAATCAAATTACTAACGAACTCCCACTTAAATCAACATCCCTCATAGTTGTCTAGTGGTACACGATCCAAATCCACTACACCAAGTCCGATCTTCACGAGAGAAGATGTAGTTTCAATGGTCAACATCAAAATGTTGATGATATCATTCATATGACTCGTGTTTAACCTTTCGCTTTGTTGCGTTCCGAGGCCATGTCTGTACATGCTAGGCTCGTCAAGTTAACCAAAGTATTTTTGCATGTGTAAAACTGGCTTACACCCGTCGTATGTGAACGTAGAGTTTACCACATCGATCATCACGAGATGCTTCAAAACGATGAACTTTTGCGACGGTGCATACTTAGGGAGAACACGTTTATCTTGATATTTAGTGTGAGGGATCATCTTATAATGCTACCGTTGTGCACACGCAAAATAAGATGCATAAAAGGATAAACATCACATGCATAAAATATGTTGACATGGTATAGCCCTTTTATTGCGCCTTGATCTCCATCTTGAACGCACCGACAAGATCTCCATTATGGCACCATCTTGGTCTCCACCTTATGGCATCTTGGTTGTCTACACCACGTTGCATCTACAACTATTGCTAACTCATAGCGATAAAGTAATGCAATTACATGGCGTTTGAAGTTGACATGCATGCCATATAATAAATAATTAAGACAACCATATGGCTCCTGCCAGTTGCCGTACTCATCGACATGCAAGTCGTGAAACATTACAAAACATGATCATCTCATACATTACAAATATATCATATGAACAGTTTGGGCTATACCACATCCCAAGCACCCCTGCAAAAACAAGTTAGACGCCTCTCCCTTATTATTTTTCAATTTTACGTGGCTTCTAGGGTTTTGCATAAGAACCGTTCTTACCCTCGGAAAAAAAAACACAACGTTGATATAACAAATTGCTTCTTAATCTCATAAGAGCCCTCCTTTGTAAATGTGGTTAATACTATGGTAAGAGCGACTGACACCCGCAGGCCGCATGTGCAATACAAGTTGCACGTCAAGTGCGGAACCGGTCTCAATCCAAAGATTGTAAATTTGGTCCGGGCCGCTGCATCAAACCATACCACAAAACCAAAATACACATCGAAGGGTAGCAACAAGAAGATCAACGCCCACAACTCATTGTGTTCTAACCGTACAAAGCACCTACGCATAGAACCTGGCTCTGATACCACTGTAGGAGATTGCGCGATAGAAAACAAAAATTTTCTCTCACATGCGAAGCAACATCCAAGATCCAATCTAGAAGATGCTAGTAACGGGGAGACTAGGTCATCATACCCTCGAAGAACACGCGCGTTGAACGTTTATTTCAACGCAGCTTGGTGAAGTTGTTGGTGAAGTTCGATCCGATTAGCACTGCAAACGAGTAGTACCTCCGGAGGCTTGCACACTTATAGCTCGATGACGTCTCCTTCTTGTTGATCCAGCAAGAAAGAAGGAGAAATAGATGGGATCGATTCCAGCAGCACAACGGCGTGGTGGTGGATATGGTGAAGAGTTTCCCGCGGGCAGGGCTTCGCCAAGCGATGCACGTGAGGGAGGAGGAGGTGTGGAAGGACTTGGGTATACTTGGTGAGCCTCTCCCCTCTCTTATATAGGCAAGGAGGTTGTAGCCACTTCAATTCCCAAGTGAAACCCCCTTCTCTCATTAAAAAGATGGTAACACCTTTCTTTTAAGAGTGGTAACCCTCCCATTGAAGGGCTACCCATTTATTGGCATAATAAACCAAGGAGGGCTGGCCACATGGACTATTTGACCACCCTTGGTCGTCCAAAACAGGTGGGGGCCATAGTGGGACCCTCCGGAACCTTCTAGAACATTCCGACACTGCCGAAAAAATCCCGAACTTTTCCGGAACCCTGAAATCAACTTGCCTTATATAAATCTTTACCTCCGGACTCTTCCGGAGCTCCTCGTGATGTCTAGGATCTCATCCGAGACTCCGAACAATATTCGAACACCATTAATAAAATTATCCCAGAGCTATTCTAGCATTACCGAGCGTTAAGTGTGTGACCCTACGGGTTCGAGAACGTGCAGACATGATCGAGACATCTCTCTGATCAATAACCATTAGAGGGACCAGGATATCCGTAATGACTCCCACACGTTCAACGAAGATCTTTATCGATTGAACCACTATTTCGTGGACTACTATAATCCGTACAAAATTTCCTTTGTCACACGATATTTTACTTACCCGTGATTCGATCGTCGGTATCGCTATACCTAGTTCAATCTCGTTACCTGTAAGTACTCTTTACTCGTTCTGTAATACAACATTCTCTGTGACTAACTCATTAGTCACATGCTTGCAAGCGTTACCGAATGTGCATTACCGAGTGGGCCCAGAGTATATCTCCCCGTCACACGGAGGGACAAATCCCAGTCTTGATTCATGTAATTCAACAAGTACTTTCGGAGATACCCGTAAGACATTTTTATGATCACCCTGTCACGATGTGATGGTTGATGTCCCCAAAGTATTCTTCCGGTACCCGGGAATAACATAATCTCATGGTCTAAGAAACATGATACTTGACAATAAAAGGCATGACAATATAAACTTAATGAAACGATCAATATTGTTATGCTTAGTTGGGTCTGTCCATCACGTCATTCTTCTAATGACATGATCCCATTAATTAATAAACAACTCAGTTTCATGGTTAGGAAACCATAACCATCATTAATTAACGAGATAGTATAGTAGAGGCTTACTAGGGACGCGGTGTTGTTTATGCAACCACACATGCATTATGTTTCCGGTTAATACAATTATAGCATGGAAAATAAACATATATCATGAACACGGAAATATGATAATAACAATTTTATTATTGCCTCTAGGGCATATTTCCAAAAAACACCGCCCTAAGTCCGAGTTCTTGTGTGGTGATCCAATATGAAGAGTACAACCACACATTGGGCTCACTGATCCCTCTCAACCTACTAACTCATCTCTTTCGATGTCCAGATGTCGCAGTAGTTCGGAGTTCTGGTAGGTTTGTGGCCTGGCTACTAAGTGAGAGAACGGCTCAGCCGAGACCGGCTTATGCACCACGCACACATCTTATGGGACCACTTCGGTAAACCGGCCGGGTTACGAATGTGGAAACCATCCCAGATAGGCGTCTTCATTGAACCTGAGTTGGATGTGAGGTAAAAGTTGTGGAGATTATCCTCGCCGACACCCGCTTGAAGGGTGACGAGATCCCGACGGTAACTGATAGTTTCATGTGTGTAGAAGTACACCCCTGCAGGGTTAATAAACTATTCGAATAGCCGCGTCCGCGGTAAGGGACTACTTGGAAAGCTGTGCCTGATTATTAGACAACTTGAACCGGATACTTATAAAACTTTCCAAGATAAGCGTGAGTGCTATGGCGTGCTTTCTCGTGAGAAGTCGAGGAAGGCAACATGGTGGTGTAATTGGTTGGAGACATGTAGTGGACTCGTGTACGCTTCTTACCTCAAGTCTGGTACTCGTAGTTCAGGACTAGGCAAGTCAAAGCTGGCACTTCTTCTTATGAACCCCACCTCCCTTTGCCTTGATACATGTGCATGAGTAGTATAGTTCCTACGTAAGTCTTGTTGAGTACGACTTTGTACTCACGTTTGCTTATTCTATGTTTTAGATGAACCCACTGACCCCGAAGGTGGATTCTTCCTCGAGCTCGACGACTGAAGACCAAACTAGTGTAGTCCCAGTCAGACGACTGGTCCCTCGTGGAGGGCTTGTGTTTAAATAAGGATTCTTAAGCCATTTGTTAAACTTGTCTGTACCCAGACATAATTTTCTTCCGCATGCTTGTTGTAATGTTGGATCATGGTCTCGTGATCTCTGTGTGCACTCTATAAGAGTTATCAATAAAGTTGTATACTTTGTAGAGAATTGCAATGATACCTGCTGTTCATACTAGACATGTGTGCTACGTGTATGATTATAACATGCATGTCTTAGTATGGGTTTTCGAGACCTTAGTTGTTATCTGGCTGGCGGTCCTTTATACACCAAGTGGCCCTTAGATGTGCGCAGCTTGGGGCATCGCGATGCGATTGCTCGTGACTCCGTCACGTGCACACTTTGATGTATGATCGAGCCCGCCCTAGACCCCGACTAAGTGATCGGGCTGGACTAAGTCTATGTAAGGGTTATAATACAATCGATAGTATGGTTGAGGCGACTTGTCTATGAGTATGGGAGTTCACCACCCATATCATTTAGACTTGTGTGCGGACGATGAGGACCCATCTCAGTTGATCATCCGGCCTAGATGGGATGCCCCTCACGTTCGATGCTTTTCGAGAACGTTCTGTGCTTGGCCTTGTCTGCTTAGACAAGTGGGTACGGTTCTTGGCTCTCCATATGATTGTGTTGTAGCGAGTCTTGCATACGCTAACCCCGGTTCCCGACATAGAACCTCTCCCCTTGAGGAGAGGAAAGACACTCCTATTAATGCTATCCAATTGAAAATTAATGAAAATATTAGGATGATGGCTAAATTTAAAGAAAGATGGGCTAGAGAAAAAGAGGAACATGATAGAATTAAGAGCCTTCCTACACACCACACAGTTTCCACTATCCAAATTGTTGAGGACAATCAAACTATTAGCACCCATTGAACTCCTAGTCCCATTGGACCTATTAATGGTGATGCTAATACCTCCACCGTAGAAGAAGAAACTTCTATGAACATAGAGGGTTTCAAACAAGTGAGGCTAGATGACACTACTACCACCTTTGATAGTAGCGATATTGATTTTGATAGTTACACTCTCTCGGAAGTTATTAGGTTTCTACACAAAATATCTAGAGAGCCCCGCACTAGCACACTCAATCTTGCCTTCACGGAGCATATCACAAATGCTCTCATCAAAGCTAGGGAGGAGAAACTTAGGATATAAGCCTCCATACCTAGGAATATAGATGATGGTTGGTGAAAGGGCATGTGCCCTTATGTTTGGTTTTGGCAATTGATGACAATCTTTATGGACTAATGGTTTCCTTGAGTTATACTTTAAGGTTTGTACATAGGCAACGCTTGAAGATCATATGGTGGTTTCAAGGTTGTAGGATGAAGATTTCGTGTTGACCAAGGTGCTCTTCATGGAGCTATCCAAAGATTTGTTAAGGTGATGTGTGCAAGGTCAAGAGGAGCATCACGAAGATATTGTATGCTTGGAGCTTGCCGACCATTCGTTTATAATGGTCGTGTGAAGATGTGCCTAAAAGAGTATCACCCATAATGGAGTGTGGGGGAGATATCTACAAGTCTTCATCGAGCCAGCGGAATCAAGGAAGATGTTCCAACTTGATGCGGGCATGATCGTCATCATCAAGCTCAAGTGGATTATGCGCAAGACAATGGTTTGACTAGATAGGTGTCTAGTTTACCGGTCTCTTGGTAGTAGTTAGGAGACCGTGTTATAGGCTAGGCCGAGTCTTCGTGGAGAGCTCATACCTTTTGCATCCTTGGCATCATCTTTATTGGTTCTTGTTTGGCTTTTCTCCGTGTGAGTTTTGGAGCTTGTGGTCTTCTTCATGACAAGCTCTTGTTCATGGAAAACGGATTTCATATGCGTCTTCTCGTATGTTTTTCGATGTGGGAGATTTGTCGGCTCGTCTCGGTTAGAGGTTTCACACCTCTATTTGGTTGACATTTCTCATTTGCCACTTCTAAATATTTCCATCAAGCTTGAGTTTGCCTTAATCAGAGTTCATTTGCAGAAGTTGTGGCAGTTTAGGGTTTGCCTGTTTCATTTGGAGTTCATCTGTTGTGTGGCCTGGGCTCCCTGTTTCTGCCAGGGCGGTAGTACCGCTCTTGGAGCGGTAGTACTGCGCCACGATAGTACCGTGGGCGAGTACCGCACTCACTACCGTAAGTCCACTGGACTCTGCGGTAGTGGGCACGGTACTGGCCCCTGGTAGTACCGTGGGGCGGTAGTACCGCCCCCAGTGCGGTAGTACCGTGCCACGATAGTACCGCGGGAAAGTACCGCACTCACTACCGTAAGTCCACTGGACTCTGCGGTAGTGGGCACAAAACTGGGCTTCATTAGTACCGTGGGGCGGTAGTACCGCTCCCGGTGCGGTAGTACCGCACCACGGTAGTACCGTTCTCCGAGCGGTAGTACCGTAGTTGGTGGGCTGCCAACGGGTTCTTCCAACGGCTAGATTCGTGGGGGACTATAAAAGGGGGTCTTCTTCCTCCTTTGTCTCCACCGGTTTTGTGCAAGTTCTTCCCCCCCCCCCATTGTTGACCTCTTAGAGCTTGCTTACTCTCTTCCCCTCCTATGATTATTGCTCCTTTTTGAGGGAAAAGAGAGAGGAGGTCTAGATCCACATTCTCCACCAAGCCATCTCTCCTCTATGTGAGGGGAACCTTGTGGATCTAGATCTTGGAGTTCTTCGTGTTCTCCTTGTTCTTCCTCTCATACTCGTCCATAGCTTTTATTGCTTTGGTGGGATTTGAGAGTGGAGGACTTGAGCACTTTGTGTGCTCTTGCCATTGCATTTGGTGCATCGGTTTGAGTTCTCTTCGAGGATTCATTGTAGTAAGTGAAGTTGAGAAGATAGCTACTCTTGAGTGCATTGGCACTCTAGAGCTTGTACCTCGTGGGTGCGTTGGCACCTAGAGGCTTGTGGTTGCGGAGCTCAATAATTGTGGTGGAAAGCTTTGGGACGCTATAGGAGCCTCCAATTCGGTTGTGGAGATAGCCCCGAGCATTTGTACGGGTTCGGTGACCGCCCTCAAGGGTCGCCATTTGTACGGGTTCGGTGACCTCCCTCAAGTGTCCTAATAGTGGAATCACGGCATCTTGCATTTGTAAGAGCGTGAGGAGAAATAGGGTGGCTCTCGTTGGCTTCGTGTGAGCATTGTGCTCCTCACCCTCCCCAAACGGAGACGTACTTCTCGCAAGAGAAGGAACTTAGGTAACAAATCCTTGTCTCCATCGGCTCCACTTGCGGTTATCTCTACCCTTACTTTGAGCAAGCTTATTACATTGTTTATCTTGTGCTTGCTCATATTATTGTACATTGCTTGTCCCATAGGTTGTTATTCTAGTCAACCTATTTACTTGTGCACCTACTTTGTGATAGACTTAGTGTTCTTGTTATATATCTTGCTATCACATAGTTGTTTATCTTGCTTAGTATAAGTTGTTGGTGCACATAGTTGAGCCTAGCTTATTTAGGTTTCTTGCTTGGAAAATTAAACGTTAAGTTTTATTCCGCATTTGTTCAAGCCGAAACTGTAATTATTTTAAATGCCTATTCACCCCGCCTCTAGGCGACATCCACGTCCTTTCAGTTGGGACCCTATGATCAAAATAAAATAAAATAACTTCTCTTGCTATGCTTTATGTGACGTTGGAGCTAGTACCTCCGTCATGCCCAAAAGAATGTATGACATGTTTGAATTGAAACCTTTTGATTCTTTTTCTTTTGGTGTTCCTCTTGTTGATTCTTCCTTAAAGAAACCTTTAGGGAAGATCGACGATGTTCTTATCATTGTCAATGACAATTATGTTCCCATTGATTTTATTATTATGGATATAGAGTGTGAACCTTTATGTCCAATTATTTTCGGACGTCCTTTTCTTCGCACCAATGGTGCTGTTATTTAAATGGAAGAGGGGAATATAAAATTTCAATTCCCTCTCAAAAATGGGATGAAACACTTCCCTAGAAAGAAAATCAAGTTACCTTTTGAGTCCGTTACACGGGCTAGCTATTCTCTCTCTCTTGATAAAACTTGATTCTTCTTTTGCTTTATGCCTAGCTTAAAGACGTAAAAGAAAGCGCTTGTTGGGAGGCAACCCAAGATGTTTTTACTTCTGTTTTTAGTGGTCTTGATGATTGTTACTACTGTAGCAACATCATTGTATCTTTATTTTCAACCTTTGTGCCAAGTTATAGCCTCTTATGATAAGGGAAGCAAAAGTTGTGACATGATGTCCAGAAAACAGATTTTGTCTTCTTGACGGAAAACATCGGAACAAATCACAAGTTCATCTTTTTGAGCTGATTTTTTGACACAGTATTCTCTATACAATTTTGAAACTTTCGTATGTTCTGAGTTTTTTGAGTTTAGTTGCAGAAGTGCCCCGAAAAAATTCTCTACTACCTGCTTTTCTGTTTTTCACAGATTCTGCCACGTTTTGCCTCTCCTTACTTTTGCAAACCTTAAGCTTGCTTTTTCTTTGCAAAAACCTTTTGGAAATCTTGAGAAACAGTAGATCTTCAAGAATATCTTTATATCCAGTGGGGAAAAATTATTTTATTAACGGTACTAACCTCTCTAATCAACTTATGATGAGTTATGTATGAAGGGAGTTTTCAAGTGTGCGATGGAAGATGATGAAAGAAGATCCGGGAGTGTCACGCGCTCAAGCTTGGGGATGCCCCCAAGCATCCCCAATAAATATTCAAGGAGACTCAAGCATCGAAGCTTGGGGATGCCCCCGTGCATCCCCTTCTCCATCAACAATCATCAGTCCGTCCTTCGTCTCACTATATTTTTATCACTTCATGCGTTATGTGCTATGCTTGGAGCGTCCCGCTCTTAGGTTTTATTTTTAGTTTTATTTATCTTTGTTTGCTGTTCATAACAAGTTACACCCCAGTTTACTTTGTGTGGGAGAGAAACACGCTCCACTCCAATCTAGAAAACATCATAGGGTTTTTCATGCTTATCTTTTTACTGTTGTGTGTTCTTTATCTTTTCGTAGCTACTGCCATGTTTAGTTTTAGTTTTAGTTTGTCTTTAGCAAGAGCCTTGACTTTTGTTTAGTTTGTTGCTGGAACTCTCTTTACTTTTCATTTTTATCTTGTTAAGAGAGTTGGTTGTTGCACTGAGTTGTGTCTTGTCTTGAAAGTAGGTAATTGAGGTTGCTATTTAATTTTAGTAGTAACTTGCAATAGTTTTGAGGTATTGATGTGAGTAATGTTTGAACTTTTAGTGTCAAGATATCTAGCCTATTAGTGATAGGTGTCGTATTTTGGGCAATCCGTGTTTATTATCAAAACCTACAAAAACTAGTTTAGAACTCTAGCTACTTGATGGATCACTAATCTTCTGAGGGATCGGATATTAGAGTA
Organism: Bromus sterilis; assembly: GCA_950022295.1. Classification (NCBI taxonomy): domain Eukaryota; kingdom Viridiplantae; phylum Streptophyta; class Magnoliopsida; order Poales; family Poaceae; genus Bromus; species Bromus sterilis. Next base: position 22,271,926 of record OX465596.1, on the reverse strand, counting down.
CACTCACGTACCATGAGTCGAGGATGCGCAAGGATAACCAAACCCCCATAAACTCCTCCTCGGGGTACTTGTCTCTTTTTGAACCTCCTTATTAGATTGAGAGTTACCGATAATAAGTGCATGAGTTCTTCGGACTAATGTAAGTATTGAAAGTTGACACTTCCACCTCCTCATATTTGCTAGCCTCTTCCGTGTTGTGCATTGCCTTCTTCTCACTCCGAGAGTTGGCGTCCACCTTCGCCGACACATCCAAACCCTTGGCATGATACGCTCTGTCATCATAAACCTTGTTATATCTTTCCTCAAAACAGCCACCATACCTACCTATCAAAGCATTTTCGTAGCCTTTCCGAGATATATTGCCATGAAACATCCATCTTCATGTCATACATGTTCCTGCTACACTGGCAGAGGAAAAATTGCATAGATCAAGATAGCTACATCTTATTTATGATTTGAGTACCTTGTAAAGTGTGAAAGATCTTCTATAACCTCTTGTAAATTAGAGTGTTGCCCTTAAGTGAGGAAAAGGTCCCAAAGTGGATAAAATAAAAGATCCCAAAGAGAACAAATGAGAGTTAAATAGAAAGAGCCATCGAGGCCACCAAAAAAATACAAAAAAAAAGAAAAAAATAAAAAAATAAAAAGATAGAAAGGGGCAACACTACTATCTTTTTGAAAGATCCACACTAGTACTCCCTCTTATCCTTGTACTCCATAGAGATGATCATTCATGCATATAGCTATGTGGGGACCTTCACACTATAAAACTTGGCTTGCATATTCCAAGGATGAGCCTCCTCAAAAGAGAGCTAGGTCTTCATGAACGAGCAAGTTAGATGTACCCTCCACTAGTTCCATTGAGTGCTTTATAGCTCATATGTGCATCCGTTGCATGGCAATCCCTACTCCTCACATCATATCTATCATTTGGCCTTCTCGCTTATGATTGTCCTCATTGATGTGAACCATTCTCACCTTTTTGTCTTCCTCCTCCACCATATTTCTCTCTTTGCCATCCTAAGTGTCAACTATCGTGCTTACGCTCATCCATTCGATGAGTGCTCAAAATATTGAAAATGAGTGGATCAAATTGACTTGTACCTGGCTAGTGGTTTGGGACGAGTCAAGATAAGATTCCAAAGAAGACTAAGTGTGAAAATTTAGTAGATTGAGTTCTCAACAAAAATACTTTTTTCTCGTATTCACTATCGCCCTTCTTGCACGCAAACACCATTTCGAGACATTCGAGTCACGGACAGCGAGAGCTCTTGCACCTAATGTTCTTTCGTTGCTTGTTTCAATGCTAATATAGACTCTTGCATGTTATGACTTGAATTGAATCACATAACTTGATTGCTTTACTTTTCAAAGTTCTTATATGGTTGCTAGCATGTCACCACAGAAATTATGCTTGTTATCATTTACCTACTCGAGGACGAGCAGGAATTAATCTTGGGGATGTTGATACGTTCCAAACGTATCTATAATTTCTGCTTGCTCCATGCATGTTTTGTGTGATATTGCTATGATCTAGATACACTTTTGATCATATTTGGACTAACTTATTAACTCAGTGCACCACAGTGCCAGTTCCTATTTTTTGCTGTTTTTCTATTCCAGGTTTCCCCCATATTAAAAGTCCTCCAAAAATTCGGGAAACATCGGATAAAAATCAGCGTAACGGGAACCCCGAAGGAGGGCCGGGGGGCCACCACCAGGGACCCAGGCGGCCACCTGGAGCGGCCTAGGGTCTGGCAGCGCCAGGGGGGGGGGGGCGCCTGGACTCCTGGTGGACCCCCTGGCTGCCCCCTCCGCCTATATATCTCGCCTCTGTTTCGCCGCCGCCGCGCTTCCAAGATCGGGAGCGCCAGCAGACCTCTTCCCGGCACCTTACCAGAGGGAGGATTGACCTCCGGGAGCTTCCCCTCCACCATGGACGCTTCCCGGATGTGCCATGAGTAGTTTCCTTTGGACCATAGGTCTGTGGTCAGTAGCTATGTGATGTTCTCCTCCCCTCTTTGTTCTTCATGGTTTATACCTCATGAGCTTCCCTACATGATCGAGGAACATATGTAATCTTTCTTTTGTTGCTATGCTGAGTTTGATGGGATCTTATGGATTATGAGATTATGTTCAGATTGTGATAGAGTAATATATTTGGTTCTTATCATTTATATTTTTGTTCCAAAGTAATTCTTGCATGTTCTCCGTTGCTGTTTATTGCTTTGGCCAAGTAGTAGGTAGTAACTCCAAGAGGGAACGTTATGCTCGATTGTGGGTTCATGCCCCCTGATGACACGCTTGAGTGACAGAAACATGAGACTAGGGGATGTGTTGTTGCCACAAGGGGGAAAACAATGGTGCTTGTAACCGTGGTTTGTAAGGATTGTTTACTTTACGCAAAGTGCTTTTTAATGCAATTGTCTGTTGATTTGGGTTTACACTTTGGGTGGGGCTCGCAACTTAATAGCAGCGAGATGTTCTGGATAGATATCTCAAGGTGGATGATTAGTAGTAGATGCAGTTGGATTTCAGTCTACTTATTTTGGCGTACTGCCCATGCTTTTGAGCCTCTTCCTTTCTTTGTAGCATAGTTAGCATTGCGGTGCGTTTATAATCCTATCAATTTCCCATCTGTAATTTGTTTACCTCGCATAGCAGTTTTATCGTCTTTTGGTAGAGAGACATCACTAGTGAACATCACGGGACCCCGGTCCATATCCTCATCATTGTTTACACGCTTATTTACTTTTCCTCTTTTACTTTCAGTTGCTATCATCATTATCATTATCCCTTGTGTTTTTATCCTTTGGAAATAACAAGACCGGAGAGATTGACAACCTCTCTGAACTTCGTTGGGAGCAAAGTTATTTGTGTTGTGTGCATGTCCACGTCAGTTGCGCCGCTGACACCTACTTATCATCTCCGGAGTCCTACTGGTCGATACTCAACCTTGGTGTCTTCACCCAGGGAAACTTGCCGCTACGCTGCATCTCACCTTCCACTTGGGGTAACCAACGAAGAGCGAGAAGAAATTATCATCTCTCGTGTATCATAAACGAAATATATAACTCATCACGATCTCAACATAATCTCATAATCCATCGGATCCCAGCAAACAGAACATAGCAACAGCAGGAAAATTAAGTAGGTGCCTTGATCATGTAGGGCACTCACAAGGTCTAAACATTGAAGAGCATGGGTAGATAGAAGACATCACATAGATACCGATCATGGACCCATGGTCCAAGGTAGACTACTCACGGCACATCCGAGAGGCGTCCATGGTGGTGGAGAGGTCCCCGGAGGTCAATCCTCCCTACGTCAGAGTGCCGGGAAGAGGTCTTCTGGCGCTCCCTATCTTGGAAGCGCGACGACGGCAGAACAGAGAGGTAAATTGCGATGCGGGCTTCTCCTCGAGGGTTTCTGTGACGAAGGGTAAAAATAGATCAAGTTTGCCATCTGCCATTAGAGTTGGAACACAAAGCTTTCTGGGCTGTTGGAGAGCTTAATGCTAATCCCAAAGTTAGCTGGTGAAATGGGTCTCATGAACTTGACTTCTCTAGATGAGTGGAGAAGTGAAGCTTACAAGAGTGCTAAAATGTTTAAGGAAAAGGTAAAGAAGTGGTTGATACGTCCAAAACGTATCTATAATTTCTGCTTGCTCCATGCATCTTTTGTGTGATATTTCTATGATATTGATGCACTTCCATACACTTTTGATCATATTTGGACTAACCTATTAACTCAGTGCACCCCAGTGCCAGTTCATGTTTTCTGCTGTTTTTGTATTTCAGGTTTTCCCATTACTTAAAGTGCCAGAAAAATTATGGAAAAAATATAGGAAAAATCAGCGAACAGGAAGCTTCGGGAAGAGCCAAAGTGGGGCCAGAGGGGAGCCAGAGGTGGCCCAGGAGGCCACCTGGCGCAGCCACCTGGCGCGGCCACCCCCTAGGCCGCACCAAGGGAGCGTCTGGGGCCCCTGGTCCACCTCTGGCTGCCCCCCTTTGCCTACATATATCTCTCGTCCCGAAACCCTCGAGGACAGAACCCTTTTTTGCGATCTCTCATCTGTTACGCCGCCGCAGCGCTTCCAAGATCGGGAGCACCAGGATCCCTCTTCCCGGCACCCTGTCTAAGGGAGGAACCACCTCCGGGAGCTTCTCCACCACCATGGATGCTTCCCGGATGAACCGTGAGTAGTCCATCTTGGACCATGGTTCCATGATCAGTAGCTATGTGATGTTCTCCTCCCCTCTTTGTTCTTCATGGTTTAGACCTCCTGAGCTGCCCTACATGATCGAGGCACATATGTAATCTTTCTGCTGTTGCTATGCTGAGTTTGCTGGGATCTGATGGATTATGAGACTATGTTCATATTGTGTTTGAGTAATATATTTGACTCTCCTCTTTTATATATATCTTCTTAAGTAATTCTTGCATGTTCTCCGTTGCTGTTTATTGCTTTGGCCAAGTAGTAGGTAGTACCTCCAAGAGGGAGCATTATGCATGACTGTGGGTTCATGCCCCCTGATGACTAGCTTGAGTGACAGAAACATGAGTCTAGGGGATGTGTTGTTGCCACAAGGGAGAAAACAATGGTGCTTGTACTTGCGGGTGCAAGGATTGTTTACTTTACGCAAAGTTCTTTAATGCAGTTGTCTGTTGCTTTGAGTTTACACTTTGGGTGGGATTCACAACTTAATACCAACGAGATGTTCTAGATAGATATCTCAAGGTGGATGATTAGTAAGTAGATGCAGATGGATTTCGGTCTACTTGTCTTGGCGTACCGCCCAAGCTTTTGAGCCTCTTCTTTCTTTGTAGCATAGTTAGCATTGGTTGGCGCACATAATCCTGTCAATTGCCCAGCTGTAATTTGTTTACCATGCATGGCTATTTTATCGTCTTTTGGGAGAGAGACATCACTAGTGAACATCATGGGACCCCGGTCCATATTTCCACCACTGTTTACACCCGCTATTTATTTTCTGCTTTATTTCCTTTTCTGTTGCTATCGCTATCATTATTATCCCGTGCGTTTGATCCTTTGTAAACAACAAGGCCGGAGGGATTGACAACCTCTCTGTACTCGTTGGAAGAAAAGTTATCTGTTGTGTGTGCAGGTCTACGTCAACCGCCTAATTGCTGGCGCCGTTGTCACCTTCCTGTCGTTGTCGGAGTCCTACTGGAGAAAAACCTTGGTATCTTCACCGAGGGAAATTTCATGTTGTCTACATCTCAACCTTCCACTTTGGGTAACCAACGAGGGGCGAGAAGCCATCAAAGCCAATTTCTGGCGCCGTTGCCGGGGACTGCACTCTTCAAGATAGGGGAGTTGCACACTGTCTTTTATCTTTGCATTTTAGTCTTGTTAGTTTACCTTTCAGTTTTTGCTTTAGTGTCCCTTATAAAAAAATCAAAAAAATAGTTACCTTGCTTTTAGTTATCCTTTCTGTTTAGCCAAGCATGTTAGGATTTGGTGCCTTGAGGGAATCGGAGGTCCAAGATTTCCATCAAAGGGATGGAGAAAATATGAAGAAGGCATGGGACAGAATTTCTGATGTGCATAGGAGAATTATGCCTTGGATACCTATAAAAATTGTGCTTAGAAATTTTTACCATGGTCTTTTTAATGGTTCAAACACTCTCTTGATATTATAGCCGAAGGAGATTGCTTAGATTGTGATGAAGCTAGAGCTCTTGAAATTATACATGGTCTATCTAGTTACTTTGTTTATGATCATAGTTTTGATACTGTTATAGATAGACTTGATACTATTGAAAAGAGAATGGATGCTCTAGACTTGAGAGAAGTAAAGAAACCCAAGCCAAATAAGAAAGATGTTTACGAGATAGATGGTGACTGGGAACACTTTGTTAGAATTAACATCTCTAATCAAGACTTCCTTGCTTTTTGTGACATTGGATCCATGGTTTCTACTATGCCACAAGTTGTTTATGATTCTTTAAAATTTAACATGGACAAATTGTCATCCTATCATGAACATGATAATGGAGATATTTCTGAGATCCAGGGAAGGATAAAAGATGTACCAGTTACATTCCTTAAAGGGATTGCAATGGTTGATTTCTTCCTCATGAAGCCAAACCAAGGAAACATAGTGCTTGGAAGGGATTTCCTCTGGGCCGTAAAGGGCTTCATTGATATAGGTAAGGGACAAATACACCTACGCGGGAAGGCAAAAGGTATGTACCCCTTTCCTAAAAGAAACAAGGATGAACTTGTTGAGGAACCATTTGAAGCGATTTACAACTCCGATTATTATGATGACTTTTGATTCCTCTTTTTTGCATCATGCCTAGCTTAAAGGCATAAAAGAAAGTGCTTTTGGGAGGCAGCCCACAAAGAATTAGGTTTATTTTACTTTTGTTGTGTCTTGATGTTTGTTACTACAGTAGCAACATCATTGTATCTTTACTTTTCAGCTTTGTGCCAAGTTTAGCCCCCGATTGCAAGAAAGTTCAAAAGTTGTGACGTGCTGTCCAGAAAACAGATTCTGTCCTTGGACAAAAAAAATCAAATAAAATCACCAGATCATCTTTTTGATCTGATTTTTTTGAAAGCGTTCTCTATATAATTGGCTTTCGAGCATCTGTTCTGAGTTTTTTTATTTGAGTTGCAGAAGTGCCCCAAAAAAATTATTTACTACCTGCTGGTCTGTTTTTCACATATTCTGTCATGTTTTGCGTTTTCTTCGTTTTGCAAACCTTAAGCTTGATTTTTCTTTGCAAAAACATTTTGGTGATCTTGAGAAACAGTAGCTCATCAAGAATATCCTTATTTCCAGTAGAGAAAAATTATTTTATTGTGGGTACTAACCTCGCTAATCCGATTATGATGAGTTATGTATGAATGGAGTTTTCAAGTGTGCGAGGGAAGATGATAAAAGAAGATTCAGGAGGGTCAAACGCTCAAGCTTGGGGATGCCCCCGTGAACCCCCAAGAAATATTCAAGAACACTCAAGCATCTAAGCTTGGGGATGCCCCCATGCATCCCCTTCTCCATCAACAATTATCAGTTCGTCTTTCGTTCCACTATATTTTTATCACTTCATGCGTTATGTGTTATGCTTGGAGCATCTTGCTCTTTATTTCCTTTTTAGTTTTCTTTAGCTTTGCTTGCTGTTCATAACAAGTTATAACCCAGCTTTCTTTGTGTGGGAGAGAAACACACTCTACTTCACCCTAGAACACAACATAGGATTTTCATGCTTATCTTTGTTGTGTGTGTTCTTTATCTTTTTCGTAGCTGCTGTCATGTTTAGCTCTTAGTTTTCATGCTTATATTTTTAAGAGATTTTGTTTAGTTTGTTGTTGGAACTCTCTTGAGTTTTCATGTTTATCTTGTTTAGAGAGTTTGCCTGTTGCAGTGAGTTGTGTGTCTTGACTTGAAGTAGGTAATTGAGGTTGCTATTCAATTGTAGTAGTAACTTGCAATAGTTTTGAGTTATTGCCATGAGTAATGTTTGAACTTTTGGTGTCAAGAGCTTTAGCCTATTAGTGATAGATGTCGTATTTTGGGTAATCCGTGTTTATTTTCGAAAAAACTACAAAATTAGTTGAGAACTTTAGCTACTAGATGGATCACTAATCTTTGGAGGGATCGAATATTAGATTACACTCACGTACCATGAGTCGAGGATGTGCAAGGATAACCAAACCCCCATACACTCCTCCTCGGGGTACTTGTCTCTTTGTGAACCTCCTAATTAGATTGAGAGTTACCGATAATAACATGAGTTCTTTAGACTAATGTGAGTATTCGAAAGTTGACACTTCCACCTAGCCATATTTTTCTAGCCTCTTCGGTACCGTGCATTGCCCTTTATCACCTCGAGAGTTGGCGCATAATTCGCCGGTGCATCCAAATCCTTGGCACGATACGCTTTGTCATCATAAGCCTCATTATATCCTTCCTCAAAACAGCCACCATACCTACCTATCAAGGCATTTCCATAGCCTTTCCGAGATACATTGCCATGCAACATCCACCTTCTCATGACTTGATCTTCATGTCATACATGATTTTGCTTGATCGATGAGCCGCATGCTAGTTGGGCCTTGCCCTAATCATTGCTACATGACGCGCTAGTATCATTGCATATCCTGCTACACTGGCAGAGGCATACATTTGCATACTTCATGATAGTTTCATTTTCTATATGTTGAGTGCTTTTGTAAAGTGTGAAAGATTTTCTATACTTCTTGTAATATATAGAGTGTTGCCCCTAAAGTGAGGAAAAGATCCCAAAGAGGACAAAATCAAAAGAACCCAAAGAGGACAAATGAGAGTTAAATAGAAAGAGCCATTGAGGCCACCAAAAAAATAAAAAATAGAAAAAAGAGAAAAAGAAATAAAAAGAGAGAAGGGGCACACTACTATTCCTTTTGAGAGATCCACACTCGTATTCCGTCTTATATCTTGTACTCCATAGAGATTATCATTCATGCATATAGCTATGTGGGGACCTTCACACTATAGAACTTGGCTTGTATATTCCAATGATGAGCCTCCTCAAATGAGCTCTAGGTCTTCTTGAGCAAGCAAGTTGGATGCACCCCCGCTAGTTCCATTGGAGAGCTTACCTTAGCTCATATGTGCATCCGTTGCATGGCAATCCCTACTCCTCACATCATATCTATCATTTGGCTTCCTCTCGCCTATGATTGTCCTCATTGATTTGAGCCTTTCACACCTTTTTTGTCTTCCTCCCCCATCATTTTTCTCTCTTTGCCATCCTAAGTGTCAACTTTCTTGCTTACGCTCATCCATTGCATGAGTGCTCAAAATATCGAAAGAGAGTGGATCGTTTTGACTTGTACCTGGCTAGTGGTCTGGGGATGAGTCAAGATAAGATTCCAAACAAGACCAAGTGTGAAACTTTAGTACATAAATTTCTCAACAATAAAAACTATGTTTTCCTCTCTCGTATATCCCTATCCCCTTTCTTGCACGCAAACACCATTTCGAGACATTCGAGTCACGGGCAGCGAGAGCTCTTGCACCTTTATGTTCTTATGTTTCTTGTTTCAATGCTAATATAGACTCTTTCCTGTTATGACTTGAATTGAATTACATGCCTTGATTGCTTTACTTAAAAGTTCTTATATGGTTGGTAGCATGTCACCACAGAAATTATGCTTGTTATCATTTACCTACTGGAGGACGAGCAGGAATTAAGCTTGGGGATGTTGATACGTCCAAAACGTATCTATAATTTCTGCTTGCTCCATGCATCTTTTGTGTGATATTGCTATGATATTGATGCACTTCCATACACTTTTGATCATATTTGTACTAACCTATTAACTCAGTGCACCCAGTGCCAGTTCCTGTTTTCTGCTGTTTTTGTATTTCAGGTTTTCCCATTAATTAAAGTGCCAGAAAAATTTCGGGAAAAATATAGGAAAATTCAAAGTACAGGAAGCTTCGGGAAGAGCCAAAGTAGGGCCAGAGCGGAGCTAGGGGTGGCCCTGGCGGCCACCTGGCGCGGCCACCCCCTAGGCCGCGCTAGGGGGGAGCTAGGGGTGGCCACCTGGCGCGTCCACCCCCTAGGCCGCGCCAGGGGGGCGCCTGGGGCCCCTGGTCCACCTCTGGCTGCCCCCCTTCGCATATATATCTCTCGTCCCGAAACCCTCGAGGACAGAACCCTTTTTCACGGTCTCTCCTCTGTTCCGCCGCCGGAGCGCTTCCAAGATCGGGAGCACCAGGAGCCCTCTTCCCGTTACCCTGCCGGAGGGAGGAACCAACTCCGGGAGCTTCTCCACCACTAAGGATGCTTCCCGGATGAACTGTGAGTAGTCCACCTTGGACCATGGGCCCATGATCAGTAGCTATGTGATGTTCTCCTCCCCTATTTGTTCTTCATGGTTTAGACCTCGTGAGCTGCCCTACATGATCGAGGCACATATGTAATCTTTCTGTTGTTCCTATGCTGCGTTTGCTGGGATCTGATGGATTATGAGACTATGTTCAGATTGTTTTTGAGTAATATATTTGATTCTCCTCTTTTATATTTATGTTCTTGAGTAATTGTTGCATGCTCTCCGTTGTTGTTTATTTCTTTGGCCAAGTAGTAGGTAGTGACTCCAAGAGGGAGCGTTATGCATGATTGTGGGTTCATGCCCCCTGATGACTAGCTTGAGTGACAGAAACATGAGTCTAGGGGATGTGTTGTTGCCACAAGGGAGAAAACAACAGTGCTTGTACTTGCGGGTGCAAGGATTGTTTCCTTTATGCAAAGTTCTTTAATTCAGTTGTCTGTTGCTTTGAGTTTACACTTTGGGTGGGATTCGCAACTTAATACCAGCGAGATGTTCTGTATAGATATCTCAAGGTGGATGATTAGTAGGTAGATGCAGATGGATTTCGGTCTACTTGTCTTGGCCTACCGCCCAAGCTTTTGAGCCTCTTCCTTTCTTTGTAGTATAGTTAGCATTGGTTTGCGCACATAATCCTGTCAATTGCCCAGCTGTAATTTGTTTACCTTGCATGGCTATTTTATCGTCTTTTGGGAGAGAGACATCACTAGTGAACATCATGGGACCCCGGTCCATATTTCCAGCACTGTTTACACCCGCTATTTATTTTCTGCTTTATTTCCTTTGCTGTTGCTATTGCTATCATTATTATCTCGTGTGTTTGATCCTTTGTAAACAACAAGGCCAGAGGGATTGACAACCTCTCTGTACTCATTGGGAGCAAAGTTATCCGTTGTGTGTGCAGGTCCACGTCAACCGCCTAATTGCTGGCGCCGTTGTCACCTTCATGTCGTTTTCGGAGTCCTACTGGAGACAAACCTTGGTATCTTCACCGAGGTAAATTTGTTGATGTATACATCTCAACCTTCCACTTTGGGTAACTAATGAGGGGCGAGAAGCCATCAGTGGCATGATAGAAGGATTTTAAAACGTGAATTTAATGTTGGTGATAAAGTTTTGTTGTTTAGATCGCGTTTCAGGTTTTTTCCAGGTAAGTTACTTTCCAGATGGGAAGGACTATTTCATATCAAAGAAGTTTACCGCTCTGGTGCAATCAAGATTAACAATTTTGATGGCACCAAACCTCAAGTTTTGAATGCGCAAAGACTCAAGCATTACATGGCGGGAGACCCTGACAATGTTGATGTAAATTTAATACACACAACAACTCATGAAGAATATGTTGCAGCCCAGTTTCATACACCAGCAGAAGCAGAATAATAAAAGGTATGTATTACGGTAAGGAAACATCGCGAACCGCCATAAAAGTTCCATATTACGAGTTTTTGCAAAATTAGGAAAATTCGAAGCCTGATTGGAGCCGTAGAGGAGCTCCAAGGGGGCCAGGAGCCCGCTAACGCGGCCTACCTCCTGGCCGCGCCGGGAGGCCGCCTGGACACCCTGGAGTCCGCCTCCGACTCCGCTTTGGCTCGTTGCCTTCCTTCTGCTGTAGAAATTTTTTGCTATATATTTGCCCGGATAGCCCCTACACGGTATCTCGCGATTTCGTGTGTTTTCTTCTCGAGTTGTTTTTGCGAGGAAATCTTTTAGCTAGACCTAGGTGCCATGGCATCCCCAAGTTCCCCCAAGGATAAGTTCGTCGTCAATGTCATCTACCCTTTCCTCGCCGAGGTGAAGAAGCACCCTCAAACCGTCCGGTTAGAGGATGGTGTTCTCCACCAAGAAGATCTAAAGGAACCTGTCGGGACCCGGGGTTAGCGTATGCAAGCCTCGCTACAACACAATCATATGGAGAGCCGAGAACCGTACCCACTTGTCTAAGCAGACAAGGCCAAGCACAGAACGTTCTCGGAAAGCATCGAACGTGAGGGGCATCCCATCCAGGCCGGATGATCAACTGAAATGGGTCCTCATCGTCCGCACACAAGTCTAAATGATATGGGTGGTGAACTCCCATACTCATAGACAAGTCGCCTCAACCATACTATCGATTGTATTATAACCCTTACATAGACTTACTCCAGCCCGATCACTTAGTCGGGGTCTAGGGCGGGCTCGATCATACATCAAAGTGTGCACGTGACGGAGTCACGAACAATCGCATCGCGATGCCCCAAGCTGCGCACATCTAAGGGCCACTTGGTGTATAAAAGACCGCCAGCCAAATCACAACTAAGGTCTCGAAAACCCATACTAAGACATGCATGTTATAAACATACACGCATCACACATGTCTAGTATGAACAGCAGGTATCATTGCAATTCTCTACAATGTATACATCTTTATTAATAAATCTTACAGAGTGCACACAGAGATCACAAGCATGTGATCCAACATTACAACAGACAAGCGGAAGCAAAGTAGGTCTGAGTACAGACAAGTTTAACAAATGGCTTAGAGAAGCCTTATCAAAAAAACAAGCCCTCCACGAGGGAACCAGTCGTCTGACTGGGACTACACTAGCTTGGTCTTGGTCTGAGTCTTCATTCTTCGAGCTTTAGTTAGAAGTCACCATCGGGGGTCGGTGGGTTCATCTAAAACATAGATTAAGCAAACGTGAGTACAAAATCGTACTCAGCAAGACTTACATAGGAACTATACTACTCATGCATGTATCAAGGTAAAGGGAGGTGGGGTTTCACTTGCAGAAGTGCCAGCTTTGACTTGGCTAATCCTGAACTACGAGTACCAGACTTGAGGTAAGAAGCGTACACGAGTCCACTAATTTCTCCAACCAATTACACCACTATGGTGCCTTCCTCGACTTCCCCACGAGAAAGCACGCCATAGCACTCACACTTATCTTGGTGTGTTTTAGAAGTATCCAGTTCAAGTTGTCTAATAATCAAGCTAAGCTTTCCAAGCAGTCCATAACCGCGGACGCGGCTATTCGAATAGTTTTGTTAACCCTGTAGGGGTGTACCGCTACACACACGTGTCATTAGTTACCGCCTTTTGCGTGTCACCGTTCAAGAGATGACAGCGAGGATGCCACCACAACTGTTACCTCATAGCCGATCTAGTCCATGAAAGCCGCCTATCTGGGTTGTCTTCCACTATCGTGAACCCGACCGGTTTACCGAAGTGGACCCAGACGATGTGGGCGAGGTGCGAAAGCCGGTCTCGGATGAGCCGTTCTCTCACTTGGCTACCAGGCCACAATACCTACAGAAATCCGAACTACTGCGACATCTGGACATCGAAGGGGATGAGTTAGTAAGCTGAGAGGGGTCAGTGAGCCCAATGTGTGGTTGTACTCTTCATCTTGGATCACCACACAAGAACTCGGACTTAGGGCGGTGTTCAACGAGACAACCCACCGTGTACTCCTACACAGCCTCTCATCGTTCACCTTGTATTAGGGTAGATTCACCAACACTTTTCTACCATCAACATCATGATCACTACCATCCCGACTCACATAATAGTATCATCATGGTATCACTCTAAGCATGAAATAAGTAGTAACAATTGCAGGGGCCACATGATATAAATCAACTCCTACATTTTCTAGGATTGTGGTTTGCTTACTACTGTGACAAAATGATAGGTCATGCAAAGGAATGGGTTCATCTATGCGGTAGAAACGCATCATGGTAATCATCCTATACAATGCATAAGCGAGACATGAGAGGGAAGTGGGATTTTATCGACATGATCAATGGGGTTTTGCTTGCCTTGCTGACGGGGTTCAGTCACGGGGTCTTCAACGAAGGGGGTCGCCTCCGATTCCGGTTGCACGTCTATCAGCAACATGACAATCATAGGATCAACATAATGTACAATGCACAATCACATGAATAAGATTGAGATGGTGATGTTCATGGTACTGATGTGTTGAACATTCCATTTAAAAGGAGCATATTGCATTTGAATTGCAAATTCAAACTCCCGTTGATTTATCGACGAATTTCAAATGCATTTGAATGCATGAAAGTTCATTTGAAAAGGTTGATCATGAAGTGATGTGGTATATTTGAGAAAATGTTTCTGATGTGGGGGGTTGAAACCATTCAAATTAAGTGTGTTGCAAACTCAATTGCAAAATCACTCCAAATTTGAATTTGAAAAGGATCCATATGCATGTTTGCTACTGTTCACCCATTTTAAAATGGTCAAACATGAAAACAAATTGCATATTCATAATCCTTGTATTTTTCTGATAATTTTAGACATATTATTTGTCCAAGTTGGAGTTAGGATTAAAAAGTTATGGAATTTCAAAGTTTAATCTATTTTCTGGAATTTTCTGAATTAATTAAAACGATTTAATTCCTTTACTGCGTCAGCCTGGCGCAGTGCTGACGTCAGGGGGCAGCTGACGAGTGGGGCCCTGCTGTCAGTGGGGGGGTTTAAACCCGGTTAGTTAAACTAACCAGGGGTTAGTTAGTGGCCTTGGGCCCATGGTTCAGTGTCACTAGGGTGCTGGTTAGTGTTAATTAAACACGGCCACGTCGGCCCGCCGGCGTTGAGTCGCCGGTGACCACGGGCACGGAGGAGGGCTCTCCGGAAGAGGTTCCCGACCACCTCTGGGCACGCCGCCACCATCAGGATGAAGCCCGCGCAAGCGCGAGTCCATCTGGCCATAGCAGCGCCACAGGGGTGGACGAAATCCACGCCGGCGACGAGCTTGGCGGCGGCCATGGCTTGGGTTTGATGCATACGTCGTTGTACTTCACGAAAACGAGCGTGGACGAGTGCAACGTGGCTCTAGGTCGTCCATGGCGGCGACGGAGCTCGGCCCCCATGGTGGAATGGCACAGAGGACGCTAGGTCTCGCGTTAACTTGGGGAAAACAGGGAGAAGCTCACCCTGAGCTCAATTGTGCAGGCGGTGAGGCAAACGGTGGCGTGAAGGAGACGAATTCGTCGGCGGGATTCGGGGGTCCGGCGACAGCTCGTTGAAGAATCCGGTGGCTACAGGGGCTCCGGCCTCGATTCCCTTTGCACGGCGATGAAGACGAAAGTGTAGAGCTCGATGGACAAGGCGGCCTGGGCTAGCTCGGCCGGTGGCCGCGTCGGAGCACGGCGGCCGCTCCGGCTAGGCTCGGTGGTGCGCGAAAACGACAACGAGGAGGAAGGGGGTGAGCCAGAGGAGGGGAGGAAAGGAGAGGGGGCCTTCCAGGCGTCGTCTTGGCGAGGAGATAAGCTCGGGGGAGAGGCATAGACGGCCTGGCCGTCGCGGTGTCCTCGACGTGCTCGGCATGCTCGACAGCGAGCAGGTTGAGGAAGACGACAACTGCGCCGGGTGGGCTGGGTCGTGGAAGGTAAGTTGGGCCCGAGGCCCAGGTAAGTGGGCTCACTTCTGTTTTCCCTTTTCTGCTGTAATTGTTTCTGTTTTTCTTTTCTGTAAATTTTTTTTGGCTATGATAAAATATCAAACCATTTTATAAAATGTTGAAACTTTTTATATGGCCTCATAATAATATAGACTAGCCACTTATAAAGTTTGAACATTTTTAAAATTCAAATAATTTGAATCTTAACTCAAATAGGGTTTTTTGATTAATTCCAAGGCACTGTTTGAAAATTTGAAAAGTCCATGAGAATGGGGTGGGTCCCACATCACTTGATATGTGATCACACTCATTTATAAGACTTTTCAAAAATCTAACATGAAATTTTGGAGAAGATTTTTATCTGGCCTTTTGGAATAATTCATCTGGGGGGTTTTCTTCTCCCATTTTGATTTCTTTTTTAAATTTTTATCATGATGCAAAGGCCTATGCTTAACCTAGCACATACCTAACTTGGGGTTGTGACAACTCGCCCCCACTCAAAAGAATCTTGTCCCGAGATTCAGAAGTCTGCGGGAGGAAGGAGGGATACTCGACACTGAGACGGTCTTCTCTTTCCCACGTAGCTTCTCTCTCTGAGTGGTGTGACCATTGCACTTTCAGAAACCTAATCTTCTGATGACGAGTGACGCGCTCTGCGGAATCAAGAATACGAACAGGGTATCCTCGATAAGAAAGGTCATCTTGGAGATCAAGCGTTTCATGGTCGACTTCGCGGATGGGGTCCTTGAAGCAACGCCTGAGTTGGGACACATGGAATACATCATGTACTCGGGAAAGTTGCGGGGGTAGTTCAAGTTGGTAGGCAACTTCTCCACGTTTGGCAAGAATGCGGAAAGGTCCGATGTAACGTGGGGCCAACTTACCTTTGATACCGAAACGTTGGGTTCCCTTCAGAGGAGTAACACGGAGGTAAGCCTTCTCATCCAGATTGTAGCTCTCTTGCCTATGATGACGATCATAGTAGATTTTCTGACGAGACTGGGCTGCTTTCAATTGATCACGAACAATGCGAGCTTGCTCTTCTGCTTCCTTGATCATATCCGGTCCAAAGAATTGTCTTTCACCGGTTTCTGACCAGTTAAGGGGTGTTCGACATCGTCGTCCATATAGGAGTTCAAAAGGAGGCATGTTCAGACTAGATTGAAAACTGTTGTTATAAGCAAATTTGGTGAATGGAAGAGAATTCTCCCAATTCTTTCCGAATGAGATAACACAAGCTCTGAGCATGTCTTCAAGAATTTGGTTAGCCCTTTCGACTTGACCGCTAGACTGAGGATGAAAAGCTGTACTGAAGGAGAGATGAGTTCCCATAGCATGTTGGAAGCTTCCCCAAAATATAGAGGTGAAAAGGCTACCACGATCAGAATTGATTTCCAAAGGAACACCATGAAGAGACACAATTCTAGAGACGTACAAGTCCGCTAACTGGCTAGCAGTTATAGACTCGCGAACCGGAAGGAAGTGAGCAACTTTGGAAAGCCTATCTATGACAACGAAGATGGCATTGTTTCCTTTCTGGGTTTTTGGAAAGCCAGTGATGAAGTCCATACCGACTTTGTCCCATTTCCACTCGGGAATAGACAAAGGTTGAAGTGTACCAGCAGGTCTTTGATGTTCTGCCTTAATGCGACGACAAACATCACATTTGGCAACAAATTGAGCAATGTCTCTCTTCATCCTAGTCCACCAAAATCTCTGGCGTAGATCCGGTACATTTTTGTGTTACTGGGATGAATCGAGAGGGGTGTGTCATGGGCTTCTTTGAGGATGAGTTGCCTTAGTTCCCTATTCTTAGGTACTACCAAACGATTTTCAAAGAATACCGTTCCTTTTCTATCTGTGGAGAAACATTTAGCAACTCCGCTAGCAATGTTCTCCTTGATCCGGCGAACACCTCGTGCACGCCTTTGGGAAACTGTGATTTGATCCTCAAGAGTTGGTTTCTCCACCAAGTTGAAAAGAGATCCACGAGGAACAATCTCGAGATTAAGTTTTCGAAATTCCTCATGAAGAAGTGGTTGATACTGTTGTAACATGAGGTTGTTACAATACGACTTACGACTTAGTGCATCAGCCATGACATTGGCTTTTCCTGGGGTGTAAGAAATTCCTAAGTCATAATATTTTATCAACTCTATCCAGCGTCTTTGCCTGAGATTAAGATCTGGCTGGGTGAAAATGTATTTGAGGTTTTGGTGGTCGGAATAGATCTCGCAACGGTTACCAAGGAGGTAATGTCGCCAAGTTGTTAGGGCATGAACTACAGCAGCGAGTTCAAGGTCATGGGTAGGATAGTTCTCTTCATGTGGCCGCAACTGGCGTGAAGCATAAGCTACCACATGTTGATCTTGCATAAGTATGCATCCTAACCCTTGCCGTGAAGCATCACAATAGATCTCGAAATCCCTTTTGGTGTCTGGAGGTGCAAGTACGGGTGCAGAAGTCAACCTTCTTTTTAGCTCTTGAAAGCTTTCCTCACACTTGGAAGTCCATAGGAATTTCTTATCTTTCTTGAGGAGTTCAGTTAGAGGCTTTGCAACTTTAGAAAAGTTCTCGACGAAGCGACGGCAATAGCTAGCTAGGCCAAGAAAACTCCTAACTCTCTTAACCGATTCAGGTGGAGTCCAGTCAAGAACGGCCTGAACTCTCTCGGGATTCACAGCAATGCCTTTTGCAAAAATCACGTGGCCTAAGTAGGTCACTTCTGGTAGCCAAAATTCACACTTGGAGAATTTAGCATACAGGCGATGCTCTCTAAGTTTCATCAATACCAGCCTTAGGTGTTCGGCATGTTCTTCTTCGTTCTTCGAGTAGATGAGCATGTCATTGAGATAAACCACAACAAATTTATCTAAGTACTCCATGAAGATCGAATTCATCATGCGTGAGAAAGTGGCGGGGGCATTGGTTAAACCAAAGGACATGACGGTGTACTCGTAAAGACCATAACGAGTAGTAAAAGCAGGTTTTGGGAATGTCCTCGTTTCGGATCTTGATTTGATGATAACCTAATCTCAAATCCATCTTGGAGAAGACAGAGGATCCTGCAAGTTGATCATAAAGATCATTGATCCTGGGCAGTGGGTACTTGTTCTTTATCGTCGCTAGATTTAGCGGGCGATAGTCTACGCACATCCTTTCTGTTCCATCTTTCTTCGTTACGAACAGAACGGGGCAACCCCATGGCGATGAGCTAGGGCGGATGAAGCCTTTTTCCAACAAAGCTTCCAGTTGGGTTTTAAGCTCAGCTAACTCACGTGGGGCCATTTTGTATGGGCGTCTAGAAATTGGTGCGGTTCCTGGTACAAGATCCACTATAAACTCTACACATCTGTCGGGTGGCATGGTTTAAGGATTTTGGTTACTGGATGGTTTTCCTGAGGATTACCATGGCTTACTAGGGCTACAACAGATATGTCAGAGTAACAAAATACCCCAACACGATGGTTAGTGTGGTTCTTCTGGCTAGAAGACATCTAAAGTGGGAGAAAGAGCTGCAAATGAAACACTATAGGTTTCTAGAGCAAAACCTACAGCAACTCTATGGAACTGTCGGGCATGCCACCTAGAAAACTTCTGGAAGGACACACGAAAAATATAGAAGGATTTTGCAAATGCATCAGATTATGTAGAAACCTGGGATGACTCGGATAGCATAGCGGCTGTAATTGTAAGAAAAAGACAATTTCTTACAACATGGAAACAACACTTACATACGATGTAAGAAATCAGGAAGCATAACCACTCTAACAAACCGATCACAACTTTCCTACGGCTACAAGGAAGCAAACGACGAGATGTTCTAGTCAGACAGAGGAGAGCCTAGTCCTATCTTCCCATAGAATAAGATGAGGGTGACTCAGAACTCAGAACGAAGGGGGTAAGGAGAAAAAAGAAGCCTTATGTTGTTCCCTTATATACCCAGAGTAACTATATAACTATAGAAGGCTAGACTCAACTTCGGCCAAGGCTGCTAGTCCTACAGTCAGTCCTGCTCTGATACCAAGTCTGTCGGGACCCGGGGTTAGCGTATGCAAGCCTCGCTACAACACAATCATATGGAGAGCCGAGAACCGTACCCACTTGTCTAAGCAGACAAGGCCAAGCACAGAACCTTCTCGGAAAGCATCGAACGTGAGGGGCATCCCATCCAGGCCGGATGATCAACTGAAATGGGTCCTCATCGTCCGCACACAAGTCTAAATGATATGGGTGGTGAACTCCCATACTCATAGACAAGTCGCCTCCGCCATACTATCGATTGTATTATAACCCTTACATAGACTTACTCCAGCCCGATCACTTAGTCGGGGTCTAGGGCGGGCTCGATCATACATCAAAGTGTGCACGTGACGGAGTCACGAACAATCGCATCGCGATGCCCCAAGCTAAGCACATCTAAGGGCCACTTGGTGTATATAAGACCGCCAGCCAGATCACAACTAAGGTCTCGAAAACCCATACTAAGACATGCATGTTATAAACATACACGCAGCACACATGTCTAGTATGAACAGCAGGTATCATTGCAATTCTCTACAATGTATACATCTTTATTAATAACTCTTACAGAGTGCACACAGAGATCACAAGCATGTGATCCAACATTACAACAGACAAGCGGAAGAAAAGTAGGTCTGAGTACAGACAAGTTTAACAAATGGCTTAGAGAAGCCTTATCAAAAAAACAAGCCCTCCACGAGGGAACCAGTCGTCTGACTGGGACTACACTAGCTTGGTCTTGGTCTGAGTCTTCATTCTTCGAGTTTTAGTTAGAAGTCACCATCGGGGGTCGGTGGGTTCATCTAAAACATAGATTAAGCAAACGTGAGTACAAAATCGTACTCAGCAAGACTTACATAGGAACTATACTACTCATGCATGTATCAAGGTAAAGGGAGGTGGGGTTTCACTTGCAGAAGTGCCAGCTTTGACTTGGCTAATCCTGAACTACGAGTACCAGACTTGAGGTAAGAAGCGTACACGAGTCCACTAATTTCTCCAACCAATTACACCACTATGGTGCCTTCCTCGACTTCCCCACGAGAAAGCACGCCATAGCACTCACACTTATCTTGGTGTGTTTTAGAAGTATCCAGTTCAAGTTGTCTAATAATCAAGCTAAGCTTTCCAAGCAGTCCATAACCGCGGACGCGGCTATTCGAATAGTTTTGTTAACCCTGCAGGGGTGTACCGCTACACACACGTGTCATTAGTTACCGCCTTTTGCGTGTCACCGTTCAAGAGATGACAGCGAGGATGCCACCACAACTGTTACCTCATAGCCGATCTAGTCCATGAAAGCCGCCTATCTGGGTTGTCTTCCACTATCGTGAACCCGACCGGTTTACCGAAGTGGACCCAGACGATGTGGGCGAGGTGCGAAAGCCGGTCTCGGATGAGCCGTTCTCTCACTTGGCTACCAGGCCACAATACCTACAGAAATCCGAACTACTGCGACATCTGGACATCGAAGGGGATGAGTTAGTAAGCTGAGAGGGGTCAGTGAGCCCAATGTGTGGTTGTACTCTTCATCTTGGATCACCACACAAGAACTCGGACTTAGGGCGGTGTTCAACGAGACAACCCACCGTGTACTCCTACACAGCCTCTCATCGTTCACCTTGTATTAGGGTAGATTCACCAACACTTTTCTACCATCAACATCATGATCACTACCATCCCGACTCACATAATAGTATCATCATGGTATCACTCTAAGCATGCAATAAGCAGTAACAATTGCAGGGGCCACATGATATCAATCAACTCCTACATTTTCTAGGATTGTGGTTTGCTTACTACTGTGACAAAATGATAGGTCATGCAAAGGAATGGGTTCATCTATGCGGTAGAAACGCATCATGGTAATCATCCTATACAATGCATAAGCGAGACATGAGAGGGAAGTGGGATTTTATCGACATGATCAATGGGGTTTTGCTTGCCTTGCTGACGGGGTTCAGTCACGGGGTCTTCAACGAAGGGGGTCGCCTCCGATTCCGGTTGCACGTCTATCAGCAACATGACAATCATAGGATCAACATAATGTACAATGCACAATCACATGAATAAGATTGAGATGGTGATGTTCATGGTACTGATGTGTTGAACATTCCATTTAAAAGGAGCATATTGCATTTGAATTGCAAATTCAAACTCCAGTTGATTTATCGATTAATTTCAAATGCATTTGAATGCATGAAAGTTCATTTGAAAAGGTTGATCATGAAGTGATGTGGTATAGTTGAGAAAATGTTTCTGATGTGGGGGGGTGAAACCATTCAAATTAAGTGTGTTGCAAACTCAATTGCAAAATCACTCCAAATTTGAATTTGAAAAGGATCCATATGCATGTTTGCTACTGTTCACCCATTTTAAAATGGTCAAACATGAAAACAAATTGCATATTCATAATCCTTGTATTTTTCTGATAATTTTATACATATTATTTGTCCAAGTTGGAGTTAGGATTAAAAAGTTATGGAATTTCAAAGTTTAATCTATTTTCTGGAATTTTCTGAATTAATTAAAACGATTTAATTCCTTTACTGCGTCAGCCTGGCGCAGTGCTGACGTCAGGGGGCAGCTGACGACTGGGGCCCTGCTGTCAGTGGGGGGGTTTAAACCCGGTTAGTTAAACTAACCAGGGGTTAGTTAGTGGCCTTGGGCCCACGGTTCAGTGTCACTAGGGTGCTGGTTAGTGTTAATTAAACACGGCCACGTCGGCCCGCCGGCGTTGAGCCGCCGGTGATCACGGGCACGGAGGAGGGCTCGCCGGAAGAGGTTCCCGACCACCTCTGGGCACGCCGCCACCCTTAGGATGAAGCCCGCGCAAGCGTGAGTCCATCTGGCGATAGCAGCGCTACAGGGGTGGACGGTATCCACGCTGGCGACGAGCTTGGCGGCGGCCGTGGCTTGGGTTTGACGCAGACGTCGCTGTACTTCACGAAAACGAGCGTGGACGAGTGCAACGTGATGCTGAGGCGACAAGGAATGTTATGCGCACATGAGAGAGAACAGAGGGGCACAGGGACGAGCTCTAGGTCGTCCATGGCGGCGACGGAGCTCGGCCCCCATGGTGGAATGGCACAGAGGACGCTAGGGCTCGCGTTAACTTGGGGAAAACAGGGAGAAGCTCACCCTGAGCTCAACTGTGCAGGCGGTGAGGCGAACGGTGGCGCGAAGGAGACGAATTCGTCGGCGGGATCTCGCGGGTCCGGCGACAGCTCGTTGAAGAATCCGGTGGCTACAGGGGCTCCGGCCTCGATTCCCTTTGCACGGCGATGAAGACGACCGTGTAGAGCTCGGTGGACATGGCGGCCTGGGCTAGCTCGGCCGGTGGCCGCGTCGGAGGACGGCGGCCGCTCCGGCTAGGCTCGGTGGTGCGCGAAAACGACGACGAGGAGGAAGGGGGTGAGCCAGAGGAGGGGAGGAAAGGAGAGGGGGCCTTCCAGGCGTCGTCTTGGCGAGGAGATAAGCTCGGGGGAGAGGCGTAGACGGCCTGGCCGTCGTGGTGTTCTCGGCGTGCTCGGCATGCTCGACAGCGAGCAGGTTGAGGAAGACGACAACTGCGCCGGGTGGGCTGGGTCGTGGAAGATAAGTTGGGCCCGAGGCCCAGGTAAGTGGGCTCACTTCTGTTTTCCCTTTTCTGCTGTAATTTTTTCTGTTTTTCTTTTCTGTAAATTTGTTTTGGCTATGATAAAATATCAAACCATTTTATAAATGTTGAAACTTTTTATATGGCCTCATAATAATATAGACTAGCCACTTATAAAGTTTGAACATTTTTAAAATTCAAATAATTTGAATCTTAACTCAAATAGGGTTTTTGATTAATTCCAAGGCACTGTTTGAAAATTTGAAAAATCCATGAGCATGGGGTGGGTCCCACATCACTTGATATGTGATCACACTCATTTATAAGACTTTTCAAAAATCTAACATGAAATTTTGGAGAAGATTTTTATCTGGCCTTTTGAAATAATTCATCTAGGGGGTTTTCTTCTCCCATTTTTATTTCTTTTTTAAATTTTTATCATGATGCAAAGGCCTATGCTTAACCTAGCACATACCTAACTTGGGGTTGTGGCAGAACCTGTCAAGGAGGGGAGAATCAAGGCCAGGCTAGAATAAGTGGAGCAAGAAGTCTTCAAGTACAAGAAGATGGTTGAGCGTGGTGTTGAAGCCAACTTCAACCTCATCAACGAGCTGAAGGTGGTCTACAAGAAGGAGATGAGGGGGATGTGGTCAAGCATCACTGCATCAAAAGAAAGAATTGAAGAGCTCCAAGGGCAGATTTATGATATGCACAACCAGAACTGTGAGTATGAACTAAAGTTTCTGCGCATGGGTTTAGGTGCTGAAAGCAGGATCTTGGAGACTGAAGCCTCTTATGAGACGGGAGAACCTCTTCCATGGAAACGCTTCACCAAGGATTACGTGATCAACAGGAACATGCATGAGGAGTAAAATCTCCTCGGGTAATGGCATCCCCTTAGCTTGTTCCAAGCTTGGGGGAGTGCCCGGTATCTTTATCTTTATCTTAGTCTTTTAGAGTCAAGTAGAGTCGTATCATGTCTAGGGAAGTTATTATATGAAATAGGTGTTTGCATTGAGGTGTATCACTCATTTTGTGGAGAGTTTGTATCCGAGAGTGTGGAGTCGCCTACGATGGAATATTAATGAGAAGTCTATTGGTTCCTTCGCTGCACTCAGTATTCTCTTCGCGCAATCGGCCTTATATGATGATTCTTACGGGGTGTATTGACCTGGGTATGGCTTTGAAAACTTTATTTAATTTTGGCAAACATAGCTTTGGTCATGACAACATTGATGTCTACGCACGCTTCTATTCTTGTAGACTATGTTGGGACTCCAAGCGCAGAGGTTTGTAGGACAGCAGCAATTTCCCTCAAGTGGATGACCTAAGGTTTATCGAACTCAGGGAAGTAGAGGTTGAAGATGGTCTCTCTCAAGCAACCCTGCAATTAAGATACAAGAAGTCTCTTGTGTCCCCAACACACCTAATACAACTAGGAGTTGTATAGGTGCACTAGTTCGGCGAAGAGATGGTAAAATACGAGTGATAGGTGTGGCAAAGCAAGGTAATATAAATCTGTAATAAAAAGTGCAGCAAGGAAACAAGTGGTAAACGTGAGCACAAACAGTGTAACAATGGTGGAAACAAGGCCTAGGCTTCATACTTTCACTAGTGGCAACTCTCAACAACATTAACATAGTCTAATCACATGATATTTCCCATAAAACATGCAATGAAGACGCAATCGGAGGTCATTCCTTTGTGGTCAAGAGAGGATGAGAATTATGTAGGGCTACAAAAGAACACCTCAAAGTTCGTAGTTCTCAATCTATGGATTTCCCAATGTCACGGCGGCCATCCAAAGAGAGTACCACAATCACCACAACATATCTCAAGGATAGTCAAAGACAAGCACCAAGAGACTCTCAATCTTCAATCAACACAAAAAATAGGAAATCACTCATGATAATATTCTTCTAACCCATGTCCAATAGACCGCTGTCACCTTGGCCTCGGGGATTATACTAGAGAAGATCAATTGAGTACATCAATCCAATACATAGAGGAAGGGGAAATATCATGGGATCACCCTAGATTAACAAAGCCTATGATCACAACGAAGATCACATCATGGGAGAGAGATAAGAACACATAGCTACTGGTAGAAACCTCAGCCCCGAGGGAGAACTACTCCCACTTCATGGAGGGAGGAAGAAACGTCGATGGAGATGAATCCGGGGGCACTTCCCCGTCCCGGCAGGGTGCCGGCACAGGAATTCTGGTCCCCCGAAGCTTGTTGGCGATGGCGGCGGAGATCGGAATTGCTTCTGGAGAAAAGGGGTCCGGAATCAGGGTTTCCTCCATGGGGGTAAAAATAGGGCTAAAGGGGGGCACCAGGGGGGCCACAGGGCAGCCAGGAGGGTGCGCGGCGCGGCCTAGGGTGGGACCGCGCCAGGGACCCTTCTGGAGTCCCTCTGGTGGCCCTCCCCTCCTTCCTTGGTGATTCCGGAAGCTTCCGGGATGCTGATTTTTTATATAATTTTTGCGGAATTTTTCGAGCACTTTTACTGGCCGGAAAACCTGAGATACAAAAACAGCAGAAAACAGGAACTGGCAACTGGGTGCATTGAGTTAATAGGTTAGTCCAAATATGCTCAAAAGTGTATGAAAGTTCAAGCAAAACATGGCAAAGTCACACAAAACATGCATGGAGCAAGCAGAAATTATAGATACGTTTGGGACGTATCAAACATGCATGTTTTCTCAAGTAGCGACATAGCGAAAACCTTTATGTTATTATGCTTGAAGTGTTATGTTGACAAGGAAGACAACTTGATGTGTTATGCTTACCTTAATGTTCATGCTTTATATGCTTTGCATCTAAGGCATCATAAATTGTCTGTTCTCTCAAAACCTTTGCTAGCCAAACTCTTTGCCGAGAAGATTTCTGCTTGTGCATCCATACCCGGAAACCAATATCTTCCATATGAGTCCACCATACCTTCCTATTCGTGGTATTTCCCTACCACTCAAAAAGTATAGAATTTATGTCTTATCCTTAAATGTTCAAAATCTTCTATTTTGTGCCTCTTGTTTAGCTCATGAGGAAGTAGTAGGTAATTGATGATCTTCTTAAGTTGGACAAGTTTTACCCCGGGATTGCATGTCTAATCTGCAAACCTATAATACGAGGAGGAACTAGCAGGAGTCGCCCAGCTGTAAGATAATACAACAAACAAACCCTCCTTCAGGCTTGGTCTATGAGAAATCAGAAACTTTGGCAGTGATAAACAAAGGAGATTAAGGGGATGTGATCATCCCCACTTGGGAGTCGTTCCTCGAAACTTGTCCAGCTTGATAAGTAGTTGATCTATCTATTAGCATTCGTTGACAAACTATGCACCTCCCAAAATTTGTTTTCATTCTATTTGATTTAAGGATATCACATGAGTTTTCCCTACTTGCCTATAACAAGGCCTTTCTTTTACTTTTATGTTGAGTCAATTTTTCCCACTTCCTTCTTTTCCCAAAGAGAACAGACACTTGATGTTGATGAGGATTCATTCATATAATGTTGCATTAAGTTTTTTCATGCCACATCCTTGTTGACATTATCATTTGATAAGTAATTTGTTTGCGAAAGCTTTTGCCAAGCAAGCATATTCCTTTGTGTTAGCATTTTCACTTCATGATGATACGCGAGAGAGGATAATTGCATCTCGCCCTTCGTTGGTTACCCCAAGTGGAAGGTGAGATGCAGCGTAGCAGCAAGTTTCCCTCGGTGAAGATACCAAGGTTTTAGGATTGCCCCCTGTAGGACTCCGGTAGCGATAAATAGGTGGCAAGAAAACAATGGCACCATTTACGACAAACGTTTCTTCCTTGACCTGGACCTGCACACGACACAAATAAGTTTGCTCCCAACGAAGTTCAGAGAGTTGTCAATCTCTCCGGTCTTGTTGTTTACAAAGGATAAAAAACACAGGATAATGATAATGATAGCAACTGAAAGTAAATACTGAAAAGGAAATAAACTTGTAAACAATGATGAGAATATGGACCGGGGCCCCGTGATGTTCACTAGTGATGTCTCTCTCCCAAAAGACGATAAAACTGCTATGCGAGGTAAAAAATTTACAGAAGGGCAATTGGCAGGATTATAAATGCACCGCAATGCTAACTATGCAACAAAAGAAAGGAAGAGGCTCATAAGCATGGGCAGCACGCCAAAATAAGTAGACCGAAATCCATCTGCATCTACTACTAATCATCCACCTTGAGATATCTATCCAGAACATCTCGCTGGTATTAAGTTGCGAGCCCCACCCAACGTGTAAACCCAAAGAAACAGACAACTGCATTAAAAAGAACTTTGTGTAAAGTAAACAATCCTTGCAACCGCGGTTACAAGCGTCGTTGTTTTCCCCCTTGTGGCCACAACACATCCCCTAGACTCATGTTTCTGTCACTCAAGCGTGTCATCAGGGGGCATTTACCCACAATCGAGCACACTGTTCCCTCTTGGAGTCAATACCTACTACTTGGCCAAAGCAATAAACAACAACAGAGAACATGCAAGAATTACTTAGGAACAAAAATATAAGAGATAAAAACCAAATATATTACTCTATCACAATCTGAAAATAATCTCATAATCCATCTGATCCCATAAAACTCAACATAGCAACAACAGAAGAATTACATATGTGCCTCGATCATGTAGGGCAGCTCACGAGGTCTAATCCATGAAGAACAAAGAGGAGAGGAGAACATCACATAGCTACTGATCACGGACCCATGGTCCAAGGTAGACTACTCACGGCACATCCGGGAAGCGTCCATGGTGGAGGAGAAGCTCCCGGAGGTCGATCCTCCCTCCGGCAGGGTGCCGGGATGGGTCCTGACGGTGCTCCCGATCTTGGAAGCGCGGCGGCGGCAGAACAGAGGCGAGTTTGTGAAATAGGATTCTGTCTTCGGAGGTTCCCCGTGACAGAGATTAAATAGGCAAAGAGGGCAGTCAGGGGGCCACCAGGGGTCCAGGCGCCCCCCCTGTCCGCGCCAGGTGGCCGCCTGGGCACCTGGTGGTGGCCCCCTGGCCCTCCTTCAGGGCTCGGGAAGCTTCCGGTACGCTGGGTTTTTTATCTGATTTTCCCAGATTTTTGGAGCACTTTTTATATGGGGAAAAACTGAAATAGAAAAACAACATAAAACAGGAACTGGCACTAGGGTGCACTGAGTTAGTAGGTTAGTCCAAATATGATCAAAATTGTATGAAAGTGTATCTAGATCATAGAAATATCACACAAAACATGCATGGAACAAGCAGAAATTATCGATACGTTTGGGACATATCAACATCCCCAAGCTTAATTCCTGCTCGTTCTCGAGTAGGTAAATGATAATAAACATAATTTCTGTGGTGACATGCTAGCAACCATATAAGAACTTTGAAATGTAAAGCAATCAAGGTATGTGATTTAATTCAAGTCATAACATGCAAGAGTCTATATTAGCACTGAAACAAGCAACAAAAGAACATTAGGTGCAAGATCTCTCGCTGTCCTTGACTCGAATGTCTCCAGATGGTGTTTGCGTGCAAGAAGGGGGGTAAGGAATACGAGAAAAAGTATTTTTGTTGAGAAATCAATCTACTAAAGTTTCACACTTGGTCTTCTTTGGAATCTTATCTTGACTCGTCCCCAGACCACTAGCCAGGTACAAGTCAATTTGATCCACTCCTTTTCGATATTTTGAGCACTCATCCAATGGATGAGTGTAAGCACGAAAGTTGACACTTAGGATGGCAAAGAGATAAATATGGTGGAGAAGGAAGACAAAAAGGGTGAGAAAGTCTCACATCAATGAGGACAATCATAGGCGAGAAGGCCAAATGATAGATATGATGTGAGGAGTAGGGATTGCCATGCAACAGATGCACATATGAGCTGAAAAGCTCCCCAATGGAACTAGTGGGGGTGCATCTAACTTGCTCCCGCTCATGAAGACCTAGAGGTCTTTTGAGGAGGATCATCCTTGGAATATGCAAGCCAAGTTCTATAGTGGGAAGGTCCCCACATAGCTATATGCATGATCATCTCTGTGGAGTACAAGGATAAGAGGGAGTACTAGTGTGGATCTTTCAAAAGTATAGTAGTGTTGCCCCTTTCTCTCTTTTTATTTTATTTTTCTCTTTTTTCTATTTTTTGGTGGCCTCAATGGCTCTTTCTATTTAACTCTCATTTGTCCTCTTTGGGATCTTTTATTTTGTCCACTTTGGGATCTTTTCCTCACTTAAGGGCAACACTCTAATTTTACAAGAGGGTATAGAAGATCTTTCACACTTTACAAGGTACTCAAATCATAAAGAAGATGTAGCTATCATGATGTATGCAATGTATGCCGCTGTCAGTGTAGAAGGAACATGTATGACATGAAGATCAAGTCTTGAAAAGGTGGATGTTGCATGGAAATATATCTCGGAAAGGCTATGGAAATGCCTTGATAGGTAGGTATGGTGGATGTTTTGAGGAAAGATATAAGGAGGTTTATGATGACAGAGTGTATCATGCCAAGGGTTCGGATGTACCGGCGAAGGTGGACGCCAACTCTCGGAGTGAGAAGAAGGCAATGCACGACACAGGAGAGGCTAGCAAATATGAGTAGGTGGAAGTGTCAAATTTAAATACTTACATTAGTCCGAAGAAGTCGTGCACTTATTATCGATAACTCTCAATCTAATGAGGAGGTTAACAAAGAGACAAGTACCCCGAGGAGGAGTGTATGGGGGTTTGGTTATCCTTGCGCATCCTCGACTCATGGTACGTGAGTGTACTCTAATATTCGATCCCTCCAAAGATTAGCGATCCATCTAGTAGCTAGAGTTCTCAAGTAGTTTGTAGGTTTTGAAAATAAACACGGATTGCCCAAAATACAACACCTATCACTAATAGGCTAGAGATCTTGACACCAAAAGTTCAAACATTACTCACATCAATACCTCAAAACTATTTCAAGTTACTACTAAAATTAAATAGCAACCTCAATTACCTACTTTCAAGACAAGACACAACTCAGTGCAACAACCAACTCTCTTAACAAGATAAACATGAAAACTGAAGAGAGTTCCAGCAACAAACTAAATAAAAGCCAAGGCTCTTGCTAAATACAAACTAAGACTAAAACTAAACATGGCAGTAGCTACGAAAAGATAAAGAACACACAACAGCAAAAAGATAGGCATGAAAAATCCTATGATGTGTTCTAGATTTTGAAAGTGGAGCGTGTTTCTCTCCCACACAAAGTAAGACGGGGTCTAACTTGTTATTAACAGCAAGCAAAGCTAAAGAAAACTAAAAATAAAACCTAAGAGCGGGACGCTCCAAGCATAGCACATAACGCATGAAGTGATAAAAATATAGTGAGACGAAGGACGAACTGATGATTGTTGATGGAAAAGGGGATGCACGGGGGCATCCCCAAGATTAGACACTTGAGTCTCCTTGAATATTTTTTGGGGATGCATGGGGGAATCCCCAAGCTTGAGTGCTTGACACTCCCGGATCTTCTTTCATCATCTTCCATCGCACACTTGAAAACTCCCTTCATACATAACTCATCATAAGCTGATTAGAGAGGTTAGTAACCTTAATAAAATATATTTTTCCCCACTGGATATAAAGATATTCTTGAAGAGCTACTGTTTCGCAACATTGCCAAAAGGTTCTTGCAAAGAAAAGGCAAGCTTAAGGTTTGAAAATTTTAGGAGATATAAAACGTGGCATAATCTGTGAAAAATAGAACAACGGGTAGTAAAGAATTTTTTTAGGGGTACTTCTGCAACTCAAATCAAAAAACTTAGAACATACGAAAGTTCTGAGATTGTATAGAGAACTCTGTGTAACAAATTGAGCTCAAAAAGATGAACTGGTGATTTGATCCGATTTTTCCCGTCACGAAGACAGAATCTGTTTTCTCGACAACATGTCACAACTTTCGCTTCCCTTGTCATATGAGGCTATAACTTGGCACAAAGTTTGAAAATAAAGATACAATGATGTTGCTATGGTAGTAAAAATCAACAAGACCACTAAAAACAGAAGTAAAAACATCTTGGGTTGCCTCCCAACAAGCGTTTTCTTTTACGCCTTTAAGCTAGGCATGAAGATTATAGAAGATGCTCTCACAAGAATAAGACTTTGAAGCAAAAGAGAGCATGAATAAGCAAATATGAAACACATTTAAGCCTAACCCACTTTCTATGAATAGGCATCTTGTAAGAAAATAAATCAAAGAAGCACAAAGTGACATGCATATGAAGGTGGAACAAGAATAACTTCAAAACTTTCAACACAAAGAGAGGAGTTTTAGTAATATGGAAGTTTCTACAACCAAACTTCCCTCTCTCAAAATAATTTTCAGTAGTATCATGAACATAATCAAGATTATAACTATCACATAAATCATGTTTTTCATGACCTACAAGCACACGTGTATAGTTTTCAACACGGTCTTTAGGATCATAAGATAAATGCATCCCAACACATTGAGCCTCAATAAGAGCACAGTTCTCCGAAATATGAGT
Organism: Bromus sterilis; assembly: GCA_950022295.1. Lineage (NCBI taxonomy): Eukaryota > Viridiplantae > Streptophyta > Magnoliopsida > Poales > Poaceae > Bromus > Bromus sterilis. Next base: position 22,240,532 of record OX465596.1, on the reverse strand, counting down.
TGGAGATTTCAAAAGGATAATAGGAAAATCAAGTGTGGGTGCAATAGCAAAAATTTCATGCTTAACATGAGGAACTATAGCAAGTTCATCTCCGTAAGCATCATCCATAGTGGCATCACGACCATAAGCATAGACGGCATCAACTTCATAAAAAAGGGATATTTCAAAAGAATCCATAGGATCATAACACTCATATAAGGTAAGAGTAAAAGAGTTACTCTCATTTGAAGGTAGACATGGATGGCTCCATTCTTCCTCCTTTTGTTCGTCACTCTCCTCCTCTTTTTCATCCAAGGAGCTTTTAGGTTCGGCAATTTCTTCTTCCACAGAGTCCTGCAAAACATTAGTCTCATCCTTTGGGGGATAGATTCTCTCAAGATGATCAGTAATATAATAATTTGCATCGTAATTTTCCAAAAAATAGTTAAGTATAGCAAGACTCTCAGATTTGTAAGGGGCATCATCAATATTTTTAAGAAGAGAAGTAATTTCATAGGCACCCTTATAAGAAACAAATTCTTCTATTTCCTCTCATCATAAAAATCATAGTTTCTCTTAGCATAAGAAGCTAAGGTTTCATCATCATTGTACTCACATTGGAAAGCAAGGTGTTTATGCCTCATAAAACAACAAGATTCATCCCTGCAGAAAGATATATTATATATTGAGCACAAGTTTCTAGCATACTCATACAACTGACGTACTTGTTTCCATAAGTGTATGCCCTTTTGAGACAAGCGGTGTTCCTTGTACCACTTTTGTTGATCCTCGGTGAATCCTCCATGCCAATAAGATCTAGTTTCAAAGAAGTCAGACATTGATTGGCAAGTAAGGAACTAGACATAATATTTTTTTTGGATTTTTGATAAAGGACACTAAAGATAAAAACTGAAAGGTAAACTAACAAGACTAAAAAGTAAAGGTAAAAGGTAGTGGGCAACTCCCCTATCTTATCACTCGGAGTCCCCGGAAACGGCGCCAGAAATTTGCTTGATACGCGAGAGAGGATAATTGCTTCTCGCCCTTCGTTGGTTACCCCAAGTGGAAGGTGAAATGCAGGGTAGCGGCAATTTTCCCTCGGCGAAGATACCGAGGTTTTAGGATTGTACCCCATAGGACTCCGGTAGCGATAAGTAGGCGGCAAGAAAACAATGGCACCATTTACGACAAACGTTGCTTCCTTGACCTGGACCTGCACACGACACAAATAAGTTTGCTCCCAACAAAGTTCAGAGAGGTTGTCAATCTCTCCGGCCTTGTTGTTTACAAAGGATAAAAAACACAGGATAATGGTAATGATAGCAACTGAAAGTAAATACTGAAAAGGAAATAAACTTGTAAACAATGATGAGAATATGGACCGGGGTCCCGTGATGTTCACTAGTGATGTCTCTCTCCCAAAATACGATAAAACTGCTATGCGAGGTAAACAAATTACAGAAGGGCAATTGACAGCATTATAAATGCACCGCAATGCTAACTATGCTACAAAAGAAAGGAAGAGGCTCATAAGCATGGGTAGTACGCCAAAATAAGTAGACCGAAATCCATCTGCATCTACTACTAATCATCCACCTTGAGATATCTATCCAGAACATCTCACTCGTATTAAGTTGCAAGCCCCACCCAAAATGTAAACCCGAAGCAACAGACAACTGCATTAAAAAGAACTTTGCGTAAAGTAAACAATCCTTGCAACCGCGGTTACAAGCACCGTTGTTTTCCCCCTTGTGGCCACAACACATCCCCTAGACTCATGTTTCTGTCACTCAAGCGTGTCATCAGGGGGCATGTACCCACAATCGTGTTGGGGTTCGGGGCAGAAAACACAAATTTTTCATAACCTACGATACCCAATCCCAAGACCTATGCTATGGCGATGCAAGTAACGGATGGAATAAGTTCACATATCAGTATGTAGCCGTTTAAGCGGGAAACGTTCCCGCATGAACGTGGTTGGTGTAGTCGTACCGGCAATCCCCGATGCCACGCAGCTGCACGATGACTCCGATAGCCACCCGATCCTTGAGACAGATGACGGGATTACGTCCCCGTCGGAACGTTGCTGATGAAGACCTCGCGATACAGCCACGACGACGAAGTAGCACCACAAGTGTAGTGCCTCGTAGGATTATACACATACAGTATACCCGACGTCCCTCTGGGCTCCGAACCAGTAGAGCAGCGGAAAGAAGATGGATTCGGATCCTGATTCCAGCAGCACGACGGCGTGCGTATGGTGGAGAAATCCCCAACCAAGTATAGACTCCAAACAAGGGGAGTCCCCGCAAGAAAGGAGAAAAGAGGAAGAGAGAGAAGAGAACTTGTCTCAAAAATATGATGATTAAAAGGGCACCTCTACCCCTCCTTATATAGGCTAAGGAGGGGTGCCACCCCCCCTCCACTTCCGGGGTGGGACTAATCCCAAGGGAGGGGGTGGCGCACCAAATAAGGGGGGTGGGCCCCCTCATGGCGCCATGGCCCATGGGGGAGGACTCCCTCTCCCCCTAATGGGCCCTATGAGGCCCATATGCCTTTTATTTTATTTTTAATTATATTTTAATATTTATTTCAGATAATTAAATCATTAAACATTAATTAAACATTATTAAATATATTTTGAACCTTTCAAAATACCCAGAACAACTTCCGGCCTTCACCGGAACAATTCCGGTGTTCTCTCTTATTTCTCCGGTGATCCCGAATCAATCCTTACTGCGTCGAATACCCTTAAGTGTAACACCCTACGGTCCGGGAAACAACAGACATGATCGAGACAATCTCATTGATCAATGACTAATCAATTGGACCTGGTTACAATCCTTGATAGCCCCTGCGCTTCCATCGAATGAACTTCAATCGCTGTTGGATCCGTTAACCGTGTGCCTGTTCCCTTTGTCCTATGGTACTTTGCTTGTCCGAGGTTTGATCATCGGTATCCAATATACCTAGTTCGTCCTCGTTCTCAACAAACAAGTTTACTCGTTCCAGTGATATTACAACTCCGTGACCTAGTCACACATTTGCAAACTTTATGATGCAATATCATCGAGTGGGCCCAGAGTACCTATCCGTCACACGGATGGACAAATTCCGCTTTGATCTATTTGCATACTCATCAACCATCTATTTTGGAATACCCAAAGTGCACCATTATGGCCAGCATATTTCAGTCAGGCGGTGGGATACAAATCAAAGTCTCCTCATAGATGACAATTACGTATGATCATTACGGTCAAAGGATCTGGTCACTACGTTATAGTTATCGCAATGTCGAACTATGTGACTTGATCACATCGCAACACTTCTGGTTGGTGTATGTCCATCATATCATTATCCAATGATATGACTCCATTGTCAACAGACGCCATTGTCTCATGATCAGGAAACCTTGATCATCAATCGCCCAATGGACTAGTATACTAGGGTTAACTAGGGACCTGGTTGTTTGTATACCACACCTGTATTAAGGTTTCCGCTTAATACAGTTATAGCATAGTATAAAACGTATTATGAACTAATGGAATATGCTCAATAAAACATATTTTATTTGCCTCTAGGGCACATTCCCAACAGTCTCCCACTTGCACTAGAGTACAAATAATCTAGTTGCATTTTCTCTTGATCATAACTCCATATCATCTATATGGTTTATTGATCATGCTTGCCCGTGGAAAAGGTTGTATCAACAGTCTGGGTACCATTCAGATCCGTATGTCTTTTGCAAATCATTAATGTCACCTAATTTGACATTCCTTCATTATCTAGTATAATGATGAGGTATATATATTTGAAGGTGGAGTGAGACTTCGTTTATTGTGTTTCAGCAATGACATCTCCCATAATCATGCACACTTGAAACTCACTCAGTCAGAAGTCGAACTTCTTAAGCCATAATATAACTCTTGCTACTTCTAAAGCAGCCACATCAATGTAGATTCAATCCTTAGTGCATTGTATTTAACTTTGATGTCTAACCATGTTTCTTTCAACTTAGGCATTCATTAGTATGATATCTCAATTTTCTAGGTTAGTGTAAAAACTTGAACCAGCATAACATTTATGGCCAAGTCCACTATCCTTTACAAATTTGAGATGTATCCTCAGTTCTCTCCATACACTGAAGGATAAACTTAACTCTTAATGATTTACTCATAAATCATATCACAACGTGTTCTTACTACTAAGAACTTGGGTCACATTACGTCGAGTACATAACTCTGGTTTTTATATGAAAGAACCTATGACAAAGGCATAGAGGATCCAACACATCCATTTCTTTCATTTAGCCATTAACCATTGTTCTTGTACTGAGATTAACTCGATACTTCTCTTGGATATACAAGTAAGAACCACTTCTTGACTTGTCCCATTCTGAACTCCTTCAGAATCTTATCCAGGAAAGTATTCCGACTCAATGTTTATCAAACACATTGATCTATCTTATAATAGATTTCGATGTTTAATACTTATTCATCTTCATTTATGAAAGATTCATAATCATTAATACCAACTAAACCATTCATAATATGTTATCCATATATGAGAATGTTATCATGCTCCCACTCAAATATGTCATGCACATATTAAGTTTTAGGATAACACTCATATTCCTCCCACTCAAATATGTCAGTCACATATAAGACAAGGATAACATCCACATGGCTCCCGCTTAGATATGTCAGACACATATTAAGTTCAGGATACTAACCATATGGATCCTACTCAAATATGTCAGGCACATATAAGGCTACGATAATACTCCCATAGCTCCCACTCAAAATATGTCGTCCACATATTAAGTTTTAGGAAACTATTCAGCTCCCACTCAGTTTCATGCAAATGCATGTTTCCTTGATATTTTGGCTAAGTCCAAAATCATTTGATCATCCATCAAAACGAGAATTCAGTTACGAGACACTAGTATCCATATTTTTTCAAAACCTTCTTGTTGTACCAATTACAACACTTCTTCAAATGCAGGATTTTAGGAAGCCACGGTATTGATAAAATTTTTGGATCAATTGTAGTGAATATCCCATTGACTCAAGCATTGCTACATGTTGTAGTCAGCCTATTGAATTTTTCAGAGACATTCTTTGTGGAAAATCAATCTTGATGTCTTCTTTTATGTTCACATTCATTCCTTATAACCATGAAGTTATGGGAATATCAAGTAACCTCCTTACTTGATAAGATTCAAGCAATCTTAAATGAAACTCAATATAGGATTTCATGACTCATAGTCATATCTCGTACTTAGGTCCACCATCGCTTCTTCGTAGTTCGTAGGTATGTCTTGTTTCATTAACTCGACACGTGAATCATGAATATCATTTTGCACAAGGGGAAAATATGTATTCTTGAATCCTACTTTGCTCAGTAAAAGCTTCTTTCAAAACATTATGACCTTTATCATTAGTTTCTCCTCTAATTGTAGAGCTTTGCTTCCGGAACATATTCTGTTGTGCTACTCTGACATTTTGGAGGCAAGGTCAATTACCTTGGTTGAACTTTCACTTTTCTTCCATTACCCCATTTATCAAGAACTATTCTTGACAAACACCAAACTCAGCAATACAAGTTTTTCTCCTTTTGGTTTTAGTTGTGGAAGACGTATCCATAGTTGACTAAGGATACACTACAAAGATAATTTATCTTACATAAATCAAGCTTCCTAGAAACCACAACACACCATAAATTATATAGTGTTGGTTTCCACGAACTCAGATGGTTCCCTATACTGAAGTGAGTGTTTGCATATTAAATTAATAACTCTAAACAATAATAACGTAACTTGGTAAGAGATAAGTTTAGACCATACACTATTCGATAGAATATGATTACAATGTTCAGGCACGTCAACCATATTGAACTGTCTCAAGTCATTGCAATTCATGAAACTACTTTCACAAGTCTGTATGCCCAAGACTAACTCAAAACATTTGTCACTTTGATCAAATCGTAGAGACTTGTCTTTCTTGTTAATTTAATATCCATCTTTACTCTGAAATCCCTTTTGATCATATCAAATTATTTCAGACTTGTCAGAACCCCAACTAGGGTAAGTGCTAGGGCTTTCTTGACCCTTTGCATCATGTGAAGAAAATCAAAAGAAATTCAAAAATGGGGAAAAGAAAAGCCCTGAGAAATTAATTCAAATGGCCAGATAAAAATATTTGTCCAAAAATCATTTGAACATTTGGAAAATTCCTATAAATGATGGTGATCATTTCAAAAGTGGTTTGGGTTCATTCCCATGCCCAAGGAATTTTCTAAAATTCAAAAGGTGCCTTTGAAATTAAATTAACCCCTAATTGAATTGAAATTCAAATTGATTGAATTTCAAAAATGCCCAGAAGTCATAAGTGGCTTGCTACTGGCCACCTAAGATTTATAAAAATATTTGGGAATTTTTATAAAATGTTATGGTATTTTTACCAGAGGAAAACAAATAACAGAAATGAAGAAAAGAAGAAGAAAAGAAAGAGAAAACCCCCTGGCCTTTGGCCCAACTAGTTTTTTCACCCAGCCCACCTAGCTATTCCCCTGGCCCAGCCCACCAGGGGTACCGTCGTCTTCTTCCCGGCGCCAGAGCAGGCAGCTCGCCGCCGTGGTGAGCATGCCCGCGACGCCAGGGCCACCTAGGCCTCCCTGGTCTCTTCTAGGCGCCACAGAACACGCCGCGACGCCCCTCGTCCTTTCCCCCCATCGCCGTTTCCTCTAGCCTCCTCCTCTTCGAGATCTCGCCGCAACCGAGCGCTCAACCTCGCCGCGCCGCCGCATAAGCGTGGCCACCATGCTCTACATGGCGAGCCACTGTGTCCAAGGAACCCGCCGTGAACATCTTCATCGATCCCCGCCCCCAATTTGGGCTCGGAAGCACTGGAGTCGCCGCTGTTCTCACCAACTTGCCGCGGGCCGCCATTGACTCCGACGAGGGATTCCTCCGTCGTCGTTGCCCCTCCGGCCTCCCCATCCACCCAGACATGCTCAGGGTGAGCTCTCCTCTCCTCCCATCCTCTCCGAGCACCTCCCTGTGCCCTCGTCGTCGCTTTCCATCGGAGCAGAGCCACAGCCGCCGCGCTCGTCGTCGTAGTCGTGCTCCAGAGCCTCCCCGTGAACCCCAGCTAGCTCCACGCGATGCGGACGACCACGAGACGCAAGCCCATGCTCTCCAACCCCTTCCCCGTGCCCTGGATCCGATTTCGGCAAAGTTCCGGCGAGGCGCCGCCGTCCTAGACGTCACCGCAGACGACCCCGGTTAATTAGGGCCTAATCACCCCCCCCTAATGACCCCCCTAGCCTATGACAGGTGGACCCCAGCCCCCCTAACCACCCCTTGTCAGTTTAACTAAACAGGGGTTTAACACTGAGTCACTTACAGACCTGGCCCACAGGACAGAGCCCCCCACGTCAGCATGAGGTCATGCTGACGCAATAAAGCTTAATCGAATTAAAATAAATCCAGAAAAAATACAGAAAATGTATTAAACTTCTAAAATTCATAGAAAATTCATATTAACTCCAAATTGGACAACTAATATATGAAAAATGATCAGCAGAAAATGCTCTATCCAAATATTCAACTTTCAACCATGTTTGAGTTGATCTTAAATTGGGACCAGTAGCTTTTTCTATTTGGCTTAATTGGAATTAATTCAAATTAAATTCAAATGCTATTCTAATTTGAACCATTGCAATGCAAACCATTTCACTTGAACATCAGAGGCATATCATACACATGTCAAGATGGTTTACAAAGATCAAACAATAGCAAATGCAACTTGGCTAATTTGAACAACATTTAGAGTTTGAATTTGAATTATCTTTTCAAATCAACTTCAATTAACATGTTGCAACTTGAACTTAGAGCACATCAGTACCATGCCATGCTACATTATGCATCTTGATTGTGCATTGCAATGTAATGTTTATATTGTTGTTGTTCCGGTGTTTTCTTTGTTTGCTCGATAGAAGTGGAACCAGAACCGGAGGCCACCCCCTTCGTTGAAGACACCGTACCGAACCTCGTCAGCAAGGCAAACAAACCCCATTGATCATGTCTATAAAAACCCATTTCCCTCTCATTCTCGCTTATGCATTGATTAGGATGATCACCTTGTTATCGATTCTACCGCATAGTTGAATCCATATCCGATGCATGACCTATCATCTTGTCACAGTAGTAAGCAAACCACAATCCTAGCTGACATAAGAGTTGATTGATATCATGTGTCCCCTGCAACTGTTACTGCTTATTGCATGCTTAGAGTTTACAATGAGGATACTTTTGATGTGAGTCAGGATGATAGTGATCATGGTGTTGATGAAGGGGAAACTGTGTTGGTGAATCTACCCTAATACAAGGTGAACGATGATAGGTTGTGTAGGAGTACACAGTGGGTTGTCTCGTTCAACACCGCCTTAAGCCCAAGTTCTTGTATGGTAATCCAAGACAAAGAGTACAACCACACATTGGGCTCACTGACCCCTCTTGGCCTAGTACCTTGATCCGTGTTGACGTCCAGGAGTCACATTAGTTCGGGCCTTCCATTTGGCATATGCATAGAAAAAGAGTGAGTGAAGTGTTGCATCATCTTAGATATGTGGGTGGATCTGTGAGGCAGTGAAACCATCTGCCAGAGGTGGCGTCTCGGTTGCCTACATTGTCTGAGTCTGTATCGTTGATCCGGCCGGACTCTCGAGCGGTGACAAACTCAGATAGTCGACTCCTGGAATAGACCGGTTGTGAGCGAAGTGTCGTGGTGAACATCCTCCCTGGCACCCCTTGAATGGTGATGAGACCTGGCGGTAACTGATGGTCATGTGTGTGTAGTTTACACCCCTGCAGGGTTAACAAAACTATTCGAATAGTCGCGTTCGCGGTCATGGACTGCTTGGAACATGTACCTGATTATTAGACAACTTGAATGGATACTTCTAAAACTCGCAAGATAAGCATGGGTGCTATGGCGTGCTTCCTCGTGGGGAAGTCGAGTAAGTAACTGTTGGATATATGCTCTAGAGGCAAATAATATATGATTATTCCAATATATCTAAATAAGTTCATGACCAGTTTCATACTGTGCTGGAACTGTATCAGTGAAACAATGATACAGGTGTGGTATAGAAACAACCAGAGTTCCTAGTCAGCCTCTCATGATGACTGGCTTATCGTCAACTGATGATTGTGGTTTCACGATCATGGACAATCAAGTCAATTGACGGTAAGGTCACCTCATTGAATGAATGACGTGATGAACATTACCCAATGGAAGCATTGCAACATGATCAAATCGTAAAAGTTCAGTGTTGTAATTACATAACGTAGTAGCCTGTTCCTTTGACCGTGAGATCACGCATAATTGCTATCTTCTGAGGATGCTTTGAGTGTATTAACCGTCACACTGAAACATGGTGACCATAAAGGTGTATCTTGGGCTATCCGATGGGCTATGTTGAGGAGTGTTGATTCAAGAGCGGGATTTGTCAATCAATATAATGTAAAGATACTTCATGGCCAACTCGGTGAGATTGCATCCATAAAGCTGCGCAGCGTGTGACTAGGTCACAAGGATGAATATCACGGAACGAGTGAACAAGATTTGTCGGTAACAAGATAGAACTAATGCATTGGATGCAGTTGATCGAATCTTGGAATAATCTAGTATCGCGTGACAAAGGTAATGGTATACAACGTGTACAGTTCAATCGGTTACTTCCGGAATGCACAGGGGTCATTATGGGCATCCAGGTCCCGCTATTGATCATTGGTCGTAGCCTTTATCTCGGTCATGACTGGAGTGTTCTCGGACCGTAGGGTAACACACTTAAGGGCTCGATGAATATCGGAGAACTTTTCGAAACTATCGGAGTTACCGGAGAAGAGAGAAAGACGTACCGAAAAAGTTCCGTGTTGGTCCGAAGAACGTTCGGAGTGAGCTGGAAGGAGTTCTGGATCATCGGGAGATGAAATAATCTGTATTATTTATTAATTAAGTGAATTAATAATTAATAATAATTTATTTCAGATTAAAATGTGCAATGGTCCTTATTTGTGAAAGAAGCCCATTAGGGGAAGGAGGAAAATAAAAGGGAAAAAGGAAAAGAAAAAAAGGGGGGCGCCATGGGCCTTGGGGACCATGTGGGTGGCGCCCCACTTCCCCCCTCCTCCTAGCCGCACCCTCCCCCCTTGGCAAGGGATTAGTCCCACATTGCCAAGGGAAGGGGGGTTGACTCCTTCCGTCTGCCTATATAAAGATGGGCAGGGGTGCACTTCTTTAATACAGAAAAATTCACAGAGAATTCAATATTACTTCAAATTGAGATCGGTTTTCACCGGTCTTCTCCCCTCTCTCGTCTCTCTCAAGCCAGGGTCCCCTTGTCTGGAACCCGTGCTGGGATTGAGGCTTCTCTTCTATGCGTACGCCATCGTGCTGCCGAAACTCCGGTTCCGGGAGGTCTACTTCCGCCACCTCCACTGGATCGGAGAACGGAGGTCGTCATCGAGTCCGTACATGTGCGAGTACTACGAGGTGCTGCACGTGCGGCACTACCACCCAACAGGGTGCTAACACAGCCAGGGGGATGTGAATGGTTTACGGCTTCGTCAACCACGTTTGCGGGAACGTTTCCCGCGCAATGGACTACACCCCGAGGTATGTTTCCGCAAGTCTTTCCGTTACGGCATTACAGCTAGATAGATCTTGGGTTAAGGGAGACGCTAGTTAGAAAAATTATTGTTTTCTGCTGCGAGACCCAACAGCGGTATCATGAGCTAGATCTATGCTTCATATTGCTGTACGGTTAGAACACATCGGGGATGTGGGCGTTGATTCTATGATTGTTACCCTCTCACGTGTACTTGTTATATCTGTGGCATTGTTTGATGAAGCGGCCCCCGACCGACCTTACGCATACGCTTACGCGAGACTGGTTCCACGCTTGACATACGGCTTGTACCGTATAAAGTGGCTCTAGGGGGTGTCTGTCTCTCTTACTTTAGCGGATATGGCATTTGCAACGGAGGGCCCCGTACGGGGTGTAATAGAGACAATCTATAATCAGCGTTGTGGTTCAATGTTCGTAGAAACGGTTGATCTATGAAAAGCCCTAGCAGCCACGTAAAACATGCAATATACAAATATAGAGGCGACTAACTTTATATTCCAGAGGGGGCTATTGTTGTTTGCTTAATCTTGATGTAGTGATAGCTTTGCTATGTGTTACTAGAAAGTAGTAAACGTTCATCATGATGAAACAAACTTAAATGGAGACACTGTAGACTTAGTGCCACCATGATCATACATCTTAAAACTTTCTAGTATAGGATACACGACGGTAGCATTAAATAAGATGATCCCTTATAAAATGCCAAACATAAGTATTCTACCGAAGTGTGCACCACCTGGAAGGTTCTCTTTATGATAGGCAGGCCGTGGCGATCGGGTGTCATACATACATTAGAGTTCGCATGAGGTTGGGCCTGGCAAGCCTAGCATATGTCGATATGGCCTTGCTAAGCAGCATATAACACTAAGGTCAATTTGGCGAGCCTAGCATATGTAGATATGGCCTCAGAATACTAGAGATCGGAAGATCGAGCATGAGTCACATATAGGATGTGATCGCACAAACTAGTTGTCTACCTTTGAAACTAATCCGTCGGCCGTTGTGATATTCGAGGACGGATAGTGAATCTGGATCATGTAATCACTAAAACTTCTTAGGGATGATTGTTTTAGTGTGAGCTCATCTATAATATGATTATTATGAACTCATTGTTATGAACTAGTCGTAATTGTTTTCCTTGCAAATATTTTGTAGAAAATGAATCCAAATGAACATCGTGAATTGCTTTCTTTCATGGGTGGTGATAGACTGAAAGTAAATGGGTCAAACTTCGTTGATTGGTATCTACGCCTTACGACTTCACTCAAGAGAGTAAACATCTTGTTCATAATAGAAAGCCATGTGGGAGATCCTCCGGATAACAATGGAGATGAACAAGAAATGATGGATTACTATGTTCGTCGACAGAAATACTTTGTGGTGAAGAATGTTATGGAACACTCCATGTCAAATGAGTTGAGCAATCTGTTTAGGGAAACTAGTGCTTATGACATGATTGACACGCTAAAGTCATTTTTTATACGTCAGTTCAGAGTGGCCAGATTTGAGTTAGAAAAACAGTTTCTTTCTACAAAGATGGAAGACCACACCTGCCTGAGAGCCCACCTAGACAAGATGCATAGGATGTATCTGAGCCTTGTGGAAGACTTTGACTATTGGACAACAAATGAATATACCACAGAGGAGTTTGCGATAAACACGGTGCTACATTCGCTTCCACCGAGTTATCAAGATTATGTCCATGGCTATGTCGGGAGAGGAGATAACATGCTTCTCCAGGATTTCATGACTAATCTTCTTGATGCAAAGGTTGCACCCATTGAAGGAGAAATTGTTGATGGAGAAGGTATATATTTGATATACTCGTTATAAATGTTTGTTCCCTTATACAACATTAGCAATTTAATAAGTATTTGATACTTGTTCTATTTTATGAAAACAGGGTCTGCCGTTGCATGGACGGGAAGAGGTGCGATCCAGGATTGATGGCAACCAAGACAGTTGATGGCCACCAAGATTTCACCAAGACATCTATCATAGGATTATACTTAGAGTATTAGATAAATCTTTTGTAATCAATCGAATATGAACACTTAGTGGTATGTCTTGCATCTCGCGAGACAAAGTTATTCATGTTTTGAGACAAGTCAGTTGTTCCAGTTTGATGAATAAAGTGTGCTTATACTATGATTGCAATTGAGTTTATAATATGATAGAAGCATTTATAAAACACCATAATTGTCAAGTGATATTCAATGTTTAATGATTAAGTTATTATGAATAATAATAAGGTCAAAAGTCATAACTATACTAAATGCATGAGCTGAATTCATAAATGATGAAGTCATTAGATACTCGATCTATTAACTCATGAATTTATTATCAACCAAGATGACTAATGACGGAGTTCTAGCAAAGTAGAACTTGCGCCAAACATATTACATAAATGATGTATCAACCAAGATAATAGGGATGCACTTTGTCTCAAGACATGTGATCCTATATGACCTTTGACATATGATTCTACCATAAAACGGAAGTTGTGAATCCAATAACAGAATGACTCGGAGGTTCTTAGAAGAAGAACAGGTTCCGATGTGCTTGGTTGGCAAACACGGAACCTGAGCAAAGTCCAAGCATTCAGTATCTGAAGAGAAACTAAGGACAATACTCTAAATGATAGAAAAGATAATATACTTGAATGTAATACTGGATTACGATTGCAAGCCTTATTATGGGTCTATATGAATTAGAGATATCACCAAAAGGAATAGAAAGGAAATGTGAGCTATAATTTCACGAACCAAAACTCTACAAAATATAAATATCTACTTAAGGAAGTAGAAGGTTGAATAAGGTTTAGCGTAAGAAGTTTAGACTTCTGGCTGAGTGTATTTTTCAGTATACATGACTATGGGAGTCATAGGGACTAAAACCATTTTGTCATTAGAGAATACTGTAAAATAAGAAGTCTCACTCTCTCGCCAAACTTATAATTCAAGTATTATTATAATAAGCAAGTTGACCAATACCTGTTGCAAAGGAACATACAAATCTGAACGGGTACAGATCGTTGACGAAACCTCTTCCATGAGCAAGCATGATCAATAAACACTTATATGATAAGATGATTATGATCGAGAAAATATGCAGCCAGATTATTTGCTATCTAGTGCAAGTGGGAGACTGTTGGATATATGCTCTAGAGGCAAATAATATATGATTATTCCAATATATCTAAATAAGTTCATGACCAGTTTCATATTGTGCTGGAACTGTATCAGTGAAACAATGATACAGGTGTGGTATAGAAACAACCAGAGTTCCTAGTCAGCCTCTCATGATGACTGGTTTATCGTCAACTGATGATTGGTTTATCGTCAACTGATGATTGTGGTTTCACGATCATGGACAATCAAGTCAATTGACGGTAAGGTCACCTCATTGAATGAATGCGGTGATGAACATTACCCAATGCAAGCATTGCAACATGATCAAATCGTAAAAGTTCAGTGTTGTAATTACAGAACGTAGTAGCCTGTTCCTTTGACCGTGAAATCACGCATAATTTCTATCTTCTGAGGATGCTTTGAGTGCATTAACCGTCACACTGAAACATGGTGACCATAAAGGTGTATCTTGGGCTATCCGATGGGATATGTTGAGGAGTGTTGATTCCAGAGCGGGATTTGTCAATCCATATAATGGAAAGATACTTCATGGCCAACTCGGTGAGATTGCATCCATAAAGTTGTGCAGCGTGTGACTAGGTCACAAGGATGAATATCACGGAACGAGTGAATATGATTTGTCGGTAACAAGATCGAACTAATGCATTGGATGCAGTTGATCGAATCTTGGACTAATCTAGTATCGCATGACAAAGGGAATGGTATACAATGTGTACGGTTCAATCGGTTACTTCCGGAATGCACAATCGGTAGCCTTTGTCTCGGTCATGACTGAAGTGTTCTCGGACCGTAGGGTAACACACTTAAGGGGTCGATGAATATCGGAGACCTTTTCCGAACTATAAGAGTTACCGGAGAAGAGAGAAAGACGTACCGGAAAAGTTCCGTGTTGGTCCGAAGGACGTTCGGACTGAGCTGGAAGGAGTTCCAGATCATCGGGAGATGAAATAATATGTATTATTTATTAATTAAGTGAATTAATAATTAATAATAATTTATTTCAGATTAAAAAGTGCAATGGGCCTTATTTGTGAAAGAAGCCCATTAGGGGAAGGAGGAAAATAAAAGGGGAAAAGGAAAAGAAAAAAAGGGGGCGCCCTGGGCCTTGGGGCCCATGTGGGTGGCACCCCACTTCCCCCCTCCTCCTAGCCGCACCCTCCCCCCTTGGCAAGGGATTAGTCCCACATTGCCAAGGGAAGGGGAGTGGAATCCTTCCGTTTGCCTATATAAAGATGGGCAGGGGTGCACTTCTTTAATACAGAAAAATTCGCAGAGAATTCGATATTACTCCGAATTGAGATTAGTTTTCACCGGTATTCTCCCCTCTCTCGTCTCTCTCAAGCCGGGGTCCCCTTGTCTGGAACCTTTGCTGGGATTGAGGCTTCTCTGCTACGCGGACGCCGTCGTGCTGCCAAAACTCCGGTTCCGGGAGGTCTACTTCCGCCACCTCTGCTGGATCGGAGAATGAAGGTCGTCATCGTGTCCATACGTGTGCGAGTAATACGAGGTGCTGCACATGCGGCACTACCACCCAACAGGGTGCTAACACAGCCAGGGGGTTGTGAAAGGTTTACGGCTTCATCAACCACGTTTGTGGGAACGTTTCCCGCGCAACGGACTACACCCCGAGGTATGTTTCCGCAAGTCTTTCCGTTACGGCATTACAGCTAGATAGATCTTGGGTTAAGGGCGACGCTAGTTAGCAAAATTATTGTTTTCTGCTGCGAGACCCAACAGTAACCATAGTGGTGTATTGGTTGGAAACTTGGTAGTGGACTCGTGTACGCTTCTTACCTCAAGTCTGGTATTCGTAGTTCAGGACTAGCCAGGTCAAAGTTGGCACTTCTGCATGTTGAAACCCCACCCCCTTTACCTTGAAACTTGAGCATGAGTAGTATAGTTCTGATGTAAGTCTTGCTAAGTACGACTTTGAACTCATGTTTGCTTATTCTATGTTTTAGATGAGAACCCAGACCCCGATGAAGTCACCTTCCTGGAGCTCGACATTGACTAAGCTAGTATAGTTCCAGACAGTAGTCTGGTCCCTCGTGGAAGGGCATGTATGTTGAACAAGGCTTCTCTAAGCCATTTGTTAAACTTATCTGTACTCAAACCTAATTTGCTTCTGTGGTATGATGTAATGATGATCACAGACATGTGATCTTTGTATGCTCTATGTGTAAGTCAATAAAGATACACTTTGTAGAGTTATGTGATGATACCTGCTGTTCATACTAGGCATGTGTGCTGCGTGTATGTTTATAACATGCATGTCTTAGTATGGGTTTTCGAGACCTTAGTTGTGATCTGGCTGGCGGTCTTTATACACCAAGTGGCCCTTAGATGTGCGCATCTTGGGGCATCGCGATGCGATTGCACGTGACTCTGTCACGTGCACACTTTGTTGTATGATCGAGCCCGCCCTAGACCCCGACTAAGTGATCGGGCTGGAGTAAGTCTATGTAAGAGTTAGGATTCAATCGATAACATGGTTGAGGCGACTTGTCTATGAGTATGGGATTCACCACCCATAAGAATTTAGACTTGTGAGCGTACGATGAGGACCCATCTCAGTTGATCATCCGGCCTGGATGGGACGCCCCTCACGTTCGATGCTTTCCGAGAGTGTTCTGTGTTTGGCCTTGTCTGCTGAGACAAGTGGGTACGGCTCTTGGCTCTCCATGTGATTGCATCGTGACTTGTGACGCCCCCAAAATCAGACCATGTACAGTAATCATACACGCAAGGTACACGATCGAGATCAGGGTGCCACGGTGAGATATCACAACACAACTCTACAAATAAAATAATACAAGTTGTTTAATACAAGCCAGGGGCCACGAGGGCTCGAATTCAACAGCTCGAGAGCACAAAGTTAGCGGAAGCAATAGTATCTGAGTACAGACACAAGAATACAAGGTTGCCTTAAGAAGGCTAGCACAAATAACAACAGATTGAAAAGGCGAGGCCTCCTGCTTGGGAACCTCCAAACTGCTCCTGGTCAACGGGGAACTCGACGTCGTAGAAGGCATCAGGGATCTTCATGTTGCGGTGGTCGGCATCGGGGATCTCCTGCTCCTGGACTCCAAGGCTCCAACGTCGACTGCAGCGGCCGATCAGGCAAAACATAGAGGGGGAAATAAAGCAAAGGTGAGTAGCATACCCGCGAGTCTTACGTCCGCTACTAAGCATTATGCATTGTATCAAATGGAAAGGGGAGGCTGTATATAGTGGACTGCAAGATAGAAATCAGAATAAGGGTAAGAAGCTAGGCCTATCGAAGACTAGCATCTTCCGACGATGTCTTGCAGCATGAGAAGAGAAATAGCCAACAGTTCAATAGCAGAAAAGTAATAACAATGCATCAGAAGTTGCTGCAGAATTGTATAATAGTAAGTTGTAATAATTAATAATAATAATGCCTCCGAGTTCCCTTCCTCGACTCCCTGCGAGGAAGAAGACCCGGAACCATACAGTTTAATAGTAGTAGTTTCTAGTGGTAAGATCCAGCTTCAGCATAAAGCATCCTGTTACCGTGGACACGGCTATTCGAATAGATTAATCTTCCCTGCAGGGGTGCACTGGCGTGACTCTACGACGCTCGGATCTCCAGGGTGGCGGGAACCTTGTTAGGGAACGCTCCACCAAAGCTATCCGACACAAAGTAGCCCATCCTTCGGCAATCAACAGAGAGGTCATCCGCCGGACTATATCCTATGTACGCCGGGCTTTGGACCCTAACCCGAACGTACTCCTGCACGGTGCATGACTGGCCGGTGAAGCAAAATCAAAGCAAATACAAATACACCGCTCGAGCAAGAGAAGAAAACACCACTTCCCGGCAATCAGCCCGCGGTACTGCTGACGTCTGAAGACCCTCGAACGAGACTACGATGCAGGGGAGCCCACACTCCTCGTCCCACGTGTAGGTAGTGCGTACAAGCCAAAAAGTCTACTCAAGACATACGCCGAACCATTCAGCATTTTAATTAACCTGCGTGACAACCGTTATCGTTGCCTCGACTTAACCGACCCGCGGTCAACGACAGCAGTCAGGACCACCAGTACATCGGTGCCTGCCCTGTCGTCCCACCAAGTCACTGCGGTTACCAACAAGGTGAACCATTTCCTTACCTTGTCTCGCGTTTTCTCTTGGTAGAGCTCGACTTTTCGTAGTTTGGTAACTCTCGCGAGATACGAGCAGGGGCCAAGCACGCCAGTAACGTCGGTCGTACCCTCCCTGTCGTTCCCGACGCAATACCGCTCGCAGGCACCGTTGGGTCGCCCGACTTTCTTACCTTTAAGGACAACCGTTGCTCAGGTACCTAGAGCGGTTGTACAGAGTCAGCAATGAGTGGAGTACGAGGATTACTCCTCGATAGCTCCACTTGAAGGTGGCTCGGCAGAGCCGAGCTAGGGGGCCTTAGGCGGTGTCTGCATTTTACCGTACCTGTGCAGTTTATAATTATCGTATCCGCGTTCACTCCCCTGAGTGATCACAGCCCGCTATCTAATCCTAGCTAACAATGCGCAGGGCTCACTGCTGAATAATGCATAATTATAATAGGCAGCATAGGATAAAGGACGTACATCAAGGGGCGACAAAAACAAGCTATGCAATTGAATAGGATTGTAGTCGTAGCAGCAGCAGTAACAATGCCTAGTGCAAGAAAGTACGGAAAGGTAGGCGATATCTGGGGAAGAGAATGGCTCTGCTTTCCTGGTAGCTCGACGGTAGGGGTAGGGTCGTCGACGAAGTAGTCGTATCCGACAGAAGTGTAGTCGGCGGTAGCAGCGGGGTCTACCGGAGAATAAAAGGGGGGAGAAACAGTAAATACACGGTACTAATGGCAATACAAATACAAGACATGGCAAACGCAATGTTAACGGTGTTCTAACGCCGGGCAAAGTATTATGCTCGGAGCGGGAATTCATCCGGGGATGAACTACCGGCTCCGGGTGATTACCGGACAGGGCAACCGAAGGGGGAAGGTATCATGCCGGAGGTGTCGTGGACATCCGACAAAGATAAGGGGGGTGAACCCGTGTTAGTTGAACCATTCCGGAAAACTTTCGTGTTTGGAATAAATTCAACCGGATAGTTATACGGTATCGGGCAATAACCGGACATACGACCCGAAGGGGGGAAAGTCTCAGGTTCGGTATGTTAGAGGGGTGCGGTGGTATGCGGGTAGCGTATCCGGGTTCGTTGTATTTTTCTGATCAATTTTGATATATAAAATATTTTCATTTGATTTACGGTTTAAAAGATATTAAATTTCAAAGTTTTAAATCATTTAAAAAGAATTTCTGTAATTTATTTAATTGTTTATTCAAACATTATCTAGAACAGCAAAGTTGACCAGTCAAACCTGACCAGTGGGACCCATTGGTCAGCCTCACATAATAATAAAACAATTTTATTAATTAAAATAATAGTGGGGTCCCACCTGTCATTGACTCATTTTATTAATTACATGTTAATTAAACTAATAACCCAGTGGGGCCCATGTGTCATACTAACAGAGTAAATTTAATTAACTTAGTTTAATTTAACAGAAAAGGGGCCCACATGTCATTTGGACAGGTTAGAAATAACAGTTTAATTTTCCAGGTATATAGTTTAAGGGCCTGGGGGGCCCAGTGGCCAGTGGGTTAGGGAGTTAGTTAGTTTATCAGGGGGTTAGTCTGGAGGGGGATTAGCCCACGGTGGGGAACCCGCATGCCGGCGGCGAGCTATTCAACCCGGGGAGGGCACGGCGAGGCAGGATGGCAAGGGAGGGATGGCACGGCGAGCAGGCCGCAGTGGGGTGCGCGGCGAGGGCACGACCAAGGGGCGGAGCGGGAGCGACCAACGGGATGGGTGCGGTCGTGGTGACCGCGGCCACGGCGAGTACGGCGGTGGCCGGGCAGGGACACGGCGAGGCATGGGGTGCGAGGGCTTGCCAGGGAGCGCACGGGGCGGGGCTCGGCGCGTCCAGAGCGCGGCCTGGGCGGACGCTGCACCAGCCTCACGCAGCAACCACATGGGCAAGGACAAGGCGGGGCGTGGCCAGCCATGGCGGCCGTGCCCACGGAAACGGCGGAGGACAGCGTAAAGGAGCTCGAAACGAAGGGGGGAAACGCGGAATGGGCGCGACTTACATCGAGGAGGACGATGGAGAGCTCATGCGAGGTCGGGGTGGCTTGCCGGGACGGCAATCGACGACGAGGCGGCCTGACCGTGGCGGGAGGGGGTGACAAATTCGGCGCCGCGGGGGGTTCCTTCGACTCGAGCGTGAGGGTGGGGGGAACTAGAGGACTCCGGCGGAGCTCCTGGACGTCGTCGCCTGGCTTGGGAAGGTGGGTGGCCGTGGGGTCGCGGCGACCGTGGCTTGGCTACGGTCATGGCGGCCCTTGCGCGGATAGGAAAAAGAGGGTGCGGGAGAGACACAGGGGGGACTAGGTCGATCTAGGGCTACAGGGGCGCAGGCTGGTTCTTATCCTCGTCGGCGACTCGCCGGATGGGCGCCACGACACGGTCGGCCGGCGTGGCCGGCGTGGATGGTGTCCACGGGGGAGGGGATGACCAGTACGAGGGGAAGGAGAGGGGTGGGCTGAGGGGTTGGTGGTGGGCTTGGCCCAGCGGGTGGGTTGTGCCCTGGGAGGTAGATAGGTTTCCTATTTTTTATGTTTCCTTTTTCTTTTCTGATATTCATTTGCATACAATTCTATTTTATTTTAGCTAGCTGTTGATTTTTGTAACAATTGAAACCAGTTCAAATATTAGTGTTACATGATATTACAGTGCCACAAAAAGTTTGGTGGCTTAGTAAAACCATCTGGGTTTTTGTTTTATTTAAAAAGGATTAAAAGTGGTTGTTTTAGACACTGTTTGTTTTGTTGGCAATATTGAAACAATGTAATAAAATACCATTGCTATTTTATTGTGACCTACTGATTTTTAGACATTTAATAAAAGTGGTTGCAATATTTTTGGATTAAGTTTTATTTCCACTTGTATCTGGAATTTTTATTTCGTTTGAATTTGAACAAGCTTTGATCAAGGTGATCATCACAAGTTAATCAAGGTGATTTGGCATTAGCACAAGGTTATTACTGTAGCGTGACACCCGGGGTGTTACATTGGAATTACATACGCATATTCCGGGTCCCGACAAGACTCATGTTTCATTAGTGAATACACATATTCATCTAAGTCCACATACGAAGTTCACGAAATAATGAAACTCACCACATGCTGACTTACAATACATCACAATGTATGATGATCAACAATCAGTACACACTCTGTTTTACCAGAACGCGAGGTTTTAGTCATCTCACCTAAAAGGCATGGTTTGCTTGTGTCAAGAGATCAAGTATCTCAAGACTTCATCAAAACCTTCATGACTTAAACTATAGTGTCATTATTAAGTTTGGATAATTCTTGGTATTACAATATTTCTTATAAGTGATCAAACTACTATCATCAATATAAGAATAACTCATTCATAATCTTAATGTGACCATAAGAGATATCATTCATAAAAGGAGAACAACTGACTTGTTGCTCACTAATATGAATAATTGTCTTCGCAAGATGAAAGACACACTAATAAAGTTCACATTCAAACGATCATAAATTTATTCATATATTAATCAAATGATAGATGTAGAGGGAGAGTGTTGTCGACCATCAACTATCTTGATTGCCGTCAGCACACATCATCACCTCATCCCTTCCAAGCCACTCTCAAGCAGTAAGTTCAAGCATCGAATACTTAATCAACCGCAATTAGTGTTTCGTGGGAAAGACATTTATAACTTGTATATCAAATATACTTTCTCCGCCAATGACTATTCATGCATTGGTTCTACTCTTGAAGTTCCCAACTTTGACCATGATCTCATGATAGGTGAACAATTCTCCTTCATGACATAGTCTAGACATGGTCTTTGTAGCTGGGAGGAAGAGGAAGCAACTCCCCAGTTATCGCAAAGTAACCATTCATTCAGTAGTCCAAGTTGTACACAAGGTGTTCATGTATCTTATACATTTTCCATGTGACTTTCTTAGCAGGTTGTTTCTTCCACCAAAGTTGGAAGAAACCCCATCCATATACTCATATTCCATTACTCTGATTTGTGACCTAGTGCTTTCAAGTTCACCTATCACGTCATACGTGTTGGTTAACATGCATTCACAATTCAGAATCATAGAATGAAGTATGGTGTATTGGACAGTCATTCATAAGTGACGGTGAGTACGATACTCATCATCATCTTCCTTGATTACGGAGTTAACAGGTGTATCTCCTAGCAGTTCTACGTATTATGTTTTAGCAAGTCATTACTAATGAGTGTGTCTCTAATGGTGTTGGTACACATCAATGAAGTAAGACCCATCTACCTTAAGTTCTTCATAACGCTAAAGAGCCATAGTTATAAACATTTTGGGTATGACATTTTCTACAATGATATTTGCTAAGATGTGAAGATTAAGTTCATAACATGTGGAGTTCAATTTCAATAAATTCTAAAACTCCCACTTAGTACAACATCTCTCAAATTTACTAAGTGATCACACAATCCTCGAACACCATACCTCCCCCGATCGTCACGGACATCAGTATGTTGTTCAAGGTAGGCCATCATGCCAATCAGATCATCTATGTGACTCGTGCTTGATCTTTCGATCTTCTGTGTTCCAAGCCCGCATCTACATACGTCAAGCCAGCCAATCCAACCTTAATGTTAGTAGTTCAGCAAGGCCATATCTGCATATGCCAGGCTTGCCGAACCTAACCTCATGCGAACGCCGTTTAATATGTGTGACACCCGGTATGTATGGAATGTCGGCCATATGGGAGATCCTTACAGGTGGTGCCCATTAAGGGAGAACACAATGTTGGTATTGTGAGAGATTATCCTATTTGTGCTACCGTCGTTATATCTAGCATATTAGCAAAACAGGATGCAACAGTAAATCATACATGCTATGATTCCCCCCGACATGCAAATTAAAGTTGAAAACGCCTTTCTACTTTATCTTTTGCAAGTTTTACGTGGCTGCTAGGGGTTCTGAGAAAAGAACCGTTTCTATCCTACGAAAACAAGCCACAACACCAATCCCGCAATCGTCTCTATTACACCCCTGTCGGGGCCCTCCGTTGCAAACGTCTTCGCAAAGCTAATGTTAGAGAGACAGACACCCCCAGGCCACTTATATGGTACAAGCCATATGTCAAGCGTGGAACCAGTCTCACGTAAACGCGTAAGTTCGGTCGGGGCCGCTTCATCAGGACATTGCCGCAATCCTAAACGAGTACACGTGAGAGGGTAACAATTGGAGAATTGATGCCCACATACTAGATGTGTTATATCCGTACAATACATCTACGCATAGCCTTGCTCTGAACCACTGTTGGGGTTCGGGGCAGAAAACACAAACTTTTCATAACCTACGATACCCAATCCCAAGACCTATGCTATGTGATGCAAGTAACGGATGGAATAAGTTCACATACCAGTATGTAGCCGTTTAAGCGGGAAACGTTCCCGCGTGAACGTGGTTGGTGTAGTCGTACCGGCAATCCCCGATGCCGCGCAGCTTCACGATGACTCCGATAGCCACCCGGTCCTTGAGACCGATGACGGGATTACATCCCCGTCGGAACGTTTCTGATGAAGACCTCGCGATACGGCTACGACGACAAAGTAGCACCACAAGTGTAGTGCCTCGCGGGATTATACACATACAGTATACCCGACGTCCCTCCGGGCTCCGAACCAGTAGAGCAGCGGAAAGAAGATGGATTCGGATCCCGATTCCAGCAGCACGACGGCGTGCGTATGGCGGAGAAATCCCCAACCAAGTATAGACTCCAAACAAGGGGAGTCCACGCAAGGAAGGAGAAAAGAGGAAGAGAGAGAAGAGAACTTGTCTCAAAAATATGATGATTAAAAGGGCACCTCTACCCCTCCTTATATAGGCTAAGGAGGGGTGCCACCCCCCTCCACTTCCGGGGTGGGACTAATCCCAAGGGAGGGGGTGGTGCACCAAATAAGGGGGGTGGGCCCCCTCATGGCGCCATGGCCCATGGGGGAGGACTCCCTCTCCCCCTAATGGGCCCTATGAGGACCATATGCCTTTTAATTCATTTTAATTATATATAATTATATTTTAATATTTAATTAAGATAATTAAATAATAAAAATTTAATTAAACATTGTTAAATATATTTTGAACCTTTCAAAATACCCAGAAAAACTTCCGGCCTTCACCGGAACAATTCCGGTGTTCTCCCTTATTTCTCCGGTGATCCCGAATCAATCCTTACTGCGTCGAATACCCTTAAGTGTAACACCCTACGGTCTGGGAAACAACAGACATGATCAATACAATCTCATTGATCAATGACTAATCAATTGGACCTGGTTACAATCCTTGATAGCCCCTGCGCTTCCATCGAATGAACTTCAATCGTTGTTGGATCCGTTAACCGTGTGCCTGTTCCCTTTGTCCTATGGTACTTTGCTTGTCCGAGGTTTGATCATCGGTATCCAATATACCTAGTTCGTCCTTGTTCTCAACAAACAAGTTTACTCGTTCCCATGATATTACAACTCCGTGACCTAGTCACACGTTTGCAAACTTTATGATGCAATATCACCGAGTGGGCCCAGAGTACCTATCCGTCACACGGATGGACAAATCCCGCTTTGATCTATTTGCATACTCATCAACCATCTATTTTTGAATACCCAAAGTGCACCGTTATGGCCAGCATATTTCAGTCACGCGGTGGGATACAAATCAAAGTCTCCTCATAGATGACAATTATGTATGATCATTACGGTCAAAGGATCTGGTCACTATGTTATAGTTATCGCAATGTCGAACTATGTGACTTGATCACATCGCAACACTTCTGGTGGGCGTATGTCCATCATATCATTATCCAATGATATGACTCCATTGTCAACAGACGCCATCGTCTCATGATCAGGAAACCTTGATCATCAATCGCCCAATGGACTAGTATACTAGGGTTAACTAGGGACTTGGTTGTTTGTATACCACACATGTATTAAGGTTTCCGCTTAATACAGTTATAGCATAGTATAAAACATACTATGAACTAATGGAATATGCTCAATAAAACATATTTTATTTACCTCTAGGGCACATTCCCAACAAATCGAGCATAACGTTCCCTCTTGGAGTCACTACCTACTACTTGGCCAAAGCAATAAACAACAACGGAGAACATGCAAGAATTAGTTAGGAACAAAATATAAGAGATAAAAACCAAATATATTACTCTATCACAATTTGAACATAATCTCATAATCCATCAGATCCCATCAAACTCAGCATAGCAACAGCAGAAGAATTACATATGTGCCTCGATCATGTAGGGCATCTCACGAGGTCTAAACCATGAAGAACAAAGAGGGGAGGAGAACATCACATAGCTACTGATCCCGATCTTGGAAGCGCGGCGGCGACGGAATAGAGGCGAGTTTGCGAAATAGGGTTTTGTCTCCGGAGGTTTCCCGTGACGGAGATTAAATATAAATAGGCGAAGGGGGGCCCAGGGGGGCCACCAAGGGTCCAGGCGCCCCTTGGCGCGGCCAGGCCCCTGGCCCTCCTTCGGGGCTCGGGAAGCTTTCGGTACGCTGATTTTTTTATCTGATTTTTCCCGAATTTTTGGAGCACTTTTTATATGGGGAAAAACAGAAATATAAAACAGGAACTGGCACTGGGGTGCACTGAGTTAGTAGGTTAGTCCAAATATGATCAAAAGTGTATGAAAGTGTATCTAGATCATATCAATATCACACAAAACATGCATGGAACGAGCAGAAATTATTGATACATTTGGGACGTTCACATGACTAATAACATGTTCTTTCAAAATCTTCAAATTGTTTCATTATAAAAGAAAGAGCAAAATTAAAAGTTATTAGTTTTCCTTTGACCAAGGATATGTTTGCCATAATTTGATGAGTTTTCTCGGCCCTACTTTTGATTATAATTTTTATTACTTTCTCATAAGGGCCTTATGAGTTGAGGTTGCTGTTGAGGATGCTTGAGTTTGGTGAAGAAATCGTGATGCTTCTTGTCCGTATTCTATTTATCGACACTTCACTCTCTAAACTTGTTGACAGGTTTACCGAGCTCAGTATTCACTTAGGGACAAGCGAGGTCTAAGCTTGGGGGAGTTGATACGTCCAAAATGCATCACTATTTTATATAGTAATTCTTTCCTATTCATTGATATATTTCATGTTATGATGCTATTCTTATGTTGTTTTGGCTTGTTTTACACAGTTTGCAACTTTCCGATGCCGAAGCAGCAGACATAGGATTCAGCGGTAAAAAGTGGACGCTGAGTTGCTGAATTAGAAGACCTCCAAATTACCAGAAAATTGACGAAGGACATTTTCCAGAAGGATGACAAGGACACGCAAAACAGGAGCCAGAGGGGGGCCACAGGGTGCCCAGGCGGCCACCTGGTGTGGCCCCCACCTGGGGCGCGCCGGGAGGGTGCCTGGACCCCTGGGGCCACTCCTGGCTCCCCCTCTGGCCTATATATCACTCGTTGTCCGAAAACCCTAAAAGAGGAGGAGTTTCATGAGTTCCGCCGCCGCTCCATGGAGGAAACCTACAGAGGAGAAAAGGCATCTCCGGCGGGCAGATTCCGCCTAGGAGAACACCTTCCGAAAGGGGAGATCATCGCCATCGTCATCACCATTGTCACGGGCATCATCGAGATCATCATCAACATCATCCCCAACATCGGCAGCATCTCCACTATCATCCTATCTCATCTCACAATTTCAACTCGTGTTGTAATCCGTACCATCTATCCTCTCTACTCTATCGGTGTTGATTATTACCTTGTGATGAATGCTATTGAGTTTTGTTGGAGAAATATCATTGTGTCCAAATTGTTTATCATCTATTTATCCCCACTAATCATGATCTCTTTTATGTCTTGTGAGTAGTTACTTAGTTCATGAGGACATGGGAGAAGTCTAGTTGCTAGTAGTCATATGATGTTGAAGTAATATGTGGTGTTTGATATTTAAGTTGTGTTATTATTTTCCTAGTTGTGTTGTGTGAGTCGAATACTCAACACTTCGCCTTATTAAGGACCTAGGGAAATGCATTGTGTATAAAGAATGCTTGTTGTGGGTTGCCGGATTGACAGAAACGTGAACCCCAGTTTGCACGCTTTTGCACAAGGGAACAATGGATCATCGATCGTATTGCTATGGTTAGGCTTTTGCCTTAATTACTATCTTGTATTTGTGGATGCTTGCAAGATGTTTAATCATAAGAGTGCACTTATCTTAGTCTAGAAGGTGTGCTAGCATAGATCCACCCACTCAACACTTATCAACACAACACATAGTATCGATACGGAGTATGGCGAAAGCACGTGACTATCTCTCTCGTGTGTCCTCAAGAACACTTTTAGCCTTTATAAGTTCAGTTGCCAGGCTTATCCTTTGCTCAAAAGTATTCGACCACTTGTTACTCCTCAGTACCTTTTTACCTTGCTTGCTTTTACCTTCTTGTTGCTTATGCCGAAAAACCCCTAAAAATTTATCTTTCAGTTCCTGCAGTTATCTCTTTACCAAAGTCACTTACCAATACCTTCTGCTCCTCGTTGGGTTCGACACTCGGATTTATATAAAACACTACAATCGATCCCCTACAGCTGAGGGTCATCAGGGCACCAGAGGTGGGGCCCACCTCCCAGGCGCCCTGGTGGCACGACCAGGGGTGGGGCCGCGCCACCTGGCCGCCTGGGATGGGGTGGCCACCCTCCGACTCTCCTTCGGTGCTTCCGGAAGCTTCCTTGACGCTGATTTTATTCTGATTTTCCCAGAATTTTTCTGGCATTTTATATTGGGGAAAAATCATGGCAACTAAAGACATCAGCAAACAGGAACTGGCACTGGGTGCACTAAGTTAGTAGGTTAGTCCAAATATGCGTAAAATGATATAAAAGTGTAGCAAAACATGTAGCAATGTCACATAAAAGTGCATGGAACAAGCATAAATTATAAATACGTTTGGGACGTATCAGCCACCCCCTACCAGGTGGCCAGGTGGCGCGGTCCCACCCCTAGCCGCGCCACCAGGGCGCCTAGGAGGTGTGGCCCACTCCTAGCTGCCCCCTTTGGCCTATATTACCTCCTCGTCTTGAAAACCCTCGAGGAGAACCCCACATCGTGAATTACCTCTTTGTTCCGTTGTCGCGCTTACAAGATCGGGAGCACCAGAAGAAGTTACTTGTTGTGTCTGCAGGTCCATGCCAACTTATTTGTCTGGCGCCATTGACACCTACTTGTCGATCTTGGAGTCCTCCTGGATTTGATAAACCTTACAATCCTCGTGTAGGAGAAATTTGCTTCTATCTACATCTCAACCTTCCACTTGGGGTAACCAACAAAGGGATAGAAGCCGTTATCATCTCTCGTACCATCAAGAAAATTTCTGGCACCGTTGTCGGGGACTCCAATCTTCAAGATAGGGGAGTTGCACACTATCTTTTATCTTTGCTTTTTAGTCTTGTCAGTTTACCTTTTTTTTATCTTAGTGTCTTTTATGAAAAACCAAAAAAATACTTGCTACCTTTTGTCTTTGTCTGCCTACTGATGCTATCTTTACCATGGGTGTGGAACCACCTAAATATGGTAGGATGGACATGTTTCACTTGGATCGTCTTCGATCAATTTGTGCTTGCGCTAAAAACCCAACCGACTTGGTTTAGAGAAAATCATTGGATGAGCATGCTCATTATAAGTACACCGCTTATCTCAAAAAGGGAAACACTTATTGGATAAAATACATACATCTCATTGCTATGCTGAATCTTTGTGCTACATTTATGATTTCACTTGCTTTTCTAGAAAAGATCGCAAACACCTTCCTTTCCAATGTGAATTTAATTAAAATGAGATCTTATCTTCTTATGCTAAAGGTGTTTATGATTACTTTGATGTTGAAAAGATTTAAGAATTTGTTTCTTTTGAGGGTGCTTATGAGATTGCTTCTTTGATTGAAAAGAATTACGATACTATTCACAAGACCGAAAACCTTGCAGTTATTGCTTATTGCTTTGAGAATTATATTTGCAATGATTATATTGAGGATTTTAAAAACAAAATGTTTTCTTCCCAAGAAGAGTCCAATGATTTCTATGATGAGGAATCTCATGATTTTGAGGACTCACTTGATA
This sequence comes from Bromus sterilis, assembly GCA_950022295.1. Taxonomy (NCBI): domain Eukaryota; kingdom Viridiplantae; phylum Streptophyta; class Magnoliopsida; order Poales; family Poaceae; genus Bromus; species Bromus sterilis. The sequence continues at coordinate 22,211,464 of OX465596.1, read as the reverse complement.
CATCCCTTTATGATAAAATTGAAACTTGTTGTGTTTTTGGCCATGATGTCAATATGGACGATGCTTACAAAGATGAACTTACTATAGTTCCATATGTTAAGCATGAAACTGTTGCTATTGCAACCTGATGGCGCGAGGGTTGACGGGTGTAGTCTTCTCGCCCTTCGTTGGTGAGCCCCAAGTGGAAGGCGTGATGCAGCACAACAGCAAATTTCCCTCGGTAAAGATACCAAGGTTTGTCTCCAGTAGGACTCCAGAGATGATAAGTAGGTGTCAGCGGCGCAACTGACGCGGAACTGCACACAAACACAGATAATTTTGTTCCCAACGAAGTTCAGAGAGGTTGTAAATCTCTCCGGTCTTGTTGTTTACAAAGGATAAAACGCAAGGGATAATAATAGTAACTTTAAAGTAAATGCAGAAAAGTAAATATAGCGTGGAAACAATGATAAGGATATGGACCGGGATACTTGATGTTCGATAGTGATGTCTCTCTCCCAAAAGACGATAAAATTGCTATGCGAGGTAAACAAATTACAGAAAGGCAACTGACAGGATTATGAACGCACCGCAATGCTAACTATGCTACAAAAGAAAGGAAGAGGTTCAAAAGCACAGGCAGTACACCAAGGTAAGTAGACCGAAATCCAACTGCATCTACTACTAATCATCCACCTTGAGATATCTATCCAGAACATCTCGCTGGTATTAAGTTGCGAGCCCCACCCAAAGTGTAAACCCAAAGCAACAGACAACTGCATTAAAAAGAACTCTGCGTAAAGTAAACAATCCTTGTAACCGCGGTTACAAGCACCGTTGTTTTCCCCCTTGTGGCAACATCACATCCCCTAGACTCATGTTTCTGTCACTCAAGCATGTCATCGGGGGGCATGAACCCACAATCTAGCACAACGCTCCCTCTTGGAGTCACTACCTACTACTTGGCCAAAGCAATAAACAGCAACGGGGAACATGCAAGAATTACTTAGGAACAAAAATATAAGAGATAAAAACCAAATATATTACTCTATCACAATCTGAACATAATCTCATAATCCATCAGATCCTATCAAACTCAACATGGCAATAGCAGAAATATTACAAAGGTGCCTCGATCATGTTGGGCAGCTCACGAGGTCTAAACAATGAAGATCAAAGAGGGGAGGAGAACATCACATAGCTACTGATCACGGACCCATGTTCCAAGGAAAACTACTCACGAGACATCCAGGGAGCATCCATGGTGGAGAGGAGACTCCCGGAGGTCAATCCTCCCTCTGGCAGGGTGCAGGGAAGAGGTCTTCTGGTGCTCCCGATCTTCGGAAGCGCGGCAGCGGCGGAACAGAGGCGAGTTCGCGGAATAGGGTTCTCTTTCTGGGGTTTTCCCGTGACGGGGGATAAATAGGCGAAAGGGGGCAGCCAGAGGTGGGCCAGGGGCCCCAGGCGCCCCCCTGGCGCGGCCAGGGGTGGGGCCGCGCCGGGTGGCCGCCTGGGCCCCCCTTGCTCCCCTCTGGCCCCTCCCGGGCTCTTCTCGAAGCTTCCTTCACACTGATTTTTTATCTGAATTTTCCCGAATTTTTCTGGCACTTTTTGTATGGGGGAAAACTGAAATAGAAAAACAGCAGAAAACAGGAACTGGCACTGGGGTGCACTGAGTTAATAGGTTAGTCCAAATATGATCAAAAGTGTATGAAAGTGTATCTAGATCATAGCAATATCACACAAAACATGCATGGAGCAAGAAGAAATTATAGATACGTTTTGGACGTATCACAACCACACTTGATTGTCCTATTATCCTTTTGAAATCTTCAACTCATATTCTGGAGAATTGTGCTATTATTAAGGCTCAATGTGATGGGTTGCATTTATCTTATGTTCCTAAAGACCGTGTTGCAAAATTTACACGTGTGCTTCTAGGTCATGAACAACATGATTTATGTGACAGTTATATCCTTGATGTTGTTCATGGTACTACTGAAAATTATTTTGAGAGAGGAAGTTTGGTTGTACAAACTTCCATGTTACTAAAACTCCTCTCCTTATGTTGAAAGTTCTGAAGTTGCTCTTGTTTTACCTTCCTATGTTTGTTACTTTGTGCTTTTATGATTTATTTATTTACAAGTTTCCCATGCATGGGAAGTGGGTTTGGCTTAAATGTGTTTTGCATTTGCTTCTTGATGATCTCTTTTGCTTCAATTCATATTCTCTTGTGAGCATCTTTTATAATCATCATGCCTATCTAAAAGGCGTAAAAGAAAGCGCTTGTTGGGAGGCAACCCAAGATGTTTTTTACTTTTAGTTTTAGTGGTCTTGATGCTTGTTACTACTGTAGCAACATCATTGTATATTTATTTTTAAGCTTTGTGCCAAGTTTTAGCCTCCAATTGCAAGAAAGTTCAAAAGTTGTGACATGTTGTCCAGAAACAGATTTTGTCCCCTTGATGGAAAAATTAGCCATAAATCACCAGGTCATCTTTTTATCTGATTTTTTACAGCATGCTCTACACAATTAGCTTTCATGTGTATGTTCTGAGTTTTTTGATTTGAGTTCCAGAAGTACACCGAAAAAATTATCTACTACCTACTGGTCTGTTTTTCACAGATTTTGCCACGTTTTGCGTTTCCATCGTTTTTCAAACCTTAAGCTTTCCTTTTCTTTGCAAAAACATTTTGGAAATCTTGAGAAACATTAGCTCTTCAAGAATATCTTTATTTCCAATGGAGAAAAATCATTTTATCATGGGTACTAACCACTCTAATCAGCTTATGATGAGTTTCATATGAAGGGATTTTTCAAGTATGCGAAGGAAGATGATGAAAGAAGATTCGGGAGTGTCAAGTGGTCAAGCTTGGGGATGCCCCATGCACCCCCAAGAAATATTCAAGGAGACTCAATCATCTAAGCTTGGGCATGCCCCTGTGCATCCCCTTATCCATCAACAATCATCACTTCGCCCTTCTCCATACTATATTTTTATCGCTTCATATGTTATGTTCTAAACTTGGAGTGTCCCGATCTTTACTTTTAGTTTGTTTTAGTTTTTCTTGTTGTTCATAACAAGTTGGATCCTAGCCTTCATTGTTTGGGAGAGAAACATGTTCCACTCCACCCTAGAACACAACATAGGTTTTCATGCTTATCTTTTTAAGAGCTTTTGTTTAGGTTGTTCTAGGAACTCTCTTGAGTTTTCATGCTTATCTTGTTTAGAGAGTGGTCTTGTTGCACTGAGTTGGGTGTCTTGCATGAGTAGGTAATTAAGGTTGCTATTGCAAGTGTAGTAGTAACATGCAATAGTTTTGAGGTATTGATTTGAGTAATGTTTGGACATTAGGGTGCCAAGAGCTTGAGCCTATTAGTGTTATGTGTCATATTTTGGGCAATCTGTACTTATTTTCAAAAACTACAAAAATTAGTTGAGAACTCTAGCTACTAGATGGATCGCTAACCTCTGGAGGGGTTGGAATATATAGAGTACCCTCATGTACCATGGGTCGAAGATGTGCAAGGATAAGCAACCCCCCATACACTCCTCCTCGGGGTACTCGTCTCTTTGTGAACCTCCTTATTAGATTGAGAGTTACCGATAATAAGTACATGAGTTCTTCGGACTAATGCGAGTATTCGATTGTTGGCACTTCCACCTTCCATATTTTTCTAGCCTCTTCGGTACCGTGCATTGCCCTTTCTCATCTCGAGAGTTGGTGCATACTTCGCCGGTGCATCCAAACCCTTGGCATGATACGCTCTGTCATCATAAACCTCCTTATATCTACTCAGAACAGCCACCATACCTACCTATCAAGGCATTTCCATGGCCTTTCCGAGATACATTGTCATGCAACATCCACCATCTCATGACTTGATCTTCATGTCATACATGCTTTTGCTTGATTGAGGAGCCACGTGCTAGTTGGGATTTGCCCTTATTATTGCTACATAACGCGCTAGTATCACTGCATATCCTGCTACACTGGCAGAGGCATACATTTGCATACATCATGATATTTTTCATTCTTTATGTTGAGTACTTCTTATAAAGTGTGAAGATCTTCTATATTCTTGTAAAATATAGAGCGTTGTTCTTAAGTGAGGAAAAGATCCCAAAGAGGAAAAATTGAAAGATCCCAAAGAGGACAAATGAGAAATGAATAGAAAGAACGAATGAGGCCACAAAAATACAAAAGATAGAAATAAATAAATAAATAAAAAGAGAGAAGGGGCAACACTACTATTCCTTTTGAAAGATCCGCACTCGTACTCCATTGTCATACTTGTGCTCCATAGAGATTATCATTCATGCATAACTATGTGGGGACCCTTACACTATAGAACTTGGCTTGCATATTCCAAGGATGAGCCTCCTCAAATGAGCTCTAGGTCTTCATGAGCAAGCAAGTTGGATGCACCCCAACTAGTTCCATTGGAGAGCTTACCTTAGCTCATATGTGCATCCGTTGCATGGCAGTCCCTACTCCTCACATCATATCTATCATTTGAGTTTCTCTTGCCTATGATTGTCCTCATTGATGTGAGCCTTTCACACCTTTTTGTCTTCCTTCCCCATCATTTCTCTCTTTTCCATCCTAAGTGCTAATGTATCTTGTTTGCGCTCATCCATTGCATGAGTGCTCAAAGTCAAAAGGGAGAGGATCAGTTTGACTTGTACCTGACTAGTGGTATGGGGATGAGTCAAAATAAGATCCCGAAGGAGACCAAGTGTCAAACTTTAGTAGATTGAGTTCTCAATTAAACTATATATATATATATATATTTCTTTAATCCCATCTCCCATTGCTTGCACGCAAACACCATTTGAGACATTCGAGTCATAGACAGCGAGAGCTCTTGCACCTTTATGTTCATACTTTGCTAGTTTTAATACTAGATATAGGCTCTTTCTTGTTATTATCTTGACTTGAATTGCACATCTTACTTTCTTTACTTTGAAGTTCTTATATGTGTGTTAGCATGTCACCACAGAAATTATCTGTGTTATCATTTACCTACTCGAGGACGAGAAGGAATTAAGCTTGGGGATGTTGATACGTATATATAATTTCTGCTTGTTCCATGCACTTTTATGTGACATTGTGATGCGCTAGAGATGATAATGGCTTCTCTCCCTTCGTTGGTTACCACAAGTGGAAGGTGAGTTGTAGATACCAAAAAATTTCCCTCAGTGAAGATACCGAGGTTTATGTCTCCAGTAGGACTCCAAGGTCGACAAGAAGGTGGTAAAGTGAGCAATGGCGCCGTTCACAACTCAAGGTTGCTTACTTTACCTGGACATGCACACAAATACAAATAACTTTGCTCCCAACGAAGTTCGGAGAGGTTGTCAATCTCTCCGGCCTTGTTGTTTACAAAGGATCAACGCAACAGATAATAGTGGTGATAGCTGGAACTGGAAAGTAAAAGCAAGAAGTAAATTGAGGGTGTAAACAGTGCTGGAAATATGGACCGGGGTCCCATGATGTTCACTAGTGATGTCTCTCTCCCAAAAGACGATAAAACTGCTATGCGAGGTAAACAAATCACAGTTGGGCAATTGACAGGATTATGGGTGCAAACCAATGCTAACTATGCTACAAAGAAAGGAAGAGGCTCAAAAGCATGGGCAGTACGCCAAAATAAGTAGACCGAAATTCATTTGCATCTACTACTAATCATCCACCTTGACATATCTATCTAGAACATCTCGTTGGTATTAAGTTGCGAGCCCCACCCAAAGTGTAAACCCAAAGCAATAGACAACTGCATTAAAAGAACTTTGCGTAAAATAAACAATCCTAGACTCATGTTTCTGTCACTCAAGCTAGTCATCAGGGGCATCAAACCACAATCAAGCATAACGCTCCCTCTTGGAGTCACTACCTACTACTTGGTCAAAGCAATAAACAGAAATGGAGAACATGCAAGAATTACTCAAGAACAAAAATATAAAAGATAAGAACCAAATATATTACTCAATCACAATATGAACATAGTCTCATAATCCATCAGATCCCAGCAAACTGAGCATAGCAACATCAGAAAGAATTACATATGTGCCTTGATCATGTAGGGCAGCTCATAAGGTCTAATCCATGAAGAACAAAGAGGGGAGGAGATCATCACATAGCTACTGATCATGGACACTTGGTCCAAGGTGGACTACTCACGGATCATCCCGGAAGCGTACATGGTGGTGGAGATGCTCCAGGAGGTCAATCCTCCCTTCGGCAGGGTGCCGGGAAGAGGTCTTTTGGTGCTCCCGATCTTGGAAGCGCGACGGCAGCGGAACAGAGGCGAGATCGCAAAAAAAGGTTCTGTCTTCAGAGGTTTCGGGGTGAAGGAAATATATAGGCGAAGGAGGGTGGCCCCCCTCCGGCTCTCCTTCGGTGGTTCCGGAAGCTTCCTCCATGCTGATTTTTATTCTGATTTTTCCCGAATTTTTCTAACATTTTAAATTTGCGAAAAATCACTGCAACTAAAGACATCAGCAGACATGAACTGGCACTGGGAGCACTGAGTTAGTAGGTTAGTCCAAATATGTGTAAAATGATATAAAAGTGTAGCAAAACATGTAGCAATGTCACATAAAAGGGCATGGAACAAGCAGAAATTATAGATATATTTGGGACGTATCACATTGCCATCAGTTAATGCCCCCCAATGTCTAGCTTGAGTGATAGAAACATGATACTAGGGGATGTGATGTTTCCACCAGGGAGAAAACAACGGTGCTTGTAACCGCGGTTGCAAGGATTGTTTACCTTACGCAAAGTTTGTTAATGCAGTTGTATGTTGCTTTGGGTTTACACTTTGAGTGGGGCTCGCAACTAAATACCAGCGAGATGTTCTGGATAGATATCTCAAGGTGGATGATTAGTGAGTAGATGCTGATGAATAAACGGTCTACTTGTCTTGGCGTACTGCCCATACTTTTGAGCCTCAAACTTTCTTGTGGCATAATTATCATTGCGGTGCGTTTATAATTTTGTCAATTGTCCAGCTGTAATTTGTTCACCCAGCTTAGTTGTTTTATCATCTTTTGAGAGAGAGACATCACTAGTGAACATCATGGGACCCCGGTCCATATTTCCACCATTGTTTACACCTTAACTCTTTACTGCTTTATTTCTTTTCAGTTGCAATCACCATCACTATTTTCACCGTGCGTTTGATCCTTTACAAACAACAAGACCAGAGAGATTGACAACGTCTCTGAATCGTTGGGAGAAAAGTTATTTGTTTCTGTGTGCAGGTCCAGGTCAAGTGAGTAATTTATCTCAAACGGCGCCTTGCTTGTTTGATCACCTTCTTGTTGATCTTCGGTGTCGTGGTCATACCTAAGGCATACCCTTAAGTATCAGATATCAAGGGGTACCCTTAGTATCATGACTTCATAAAAATACCTAAGAAATGAAGATAAAAGTACCGAACCGCCAGGAGCTTGGCAAACTACATGAACATAGGTCACGACGTCTCCGAGTAATCCGTTACTCGGAAGAGAGATAGTCTCCGAGTAACCGGTTACTCGGAAGAGCAGGTTGGATCCAAGTAACTCACTACTCGGAAGAGGAGACTGACAAGCTGTCCACCACTCGGAAGAAGGAAGGACAACAGGCGCGGAGCATTGAAGCCAGAGGCGTTACTCCTTCTTTATTAGCAATAGTGGATAGTTAGTTTCCTGTAATAATGATAGACATTTAGCCTTGTAATTAAGCCCCGCCATTAGGACATTAAAGGGGTCGGGGCATACTCTATATAAGCCTAGCACCATACCCAGGAGAGGGGGCAGAGGCACACACTTTTTCCTCCTCTCCCTCACTCTTTCTCTCCCATGGGAAGATATGCCATGTACATCTTGTTCATACAAAGATAAGGAAAAGCGCCTCCGGGAGCACGAGACGTAGGGATTTTATCTCCTCCGCGAGAGTCCCGAACTCGACAAAATCACCTGCGTCCACCCGTTTGCATCTCGATAGTTCATGCTCCGTTCTAACCCCTATATCTATTGTCAGGATTATATCCACGACAGTTGGCGCCCACCTTGGGGCATGGCGTCTACCGATCCATAATGCAGACGGTTTGTTTTCATTTTTACTCCTATTGTTTGTTCGCTTTTGATTTGCATCATCTTTCAAGAGCAGAAATTTTCTGGGTGATTTACTTTAACTCCGGAAGATGAACAACTATCACGGATAGACTTCGCTCTTCTCCCTGGCTGTTCTGATCAACTGCAGGTATGCCTGCTCATGACGATGGCTGCGTCAGCAAAGGTCCTCGCCGCGACTTAGATGGAGCTCCTTCGGGACACCTCCGTCTGGGTTTCCATCTCTCTTCCACAAAGCCGCGCGAACTGCTTCAAGCCAGCCTATCTCCAACTACAAAGCTAGCACGACACTAGCACAAGTAAACCGCCGATGGATGAACAGTACCTTTGATGGATGAACAATACTTCTCTTTGTTGCACCACTGCAAGTGCTCCTTTTCAACTCCGACGTGCAACCGTCGCCTTGCTGCACCGCCCGCGCGCATGGCGTTCTTCTCCTCATCGCGCCGCCGTCCCTGCTCACCACTGCCGTGGACCCGACTACAGCTACTGCTTCCTCTCCTCGACGACGGCTTCTTCCCATGCATCGGCCGCTCAGCAAGGGCGCATGCCCGTCTCAGCCGGTCTGCTCAACTCGGGCGGGAGGAGAACACTACTCAAACATTTTCCTCGCAACGACTCGGACGGGACGCAGCGACGCCCATGGCTGACTTCGCTCCAGCGCCCCCAACGACCGGCCTCCCTCCGCACGGATGTGCCTCGGCGGCCTGCTACTCGCTGAGGGGCTGCGCATGGATGTGCTGCTCCTCAATCCGATTCAACTTGGGTGCCTCGCACGCTCTCCTCCAACTCGGACACCCCTCGACTCCGACCTGCTCGCGACCCAGCGACCTACTCCTGCTCGGGAGGAGATACACAAGTGCAGCTTCCACGTACACCATGTCACCATCTCTCCCGCGCCCTAATGTTACTCCGGCCAGAACGTAAATAGAACAAGTAGCTGGATGGATTCAACAAAGGCGTATGCTAATCCTTAACTCAGCGCCCGGCCACCTGCTCGGTGATGACTGGCCATACCGTTGCATGCATGCGAGCAGCAGCACCTCAACTCGGACGCCAGGGGCCAGCTACACAGACAAGAATACACGTGACACAAGCTAAGCTAATTACTCTGAAATTTCTGTATGATTATTCAGTCAGCTATCAACTTATCCATGCAGCCATTAAACTAACACGTCCATGTTGTGCATTCCACTCGATGATGAACACACGTTACGTGACACAAGTCATGAACTACTCGGACCTGGCCCCCGACCTGGTGCCAACTCGGACCTCGTACTCCTCTCTCGCCAGCAATTATAGGAGGCGTACAGAGCAAACCGGAATGCGCTGACACATCTACTCGAACGACGATCCGCTCGACCTCGGTTGCAGCTCATGAGCCACGCGAACGGCGAGCTGCATATGTCTCGGAAGGTCTTCGTTCCTTGCTTCAACCCGGAGAGCCACCCCGACCTGGCCTCTACTCGGAGCTCTTTCCCGACCTCGCTCAGGTACGTCTGTAACGTGAGGCGTCCCGGCTGATGACCAGCTCAACGGTCTTCTCCGACTTGTGGTAGCTCGGCGGCTCTCTCTGACTTGCGCTATCTCGGCGACCCTCTCCAAGCTGCTCCAACTCAGTGGCCTCTCCCGAGTTGCACCGACTCATCATCTACTCGGACGACGCACGCATCCACGCCTCAGCCTGCAATGTGACTCGACGACCAGCGCCATGACTCAGCCTGCACTGCGACTCGGCCAACGTCACGACTCTTCGCCCGACCACTTCAGGGACACCCAATGGACTCCTCTGAGGGTTTTTCTTTGTCGCGTCATGACTTCATCAACTCCGCGCTGCATCGATTTGATATCGATGACCCGTACGAGTACGCTGCAACGATTCAAACAAGAATGCTTCTTCGTCGTGTCACGGCTTCATCGACTCTGACTACGTCCTCAACTCAGGAACAACTAAGTTCTCATATATCCAGACTCTATACTTTACTATTTAGCAAGTTGGTCTCTCCCGAGCATCACCCGGGAACCACTTCTCGCCTTCACCCGAGAACCACTTCTCGCCTTCACCCGGGAACCACTTCTCGCCTTTACCCGAGTCCACCTCGATGAAACACAGGTTATATTCCCCGTATTTCGACATGTCCGCCATTAAAAGTTGTAACGCAATTGGGGGCTACGCCGCACCCGGGGGACTACAAATTAGTTAGAATCACATTTAACTTATTGGTTATTTGCTCCCCTAAGTGGATGCGCCGCCAGTTGGCAGGTTCTTTACTTGGTTTTCTCTTATTCTTCGTGAAACGCCTACACATGCTCGGTACCATAAACGCCTACTCTTCGTCTCCAACCCGATCGCAACCTGATTGTCTGGTTGGCAAGAGCAAAACCTAATGGTCTGCCGAATCACTAAGTGGCTAAACACGAAAGAACAAATAAACCAAGTAAAATATATTGCTATCTGTAAAGCTTAAGTCTTATACTTTACTTTCTGCAAAGTTGGAATTCTACACTTTATTTCTGCAAAGTTTAAAGTTTCGGGTTTTCACTCAACTTTCTGGGTATGAATACTATAATACTTTCATTCTCTATCTGTTTGCAGGATGAAACAATTTTGTATATCTTCAGTAAAAGACTCCAACTAACTACAAATAGTTAGTCGGAGCCTTGGGGGCTACACCCACTGGGTGCACCGATCGTGCTCCCACTGAAGGAAAATTTATCCCGAGTAGATTTTCACTCGGAAGAACAACGTACCGAGTAAGTTACCACTCGGACACTCAACAAAACCGACTAAGTCGTCACTCGGAAATCTTTCCGAGTAAGCTATTACTCGGAAAGGGTCATTACCAAACAACCGAGTAAGTTGTCACTCGGAGCGTCAAAGAAAGCAGACAATACTCAAAAACTCAAAACAGTGACAGGATGGATACCACCTGAAGCTAAGTAGTGAGTTAGAAAGAAACTGCCTTCTGGAACGCACAACAAACGGAAAAATCTTGTATTCATTAATTATTCGACAAAAGTTCCGAGTAGTTAATTCACTAGTAATCCGTCTCTGAAGTAGATTGCCAGATTACTAGTAGGATAAGGTGCAGGGGGTAAAGATTTGATATCCCATGTGGTATGATCTAAAGCTCATTTTACGATGCTTTAGAATATCAAACTTTACAAATCTGGTTCGAATGGAGTTTAAGGCCTTTTTACTCCGAGACACGCCCTCCGAGGCCTCAGTCCACCTCTTCTGAGAGACGCTTGAGTGTCACCAGATGTTTCCGTTAACTTGCCCGACCCACATTCGAGGGAAAAATTCAAATATCAATAAAGTCTTCCGGGCCTCTTATTGAGTTTAATCTTCATATACCTTATGAATATGTCATCAATAGGAAGAGCACCCTCCTTCGATAAAATCAATTATCCCAATTAATAAAAAGTCTCTAATCAAAAGAATCCGAATAACTTCAAGAAGTCTACTCGGAGCCTTGGGGGCTACACCCACTGGGTGCACTAAGAAGTGCTCCCACTGGAAGAATTTATACAACAAATATCTAATCTAAAGACTCCGAGTAACTTCAAGAAGTTACTCAGAGCCTTGGGGGCTACTGTCGTGGTCATACCTAAGGCATACCCTTAAGTATCAGATATCAAGGGGTACCCTTAGTATCATGACTTCATAAAAATACCTAAGAAATGAAGATAAAAGTACCGAACCGCCAGGAGCTTGGCAAACTACATGAACATAGGTCACGACGTCTCCGAGTAATCCGTTACTCGGAAGAAGAGATAGTCTCCGAGTAACCGGTTACTCGGAAGAGCAGGTTGGCTCCAAGTAACTCACTACTCGGAAGAGGAGACTGACGAGCTGTCCACCACTCGGAAGAAGGAAGGACAACAGGCGCGGAGCATTGAAGCCAGAGGCGTTACTCCTTCTTTATTAGCAATAGTGGATAGTTAGTTTCCTGTAATAATGATAGACATTTAGCCTTGTAATTAAGCCCCGCCATTAGGACATTAAAGGGGTCGGGGCATACTCTATATAAGCCTAGCACCATACCCAGGAGAGGGGGCAGAGGCACACACTTTTTCCTCCTCTCCCTCACTCTTTCTCTCTCACGGGAAGATATGCCATGTACATCTTGTTCATACAAAGATAAGGAAAAGCGCCTCCGGGAGCACGAGACGTAGGGATTTTATCTCCTCCGTGAGAGTCCCGAACTCGACAAAATCACCTGCGTCCACCCGTTTGCATCTCGATAGTTCATGCTCCGTTCTAACCCCTATATCTATTGTCAGGATTATATCCACGACATTCGGGGTCCTACGGGAGACATAAACCCTATCCTATAAGTTAGGAGAAATTTGCTTCTAGGCTACATCTCAAACTTCCACTTGGGATAACCAACGAGAAGCACTACTTCAGTGCCATCAGGCTCAGACGTGGCAGTGGTCTAGATGACCGCAAAGCCCCATCATTTTGCATTCGATTTGCGAAAAAACAAACACATAGAGTGGTTCGTGAACACACACACACACACACACACACACACACACATATATATATATGTTTGTTTTGGATGATAAAACATGTTTGAACAACCAAGGCTTAGAGCATCTCCAGCCGCCCCGAACAGGCCCCCAAGTCGCCTCTTTATATCGCCGGACGTAAGATTTTCGCCCAGTCGCGGCCCCAAAACGCCGAATAGCGTTTGCTCGGCCCAATTTTTTGCCCGGCGATCCCAGGACGAACCCAACGCGCTTGGGGCACTTGAGGGCTCTGGCACTATGAAAAACGCCGCGTGGGCCACCACTGTCAGGCGAAAAAACACTTTCCTCACACAGATTCGACCACACGCCCACCTTCCTCCCCATCGTCGTGCCGATGCCCCCCTATGCACACAGCCGCTGTTCCGCCGCTAGAACCACCGTAAAAGGGGAGGGTTCGCCGCCGGCGGCCTTCTTCCCGCTCTTGGCCAAGATTCCCAGGCATCCGACCGCGCAGGCTTGTACGCCGGCGGCAGCTCGCGCCCACCACGTCCGCCAGGTGTTCGGCCAATTGCCTGCACGATGATGGACTCCGATGACGAGGCGCTGTTCGCGGCACTGATGGAGGAGGACGATGATGCCGGTGCCGAGGACTAAGAGCACCTCCTAATGCTCGCCGCTCTGTCCGACCTGTTCGCCAAGAACGCGAAGCCGCGACGAGGTGGCTCCAAGATGGCCCACCGGAAGAGCAAAGAGAGGCATCGATCGGAGGGCTATTGCTTGCTCTATGTCGACTACTTCACCGATGCTCCACTACACGGCGAGAAGGTATTACGATGCCGTTATCGGATGAGCCGAAAGCTCTTTCTCCGGATAGTGAATTCCATCTGGGAGTTCGACATCTTTCGTTTGCAAGAAGGATTGCACCAGCACAGTTGGATTCTCCTCACTCCAGAAGTGAACAACGACTATGAGGATGCTTGCATACAGAGCTCCCGGTGATCTGCAGGAAGACTGTGCACGCATGGCCGAGTCCATCGCCCTTGATTGTTTGTACAAGTTTTGCAGGAAAGTGGTAGGAGTGTTTGGAGCACAATACTTGCGATCATCCAATGCTGAAGACACTGCTCGGATCCTAGCGCGGAATGAAGCAAGAGGATTTCCTGGGATGCTTGGAAGCAACGACTGTATGCATTGGGAATGGAAATTTTGTTCATTTTTTGGCAGGGGATGTACAAGGGCACAAAAGGGCACTGAAGTGTGGTACTTGAGGAAGTTGCTACACATGACCTCTGGATTTGACACTCCTTTGGCATGCCAGGAAGTCACAATGATATTAACGTCCCGCAGTGCTCAAATGTCTTTGCCAAGCTTGTTGAAGGTCATGCTCCTCCGGTGAACTTTGAGGTCAATAGGCACCACTACAACAAGGGATACTACCTAGCAGATGACATCTATTCAAAATGGTCAACATTTGTGAAGACTATCTCAAACCCTATGCCAGGAGGCAAGCACTCCTATTTTGCCAAGTGACAGGAGGCTTGCAGGAAAAATGTCGAGCGGGGATTTGGTGTGCTTCAATCTCGATTTGCCGTTGCCCGGTACCTCGCTCTGACCTGGTCAAAATCTCATGTGGGAGATGATGAGTTGTTGTGTAATCTCACACAACATGATCATTGAGAGCGGGAAAGAGAAGCATGTGTTTGACACTGAATCATATCTCAACCAGGGTCCTCTTGCAGTTGTTTAACACCAGGTACATGCATCTTGGACAACCTTCCTCAATATGCTTCAAGAGATCCGAGACCTGTAAGTGCATCAACAACTGCAACATGATCTTGTGGAACATCTATGGAGGCGCAAAGGCAACGCCTAGTTTGATGTGTTTAAATTTGTATTGTTTTTCATTTTTGTGCCGAAGTATGTGATAATAATTATTTGTGCCGAACTTTTTATTTATTCCAAAGTATTTATCTGTGCCGAACCGCCGAATTTAAGCGGAAACTATATTTTTTGCTAAATCTTTGCTGAAATGGAATGAATTTGAGTCAAATATGTGTCGAATCTCGACGCCTGGGAGGACGACTGTGAAGTGGATCGCCCCCACGACGAATATATCGCCGACAGCCCCCCAAGTGACGCTATTTTATCGTCTAAAATCGTTTGGGGGGGGTCGAACGACTGGAGATGCTTTTAAGAATCCGCGTTGAAGATGCTCTAAATGTCTTTTCATATTGCTTACATTGTGCAATTTGCTTTTTCATGTGGGGACAAGCTGTTTTTTTTGCAGGGTGGGGACAAGTTGTTAATTAAGAGGAGTTCATTGCTAATTCTTTATTTATTCAAAATGTTTAGATTATTCGTCTATCTTTCTTAAAAAACAGCATAAATTACTTTAATCAATTTTGTGCATATATCGACTGAAAATTCTCCAACGCCGCTAAGAGCCAACCAGAGTTTTAACTTTTGAGTCTTTGAGTTGAACGCATATATCGGAGCAGGAGTGTGCGTGTGTGAGTGGGTTGGCACCTCCGTTCCTCAACCCTGCGAAACTGAAAATCGGAAAATGTAAACCAGACGAATTTCATACGCAATCAGACAGAATTCAGGCGTGCCAATTCGTTCCATCTTTCCGGGACGGCAAGTTCCAAGCCTCCAGCACTGCGATACAAAGGCCCAGCGCATCATCGTCCTCGTCCTCCCCAAAGTTTCTCGGAATTACCAACCAGCCCCCCACCCCCTTCCCCTTCCCCTCCTCCCGTCTACCGTTCGCGTCCTCCGCTCGAGGCCTCCGCGGGGGCGCCGGAGCGCACGCCCGATCTCCCCCGGCCCCGCGACCCCGGCTCCACGATCGGGGGACGAGGCAGGCAAGAGGAGGGGGAGGAGGATATGCAGAGAGACCGGGGCGTCTCGGCGGCGGCCGGGGGCGCCGGCGAGAGGAAGCGGGTAGGCGACGCGATGGACAGGTCCTCGCCGTCCACGTCGTGGGGATTCTCCGGCGGCCGCGAGAGGGACCGGATCGCCGCCGGGAAGCAGCCGGAGGTGCCCCGCTCCGGCGCCGGATCCACCGCCATGTCCAAGGGCAAGTTGTCCGATGGTGAGCTCTGTCCCGCACCATGCTATCTTATGCTGCTGTCTCCTTATATTTTGCTTTTTTTACTAATGGTCTGTTGGTGCGATAAGTTCATAAATCAGCTGTGTTCTCCATCCGGATGACCCTAATTGGGGGATCGTCGTGCCCTTCCTTGCTAACTGATTGCGCTTTGTAGCTTGAGTAATGCGGTCTTTAGAGAATTTGTGTGCTTAGTATTTGTGAACGAACAAGGGAATAATTGTATGTCCAACTGTGCGATCGTTCGTAATATCCACTCGCCAAGCTTTAGTAGCACGGATGCCAAAATCTCCTTTTCCATATGCTTTTTATGCACTTATGCTTGCCTGCTAGGTAGCTCGAACATGCAACTATTGATGATTGAAGTAGATTTCTAATTTATGGTTCCAGCAAAATAGATAACCACAGTCACACTATCGGCAGAACATGCAATGTTGCAATTCATGGTGATCACGGGATGCGGTGCTGACATGAAGATATTCTAATGTTGAGATCAATAGCATAATGTAAATTACATATTCAGTAATAAATATAGCTGTTATTAATCTGATATAACCATTAAAATGTATCGGCAGCGAGCTAGTGATTTTAGGGGCATTTCGTGCTAGTTTGGTTTGGCAGTTTAACAAATCCACTTTGTTTGCTTGTACACTGAATTTCGTTTTTACTTTGTAGTACTTGTGTCAAAATTTTCCAGCAGTCACTAAAGTGATAAGTGCTGATCGTGTGTCAAGACAGAACCTATGCAACTGCCTAGGCGGGCTAAATTGCCTAGGCAGGTACACCATCACCTTATAGAAGACTGCTTTTTGTGGGCATGGTTGTGTTTGCTTGTAAGCTATAGTTGGTCACCCAAGGAGGGAAATGAAACTTTATGTGGACTGAGAAGGGAATGTCCATACGTCCTGAAGTGTTTAAAATCACTTACCTTCTTGCTACTCGAATCGATCGAACAAGCTGACTATCAGAAATTCTGACATATGATTGGATGTATTGCTCTTATAAAATAACTTTGCTATGTTACTTTAACCACATTATGGATAAAGAACTGCCACAGTTATCTATGGATATGGTAATTTGTATTCTTAATCACTTTCATATTCTCCCGTACAGACGCACCTCATCGTTCATGATGTTTCTTGCGACTGAAGTCTGCCAAAGTTTAGATCTTATAACCTCCAGATACAATGCGTAGGTAGCACTTACCGCCTCAGACAATGGGAGTAACACACTGATACCTCTGGGTACCCACTTTAGATGAGGCTAGAGAGGAGGTTGCCAAATGTGCACTGCATCCATGGTGTAACTGGTGTTTGTCCTTGGCTAGTGCTGGAATTATCTGAACTATATTTGTTACCTTCGTCTCTTTGGTTAGTGGAACGGAAATCCCATATATTATTTTCTTATATTGTGGAATGCTAATGGTTTTATGCTTTGCAAGCATGTTTTTCTACCTGTTGTGACTTAGTTTGCTATAGCTAATGTTCTTGGGGTTGTTCATGGTATTTCCTGTTTCAGTAGTAATTTTTGTTTGCTAATTACCATGCAGGAGAATCGGATACTGACAGTGAAGAATCAGATCTGAGTGGTTCTGATGGAGAAGATACGTCGTGGATTTCATGGTTCTGTAGCTTGCGAGGCAACGAGTTTTTCTGTGAAGTTGATGACGATTACATACAAGACGATTTCAATCTCTGCGGGCTAAGCGGTCAAGTTCCATATTATGAATATGCTCTTGATCTGATATTAGATGTTGAGTCTTCACATGGTATCCCACCTTTTCTGTTTGATATTTCAATTTGAGAGAAATGTGTTACGAAAAGATTAAACTATCATGATACCTGTATACTGTTTATAACTTGTATAGATAGCTGGAATCTGTTAATACTTTGTTCAATTGATTAGTGAATAGTAAATCACAAGTTTACAACTGCCCTATTTACTATGTCCTGGCCCTAGCTGTTTTGACCAAACCTGACCCAAGAAGGCTGCTAGGATGAGTGATTGCAAGCATAAGTTGATTGGTCAGCTTTTTGACTTGGCTTGGCTGAGGAGTGAGGCTGTTTGACTTGATGGTTTCTTAGGCAAAGATGCATTTCACTAGATGGAGGAGAACACCTGAATCCGTAACCCATATGGCCACATCTAGAAGTGATGATATATACTACTTCCTCCGTCCCAAAAAGCTTGTCATTATTTTAGTTCAAATTTGTACTAAAACCACGACAAGCTTTTTGGGACGGAGGGAGTATATTATATGCATAGAAAAACAGTTTTTTTTTCTGAAAGTAGATAACACTCTTTAAGAATGGAGGGGGAGTATATTAGTACCAATCTTCAAGAACAAGGGGGATGTTCAGAGTTGTACTAATTACCGTGGGATTAAGCTGATGAGCCATACAATGAAGCTGTGGGAGGGAGTCATTGAACACCGCTTGAGAAGAATGACAAGCGTGACCAAAAATCTGTTTGGTTTCATGCCTTGGAGGTCAACCATGGAAGCCATTTTCTTGGTATGACAACTTATGGAGAGATACAAGGAGCAAAAGGACCTGCATATGGTGTTCATTGACTTCGAGAAGGCCTACGATAAGATACCATGGAACGTCATGTGGTGGGTGTTAATGAAACACAAAGTCCCAACTTCCAATTAAAATAGGATGCACCAAGGGTCAGATTTGAGCCCTTATCTTTTTTTGCTTTGGTGATGGATGAGGTCATAAGGGATATATAAGGGGACACCCCATGGTGTATGCTCTTTGCGGATGATGTGGTGCTAGTCATCGATAGTCAGACTTGGGTTAATAGAAAGTTAGAGCTGTGGAGACAGACTTTAGAATAGAAAGGTTTTAGGCTTAATAGAACTAAAACGGAGTACATGAGGTGCGGTTTCAGTACTACCAGGCATGAGGAAAAGGAGGAAGTTAGCCATGATGGACAGGTGGTACCTTAGAAGGACACCTTTTGATATTTGGGGTCAATGCTATAGAAGGATGGTGATATTGATGAAGATGTGAGCCATCAATGGGTGAAGTGGCGCCAAGCTTCTGGTGTTCTCTATGATAGTGCCACAAAAGCTAAACGGCAGGTTCTATAGAATGATGATTCGACATGCGAGGTTATATGGCGCTGAATGTTGGCCTACTAAAAGGTAACATGTCCAACAACAAGGTGTAGCAGAGATGCACATGTTGAGATGGACATGTGGCCACACAAGGAAGGATATGGTCCGGAATGATGATATAAATGATAGAGTTGGGGGCACCAATTGAAGAGAAGCTTGTCCAACATCGTCTGAGATGGTTTGGGCATCGTCTGTCGGTGTTGTTGTTGTTGTTGTTGTTGTTGTTGTGCGATAAACTCTTTAATTAGAAGTATACGTCAAACCAGGGAGGCGGGGTAATGACCTTATTGGCACCCGCCGTTGCACCCCCAGAAGCGTTCTTAAAAAATAAAAATAAACTGCATGGTGCACCAGTAAATTTGTTTCCTCACTATTGGCTTGAATCAAAACAAGCATCTATAAATAACATTTTATGTTTAGTGGATCCTCATGTTGTCAATTTGTCATGCATTTTCTTGCTTTCTTCTACCAACTATTTTTTGTTTAATGTGGTTGGCTTGCTACAATGCTTGTACAATGCGATTCACTCATTTTTGTAATGTACAGGTGATGTGTTCACAGAAGAGCAGAATGAACTAATTGAATCAGCTGCTGAGATGCTCTATGGATTGATTCATGTTCGATATATTCTAACAAGTAAAGGGTTGGCTGCAATGGTGAAACTTTTATTCCCTCCACCAGTACTAATAAGTTGTTTTCTGATGGATAAGCTTGAGTACGGTAATTAATTGGTAATTTTCTTATCTTATTTTTGTGCAGTTGGATAAATACAAGAACTATGACTTCGGCAGATGTCCAAGAGTGCATTGCAGCGGCCAACCATGCCTTCCAGTGGGCCAGTCGGACATTCCTCGTTCTAGTAATGTGAAAATTTACTGCCCAAAGTGTGAAGATCTCTACTATCCGAGATCCAAATATCAAAGCAGTATCCTTTTATTTACAATAAACATGTGCAATTGAAGTCAAATGCCCATATTCTGATCTTCCTGTTGATAGATAAACTGAAAAGTGTCCTCATACTTTTGAATTACCGGATTACATTTTGTATACAGTTATCTTGTAGCTTTTGCTTGCATCAGTATGTTCAGTTAGAATGTTTTAAACTTATCAATTACACTGAATTGTCACCCTACATATGTATACCGGATTACATTTGAATTACCGGATTACATTTGAATTACCCTACACTGAATCCTCATACTTTTGAATTACTGGATTACATTTTGTATACAGTTATCTTGTAGCTTTTGCTTGCATCAGTATGTTCAGTTAGAATGTTTTAAACTTATCAATTACACTGAATTGTCACCCTACATATGTAGTCAGATGATGAACCAAAATTTAAATTTTTGTGCATGAATAGGCATGACAAAATCCCTGGGGAAAAACTCTTAATATTTACCATTCAATATGATTTGCCTTGTACGTATTAGTTTCTTTGGAAGTAACCCCCACCAGAAGATAGTCAAAACAGTGTCATGTCTAGTATGTTTTGGAGAACAATTTTTCAGGTGATAGATAAGAAACAGTTTTCTTAATCACATCTTTGAGGTGTCACATTTTCCGTTCTTTTGAGAAAAAAAGGTTGCCCTGCCCTGTTCCCTTGACTCTTTTGTAGACATTGATGGAGCTTACTTTGGGACAACGTTTCCTCACTTGTTTCTGATGACGTACCCACATTTGAAACCCCAGAAACCGTCGCAGGAGTACGTCCCCAAGGTTTTTGGCTTCAAACTTCATAAGCCATGACAAGTTTGAAGACTCAAGGTTCAAAAGGTTCACGGCAGAGTTGACTGATATGTCCACTGTTTATCTGTGCATGTGGCGCAGTTTAGCACTTGATTCTGACCCCGGCGGATCTTGTCCTGCGTTTTCCCTCTTTGCCTGACAGTTCTGATTTGATGCTTGTGGTTTGTTTAGCCTAGGTGCCTATCCTGTTCTTTATACATCTTATATGTTGAGTTTGGCAGTTACTAAAAAAAGAGGCATTTGTAACCCTGCTATGCCTCTGCTGTGTATTTGTCATTATGTTTTTACATGAGGTTCCTTGCAAGAATATGATTGCTGATGGTAATCTGAAACATTCGTTCGGCGATCCTTGTTGTTCACCTTCTGCTGAGATTATATGAAAAGCTTTTCTACTGAAATTCGGTGATCCTTGTTCTTCACCTCCTGTTGAGATTATATGGAAAGCTTCTCCACTGAAATTTGCCTTTTGTGTGTCGTCATGGCTGTGATAATCTGTGAAATTTGTTGTTGGCTACGTTACCTGGACTAAACAAATTTTCCTTTAGTGTCGCTCATCTAGTACAAAGTTTATACTAGCTTAGTACAAAATGAGCGACAGGGAGTACTATTTTGTTGGCCAACTTGCCAGGAAAGAAACGACATAACACGCTGTATTTGGTTCAATTTAAAGCTCAACCAAACACATCCTAAATACAGTTCCCAGCACTTTTATAGCATAAACACAACCCCAAGAGGAATACCAACAAAAGTTGTCCATAGTATAGCTTGGCAATAGCAGCTAAGTGAGAACCAACAACAAAAAATGCTTCCTTCTTCCTAAAGGTTAGGATCCAGCAAATCTAGCAGAAGAAAACGCTACGGATCTACCCATCTTCTGATCAGACGCACAGGCCAGGCCGCCCGGGGTTCTCCAGGTGCAGGTTAGACTTTGCACGGATCTCGTCCACGGCGGAGTCGCCCCTCTCCACCCTTATCGACTCCAGCACGCTCCCCAGAACCTCGGAGGCAAGCCGTTGGTCCGGCGACGCAGGCTCCTCCCCACCGCCATCCTGCAGCAGCACTCCAATCTCCGTCAGCGACAGCACGTCTTCCAGTATGACTGTGGCGAATATCCGGCCCAGGAACTCGGTCGCCTTGGGAGCGTCAGTCACCGCGTCATCCAAGGTTGAAAGAACATGCTGGAACCTGGCACAAGAAGCGGGGCAGTGTTAGCAGCTTTGACAGAAGGTAAGCTTGGTTAGTGGGCAAATGGATCGATCATACATACCCCTGGAGTAGCACTCTCTGGCTCAGCAAGCTCTCTTGAGACTTGCACAGGTTTACCAAAAGCTTGGCCAGGAGTTCCCTCTCCAGGTCCTTCCTTTCGAACGAGTCGTTGATCCAGAGCGATACAAGTGAAGGGTAGAAGCTGGGGGCGTTCAGTTCTTTCATGCACAGACCAACCTCCTTCTCGTCCTTGGCACTGGATGGAGGACACCAAAAGTTATGCAACCTCACCCAATCAACTTCTCGAAGAGTATAAACATAAATTGATAAAAATATATCCATGTAACTTTTATTGTTCTGACTTGTGACTACTGAAAAGTGAAAACACTGCTACATTCACATGCCAATTATCTTTGCAGGAGCTTATGTTGGAAAAGAAGTTGAAGAAAAACATGGCTGAACAGAAAAAAATTAGACCATGTTCTCGACAATAAATTCTACAAGCAGATGAAATGACCCCCCAACTAACTTTGGCAGATATCGAATGTCTTGATAAAATATATCAAAAGTTTAAGTGAAAATTGCATCTGATACATTCCTTCCTACCACGTAAAATAATCAATAGCCACAAGGATTTCATCTTTACTATAGAAGTACATTTACTATCAATATCAGGGATTAAAAATAATACTTAACCAGTTAACCAATTTGACAAGCAGCATGGGAAACAAAAGCTTAATAAAGAAGATAAACAATATGGTCATTCTAAATTCTAAACGATATAAAAGAAGCACGTCGTTAAAAAAATAAACAGAAAATGAGTCACGGATGAAAAATAAAAATAAAAATAAAAGAAGCACGTCGTTAAAAAACCCGGAAAAGGCAAAAGAAAAAGAAGTAGTGAAAAAACACGGATGAACAGAAAAACAAGTATACCACGTTCTCGAAACAAGCACATGGAATGATTACCCAGACTAAATTATACTCTCTCTGTAAACTAATATAAGATGTTTTACATCACTACTTTAGTTATCTAAAATGTCTTAGTATTAGTTTACGGAGGGCAGTTATTGAATGTCTTAATAGAGTATGTCAAAAGTTTAAGTGAAAAATGCATCTGCAACATTCCTGCCTACCATGTAAAATAATCAATAGCGACAAGGATTCCATCTTTACTGTAGTAGTACATTTACAATCAATATCATAGATTAAAAAAATAATAGCCGATTAACCAATTTGACAAGTGGCATGGGAAATAAAAGCTTAAGTGTCAACCTTGGGTGCTAATTATAGACATGCAGTTGTCAGCACCGCTTTCATAGTAAAATAAAAATAAAAATGTGATCTAAATTCTAAATGATACTATAAAAGAAGCACCGGAAAATGAAAACTTGCCTGTAGAACTCTTTTATGGTTAATATGGCTTTTTCTTGAAGAATCTCTTCCGGGAATATTCTTGCTTCATAACAAATATCCTTCATGGCTGTGGAGGGTGTATTCATTTGGCCGACAGGGCTGGCAGTGGTGACCAGTACAGGGAAAACATGATCTGCGCTTCCCCAGGACTGGATTTTAGGAGTATCGGCAGTGGCCTGAAAGTTTGTTTCGTTACTTGTTGATCTTGTAAATGAACTTTGTCTTGAGATTTTTAATGTTTGACCATGATGACCTCTCGAAGGAACCTCTGGCGAAATGTCATTTGAAGCTGGTGGCTTCCCACAAATTGACATTTCCCTTCCCAAATCACCTTGAGGACTAAGTCGAATAGATTTATCAGATCGCCTTTGATGAAGTGGACCTGACATGGCTCTGTTTGAAGTCTGGTATCTTGTATCCAGATGAACATTCTGGGATCCATATGCACGAGCCTGAGAGGATCCACGAGAAGCAGAAGATCCACGAGCACCATAATCTGGTGGAGGCCCTGGTCTTACCGGTGAGCTAATGGAGCTAGCAGATGAGTTATAGTTAGGAGTAGAACCTACCCTAGTTGATTGGCCCATTTTCTGTTTCACAGCATCCCTTCGAACCTCCTCAATCTTCTTTGGCCCTTCAACTTTCCTTCTCTGCCTCCATTTGTTGTTTCTGAGATCGATCACATCTTCCAGCATAAATCTTATACGGGATGACAACTTTGAATTTGCAGATAGCTTCTGTATAATGTCAAAATAAAAATCCATATGCACCTTTGCCCTGATATGGTCAATCATCTCCCCTATTGTGCTCATCAATTTGCATAATGCCTCTAGATCTTCCTCGTCTGGGTGTTGGTACTCACCCAATAGCTTTTTTATGCATTCATGCATTATTCTCTCGGTCAACATCTTCTTTTTGTAAAGTTCCCCAATTAAACGGATATTTCCTAGCATGCGCCTCCGTGCTCGGAGCCGTTTCTCTTCCCTCTCCATTTCAGATTGTTTCACTCCACCCTCTTCTTCAGGCTTGTCAGCCTCAGCTTGCTCTCGCTCCCCTCTTTCAAACTCTTCTTGGCATTTATTTAAAAGAAGTCTCTTAAAGGTGATTTTCTCATCATCCCTCACAAAATTTGGTAGTTCACCAGCCAATGAAAAACAAAAACTAGCGTACATCTCACAAAAAGTGGGTTCCATCAAGGCTTTGTCAAATATCTGAGAAATGACACCGTTAAGTGTACCAATGTTATCAATATTCAAATCTTTGACCTGCTCGAAAAGTTTTTCAAAATTTTGTGGGGTCAACTTATTGAGAATTGCTTTCAGCTGCCTTTGCTTTACCTCTTCCTCATCAGACACCTTGCCAATTTCATATTTTCTCTCAGCTTTGTGCATAAGTGGCATAGATACTTGAGATGGAGATGACATAGCCTGATTAGTTCTATGTTGCCATCTCTGATCACCAGAACCACGTGACATGCTACGCTGACATGCTACTTCTTTCATAGCTCTGGAGATGATCTCACCATTATACTGGCTGGATGACTGGTTTTGTGAGCCGCTTCTTGAAGATCCACGCCCACCACGCTGTGCTGCATCCCAACTAGAAATGGAAGGAAGGGTATCACGTCCAGAAACAGGAGGATACATTTTTCTACGATTAACTTGAGAAATAGGTGAAACTCGATCTTTTATCCTTTCTCGGTTTGGATTGTTTTCACCACTGACGTTTATTACTGCATCGTAAATATCAGACCCAATCTTAAAACCTTCAGGCAGATTGGCACAGCTCTGAGAAAATGTTAAAAGAAAATCTCTAGAGTATGTTTTCTGGTCATAACCATATTTATCTTTGTTTTCTTCTGCTCCAGTGTTAGAATTCTTGCAGCCATACTCTCTTAATTTCTCACTAGAGATTTCCATATCACCTTCCCAGTCAAAAACATCATTTTTGTTCTGGTTATCATTACTACCAGCCGAACTGGCCATTTCAGCATCTAGTGCACAAACCTCCTTTAGATCAACTGACGAAGAAGCTTTAGGAAGTGTTTCCTTTCTCTTTTTTCTTCTTCCATGCATAGTTTTGGGTTTGGTTGCTTCCAAGACAGGTTTCTTTGTTTCCACCATTGAAGCAGCGTCAACAGAGCAATCATTGGGCACCCTTGAATCAGTACTTTCATGTTCAATCTTTGTGTGAGAGTTAGTTGAATCGGAAACAATAACCTTGTCTTGTATACTATCTTTCAGCTTGATCTCTGGTTGACATGATCCAGTTCGAACATCTGATGAAGATTCGTTGTTTTTATTTGATGGTGAAACATTGCCAATGCATAACGAGAGATGCAAATCATCCGATTCAGCACATGCAGGAAAATTCACCAATTTACTAACACCAGTACCATTCCCCGATCCAGAAACAGCACCTGGCATGGTCATATCAATTTGTTCTGTCTTAGACTTGGAGGACGTCACCTTGGCATTCACCGCATGTTCTTCTCTCATCATATCCTGCATTTGCAAAGGATCTGAACAATTTCCTTCAGAAGTTTCTTGTAAAGGAACATGGTTAAATCTGGCCTTAGGACTTTCAGTAAATATACTAGTTGTTGGAAACTTTGGTGGCAGAATTTCCTGCGTATATATTAGAGGAGGCTTCCCTAAAATGCTACTGCCATCATATTTGGAATTCTTACTCTCAGTATCCAGGAATGTCTCAGATTGTGGCACATGATATAGCTCGCCCTTTGCACCAGATGATGAAGTTTCTGCTGGTACCGGTGATGATTCCATAACGACGGATTCTGTTTGAACAGAAGATGTACCAGTTGCTACACATGTCGAAATTAATTTACAGGCCGAGATAGTTTGAGGACCTTCAATTGATGTAGCACGATCTTCTAAAGCTGAACCAGTCTGTGCCTGCTGGATTAAAACTGATGGAGGACTTGTACTGCAACGTATACCAGTTGTTGCAGCTGGAAGTTTGAGACTTGCTTCTGAAACTAACTTTTCAGGATGAGGATGAGGAGAAATTTCCAGCCCAAGCTTGTGAACTCTCTGCTGACTTGAAAAAGCAGGTTCACCAGAATACCGTAACAACGTGGGAGTTTCTGCTGCGCAGGTAGATGTGCTTGTCTGAGATGATAACTCATTATTTTCAGCAAGGAATATAGTGGGTGGCTTTAGTGCACCTTGACCTGGAAAAGATACGTCAGATGGCATTAAGACTTTCAAATTGGAGACTTCTGAAGCAGAACATAAATTGGTCGGTGGCCTGGAACAAGCATCAAGCCATGGGTTAGGCATAGGAGGAGGGCCGATAGAAGTAACTGCCTGGTTGTTAATAGTGGGGTCAAAGCTATGCCTTGGGGGCTGCATTCTGGGGCACATTTGCCTGTTTGAAACAGGAACAGCATTGGTGGTAGGAAGATAAATAGGTCCTGTGTTATACACGTTCGGCCGGTAGTACACCTTTTGAAGGGGCGGAAATGTTGTGACAGGCTGAGCTAGCTGGTTCATATTATGCAGGGGCATTGGTCCAGAATGGCCACGTCTATCCAGCATGAGCTCTTCATGTGTGTCTGGATGAGTTATTCTGATAGGTCTCTTTTGTTCATCACAACTTCTAGGTTGCTGCTGAGACAACTCTTGTGTAACCCTCATGTTGCCCAGTTGAGGAAGGTGAGGAGAAGCTGGAGGTGCACATCCCAAACCTTGTCCTTGGTGAATGAAGGCTGGCTGCTGCAATGCACGAGGATGAGCGCCATGAACAAAAAATGGTGGTACATGAGGTGCATTACCCATCGGCACACCCTGGCCCCTGAATTCAACAGGCACTTGAGGTTGTTTCTGCTGAAAAGCTGCAGGGAGCGGCCTTCCATTTACAGGAAGCATAAACGGCGGTGGTGCTATGTTGGGGGTGTAAGGGGGTGGAATCTGCACACTCATCTTGGGCTTCATAGCAGGATATGTGTGCATAGTATCAAATTGGCTAGCATTGACAGCATCTTTCCTTGTGTCCTGTTTTTGCCACTGATGATGCGTTGGGGAAGAGGGATTATGGGGGAGCACCGTGCATGAATCTGTCGACACCTGTAGAGCAAACAAAAGGTCTTATGTTCAAACATAATTGTGAAAGCAACTGAAAGCGAGTTGGAAATTGGCAGAGGTACTAACTTTGTCAGCTGGAGGAACATAATACATCCCTGTTGTCTGAGGCAATTCAGGGCCAGCTAGTACACAGGAATTAGATGTAACTGTAGCAGGCCCACTATCATACTTGTCGACCAAATCAGTTTGACCACAGGCATCCAATTTATCTGTTGCTTCCTGCGTTTGCTGCTCTCCCGGAGATGGCATGGACACAACAGCTTGTCAGATAATAATTCATGGTGCCACTGTCAAATATACTATACATAACACTTCAACCCAAAATTAGAGAAGCATGATGATGCAAAGATGCAGGCACATCATTCAATGGCTTCGCATATAATCATGGTTATTTACAGCAGCAGACTAAGTGTATGGCTACAGTATGATGAACAGAAGAACTGTATTGTATTCAATTGTACATGTGTGGTAAAAAGCATACAATTCGAGCACCCATTATGGTAAGTCTTTTAGCATCCAGATTTCCTTAATTAGAGAGTCTGCCATTCGAAGTAAGGAAAAATATATGCTCATAACGCAAGTAATGTTTTTGATAGCATTAGCGGGAAGACAATTCATTATAACATAAAATATATTCCAACTAAATGCATCCGGTAGGATAACAGATGAAAAAACAGAGGACCTTTTCATGTTTCTTCTCGTTCAGGTCTGGAGGGAACGAGGTTGAGCAGGGAATACACTGTACGGAGAAAGTGTTAACCACTGCAGTGCTTTCGAAAGTACGTAATTAATAGCAACATGAAATAATCCAATATATGCCATACTTGCTTGTTGATGACTCCTGGGCTTAAAGTTCCAAACTGAAGAGTAAATGCACTTGATGGATACCCTGTGGTCAATATGGCCAAGAAGATATAACAAGTCTAGAGGACTTCCTTGATGTTATTCTCAAAAAGAAATAGAACAAAATTAACCTTCTGAGTGCATTGTTGGTGTCGACGAATGCTCTGCTCTGACTCCTTCAGCAGACTCTAAGTTCACAATGTCACTCTGATCAGGCACATTGGAGGATTTCTGGCTCTCCAATGACCCTAAAGATGCTAAAATTGAAATCATCGGTAAATCAGTTTTAGCAACACTCACAAACCCTAGTCCATCATCTCATCTACAAAAAGGTCTCATGAGCTCAGTTCACTTTCATCAATATTTGCCAGAACTGACCATAAAGTACAAATTCAATGCTTAAGCTCTAGAGCTACATACGTAAAATATCTCAATAATTTCAACAGCAAATTTTTTTTACATGTTACAATGAACTCTCTTGTGCATGTCATGCGTGCATTTACGTATACGCTAGGAAAGATAACCACAAAATTACACTAAACACTCATTACGCACACACACAAAACAGTCTCATGATCTCAATCTCTACTTTATCATCAATAAATCCTATAATGGATATTAATGAGCACACATTACATGTTTAAGGGTCTACGGATATATACAAAAAAATATTTCAATACTTTCAGAAGCAAAACAAAATTACTTTACATGTCTCAATGCTAACGGCTAACCCTCTTTTGTGCACGGCATTCATGCATATAGCGATATACATATACACATAAAAAGAGATAGCCACAAAATACTGAATTTGTGGAACACGTAGGACGTGTGCCGATGTATTAAGATAGAGACAGCCACAAAACTGAACTTTGAGTGTTCCGCACCTCGATTCACCGGTTCCGTGTGCGCATCAGCAGCACTCACAATGGGAGCATGGTTAGTTGCATTCCCTTGTGGCGCGACGCTCGCGGGCGACCTTGGCCGGTACTGCTGCACGGTCCCGCCGGGCCTTCCGCTGCAAATGCAAATCCACATGTCATATGCTCAATACACAACCACCATAATTAACACGCTTGACAAGGCTCACTCCCTCCCTCACCTCCGGTTGGGCGGTGGCACGCTCCCGCGGCCACCGGAGACCACCCAATGGTGCGTGCCAGCGGCGCAGCCTCGGCCGGGCCTTCGGGCGGCGTTGGTGTTGTCGTTGAAGCGATCCGGCCTGAACTGGTTCCTGTACATATATCCCCTCTCCGATTCGATCACTACATCCGTGCAAAAAAAAAGTTAAGGGTTTCATCGGAATTAGTTGGGATCAGAATCAGTAGCTAGGGTTCGGCCGACAGTAAGCCACATTGATAAGGTAATCCGCGTGCGATGAAAAAACCAACGATTCGGAGAGATTTGGTATGAGTTGGGCAAAATTTGCTGAAATTACCGGAGAAAATTAGGGTAAAGTAATCTGTGGAGGTTGCACAACGGCATTGATCAAAGACGAGATACAGAATCAAACAGGGTATCACACAATGCAGCAGAAAAATCCCCGCACAAAATTAAAAAAAAATCGCGCGAACGGGTGGTTAGGGTGGGCAGAAAATCCCGCGAATCAGAAGGAGAACGAGATCATCAAAAGGGCAAAGAGCGAAAAAAAAAGTAAAAATAATTAAGCGAAAAACTTACATGAGAGGGAGGAGCGGCGCAGTGGCAGGGGATGGGTTTAGGGTTATGAGATCGGGAGCAATGGGGGAGGAGGCGGAAGGGAGGCAGTTGGGTTGGGGAGGAAGGCGAGAAGGCCGGGAGGAATTTGGAGGGAAGAGTGGGGGAGGGGGAGCGGAGGAGGAAAGGGAAGTGACGCGTGTTGGTCGAGGACGGTGTGCTTAACCGCCTTGTGCCAGGATTAGCAACGGGATTAGCGAGCGGCTGGGGTTTAAGCCCCGCCCTCCAACACTGTCCACTCGGCTGGGAGAACCACCCTGGTGCTGCTGCTAGTATATCGGATCTGGTGTGTACTAATTCTGCAAAGCTCACATTTTTTTGCTTTTGGCATTGATGCAATATTTATTGATCTCAAATACTAGCAGTAATGATCACATCTACTACTACCATGAGTTGTGACATCAATGGTGTATTCTGACGTGTCTTTTCCTAGGGGTTTATCTGTATAAATGTGATTGTACCCTATGTCTTTGCATAATAAATAGAAAAATTGTGCTCGACTACTCTCTCAATTTCAAATTAATTGGGGGTTTGTATTCTCGTGCCTCTCCTTTCTTAGTTTTATTTAGTTTTGCTACTCCAATCTAACTATGTTTATTTTTTCCTTCTCTGTTCACCTCCGACTCACAAAAGCTCAAACGGTGGTTTACTGTTGGAATAAAGTATTCGATTGTTATTGGCACTGTTACTAACGCGTGGGACCTGATACTGTTACTGACGTGTGGGACCAGACCAACAACGCTACATGTACAGACGTTTTACTGGAGGTCTACGGACCCAGTTTAATTAACCGGCTTTGATTGGTTTAGGGGAAAGACTTGGCCCCACCCTAGTGAAATTTAGGAGGGGGATGAATAGGTAGCAGGGAGAAGATCCGTAAAAATCATGTATATGTCCGTACGTTTAGCATTTTTGGGACCAAACACTGGTACTAGTACGTGGGACTGATGTTAACTCCTCGTTGGTTACCTCAAGTGGAAGGTTGGATGTAGTGTAGCAGCAAGATTTTCCTTGGCAAAGATACCAAGGTTGAGTGTCTCCCGTAGGACTTCAAGGTCGACAAATAGGTGGTAAAGTGAACAATGGCGCCGTTCAGAACCTCAGGTTGCTCACTTTACCTGGACATGCACACACAACAAATAACTTTGCTCCCAACGAGTACAGAGAGGTTGTCAATCTCTCCGGCCTTGCCGTTTACAAAGGATCAACGCAACAGATAAAAGGATAATGATAGCTACAGCTAGAAAGTAAAATCAAGAAGTAAATTGAGGGTGTAATAGTGGTGGAAATATGGACCGGGGTCCCATGGTGTTCACTAGTGATGTCTCTCTCCCAAAAGACGATAAAACTGCTATGCGAGGTAAACAAATCACAGTTGGACAATTGACAGAATTACGGGCGCAAACCAATGCTAACTATGTTACAAAGAAAGAAAAAGGCTCAAAAGCATGGACAGTACGCCAAAATAAGTAGACTGAAATCCATCTGCATCTACTACTAATCATCCACCTTGAGATATCTATCCAGAACATCTCGCTGTATTAAGTTGCGAGCCCCACCCAAAATGTAAACCCAAAGCAACAGACAACTACATTAAAATAATTTTGCGTAAAGTAAATAATCCTTGCAACCGCGGTTACAATCACCGTTGTTTTCCCCCTTGTGACAACAACACATCCCCTAGACTCATGTTTCTGTCACTCAAGCTAGTCATCAGGGGGCATGAACCCACAATCAAGCATAACGCTCCCTCTTGGAGTCACTACCTACTACTTGGCCAAAGCAATAAATAGCAACGGAGAACATGCAAAAATTACTCAAGAACAAAAATATAAAAGATAAGAACCAAATATATTACTCAATCACAATATGAACATAGTCTCATAATCCATCAGATCCCAGCAAACTCAGCATAACAACAACAGAAAGAATTACATATGTGCCTTGATCATGTAGGGCAGTTCACAAGGTCTAATCCATGAAGAACAAAGAGGGGAGGAGAACATCACATAGCTACTGATCATGGACCCATGGTCCAAGGTGGACTACTCACGGATCATCCGGGAAGCGTCCATGATGGTGGAGAAGCTCCCGGAGGTCAATCCTCCCTCCGGCAGGGTGCCGGGAAGAGGTCTGCTGGCGCGCCCGATCTTGGAAGCGCGACGGCGGCGGAACAGAGGAGAAATTGCGAAAAGGGGTTCTGTCCTCGAGGGTTTCGGAGGGCGGAGAATAAATAGGCGAAGGGGGACAGCCAGGGGGGCCAACAGGGGTCCAGGCGCCCCCCTGGCGCGACCCCACTCCTAGTCGCGCCGGGAGGGCGCCTGGGGCCCTGGTGGGTCCCCTCTGGCCCCTCTTCGGTGATTCCGGAAGCTTCCGAAGCGCTGATTTTTTATTGTATTTTCCCAGAATTTTGGAGCATTTTTAATACGAGGAAAACCTGAAATAAAAAACCCGCAGAAAACAGAAACTGACACTGACACTGAGGTGCACTGAGTTAATAGGTTAGTCCAAATATGATCAAAAGTGTATGAAAGTGTATCTAAAACATAGCAATATCACACAAAACATGCATGGAGCAAGCAGAAATTATAGATACGTTTGAGACGTATCAACATCCCCAAGCTTAATTCCTGCTTGTCCTCAAGTAGGTAAATGATAACAAGCATAATTTCTGTGGTGACATGCTAACAACCATATAAGAACTTTTAAGTAAAGAAATCAAGGTATGTAATTCAATTCAAGTAATAAGAAGCAATAATCTATATTAGCATTGAAACAAGCAACATAAGAACATAAATGTGCAAGAGCTCTCGCTGTCCGTGACTCGAATGTCTACAGATGTTGTTTGGGTGCAAGAAGTGGGGGATGGGAATACGAGAAAAAATATGTATTTGTTGAGAACTCAATCTACTAAAGTTTCACACTTAGTTTTCTTTGGAATCTTATCTTGACTCGTCCCTAGACCACTAGCCAGGAGAAAGCAGAAATTATAGATATGTTTGGGACGTATCAGGGACCCATCGTTACGACCGCATGCATTACTGCTTTTTAGTCGTCGGCTCTCTGTGACTGACGCGTGGGACCCGCTGGTATGAAAAACTGATATTGAGTCAACGACTGTTTATGACTGATGTGTGGGACCCACCAGTATGCAAAACTTATTTTCAGTCATCGTCCGTGTGTGAATAGCGTGTGGGACCCACCGTATGCAAAACTGAATTAGTGTCGTTGGTTGTTTCCCACGCGTCGACTGCTCGTGATTTCACCCAAGGCGATTGCTCTCCTACGCCGATTAATGATGGCCCATCGCCCTAACCCACCTCCTCCCGTGCCATATATGCAGCCTCTGTCCTATCTCATTACGTCGCTAACCTCCACAACCTTATTCGTCGATCTTGCAGCTGCAGTACTGATACGTCCCAAACGTATCTATAATTTCTGCTTGCTCCATGCATTATTTGTGTGATATTGTTATGATCTAGATACACTTCCATAAAATTTTGATCATATTTGCACTAACCTATTAACTCAGTGCACCACAGTGTCAGTTCCTGTTTTCTGCTGTTTTTCTATTTCAGGTTTCCCCCATATTAAAAATGCTCCAAAAATTCGGGAAAATCAGCGTACCGGAACCTTCCGGAATCACCTGGGTGGGGCCAGAGGGCCACCACCAGGGACCCAGGCGGCCACTTGGCGCGGCCAATGATCTGGCCGCGCCGGGGGGGGGGGGCGCCTGGACCATTGGTGGCCCTCCTGGTTGCCACCCTTCGCCTATTTAATCTCCGTGACGAGATTCTTCCGAAGACAGAACCCTTTTTCGCGATCTCGCCTCTGTTCCGCCGCCGCCACGCTTCCAAGATCGGGAGCGCCAGCAGAACCCTTCCCGGCACCTTGCCGGAGGGAGGATTGACCTCCGGGAGCTTCCCCTCCACCATGGACGCTTCCCGGATGTGCCTTGAGTAGTTTCCCTTGGACCATGGGTCCGTGATCAGTTGCTATGTGATGTTCTCCTCCCCTCTTTCTTCTTCATGGTTTAGTCCTCGTGAGCTGCCCTACATTATCGAGGCACATATGTAATTTTCTGGTGTTGCTATGCTGAGTTTGCTGGGATCTGATGGATTATGAGATTATGTTCAGATTGAGATAGAGTAATATATTTGGTTCTTATCTTTTACATTTTTGTTCCTAAGTAATTCTTGCATGTTCTCCGTTGCTGTTTATTGCTTTGGCCAAGTAGTAGGTAGTGACTCCAAGAGGGAACGTTATGCTCGATTGTGGGTTCATGCCCCCCCCCGATGACACGCTTGAGTGACAGAACCATGAGTCTAGGGGATGTGTTTTTGCCACAAGGGGGAAAACAACGGTGCTTGTAACCGCGGTTGCAAGGATTGTTTACTTTACGCAAAGTGTTTTTTAATGCAGTTGTCTGTTGCTTTAGGTTTACACTTTGGGTGGGGCTCGCAACTTAATACCAGCGAGGTGTTCTGGATAGGTATCTCAAGGTGGATGATTAGTAGTTGATACGTCCCAAACGTATCTATAATTTCTGCTTGCTCCATGCATGTTTTGTGTGACTTTGCCATGTTTTGCTTGAACTTTCATACACTTTTGAACCTATTTGGACTAACCTATTAACTCAGTGCACCCATTTGCCAGTTTCTGTTTTCTGTTGTTTTTGTATTTCAGGTTTTCCGGCCATTAAAAGTGCTCCAAAAATTCCGGGAAAAATATATAAAAAATCAGTGCAACAGAAGCTTCCGGAAACACCAAAGGAGTGAAGGGGGGCCACCACCAGGAGGCCAGGAGGGTCCCTGGCGCGACCCCACCCTAGGCCGCGCCAGGAGGCCTCCTGGCTGCCTGGTGGGTCCCCTCGACGCCCCCTTCGCCTATATTTACCCCTCGGGGTGGAAACCCCTAAGACGGACTCCTCTTTCGCGATCTCGCCTCTGTTCCGCCGCCGCCGCTGTTTCTAGATCGGGGCTGCCTAGAGAAGCTGCTCCGGCACCCTGCCGGGAGAAGCTACCCCCTCCAGGAGACCCTCCATAGCCATGGACGCCTCCCATATGTACCGTGAGTAGTTTCCCTTGGACCATGGGTCCGTGACCAGTAGCTATGTGATCTATCTCTCCCCCTTTTGTGCCTCCACTTTCGAGTCCTCATGAGCTGCCTCACATGATCGAGGCATCTATGTAATTTCTGCTGTTGCTATGCTGAGTTTTTTGGGATCTGATGCATTATGAGACTATGTTCAGATTGTGATGAGTAATATATTTGGTTCTTCTCTTTTATATTTTGTTCTTGAGTAAATTCTTGCATGTTCTCCGTTGCGGTATTTGCTTTGGCCAAGTATTTTATTTACAACTCCAAGAGAGAGCGTTATGCTCGATTGTGGGTTCAGCCCCTTGATGTCTAGCTTGAGTGATAGAAACATGAGACTAGGGGATGTGCTGTTGCCACCAGGGATAAAACAACGGTGCTTGTACCTGCGGGTGCAAGGATTGTTTACTTTACGCATGGTTCTTTTAATGCAGTTGTTTGTTGCTTTGAGTTTACACTTTGGGTGGGATTCGCAACTTAATACCAGCGAGATGTTCTGGATAGATATCTCAAGGTGGATGATTCGTAGTAGATGCAGATGGATTTTGGTCTACTTACCTTGGCGTACTGCCCATTGCTTTTGAGCCCTTCCTTTCTTTGCAGCATAGTTAGCATTGCGGTGCCTTCATAATCCTGTCAATTGCCCAACTGTGATTTGTTTACCTCGCTAGAACTTTTATCGTCTTTTGGGAGAGAGACATCACTAGTGAAAATCACGGGACCCTGGTCCATCTTCATATCACTGTTTACACCCTTATTACTTTCAGTCTTTACTTTCAGTTCCCACTATTATTATCTCTTGCGTTGATCCTTTGTAAACAGCAAGGCCGGAGGAATTGACAACTCCTCTGTACTCGTTGGGAGCAAAGTTATTTGTATCTGTGTGCAGGTCCAGGTGAAGCTAGCAACTTCGGCGCCATTGTTCACTTTACCACCTTCTTGTATCCTTCGGAGTCCTACGGGGGACAAACCTTGGTATCTTTGCCAAGGGAAAACTTGCCGCTGCACTATATCTCACCCTGCACTTGGGGTAATCAACGAGGGCTTGAAGAGTATTAACACTCTCTTGCCATCAGTTGTAGATGCAGTTGGATTTCGGTCTACTTATTTTGGCGTACCGCCCATGCTTTTGAGTCTCTTCCTTTCTTTGTAACATAGTTAGCATTGCGGTGCGTTTTTAATCCTGTCAATTGCCCAGCTGTAATTTGTTTACCTCGCATAGAGGTTTTATCGTCTTTTGGGAGAGAGACATCACTAGTGAACATCACGGGACCCCGGTCCATATCCTCATTACTGTTTACACCCTCATTTACTTTCCTGGTTTTACTCTTTAGCTGCTATCATTATTATCCGTTGCGTTGATCCTTTGTGAACAGCAAGGCCGGAGAGATTGACAACCTCTCTATACTTGTTGGGAAGAAAATTTATTTGTGTTGTGTGAAGGTCCACGTAAATTGCGCCGTTGACACTTACTTATTATCTCTGGAGTCCTACTGGAGACAAACCTTGGTATCTTCACCGAGGGAAATTTGTTGTTATTCTACATCTCACCTTCCACTTGAGGTAACCAACGAGGAGAGGTGTTGCACCTGTCAACTCTCTCGTCATCAAGAAAATTTCTGGCGTCGTTGCTGGGGACTCCGAGTGCTAAGATAGGGGAGTTGTGATACGTCCCAAACGTATCTATAATTTCTTCTTGCTCCATGCATGTTTTGTGTGATATTTCTATGATCTAGATACACTTTCGATCATATTTGGACTAACTTATTAACTCACTGCACCCTAGTGCCAGTTCCTGTTTTCTTCTATTTTTCTATTTCACGTTTCCCCCATATTAAAAGTGCTCCAAAAATTCGGGAAAAATCATATAAAAAATCAACGTTCCGGAAGCTTCCGGATTCACCGAAGAAGGGCCAAAGGGGGCCCACCTGGTGCCCAGGCGGCCAGGTGGCGCGGCCTAGGGCTTGGTCGCGCCGGGTGGCCGCCTGGACTCCTAGTGGCCCCCCGGTGCCCCCTTTGGCTCTTATTTATACTCCCGTCGCGAAAACCTTGATTGCAGACCCCTTTTCTCCATAAGAAATTTCGATCTCCTCCGCCATCGCCGACAAGCTTCGGGGGACCAGAATTCTTGTGCCGGCACCCTGCCGGGATGGGGAAGTGCCCCCGGATTCATCTCCATCGACGTTGCTTCCTCCCTCCATGAAGCGGGAGTAGTTCTTCCTCGGGGCTGAGGTTTCTACCAGTAGCTATGTGTTATTCTCTCTCTCCTATGATGTGATCTTTGTTGTGATCATAGGCTATGTTAATCTAGGGCGATCCCATGATGTTTCCCCTTCCTTTATGTATTGGATTGATGTACTCACTTGATCTTATCTAGTATCATCCCCGAGACCATGGTGACAGTGGTCTATTGGACATGGGTTAGAAGAATATTTTCATGAGTGATTTCCTCTTTTGTGTGTTGATTGAAGATTGAGTCTCTCTTGGTGCTTGTCTTTGACTATCCTTGAGATATGTTGTGGTGATTGTGGTACTCTCTTTGGATGTCCGCGATGACATTGGGAAATCCATAGATTGAGAACTACGAAGTTTGAGGTGTGCTTTTGTAGCCCTACATAATTCTCGTCCTCTCTTGACCACAAAGGAATGACCTCTGAGTACGTCTCCATTGCATGTTTTATGGGAAATATCATGTGATTAGACTATGTTAATGTTGTTGGGAGTTGCCACTAGTGAAAGTATGAAGCCTAGGCCTTGTTTCCACCATTGTTACACCGTTTGTGCTCACTTTTGTCACATGTTTTCTTGCTGCACTTTTTATTACAGATTTATATTACCTTGCTTTGCCACACCTATCACCCATATTTTACCATCTCTTCGCCGAACTAGTGCACCTATACAACTCCTAGTTGTATTAGGTGTGTTGGGGACACAAGAGACTTCTTGTATCTTAATTGCAGGGCTACTTGAGAGAGACCATATTCAACCTCTACTTCCCTGAGTTCGATAAACCTTAGGTCATCCACTTGAGGGAAATTGCTGCTATCCTACAAACCTCTGCGCTTCGAGGCCCAACATAGTCTACAAAAATAGAAGCGTGTGTAGACATCGAGCTATTTCTGGCGCCGTTGCCGGGGAGGTAAGCGTTGGAAGGTATATCTTTAGATCTTGAAATTAAATCTTTTTGTTTCTTGTTTTTATTTTTCACTAGTTATGCTTATGGAAAACTGCACTCTTAGTTCGCTATTTGGGGAAGGCCGCTTTACCACGCCTGTGGTAGAGAAGTCTCCTCCACCTACTGAATGTATCCCGTTCAAAATACCACTTGGGATAATTGAAATAATTAGGAATGATTGTTATGCAGGGGATGGAACAGTCCATCCTAGTACTCATTTGTTGAAACTTATAGAACTTTGTGAGTTGTTTAAGATTTCAGGTTTGACAAGAGATGGAGTCATGAGGAAATTATTTGTCTTGTCACTGAAAGGAAAAGCATTGGAATGGTATAGGCTACTCGATGATTCTCACCTACGAGATTGGGAAGAGATCCAGTCTCTCTTCTACTCCAAGTTTTACCCTCTTCATGAAGTTCATGAGAATAGGAATTATGTTTATAATTTCTATCCTCATGACGGACAGAGCATATCTCAAGCTTGGGGGAGACTGAAAACTTTAATGCTCAAATGTCCTAACCATGAGCTCCCCAAAGATATAATTATTACTATTTTTTATGCGAGGCTCTCTCGACAGGATAAAGACTTTCTCAATGCTTCCTCTATGGGTTCTTTCACAAACAAAAAGATTGATGCTAAATGGGAACTCCTTGAAAGAATTCAACGCAATACTGAAGATTGGGAGATCGACAAAGGTAAAGATTCAGGTATAAATTATGAGTACGATTGCATTAAGTCCTTTGTTGAAACTGCAAGTTTTAATAAGTTTAGTGCTAAGTTTGGGCTTGATTCTCAACTCCTTGTTGATTTCCTTAAATCTTTTGCTTCACATCTTAATATGCCTAAGTTGAATTGGATCAAGCATCATGAACCTTTTAAAGAGATTTGCAAAGAAAATGAAATTGTTCATGATGATTGCAACATACATGATCCAATTCCTGAAAATGAAGTTTTATATAAGCATGTTAATTTTTGTGGAGTGGATAGACCTTGTGAAAGTCCAAGTATGTGATCAGAGGGGGAGGGGGTGAATGATCACTTCAAAATTTTCTACTGAAACTATTGAAGTGAAGCATAAGCAGTGCGGAATAGCTAAGAATAACTGGAAGCGAAACTAAATGCAGTGAATCAAAACACATTGAAGCATAACAGTGAAGCAAATGCAATACTGAAGTTAAATGCTTGAAGTAAAAAGAACTGGGACTCGGCGATGTTTGTTCGACCAGTTCACGCTCTGCAAAGCGCTACGTCTGGTTGGAGGGACTGGTGATTGAACACCTGGAGCAAAACTCTCTCCGTCCGTTGCTCCACTGCACCAAACTCCTTGAGCTTGGCCAGTTCTTCACTCGTGGTTGATTATTAAGGAAATCACCGAAACCTTTGACAAACTGGACTTCGAGGCGACAATTACTCTTCGCTCTCTGAAGAACAACTCTCTAACCGTCTAGGAGACTTGCAGTTCTCCAAGATAAAAAGGCTAGCAAGCTTCAACCTAAGTCATCTCGAATCTACTCAGATCAATGGGACTTAGGTTTCAGTATCTGGATTTTGGGTTTTGCTTCGGTAGCGTTTTTGGGGTGCTCTCTGCAATCTCTCTCAGGAATAATCTTGGAGCATCCACCCGCAAATGGAGGAGGGGGCGGCGTATTTATAGTTGGCGATCCCGAGGTGCGGAATGACCA
Source organism: Bromus sterilis (assembly GCA_950022295.1). Classification (NCBI taxonomy): domain Eukaryota; kingdom Viridiplantae; phylum Streptophyta; class Magnoliopsida; order Poales; family Poaceae; genus Bromus; species Bromus sterilis. Next base: position 22,171,665 of record OX465596.1, on the reverse strand, counting down.
AATTGACCCGAGGTGACAGCTTGACACGTGTCCACAACAGTCGGATTTGTCATCACTGCGCAACTTTACTTGAGGAACAAGTAAAGCTGACTCACGGACTTAGTTCTGCTTCAGTAGCCCAAGAACGAAGTCTTTGCTACCGAAACTTAACTTAGTGCTCATGAGATTTCTTCACTCAGGCTTTCACTTGGTGTGGATTTGATCTGAGCATATCTCAATGACTTCGGTGTCCACAAGCTAAATACCCCTCTTGATAGTATGGTTTGTCCTATGACTCAAAGAACCGAAAAATAACTACACAAAAACATCTAAGTCTTGCGCCGTCCTCTTCATTTCCTTCAAAGAGTAGAGCTTCAGGACACCTTCATTTTTGGGGGTCATCCTTCGTGATTAAGCTTCGCTCCATGGGTAATGCTTTGATAACACGAAGAACTTCCCTGAAGCTCTATCACCTAGCTTGTCCTTCAGGAGCCTATACAACTGTTTACACTAGAAAACATTGTTAGTTCCTCTACTATCTTGTCCAACAATATCCAAAACACACGGGGTGAAACTTTTGTTCTTACACCTTGTGAAAGTCCTATGATTGAAGAAGAGAAGTATTGTAAGCAACATAAGCATGAAAGAACAATCACTTGGGTCAAAGATTTAAGTGAAATTGCTAGAGAATTGTGTGACCTTTATCCTTTTACTTGTGAACTTTGTTGTATAGAGGGTCACTTCAATTTTCAATGCATGAACTTTCAAAACATAACTGTTAACCAGTTGTGTGATAACATGATCACTTTTGATCTTTATGATGAACTTATGTTATTTTTGATGTGTGAAGAGTTATCAGAAAAGACTTATTGGCTAGATGTTAATGCCTTAGGAATAAACAACACCTTGCAAAATTTCCATCTCTATTGTGTTGTTAATTTCCATGAAAATGATTACATGAGTAATATTAGAAAGGAGGGAACTTTACCAAAGTATAAAAATGTCTCTTATATTTCTACCAATAAAAAGGAGAGTTTCTCCCAAGTTTTCCCTATTGTTTCTAATGATAAACCAGGATATGTGGAGAAACTTCATCTCCAACCACTCCCTCCTAAGGTGAAGAAGAAGGAAAATAAGAGGAGGAGAAAGAGGAGCAAGAAGGAAGAAGAATGAGTATCAACCTGGCCTGAGCATATTCCTCGCATCAATTTTTATCCTAGCGGACAGAATTTTTTGGAGGATGGTGAGCTTGATTGCATTCATTATTATCCTGATGTTAAGTCCATAGGCACTATTGAAGATTATTTTGATTATGATATGCATGTTACTTTTTGTGATTGAAAAAATGATGATAATGCTACTTATGATCTTGAAAATCTTTTTGGTATCAACTCTGAGAGTGATGATATGGAAAGCTCTAAGCTTGGAGATGATAGGATTGAAAGTGCTTTACCCATTAGTGATGTGGTAATTAATAGTTCTTTTTCTAGCAAGAATAAAGACAACATGTTTACAAATATAGTTGTTAGCAATGATAATGCTCTTCTCTACTATGATGATGTTATAACTCCTATCTATAGTGATTGTAAAGGTACCTATGACATAAGGAGAAATTATCCTTATGAAACTTGTCATAATCATGGAGGGAATTACTCCCTTGATGAACACCATCTTCCTAATACACAATTAATCTATAGTGTTCAAGTTGTTTATGATAGTCCTACTCCCACTATTACCAATGAGAAAGATTATGCTTATGTGGAGAGTAAGAGTACCCTTTTGCATGTGGATCATGGTAACAATGCTTTATGTGATACTTATATTGTTGAGTTTATTCATGGTCCTACTGGAAATTATTATGAGAAGGGAACATATTATTATAGATATTTCAATAATATCAAGTTTCCTCTCTTTATGTTGAAGGTTTTGAAGTTGCACTTATTTTGCCTTCCTATGCTAATATCTTTATGCTTCAATGAGTTATTTATCTACAAGATCCCTTTGCATAGGAAGCATGTTAGACATAAATGTGTTTGTTATTTGCTTCTTGATGCTCTCTTTTGTTCTTCAACTCTTATTCCTTATTCCTATGCGAGCATCATTAAAATCTTATGCCTAGCTTAAAGGCGTAAAAGAAAGCGCTTGTTGGGAGGCAACCCAAGATGTTTTTACTTATATTTTTAGTGGTCTTGATGATTGTTATTACTGTAGAAACATTATTGCATCTTTATTTTCAAGCTTTGTGCCAAGTTATAGCCTCTTATGACAAGGGAAGCAAAAGTTGCGACATGCTATCCAGAAAACAGATTCTGTCTTCTTGACGGAAAAATATCGGAACAAATCACCAGTTCATCTTTTTGAGCTGAATTTTTTACACAACGTGCTCTATACAATTGTGAAACTTTCGTATGTTCTGAGTTTTCTGATTTGAGTTGAAGAAGTGCCCCGAAAAAAATTCTCACCTGCTGTTCTATTTTCCATAGATTCTGCCACGTTTTTCCTCTCCTTACTTTTGCAAACCTTAAGCTTCTTTTTATTTGAAAAAACCTTTTGGAAATCTTGAGAAACAGTAGCTCTTCAAGAATATCTTTATATCCAGTGGGGAAAAATTATTTTATTAAGGGTACTAACATCTCTAATCAGCTTATGATGAGTTATGTATGAAGGGAGTTTTCAAGTGTGCGATGGAAGATGATGAAAGAAGATTCGGGAGTGTCAAGCGCTCAAGCTTGGGGATTCCCCCATGCATCCCCAATAAATATTCAAGGAGACTCAAGCGTCTAAGCTTGGGTATGCCCCGGTGCATCCCCTTCTCCATCAACAATCATCAGTTCGTCCGTCGTCTCACTATATTTTTATCACTTCATGCGTTATGTGCTATGCTTGGAGCGTCTCGCTCTTAGGTTTTATTTTTAGTTTTCTGTAGCTTTTCTCACTGTTCATAACAAGTTAGACCCCTTATTACTTTGTGTGGGAGAGAAACACGCTCCACTTTCAAAATCTAGAACACATCATAGGATTCTTCATGCCTATCTTTTTACTGTTGTGTGTTCTTTATCTTTTCGTAGCTACTGCCATGTTTAGTTTTAGTCTTATTAGTGTTTGTCTTTAGCAAGAGATTTTGCTTTCGTTTAGTTTGTTGCTGGAACTCTCTTTAGTTTTCATGTTTATCTTGCTAAGAGAGTTGGTTGTTCCACTGAGTTGTGTCATGTCTTGGAAGTAGGTAATTGAGGTTGCTATTCAATTGTAGTAGTAACTCGCAATAGTTTTGAGGTATTGTTGTGAGTAATGTTTGAACTTTGGTGTCAAGAGCTCTAGCCTATTAGTGATAAGTGTCGTATTTTGCGCAATCCGTGTTTATTTTCAAAAACTACAAAAACTAGTTGAGAACTCTAGCTACAAGATGGATCACTAATATTTGGAGGCATCGAATATTAGAGTACACTCACGTACCATGAGTCGAGGATGCGCAAGGATAACCAAACCCCCATACACTCCTCCTCGGGGTACTTGTCTCTTTGTGAACCTCCTTATTAGATTGAGAGTTACCGATAATAAGTGCATGAGTTCTTCGGACTAATGTAAGCATTGAAAGTTGACAGTTCCACCTTCCCATATTTGCTAGCCTCTTCAGTACCGTGCATTGCCCTCTTCTCACTCAGAGAGTTGGCGTCCACCTTCGCCGGTGCATCCAAACCCTTGGCATGATACGCTCTGTCATCATAAACCTCCTTATATCCTTTCTCAAAACAGCCACCATACCTACCTATCAAGGCATTTCCATAGCCTTTCCGAGATATATTGCCATGCAACATCCACCTCTTCATGACTTGATCTTCATGTCATACATGTTCCTGCTACACTGGTAGAGGCATACATTTGCATACATCATGTGTCAGAACCCCAACTAGGGTAAGTGCTAGGGTTTGATTGTGCTTTGCATCATGTCAAAAATTCAAAAGGAAATTCAAAATGGGGAAAGAAAAGCCCTAGAAAATTTAAATCAAATGGCCAGATAAAAATCTTTTTCCCAAAATTATTTGAATATTTGGAAAATTCCTATAAATGATGCTGATCATTTTAAAAGTGGTTTGGGTATTTTCCCATGCCCATGGAATATTGAACAATTCAAAAGGTGCTCTGGAAATTAAAGTTTACCCCTATTTGAATTGAAATTCAAATTTATTGAATTTCAAAAATGTCCAAATTCTTTATGTGGCTAGTTACTGGTCACCTAGGATTTATAAAATTATTTGGACATTTATTAAAAATGCCTAGCTATTTTAAATCTAGGAAAAACAAATGAAACAGATAAACTAAAAAGAAAAAGAAAGGAGCAACCTTACCTTGCGCCCACAGGCGAGGCCCACCTCTCCACTGGCCTGGCCCAACCCAGCCGAGCTTTTGTCGTCTTCCTCCCCCTCCCCCAAAGCAGCTCGCTGGAGGCCAGGGGCACGCCGACGCCACGTCGACGGCGTGAGAGCCGTCTAGGCCTCCCCAGCCCCCATGCGCACGCCACGCGACGCCTAGAAGCCGCCCACACCTTCTCCCCCCTCCGCTGCTTCCTCCCCGTCGCTCTCCGGTGAGATCCCAACCGCGCCTGACCTCGCCGCCGTCTTCGGTTTGCGCGGCCACCGGCCGAACCAAGCATCACCACCGTGTCCCTGACGTCCGTCGTGGAGCTCCACTTCACCTCGGCCCTTCAATTCGAGCATAGCGGCTTCAGAGACGACGACCGCCTCAAGAACTCGCCGCCGGCCGCCGAGGACCTCGTCGGGAATTACGTCTCCGTCGAGCTACCCCTGCTCCCGCTGTGGACGCCTTTTACTCCGGGGTGAGCTCCTCTAACTTTCCCCCCAACCCACGCTGGTTTTGGCGCCCCGTAGCCACCGCTCCGCTGTCCAGTGGCTTCGGCCGCCGCCTCGTTCGACGCCGCCGACGAGCACGGCCTCCCCGGTGGTTCTGCGTTGCTCCAGAAGACGCGCACGGCTGCGGGCTCCATTTTGGTGGCTGCGCCTCTCCAAGCCGTTGCCATTTGGGCACTCCGGCGAGCCCTCCGTCGCGGCTGCAGGTCACCGGCGGCTAACCGCCGGCGGGCCCGGTTTAGTTAGCGCCTAATGACCCTGCTAATACCCCCCTAGCCCAATGACAAGTGGGCCCGAGGCCACCCCTAACCCACTGTTAGTTTAAACTAACAGAGGGGTTAACCCCTGTGAGGCTGACATGGGGACCCCACCAGTCAGACCCCCCCTGATGTCAGCAATGCGTCACTGCTGATGCATTAAACAGTTTCCAGAAATTAAAATAATTAAAAGAAAACCAGAAAATTCCAGAAATTGCTTTAAACTTTGAAAAATCATAGAAAATTCATATGAACTCCAAATTAGACAAATAATATATGAAAAATGATCAGAAGAAATTTCTCTATCCAAATATGCAACTTCCAACCATGTTTGAGTTGATTTTAAAATGGGACCAGTAGCTTTTGCTATTTGGCTTAAATGGAATTAATTCAAATTTAATCCAAATGCAATTCCACTTTGAACCTTTGCAATACACATATGATCACCTACACTTCAGAAGCTTATCACACACATGTTCATTTGGATTACAAAATTCAAATACTAGCAAATGCAACTTGGACCAATTTAAATACATTTGGAGTTTGAATTTGAATTCACTTTCAAATCAACTTCAATTAACTTGTTGCAAATGGAACCTAGATCACATCAATACAATTCACATCATGGACAACATAATCATGTGATTGTGCATTTCAATTCAATGTTGCCCTCTTGTTGATGATTGTGCCGGTAACAGTGCCTCCGAGACGGTGATCACCCCCGAAGGAGAAGAAGTTCGGTAAACCCCGTGTATCGTCAGCAAGGCAAGCAAACCCCATTGATCATGTCTATAAAATCCTATTTCCCTCTCAGTTTCGCTTATGCATGTTTAGGAGATCACCGAGACACGTTCTTTCGCATAGTTGAACCCATTCCGATACATGACCTATCATTATGTCACCGTATTAAGCAAACCACAATCCTAGCAGGTATAGGAGTTGAATGATGAGCATGTGGCCCCTACAACTGTTACTGCTTTTGCTGCTTAGTGATACAATGAGGATGTTTTGATTGTGAGTCGGGATGGAATGAACACAGTAGTGTTGATGAAAGTGAAACGTGTTGGTGAATCCACCCTAAGCAAAGGTGAACGATGAGAGGCTGTGTAGGAGTACACAGTGGGTTGTCTCGTTGAACACTGCCCTAGGCCCCGAGTTCCTGTTTTGTGATCCAAGACAAAGAGTATGACCACATGTAGGGTTTTATGGGAACCCCGTTTGGCCTCTTTACGTACCCGATCCGGTCCAGGAGTCACAATAGATTCGGGCTTTCCATTTGGCATGTGCATAGAAAAGAATGAAGAAAGGGTTGCATCATATAGATATGTGGGTGGACTTGTGAGGCAGTGAAACCATCTGGCAGAGGTGGCGTCTCGGTCCCTTACATTATCTGAGTCCGTTTCGTGGAACCGGCCGGATCTCGAGCGGTGCCAAACTCAGGTAGTCGACTCCTGGATTAGAGAAGGTGATGTGAGGTTAGTTCCTTGGTTTCATCCACGTCCGACACCCGCTTGAAGGGTGACGAGAACGAGGCGATAAGTGATGACACGCGTGTGAAGATGTACACCCCTGCAGGGTTAATGAACTATTCGAATAGCCGTGTCCGCGGTTATGGACTACTTGGAGACCTCTACTTGATCAATAGATAACTTGAATGGATACTTATAAAATCCGCAAGATAAGCGTGAGTGCTATGGTGTGCTTCTTCGTGGGGAAGTCGAGGAAGTAACCATAGTGGTGTATTGTTTGGAGAAAGTAGTGGACTCATGTACGCTTCTTACCTCAAGTCTGGTATTCGTAGTTCAGGACTAGCCAAGTCAAAGCTGGCACTTCTGCAAGTGAAACCCCACCTCCCTTTACCTTGATACATGTGCATGAGTAATGTAGTTCTGATGTAAGTCTTGCTGAGTATGACTTTGTACTCACGTTTGCTTATTCTATGTTTTAGATAAGAAACCGGACCCCGATGGAGTCACCTTCGTGAAGCTCGACGTTGACTAAGTTAGCATAGTCCCAGACAGCAGTCTGGTCCCTCGTGGAAGGGCATGTTTGTTTTACAAGGCTTCTCTAAGCCATTTGTTAAACTTGTCTGTACTCAGACCTAATTTGCTTCCGTTGTATGATGTAATGCGATCACAGACATGTGATCTTTGTATGCTCTATGTGTATATCAATAAAGAGTACTTTGTAGAGTTATGTGATGATACCTGCTGTTCATACTAGGCATGTGTGCTGCATGTATGTTTATAACATGCATGTCTTAGTATGGGTTTTCGAGACCTTAGTTGTGATCTGGCTGGCGGTCTTTTATACACCAAGTGGCCCTTAGATGTGCGCAGCTTGGGGCATCGTGATGCGATTGTTCGTGACTCTGTCACGTGCACACTTTGTTGTATGATCGAGCCCGCCCTAGACCCCGACTAAGTGATCGGGCTGGAGTAAGTCTATGTAAGAGTTAGGATCCAATCGATAACATGGTTGAGGCGACTTGTCTATGAGTATGGGATTCACCACCCATAAGCATTTAGACTTGTGAGCGGACGATGAGGACCCATCTCAGATGATCATCCGGCCTGAATGGGATGCCCCTCACGTTCGATGCTTACCGAGAACGTTCTGTGCTTGGCCTTGTCTGCTTAGACAAGTGGGTACGGTTCTCGGCTCTCCATGTGATTGTATCATGACTGGAATTACATATGCTAACCCCGGGTCCCGACAGACTTGGTATCAGAGCAGGACTGTCTGTAGGATTATCAAACCCTTGGTCGAAGTCGAGTCTAGCATTCTATAGTTATATAGTTACTCTGGGTATAAGGGAACAACGTAAGGCTTCTTTTTCTCCTTACCCTCATCGATCTGAGTTCTGGGTCACCCTTACCTTTTCTACGGGATGATAGGACTAGGCTCATCTACGTCTGAATAGAACATCTCGTTGTTTGCTTCCTTGTAGCCGTAGGAAAGTTGTGTCCGGTTTCCTAGAATTGTTGTAATGCTGATTTCTTACATCATATTATGTAAGTGATGTATCTACATTGAAATTGTTTTCTTGCAATTACAACCGTTATGCTGTCCGAGTCATTCCAGGTTTCTTCATAATCTGATGCAATTGCAAAGAATCCTTCTCCCCCTTTCGGTTGTCCTTCCAGAAGTTTTTCTAGGTGGCATGCCCGACAGTTCTATAGTGTTGGATGTAGGTTTTGCTCTAGAAACCTATAGTGTTTCATTTGCAGCTCTTTCTCCCACTTTGGATGTCTTCTAGCAAGAAGAACCACACTAACTATTGTGTTGGGGTACTTTGCTACTCTGACATATCTGTCGTAGCCCCTAGTAAGCCATGGTCATCCTCAGGAAAACCATCCAGTAACCCAACTCTTTAAACCTATCCACCCGACAGATGTGTAGAGTTTATAGTGGATCTTGCCCCAGGAACCGCACCAATTTCTAGACGCCCATACAAAATGGCCCCACGTAAGTTAGCTGAGCTTAAAACCCAACTGGAAGCTTTGTTGGAGAAAGGCTTCATCCGCCCTAGCTCATCGCCATGGGATTGCCTCGTTCTGTTCGTAACGAAAAAAGATGGAACAGAAAGGATGTGCATAGACTATCGCCCGCTAAATCTAGCGACGATAAAGAACAAGTACCCACTGCCCAGGATCAATGATCTTTATGGTCAACTTGCAGGATCCTCTGTCTTCTCCAAGATGGATTTGAGATTAGGCTATCATCAAATCAAATCCGAAACGAGGACATTCCCGAAACGGCTTTTACTACTCGTTATGGTGTTTACGAGTTCACCGTCATGTCCTTCGGTCTGACCAATGCCCCGCCACTTTTTCACGCATGATGAACTCGATCTTCATGGAGTATTTGTACAAGTTCGTCGTGGTTTACCTCGATGACATCCTTATATACTCGAAGAACGAAGAAGAACATGCCGAGCACCTAAGGCTGGTATTGATGAAACTTAGAGAGCACCGCCTTTATGCCAAGTTCTCCAAGTGTGAATTTTGGCTACCAGAAGTGACCTACTTAGGCCACATGAATTCTGCGAAAGGTGTTGCAGTCAATCCCGAGAGAGTTCAGGCCGTCCTTGACTGGACTCCATCTAAATCGGTTAAGCAAGTTAGGAGTTTTCTTGGCTTAGCAAGCTACTGCCGTCGCTTCGTCGAGAACTTTTCTAAAGTTGCAAAGCCTCTTACTGAACTCCTCAAGAAGGATAAGAAATTCCAATGGAGTCCCAAGTGCGAGGAAAGCTTTCAAGAGCTAAAAATAAGATTGACTTCTGCACCCGTACTTGCACCTCCAGACACCAAAAGGGATTTTCGAGATCTATTGTGACGCATCACGGCAAGGGTTAGGATGCATACTTCTGCAAGATCGACATGTGGTAGCTTATGCTTCACGCCAGTTGCGGCCACATGAAGAGAACTATCCTACCCATGACCTTGAACTCGCTGCCGTAGTTCATGCCCTAACAACTTGGCGACATTACCTCCTTGGTAATCGTTGTGAGATCTATTCCGACCACCAAAGCCTCAAATATATTTTCACCCAGCCAGATTTTAATCTCAGGCAAAGACGCTGGATAGAGTTGATAAAAGATTATGACTTAGGAATTTCTTACACCCCAGGCAAAGCCAATGTCATGGCTGATGCACTAAGTCGTAAGTCGTATTGTAACAACCTCATGTTACAACAGTATCAACCAATTCTACATGAGGAATTTCAAAAGCTCAATCTCGAGATTGTTCCTCGTGGATCTCTTTTCAACTTGGTGGCGAAACCAACCCTTGAGAATCAGATCATAGTTGCCCAAAGGCGTGCACGAGGTGTTCGCCGGATCAAGGAGAACATTGCTAGCGGAGTTGCTAAATGTTTCTCCACAGATAGTAAAGGAACGGTATTCTTTGAAAATCGTTTGGTAGTACCTAAAAATAGGGATCTAAGGCAACTCATCCTCAAAGAAGCCCATGACACACCCCTCTCAATTCATCCCGGTAGTACAAAATTGTACCGAGATCTACGCCAGAGATTTTGGTGGACCAGGATGAAGAGACATTGCTCGATTTTTTTGCTGAATGTGATGTTTGTCGTCGTATTAAGGCAGAACACCAAAGACCTGCTGGCACACTTCAACCTTTGCCTATTCCCGAGTGGAAATGGGACAAGGTCGGTATGGACTTCATTACCGGCTTTCCAAAAACCCAGAAAGGAAACGATGCCATCTTCGTGGTCATTGATAGACTTTCCAAAGTTGCTCACTTCCTTCCCGTCCGCGAGTCTATAACTGCTAGCCAGTTAGCAGACTTGTATATCTCTAGAATTGTGTCTCTTCATGGTGTTCCTTTGGTGATCAATTCCGATCGTGGTAGCCTTTTCACCTCTTGATTCTGGGGAAGCTTTTAGAATGCTATGGGAACTCATCTATCCTTTAGTACAACTTTCCATCCTCAGTCTAGCGGTCAAGTTGAAAGGGTTAATCAAATCTTGGAAGACATGCTCAGAACTTGTGTTATCTCCTTCGGAAAGAATTGGGAGAAATCTCTTCCCTTCGACGAATTTGCTTATAACAACAGTTTTCAATCTAGTCTGAACATGGCTCCTTCTGAACTCCTCTATGGACGACGATGTCGAACCCCCTTAACTGGTCAGAAACCGGTGAAAGACAACTCTTTGGACCGGATATAATCAAGGAAGCAGAAGAGCAAGTTCGCATTGTTCGTGATCGATTGAAAGCCGCCCAGTCTCGTCAGAAAAGCTACTATGATCGTCATCATAGGGAAGAGAGCTACAATCTGGATGAGAAGGCTTACCTTCGGGTTACTCCTCTGAAGGGAACCCAAAGATTCGGTATCAAAGGCAAGTTGGCCCCACGTTACATCAGACCTTTCTGCATTCTAGCTAAACATGGAGAAGTTGCCTACCAACTTGAACTACCCCCTCACCTTTCCCGAGTACATGATGTATTCCATGTGTCACAACTCAGGCGTTGCTTCAAGGACCCCATCCGCGAAGTCGACCATGAAACGCTTGATCTCCAAGATGACCTTTCTTATCGAGAGTACCCTGTTCGTGTTCTTGATTCAGCAGCGCGTGTCATTCGGCGAAAGAAGATCAAGTTTCTGAAAGTTCAGTGGTCACACCACTCTGAGAGAGAAGCCACGTGGGAAAGAGAAGACCGTCTCAGTGCCGAGTACCCCTCCTTCCTCCCGCAGACTTCGGAATCTCGGGATGAGATTCTTTTGAGTGGGGGCGAATTGTCAGAACCCCAACTAGGGTAAGTGCTAGGGTTTGATTGTGCTTTGCATCATGTCAAAAATTCAAAAGGAAATTCAAAATGGGGAAAGAAAAGCCCTAGAAAATTTAAATCAAATGGCCAGATAAAAATCTTTTTCCAAAAATCATTTGAATATTTGGAAAATTCCTATAAATGATGCTGATCATTTTAAAAGTGGTTTGGGTATTTTCCCATGCCCATGGAATATTGAACAATTCAAAAGGTGCTCTGGAAATTAAAGTTTACCCCTATTTGAATTGAAATTCAAATTTATTGAATTTCAAAAATGTCCAAATTCTTTATGTGGCTAATTACTGGTCACCTAGGATTTATAAAATTATTTGGACATTTATTAAAAATGCCTAGCTATTTTAAATCTAGGCAAAACAAATGAAACAGAAAAACTAAAATGAAGAAGAAAGGAGCAACCTTACCTTGCGCCCACAGGCGAGGCCCACCTCTCCACTGGCCTAGCCCAACCCAGCCGAGCTTCTGTCGTCTTCCTCCCCCTCCCCCAAAGCAGCTCGCTGGAGGCCAGGGGCACGCCGACGCCACGTCGACGGCGTGAGAGCCGGCTAGGCCTCCCCAGCCCCCATGCGCATGCCACGCGACGCCTAGAAGCCGCCCACACCTTCTCCCCCCTCCGCTGCTTCCTCCCCGTCGCTCTCCGGTGAGATCCAAACCGCGCCCGAGCGCCTGACCTCGCCGCCGTCTTCGGTTTGCGCGGCCACCGGCCGAACCAAGCATCACCACCGTGTCCCTGACGTCCGCCGTGGAGCTCTACTTCACCTCGGCCCTTCAATTCGAGCATAGCGGCTTCAGAGACGACGACCGCCTCAAGAACTCACCGCCGGCCGCCGAGGACCTCGTCGGGAATTACGTCTCCGTCGAGCTGCCCCTGCTCCCGCTGTGGACGCCTTTGACTCCGGGGTGAGCTCCTCTAACTTTCCCCCCAATCCACGCTCGTTTTGGCGCCCCGTAGCCACCGCTCCGCTGTCCAGTGGCTCCGGCCGCCGCCTCGTTCGACGCCGCCGACGAGCACGGCCTCCCCGGTGGTTCTGCGTTGCTCCAGAAGACGCGCACGGCTGCGGGCTCCATTTTGGTGGCTGCGCCTCTCCAAGACGTTGCCATTTGGGCACTCCGGCGAGCCCTCCGCCGTGGCTGTAGGTCACCGGCGGCTAACCTCCGGCGGGCCCGGTTTAGTTAGCGCCTAATGACCCTGCTAATCCCCCCCTAGCCCAATGACAAGTGGGCCCCAGGCCACCCCTAACCCACTGTTAGTTTAAACTAACAGAGGGGTTAACCCCTGTGAGGCTGACATGGGGACCCCACCAGTCAGACCCCCCCTGATGTCAGCAATGCGTCACTGCTGATGCATTAAACATTTTCCAGAAATTAAAATAATTAAAAGAAAACCAGAAAATTCCAGAAATTGCTTTAAACTTTGAAAAATCATAGAAAATTCATATGAACTCCAAATTAGACAAATAATATATGAAAAATGATCAGAAGAAATTTCTCTATCCAAATATGCAACTTCCAACCATGTTTGAGTTGATTTTAAAATGGGACCAGTAGCTTTTGCTATTTGGCTTAAATGGAATTAATTCAAATTTAATCCAAATGCAATTCCACTTTGAACCTTTGCAATACACATATGATCACCTACACTTCAGAAGCTTATCACACACATGTTCATTTGGATTACAAAATTCAAATACTAGCAAATGCAACTTGGACCAATTTAAATACATTTGGAGTTTGAATTTGAATTCACTTTCAAATCAACTTCAATTAACTTGTTGCAAATGGAACCTAGATCACATCAATACAATTCACATCATGGACAACATAATCATGTGATTGTGCATTTCAATTCAATGTTGCCCTCTTGTTGATGATTGTGCCGGTAACAGTGCCTCCGAGACGGTGATCACCCCCGAAGGAGAAGAAGTTCGGTAAACCCCGTGTATCGTCAGCAAGGCAAGCAAACCCCATTGATCATGTCTATAAAATCCTATTTCCCTCTCAGTCTCGCTTATGCATGTTTAGGAGATCACCGAGACACGTTCTTTCGCATAGTTGAACCCATTCCGATACATGACCTATCATTATGTCACCGTATTAAGCAAACCACAATCCTAGCAGATATAGGAGTTGAATGATGAGCATGTGGCCCCTACAACTGTTACTGCTTTTGCTGCTTAGTGATACAATGAGGATGTTTTGATTGTGAGTCGGGATGGAATGAACACAGTAGTGTTGATGAAAGTGAAACGTGTTGGTGAATCCACCCTAAGCAAAGGTGAACGATGAGAGGCTGTGTAGGAGTACATAGTGGGTTGTCTCGTTGAACACTGCCCTAGGCCCCGAGTTCCTGTTTTGTGATCCAAGACAAAGAGTATGACCACATGTAGGGTTTTATGGGAACCCCGTTAGGCCTCTTTACGTACCCGATCCGGTCCAGGAGTCACAATAGATTCGGGCTTTCCATTTGGCATGTGCATAGAAAAGAATGAAGAAAGGGTTGCATCATATAGATATGTGGGTGGACTTGTGAGGCAGTGAAACCATCTGGCAGAGGTGGCGTCTCGGTCCCTTACATTATCTGAGTCCGTTTCGTGGAACCGGCCGGACTCTCGAGCGGTGCCAAACTCAGGTAGTCGACTCCTAGATTAGAGAAGGTGATGTGAGGTTAGTGCCTTGGTTTCATCCACGTCCGACACCCGCTTGAAGGGTGACGAGAACGAGGCGATAAGTGATGACACGCGTGTGAAGATGTACACCCCTGCAGGGTTAATGAACTATTCGAATAGCCGTGTCCGTGGTTATGGACTACTTGGAGACCTCTACTTGATCAATAGATAACTTGAATGGATACTTATAAAATCCGCAAGATAAGCGTGAGTGCTATGGTGTGCTTCTTCGTGGGGAAGTCAAGGAAGTAACCATAGTGGTGTATTGTTTGGAGAAAGTAGTGGACTCGTGTACGCTTCTTACCTCAAGTCTGGTATTCGTAGTTCAGGACTAGCCAAGTCAAAGCTGGCACTTCTGCAAGTGAAACCCCACCTCCCTTTACCTTGATACATGTGCATGAGTAATGTAGTCCTGATGTAAGTCTTGCTGAGTATGACTTTGTACTCACGTTTGCTTATTCTATGTTTTAGATAAGAAACCGGACCCCGATGGAGTCACCTTCGTGAAGCTCGACGTTGACTAAGTTAGCATAGTCCTAGACAGCAGTCTGGTCCCTCGTGGAAGGGCATGTTTGTTTTACAAGGCTTCTCTAAGCCATTTGTTAAACTTGTCTGTACTCAGACCTAATTTGCTTCCGTTGTATGATGTAATGCGATCACAGACATGTGATCTTTGTATGCTCTATGTGTATATCAATAAAGAGTACTTTTTAGAGTTATGTGATGATACCTGCTGTTCATACTAGGCATGTGTGCTGCGTGTATGTTTATAACATGCATGTCTTAGTATGGGTTTTCGAGACCTTAGTTGTGATCTGGCTGGCGGTCTTTTATACACCAAGTGGCCCTTAGATGTGCGCAGCTTGGGGCATCGCGATGCGATTGTTCGTGACTCGGTCACGTGCACACTTTGTTGTATGATCGAGCCCGCCCTAGACCCCGACTAAGTGATCGGGCTGGAGTAAGTCTATGTAAGAGTTAGGATCCAATCGATAACATGGTTGAGGCGACTTGTCTATGAGTATGGGATTCACCACCCATAAGCATTTAGCCTTGTGAGCGGACGATGAGGACCCATCTCATATGATCATCCGGCCTGAATGGGATGCCCCTCACGTTCGATGCTTACCGAGAACGTTCTGTGCTTGGCCTTGTATGCTTAGACAAGTGGGTACGGTTCTCGGCTCTCCATGTGATTGTATCATGACTGGAATTACATATGCTAACCCCGGGTCCCGACATCATGATAGCTACATCTTCTTTATGTTTGAGTACCTTGTAAAGTGTGAAAGATCTTCTATACCTTCTTGTAAAATAGAGTGTTGCCCTTAAGTGAGGAAAAGATCCCAAAGAGGACAAATGAGAGTTAAATAGAAAGAGAAATTGAGGCCACCGAAAAAAAAATAGAAAAAAGAGAAAAATAAATAAAAAGAGAAAAATGGGCAACACTACTATTCTTTTTGAAAGATCCACACTAGTACTCCCTCTTATCCTTGTACTCCATAGAGATGATCATTTATGCATATAACTATGTTGGGACCTTCACACTATAGAACTTGGCTTGCATATTCCAAGGATGAGCCTCCTCAAACGAGCTCTAGGTCTTCATGAGCGAGCAAGTTGGATGCACCCCCACTAGTTCCATTGGAGAGCTTTGCTCATATGTGCATCCGTTGCATGGCAATCCCTACTCCTCACATCATATCTATCATTTGTCCTCCTTGCCTATGATTGTCCTCATTGATGTGAGCCTTTCTCACCTTTTTGTCTTCCTCCTCCACCATATTTCTCTCTTTGTCATCCTAAGTGTCAACTTTCGTGCTTACGCTCATCCATTGCATGAGTGCTCAAAATATCGAAAAGGAGTGGATCAAATTGACTTGTACCTGGCTAGTGGTCTGGGGACGAGTCGAGATAAGATTCCAAAGAAGACCAAGTGTGAAACTTTAGTAGATTGAGTTCTCAACAAAAATACTTTTTTCTCGTATTCCCTATCCCCTCTTGCACGCAAACACCATTTGGAGACATTCGAGTCACGGACAGCTAAGAGTTCTTGCACCTAATGTTCTTTTGTTGCTTGTTTCAATGCTAATATAGACTCTTGCATGTTATGACTTGAATTGAATCACATACCTTGATTGCTTTACTTTCAAAGTTCTTATATGGTTGTTAGCATGTCACTACAGAAATTATGCTTGTTATCATTTACCTACTCGAGGACCAGCAGGAATTAAGCTTGGGGATGTTGATATGTTCCAAACGTATCTATAATTTCTGCTTGCTCCATGCATGTTTTGTGTGATATTGCTATGATCCAGATACACTTTCATACAATTTTGATCATATTTGGACTAACCTATTAACTCAGTGCACCACAGTGCCAGTTCCTGTTTTCTGCTGTTTTTCTATTTCAGGTTTCCCCCATATTAAAAATGCTCCAAAAATTTGGGAAAAATCAGATAGAAAATCAGTGTGCCGGAACCTTCCGGAATCACCTGGGTGGGGCCAGAGGGCCACCAGCAGGGACCCAGGCGGCCACCTGAAGAGGCCTAGGGTCTGGTCGCACCGGGGGGGGACGCCTGGACCCCTGGTGGCCCCCCTGGCTGCCCCCTTCGCCTATTTAATCTCCGTGACGGGATTCTTCCGAAGACAGAACCCTTTTTTGCGATCTCGCCTCTGTTCCGCCGCCGCCGCGCTTCCAAGATCGGGAGCGCCAGCTGAACCCTTCCCGGCACCTTGCCGGAGGGAGGATTGACCTCTGGGAGCTTCCCCTCCACCATGGAAGCTTCCAGGATGTGCCTTGAGTAGTTTCCCTTGGACCATGGGTCCGTGATTAGTAGCTATGTGATGTTCTCCTCCCCTCTTTGTTCTTCATGGTTTAGTCCTCGTGAGCTGCCCTACATGATTGAGGCACATATGTAATTTTCTGCTATTGCTATGCTGAGTTTGCTGGGTTCTGATGGATTATGAGATTATGTTCAGATTGTGATAGAGTAATATATTTGGTTCTTATCTTTTATATTTTTGTTCCTAAGTAATTCTTGCATGTTCTTCGTTGTTGTTTATTGCTTTGGCCAAGTAGTAGGTAGTGACTCCAAGAGGGAACATTATGCTCGATTGTGGGTTCATGCCCCCCGATGACACGCTTGAGTGACAGAACCATGAGTCTAGGGGATGTGTTGTTGCCACAAGGGGGAAAACAACGGTGCTTGTAACCGCGGTTGCAAGGATTGTTTACTTTACGCAAAGTGCTTTTTAATGTAGTTGTCTATTGCTTTGGGTTTACAGTTTTGGTGGGGCTCGCAACTTAATACTAGTGAGGTGTTCTGGATAGGAATCTCAAGGTGGATGATTAGTAGTAGATGCAGTTGGATTTTGCTCTACTTATTTTGACGTACCGCCCATGCTTTTGAGCCTCTTCCTTTCTTTGTAACATAGTTAGCATTGCGGTGCGTTTTTAATCCTGTCAATTGCCTAGATGTAATTTGTTTACCTCGCATAGCGGTTTTATCGTCTTTTGGGAGAGAGAGGCATCACTAGTGAACATCA
This sequence comes from Bromus sterilis, assembly GCA_950022295.1. Taxonomy (NCBI): domain Eukaryota; kingdom Viridiplantae; phylum Streptophyta; class Magnoliopsida; order Poales; family Poaceae; genus Bromus; species Bromus sterilis. The sequence continues at coordinate 22,154,042 of OX465596.1, read as the reverse complement.
CGGGACCCCGGTCCATATCCTCATTATTGTTTACACGCTCATTTACTTTCATGTTTTTACTCTTTAGCTTCTATCATTATTATCCGTTGCGTTGATCCTTTGTGAACAGTAAGCCGGAGAGATTGACAACCTGTATGTACTCGTTGGGAAGCAAAGTTATTTGTGTTTTGTGCAGGTCCACGTCAATTGCGCAGTTGACACTTACTTATCATCTCTGGAGTCCTACTTGAGACAAACCTTGGTATCTTCACCGAGGGAAATTTGTCGTTATCCTACATCTCACCTTCCACTTGGGGTAACCAACGAGGAGAGGTGTTTCACATGTCAACTCTCTCGTCATTGCTTATTGGCTTCTCGCCCTTCGTTGGTTACCCCAAGTGAAGGTTTGAGATGCAGTGCAGCAGCAGTTTTCCCTCGGTGAAGATACCAAGGTTTGTCTCCAGTAGGACTCCAGAGATGATAAGTAGGTGTAGAGGCGCAACTGACGCGGACCTGCACACAGACACAGATAACTTTGTTCCCAACGAAGTTCAGAGAGGTTGTCAATCTCTCCGGTCTTGTTGTTCACAAATGATAAAACGCAAGGGATAATGATAGCAACTTGAAAGTAAATGCAGAAAAGTAAATATAGCTTGGAATCGGTAATGAGGATATGGACCGGGATATGTGATGTTCACTAGTGATGTCTCTCTCCCAAAAGACGATAAAACTTCTATGCGAGGTAAACAAATTACAGAAGGGCAATTGACAGGATTATGAACGCACCGCAATGCTAACTATGCTACAAAAGAAAGGAAGAGGTTCAAAAGCACGGGCAGTACGCCAAAATAAGTAGACCGAAATCCATCTGCATCTACTACTAATCATCCACCTTGAGATATCTACCCAGAACATCTCGCTGGTATTAAGTTGCGAGCCCCACCCAAAGTGTAAACCCAAAGAAACAGACAACTGCATTAAAAAGAACTTTGCGTAAAGTAAAAAATCCTTGCAACCGCGGTTACAAGCACCGTTGTTTTCCCCCTTGTGGCAACAACACATCCCCTAGACTCATGTTTCTGTCACTCAAGCGTGTCATCGGGGGGGGGGGGGCATGAACCCACAATCTAGCACAATGCTCCCTCTTGGAGTCACTACCTACTACTTGGCCAAAGCAATAAACAGTAACGGAGAACATGCAAGAATTACTTAGGAACAAAAATATAAGAGATAAAAACCAAATATATTACTCTATCACAATCTGAACATAATCTCATAATCCATCAGATCCCTCCAAACTCAACATAGCAACAGCAAAAATATTACAAAGGTGCCTCGATCATGTAGGGCAGCTCACGAGGTCTAAAAAATGAAGATCAAAGAGGGGAGGAGAACATCCCATAGCTACTGATCACGGACCCATGGTCCAAGGAAAACTACTCACAAGACATCCGGGGAGCATCCATGGTGGAGAGGAGACTCCCGGAGGTCAATCCTCCCTCCGGCAGGGTGCCGGGAAGAGGTCTTCTGGTGCTCCCGATCTTGGAAGCGTGGCGGCGGCGGAACAGAGGCGAGTTCGCGGAATGGGGTTCTTCTTCTGGAGTTTTCCCGTGACGGGGGATATATAGGCGAAGGGGGGCAGACAGAGGTGGACCAGGGGCCCCAGGCGCCCCCCTGGCGCGGCCAGGGGTGGGGCCGCGCCGGGTGGCCGCCTGGGCCCCCTGGCTCCCCTCTGGCCCCTCCCGGGCTCTTCTCGAAGCTTCCGTCACGCTGATTTTTTATCTGAATTTTCCCAAAATTTCCTGGCACTTTTTATATGGGGAAAACTGAAATAGAAAAACAGCAGAAAACAGGAACTGGCACTGGGGTGCACTGGGTTAATAGGTTAGTACAAATATGATAAAAAATGTATGAAAGTGTATCTAGATCATAGCAATATCACACAAAACATACATGGAGCAAGCATAAATTATAGATACGTTTTGGACGTATCAGTCATCAAGTACAAACCCTTGCCCTCCTCTCCCTTTCCGCAATCATGGTTCTGCCGCACAGGATCACCACCCAGGAAGACAGACTTCTTGCCTGGTATGATATTTTGGCACCACCGAACTCGCGCCTGCCTGCGGGATGGGTTGTGAATCTGGGGGGGCATCTGGTGGAACCTTTCCCCGCCATCGGCTTGACCTCCTTTGTGCAAGCCGTCGCTGGGTATCGGGCAGGGTTGATGCCGGAGGAGAGTGTGCATCCGGACTTTGTGCCGAATAACCCAATATGGGGATACGTCCTCGCCAACAGGCGCAATGGTATGATCCAGCAATACTATGGCCCCAACCTGCCGACGGTCATAAGCATCAGCGTACGACGATTGTTTTGGGAAGGTGAAAGTGCAATTGCCCCTGATTGCGGTTTTGGTATTGATCACAATACGATTTGCGAGGACTAATGTCAGCTATCTAGTATATCTCAGGACATTAGGTTCTCGGTGGCGTCTATGGACGCTGGTGACCCCACTCTATCCAAAAAGGAAAAGACGGTGTTCTTTCGGTTACTTTTGAGTCATAGGAAGTGCCACACTATCAAGAGGGGTCACGGTGATTAGGGTTAGCAGGGGTTGCTGCGGGTTCATCGATGTCTAGTTCGAGGGTGAGAAAGGGAGAGATCCCAATCCTCTCTGACCACCCTGGGTGCCCGGGCCTCCCGTTTTCTTCTTTGACCATCCCGGGTGCCCGGGGTCCTGGACCCCCAGGTGCCCGGGCCTCCGGTTTTCTTCTCTGACCATTCCGGGTGCCCGGTCTCCTGTGGTTCTTGGCCAGCTAGCCTCTGACCACTCCGGGTGCTCGGGGTCTTTACTCCGGGTGCCTGGGGTCCCCCGTGGGCAACGGCTAGATCTGTGGAGGGGAGTATAAATACTCCCCCTTCTTCCTCCTTGGACCCTAATCTTCCCCCAAGCTCCTCCACCATTGCCAAACCTAAAAGCTTGGATCCCTCCTTCCCCCACCAACCAAACACTCCAATAATTTGGGGTTTGGAGGATATTCACACGATCTACACTTCCACCAAACCGTTTTGCGTTCCCCTCAAGATTTCTTCACCGTTGACTTGTTACTCTTGGAGATTTGACTCCTAGACGGCTAGGTGTCTGTCCCGGAAGCTTCCTTGCTTGTGGTGTGTTCCGAGAAGTTTGTAAAGGTGTGGTGGTCGCCTTCAAGACCAACCTCTAGTGATTCGAGGCTCATCCGTTGGGGGTGACTCGAGAACGGAGAATACGGTGAGCTACGTTGTTGGTAGCACTCTCAAGGATTGAGCACCGCTCCAACAGAGATTATCACTCCCTCAAAAGAGTGTGAACTTTGGTCAACCAAATCTTCGTGTCTCCGTGTCACTTTTGGTTTATCCTTTCCGCGTCCTTTACTTGTTCTAGCTTCATATGCTTGTTGGCTTGCTATTGTATTTGTTTCCTAGCATTTGAGTTTATCTTGCTTGCCACATAGGGTTATTCATCTAGAGCACATCTAGAGAATCTTATTTATCCGCTTAACTCTAAAAGTTGGCAATTTAAGTTAAATTTGTTAGTCACCTATTCACCCACCTCTAGTTGACCATATCGACCCTTTCAATTGGTACCAGAGCTAGGTCTCTTATTAAGGGCTTTACCGCCTAAGAGGATATGGCCGGCTTAGGGAATCAAGGTGAAAACCTTCCCGTGGATGGAGAAGCACTTGGTGCACCCGTTGCTAACCCATCCACCCCACCAATGCCACAAAATACCATCCCTATCCAAGAGAGTGGAGGAGCTAGCTCTAGCACCTCCAACTCGCTCACCTTGACCGAATTTGCTAAATTCATGGAGTCCTTCAAAAGCTCCATGGAAATCTCGATCAAAGACTTGGTAGGAAAAGAAGTTGACAAGAAATTTTCTTCATTCTTGCAAACTCCCTCTACATCATCACCATTTTGTCCAAACACCACTTCGGATGTTGATGGAGTAAAGGAGACACCCAAACCACCCTCAACCAACACTGCACAATTGTACAATGCTGCTGCTCCCTCATATGCTCGTGATCATGTTCCTATGCCGCATATTAATCATGTTGGGGACCCCCCCATTTGAATCCTGACTCATTTGGTAAATGTAAATTAGCTATGGAGTCTCATATTCGGAGCGCATCCACCCAACTGTGGCGGATCATCAAGAGAGGCTTTCAACCAGGAGATCCTTCTAGTCTTTCTCCAAGAGAAGAGGTTGATGAACAACTCAATGACACTTCCTGCCACATGGTTCGGTTGGCTATACCCGAGGAGTCCAAAGATCACATTGCTCTTTTGAAGACGGCTAAAGAAATTTGGATCACTCTTGGGGAAATCTTTGAAGGAGATATCAGTGTGCAGAGATCTCGTTTGGCTATTCTCAAGCAAGAAGTCAACATGTTTGTAAGGAAGGATGGAGAATCTGTGAAACATGTTTACCGTAGACTCAAGTCCATTGTGTTGGATTTGAGAAACTTTGGATGCACTTGGGCGGATGACAACTTCACCAAGGACAAGTTCATGGGCGCCATGATCCTAACGGATGACACCATGGTCACCATGATACATCAACGCCCTGATTTTGACCAATTGACCCCAAATCAAATTGTGTCATCCTTCACCACCAACTCTTTGTCGAAAGCCAAGTCCAAGCAAACCCTTGACCTTGTTCATGGGATAAATAGCTCCAACAATCTTGCTTTGAAATCCAAGAAGACGGTCCCCCCCTCCAAGTTGGTTGAGGTGGAAGAACTGGAAGAATATTATGAGGATGAAGATGAAGCCTCTTGCCCGGCAAATTACTTTGAAGAAGACTTGGCCCTTTTGGTCAAGAAATACACAGGAACCATGGCTTCAAGAGGAAAGAACCTAAAAGTAAAAACCTTTGGGAGAAGAAAGTGCTACAATTGTGATAGTCCGAAGCACTTTGTTGCGGATTGTCCCTATGAGAGAAGAGAAGACAAATCCGAGAAGCTTGTATTCAAGAAGAAGAGCTTCAACAAGTTTTCCAAGAGGTGTGGTGACAATGCACTTGTTCATGAAGAATACTTATCCGAGGATGATGAAGATGGCGATGATGAGAACAAAGGCATGGCCGCGTTTTCCATGCACTCCAAGTCCTCCTCCACCTCATCAAGCCTCTTCGACTCCCCCAATGAGGACAAGAACAACTCCCACCGGTGCCTCATGGCTAAAGAGGTAATATCAAAGTCTTCTATCCATATGCCATCATCTCCCGCTCCCAACTTTTTGCAAGAAGAGTTGGAGGATGAGTGTGAAGATGATGGCGTCGATTATAGTGAGGAAGCCTCATTAGCCTTTATGAAGACACTTAAAGGAGAATCCCTTGCTCGTTTCCTCAACATGATGAAGTCACTCACCGAACGTGATGGCTACATCGATAATGTGGAAACCCTTCTAATAGAGGAAAAAGAGAGAAATGACCTCCTTGAGCAAAATCTCCATGAAGTCGAAACCATGAATGCCACACTTGAGGAAACCGTCACTTCACATGAGATAGACTTTGTTAAAGTCAATGATGCGTTAGAACTCTCTCTTGAAATTAAGCATGATCTCTTGGATAAAATTGCTAAGCTTAAAGTTGTTCATGGTGAACTCGGTGAGGAGTATAAACTCCTTGAAAAGAGCCACAAGCTCATAAAAGGGGAGCTTATAAATCTCACCGAGGCTTACAATCAACTTAAAGCTTCAACTCTTAAGTCTCTTGCTACTTTCTCTCCCAATGATGGTTGTGCTTCTAACTCCATTGATTATGCATCTCTACTTGTTGAGAACAAAAAGTTGAAAGATCAATTTGAGAAAGGTCTTGTGTCTTTCATTTAAGGTGAAAAGAACTTGAATGAACTTTTGAGCAATAAAAAGGAATGTGTAGCCAAGGAGGGAATCGGTTATGATCCCTCTCAAAAGAAGAAGAAGAACAAGCACAAGAAGAAAAATAACAAGAAGAAGAAGCACCAAGCCATCACATTCGTGCATGAAGGGCAAAAGGAGAAGGAAAAGGGAAAGGAGAAGGTCGGAGAGGAAGCCATCACAAAAGAGATGGTTCCCTCTTCTAATTATGACGGCATGAACAACAAATCACATTTGTGCATGAAGGGCAAAAGGAGAAGGAAAAGGGAAAGGAGAAGGTCGGAGAGGAAGCCATCACAAAAGAGATGGTTCCCTCTTCTAATTATGCCGGCATGAACAACCCATCTTATGTCCCTTTGAGAAGGAATGATGGCTATACTTTTGCTAAATTTGTCGGCACTAATTATGATGATCATGCATGGAATTTGGGTTCCTAAGACCCTTGTTGCTAAATCTCTAGGACCCATTGAAAAATGGGGACCTAAAAAAAAGCTTGATTCTCGCAGGACTATGCCTCCGGTGGCACTCAATGGGTGATTGATAGCGGTTGCACCAATCATATGACCGGAGGCAAGGATATGCTCGTGGATTTCGTTGACTCGCTCAAGTCATCCTCGAACATCTCCTTTGGCGACAATAGCAAGGGCAAGGTATTGGGATTGGGAAAGTTTTTCATCTCGAGTGATTCTTCACTTAAGAATGTCATGCTTGTCTAATCCCTTCATTACAATCTACTTTCCACTATCCAATTGGCACGGGCCGGTTATGACTCGCTTTTTAGTGAATTTCATGTGACTGTCTTTAAAAGGGATACTCTCAAAGTGGTCTTTGTTGGGCATGTTGAAGGCAACCTTTATGTGGTTAATTTCTTGAAAGAGAGCACTCACCTAAAAACATGCCTAATGGTCAAGGCCGACGTGGGGTGGCTATGGCATCGTAGGCTAGCCCACGTTGGTATGATAAATTATCAATCCCTTATAAAGGGGGATCACATTGTTGGACTAAGCGATGTTTCTTTTGCCAAAGATCGTGTTTGTAGTTCTTGCATTGCGGGAAAGCAACATGAGAAGCAACATAAGGTGAAGACTATCATCACATCGACGAGGCCTCTTGAGCTCCTTCATTTGGATCTTTTTGGGCCTCCATCATATAATAGTTTGGGAGGGAGGAGGTATTGCCTTGTCATTGTCAATGACTATACAAGATATACATGTGTTTTATTTCTCAAGACCAAGGATGAGACTCAAGAGACCTTTATATCATTTTCCAAAGAAGCTCAACGTCAACATCAATGTGAGATTATGGCTATTCGTAGTGACAATGGTACCGAGTTCAAGAATTACACTATGGATGAGTTATTGAGTGATGAGGGGATCAACCATCAATATTCCGTGGCCTATACTCCTCAACAAAATGATGTTGCGGAGAGGAAGAATAGGACCCTTATTGAGATGGCAAGGACAATGCTTGACGAGTACAAGTCTCCATACAAGCTTTGGGCCGAAGCCATCAACACAGCGTGTCATGCATCTCCGCAAGCTCAAGAACAAGACACCATGAACTCCTAACCGGGAAGAAACCAAATGTCAAGTAGTTCCGAGTATTCGGTTGTAAGTGTTTCATTCTCAACAAGAAAACCCGGTTAGCTAAATTTGAGGATAAAACATATGAAGGAATATTTGTTGGATATGCATCAAACTCCCATTCGTATCGAGTTCTCAATAAATCCACGGGATGTATTGAGGAGTCATCGAATGTGGAGTTTGACGAGGATAACGGCTCCCAAGCCAAGAAAATTGTTCCAAGTGTTGTAGGTGATGAGGCTCCTTCTCAAGTTATAAGGACCATGGGGATAGGCCACATTCTTCCACAAGAAACACCCCAAGTCCAAGTAATCGAAGAAGGAGTAAGAGCCCCTCTTAAGGAACCTCCTCAAGGGAAGTCATCATCTCCACCACAAGGACAAGACGCTTCGGGAGCGCAAGCACCTATCCAAGAACAAGATGAGGTCCCTCAAGCTCCCGGGCAAGATCAAGGGAAAGCTCAACCTAATGGTGATGAGCCTACAATTGAGGCCCAAGATCAAGCTCAAGAAAGTGGTCAAGATCAAGTGCAAGATATTTTCTCTCCACCAACTAAGCAGAAACAAGTTCGAGTTTCTCCAGGAAGAATTCAACCAAGTGAAGAAGAACTTGAAAAGAAGAGACAAAAAGCGGCATTGAGACTTCAAATGCTTCAACACTCCACAGACAACATCCTTGGAAGCATCAACAAAGGGGTAACTACTCGTAAATGTTTGAAAAACTTTTTTGAACATCACTCGTTTGTCTCTTGTATTGAGCCCCTCAAGGTAGATGAAGCTCTTGATGACCCGGATTGGGTAGAAGCTATGCATGAAGAACTCAACAATTTTACTCGCAATAAAGTTTGGACACTTGTTGCAAGACCCAAGGAAAATCATAATGTCATTGGGACCTAATGGGTTTTCAAGAACAAGCAAGATGAGCATGGTCAAGTAACACGTAACAAGGCAAGGTTAGTGGCACAAGGGTTCACCCAAATTTAAGGTTTGGATTTTGGTGAAACCTTTGCCCCCGTTGCCCGTCTTGATTCCATTCGCATCCTACTTGCTTATGCATCTCATCATGATTTTAAATTATATCAAATGGATGTTAAGAGTGCATTTCTAAATGGTCCTTTGAGTGGGTTAGTGTATGTCAAACAACCTCCCGGTTTCGAAGACCCCGAACACCCCAATCACGTTTACCAACTTCATAAGGCTTTGTATGGTCTGAAGCAAGAACCTCATGCTTGGTATAACCACCTTACGATGTTTTTAGTCGAGAAGGGGTTTGAGTTCGGGTTAATAGATTCTAATCTCTTTACGAAGAGGGTAAATGGAGATTTGTTTGTATGCCAAATATATGTTGATGACATTATCTTTGGGTCTACTAATCATGCTTGCAATGTTGAGTTTCAAAATCTTATGACCAAGGAGTTTGCCACGTCTATGATGGGTGAGTTGAAGTTATTCCTTGGATTTCAAGTCAAGAAATTGAGGGGAGGGACTTTTATTAACCAAGCAAAGTATATTCAAGACATGCTCAAACGGTTCGGGTTAGATGATGCCAAGCCTATGAAGACTCCAATGCCAACCAATGGACAACTTGATCTCGATCCCAATGGTAAAGATGTGGATCAAAAGGTATACCGCTCTATGATCGGTTCTTTGCTTTACCTTTGTGCATCTAGGCCGGATATTATGTTAAGTGTGTGTATGTGTGCAAGATTTCAATCCGCCCCCAAAGAAAGCCATCATATTGCCGTGAAACGGATCCTTCGATATTTGGTTTATACCCCAAACTTAGGACTTTGGTACCCCAAAGGCTCTTCTTTCAAGTTGGTTGGATATTCGGATTCGGATTGGGTCGGTGACAAGGTGGATCGTAAGTCCACATCCGACTCATGTCAATTCTTGGGGAGGTCCTTAGTGAGTTGGTCCTCCAAGAAGCAGAATTGTGTTTCTCTTTCTACCGCCGAAGCCGAGTATATTGCCGCGAGAAGTTGTTGTGCCCAATTATTGTGGATGAGGCAAACTTTGATGGATTATGGTGTCAAATGTGACAAAGTGCCTCTATTGTGCGAAAATGAAAGTGCAATCAAGATTGCGGATAATCACGTGCAACATAGTCGAACCAAGCATATTGATATTTGTCATCATTTTCTTCGGGATCATGTGGCACGAGAAGACATTGAGCTCTTTGATGTGGGCACCGAGAAGCAACTTGCGGATATTTTCACGAAGCCACTTGATGAAGCAAGGTTCCGTGAGTTAAGGCATGAGCTAAATATCATGGATCTTAGTAACATGGGTTGATGATCTTGCATACACACACTAGCTTTACTATATCTTGCTTAGATGTAGGCACACAAGTAGGGGGAGTAGAATTCTCTCAATGATTCCGACATAACCGTACTTGTGCAGAACACGATCAAAATATTTCACATCCGCCATTTAAAGATGGTACTTGTGCTTCAAAGATGAGTAATGAAGAAGGTCCCAAGGTTAAAATCTTCGCGGTTCCGGACCACATACACTCAAACATGGTGACCCTCGGGTCACCGCATTTTTCCTCTTCATTGTGTTGTGCGTTTCTTTTTCGAGTTTTGTTGACTCTTGTGTTTCGTTTGCTAAGTTTAAGTGCTTGTGTTCTTTGTGCTTTATTGCCTACGACCTAGTGTGTGCGATTTATCCCAAGCCTTCTTTCCTACGACTAGTTCCGTATCTTGTGCAAGAGTCCTTTTTTATGTTTATCATCATGCTCCCGTAGCTAGGAATTCTTGAGGTATGGTTTGAGATTTTATGAGCACAGAAACAGGGGGAGTGGGATAAGCTCTCTAGAAAATTCTTGCACCTCCCTTGTTTTTGTGAAAGTCTATGACTATCCCGGGCACCCGGTCGTCTTACCGGGCACCCGGTCTCATACCCCGGGCACCCGGTGTTAGGCGTGCAGCTATAACCAGTTCGGGGACGTGGGGAGTTAGGGTTTCCCTTCCATTTTCCCCACGCCCCATGGTGCGCCGTCGTCGCCTCCTCGCGCTCCTCTGCGCCACTCGCCGTCCGGAGCCCTCCGGGCCCCCAGACTTCCTCTCCGGAGCTCCTCCTCGTCGCCATGGACCGCTCTTTCGGTATTTTTTACCCTCCCTGTCCCCTTTTTGAGTCAAATGCTCCTTTTACTGCATTATTAGATGAGCAATTGACTAGGTGCATGATAGGTTTCTAGTAGATTGCGAAAGATGCTGTAGAGATCATGTGTGTGCCCTGGATCTGAACCCGTGCATCCGCTGGAGCTACCCCGGGCACCCGGTCTCCCGCTGTAGCTACACCGGGCACCCGGTCTCTACCTGAAGTTGCCCTATGTACCCCGGGCACCCGGGGTCCCCTGGTTTAGCAACTCCAGTTTGCATGTTTCTTTTTTTTGGTTATGTTTGCATGGACTCTTGCACTTACTTCGCATCCATTGCTTGCTGTTAGATGACTCAGGAGGGACTGTTGGCGATCTTCGTGCTAAGAAGCATCGCGATGTTGCTGGGAAGGGTCATTTTGTTCTTCAGGAATGTGGCACTAGCTCCTCTGCTCCTAAGGGTCATGCAAAGCGCTCAGTTTTTTGGGCTCCCGTTGTTGAGGGGTCTGTCGGGGGGATGGCTCAGGCCCATAAACCCAGCACTAGAGACCACTAGGCCGACTTACATATGAAGGCCCACAAAGAAGACCCGGTCCGGAGTCTGACGTGCCAAGCGTGAAGATTGAAGCCCTAGGAGGAATTCAACTTACCTTGTATAGCACGTAGTAAATTTGTAAAGTAGAATAGAACTCCACATCGTGTAGGAGTCAGTCTCTCGGAATCCCGGGACCCGGCATCTTTATAAGCCGAGGTCCATGGGAGCCAGAGCTAGAACTTACCTCAATCCAGGACTAGACAACTCACGGTATAACCTAGATCTCCATGAGACTAAGGTTGTGAAACATCATCAATGTAATCGATAAGATCGACTCTTCCTATTGAGGACTCGATCCCACAATAGTCAAGAACCAGGAGTAGGTCTTTACCGCACCGTCGGGGCTGAACCTGCGTAAGCCGCCGAGTCCCGTGTCTATGCCGACTCTCTCCTCGAATTCTCCTCGCAGCAAAGGTCCCATGATAAGTCTGACTCTGCGGACATCTGTTGTGACTTTCCATGACAGTTGGCTCCCACCGTGGGGCCTGCGCTCACAGGCGTTGAGATTCTAGGGGAGCTCTGCAAGGTATGGAAGGATTCGTGGCTGGGCGAATCACCAGGAGCCGACGTGGAAAGCTCTGCATCGACGACTCAACTTGGGGCCCTGACGCTGATTCCGTCGAATCCGGTTATCGGTTCTCGATCGGGTCTATTCATATCTTCATTGGGAAGCCAGGCGGATCTGAGCCAGAGCCGGATCCTGAAGTCCCCCTGGAAACATTGAGTCGACGACATGCCGGCTCAAGGCACACTTTTGTTGGGTTCATTGCTGGATCTCCAGAGTCGGAGCGCTCTGACGAATCCCTGACGCCCGATGCCTCAGAAGAAACATGTGACGCTGACTCACATACCAGTGAAATAAGCTTCTCAGATACCGGCTCCATCTGATCCGTCGGGAGCAACAGACTCGGCCTGGGAACAGCAGAATACGACCACGACTTCCCGCATTAGAAGGCTCCATACTGCGTGACAGTGTTCATGGCAGGCACCGAAGAGCAGGGAAGTCAGTCGGCTCAGGGCGCAGCGCAGAATCGGAACATAGAGACGGCTCACAACACGGCCCCTAATCCAGATAGGGAACAACCAGAAGTACTCACAGGAGCAGAAGTCCTCACAGATGCCCTAAACGCCCTGGATGAAGCCTTAGCTACACCAATGACTGCGGAAAACCAGGAAGCATGGAGAACCAGGGTCAATGGACTCAAGGCCCAGGTGATGAGCATACGGAGGGAAATTAACTCCCAGAACGCACAGATGGTGGAGAGAGAAACTCGACTCGCCCAAGAAACCAGGCACTTACAACACGAGTCGGAGTTGATAGAAGCTCAGAAACAAAGCCTCGCCAACGCACGCCCTGCAGGGCCCGTGAGCCGGATTTCCGCTGATCTCCAGGCACAAATACTATTCCAGGATACGCATCAATCGACTCCTCCAGGGTTCACACCATCAAGGGAAGCTGTCCCTTCGCCACGGCAGGAACGATTCCATACACCTCCGGATCATTTCAATAACCCCATGGATAATGTGGTGGCAGCAACACGGTTCCTCGCCAGCGTACCTACGCACGGAGACACTCCGGTGGACCAGGCCACTCGAGGGGCAATCGATCTGCTCAAAACTGCAATCACACAGCAAGACCAGTACTCACAGGGATTCCAATACTTACATGAGACCCCATATCAAAGTATGAGCCGGCAAGCGGATTCACCGGCTCCGGCCGGCTCGAGCAGCCATCGCCAGCGTAGAGCTCCGCCACCTCCGGACCGTCAGGGGACAATCAGGATCCAAGACCTACCGGCCGACTTCAATCCCGAACGCCGTGTAGAGTAGATGGCCCAACCTCCACCCCAAGATCAAGACACTAAGTTCATCAGCAGATCCGTGGGCAACCGATGCTTGGTGCCGGTTCTACGAAATACACGCTTGCCATTAGATTTCAAGGGCCCACGTAAGATCGCGAACTATACAGCTGACATGGACCCGACAGCTTGGATCGAAAGTTATGACCTAGCCATTGACATGTTACAAGACAACGAAGGAGTTTGCGCCCGTTACCTCACAATGATGTTGGAAGGGCCGGCTCGCACATGGTTCAAAAATCTCCCAGAGAATTATGTCACCTCCTGGGCGGATCTCAAGGAAAATTTCATCAAGAACTTCCAAGGCACATGTCGGCGAGCTACCACAATCGTTGACTTGGAGCATTGTGTCCAGAAAGAAGGAGAGTCGACCCTGAGTTGGGCACAACGGGTAGAAGAAATAATCCACTCCTCGGACACTATCATTGCCCAAACAGTCGTCATTGTCTTGGAAAGGAACTGCAAGTTCGAGCCCCTAGTACACAAGCTTGGTCGACTCAAAAGGACGGTCAAGGATATAGGAGAGCTCATGAACGTGGTTATCAAATATGCCGAGTCTGACAAAACCAAGGATACTGAACCTCAACAGGATAAAGCCAGCCAGAACAAAAACGGCGGCAAAACATCCCAGAATCAGAGTCAGCAAACCAAGCGGCAACTTGATCATACTACTTCTGACTTGGTAGCCAACACAAATGTCGGATCCCAAAGACAGAAGCAGGGGGCAACAACTATCGCAAGCCGGAAGGAAATTTCCTCCCAAACAGCTTTGTAGAAGCTATGAAGAGTCCTTGCCCAACCCATAGTAAACCCGGTCGCCCATCCAACCACACCTGGGAAGATTGCAATTTCATGAAAGAGTTTGCACGACGGGGGAACCAGGTGTTGGAAATATGCCCTAGAGGCAATAAGAAAATTGTTATTATCATATTTCCGTGTTCATGATATATGTTTATTTTCCATGCTATAATTATATTAACCGGAAACATAATGCATGTGTGGTTGCATAAACAACACCGCGTCCCTAGTAAGCCTCTACTATACTAGCTCGTTAATCAATGATGGTTATGGTTTCCTAACCATGAACATGAGTTGTGTATTAATTAATGGGATCATGTCATTAGAAGAATGATGCGATGGACAGACCCAACTAAGCATAACAATATTGATCATTTCATTAAGTTTATATTGTCATGCCTTTTATTGTCAAGTATCATGTTTCTTAGACCATGAGATTATGTTATTCCCGGGTACCGGATGAATACTTTGGGTACATCAACCATCACATCATGACAGGGTGATCATAAAAATGTCTTACGGGTATCTCCGAAAGTACTTGTTGAATTACATGAATCAAGACTGGGATTTGTCCCTCCGTGTGACAGTGAGATATACTCTGGGCCCACTCGGTAATGCACATTCGGTAACGCTTGCAAGCACGTGACTAATGAGTTAGTCACAGAGAATGTTGTATTACAGAACGAGTAAAGAGTACTTACCGGTAACGAGATTGAACTAGGTATAGCGATACCGACGATCGAATCACGGGTAAGTAAAATATCGTGCGACAAAGGAAATTGTGTACGGATTATAGTAGTCCACGACATAATGGTTCAATCGATAAAGATCTTCGTTGAATGTGTGGGAGTCATTACGGATATTCTGGTCCCTCTAATGGTTATTGATCAGAGAGATGTCTCGATCATGTCTGCACATTCTCGAACCCGTAGGGTCACACACTTAACGCTCGGTAACGCTAGAATAGCTCTGGGATAATTTTATTAATGGTGTTCGAATATTGTTAGGAGTCTCGGATGAGATCCTAGACATCACGAGGAGCTCCGGAAGAGTCCTGAGGTAAAGATTTATATAAGGCAAGTTGATTTCAGGGTTCCGGAAAAGTTCAGGATTTTTTCGGCAGTGTCCGAATGTTCTAGAAGGTTCCGGAGGGTCCCACTATGCCCCCCACCTGTTTTGGACGACCAAGGGTGGTCCAATAATCCATGTGACCAGCCCTCCTTGGTTTATTATGCCAATAAATGGGAAGCCCTTCAATGGGAGGGTTACCACTCTTAAAAGAAAGGTGTTACCACCTTTTTAATGAGAGAGGGGTTTTCACTTGGGAATTGAAGTGGATACAACCTACTTGCCTATATAAGAGAGGGGAGAGGCTCACCAAGAACACACAAGTCCTTCCACACCTCCTCCTCCCTCACGTGCATCGCTTGGCGACGCCCTGCCCGCGGGAAACTCTTCACCATATCCACCACCATGCCGTTGTGCCGCTGGAATTGATCCCATCTATTTCTCCCTCTTGCTTGCTGGATCAAGAATAAGGAGGTGTCATTGAGCTGTACGTGTGCAAGCCTCCGGAGGTACTGCTTGTTTGCAGTGCTAATCGGATCGAACTTCACCAACAACCTCACCAAGCTGCGTTGAAATAAACGTTCAACGCGCGTGTTCTTCGAGGGTATGATGACCTACTCTCCCCGTTACTAGCATCTTCTAGATTGGATCTTGGATGTTGCTTCCGCATGTGAGAGAAATTTTTTGTTTTCTATCGCGCAATCTCCTACAGTGGTATCAGAGCCAGGTTCTATGCGTAGATGCTTTGTACGGTTAGAACACAATGAGTTGTGGGCGTTGATCTTCTTGTTGCTACCCTTCCATGTGTATTTTGGTTTTGAGGTATGGTTTGATGCAGTGGCCCGGACCAACTTTACAATCTTCGGATTGAGACCGGTTCCGCATTTGACGTGCAACTTGTATTTCACATGCGGCCTGCGGGTGTCAGTCGCTCTTACCATAGTATTAACCACATTTACAAAGGAGGGCTCTTGTGAGATTAAGAAGTAATTTGTTATATCAACGTTGTGGGTTTTTTAGGTAAGAACGGTTCTTATGCAAAACCCTAGAAGCCACGTAAAATTGAAAATAATAAGGGAGAGGCGTCTAACTTGTTTTTGCAGGGGTGCTTGTGATGTGGTATGGCCCAAACTGTTCATATGATATATTTGTAATGTATGAGATGATCATGTTTTGTAATGTTTCACGACTTGCATGTCGATGAGTACGACAACCGACAGGAGCCATATGGTTGTCTTAATTATTTATTGTATGGCATGCGTGTCAACTTCAAATGCCATGTAATTGCATTACTTTATCGCTATGAGTTAGCAATAGTTGTAGATGCAACATGGTGTAGACAACCAAGATGCCATAAGGTGGAGACCAACATGGTGCCATAATGGAGATCTTGTCGGTGCGTTCAAGATGGAGATCGAGGCACAATAAAAGGGCTATACCTTGTCACATATTTTATGCATGTGATGTTTATCCTTTTATGCATCTTATTTTCCGTGTGCAGAACGGTAGCATTATAAGATGATCCCTCACACTAAATATCAAGATGAACGTGTTCTCCCTAAGTATGCACCGTCGCAAAAGTTTGTCGTTTTGAAGCATCTCGTGATGATCGGACGTGGTAAACTCTACATTCACATACGACGGGTGTAAGCCAGTTTTACACATGCAAAAATACTTTGGTTAACTTGACGAGCCTAGCATGTACAGACATGGCCTCAGAACGCAACAAACCAAAAGGTTAAACACGAGTCATATGAATGATATGATCAACATTTTGATGTTCACCATTGAAACTACATCTTCTCTCGTGAAGATCGGACTTGGTATAGTGGATTTGGATCTTGTACCACTAGACAACTATAAGGGATGTTGATTTAAGTGGGAGTTCGTTAGTAATTTGATTAAACTGAACTCATTATCATGAACATAGTGTAAAATTTTATTTTGCTAAAATGTTGTAGATCATGGCCCGCATAGCTCAGTTCAACTTCAGCACATTCCTTGAGAAAGAAAAACTAAAATCATCTAGTACAAACTTCACTGATTGGCACCGCAACCTAAGGATTATCCTCACTGGGTGTAAGAAGCAATATGTGCTCGATGTTGCGCTAGGTGACCCACCTGCAGACGATGCTCCAGAAGCAGAACATAACGTCTTTGAGACATGCAAAGAAGACCACATTATAGTTTCTTGCGCCATCCTTACATCTCTGGATACTGATCTCCAGAAACGTTTTCAACATCACGGTGCCTATGAGATGGTTGAAGAGCTGAAAACCATGTTTCAGACTCAGAACCGCGCTGAGAGATATGATATCTCTGATAAGTTCTATAAATGTAAGATGGAAGAGCACAATTCTGTCAGTGAACATGTTGTAACCATGGGAGTCTATATCCATCGCCTAATTCAGCTGGGATGTGTGATCCCAGATGATTTAATCACTGACAGGGTGCTGCAGTCGCTCCCTCCGAGCTACAAAGGCTTTGTGCTGAACTATAACATGCAAGGCATGAATAAGACTCTCAATGAGCTTTTCGCGATGCTGAAATCTGCGGAAGTGGACATCAAGAAAGAACACCAAGTGTTGATGGTCAATAAGACCACAAGTTTCAAGAAGGCTAAAGCCAAAAAGGGACACTTCAAGAAGAGTGGCAAGTCAGGTGCCACTCGGGGCGGCAAGCCTGTTGTCGCTCCTGCGAAGCCCAAGGCTGGTCCTAAGACGGACACTGTGCGTTTCTACTGCAAGGGAGAAGGTCATTGGAAGCGCAACTGCCCCAAGTACTTGGCGGATAAGAAGGCTGGCAATGTCAAAGGTATATTTGATATACATGTTATTGATATGTACCTTACTAGTTCTCGTAGTAGTGCCTGGGTATTTGATACTGGTTCGGTTGCTCATATTTGCAATTCGAAACAGGAGCTTCAGAATAAACGGAGACTGGCGAGGGATGAGGTGACGATGCGCGTCGGGAATGGATCGAAGGTCGATGTCATCGCCGTCGGGATGTTACCTCTTCATCTACCTTCGGGATTAGTTTTAAACCTTAATAATTGTTATTTGGTGCCTGCGTTAAGCATGAACATTATATCTGGATCTTGTTTATTGCGAGACGGTTACTCGTTTAAATCACAGAATAAAGGTTGTTCTATTTTTATGAGTAATATCTTTTATGGTCATGCACCCAACGTAAATGTTTTATTCTTGTTGTATCTTGATAGTAGTACTTCACACATCCATAACATTGATGATAAAAGATGCAAAATGAATAATGATAATTCCACATACTTGTGGCATTGTCGTTTAGGTCATATTGGTGTAAAACGCATGAAGAAACTCCTTCTGATGGACTTTTCCAGTCACTTGACTTTGAATCATTTGACACATGTGAACCATTCCTCATGGGTAAGATGACTAAGACCCCGTTTTCTGGTACGATTGAACGGGCGAGTGACTTGTTGGAAATCATACATACTGATGTGTGTGGACCAATGAACATTTCGACACGTGGTGGATATCGTTACTTCCTAATTTTCGCTGATGATTTAAGTAGATATGGTTATATTTGATTAATGAAACACAAGTCTGAAACATTTGAAAAGTTCAAAGAATTTCAGAGTAAAGTAGAAAATCATCGTAACAAGAAGATCAAATTTCTACGATCTGATCGCGGAGGGGAATATCTGAGTTACGAGTTTGGCATTCACTTGAAAAACTTTGGAATTGTTTCCCAACTCACGCCACCCGGAACACCACAACTTAATGGTGTGTCTGAGCGTCGTAATCGTACTTTATTAGATATGGTGCGCTCTATGATGTCTCTATCCGATCGACCAATTTCATTTTGGGGCTATGCATTAGAGACAGCTGCATTCACTTTAAATAGGGCACCATCTAAATCCGTTGAGACGACACCATATGAGTTGTGGTTTGGCAAGGAGCCTAAATTATCGTTTCTTAAAATTTGGGGGTGTGAGGCTTATGTCAAACGGTTACAACTGATAAGCTCAAACCCAAAGAGGAAAAATGCGTCTTCATAGGATACCCTAAGGAAACTATAGGGTATACCTTCTATCACAGATCCGAAGGCAAAGTCTTTGTTGCTAAGAACAAATCCTTTCTTGAGAAGGAGTTTCTTTCGAAACGAGTGAGTGGGAGGAAAATAGAACTAGACGAGGTTATTAAACCTTCTCCCGAATTGGAGAGTAGCGCAGCGCAAGAAGATTTGGATCTTTTGGTGCCGCCTTCACCAGCTAGAGAGGAAGAAGATGATGATAATGATCATGAAGCTTCGGTCGAAGTTCCCGTTCGTAGGTCGACTAGGTTACGTACTACTCCTGAGTGGTACGGTAATCCTGTCATGAATGTTTTATTGTTAGACAATGATGAACCTACGAACTATGAGGAAGCGATGATGAGCCCAGACTCTGGAAAATGGCAATACTCCATGAACTCTGAAATGGAATCCATGAAAGAAAACCAAGTGTGGACTTTGGTTGACCTTCCTGATAGCCGCAAGGCTGTTGAATGTAAATGGATTTTCAAGAAGAAAACAGAAGATGGCGGTAATGTTACTGTACATAAAGCTTGACTTGTCGCAAAAGGTTTTCGACAAATTCAAGGAGTTGACTACGATGAGACCTTCTCACCCGTAGCGATGCTTATGTCTATTAGGGTTCTGCTAGCAATTGCTGCTTATTTTGATTATGAAATTTGGCAGATGGATGTCAAAACTACATTCCTCAATGGAAACATTGAAGAAGAGTTGTACATGGTACAACCCCAAGGTTTTGTCAACCCTAAGGATGTTGGTAAAGTGTGCAAGCTTCAGCGTTCCATCTATGGACTAAAGCAAGCATCCCGGAGTTGGAATCTTCGATTTAATGAGGTTATCAAAGGTTTTAGATTTGTCCAAAATTATAAAGAAGCTTGTGTTTACAAGAAAGTGAGTGGGAGCTCGGTTGCATTTCTGATTTTATATGTAGATGACATATTACTAATTGGGAATGACGTGGAGCTGCTTAACAGTGTGAAAGATTATTTGAATAATAGTTTTTCAATGAAAGATCTTGGTGAAGCTGCATACATATTAGGCATTAAGATCAATAGAGATAGATCGAGACGCTTAATAGCACTTAGTCAAAGTACATACCTTGAGAAGATAGTGAAGAAATTCAATATGCAGGATGCAAAGAAAGGTTCTTTGCCCATGTTACAAGGTAAGCCATTGAGTAAGACTCAGTGTACAACTACGGCAACAGAAAGGGAAAGGATGAATAAAATCCCCTATGCCTCGGCCATAGGTTTTGTTATGTATGCCATGTTGTGTACTAGACCAGATGTGTCCCATGATCTTAGTTTGACGAGCAGGTACCAGAGTGATCCTGGAGAGGCTCACTGGACAACAGTTAAAAATATCCTTAATTACCTAAAGAGGACTAAGGACATGTTTCTTGTCTATGGTGGTGATGAAGAGCTCTTCGCAAAAGGTTACGTCGATGCTAGCTTCAATACTGATCCAGATGACTCAAAATCTCAAACAGGGTATGTCTTTATTTTGAACAGAGCTGCGGTTAGCTGGAGGAGTTGCAAGCAGAGTGTCATTGCAAGATCTACATTAGAGGCGGAGTATATGGCCGCTTCTGAAGCAACGACAGAAGGGATATGGCTGAAGGAATTTGTCACTGAACTCGTCGTTGTTCCGAGTGCACTGGATCCCATGGAGATCTTTTGTGAAAACACTGGTGCCATTGCTCTAGCGAAGGAACCAAGATATCACAAGAGCTCCAAGCATATTAAACGCCGGTTTCATCAAATTCGTGAGCATGTCATGGAAGGAGATATTACCATTAGCAAAGTACATACGGATCAGAATATCGCAGATCCATTGACTAAAGTTCTTCCACAAACAAAACATGATCAACACCAAAATGCAATGGGTGTTAGATTTCTGCCAATGTAAACTAGATTATTGACTCTAGTGCAAGTGGGAGACTGTTGGAAATATGCCCTCGAGGCAATAATAAAATTGTTATTATCATATTTCCGTGCTCATGATATATGTTTATTTTCCATGCTATAATTGTATTAACCGGAAACATAATGCATGTTTGGTTGCATAAACAACACCGCGTCCCTAGTAAGCCTCTACTATACTAGCTCGTTAATTAATGATGGTTATGGTTTCCTAACCATGAACATGAGTTGTGTATTAATTAATGGGATCATGTCATTAGAAGAATGACGCGATGGACAGACCCAACTAAGCATAACAATATTGATCGTTTCATTAAGTTTATATTGTCATGCCTTTTATTGTCAAGTATCATGTTTCTTAGACCATGAGATTATGTTATTCCCGTGTACCGGAAGAATACTTTGGGGACATCAACCATCACATCGTGATAGGGTGATCATAAAAATGTCTTACGGGTATCTCCAAAAGTACTTGTTGAATTACATGAATCAAGACTGGGATTTGTCCCTCCGTGTGACAGTGAGATATACTCTGGGCCACTCGGTAATGCATATTCGGTAACGCTTGCAAGCACGTGACTAATGAGTTAGTCACAGAGAATGTTGTATTACAGAACGAGTAAAGAGTACTTACTGGTAACGAGATTGAACTAGGTATAGCGATACCGACGATCGAATCACGAGTAAGTCAAATATCGTGCGACAAAGGAAATTGTGTACGGATTATAGTAGTCCACGACTGACGAGGGGGTGACCCCACGAGTCCTATGGATGAGCCTACCCGGTGTACCAGAAGACAGAAGGCCCACAAAGATGCCGCCTGGGCCCAGCCTTAGCCCACTAGTGGAACAGACGTAGGAGTCCGCGAGTCATAAGGAAGGTGCAAACTTGTCGTACGGAACAAGATCATGGTTAGGAAACCTCATCTGTAATCCAGAACGGACTCCCCGAGACCTAGCCTAGTATATAAGGGCTAGGAGGGGAGACGTCGAGATCAAGCAATACACAATTTGTAACCTAGCCTTGTGCGCACTAGCCTCGGCTTCGCTGTAATCGCCATCTCCAATCAATAATATTGAGCAGGAACGTATCCTCCTGTTAGCTGACGAGCTTATCGTCCAACCTGTGCCTCTCATGACTAACCCAGGGTCCCTGACCATGGGATTTGCCGGGGTACATCCCCATGAATTGGCGCCGTCTGTGGGAACCGCACAGGTTGGGAACGCGATCTCGGCGGCCTCATCAGCATCTTCAACACCCACCGGCACGACGACTTCACCAACGCTCTTCGATCCGACGACCCAGGCGGAATCCGATCTGTTCGGGTCCCTTGGTTTCACGGCCCACCTTTCAACCCTCCTACCAATCTTCGCCGACCTACGTTCTGGCATCAACCTGGTCTTCGGAGCATATCAGATCTACATCAACCACTGGGGCGCCCTCCGCCTCACGGACGACGCCCGAACACCCGCGACGACATCTACAGCAGCAATCGACGCAGTCGCCACCCGCGCGACCACCCTTCAGGCCATCCGCGACTGCCCACCCAAACCAAGGCTCTGCGTCGCCCGCGTTCACACGACTGGACCCTCGGCCCGGAAAAGCACCATCACACGCACGAGCAACAAGGCAGTCATGGCACCATCACAGGTGTTCATGGAAGAAGTCGACGCGCCACCGAAAAACGGCGAGGGCCAAGACGACGACTCGAACACTCGCCAAGTCAACGACAACACAAGAGCGCCCGGAACCACCAATAAGATCGTCGTGAAGCTGGGAGACGTGGGAAGCATACCAATGAAAGTACCACAAGGACAAGAACAGAGCAACCACAAGAGCGACAAGCCATCAAGCAGTAAGCAACAAACCCCGAGTGCGGCGGTGGATGACCCAACCAAAGGGCGATTCTACCTGACCAAAGAATCAATGGCCAAGGTAAAAGACGCAGTTGAACACGGGAAGTTACTATCGGCAAGCGCAACAAGGAACAAGCTCAGGGCATACAACAAATTGGCAAGCGAGCTAACCCGGCAAGCGAGACAACAGCGCCTAGAGCTGGAGAAGCAAGAAAGGGCGGCCGCCGAGCAGAAAAGCAATCGCAAGCCATCTCCAAAAGATGACTCCCCGGATCACGGCTCCCCTCTCCGCAATAAATCGAAATTCAGCAACCTGCGACGAACTGACAAGAAAAGAGTGGTCCGGAAGCTCGACGACGACTTCAAGCTAGAAGAGGAGGACGACGAAGAGAAACCCCTCACACCAGCAGAAGCGCTTATAAGCGCCCGAGACTACCTATCCCGCGCCCAGAGGAACAGGAAGAACAGACCAGACCGCAACACTTCAATAGCCTTACAGATAATGAAGGACGCCATCGCCGCCTCAGCACCCAAAAAATCAAGTGCAAGGCGACCGACCCGTGCAAGGACACCAGACAGGGACCCCAGCTCACCCGATGACGACGACAGCAGCGACGACTGGCGCAAACGCTCCGGAAAAAACAGGAAACACGACAGCGACGACAACGACAACAGGCGCCGCAGCAGTCGACGAGACGCGCGCGACGACATCACACAGAACAAAGTCAACTGCAGCAGACGAAGACGCGCAGCACGCGAAGAGTACTCGAACGAAGAAGCCTTCAACGAAGAAATCGAGCCATGCGGAGCACTATGCTTCACGCGTTCCATACGCGAGACGCGAATGCCGAGCGGGTTCAAATTGAACTCCACAACGCTCAAATACAATGGACTCGAAGAGCCAGAGGCGTGGCTCGACGACTACTTAACAGCAGTCAAGTTCCAGCGAGGGACCAACGTCACGGCAATGCAGTATGTGCAGCTCATGCTCGAGAGCTCGGCACGACACTGGTTGAAGAACCTCCCGCGAGGATCCATCAGCTCATGGAGGCAGTTCCGTGAAGCCTTCATAGAAAACTTCAAATCCACATACAAGAGACCGGCATCACTCGAGGAACTGCGGGCATGCAAGCAAGGAACCAGGGAAACCCTGCGAGCCTACATCCAGCGGTGGACCATACTCAAGAATTCAGCAGAAGACATATCAGACGAAAGCGCAATTGATGCGTTCAGGCGAGGCCTGCAGCGCATCGAATTCAAGGAACAACTCGGGCAGATGAAAGTACGAACACTCGCACGGCTGCTGGAGCAAGCCAACAGCTGGGCGGACGGCGAGGATTCTGTTCACCACGAAACAGAAATCCACATCACACGCTTAGAACACGACTACGACTACCACAACGGAGAAAGAGGACTCGACCGGCAAAGGAAGCGACCCAGGCGCAGCTTCTACGACGACAGAGGACCCGACATGGTCGCCGTAGGCTTCCCAGACGGCAGGCACCGTGACGACGGCAGGATACAACACAGAGACAACCTCGAAGATGTGCCCCAAGCTCAGAAACGAGACTAGAGGACGAGGCAACCGTGCGACAGCACCAGAACATACCGCTCGGCCAAAGAACAACTCGACGGACCGTGCTCGATACACGGATTCATAAACGAACGAGGGGAGCTCAGATCAGGACACACCCTCAGGAACTCCAGAAGCTTCAACGAGTTGGCGGAGGAAAAAAGCCGATCCACGACAACAGCGGCCCAGCCACTCGCGAGCATAGCAGTCGGGCCCATCGCCCACGACGCACCACCAGCCCCTCCCCTACCAGCAAGGCAAGTGGCCGCAATCCAGCAACGGCGCAGGACACCAGATGCAGAGGAGCAGTACCCAGAAGCCCACAGCAGGATTTAGATGATACAAGAAGGCAGGCCTTCAAATAGGCAGCAAAAGAAGGTCACAAGACAAGTCTTCCTCGCAACCTCCTCACACCCCGCTATCCCGGAGTACTTGCGCAGGTCCGAAACAGATATTACCTTCTCTCGGGAGGACCACCCGCCTGCCATCCCTCGACCAGGAAATGCCGCACTAGTGCTCGAGGCCAGAATAGGGAACTACGACATGTCACGAGTATTCATGGACGGCGGCAGCGGGATAAACATCATCTTTACAAGGACACTCGAAGAAATGCTAATCCAGAGCTCCGCGCTGAAATCCTCAAGCACAACCTTCCACGGGATTGTGCCAGGAAAAGCAGTCTACCCTCTGGGAAAGATAAGCCTGGAAGTGGTCTTTGGTGAAGCGGCCAACTTCCGCAAGGAGATCCTAGACTTCGAAGTGGTCGACTAGAAATCGCAGTACCACGCAATCCTCGGACGACCGGCCTTCGCCCGCTTCATGGAAGTGTCTCAGTACGCCTACCTTAAGCTAAAGATGCCAGGCCCTCACGGTGTCATCACAATCAGCGGCAGTTTCGTCCGGCCCGACCGCTGCGACAAGGAATTCCACAAGATATCAGAGGCCTTTGGAGCCCACCAAGCCAGCGAGACCACGGGACCCGCATAAGAAGCACTCCCGTAGAAAAAGCCGCCACCCGAAGGACCCGAGCACTCGGAGAAGAAGCCATCCAGCACTTAAGGCTACCACGCCGCCGTTTTTAATAAAGGGGGACTGTCCTCATCAGACCGCCCCCCATTCTTACTAAATGTAAGAGACACCATGAAGAATATTGAAAAATGTTTTTCCAAAAATTTATCCATTGGCACTCGGGGGCTCGCCGCAGCAGCCACCCCCCGAGGCGTTCTTCGCAATCGCGACATAAAAAAAACTGGCACTCGGGGGCTCGCCGCAGCAGCCACCCCCCGAGGTGTTCTTCGCAATCGCGACATAAACAAAACTGGCACTCGGGGGCTCGCCGCAGCAGCCACCCCCCGAGGCGTTCTTCGCAATCGCGACATAAACAAAACTGGCACTCGAGGGCTCGCCGCAGCAGCCACCCCCCGAGGCGTTCCTCGCAATCGCGACATAAATAAAATTGGCACTCGGGGGCTCGCCACAGTAGCCACCTCCCGAGGCGTTCTTCGCAATCGCGACATAAATAAAATTGGGACTCGAGGGCTCGGCTCAGCAGCCACGCCCCGCGGCGTTCTTCGCAATCGCGACACAGATTGGCACTCGGGGGCTCGCCTCAGCAGCATCCCCCTGAGGCGTTCTTCGCAAATCGCGACACACAAGGGCTCGCCATAGTAGCAAAACCATTTACCTACAGTACACTAAGAAGAAGCGTATACAAAGGAAGGAAGCATCTAATCCCCAGGCCCAATCTTCGCCTTAATCAGGGCACCCAGATAACGATCGTTCTCTTCACAAACTCGCTCCACAACTCGGTGCGCAGGCTCATCGACCGCCGAGTAATGCTCATTCATCGGGTAATCCCTGCCACCAGGAGGACCCCCACCACTTGAGCAATATCAGCTCCCGGCCAGTGACTATGGACCAAGCCCAAAGTAGCACGGCCTCCAGCATGAATCTGGTGATTCATCACGCGACGCAGCTCTGCAGGCTGAGAAAATACGCGGCAAAGCATCTCAAAGGACAATGGCACCACCTGCAGCGGATAAAAATCAGCATGGATCCTACCCAGCACCTGCTGACAGTATCGCAGAGCAGCCGGCACCCGCTCAGCTCGAAGACGAAGCACAGCAATTGCTCGAGCACGAGCCCCATCTGCCCAGAAAGGATTGCTCGTCTGCACTTCAGGATCGTCTAATCGAGACAGCTCCGACTGGACGGACTTATCTTCATCCCAGGACCGCCTCGACAGCACTTCGAAAAACATAATCAAAATCAAGACGACGACATGAAAACTACTAAAGGCAGTCGAGCAATCTCACCTCGCAGGAGGTCAGACAACTTCACGACCCACGAAGCAAGACTATCCAGCACAGCCTCAGCACGCTCGCGTTTGGAACGATGAACTGCTATAGCCCCCTTCAAGCGAACAACCTCTCGCTCAGCATCCCTCAGCCTCAAGGACACGGACTCATACGCGCCCTCGCGAGCGTCCTCCTTCAAAGAACTCCAAGACCGAAGCACGCCCGGGGCGACCTACCGCAAAATGAACAAAAAGAAAAGACAATCAAACAAAACTGCAGGACGACCAAACCGTTACTTCAATCCAGGTAGCACAGATCCATCACAACAAAGGAGGCATATTACAACCAGAAAGTTCCAAACGACACGACATGGCTACGACCCCCCTTGCCTACGGAGGAGGGATACTGACCATCCACAACCTCCTGCAGGCGACGAGCCAGATCAGTGGCTCGCGCACTCTGCTCGTCAGTATAAGCAGGGACAGTCTCAACCAAAGAATCGTCAATGGAAACTCCGTGCCCCATAAGAACAACAAAGGACGTGGAAAGACCACTCACCACAGTCTCCCCAACTAGCTCTTCCAAGAAATCCCCGCCATTACCAAATGCAGCAACGCGGGCGTCCAGACCAGCAGGTACCTTCACATCCTCCGGCATGAGATGTTGATGAACAAGACCCACAAGAGTAGAAGCCCGGGCACAGACACCCTTGGCAACGTCAACAACGGCCGTCATGGCATCCACGGCCCCCCGGAGAACTCCAGATTCCGATGCAGCCACATCCGTCACATTCGCACCCGTGGAGGCTGCACCAGGCAACAGAAATCACTACAAAAGGAGGAAGGAGACAAAGCACCCAGCAACGAAACAAGGACTTACACACAAGCGAGTCCGCCAAGACCCGAAGACGCTCGCACTCGACCGCCTCCGCCTGCACAAGCGCATCCTCAGCCCGACGCAGGCGCAACAGTTCCTCGTGCTGATCGTGCAGCTCCTTCTCCTTGGAAGCCTAACCAGACTTAAGGTTGGAAACCGTTCTTTCCGCCTTCTCGGCCTGCTTCTCGGCAGTCTGACGACAGTCTGAAAAAACAAGACAACACTCAGAATCAAAGACCCAGCAGTTCAAGCACGGCAGCACAGGAAGAAATACTCACTACTGATGGCAGACAAAGCATCCTGGGCAGAAGCGTGGGCCTGCCGCCAACGCTCAGCATCGACCACCAGACGCTCACAGTGCTGAAACACCGGCTACTCGAAGAAATCGGATACTAAAGTCAGAACCAAAGCAAGACTACAACCAATCGCAAGCGCTTGCTAGCAGCCTCGGGGGCTACTCCCATCGAGAGCACTGGCCGTGCTCCCAATGACGACACAAAGGAAAAACAGAGCCAAGGCAAGACTGCAAGCAACCGCAAGCACTTGCTTGCAGCCTCGAGGGCTACTCCCATCGGGAGCACTGCCGTGCCCCCGATAACAAAAACTACACAAGTAAACATGAAGCAAACTTACCAGCCCAGCTATGCGGTCGAAGAAGCGGATTTTATCCTCGACACCAAGATCACGACGGCCCAAGTAAGGACGATCTAGAGCAGCAGGCTCGACATTAGGAACAACAATACCAGACACCATTGGAGGAGCAACAGCAGGAATCACACCCGCAGCCGGGACAGCAGGGGTCACCGACGATACGAGCCGACAAACAGCAGCCGGCGAATCCCCAGTAAGCTTGGCGGCCGCTCCAGAGTCAGTCGACTGCAGGTCGACAGCAGCCGCACTGGAGGAGGAAGCAGCCGGAGCAGTCACAGCGCTATAAGATAAAACCCATCAGAAAAAAGAACAGAGGAAAAACATCCTCAGCAAAGACAAGCATATGCTTACCCGCCGCGCACAGAGCCAACACGCAATAACCTCCCAAACCTTGGCCTTTTGAATTCAGCAGCAGAAGGAGACGGCTCAACAGACGGTATAGACATCGAAACAGCACCACTAGTCGCGTCAAGACCCTCGGCGCCCGAAGGTCGCGACCGCTTGACGCGAAAGGGCGCCGACTCCTCACTATCTCCGGTCCCCGGCAGCTCGACCCCCGTGGACTCGTCTGCACCAGTGGCACCCGCAAGCACGCTGACACCAGCACTCGGCACAACATCGTCAGCAGCGGAAGCATCCGGCTCCTCGCAAATATCAGCATCCTCCGGCTGCGGAGGGTTGCACAACACAGAAAGATGATCCTACAAAAGCAAGAAACATCATCAGCAAGCAGACAAACAAGCATCTCCAGTCACATGGGAAATTCAAAAACGCAAACCTGCGGCAGCACGTGATCAGAAGAATACGGAATGAAGAAACCCATCTCGGAAACGTTCGAGCATTTGGTCACGTACTGGATCCGGGCCAGGAGGCCATCAGCATCAAGCTCTTGGCCGGAGCATCTCGTCGAGTCCCCGAGTCCCTCATATTGCCACATGGGATGGGCTCGCGACTGCAATGGTTGAACGCGCCTCCCAATGAAAACAGAGATGAGCTGCACACCGGTCAAGTTGTCCTTCACCAGGGCAATCCTCTCCAAGAATGGAGCCACTTCAGATGAATCTTTCGCAAACAAAGAATGGGACCATGAGGCCTGCTTGACTACCCGCGCTTCAGGATTAAAGGGAGCAAGACCAAATCGCTGCCCAGCAACATGCTGGTCCTTCAGATAGAACCAACTTTTTCGCCAAGCACTAATTGAGTCAAGCATCTCCAAATCAAATTACGATTTGGAGTCCCTAATGGATATACCCACCTGCCCTACAGCATACTCAGAGTTCGTCCTCTTTATACAAAAGAGGTGCTTCCAGAGCCCCCAATGGGGATAGATCCCCAAGAAAGCCTCACAAAGGGTAATAAAGCAAGCAATGTGCAAAATCCCATTGGGAGTCAAATTGTGCAGCTGAAGCCGATAGGTGTACAGCAAACCACGAAAAAAAGGGTGAATTGGAAGGGCAAACCCGCGAGGGAAGAACGCCTGAAAGCACACCCGCTCATCGGCCGTGGGAGCAGGAACGGGTTCATCCCCTGGAATCCGCACGGCATCTCCAGCCACCAAGCCATCGGCAATCAGCGGGCCGAGATCTGCAACCCCAAAAGTCGAGCGCTCCCACTTGCCAGACATCTTGGCCGATTTCGGAGCAGCACGGGAGCGCCTTGACATCAATCCCGCAGCAAGCAGCAACAGGAGGAAGGAGAAGGCTTAAGAACAGGGGAATCTAGCAGCGAGGGGAGAAGGCAATGGCTGGGTAAAACCTAAAATTTACCCAGCCGCTCGGTATTTAACCACCAGCTAGGTGAGCAGGGGCACCGTTCGATCCCAGCGGCCAGTAAACGTGGCACTATCCCACGGCAGGCGAAAAATATGGAAAACCCAAATGGCGCAGCAACAACACCGCCCACTACGCGCGCAAAAAGAGGACCGTAATCACATGAAGCGACAATCTCGGCGGGACAGCGCCAAGTCATTTCCTTCGGCAGGTTACAATGGTCAAAGACACCAGAAAAATCAAGCCAGCATCGCAAGGCGTATCGATTACGTTTCCCAGCTTCAGAATTTCAAATTTTTAAATATTTTTCCGATGAGCAAATTTTTTACTCCCATCGGGAGCATCTCCACGAGAGTTTTCGGGTGCTCCCTCATCCAGAAGTAAAAACGTGCTCGAGTGATTACTCGCACCCATGAGAGTTTTCGGGTGCTCCCTCTCCCAGAAGTAAAAATGTGCTCGAGTGATTACTCGCACCCATGAGAATTTTCGGGTGCTCCCTCTCCTAGAAGTAAAAACGTGCTCGAGTGATTACTCGCACCTATGAGAGTTTCGGGTGCTCCCTCACCACGACGCGAGATGAGCAGACTTGCACTCGCCAGATCGAGCGATTCCAGAGTATCGGGTGCTCCCTCACCCCGAGAGCAAAAGCGATATTCGAGTGATTACTCGCAAAACTCTATATACTCAAGCACTCGACGACCTCCCGAGAAAATATCCCTCTACGCCCGAGCACTCGGAGAAGCTCCACGAGTGACCGCTAAAACCGCCCACTTGATTGTTTATTCCAAGTGGGTGCATTATCTACTAGGCTCCACGCCTCAATAAAAATACATATTCCTGGAACACGATACACACTGCCCAGATGCCATGCAAGCTTAGCGTGTAGGTAAGACCCCGCTGCGAAGATCGGCCGGGCTGGGACTTGCCGAAGAGCGATTTCACCCCCAAGTTTTTTCATGCGCATGCATGATAGAAAAAGCCGGGCGGACGCGCCTAGGCTACAAAATTTACTGGAGGCAATTGATCACTGTAAGACCTGCAGCGGCATGAATTTTCTAGACACCAGTGTTCCAAGCTCGTGTCGAGGGACATGGGTTTGATTGGGCTACTGCGGTTTTTGCCACTAGTGAAATTCACCAAGGCTCGACCAGTCGACACCTTGGGCCCTTTCAGCTTAGCATCCCTCGAAATAGGTTTTGTCATGGCCCCAGACTGCCAGCGACCCGCGGTTGAACCGTGCATACATCAAAACAACGCTAGAGTGGATTCGAGTCCCTGCGCGCCTCTTCGAGTCCCCCAGGCACTCGGGGGCTACTGACGAGGGGGTGACCCCACGACTCCTATGGACGAGCCTACCCGGTGTACCAGAAGACAGAAGGCCCACAAAGATGCCGCCTGGGCCCAGCCTTGGCCCACTAGTGGAACCGACGTAGGAGTCCGCGAGTCATAAGGAAGGTGCAAACTTGCCATACGGAACAAGATCATGGTTAGGAAACCTCATCTGTAATCCAGGACGGACTCCCCGAGACCTAGCCTAGTATATAAGGGCTAGGAGGGGAGACGTCGAGATCAAGCAATACACAATCTGTAACATAGCCTTGTGCGCACTAGCCTCGGCTTCCCTGTAATCGCCATCTCCAATCAATAATATCGAGCAGGAACGTATCCTCCTGTTAGTCGACGAGCTTATCGTCCAACCTGTGCCTCTCATGACTAACCCAGGGTCCCTGACCATGGGATTTGGCGCCGGGGTACATCCCCGTCAACGACATAGTGGTTCAATCGATAAAGATCTTCGTTGAATGTGTGGGAGTCATTACGGATATCCTGGTCCCTCTAATGGTATTGATCAGAGAGATGTCTCGATCATGTCTGCACGTTCTCGAACCCGTAGTGTCACACACTTAACGCTCGGTAACGCTAGAATAGCTCTGGGATAATTTTATTAATGGTGTTCGAATATTGTTTGGAGTCTCGGATGAGATCCTAGACATCACGAGGAGCTCCGGAAGAATCCGGAGGTAAAGATTTATATAAGGCAAGTTGATTTCAGGGTTCCGAAAAAGTTCGGGATTTTTTCGGCAGTGTCGGAATGTTCTAGAAGGTTCCAGAGGGTCCCACTGTGGGCTCCACCTGTTTTGGACGACCAAGGGTGGTCCAATAATCCATGTGACCAGCCCTCCTTTGTTTATTATGCCAATCAATGGGAAGCCATTCAATGGGAGGGTTACCACTCTTAAAAGAAAGGTATTACCATCTTTTCAATGAGAGAGGGGTTTTCACTTGGGAATTGAAGTGGCTACAACCTCCTTGCCTATATAAGAGAGGGGAGAGGCTCACCAAGAACACCCAAGTCCTTCCACACCTCCTCCTCCCTCACGTGCATCGCTTGGCGAAGCCCTGCCCGCGGGAAACTCTTCACCATATCCACCACCACGCCGTTGTGCTGCTAGAATCGATCCCATCTATTTCTCCCTCTTGCTTGCTGGATCAAGAAGAAGGAGACGTCATCGAGTTGTACGTGTGCAAGCCTCCGGAGGTACTGCTTGTTTGCAGTGCTGATCGGATCGAACTTCACCAACAACCTCACCAAGCTGCGTTGAAATAAACGTTCTATTTCAACGCACGTGTTCTTCGAGGGTATAATGACCTACTCTCCCCCTTACTAGCATCTTCTAGATTGGATCTTGGACTTTGCTTCCGCGTGTGACAGAAATTTTTTGTTTTCTATCGCGCAATCTCCTACACCAGGGACCTCCTGGGTCAGGTGGGGGAGCCGGCCAGAACGGTAACTACCAAAATCCTGGCTACCAAGGAGCCGGTGCAATGCCTCAACACCAAGGACCTAGAGGAGGGGGCAGCAAAATCAGTCAAGGCTTGCTGGATTTCAAGCAAACCCGAAACAACTCCATGACCGCGCAACATATCACGTTTTCACCACCAGCAGTTGCCGGAGGGATAGGAAGCTGCAACGGAGATCCGCTATGGCTGTGACTGCAGAGCCGGCTTGGCCCAGGTGGCTTAATTGGTCAGAACAACCAATCACTTGGACAAGGGATGACCACCCCCCGGTGGTGGATAACCCGGGGGCCCTGGCTCTAGTAGTCTCTCCACAAATAGGAGGATATACACTTGACAAAGTACTCATGGACGAAGGAAGCAGCATCAACATCCTTTATAACGAAACTTTCCGCAGGATGGGGCTGAACCAAAAATAGCTGCAACCCTCCAACACCGTCACGGAATACTCCCAGGCAAGTCGGCACGTCCGATCGGCAAGATCTACCTGGAGACGGCTTTTGGAAACACCGAGAATTTCCGCTCCGAGCTCGTACCCTTTGAAGTGGTAAAACTCGAGAGCCCATATCACGCCATTTTAGGCAGACCGGCTTACGCTAAATTCATGGCTCATCCATGTTACGTCTACTTAAACCTAAAGATGTCAGGTCCTAATGGTCCAATCACAGTGGATGGAAGTCGGTCCAAGGCGGCGGAGTGTGACGAACAGCACGTCAAATTTGCCGAGTCGACACGTGCCAAAGAGGACTTGTCAGTATACCAAGAAAAGGTAGACCCGGCAGACCCACAATCCTGAAGAAACCGACTCCCGACAACAATCCCAAGTTCCAACCGGCTCAGGATACAAAGAAAGTTGATTTTGTCCCTGGTGACTCTTCTCAGCAGTTCATCATTGGGACAGAGTTATCTGATAAATAGGAAAGCGTGCTCATCGAGTTCCTCCATGAGAATCGGGACATCTTTGCATG
This sequence comes from Bromus sterilis, assembly GCA_950022295.1. Lineage (NCBI taxonomy): Eukaryota > Viridiplantae > Streptophyta > Magnoliopsida > Poales > Poaceae > Bromus > Bromus sterilis. Next base: position 22,120,393 of record OX465596.1, on the reverse strand, counting down.
GAAACCCTCTGATATGCCAAGTGTCCCGAGGGAACTCGCTGAGCACCACCTAAATATAGATTCAAAGATGAAGCCGGTCAAGCAATTCCTTCACCGTTTCAACGACGAAAGGAGAAACGCTATTGGGGAAGAAATAGCCCGGCTCCTTGCCTCCGGGTTCATCATGGAAGTCTTCTACCCAGAATGGCTCGCAAATCCGGTCCTCATTTTGAAAAAGAACGGGACCTGGCGTATGTGTATCGACTAAACCGACTTGAATAAGGCCTGCCCGAAAGATCCCTTTGCGCTGCCTCGCATTGACCAGATCATAGACTCGACTGCGGGATGTGAGCTCCTGTGTTTCCTTGACGCCTATTCTGGTTATCACCAGATCAAGATGGCCCTTGAGGATCAAGAGAAAACGGCCTTCATCACCCCCTTCGAGATCTACTGTTACACTTCTATGCCTTTCGGCCTTAAGAATGTGGGAGCCACATATCAGCGAACGGTGCAGAGTTGCCTCAAAGAACAGATTGGGCGCAACGTGCACGCCTATGTGGATGATATAGTGATCAAACCCCAACTGGCCGACTCACTCATTAGTGACCTACAGGAAACCTTCAAAAATCTGCGCAAGTACCAGATGAAGTTAAATCCGGCCAAATGCACCTTTGGGGTACCTGCAGGTAAGCTCTTTGGATACATAGTATCAGAGAGAGGCATAGGCAAACCCAGAGAAAATCAACGCTATCATGACTCTTCAGAAGCCGGCCTCAGTAAAGGGAGTCCAACGACTCACGGGATGTGTAGCGGCTCTAAGTCGGTTTATAAGCCGGCTCGGTGAAAAGGCAATCCCCCTGTACCGACTTCTGAGGAAATCAGAAACATTTGTCTGGGATGACGAAGCCGATCAGGCCCTAGAGTCATTGAAGAAGCAGCTATCCTAGGCTCCAATATTGGCGGCTCCCAAGCCAAAGGAACCTATGTTAATTTATATCGCAACCAACAACCGAGCAGTCAGCGTTGTGGTTGTTGTTGAGCGTATGAAAGCCGGCAAAGAGCACCCCCTGCAAAGTCCAGTTTATTATGTCAGTGAGGTTTTGACTTCATCGAAGCAACGTTATCCTCATTGGCAGAAATTGGTTCTTGGTGTATTCATGGCGAGTCGGAAACTTAAACACTATTTTCAGGAGCACCCCATAACTGTAGCCAGCTCAGCACCACTTGCAGATATCATCCAAAACCGGGAAGCCACGGGAAGGATTGCAAAGTGGGCCATAGAGTTGGGGGCTTATCACATTAAATATAAACCTCGAACGACCATCAAATCCCAGGCGTTAGCCGACTTCATCAATGACTAGACGGAAATCCAAACATCTCCGGAGAAGCCAATCACCAAATATTGGACGATGCACTTCGATGGAAGTCGGCAGCTTCAAGGGTCAGGAGCCAGTGTGGTCCTTACCTCACCTAAAGGGGAGAAATTCTGCTATGTTCTGCAGTTGCAGTTCACTTGCACCAACAATGCAGCAGATTATGAAGCCTTGCTTCATGGGCTACAACTGGCTCGTGAGATGAGCATAAGTTGGATCCAATGCTATGGCGACTCTGATCTCGTTTCTCAACAAGTGTCAGGAAAATGGGATTCCAAAAATCCCATAATGGCAGCTTATCGACGAGAAGTGCAAAGACAAGCCGGATTTTTCGTTGGATACCAAGTGGATCATGTGGACCGTAGGGAAAACGAAGCAGCAGATGCCCTGTCCCGACTCGGCTCTCAGCGAAAACCGGTCCCTCCAAACATATTCCTGGATGTTCTAACAAAACCGTCTGTACAACCACCAACAGAACAAGACAGAGCAGAGCCGGATCCGGAGCCGGCTTTGGTTGCTGCAATTCATGCTACACCCTCATGGGTCGGACCTTACTTGGATTGCAAGACTCGGGGAATCCTTCCTCAAGATGAGATTTTGGCCAGACAAATTGTTAGGAGAAGCTAATCCTTTGTACTCATCAATGGTGAGTTACATCGGCGGAGTGCTGCAGATGTTTTCCAGAGATGCGTCTCACCAGAAGAAGGTAGAGCCATCCTCAATAAAATACACTATGGGGATTGCGGACACCATGTCGGCTCTCGTTCGCTTGTAGCTAAAGCCTTTCGACATGGCTTCTACTGGCTCACAGCTCATGCGGATGCAGAGGACATAGTCAAGAAATGTGATGGGTGTCAGCGCTATGCAAAGAAAGCTCACGTGCCGGCTCAAGAACTCAGAATGATCCCTATCACTTGGCCCTTTGCAGTATGGGGGCTTGATATGGTGGGACCTTTCAAAAGGTTAGCCAACAAGAATACCCACATATTGGTGGCAGTGAATAAATTTACCAAATGGGTCGAGGCAGAGCCAGTCAGCAAATGTGACGCTGCGACAACACTGAAATTCTTTAAAAAGATCATATACAGATTCAACTACCCCCAAAGCATCATCACTGATAATGGTTCTAACCTATCAGAAGGGGTTATGCAGCGATTCTGCCAGAATGATCACATCGGACTCGACCTTGCATCGGTGGCTCACCCACAGTCCAACGGACAAGCCGAGAGAGCCAACCAAGAGTTGCTCCGAGGCATCAAACCCCGATTCGTTGTCCCCTTGAAAAGGACGCCGGGTTGTTGGGAGGAGGAGTTACACTCGGTATTATGGAGCATCAGGACGACTCCCAACAGGTCGACAGGCTATACGCCCTTCTTCCTAGTCTATGGAGCGGCAGCCGTCCTCCCAAGTGACATACGTCACGACTCACCACGAGTCACTGCCTATGTAGAAGCTGAAAACGAGAAAGAAGGACAAGATGCCGTGGATATTCTCGATGAAAAACGAGATTTGGCTGCAGCTCAGTCGGCTATTTACCAACAAGATCTGCGACGCTACCATAGCCGCCGCATCAGAAGTCGGACTTTCCAGGAAGGTGATTTAGTGCTCCGACTCATACAGAAAAGAGATGGAATGCACGAGTTATCCTCTCCTTGGGAAGGACCGTTTGTGGTCAGCAAGAACCTGTACAATGGATCCTACTACCTAGTTGATATACGCGAGAAGGCAGACACGCGCACATGCATGGAGGAGACTCCCAGACCGTGGAATATCGCACAACTCCGTCCATATTACACTTGAGTAGAACAGGAACATTACTGTACATTTATCTAAGTCGACACACGTCTCACTGGCTTTCGCCATATTAACATATATATAAGCCCACATTCGTCGCGCTGGCTTTCTCCATCAAAATATACATAAGTCGACTTTTGTCGCACTGGCCTTCGCCACATATACCTAAGTCGACTTTTGTCGCACCGGCTCTCGCCATATCGACTCCTCTTTACCTTTTTTGTTTCATACTATTTATTCTTGCGTCATACATTTCATATTTTGCATTATTATATCTCAAAGACCTGGGGGCTTGATCAACCCTTCTATTGGTACTGAGCATGTATATTGCTTATTCAGGGGAATCGGGGAGCTCGATGACAATCATTGACTCTTTATCCGAAAACTCGGCATATATACGTAAAAATCCACTTGTGTATAAGCTTATTCAGGGGCAGTAGGAGAGCTCGATGTCACTCATCGACTCGTATCCGAAGAAATCCCAGCATATACATGAACTAGCTAAATACGCCATAATCTTGGCCTGTATAGCTCAAGATTATATGACCTACGTGTACCCCGGCTTAGCCTAAAAACCTTGGGGGCTGACAGCAAATGCCTACTGAGTTTGGTCTTAAGTACAGGGAACGCTAGTCATATGTAGCCGGCTTACAGAGAGGTTCCGACTTTTGGATAACTCAATAATCTATCTCAAACGCCAGAAGATGAGGCATGTTGAATCCAGAGTCGACTTCTATATGAGCCTTCATACTTTCTTTTTTCATACATCAGCATCATATGCATACTTTTTCTTTTATATGTCATCCAAAAGATGCACCGTGAGCATTAACCTGTGTGACTCGGTATGACACAAAGATGCTCATATCGACTCATGGGGACTATAGCTCAAAATTCTCTATGATTCGGTATGACACAAAAGATGATCATATCGACTCATGGGGACTACAAATTGAAATTCTGAGGTTTGGCAAAACTTGTCAAAACACATATAGCAAAAAGTGAACCCATCTCAGTCTAACAAACTGGCCGACTTTACACGACGTCGTCAAGTTTCTCTGAGATAGGGAACGCGAAACTTTAGCTCAAATGAGTTAGACCTATGTGATTCGACATAGCACCCAGATGCACATACTGACTCATGGGGACTACACCTCGAAATTCCTTCTCAAAGATTCGGCACAACACAAAGATGCTCGTACCAACTCTTGGGGGAGTATCACTTAAAAATTCTACGATTTGGTTTGGCACACAATGTGACAATACCAACCATGGGGGCTACAAGTTGATCTTATCAATAAGTCGACATGACACAAGTCTGTCCAAATCGACTCAGTGGGCTACATATATATTATCTTACCAAATCAGGTACAAAAACCGACTTGTAGATCGGATGGGAAATGAAACTTCTCATTCATCATAGACAGGGTCTTACATCAGAAGCATACAAGACAAAAGCCGGCAATACTTATATCAATCTACTTGCTAAACTACAACTTCAGTGTTCGTCTTCAGAGTCGGCTTCATCATCAGATAAGGAAACTTGAGCTTCATCACCACTGCTCGAACTCTCCATGCAGCAGTCGGCTCGATCACCATCTGAGTCGAAAATCTTGGCCCACGGGGTCTCATCACCATCATAGTTGAAAATGTAGTATCTCCTTTCTGAATGTTCCTGGAATGAAGGAAAGTTTTCCAACCCTTCTCCAAGAACATGGAGTCCTGTCCAGAAAAGCTGGTAGCCACTCGGATGGGTCCATGAGGGCACCTTTCAGAGCGAAGCCAGAGGCTTGGAGGTTTGGAATCCATTACAAGCTGAGAAAAAGATTCAGGAAGTTTTACCCAACGGCGAATTGCCTGAACCTTCACCAAGAACTCACTCCTCTCAAGAGAAGAAGGTGGAGATTCAGATGGTGAAGGGGAACGTGTGCCTCTGCCACGGCCACGGCCCCGTCCACGGCCACGACCACGTCCACGGCCACGACCGCGGCCACAGCCTCGACCACCGCGAGTGCCAGCACTGGAACCAGGGTCGTCGGTCACCAAAGGAACACGGGTGCTTAGCTTGGGAGCCATGGAGAGTTGTGAGAAAAAGAAACGAAGGAAGAAGATATGAGCACTCAAAGGATAAAACTGCCTGATTGCTATTTATAGCAATCACAAGGAAGATCAATCAATGCTACGGGTAAACTACCCATGGTGGGTGACATTTATGGAAAAAACTCCTTGATTCCCACAACGACATGAATGCCTTTAACAACGACGTCTCGGATAGAGAGACTATAAATGGAAAAAAACGAATCTTTGACCAAAGGTCAAAGAAAAACCTTCAAGATGATGTGAAGCTAAAGAGATTTGGCTTCGACTCCTAGTGAGCATCAAATGGTAGTTGACTCAACCAGAAGAGTCGGTCCTATAAAGATAAAGGAATTAGAGCAAGATTGAAGAAAGACGACTCCGACTCTCAATCAACGCCAAGCATGAAGTTGTCCTTTGACCCATGAAGAGCCGGCGGCAATGAAGAAAATAAAGAAGATTTCTGTGAAGACTAAAGCATCACAACAATCCTGGGGGCAAATGTCGTGGGGATGGCTCAGGTTCATAGACCCGGCATTAGAGACCTCTGGGTCGACTTACATATGAAGGCCCACAAAGAAGACCCGGTTAGGAGTCTGACGTGCCAAGCGTGAAGATTGAAGCCTAGAAGGAATTCGACTTACCTTGTATAGCACGTAGTAAATTTGTAAAGTAGAATAGAACTCCACATTGTGTAGGAGTCGGACTCTCGGAATCCCGAGACTCGGAATCTTTATAAGCCGAGGTCCATGGGAGTCAGAGCCAGAACTTACCTCAAGCCAGGACTAGACAAATCGCGATATAACCTAGATATCCACGAGACTAAGGTTGCGAAACATCATCACTGTAATCGATAAGATAGAATCTTCCTATTGAGGAGTCGATCCCACAATAGTCAAGCAGTAGGAGTAGGTCTTTACCGCATCGTCGGGGCCAAACCTGGGTAAACCGCCGAGTCCCGTGTCTATGCCGACTCTCTCCTCGAATTCGCCTCGCAACAAAGGTCCCATGATAAGTCCGACTCTGCGGACATATGCTGTGACTTTCCCATGACAGGGTCCAGCAGTGATGATATTGAGGATGATGTCTATGTGGCTAATGAGCCAAGTGTTGATGAGATTGAGGAAGAGGAAGAGGATGAGGAAGAGGAGGAAGAAGAAGTGCCTGATAATGAGTTCAACATTGATATTGTTGATGATCTGAACAAGTTGCCCAGGCTAGAGTACTGCAAGCTGCGTAATATCTATCCCTATGCTGCTGCCCGTGATGAGTTAGATTGGAGGTTCCACAATATGTTTCAGCAGCGCACATTTTCTGAGATTCTCAAGCCTATGAAAGTCAAGATTGATCCAATCCATGATTTGGATCTTGCGTATATCAATGATCATGTTCTCTTCCACGAGTGATGAGGGGGTGACCCCACGACTCCTACATGTGAGGATACCTGGTGCATACGAAGACAAGAGGCCCGTTGGAAGCTTCGACAGGCCCACGACTGGCCCGCTCTAGGCACCAAAGTAGGAGTCTGCGGCCATATACGGAAGTAAAGACTTGGCGTTCAAGGCAAGGCTAGAATTAGGCAATCGTCTCTGTAAGCTGAGACGAACTCCTAGAGACCTAGCCTAGTATATAAAGGCTGGGAGGGGGGACATCTAAGGACATCCAATCTACAACCAACACCTCTGGTCTTGCGCGAACTCGCCTAGACTTCCACTGTAATCACCCCCTCGCATAATACTATCGAGAAGGAAGTGCTTCTCCTGTTAGCCGACGAGTATCGCCAACCTGTTCCTTCTCTACGATCTAACCCAAGGTCCCTGACCATGGTATTTGCCGAGGCTGATCCTCGTCAATTGGCGCCGACCATGGGTACTTCACAGGTTGGAATCACGATCTTGGCGGCCCCATCTCCAGCAAGTCGCAATTCAAGGACTCGAACAAGATCCAGCCCACTCGAGGAATTCAAATTCATCGCAAACCTCTCCATCGCTCCACCAAGATCGCTCGGCACACAGCTGGACCAAGTCCAAAATTTTGGTGACTACCAAAGTCGTCATCGACGGAGAAGAACTCGACGAGCCAGAAGTCGAGCACAAGCCACGACCGCGAAGCCAACCAGGACGCTGGAACAAGCACAAGAATTCTGCACAGGAAACCCACTCGAGGAGTCGCAATATGTGACAAAAGCCTCGCCAGCCACTCGAAGACCCGCCGCCACCCAGACACCCGCCGCAGGACAAGACACCGACTCCGAAACTCATACCGGCGAGTACTACGACCCAGATCGAAGACCATATGAATTTGGCAAGTTCATCCGGAACTTCTCGATTAATAAAGGAGTAGAGCTCGACCCAAGGTTCCACTCCCGTAAAGAAGACCACTAGCAGTCGTTTCAGGTCATGCGAAGAAGAAGGCACACCGGCTCAAGCAAGCTTTCAGCCAAAGAACAACTGGACGGACCATGTACAATCCAATGTTTCGAGGACGACTAGGGACGTCTTAGAGCAAGCCACACCCTAAGAGATTGTCGTCTGTTCGCTGAACTCTCCAACAGCCTCAAGGAAGAAAAGCAGCGCGAAGCCAAACGGGCCCGAGGAGCCGAGCAGTCACCAGCACCAAATACAGAAGAGCAATACCCCATGTCCCACGGACGGGTCTGCATGATCCAGGAAGGACGACCCTCAAAAGAAAAACAGGACGCCCACACCCTGCAGACCCGAGCGGCCGAGGGCCTCAAAACAACGGAAATCTACCAGCTATACGGCGTAGAAACCAACATCACCTTCTCACAAGGAGATCACCCACCCGCAATTCCAAGGCCAGGGCACGCACCGCTGGTCCTACGCTCAGATCGGCGGCTACGACATGGACAGAATCTTCATGGACGGAGGCAGCAGCTTAAACATAATCTTCACCAGCACCTTACGCAAGATGTTGATTCCGCGTTCAGTCTGGAAAAAGTCTGATGTCACAATCCACGGCGTAGTCCCAGGAGAAGCATCTACCTCCCTCGGAACAATCAAGCTCGATGTCATCTTCGGAAACAAGGGCAACTTCGCAAGAAAAGTCCTCGAGTTCGAAGTGCTCGACTGGCAGTCCCAGTACCATGCCATACTAGGACGACCCGCATTTGCGCAATTCATGGCGGTCCCGCACTATGCATACCTCAAGCTCAAAATGTCAGGGCCCTCAGGAGTCATCACGGTCAATGGGAGCTTTATAAGATCATACCAGTGCGACTGCGGATTTCATGAAGTTTCCGACACGTTCGGAGCTCAGCAACAACTCGAAGAAATAGCCATGGTAACAGACAGGAGCGTCTTTCCACTAGCAAGCAGAAGAGAGTCAAAGGAACTCAACCGCGACTTCAGCGTCGACAGCGACACAGTCACCCACCAAGTTCACCCAACGGACCTAGACAAGACGGTCCGAATCTACGCCCATCTCACAGAAGAACAAACAACCGCCCTCATGGCCCTACTTCGCGAAGAGTGGAAAATCTTCGCCTGGTGCCCAGCCGGCATGCCTGGAATACCACGAGAATTCGCAGAACACGCACTGCACGTACATCCAAACACCAAACCAGTAAAGCAGGCGTTGTGCCGATTCTCAGCACCCAAGCGCAGAGCCATTGGAGAAGAGATCAACCGTCTACTCGACGTGCAATTCATTCGAGAGACGAAGAAGGTCACCTGGATCGCAAACCCGGTCTTAGTACCCAAAAAGGACACCGACGTATTGCGGATGTGCGTCGACTACGGGACCATCAACAAACATTTCCCGAAGGACCACTTTCCCCTGCCAAGGATATACCAGATAATCGACTCCACCGTAGGATGTGACCTCCTATCTTTCCTCGACGCCTACTCAGGATACAACCAAATCAGGATGAAGGAAGAAGACGAAGAACACACCTCGTTCATCACCCGATATGGCGTATTCTGCTAAAAAACAATGCCTTTCGGATTGAAGAATGCCGGAGCAACGTACCAACGGAGGATGCAAGCATGCCTGAGAGATCAAATCGGCAGAAACGTCCAAGTTTACATCGACGACATAGTCATCAAAACATACAGCGCATGCACACTACTCGACGACCTCCGCGAGACCTTCGCCGCTCTCAACAAATACAGAATCAAGCTCAACCCAAAAAAGTGTGTGTTCGGCATCCCAGCCGGAAAACTACTCGGGTACATGGTCTCCGCTCGAGGAGTCGAAGCAAACCCTGAAAAGGTCCAAACAATCACCAAGATGCAAGGACCAGTCTACATTCGGGGCGTACAACAACTCACAGGAAAACTCGCAGCACTGAGCTGCTTCATCAGCAGGCTGGGAGAAAGGACCCTACCATTCTACCAGTTGCTCAGAAAAGGAGAAAAATTTGAGTGGACCGAGGAAGCCCGACACGCATTCGCGGACTTAAAGAAGACCATCTCGACACCACCAATCCTGGCGGTGCCCAAGGAGCAAGAACCACTCTACCTCTACATAGCGGCTAGCAACAGCGTAGTCAGCACGGCGCTCGTCGTCGAGCGCATGGAAGAAGGAAAAATCCAGAGCATCCAAAGCCCAATCTATTACCTAAGCATGCTCCTCACAAAATCTCAGCAGCGGTACCCGCACTACCAGAAGCTAGTATACGCCATCGTCATGACTTCAAGGAAAGTAACACATTACTTCGACGAGCACCGCATCACGATCGTGAGCAGTGCACCACTCACAGACATCCTCAACAATCCAGGAGCAAATGGCAGAGTCGCCGAATGGAACATCAAGCTCAGTCCCCGTGATCTGAAATTCAAGCACCCAACGGCGATCAAAGCCCAAGTACTCCCAGATTTTCTGGTCGAGTGGACAGAAGTGCAAACACCCGCCCCCCAGACCTATCTGACTCATGGACAATGTTCTTCGACGGGTCAAAAAGGCAGCAAGGAGCTGGAGCAGGCGTCGTACTAATCTCCCCCAAAGGATCCAAACTCAGATACGTTCTTCAGATGAACTTTAGCAATGCCTCAAACAACGAAGCAGAATACGATGTACTACTCCATGGCATGCGCATGGCGAAAGTTTTCGGCGCCACCCGCCTCTCAATCTACGACGACTCCAACCTCGTCGTCCAGCAGGCAATGAGAGACTGTGAAGCAGTCGCAGAAAACATGATGTCTTACCAGAAGCTCTACAACACCCTGGAAGGAGGATTCGATGGCTGCGAGCTAAACTACATCTCCAGAGCAAATAACACAGAAGAAGACAAGCTCGCAAACATTGGATCAACCCGAGGACCCATCCCTCCAGGAGTTTTCCTCGAAAGCATCAGCCAGAGGTCAATCAAAACCATGGCACACGCACCGGAGGCAGTCGCGGAGGACGACGACACAAACGAACCAGCATAAGTAGCGGCGGCGAACCCAACAGACGACGCAGGCAACGAAGCAGTCGCAGACGCAGAACCAGCAGCACTCGAAGGCCCAACTTGGACAAAACGCTCCTCCGATTCCTAATTGAAGGCACCCTACCACAATACGTCGCAGAAGCCCGACGCATCAGTCGACGATCTAAAGCATTCACAGTAATCAACGGACAGCTGTACAAGCGCAGCATCTCTCAGGTCCTCCAAAAGTGCATCGAAGAAGAAGACGACAAGGCCCTGCTGCTCGAGATCCAAGAAGGCACTTGCGGGCACCACGCGAGCAGTCGCGCACTCGTGGAAAAATCCTTCCGAGCAGGATTCTATTGGCCAACCACAATGAAAAACGCGGAAGGCATCGTACGGCACTGCATCGCCTGCCAAAAATTTGCTAGCAGGCCGCACGCCCCAGCATCAGAACTCAAAACCATACCGCTATCCTGGCCGTTCGCCACCTGGGGACTCGACATGGTGGGTCCACTAAAGAAATCTTCAAAAGGAGGCCAAACGCATCTACTAGTAGCAGTAGACAAGTTCACCAAGTGGATCGAGGCAGTGCCAATCACCAGCTCAACAGCCCTCACGGCAGTCAACTTCATCAAGTCTATCATCTTCAGATTCGGCGTACCCCACAACATCATCACAGATAATGGCACAAACTTCACAGCGACAGAATTCCAGAATTTCTGCCAAGATCTGGGCATTAAAATCAACTACGCGTCAGTCGCGCACCCAGAATCCAACGGCCGGGTGGAGAAAGAAAATGGTTTAGTGTGCGGAGGAATACAAAAGTGGCTCCTCGCACCAATGGAACAAGCCGCAGGAAACTGGGTAGAAGAACTCCCCACAGTCCTATGGAGCTTGCGCACCACCCCCAACACCTCAACCCAGTACACACCCTTTTTCATGGTGTATGGAGCAGAAGCAGTACTACCGCATGACCTAAAGTTTGGAGCTCCCCGAATCTCGGGGTACGAAGAAGAAGAGGCAGAAGAAGCATTACATGATGAAAAAGATACTGCAGACGAAGCAAGGGACACAGCCATAACAAGGTCAGAAAGATACCAGGACAAACTACGCACGTACCAGAGCAGTCGCCTGCGGACCAGAACTTTCCGCAAAGGAGATCTCGTCCTACGACTAATACAAGAAAAAGTACACAAACTTGCCCCGTAGTGGGAAGGACCCTTCATAATCTCTGAGGTCATAGGAGGAGGTGCATACAGGCTGAAGAATCCGAAAACCGACGAAGACGTGGGGAACCCGTGGAACGTGGCAAACTTGCGCCTGTTCTACCCATAGCCTACCCATAGACACCACCAGGAGTATCGGCAGCAGCACCGACCGGCAGCCCATGTAAAAAACTCGACGCAATAAAAGGTGTTGCCCAAAAAATACCACTAAAGAACTCGGGGGCTCGAGCACAAACTCCCCCCGAGAGACGCTATCCTCGCTTACGCGAAGCTATCTTCATAAAATCACTCAGGGGCTCGAGCACAAACTCCCCCCGAGAGACGCTATCCTCGCTTATGCGACGCTATCTTCATAAAAGCACTCAGGGGCTCGAGCACAAACTCCCCCGAGAGACGCTATCCTCGCTGACGCGACGCTATCTTCATAAAAGCGCTCGGGGGCTCGAGCACAAACTCACCCCGAGAGACGCTATCTTCACTTACGCAACGTTACCTAAAAACACTCGGGGGCTAGATCGCATACTCCCCCCGACGGACGATATATTTTGCTTACACAGCCACAAAAGCAAAGATTCAGGAGCTCAAAACCAGTTCCTTCCGAAAAAGCATCACTTCATTCGTATACCCCGCTCAGAACTTTTTTAGGCGCATTTTAAAGATAAGGACAAAGCAAGACAGAAAAATTTCCTTAGTCTTTACCTGATCACAAATGATCACCTAAAGACTCGGGGGCTACTCCCATCGGGAGCACTACCGCGCACCCGATGAAATTTTGGAACAACTGAACAACTATAAGAAAGGATGATCCGGGTTAATAAAAACTCGCAGCCTACGTCTGATTCTACAAATCAAACGTAGCCTCGGGGGCTACTTCCATCGGGAGCGCTTTCGCGCACCCGATAAACCTATACAAAGGAGTCGAAGACAATTTCTCATTCCAAATGAGTCGAAGATAATTTCTCATTACAAAGGAGTCGAAGCCAATTTCTCATTACAAAGGAGTCGAAGACAATTCTTCATTACAAAAAGGACTCGAGCAGCCACCAGAAGGATTACAATACCAATTATACCAAGGAATTATGAATTCTACATGTGCGCTCATTTTGAGGTAATTGGCACTTCCGTGCCATAACCTGACGAGCATCACCACAGACAAAGTAATAACTAAGCCTGCGAAGATGCAAGTCGCCGCCCTCTAGTTCTACAAGGTGTCTCACCTACTGACGCACCCGCTTGACGACTGGCTTGACGTCAAGGTCTTCTTTAGAACTAGAAGAGCAAGCAGCACCAGTCGAGGAATCAGCCAAAGACAAAGACACTGGAGAAGAAGATGAAGGACTTCTAGATCCACCAGAATTACCGCTGCTTGTCTCCTCCCAGCATGGATCCAGACGATTGCCACCAACATCAAATGAACGAACAGTGAGAGTATCTTTTCCATCAAAACAACAGCAAAGGCTATCCCTGTCACGCAGAATCAACCGACGAGAAAACACCCTCTACCCAGATCCAAGAAAAATCAGCGATGAATTGTCAACTTCCAATTCCACCCAAGAAGAATATCGAGCGCATCCTTGAAGATGGAGCCAGAGACCCCTCAAATTAAGCTCAGAAGCAATGGAGGCAAACGATAACGGAAGAGGAATCCGGGCAGCGGTCCGGCTAAGAACACGTAAAAGGAAATCATAGCGCCAAATACCCTCCTCCATGGAAGAATAAGAAGGTGCTGACACAGCACCACGACGTCCACCACATGAAGAACGAGCCATACGGCCTCCACGGCCGCGGCGGCCATGACCTCGGCTAGTCACACCACCACCACGCTTGGAGGCCATATGAAGAAGAAGCAGAAGAGAAAGGCGCGAGGAATGGATGCCAAGGCCAGGCAAACCATAAGAGGTATTTATAGCACAATACAAGGGCAAACCAGGAAAACATGCAGAAGCCCAGGCGACACCATCATTAAATCAAAGACCAAGCACGCCGGGCGTTACGAATTCCAACACAAGATGCCTTCACACGGTCAACACTATTTAAAGGACACGTCAAATCTCGCCTATTTCCCATACACGCATCGGAAATCCAACGGGCACCAGGCAGCACGGTGTCCAAGTCGTCATTATGACTAGCCAGAAGACGCGATGAATTGAAGACCAAGCATCATCATCGGTCACCAAATATTCCTATCAACGTGTCATCTCAAGAAGGACGGATCAAGATAAAAGCAATTGGAAAAATCAAAAGACTGGCAAAGGTACCTATTTCTTGGTGCCAAATTTTTCTGATTCTAAAGTCTTTTACTCCCACCTTTATTCGAGTTCGGGTGCTCACTCACCCAGAAGGCAAAGACGTGCTCGAGTGGCCACTCACACCAACAAGTAATCACGACATCTTCAGAGTTTCGGGTGCTCCCTCACCCAGAAAACAGACACGTGCTCGAGTAATTACTCGCACTAGCGGTAATGACGTACCTTCAGAGTTTGGGTGCTCCCTAACCCTAAAGACAACAAAGCATTCGAGTGACTACTCGCAAAGGTTCAACAAATATTCAATCTACTCGCGCACTCGATGACTTTCCGAGTGGGCGCTTTCTTGTTTTCCTCGCCTGAGTTCGCAAAAGCTCCGCGGGTGACCAATAATAGCTTGCTTGATCGTTTATTCCAAGTGAGTGCATCTCTAATTAGGCTCCGCGCCTCTATACAAAATTATGCCTGGGATGCGACTTGTTGTATCCAGATGCCACGCAAGCTTAGCGTGTAGGTAGGACCCCACTGCGCAGACGGCCGGGCCGGGACTTGCCACAGCGCGACTTCATTCCCGACATTTTCCATGCGCTCGCATGATAGAGAGATGAGCCGATAACTGACGCGTTAAGGCTGTTTACTGGGGCCGGCGACATTGATCCTATAAGAACTGCAGCGGCATGAACTTTTCTAGACACCGGTCGTTCCCAAGTTCGTGTCGAGGGACACGGGCTTGATTGGGCTACTGAGGTATTTTCCACTAGCGCAATTCACCGAGGTTCGAGCAGTCGACTACATTGGGCCCTTTCAGCTTAGCATCCGTCGAAGTAAACATTTGTGATGGCTACAGCTGCCAGCGACTCGCAGCCGCGCTGCGCATATGAAAGCGAACGCGGATGAGTTCGAGTCCCTGCGCGACTCTTCGAGTCCCCCAGGCACTCGGGGGCTACTGACGAGGGGGTGACCCCATGACTCCTACATGTGAGGATACCTGGTGCATACGAAGACAAGAGGCCCGCTGGAAGCTTCGACAGGCCCACGACTGGCCCGCTCTAGGCACCGACATAGGAGTCCGCGACCATATACGAAAGTCAAGACTTGGCGTTCAAGGCAAGGCTAGAATTAGGCAATCGTCTCTGTAACCTGAGACGGAATCCTCGAGACCTAGCCTAGTATATAAAGGCTGGGAGCGGGGACATCTCAGGACATCCAATCTACAACCAACACCTCTGGTCTTGCGCGAACTCGCCTAGACTTCCACTGTAATCGCCCCCTCGCATAATATTATCGAGCAGGAAGTGCTTCTCCTGTTATCCGATGAGTATCGCCAACTTGTTCCTTCTCTACGATCTAAACCAAGGTCCCTGACCATGGGATTTTTCTAGGCTCATCCTCGTCACCGTGGTACATGGTGTGTTGGAGGACATGGGTTGCTTCCATTTGTGTCTTACAACCGGGCTTACAATGAGTACCTCATTCTCCAGTTCTATTCTACGGCGTACTTTGACAATGATTCTACTCGGTCTTTCACGTGGCGCTCGGGAAACAAGGTTCTCAGGGGTTCTATGTGTGATCTTGCAGCTATCACTGGGTACCAGTTCTTCCGTGAGCCTGTCGAGGGGTATGCCACCGTTGTTCAGCACAGCCGCACCAAGCAGGCGCTTGCTTTCGCATATACCAGCTCGGGCACTATTGGTCGCACTCGAGGGATGACTCCTCTTTATCATGCTCTTTGTCTGTCAGAACCCCAACTTGGGTAAGTGCTAGGGTTTTATTGTGCCTTTGCATCATGCAAAAATTCAAAAGAAAATTCAAAAATGGGGAAAAGAAAAGCCCTGAGAAATTAAAGAAAATGGCCAGATCAAAATCTTTTTCCAAAAATCATTTGAGTATTTGGAAAATTCCTATAAATGATGCTGATCATTTTAAAAGTGGGTTGGGAGCAATCCCATGCTCATGGAATTTTCTAATTTTCAAACAATGCCTTGGAAAATTAAATACACCCCTATTTGATTTAAAATTCAAATGTTTTGAATTTTAAAGAGTGCCAAATTTTATAAGTGGCTAGCTCTAGCTTTTATGAGGCCATATAAAAAATTATGGCATTTATAAAAATACCTAGCTATTTTATTAGCTAGGTCAACCTATTTACAGAAGAAATAAAAATAAAAGGAAAGAAGAGACTTACCTAGCGCCTAGGGCACGGCCCACTCCCCTGTCGCCTCGGCCCAGCCCACCAGAAGCTTTGTCTTCTACCTCCCCGCGTCTCCAAGCAGGTCGCTGGAGGCAGGGAGGCCACGCGCGACGACACCGCGACGCCCCGAGGCTCCAGGCCCTTCTAGGCCTCCCCCCTCACCTCTATCTGCTTCACACGACTGCCACACACCTTCCTCGCGCCCCAGCTCTCTCCCAGACCCCTCTCTTTCCTCTCCGGCGACGAGAACCAGAGCACCCCGAACCCTAGCGCAGAGCACGAGTGTGCCCCGACGTGGCCACTGGCCAAGCTTGGCAACGCCACCGTGACCATTCTCTTCCCCGACGAAATTTACCTCGATCCCCCACATCAATTTGACACGAGCCGCACCGGAGCCGACGTACGCCTCGAGGAGTTGCCGCCGGCCACCGAGGAGGAAGTCTTCAATTGCGCCGCCACCAAGCTTCCTCCGGCTTCCCCAAGCTCACCACTGCATCCCTCGTGAGCCGCTCGTCGTTTTCCCTCTCTCTGCAACCCTCCCCGTTCTCTCTGTCGCCAATTGCCATGAACAGAGCCACGACCAGCCGCTGAGCTCGATGCCGGCGTGGCCTGGGGCCTCTCCTCGATGCCTAGGTGGCACCAGTGGGTGCGGGCGAGCGAGAGGATCCCCCCGGTGCTCTCGGTTGTCCTCCCCGAGCCCCCGACCCGATTCCGGTGAAGCTCCGGAGAGCTCCAGAGGTCGCCGGCGACGCCATGGCCATTAGGGCCTTAAACACTAACTAATCACCCCCTGGGGTCTATGACAGTGGGCCCCAGGCCCTTAACTAATCACTGTTAGTTTAAAACTAACAGGGATTAGCCCCTCTCCCATTGACAGAGTGACCCCACCCGTCAGAGCCCCCATGACGTCAGCCATGCGTCATGCTGACGCAGTAAACAGAAAAACAGATTTAAAACAATTACAGAAATTCCAGAAAATCAATTAAACTTTAGAAAATCATAACTAATTCATATTAACTCCAAATTGGACAAATAATATGTCTAAAATTATCAGAAAAATACAAGGATTATGAATATGCAACTTGTTTCTATGTTTGACCATTTTAAAATGGGTGAACAGAAGCAAACATGCATATGGATCCTTTTCAAATTCAAATTTGGAGTGAATTTGCAAATGATTTTGCAACACACTTCTTTTATATGGATTCATCCACACATAAGAGGCTTTACCTCAACTATACCACATCACTTCATGCTAACCTTTTCAAATGAACTTTCATGCATTCAAATGCATTTGAAATTCATCGATAAATCAAATGGAGTTTGAATTTGCAACTCAAATGCAATATACTCCTTCTAAATGAAATGCTCAACACATCAGTACCATGAACATCACCATTACAATCTTATTCATGTGATTCTGCATTGTACATTATGTTGATCCTATGATTGTCATGTTGCTGATAGAAGTGGAGCCAGAAACCGAAGCCACCCCCTTCGTTGAAGACACCGTTATCGAAACCTCGTCAGCAAGGCAAGCAAACCCCCATTGATCATGTCTATAAAATCCCACTTCCCTCTCAGTCTCGCTTGTGCATGTTTAGGAGATCACCTTGTATCGATTCTACCGCATAGTTGAACCCATATCCTTTGCATGACCTATCATCTTGTCACCGTAGTAAACAAACCACAATCCTAGCAGATGTAGGAGTTGGTTGATATCATGTGGCCCCTGCAACTGTTACTGCTTATTGCATGCTTAGTGGTACAATGAGGTTGCTTTTGATGTCAGTCGGGATGATGGTAAACATGGTGTTGATGAAAGTGAAACTGTGTTGGTGAATCTACCCTAATACAAGGTGAACGATGAGATGCTGTGTAGGAGTACACAGTGGGTTGTCTCGTTGAACACCGCCTTAAGTCCGAGTTCTTGTGTGGTGATCCAAGAAGAAGAGTACAACCACACATTGGGCTCACTGACCCCTCTCATCCTAGTACCTCACCCCGTTCGAACCCCAGAAGTCGCAGTAGTTCGGAGTTCTGGTAGGGCTGTGGCACGGTCTGCGAAGTGGATGAACGACTTTTCAAGACCGGCTTGGGACCCTGCAAACATCGTTTGAGGCTGTACTGGAACCTCGGCCGGACTTCCATACGGATCCCCCTCAGATAGGCGACTCTCTGGACTAGAACGGAGCTGTGGGCGAACTGTTGTGGTGGCATCCTCGTTGTCACCTCTTGAACGGTGACACGCAAAAGGCGGTAAGTGATGACACGTGTGTGTAGCGGTACACCCCTGCAGGGTTAACAAAACTATTCGAATAGCCGCGTCCGCGGTTAAGGACTGCTTGGAGAGCTGTGCTCGATTATTAGACAACTTGAACTGGATACTTCTAAAACTCGCAAGATAAGCGTGAGTGCTATGGCGTGCTTTCTCATGGGGAAGTCGAGGAAGGCACCATAGTGGTGTAATTGGTTGGAGATGTAGTGGACTCGTGTACGCTTCTTACCTCAAGTCTGGTACTCGTAGTTCAGGACTAGCCAAGTCAAAGCTGGCACTTCTGCTTTTGAACCCCACCTCCCTTTACCTTGATACATGTGCATGAGTAGTTTAGTTCCTATGTAAGTCTTGCCGAGTACGAATTTGTACTCACGTTTGCTTATTCTATGTTTTAGATGAAACCACCGACCCCGATGGTGGCTTCTACCTGAAGTTCGAAGAATGAAGACTCAGACCAAGACCAAGCTAGTGTAGTCCCAGTCAGACGAATGGTTCCCTCGTGGAAGGGCTTGTTTATAGATAAGGCTTCTCTAAGCCATTTGTTAAAATTGTCTGTACTCAGACCTACTTTGCTTCCGCATGCTTGATGTAATGTTGGATCACAGACTTGTGATATCTGTGTGCACTCTGTAAGAGTTATCAATAAAGTTG
Source organism: Bromus sterilis (assembly GCA_950022295.1). Lineage (NCBI taxonomy): Eukaryota > Viridiplantae > Streptophyta > Magnoliopsida > Poales > Poaceae > Bromus > Bromus sterilis. The sequence continues at coordinate 22,101,208 of OX465596.1, read as the reverse complement.
TATACTTTGTAGAGAATTGCAATGATACCTGCTGTTCATACAAGGCATGTGTGTTGTGTGTATGTTTAAAACATGCATGTCTTTGTATGGGTTTTCGAGACCTTAGTTGTGATCTGGCTGGCGGTCTTTTATACACCAAGTGGCCCTTAGATGTGCACATCTTGGGGCATCGCGATGCGATTGTTCGAGACTCTGTCTCGTGCACACTTTGATGTATGATCGAGCCCGCCCTAGACCCCGACTAAGTGATCGGGCTGGAGTAAGTCTATGTAAGAGTTATGAGATAGTCGATAGTATGGTTGAGGCGACTTGTCTGCGAATATGGGAGTTCATCACCCATATCATTAGACTTGTGTGCGGACGATGAGGACCCATCTCAGATGATCATCCGTCCTGGATGGGATGCCCCTCACGTACGATGCTTTCCGAGAACGTTCTGTGCTTGGCCTTGTCTGCTTAGACAAGTGGGTACGGTTCTCGGCTCTCCATATGACTATGTCGTAGAGGGACTGGCATACGCTAACCCCGGGTCCCGACAGACTTGGTATCAGAGCAGGACTGACTGTAGGATTATCAACCTTGGCCGAAGTCGAGTCTAGCTTTCTATAGTTATATAGTTACTCTGGGTATATAAGGGAACAACGTAAGGCTTCTTTTTCTCCTTACCCTCATCGATCTGAGTTCTGAGTCACCCTTATCTTTTCTACGGGATGATAGGACTAGGCTCATCTATGTCTGACTAGAACATCTCGTTGATTGCCTCCTTATAGCCGTATGATTGTTGTGGTTGTCCAGAGTCTCCGTGTTTTGAGTTCCTTGAAGAAGTTCTGTTCAATTTCTTCGAGGTTGTTTCAATTTCCATCCCAGTGTAGCCGTTATGCTGCCGGATTTGTTCCGTGTTTCTTTGAATCATTGCCTTCGCATTTTATCCTTTCCGCCTAAATCATATCCTTTTATCCTTGCCTCCATCGTACAACCTGTTCTGATTTTTGAATTTTATCACACAGGATGTCAGGTGGAACTCGTAGTGTTGTTCTTCGGAATCGAGACCGTGATCGAAATCGAAATGATGATGAACCTCCACCACCGCCTTCTGCGGCGGAAATCATGATGGAAGCCGAGCGGAATAGACGTGATCAAACACGCCTTTTGGAGCTCATCGAGCAGAATACCGCCCACCATCGTAATGTGGTGGTCAGCATTCAGGACTTCATCTTCCTCAAGCCACCGGTATTCCGATGTTCTTCTGAGCCCCTTGAAGCTGATGATTGGCTCCGTTCCATCGAGTGTAAGCTTGATACAGCACATGTTGCTCCGGATGACCGAGTTGTTTTCGCGGTATACTTCTTGGAAGGTGCTGCTCTTCAGTGGTGGGAGAACTATGTTGCAATGCAGCCAGATGGTCACGTAGTGACTTGGCAGGAGTTCTGTGTTGCCTTTCGAGGGTACCACATTCTGGATGAGTTGATGGAGCGCAAGAAGGAAGACTTCTGCAATCTGAATGAAGGAGAGATGTCCATTCATGAGTATGTGAGGGAGTTCAACCGTCTTGCTCGTTATGCCCAAGATGATATCACCACCGATGCCAGAAAGCAGGCAAGGTTCCGCAAGGGACTTAGCCCCATCCTTCGTCATGATCTCAACCTCCTTGAGTTTGCCACCTTTGAGGATTTAGTCAACAGATCCTTCAGAGCTGAGCATGGCAATGAAGTTTTTGAGAAGTCTCGCAAGCATGCTCCTGAGCTTGCCCCTTCTTCCAGTTTACGCCCTCAGAAGAGTATGATCTGGATTCCTAACAGTTTGATCCAACAAAACAACCCACCGAGGCCATCCCTTGTGCCGCCTCGTCCACCAGCTCCACCAAACAACCCAGCTCCCCGCACTATCTTTGGAGCCTGCTTCAGATGTGGCCAGCCTGGTCACTACTCTCGTGAGTGCCCCGTCAATCAAAATGCTCCACCCCATGCCAAAGGAAACCTCAATGTTCGTGCCAAACCACCTCCGAAGGTTCCCACTGCTAATCCTTCCACTTCCGCAAGTTTTGGACGTGTGAACCAAATCTCAACTGAGGAAACTGATAGTACTTCTGACGTCATTCTTGGTACGCTCCCAGTCAATTTTGTCCCCACTTCTGTTCTTTTCGACCCAGGAGCTTCTCACTCATTCATGTCGGAGAGTTATGCACTTCGACATGAGATATCCTTTGATGAAATGTTCACCCCTATGATCATTCAAACTCCTGGTTCCAAGTGGCAAACTAATAGAGTAAGCCATGGTAATCAGATTGCAATTGAGGGTTTAGTATTCCTTGCTTCACTCATAGCCCTCAAGTCTTCAGACATTGATGTCATCCTTGGTATGGATTGGTTATCAAGACAACATGCTTTTCTTGATTGTAAAGCAAGTCAATTAGACTTACACATCCTTCAGGCCAGACAATAGCTTATTCCTCGCCAAGAACAAGAACCCAGGTGCATCCTTTGAATGTGCTTCCCCTTCCCGACCTTGAAGATGTTCCGGTGGTTCGTGACTTCCCGGATGTCTTTCCTGAAGAGCTGCCGGGAATGCCACCCGACAAATGTGTAGAATTCATAGTAGATCTTATGCCAGGAACCGCACCAATTACTAGACGCCCATAAAAAATGGCCCCACGTGAGTTAGCTGAGCTTAAAATCCAACTTGAAGCTTTGTTGGAAAAAGGCTTCATCCGCCCTAGCTCATCGCCATGGGGTAGCCCCGTTCTGTTCGTAACAAAGAAAGATGGAATAGAAAGGATGTGCGTAGACTATCGCCGGCTAAATCTAGCGATGATAAAGAACAAGTACCCACTGCCCAGGATCAATGATTTTTTATGATCAACTTGCTGGATCCTCTGTCTTCTCCAAGATGGATTTGAGATTAGGTTATCATCAAATCAAAATCCAAAATGAGGACATTCCAAAAACGGCTTTCACTACTCGTTATGGTCTTTACGAGTACACCGTCATGTCCTTTGGTTTAACCAATGCCCCCGCCACTTTCTCACGCATGATGAATTCGATCTTCATGGAGTACCTAGATAAATTTGTTGTAGTTTATCTCGATGACATTCTCATCTACTCGAAGAACGAAGAAGAACATGCCGAACACTTAAGGCTGGTATTGATGAAACTTAGAGAGCATCGCCTGTATGCTAAATCCTCCAAGTGTGAATTTTGGCTACCAGAAGTGACCTACTTAGGCCACGTGATTTCTGAAAAAGGCATTGTTGTGAATCCCGAGAGATTTCAGGCCGGCCTTGACTGGACTCCACCTGAATCGGTTAAGCAAGTTAGGAGTTTTCTTGGCCTAGCCAGCTATGGCCGCCGCTTCGTCGAGAACTTTTCCAAAGTTGCAAAGCCTCTAACTGAACTCCTCAAGAAAGATAAGAAATTCCTATGGACTCCCAAGTGCGAGGAAAGCTTTCAAGAGCTAAAAAGAAGATTGACTTCTGCACCCGTACTTGCGCCTCCAGACACCAAAAAGGATTTCGAGATCTTTTGTGACGCATCACGGCAAGGGTTAGGATGCATACTTCTGCAAGATCGACATGTGGTAGCTTATGCTTCACGCCAGTTGCGTCCACATGAAGAGAACTATCCTACCCATGACCTTGAACTCGCTGCCGTAGTTCATTGCCTAACAACTTGGCGACATTACCTCCTTGGTAATCATTGTGAGATCTATTCCGACCACCAAAGCCTCAAATACATTTTCACCCAGCCAAATCTTAATCTCAGGCAAAGACGCTGGATTGAGTTGATAAAAGATTACGACGTAGGAATTTCTTACACCCCAGGCAAAGCCAATGTCATGGCTGATGCACTAAGTCGTAAGTCGTATTGTAACAACCTCATGTTACAACAGTATCAACCACTTCTTCATGAGGAATTTCGAAAGCTCAATCTTGAGATTGTTCCTCATGGCTATCTTTCTACCTTGGTGGCGAAACCAACTCTTGAGGATCAAATCATAGTTGCCCAAAGGCGTGCACGAGGTGTTCGCCGAATCAAGGAGAACATTGCTAGCGGAGTGGCTAAATGTTTCTCCACAGATAGAAAAGGAACGGTATTCTTTGAAAATCATTTGGTAGTACCTAAGAATAGAGATCTAAGGCAACTCATCCTCAAAGAAGCCCATGACACACCCCTCTCGATTCATCCCGGTAGCACAAAAATGTACTGAGATCTACGCCAGAGATTTTGGTGGACTAGGATGAAGAGAGACATTGCTCGATTTGTTGCCGAATGTGATGTTTGTCGTCGCATTAAGGCAGAACATCAAAGACCTGCTGGTACACTTCAACCTTTGCCTATTCCAGAGTGGAAATGGGACAAGGTCGGTATGGACTTCATCACCGGCTTTCCAAAAACCCAAAAAGGAAACGATGCCATCTTCGTTGTCATAGATAGGCTTTCCAAAGTTGCTCACTTTCTTCCAGTTCGCGAGTCTATAACTGCTAGCCAGTTAGCGGACTTGTACGTCTCTAGAATTGTATCCCTTCACGGTGTTCCTTTGGAAATCAATTCTGATCGTGGTAGCCTTTTCACCTCCAGATTTTGGGGAAGCTTTCAGAATGCTATGGGAACTCATCTCTCCTTTAGTACAGCTTTCCATCCTCAATCTAGTGGCCAAGTCGAAAGGGTTAACCAAATTCTTGAAGACATTCTCAGAGCTTGTGTTATCTCATTCGGAAAGAATTGGGAGAAGTCTCTTCCATTTGCCGAATTTGATTATAACAATAGTTTTCAATCTGGTCTGAACATGGCTCCTTTTGAACTCCTTTATGGACGACGACGTCGAACACCTTTAAACTGGTCAGAAACCGGTGAAAGACAATTCTTTGGATCGGACATGATCATGGAAGCAGAAGAGCAAGTTCGCATTGTTCGTGATCAATTGAAAGCAGCCCAGTCTCGTCAGAAAAGCTACTATGATCGTCATCATAGGCAAGAAAGCTACAATCTGGACGAGAAGGCTTACCTTCGGGTTACTCCTCTGAAGGGAACCCAAAGATTCGGTATCAAAGGCAAGTTGGCCCCACGTTACATCGGACCTTTCCACATTCTTGCTAAACGTGGAGAAGTTGCCTACCAACTTGAACTACCCTCGCACCTTTCCCGAGTACATGATGTATTCCATGTGTCACAACTCAGGCGTTGCTTCAAGGACCCCATCCGCGAAGTCGACCATGAAACGCTTGATCTCCAAGATGGCCTTTCTTATCGAGAGTACCCTGTTCGTATTCTTGATTCCGCAGAGCGTGTCACTCGTCGTCAGAAGATCAGGTTTCTGAAAGTGCAATGGTCACATCACTCCGAGAAAGAAGCTACATGGGAAAGACAAGACCGTCTCCGTGCCGAGTACCCCTCCTTCCTCCCGCAGACTTCTGAATATCGGGACGAGATTCTTTTGAGTGGGGGCGAGTTGTCAGAACCCCAACTTGGGTAAGTGCTAGGGTTTTATTGTGCCTTTGCATCATGCAAAAATTCAAAAGAAAATTCAAAAATGGGGAAAAGAAAAGCCCTGAGAAATTAAATCAAATGGCCAGATCAAAATCTTTTTCCAAAAATCATATGAGTATTTGGAAAATTCCTATAAATGATGCTGATCATTTTAAAAGTGGTTTGGGAGCAATCCCATGCTCATGGAATTTTCTAATTTTCAAACAATGCCTTGGAAAATTAAATACACCCCTATTTGATTTAAAATTCAAATGTTTTGAATTTTAAAGAGTGCCAAATTTTATAAGTGGCTAGCTCTAGCTTTTATGAGGCCATATAAAAAATTATGGCATTTATAAAAATACCTAGCTATTTTATTAGCTAGGTCAACCTATTTACAGAAGAAATAAAAAGAAAAGGAAAGCAGAGACTTACCTAGCGCTTAGGGCACGGCCCACTCCCCTGTCACCTCGGCCCAGCCCACCAGAAGCTTTGTCTTCTACCTCCCCACGTCTCCAAGCAGGTCGCTGGAGGCAGGGAGGCCACGGCGACGACACCGCGACGCCCCGAGGCTCCAGGCCCTTCTAGGCCTCCCCCCTCACCTCTATCTGCTTCGCAAGACTGCCACACACCTTCCTCGCGCCCTAGCTCTCTCCCAGACCCCCCCTCTTTCCTCTCCGACTATGAGAACCAGAGCACCCCGAACCCTAGCGCAGAGCACGAGTCTTCCCCGACGTGGCCACTGGCCAAGCTTGGCAACGCCACCGTGTCCATTCTCTTCCACGACGAAGTTTACCTTGATCCCCCACATCAATTTGACACGAGCCGCACCGGAGCCGTCGTACGCCTCGAGGAGTTGCCGCCGGCCGCCGAGGAGGAAGTCTTCAATTGCGCCGCCACCAAGCTTCCTCCGGCTTCCCCAAGCTCACCATTGCATCCCTCGTGAGCCGCTCGTCGTTTTCCCTCTCTCTGCACCCCTCCCCGTTCTCTCTGCCGCCGATTTCCATGAACAGAGCCACGGCCAGCCGCGGAGCTCGATGCCGGCGTGGCCTGGGGCCTCTCCTCGATGCCTAGGTGGCAACAGTGGGTGCGGGCGAGCGAAAGGATCCCCCCGGTGCTCTCGGTTGTCCTCCCCGAGCCCCCGAGCCAATTCCGGTGAAGCTCCGGCGAGCTCCAGAGGTCGCCGGCGACGCCATGGCCATTAGGGCCTTAAACACTAACTAATCACCCCCTGGGGTCTATAACAGTGGGCCCCAGGCCCTTAACAAATCACTGTTAGTTTAAAACTAACAGGGATTAGCCCCTCTCCCACTGACAGAGTGACCCCACCCGTCAGATCCCCCATGACGCCAGCCATGCATCATGCTGACGCAGTAAACAGAAAAACAGATTTAAAACAATTACAGAAATTCTAGAAAATCAATTAAACTTTAGAAAATCATAACTAATTCATATTAACTCCAAATTGGACAAATAATATGTCTAAAATTATCAGAAAAATACAAGGATTATGAATATGCAACTTGTTTCTATGTTTGACCATTTTAAAATGGGTGAACAGTAGCAAACATGCATATGGATCCTTTTCAAATTCAAATTTGGAGTGAATTTGCAAATGATTTTGCAACACACATCTTTTATATGGATTCATCCACACATCAGAGGCTTTACCTCAACTATACCACATCACTTCATGCTCAACCTTTTCAAATGAACTTTCATGCATTCAAATGCATTTGAAATTCATCGATAAATCAAATGGAGTTTGAATTTGCAACTCAAATGCAATATACTCCTTTTAAATGAAATGCTCAACACATCAGTACCATGAACATCACCATTACAATCTTATTCATGTGATTCTGCATTGTACATTATGTTGATCCTATGATTGTCATGTTGCTGATAGAAGTGGAGCCGGAAACCGAAGCCACCCCCTTCGTTGAAGACACCGTTATCGAAACCTCGTCAGCAAGGCAAGCAAACCCCCATTGATCATGTCTATAAAATCCCCCTTCCCTCTCAATCTCGCTTATGCATGTTTAGGAGATCACCTTGTATCGATTCTACCGCATAGTGGAACCCATATCCTTTGCATGACCTATCATCTTGTCACCGTAGTAAGCAAACCACAATCCTAGCAGATGTAGGAGTTGGTTGATATCATGTGGCCCCTGCAACTGTTACTGCTTATTGCATGCTTAGTGGTACAATGAGGTTGCTTTTGATGTGAGTCGGGATGATGGTGAACATGGTGTTGATGAAAGTGAAACTGTGTTGGTGAATCTACCCTAATACAAGGTGAACGATGAGAGGCTGTGTAGGAGTACACAGTGGGTTGTCCCGTTGAACACCACCTTAAGTCCGAATTCTTGTGTGGTGATCCAAGAAGAAGAGTACAACCACACATTGGGCTCACTGACCCCTCTCATCCTAGTACCTCACCCCGTTCGAACCCCAGAAGTCGCAGTAGTTCGGAGTTTTGGTAGGGCTGTGGCACGGTCTGCGAAGTGGATGAACGGCTTTTCAAGACCGGCTTGGGACCCTGCACACATCGTTTGAGGTTGTACTGGAACCTCGGCCGGACTTCCATACGGATCCCCCTCAGATAGGCGACTCTCTGGACTAGAACGGAGCTGTGGGCGAAGTGTTGTGGTGGCATCCTCGCTGTCACCTCTTGAACGGTGACACGCAAAAGGCGGTAACTGATGACACGTGTGTGTAGCGGTACACCCCTGCAGGGTTAACAAAACTATTCGAATAGCCGCGTCCGCGGTTAAGGACTGATTGGAGAGCTGTGCTCGATTATTAGACAACTTGAACTAGATACTTCTAAAACTCGCAAGATAAGCGTGAGTGCTATGGCGTGCTTTCTCGTGCGGAAGTCGAGGAAGGCACCATAGTGGGGTAATTGGTTGGAGATGTAGTGGACTCGTGTACGCTTCTTACCTCAATTCTGGTACTCGTAGTTCACGACTAGCCAAGTCAAAGCTGGCACTTCTGCTTTTGAACCCCACCTCCCTTTACCTTGATACATGTGCATGAGTAGTGTAGTTCCTATGTAAGTCTTGCTGAGTATGACTTTGTACTCACGTTTGCTTATTCTATGTTTTAGATGAAACCACCGACCCCGATGGTGGCTTCTACCTGAAGTTCGAAGAATGAAGACTCAGACCAAGACCAAGCTAGTGTAGTCCCAGTCAGACGACTGGTTCCCTCGTGGAAGGGCTTGTTTATAGATAAGGCTTCTCTAAGCCATTTGTTAAACTTGTCTGTACTCAGGCCTACTTTGCTTCCGCATGCTTGATGTAATGTTGGATCACAGACTTGTGATCTCTGTGTGCACTCTGTAAGAGTTATCAATAAAGTTGTATACTTTGTAGAGAATTGCAATGATACCTGTTGTTCATACAAGACATGTGTGTTGCGTGTATGTTTAAAACATGCATGTCTTTGTATGGGTTTTCGAGACCTTAGTTGTGATCTGGCTGGCGGTCTTTTATACACCAAGTGGCCCTTAGATGTGCGCAGCTTGGGGCATCGTGATGCGATTGTTCGAGACTCTGTCTCGTGCACACTTTGATGTATGATCGAGCCCGCCCTAAACCCCGACTAAGTGATCGGGCTGCAGTAAGTCTATGTAAGAGTTATGAGATAGTCGATAATATGGTTGAGGCGACTTGTCTGCGAATATGGGAGTTCATCACCCATATCATTAGACTTGTGTGCGGACGATGAGGACCCATCTCAGATGATCATCCGGCCTGGATGGGATGCCCCTCACGTACGATGCTTTCCGAGAATGTTATGTGCTTGGCCTTGTCTGCTTAGACAAGTGGGTATGGTTCTCGGCTCTCCATATGACTATGTCGTAGCGGGACTGGCATACGCTAACCCCGGGTCCCGACATCGTCAGATCTTTCGGGTGTCTCTGTCCCCCAAGGATGATTCTTCTGATGAGTTCTGGGGCACTGCTATTGATCTCTTGGTCTATGCTCATGAGAGGATCAAGATTGACGTTTTGGACTTCATTTTTGAGGAGATAAGGTCTTGTGTGCTCGAGAAGAAGGCTGGTGTTTTTGCTCCATTCATTCAGGCGTTGATGGAGCGCAAGTATCCAGACCGTGACAAGCTTCTGCGACAGTTTCCCGTTGCTTTGCGTGTGTGCAACACGAAGTTCAAGCCTCGGGTCCATCCCGATTTGATTCATTTGACTGGTAAGAAGACTGACGAGGGGGTTACCCAACGACTCCTCTACGTGAGGGTACCTGGTGCGTGTCAAGGCTGGAGGCCCACCAGGGGCCCACTCGTGGACACCGACATGATGGAGTAAGACGTGAAGACGAAGACTTGAGGCGCAAGACAAGGACTCCTACTTGTAGTCGACTATGACTCATGTAAACCCCTACCTGGCTATCTATATAAAGCGAGGCAGGGGCACCTCTCTAGACAGGACACAACCCAACAACACAACCCCCACGCATAGGACTAGACAGATCTCTCTCCACCAAAGCCCCCGCGGCACCTCTGTACATCATCATCAATACAAGATCAGACAAGCAGCATGTAGGGTTTTCCCTCCGGGGGCCTGAAGCTGGGTAAGTCGTGCTCCATGTGTCGCTTGTCCGCCATCCGAGACATCCAATACACAATCTACTCTCCTGGTCTTGCGAGACTTGTCTTGGCCTCCCTTGTAATCGCCTCTCACGCAATAATATCGAGCAAGAAGTGCTTCTACTGTTAGCAGACGAGTATCGTCCAATCTGTTCCTTCTCTATGACTAACACAGGGTCCCTGACCATGGGATTTGCCGAGGCGCCGTCTGTGGGAACTACACAGGCTGGAATCACAATCTCGGCGGTCCCGTCTCCAGCAAGTCACAACTCAAGGGATTCTTCAACAACTACATCAAGATTTACATCAAGCTCACGGAGAAAACAAGAAAATTTTCGAGCGCATCACTCGAAGATCGACATCAACAAAAGCGCTCACGCGCAGGACAGAAAAATGTCTGTGTTAAGGGCACTCGCGACGGCGACTCGGAGCTCATCTTGACGATCCCTTCGGTGAAAAGATGAGAAATCCAGTTTTCGAAAATCTTTGAAAATTTCAGCCAATTCCAACGGCTGGATCTCCCTCGGTGACCCACGCACTGATGCACACTCGGAATCTGACGGGCCTCCGCGCGACTCCAGGACAAACATTCTTGACATTGGCTCGGACATCAACTTGAAGATCCCTCCGGTGAAAGCGTGCGGAATTCAATCCCCCATCAGCATAAAAACTTTCAGAAAATTTGAATGGTTAGATCTCCGTTAGCGGCTCTCACACTGCAACGCGTTTTTGGATCTACGCGAGATCGCGAATTCGGGTTCAATCTTGACCCACAAGGCTTCTACTCCAACTCGACAGGCCATGGATGACTCGCCAAGGTTTCTACATCGACTCGCGCCGCTACAACGACATCACACAACGAGCAATCGAAGGATAACGCCCGGTGCGTTGAGTCCTTTTCGGTCACTCGCCGCACCGTCGACTCCAAGAACACAAATCATCCTGCGCCGAGATCCTTTGTATGGGATCTCCTATATCGAGATCCATCGCGCAGGAATCGCCGCGTCGAGTCCTTTCATCACTCGCCGGATAAATTCATCACGATGACTTCACTGCGCAACTCCGCCGCCTCAACACTCAGGGGCTCGCAGACTCGGGGGCTCGTGGACTCGCGGGCTGAAACGTCGCAGTCGCCATCACATCGACTCCGACCTATACACCGACACCACCCGCCGCATCAAGACCGTCCTCTGCATCGACTTCGTCTCTCCTCGTCGATTGCTCATTTTCGACTACTCGACTGCTCATCTTCGACATCCTCCGACGCGTCGATCCTACAACTAAGTTTTCTTTACACTCTTATGCTATGATTCCAAAACATTTATACATTCTCGATCAGTCGTCAAAGACGACTACACAGTCGCACACAAACATCTGAGGGCTAAAAAATCATCCTTCCGGCTACGCAGTCGTGCAGAAATATCTGAGGGATAAAAAATCATCCTGCCGGCTACGCAGTCGTGCAGAAACATCTGAGGGCTAAAAAATCATCCTGCCAACTACGCGGTCGGGCAGAATCATCTCGAGGGCTTCAAAACTATCCTTTGGATCATGCTCAGTTTTATATGTTGTTTATTCGCGTTCGTCAAAGTAATGAGGCTGGGTACCAAAAGGACGCTCTTGTCTCCGGGTCCAACAAGTCTGGCATCGCATCCCTGTTGCCCGGCAAGAGTATGCTGCCGGAGGGCCTACTCATGAAAAGACACGCATACACCTTATTTGCTGCTACATTATCCACTCGACAAAAGTGCAACATCTGCAAATCATGCACCTTACAATTCTTTTGTATATCGCGCAAGTACATCTTAATACAGTTGCACCATTTCCTCCTTCTCAGCAGATGCTCGGGGGCTGGGCGCCCTCATGACGCGGCGACGTCAACCTCCTCGTCCACGACTGATCCCTACAACAACTCACGCCTACGACACAAGACCCGAGTCTAGCACTTCCTCGGATGAAAATTACTCGACGACGAAGAAGTCTTGAGTCTATGCTCGACTGCAAGCAGTCGAACATAGCCTCGGGGACTACTCCCATCGGGAGCGCTGACGCGCACCCAACGAGCACTACTCGCGCATCCGACAAGAATGAAGGGGTTAGCTTAAAAACAACTTGAGCCTATGCGCGACTCTACGAGTCGCACATAGCCTTGGGGGCTACTCCCATCGAGAGCGCTGGCGCGCACCCGACGACCGCTCGACTGGGCAACTTCTCCCCACCCGACGATGAAACAAGAAGACGAATCGGACTGCAATTTTGATGCTTCATCCAAATACTCCCATCGGGAGCGTACTCACGACATCTTCGACTGCTCATCAGCAAATGATCGACACGCACTACATCGGCTACTGCAGATTTGAGTCCCTGTGCGACTCTTCGAGTCCCCCAGGCACTCGGGGGCTACTGACGAGTGGGTGATGCCCCACAGGCATAAGGGATCGAGATAGTCTTCGAGGGTAAGTTAACCCAATTTATTGATTCGACACACGGGGAGCCAAAGAGTATTTATAAGCTTTGACAGTTGAGTTGTCAATTCAACCGCACCTGAAATATACTTGCTTGCAAAGATAGATAAGTGGTAACGATAATATGATAGTGATAGTGGCAACAACAAAAGTAACAACTAATGACCAGAAGGATTGAAAACACTGTAGGCTAGGGAGATGGATAGTTGGGCGTTGCATGGATGAGAGTGAACATATAATAGATTCCAACACGGGGCAAGGCACACAGAAAAGCAATGATCATCTAGGCAAATATCAAACAGTAGGCATGTATCCCGTAGGTAGTTGTGCGTGCTTGCAATAAGAACTTGCACAACATCTTTTGTCCTACCATCCCGCTACGAACGGGGTGAAAAGGAACTTATGGAGATTAAGGTGCTCCTGTCAAAGAGCACCGGAACAAAGCAATAAACTCAATGGATACATGGAATCCTCAAATTATGGACCATCCCCTTTGGTGTCCCAAGCTGTCACCTTTGGGAGTGCCGGTTCCGGACCATAATAGGTGTATACAACTCAAAGATAGGATCTAGAACACAAATATATTCATGAAAACACATAGGATTCAGATCTGAAAACATGGCACTCGGGCCCAAAGTGACTAGCATTAAGAATAACAAGTTGTAGCAAAGATGATAAACACCAAAGTAGATGATAGGCAACATGCCCCCAACAATCTGATGAACTATTACATGATTAAACTCATCCAATTCCTACCATCCCCTTTGCCTACAGCAGGGAATTAATCACACATACGAAGAGAAGTCATGGAAGATGGATGGAGTAGTGATGGCGATGGCGATGGCGACGATCTCCCCTCTCTGGAGGCCAAATCAGCCTCCAGATTAGCCCTCCCGAAGAAGAACAGAGGGTGGCGGCGGCTCCGCGACGGACACTGGGAAAACGACTTCTGTTCTGGGGTTTTCTCGTCACGGGGATAAATAGGAATCTCGGTAGGGCACCAGAGGAGGGGGAGGCGCCCAGGCGGCCAGAGGGCGCGGCCCCACCCCTGGCCGCGCCAGGGGGGCGCCTGGGGCCCCCAGGACTCCCCTCTGGTCCCACTTCTGGCTTCTGGCTCCTTTGGGTGCGTGGATTTTCTGGTATTTTTCTGAGAATTTTCTGGGACGTCTAAAAATCCAATTTCATGCGCACAAATAAACCATACAGGCAGCTCTGCTGAAAACAGCGTTAGTCCGGGTTAGTTTCGTCCAAATCATGCAAGAATGAGGGCAAAACAATAGCAAAAGTGTTTGGAAAAGTAGATACGTTTGAGACGTATCAACTCCCCCAAGCTTAGCATATTGATTTTCCTCAAGCAATTCAGTTCAACGAACTGGACGCGACAAAGAAAACTTTGACAAACTCTTTTGCTTCATTAGATGTATATAAGCATGTACTATGAAAAGAGTTTAGAAAGTATTGAAACAGTGCTATAAGGACAATGCACGAAGCAATTCTTCTTTCATGTGATCAGTCACAAACAACTAAAAGTAAATAATAAGCTACTGAAAATCAAGACAGGATCACAATGCACATAGCTTGAACATACTTGAGTGGCATTTCGCTAGCCTCCATGAGTGAAGCAAAACATAAATGCAGAAACTCCTCCGGAGTTTTAAAGGTGACTAGAACTCAGTATTTCAGACTAGTAATAACACAAGCATGCAGAAGACAATGTAATACTTTGGGACAATGCATGTTACACTAAGAATGAAAATTATGCTCTCATAGTTGGTGCTTTTGATGGCAAGGTTGAAAACCCGTGAAAGGAAGCAAAGACTAAACATGTGCCAGAGCTCTTGGTTTTGAAAACAGAGATAAAACTCTTTTGAGAAGTGCAACTTTCCAGTCAACGGTGAACGGTAAAGGTCTCTCAATATCTCTCATGCCAACCATATATAATGCCTTTTGCTTACACATATTCCCTTATCCATAAATCCTTTGATGGTCTACGGAACCTTTTATTTTGCCTCAAGGATGGAAGGAGGGTATCGTTCCACCTAACATAAGCAGCATTTGGTCCATTTCACTCCATCATCAAGTATGGGGGAGGTGTAACTCTCATATATTTTTTCTTTTTCTGTTTTGACTAGTTAAAACTTCCGTCAAAATATTTTTGGCATGAAAGATACTGATCTCCCCTCACCGTACCATGAGCTTGTACGGTTACAAAAAGGGAAACTTTTGAATAAATTTCGAGATGGTACAAGAAAGTCTAAGTTAGGAGTGGCCGGTAAATACCACATATAGGTAGGTATGGTGGACTCAAATGGAACAACTGGGTTTGAAAATGAGTTTGGAAGCACAAGAAGAAATACGCTTGGTGCGAGCGAAGGCTAGCAAAAGACTGGGAAGCGACCAACTAGAGAGCAATAACTGTCATAATCATGCAGAGCGACAAAGCAACATTGAATCGGGCATGAAAGTGATATAACTATTCTGAAACAAAAAGATCATCAAGGCAAAAGTAGACTTTATAGTCATCAGCATGTGTGAACATGTGCCAAGTCAATCCAAAAATTCTCCGAAGGGAAATAGCACTTCAGTATGCCAAACCATGAACAATGCAATGCATGTAAATCATTTCAACAACACATTATGTACTCTAGCTATTTGAGACTAGCCACAAGGAAAGCATGAACACTGGGAAAACATTGTAAACATAGCACTATGTCGCTACAAGCTGGTCTCTAGATCATAAGTACAGGCATATGTACAAAAGTAGAAACAAGAAGAATTCATACCGGTTTTCCTTGTTGCTTCCCTTTCGTTGATCTTCGTCATTACTGCCTTGTCACTTGCACGATCGAACGTGGGAAATATTATCAAATGCCATCACGGACTCGAGCTGATCTTCTGAAAACAAAGCAAACTAAAGAGAGAAAGGAAATCTTTTTGGGTTTTTTAAAGGTTAAAAGAGAGCAAAAGAAAAGAGAAAATCTTTTTGTTGTTTTTGCAAAAAAAGAAAGAAAGAAAAACGGGCAAAAACTTCGAAAAGATCAAAGCGAATAAAATGGATAATACAATGGAAAAGTGAGAAGGCCACGTACTCCCCCAATCTTAGGATTTTGGCCTAAGTTGGTAGTAGCTAATGTCCCCAGGAGCCTCCTGCTCCAGGGTAGTACGGGTGAGTCCAAGGGTCGTATGAGGCTTCCGGTGCGTACAACGAAGTCCTCGGATCCGCCCACGAAGAAGGATCTGCGCTCCAAGCAGAGGAAGACCCTTCACCAAACTGGGTGACGGTCTCTCCCTGGTAAGCTGGGAACTCACCATGCTCCTCCTCGCCGGGCACAACCCCCTCCATGGGGTTATGAAACTGATGCTGGACCACGAACTCATCGAACTGGATAACATCAAAGGACCATCCGTTCCTGCGAGAAAAATCAAACAAAAGAGGTGCAGGTAGACGGATCTTGCCTTCCGTGGTGGCTCCGAAACGCAAGATATAATCAAGGTTACCAAACTCGGAAGTCATGGTAACAAACTTATGCCTTTTCATAGCAGCAAGGTCAAAACTTAAATAATTAAAAGGCTTATCATCGGGGTGTGGGGTGCCATTAAGAGACTCTAGGATAAGTGTGGCGTAAACGCCACCAAATAAATCTCCCTTGTTACCGTTCATAGCAAGGCGTCGAGCAATTAAGGCACCCACATTATAATCAAACCTCCCTGAAAGGGCGGTTGCCAAGATAGGAATATCCGGCGCAGATATGTTGCTCGTGTTGTCACGAGCTAACACCCCTCTAGCAATATAGTACGCAAAATACCTGAGGTGTGGGAATAAGATGCTGGAGATCTTTGACCGATGAATATCCGTTGTATCCATGCTACAGAGAGAGTTGAATACGGTTCTCAGTTCGGAGGGCTGAGAGCTCATCTTCGCCGTCAGTCCCACGTTCGGCACACCTATTATTTCACAAAACTTTTCCAAAGGCATGGTCAAAAGATCATTGTAAATTTTAAAATCAACAGAACCAGCAACAAGGTTATATCTAAAACTGTTAATGAAACAGGAGGTGAGTTTTTGATACTGAGCAACACGGCATGTTGCGAGCCGCGTCAGACCTGCATTAGCACAAAGATTATAGAACTCCTCCTTAATTCCTGCAGCTTCAAGGAATTCATCGCATGGAAAAGTCATCGCACGTGTTGGATTTGTGTCCTCAAACAACTCTAAGGGCACATGATCTTCGTTGTAGCTCACCCTAGCAGTCGAGGGTGAAGCTGCAGCTCTTGTAACTCGATCGGAGCGCTCGGGCCTTTTCTTCCCAAGCCACCCCTTTGCTCTTCCTAGCAAACTCATTTCTGAAATTTTTGACAATTTACAAAAACAAGGATTTAAACAAAATGAGTTAAGGCAAACTACTCAACTCACTTACATAAGGCATAAACTTGCATCAAAACTTGGAAAACAAAATTCTACACATGCAAGCAAGCTCACATAAACAGCACCAAGAGCTACTAAATACTCACAAATGAAGCCACCAATCAAAAATCTAATTGGAGGGTCGAAGGAGTTACTTACCAGGAGTATTTGCTCAAAATTTCAGCTTGAATGGTGGGCTGTAGAGAGAGATCAAAAATTTCCTCCAAGAACAGCAAGAACGCAAGAACAAAGTTCAGAACTCGTGTTTTTGGAGAGAGAAGAAGGAGGAGGAAGAAGACATACCTGGAAGTGGGGCCTGTGGGGCCCAGGCGCCCTATGGGCGCAGCCAGGGGGCAGGCCGCGCCAGCTGGCCGCCTGGGCCACTGGTGGCCCCCCTTGGTCAGCCCCAGGTGCCTCTGGGTCACTCCCGGCATGGAAATTTTTATTTTTATTTTTCTGGAATTTTTCAGAAAACTTCACTGTTGAAAATTTCTCGGAGTTCAAAAAGCTGCAAAACTTTCTGAAAACTTAAAGCGGTGATTAGTATTGTGAAGCTTCAAAAACACAAAAACTTGGTACAGAAAAAAGAATGAAAGCTAAAGCAAATGAAAACATAACAAGCTTAACTTTTTACCTATATAAAACAAGCTCACTAGTGAGGTTGATCAAGTCTTACCAACAAACCGGCGATATATAGAACAAGAAGTCTCCCCTCTTATGAAGTGATCATTGCACCTTTACTTTAATGGACATTGTCCCCACCATAATGGTTTTGTATTTGTGGTGCACATGTAGTGGACAGTCCCATTCTCCAATCTTCACGGTCTCGATATTCTCTATAGAGTTAAGGTCATGCCTCTTGTCGATCTTCTTTGGAAAATACAGCGTGTGTTCTTTATCATCAACGTTGAAAGTGACGTTTCCTTTATTGCAATCAATGATAGCGCTTGTGGTGTTAAGAAAAGGTCTACCAAGAATAATGGACATGCTCCCATCCTCGGGCATGTCAAGCACAACAAAATCTGTAAGGATCAAACAATTAGCAACTTCAACGGGTACATCCTCACAAATACCTATTGGGACAGTTGTTGATTTGTCATCCATCTGAAGGGAGATATCTGTAGGGATTAGTTTCTCTAAACAAAGCCTTTTGTAAAGAGAAAAAGCCATAACACTCACTCCTGCACCAAGATCACATAAAGCAGTTCTGACGTAATTATTCTTTATGGAGCAAGGAATGGTGGGTATACCTGGGTCACCGAGCTTCTTAGGAATCTTGCCACTGAAAGATTAGTTAGCAAGCATAGTAGATATTGCCTCATTAGGAACTTTTCTTTTATTAGTAACAATATCTTTCATATATTTCGAATAGGGAGGTAACTTAATAGCATCAGTCAAAGGAATTTGAAGAAAAAGAGGCTTCATCCATTCACAAAATTTATTATAATGCTCTTCTTCTTTGGATTTGAGGGACTTACCTGGAAAGGGCATGGGTTTCTGTATCCATGGTTCTCTTTCCTTCCCATGTATTCTTGCGATGAAGTCTTCTTTAGAGTACCTCTTGCGTTTATCGGGTGCAACTTCTTCTCTTACCTTGAGAGAATCATCCTTCTCTACGTCCTTTTCTTCAGACTCGGCACCGTCTTCTGTTTCAGCATCGGAGGTAGATATGTTGTTAGGATCAACAGCTGGCTTTTCACTTGTAATAGGATCATCGGGATTGTCAGCCTCCTTGTGTTTCTTCTTCTTCTTTTTCTTCGGAGAGCTAACAGTCTCGTCTTCTTCTTGTACATGAGAATCTTGCTCGATCCTCTTTGGATGCCCTTCAGGATAGAGTGGGTCCTGGGTGTGTGTTCCACCCCTAGTTTTAATTCCATAAGATTGTATGTCCTGTTTGGCATTATTAGCCAGAAAATATTTTTGCACATTAGAAATTTGTTCAAGCTGAGTTTGAACCATACGAAAATGCTTAACAAGACATTTAACATCATTAACTGTTCTTTCTAGAATATCACACAAACTTTTGATAGCAAGAGAATTATCATGCAGCTGACTTTGTAATCTCCTATTAAAATGGTCTTGCTTAACAATAAAATTATCAAGCTTATCTAAACATTGGTCGGGAGGCTTACCTTTAGGGATGTCACTTTCAGTAAAGTCTAATAGAGAGTGTACCTCTACCAAGGGAGGGTGAGTAGTGGGCTCACACAACTTCTCAATAGGCGGTAAATTCTTCACGTCCTCGGCTTTAATACCTCTCTCCTTTATAGACTTCTTTGCTTCTTGCATATCTTCGGGGTTTAGAACAAGCATGCCCCTCTTTTTTGGTGGTAGAAGTGGCTTAGGAACGGACCAATCTTCATGGTTCTTGGCAATTTTGCACATTAGTTCTTCTGCATCGTCCGGCGTTCTTTCCCTGAAAACACAACTAGCACAACTATCCAGATAGGATCTGGATTCATCGGTTAAACCAGCGTAAAATATATCAAGAAGTTCATTCTTGGGGACTCCATGTCCCGGCATAACCTTAAGTAAATCACAAAACCTCCCCCAAGCTTTAGGGAGGTGCTCATCCTTCAATTGTTTAAAGTTATAGATTCTTTGCAAAGCAGCATGTTGCATATGAGCTGGAAAATATTTATCAACAAATAATTGGACTAAGTCCTGGGGACTCTTAACGGAACCATAGGGTAGTGCATCATACCATGTTTTAGCGTCTTCCTTCAAAGAAAAAGGAAAAAGCTTGGCCACATAGAAGTTTCATATCTTCTGATCAGTAGTGAATAGGTTTCCTAGCTCTGCGAGCTTGGTCAAGTGTGCTATAGCATCATCATTTTCTCTGTCATAAAAGGGGTCAGCCTCGACTGTAGATATAAGTGAAAGATCAACAGAGAAATCATAATCAGGATCAGTGATGCATATAGGAGACGTGGCAAATAGAGGATCAGGAATATCTTTGTTCTTCATGGAGTGCCTTTTGAGCAACTCCTTAACAGCACCAGGGTCAGAGTCGACACACTCTCTGAGTTCCCTGCGAAAATCATCATCAAGAGTAACATAATCATCATCAAGGATTCTCTCCTTGAGTTCATCTAAGCTCGGGTAACCAAAGGTTTTGCAGGTAGGAATATAGGTAGCAGGGGTCTCGGTCTTGGATTTTGCTGCAGCCTTAGCAGTCTGAGTTTCAATATAGTGACCAAGAAAAGTAGCATCATCAATAGTAGTGGAAGCATCATCGAAAGTATCGGACATAGTGACAGACTCAATAGAAGCATCATGTAGTGGTGGTGAAGTAAACTTACTCATAACAGAAGGTGAATCAAGTGTAGCACTAGTGTTCAGAATAGTACCTTTTCTTGTACGGGATGGTAAGATCAGAACCTTGGGGTCTCCTATCTTAACCATAGCGGATGATGTGCAGCAGGCAGGATACTTCAAGTAGACTTGCAAATATTGCTATGCTCCCCGGCAACGGCGCCAGAAAACGCTGCTTGATGCCCCACAGGCGTAAGGGATCGAGATAGTCTTCGCGGGTAAGTTAACCCAATTTATTGATTCGACACACGGGGAGCCAAAGAGTATTTATAAGCTTTGACAGTTGAGTTGTCATATCAACCGCACCTGAAATATACTTGCTTGCAACGATAGATAAGTGGTAACAATAATATGATAGTGATAGTGGCAACAGCAAAAGTAACAACAAAAGTAACAACTAATGACCAGCAGGATTGAAAACACTGTAGGCTAGGGAGATGGATGGTTGGGTGCTGCATGGATGAGACTGAACATATAATAGATTCCAACACGGGGCAAGGCACACAGAAAAGCAATGATCATCTAGGAAAATATCAAACAGTAGGCATGTATCCCGTAGGTAGTTGTGCGTGCTTGCAATAAGAACTTGCACAACATCTTTTGTCCTACCATCCCGCTACGAACGGGGCCAAAAGGAACTTATGGAGATTAAGGTGCTCCTGTCAAAGAGCACCGGAACAAAGCAATAAACTCAATGGATATATGGAATCCTCAAATTATGGACCATCCCCTTTGGTGTCCCAAGCTTCCACCTTTGGGATCGCCGGTACCGGACCATAATAGGTGCATACAACTCATAGATAGTATCTAGAACACAAATGTATTCATGAAAACACATAGGGTTCAGATCTGAAAACATGGCACTCGGGCCCAAAGTGACAAGCATTAAGAACAACAAGTTGTAGCAAAGATGATAAACACCAAAGTAGATGATAGGCAACATGCCCCCAACAATCTGACGAACTATTACATGATTAAACTCATCCAATCCCTACCATCCCCTTTGCCTACAGCAGGGAATTACTCACACATATGAAGAGAAGTCATGGAGGATGGATGGAGTGGTGATGGCGATGGCGATGGCGACGATCTCCCCTCTCCGGAGG
Organism: Bromus sterilis; assembly: GCA_950022295.1. Classification (NCBI taxonomy): domain Eukaryota; kingdom Viridiplantae; phylum Streptophyta; class Magnoliopsida; order Poales; family Poaceae; genus Bromus; species Bromus sterilis. The sequence continues at coordinate 22,079,841 of OX465596.1, read as the reverse complement.
CCAAATCAGCCACCAGATTAGCCCTCCCGAAGAAGAACAGAGGGTGGCGGCGGCTCCACGACGGAAACTAGGAAAACGACTTCTGTTCTGGGGTTTTCTCGTCACGGGGATAAATAGGAGTCTCGGTAGGGCACCAGAGGAGGGGGGAGGCGCCCAGGCGGCCAGAGGGCGCGGCCCCACCCCTGGCCGCGCAAGGGGGGCGCCTGGGGCCCCCAGGACTCCCCTCTGGCCCCACTTCTGGCTTCTGGCTCCTTCGGGTGCATGGATTTTCTGGTATTTTTCTGGGAATTTTCTGGGACGTCTAAAAATCCAATTTCCTGCGCACAAATAAACCATACAGGCAGCTCTGCTGAAAACAGCGTTAGTCCGGGTTAGTTTCGTCCAAATCATGCAAGAATGAGGGCAAAACAATAGCAAAAGTGTTTGGCAAAGTAGATACGTTTGAGACGTATCAGGGGGTGACCCCACGACTCCTCTACGTGAGGGTACCTGGTGCGTGTCATGGCTGGTGGCCCACCAGGGGCCCACTCGTGGACACCGACATGATGGAGTAAGACGTGAAGACGAAGACTTGAAGCGCAAGACAAGGACTCCTACTTGTAGTCGACTAGGACTCATGTAAACCCCTACCTGGCTATCTATATAAAGCGAGGCAGGGGCACCTCTCTAGACAGGACACAACCCAACATCACAACCCCCACGCATAGGACTAGACAGATCTCTCTCCACCAAAGCCCCCGCGGCACCTTTGTACATCATCATCAATACAAGATCAGACAAGCAGCATGTAGGTTTTTCCCTCCGGGGGCCTGAAGCTGGGTAAATCGTGCCCCATGTGTCGCTTGTCCGACGTCTAGATCAATCCAATACAAAATCTACTCTCCTGGTCTTGCTACTTGCGTTGGCCTCCCTTGTAATAGCCCCCTCACGCAATAATATCGAGCAGGAAGTGCTTCTCCTGTTAATCGACGAGTATCGTCCAACCTGTTCCTTCTCTATGACTAACCCATGGTTCGTGACCATGGGATTTGCCGAGGCTGATCCTCGTCAAAGCCCAAGGCCAAGCCTGCTCCCTTGTCTGCTGCTGCTGGTGCTTCCTCCTCTCGAGGCGCACCTGAGGTGGATCCTGCAGATCTTGCTCGCACGGTGATGTCTTCTCCTTCCTTCTCAAAGAAGGAGAGAAAATGTTCTTCCAGGGATTCAACAATCTTTTCAAGATGTGTCGATCCACCTCTCAGAGTCAGGTGCGGGAACTGAACTACCGCAAGAAGGTTCTTCGTGAGCAGAAGGCTGCCAGGGCTCTTGAGTCAGGCGAGCCTCAGCCTGCCGGGTCTGAGGATTGTGACAGCGTGGCGACTGACTATCCCAACCCATGTATGGCCTATGTTCCTGAGAATGAGGATTACGATGCTGCCAACAGCCCTCCCCTAGTCTAGATCTTCCGGTAGCATCGCGCTTTCCCCTTTTTGGTGTCTTGATGCCAAAGGGGGAGAAGTGTTCTAGTAGGATTGAGACTGTGCTTGGTGTGTTTTTATTATGTCGTACTTCTTGTGTTGAACATTGGTGTGATATGTGTTTCTAGTGTCTTTGTGAGACTGCCTTGTTTACGTTTACATGCTTGTCATGTAGTTTTTTTTATTGCATCTCACTAAGTTTTATTTGTCTCTCACACCTCTAGTTTGTGACCCCTTGCACTGTTGATTATTTCTACTTGTCACAAACTAGTTTGTGCAACTACTTTTCTTCACTCTCATTCACATAGTTGCACCTTTGTTATTAATTTATGGGGATACTCCTTGTGTGTGGAATGGCTCTGGCACATATTTTTAAATATGCACACAACAAGGGGGAGCTCAATAGATTAATAAATTGTCATGGCTTTAATGTTCTTTATCGCTTTATAGTTATTTTTGCCATGTGTAAGTCGTATTGTCATCAATGCACCAAAAAGGGGGAGATTGAAAGTGCAATTGCCCCTGATTGCGGTTTTGGTATTGATCACAATACGATTTTAGAGGACTAATGTCAGCTATCTAGTTTATCTCGGGACATTAGGTTCTCGGTGGCGTCTACGGACGCTGGTGACCCCACTCTATCCAAAAAGTAAAAGACGGCATTCTTCGAACTCATAAGATTTTTTCAGTTACTTTTGAGTCATAGGAAGTGTCGCACTATCAAGAGGGGTCACGGTGATTAGGGTTAACAGGGGTTGTTGCGGGTTCGTCGATGTCCGGTTCGAGGGTCAGAAAGGGAGAGGTCCCAATCCTCTCTGACCACCCCGGGTGCCCGGGGTCCTAGACCCCCGGGTGCCCGGGCCTCCCGTTTTCTTCTCTGACCATCCCGGGTGCTCGGAGTCCTGGACCCCCGGGTGCCTGGGCCTCCGGTTTTCTTCTCTGACCATCACGTGTGCCCGGGGTCCTGGACCCCCGGGTGCCCGGTCTCCTGTGGTTCTTGGCCAGCTAGCCTCTGACCACTCCGGGTGCCCGGGGTCCCCCGTGGGCAACGGCTAGATCTGTGGAGGGGAGTATAAATACCCCCCCCCCTTCTTCCTCCTTGGAGCCTAATCTGCCCCCAAGCTCCTCCACCATTTCTAAACCTAAAATCTTGGGTCACTCCTTCCCCCACCAACCAAACACTCCAATACTTTGGGGTTTGAAGGAGATTCACCCAATCTACACTTCCACCAAACCGTTTTATGTTCCCCTCAAGATTTCTTCACCGTTGACTTGTTACTCTTGGAGCTTTGGCTCCTAGGCGGCTAGGTGTCCGTCCTGGAAGCTTCCTTGCTTGTGGTGTGCTCCGGGAAGTTTGTAAAGGTGTGGTGGTCTCCTTCAAGACCAAACTCTAGTGATTCGAGGTTCATCCATTGTTGGTAGCGCTCTCAAGGATTGAGCACCGCTCCAACGGAGATTAGCACTCCCTCAAAAGAGTGTGAACTTCGGTCAACCAAATCTCCACGTCTCCGTGTCACTTGTGGTTTATCCTTTCCGCGCCCTTTACTTGTTCTAGCTTCATATGCTTGTTGGCTTGCAATTGTATTTGTTGGTTAGCATTTGATTTTAGCTTGCTTGCCACATAAGGTTATTCATCTAGAGCACATCTAGAGAATCTTATTTATCTGCTTGACTCTAAAAGTTGGTAATTTAAGTTAAATTTGTTAGTCACCTATTCACCCCCCTCTAGTTGACCATATCGATCCTTTCAGAAGGCCTTAACTTCAAGAAGGTGGTTGACTCATTGCAAGCGTTGGCTGACCAAGAAGACTAGCTTTGGGATCAAATTAAGATTTGTATGAATTTTTCAAAAGTTTGTACAAATATTAAATTTTAAATTAATTTCGAGTTGTTTGATGCATTTGGATTGAATTACGGTATAATGATTCGTACAAATTTTGTTTTAATGTGTACAAATTAGATTTTTAAGTTAGTTTGGAGTTATTTGCACGTTATATGACTACAAGCGAAGGAGATAGATAGTTTGAACAAAAGAAGACTAATAATTTCAAACATGTATCTAGAATTACTGAAAAATACAAACAAAATAGTGAAAATAACCTCGTGAGGAGCCCAACCACAATCGTTGTATACCAAACGAAATACTAGTTCCCAACCATGGGTGGAGAGGTGGAGTGAAATTCAATACAAAAATAAAAAGGCTTTTATTGAGTCATTCAAAATATAGAAGGTTTTTGTATTATTTATTTTGACCCATTGTATCATTTCCTTTTCTATTTCTATAGAATGTTTTTGTACATGTGTCTTTAGTTGCTCTTAAGCAACCAGAAATGTAAACCAACCCACCTGAAACACTCTAGGACAATGGCCCAATGGGGTCCTAAATCAAACGAATCACACCGTAGAACCAACTTCTCGCGGGTCACGCTAAGATCCAACGGCTACCATTCGACGCAAAGTTACATCCAACGGCCACAACTGTGTGCTAGGGTTACAAAAGATTCTGCTACATTTTGAGGCGGTCAATGGAGTTATCCAGGGTTTAACCAACATTAAAGTAATGCAGTTTGCATGAACTGCATCCAGTTGTTTTCATAATCATCTCAAATTTTACCACATACTATGTGAGTAAAATAATGACAACATGACAAGTCTCATCCTTTTTAGAGGTCATTTGAATTATTTCTCAATTTTAGATAATTTTACTAAAAAATAATCATTAAATGCATTAAAAATTATCAAATGAAGTAAAAAATGTTTGAAATTTTAGGATGTGACTATCAATGCTTCATGTTGAACACATAAAAATTTTAGAGTTGAAAGAGTTTTTTTAAAATGAGTTATCTTTGTAATCTGGTTTTTTAATCAAAACATTGATACTTCAAAATGAATGGTTCAGTTTTTACATGAAGTGCATCAAGATTTTTCATAATCCTCTCAAATATTTACCACATACTATATGGGTGAAATAATGACAACATATCAAATCTCATCCTTTTTAGAGGTTATTTGAATTGATCTTCAATTTTAGGGTCATTTTGCTAAAAAATTAATCATTGAAAGCATTAAAATTATCAAATAAAGTAAAACATGTTTGAAATTTTAGTATGTGACTATGAATGCCTCATGTTGAACACATACTTTTTTTGGAGTTAAAAGGTTAAAAAGAAACTTATCTTTGTAATCTGGTTGTTTTCGATCGAAACCCTGTCAATGTAATGGTTCAGTTTGTACACGAAGTGCATCTAGTTTTTTGCACAATCTTATTAAATTTATTCTATGTGGGTGGAATGATAAAAACATGTCAAATCTCATCGTTTTTATAGGTAATTTGAATTGATTTTCAATTTTAGGGTCATTTTTCTCAAACATAATTCTTTAAATGGATTAAAATTATCAGATGAAGTTAGAAATGTATGAAATTTTAGGATGTGACTATAAATGCTTCATGTTGAACACATCAAAAGTTTAGAGTTGAAATGTTTTGAAAAAAATAAGTTATCTTTGTAATTTGGTTGTTTTCGATCGAGACCCTGATACCTTGAGATGAATGATCTAGTTTGTACAAGCTTTTTCATAATTTGATTAATTTTTTATCATGTACTATGTGGGTGAAATGATTTCACCTTGCCAAGCCTCATCCTTTTTGAAGGTCATATGAATTGATTTTCAATTTAAGGATCATTTTCCTCAAAAATAAAATATTAAATGCATTAAAATTATTTAACAACTATTACACTCACATGTACTTAAGGACACTCCACTTAACGTACAGTGCTACATATACAATAATCAATAAGAAGTCTTTGAGGAAAGCATTGTTTATGATCTTCATGATAGAACATCTTCAATGAACTGGAAAAACCCTTAAGTGTCTTCATACAAAATGAGCAACATGATGTTTCTCATTTTCAGTTGTGAACGAATTATCATCACAACGTTCCATTTATGAATGTGAACTATTCCATTTGTAGGAAAAGGTAGTATGTTGGCATCACCCTCATGTTTTGACCAATAGGTAGTGTTATTGCACCATTAGAGGGCAACAATTCAGGAACAACTAAAGGGGGCAATACGTGTTGCAAGACCAATAAAAAATTACATTATTGTATGAACGTATAGTTTACGAAAGGATATATAACATAAAAGATTATGTGCCATGATTTTTTATTGGTATAATTCATTTTGTTCAATGTATGCACGAGTGACACACATGATCCCAACACGGAAACGCTTAATAAGCATATGAATTATTCCAACAAATTCTATGAGAGGCTCCAATTTTGCCAGTGAAATTTGGATTAAGACTAATCTTTAGATCTTTAACTATATGTTCAACAAAGTCTGCATAAAAATAACATTCTTGTAAGTAATTATTATAAATATGTTCCTTAAAATATTTCGTAAGCCAGATACTAACTTTGATTGCCAGTCCATCGACGGATCTAGTTTGGTACATGTATGATAAGACCAGGTTGGCTTATATCCACTGATACTTCGTGTCAACTTTAGCATATAACGTGTAGCAAACTTTCTCCACATGCCCTTTTCAAAGAAGTAGTGAATTTTATCATCAGTATTAACCGAACTTTAAACTTATATCAATGGTTAGTTTGTAATGTAACCTTAATTGAATCTTCAATAAAATAGAAAATTTATGTATCAGAGTTGTTGTTGCAAAGCAATGGATGATCTGTGGGAAATATAAAGTGGGGATGAGCAACGAAATCACTGAATTTGAACAAAATTTCGCATAAGTGATAACCATGCTTGATTTACACCCGGTTAAGAGGGATGTACAAGAACATACTATGCGCTTCAAGAACACATCTTGAATATTGATTTTAAACAACCCCGTGTGCGGCCAAGGACGCACAGTCTTCCCTTGTGATGACACTTTGGGCAGTGAAATTGAAACCTCGAATAAGATTTAAGAAAAACGCATCCACATCGATTTCATTTTAGAGAATTTTCACCTTGGTACAGTGATTGATTTGACCTACAAGATGTGGCTGAAGTTCCCACTAAACCTTCATCTCCGCTAAAAACCCCTAAATCTAGTGTGTAGGCGGGCACTATGACGACGACGACGACTGTATGGAGGAACGACTCGGGCACGACGACGGCAACTGGGTGGGGAACGGATGTGTACGAACTGTTCGAAATGGGGTGAGAGAGAGAGAGAGAGAGAAAAACAACAATGAACTAGGCCCCGCCTGTCATATGCTGTTTCGGCCCTACGCTTGAAAAGTTGCCTCGACCCCGCCTGTCATAAGATGCCTCAACTCCACCTGTCGGGATATAACGCGCGGTAACGGTCAAAGGCTTTGAATGGACGACAGTGCTTTGATGGGTCTCGTGTGAGAAAAGTTAGTTGGGTTAGGCAAAAACGATTACAACTAAGCAATGATGGGCACATGAATAGAAAACCATTAAGTTTTAGGGTGTACCAAGTGTCTACCGGCTCGCTGGTCGGTGGATGACATAGTTTTAACCATTGGATCGTACAAGACACATTGTTGAAAGAACCAACCTGTGGTGAAAATGATTAGAAAGATTGTGGTATCCCTAATACATCAAAGATCGATCCTAAAAAAATACATCAAAGATAAAACCTTAGGTTTAACGTTTTGGTGTTTCATTAAAAGTGAATATTCTTGTAATGGGAGAAGATGTTCCCGTTGACATCGAGGTGTTTATGATGACTTCGTTAAATCTCAATACTCGCTGAATTAAGAACAATCTCTAACTTACACACCTATTGATTTGTTCCCTCTTCCATCTTCAAACAAAGTGGACTTTGATCCTAAGCGTCATGTCTGAACCAGAAGATCTTGTTGGGTTGCATTTACGTAACGATAGATTTCTTGAATTACACAAGTCTAAGCTAATGACATGAGTTGATGGTCCCTTTAAGGTTTTGGATTAATAAATGATAATACATATAAAGATTTCGGGGTTAGTTCTATATTTACCTGTCGGGACCCGGAATATGCGTATGTAATTCCAGTCACAACTCAATCACATGGAGAGCCGAGAGTCGTACCCACTTGTCTAAGCAGACAATGTCAAGCACATAACACTCTTGGAAAGCATCGTACGTGAGGGGCATCTCATCCAGGCCGAATGATCAACTGAGATGGGTCCTCATCGCCCGCTCACAAGTCTAAATGATTATGGGTGGTGAAATCCCATACTCATAGACAAGTCGCCTCAACCATGTTATCGATTGAATCATAAACCATACATAAACAAACTCCAGCCCGATCACTTAGTCGGGGTCTAGGGCGGGCTCGATCATACAACAAAGTGTGCACGTGACAGAGTCACGAGCAATCGCATCGCGATGCCCCAAGCTGCGCATATCTAAGGGCCACTTGGTGTATAAAAGACCGCCAGCCAGATCACAACTAAGGTCTCGAAAACCCATACCAAGACATGCATGTTATAATCATACACGCAACACACATGTCTAATATGAACAGCAGGTATCATCACATAACTCTACAAAGTACATTCTTTATTGACTTACACATAGAGCATACAAAGATCACATGTCTGTGATCAACATTACATCATACAACGGAAGCAAATTAGGTATGAGTACAGACAAGCTTAACAAATGGCTTAGAGAAGCCTTGTTTAACAAACATGCCCTTCCACGAGGGACCAGACTGTTGTCTGAGACTATACTAACTTAGTCAACGTCGAGCTTCAGGAAGGTGACTCCATCGGGGTCTGGGTTTCCATCTAAAACATAGAATAAGAAAACGTGAGTACAAAGTCGTACTCAGCAAGACTTACATCAGAACTACACTACTCATGCTCAAGTTTCAAGGTAAAGGGAGGTGGGGTTTCAAAGTGCAGAAGTGCCAGCTTTGACTTGGCTAGTCCTGAACTACGAGTACCAGACTTGAGGTAAAAAGCGTACACGAGTCCACTACCAAGTCTCCAACCAATACACCACTATGGATACTTCCTCGACTTTCCCACGAGAAAGCACACCATAGCACTCACACTTATCTTGCGAGTTTTAGAGTATCCATTCAAGTTGTCTATGATCAAGTAGAGGTCTCCAAGTAGTCCATAACCGCGGACACGGCTATTCGAATAGTTTATTAACCCTGCAGGGGTGTACATCTTCACACGCGTGTCATCACTTATCGCCTCGTTCTCGTCACCCTTCAAGCGGGTGTCGGACGTGGATGAAACCAAGGCACTATCCTCACATCACCTTCTCTAATCCAGGAGTCGACTACCTGAGTTTGGCACCGCTCGAGAGTCCGGCCGGTTCAACGAAACGGACTCAGATAATGCAAGGGACCGAGACGCCACCTCTGCCAGATGTTTCACTGCCTCACAGGTCCACCCACATATCTATATGATGCAACATTTTCTTCATTCTTTTTCTATGCACATGCCAAATAGAAAGCCCGAATCTATTGTGACTCCTGGACCGGATCGGGTACGTAAAGAGGCCAAACGGGGATCCCATAAACCCTACATGTGGTCATACTCTTTGTCTTGGATCACAAAACAGGAACTCGGGGCCTAGGGCAGTGTTCAACGAGACAACCCACTGTGTACTCATACACAACCTCTCATCGTTCACCTTTGTTTAGGGTGGATTCACCAACACGTTATCATCAGCACCATTATGAATATCCATCCCGACTCACAAACAAGGTAACCTCATTGTATCACTAAGCAGCAATAAGCAGTAACAGTTGCAGGGGTTACATGCTCAACATTCAACTCCTATATCTGCTAGGATTGTGGTTTGCTTAATACGGTGACAACATTCATGCATCGGAATGGGTTCAACTATGCGAAAGAACGTGTCTCGGTGATCTCCTAAACATGCATAAGCAAGACTGAGAGGGAAGTAGGATTTTATAGACATGATCAATGGGGTTTGCTTGCCTTGCTGACGATACACGGGGTTTACCGAACTTCTTCTCCTTCGGGGGTGATCACCATCTCGGAGGCACTGTTACCGGCACAATCATCAACAAGAGGGGGCAACATTGAATTTTAAATGCACAATCACATGATAATGTTGTCCATGATGTGAATGGTGCTGGTTTGTGGTACATTTGATTTAAATGAAGTGTATTGCATTTGAAATGCAAATTCAAACTCCATATATGATTTTCAAATTAAGCCATATGCATGTTTTCTATTGTTCACCCATTTTAAAATGGTCAAACATAAAAACAAAGTGCATATTCTTAATCCTTGCATTTTTCTGATAATTTTTCATATATTATATGTTGATTTTGGAGTTAGGATTAAAATTTTATTGAATTTCAAAGTTTATTCATTTTTCTGGATTTTTCTGAATTAAATTTAATTAGAAATCCAATTACTGCGTCACTGTGAGCTCAGGCTGACGTCAGGGGCGGGTCTGACCTGTGGGGCCAGGGCGTTAGAGGCAGTGGGTTTAAACCCGGTTTAGTTTAAACTAAATAGGGTCATTAGGGGGGTTGGGCCCACTGTCATAGGGTGAGGGGGTGATTAAGGGTTAATTAACCCTGCCTCGCCGGCGGTTAGCCGGCGGTGGCATCCAGCGCGGCGGCGCACACGCGGGAGGGCGATTTCGGCGGCCAAAAGGGGCGCGGCTAGGTGCGTTCGAGAGCTAGAGATGGCGCGCGTCGAGTGGTACCAGTGGAGGTTCAAGGGGGTGGCCCTATCGTCGCCGGCGACGACGACACACGGCGGTCGTGGCTCTGCGTAGATGAACACGGCGAAGGAGGGCACAGGGCTGGGCTTGGAGAAAGGGGAAAGACGCGCTGGCTCACCGTGATTGCAAAGGTGTCAACGTCGAGGTGGGAGAGGCACTGTGGGCGATGGAATCCTCGCCGGAGTCCGGCAGCAGTGGCGGAGGAAAAAGTTTGATTCGGTGTTCCCTGGGCTCTCCGGCTTGCCTTGCTCGCGTGGGAAGAAGTAGTCGACGCCGGGGAGTCTCCTGGACAAGTTTTGGCGGCGTGAGGAGGAGAGTGGCCACGGTGGCGCGGCTGCACGCTCCGGCGAGCTTCTCGGACCGCATGGCAATGGCGACGCAGAGAGGAGGAGATGACCACGGGCTAGGGGGGAAGGATGGGGAGCCTTGTGGGCGTTTGCGTGGCGAGAGAGGAGAGGCAGGGGAGGCCTAGAAGGCTCGGTCGTCGCGGCATGCTCGCCACGGCGGCGAGTTGCCTGCTCTGGCGCCGGGAAGAAGACGGTGGTGCCCTTAGGCTGGGCCACCTCCCCAAGTTGGGCCGGATTTTCCTAGGTAAGCCCTTTTTTATTTCTTTTCTTTTTCTTTTCTGACATTTGTTTACTCTGCTAAAAAAATAATAGAGCATTTTATAAAATGCCCCAAATTTTTATATGGCCTCACAATATATATAGTTAGCCACTTATAAAGTTTGGGAATTTTTACAATTCAAATTATTTGAACTTTAATTTAAATAGGGGTTTAATTTAATTTCCAAGCCCTGTTTGGAATATTTGAAAAATCTTGGTGCATGCAGTGGGACCCACTTCACTTTATATGTGATCATGCATATTTATAAGACTTTTCAAAAATACCAGAGGAATTTTTGGAAGCAATTTTTGTCTGGCCATTTGAATTAAATTCTTTAGGGCTTTTCTTTTTCCCCATTTTTGAATTTCTTTGAATTTTTCACATGATGCAAAGTCCAAGCTAACCCTAGCACAAGCCTAAACTTGGGGTTGTGACATTACCATTGCATATTTGAAGCCTTATTTGGAAGATAATGAGCTTCCGTCAAGGACGAGGTCAATTCAAGAAGGAGAGGATTATGAGGATATCTTTACTACTTTTACACCCATATTTCCTTCTGATACACATGTTGAACCACTTACTAGAGGGCGCGCATGCCAACTAAATTATCAGGAACTTTCGTTTCTTGAAACAACCTTTTAATGTTCTTGAACATATGATGTTGTTTAAATTAGATAATTTTGTTTTGATTAGAAATGAAGTGCCTAACATGGACAAGAAGGATGAACATGGAAGCGGGATCAAGTATGGAGAGGACGGTGTACGTGTGGGAAACAACAATGGAGTTTCAAGTGGTGATTTCAAGACTTTGAAGCCACCATAATGAGTGCATGAAGAGTTGGACGAAATAAACAAGATGTCACTTCTTAAATTCTGTCCAAAGGCTATTACAAGTGTTGTGCCACCTTAGATTTGGGCCAGGCCAATGTAATTTTGAAATACCACATGATAGGCTATTTTTAGAGTCTCTATGTGAGAGGGTAACCGACTTATGGTGGATTTCATGTCCTTCTACCAAGGGTCACGAAATTCCACTCTACCCCCCATATATAATGCCCTTAGGGCATCATTTACACTTTGGTTTTATTTAGATTAAAGTTAGTTATCATTGCAACTTTGTGTACTTCGTTTGTGTTCAACAACCAGGCCAAGAACGTTTCGGAAACCCAATTTTCATCAACCATTCATCTTTTATTTGGGAAAGATCAAAAGGGAGAAGAGGAGTGGCGAGATTATCGACGGTGAGGTGAATGGGGGTATATAAGGGACGATCAAATCATTGGCATGTAACCCGAAATCCTCCCCCTAATTTTTCGGAGACACGCGCGAGCTCACGTCATCTCCTCTCACACGAGCTTAACACATCGTTTCCCTTCCCTGCATCGCCCCAACCTAGCTAGCTGGAAACTATCGATATGTGCATTCCTAGAAGGCCTGGCTAGAAGGTACTTTGTGATTCGTGCTATGCGGATCAAACGATACAATCATGCAACCAAACAACCTAAAATCTTTCTGCAGAGATCTGGTTGAACTGTATGCGTGGATCCGAACGCGCCCTTAATCAAACAACCTAAAATCTTATGTATTCCAAGTCTTAGAGCATCTCTAGCAGACACCGCATTTCCGCGTCCTGCAAAACCGGAATACAGTCCACCGCATTCGCGTTTTCATTGTGGTTTTTGGCTGCGGCAGAACAGACACCGCAAAGCGGAACCGCAACAATGTTCACCGCGTTCTCATCGAGGAGGCTCGCAAATTCACCCGGTGCGTCATGGAGTCTGGAGCTGCAAACCCGCACGCCGAATTCATAAACATCCGAAGGCGAAAATTGGGAAAAAGAGGCAAGAATGGCGTACACACCTTGGGGTCATTCCGTCGAACACCATCGGAGCGGGGACGTGGGCACGGGTGGCGGCGAAACTGCAGCGGGTTTTGTCGCCGACGACCGTTTGCTTTGCCCACCGTGACCCTCGCCTTCATCTGGGGCGGGCACGCCTCGGAAGCGACTTGCTTTCCGGCGACGGCGGGACCCCGACCGTTCCCTTTGGTGGCGACGGCGACGGCGGCAGCGACGGGGGCCGGCGCGCCTCCCTGGACGAGGACGGTGCCGAGCCGCTTGCGAGCGACGGTCATGGCGGACGGTTCCGTCGAGGCCGCGACTTGGCCACTGCGAACGTCCATCGTCTTGCCGACGCCCGCTAGATTTGGCCAAACCAACCGCCACGGTGAAGAGCGCGGGGTCGGAGGTGTCCATGGCGGCGCTGCAGAGCTCGACGAGGTCGCCGGTGGTGGGGAAGTGCAGATCGGCGGCAGCGGGGGAGAGGGAAACCGCAACTGACTAGCTGAAACTTCCCTCTCGCCAAATCGTGTCGATAATGCCGTCCGCTGCCAGGTCGAGGGGGGGGAATCGCTAGATTCGCGGTTTGGGGGGGGGGGGGGCTGCGGGAGCGCTCAATTTTTTTTACAGATCAGCAGAAAATGCAGTGTCTAGTCGTGCCGCGTTTTTGGCACAAAACCGCAAAACAACAGTTATTTTACAGTTTTGATGGAAACGTGGTGTCGGCTAGAGATGCTCTTTTGTATGGTTGCACTGTATGCGTGGATCCGAACTGTATGCGTGCAACCAAACAACCTAAAATCTTATGTATTCCAACTTCCAAGTCTCGCGTCTTTTTCTACCCGACAGTGCGGTCAGCCATCCCATGCACGCAAGGTCAGCACTTCGAATGCAGCAAATTCAACGCGTGAATAGCTCACCAGGCGTAGTGGACGTCGACGGGTCTGGCCGTCTAAGAGCATGGTTAATAATATAGCCAGCTGCTGGTTATAATGCTTTGCCATGTTATCTATAGTCCATTTTATAGCTGATATGTACAATAACTAGTTACATAAGTGTACCACTTTTACAATACATGGTCCATTTTTCATTCTCACAACGATGTCTAGGAGCACGTGCTAGAGCTAGCTCTTCACGAAGAGTCCGCTTCCCTTCTTTCTCCTCTTCTCTTCCATCCAACTCAGCAAAGATATAATATTCTAATCCTTACAGCCTGCTGACTGGACCTTATTGTACTTGCTCTAAAGGGCACTCCCAGTGCTTGTATTTTAGCACGTAATCATAGACATTTTGCTTATGTGGCATACTACTTAATGAAGAAAGAGATGGAGATTGTATCTTAGCTAAGATACAACCCTTGCACGTGATCATATGCAAAAAGCATGGTAAGACCAATCACATTTATGCATGAGCTAAAATCATTAAATAAGATACAATCTCTAAATAATAATGCAGTGTAGAGGTTGTATCTGAAGTTTTAATTGCTCTTATATATTGTGCTAAAAAACAATGCATTGGGGGAGCCCTGAGGTCAACAAGCTGAAGGATTACCCAGTGGCCAACGTTTCTTGCAGCCGGGACAAGCCGTGACGCCAACGAACGAACTGTGCCGTGTGGCGTGTGCGGACCATGATGACAAAGAAGTGGCGAACCGCCGGCACATATCGCCTTTCGTCGTCCTCTATCCCGGCCGTTGCCTCCATTACAGCCGTATAGTTTGAACGTCTCACCTGCAACTTGGAAACAGCGTCGCTGTGTGCGTGCGTTGTGTCACTGTGCTGCCGGATCGGGGCGCTAGACATGTACTTATAATAGCGACGTCGAAGTGCTTCACATTTTGCTTAGGTGTGGTACAGCTCTTGATCTGCTGGTGCATATCAAAATTCAGCCATTTGGAAGCATTTCTTTGAAGTTTTTCCAAATCAGTTTTTTGTTGTTGTCGTCGGTTTCTTCCATCTGTCAAAAACTTCCCGCGTTGTTTCTCATCTCTGGACCCTACTTCAGATGCTACGAGGACATAAGAATCCGGGAGACGACAAAGCTCTCCGTTGTTTCTATCACCAAAATCTTGGTGTTTCTCTTTGTGATCCGGGTAGGCTACAAACTGCTACGGGCGAGCTGTGAATTTCACCAGCTTTTCTCCTCTGAGAAATGGGCTGCCTATGCCTATTCCGGGGCAGATGGAGGCGACGGAGGAGACGGCCGGAGGCGTTGGCGCCGCCATCCCAGGCAGCCGCGGCCGCCTTCTACTACACCGTCTGCACGGAGGCGTGCTCCCACAGCGCGTCCGTATCAGCCGCCGCTGCCTTGACCGCGTCGCCGGCCTGCAGTGCTACTGCCACGAGCACATGGCCGGCGTCGAGCAAGTCCTCGGGCTCCTCCGGGCGGAGCATCCCGGAGCTGTACGCGGAAAGGGGCGCGCACACCCTGCTGGAGTTCAGCCTCCGCGAGCTCCGTTCCGCCACGGCTGACTTCAGCCCGCTGCTCATGGTTGGCGTGGGCGGCTTCGGCTGCGTCTACAGGGGCGCCCTCCGCCTCCCCGGAGGGAACCCCCACGGCTCCGCGGTCGCCGTCAAGAGGCTCAACCCCAAAGGCGGCCAGGTACCGATCGATCTCAACTCATGCCTGCAGACTGCAATGCAATTCCATCACTCCCACATCTGATCTGCGATCTTATCACCTGGCTCTCCTGTTCAGGGACACAAGGAATGGCTGGCCGAAGTCCAGTTTCTCGGCATCGTCGAGCACCCCAACCTTGTCAAGCTTGTCGGATACTGCGCAACGCAGACCGATCAAGGCCCGCAGAGGCTTCTGGTCTATGAATTCATGCCGAACAAGACGCTGGACGACCACCTGTTCGACAAAGAGAATCCTGTACTCCCATGGGACGTCAGGTTGCAGGTAGCACTCGGTGCTGCTGAAGGGTTACTCTATCTCCATGAGGGCCTTGAGCTTCAGGTAGGTCACTAGTCTGCCTTGGATCAGTCGATCATAGCATGGGAGCTGAAATTATATACTGTATAATGTTCCATTATCATCACAGCCCTGAACCATTATACTCATGATGATCTTTCAATATTTGTAGATTATATACCGCGATTTCAAGGCTGCAAACATCCTGTTGGATGAGGAGTTCAGACCAAAACTGTCGGACTTTGGATTAGCAAGGGAGGGGCCATCAGAAGGTCAAACCCATGTGTCTACAGCGGTATGTGCAAACTTCATTACAGTGAGTCAGTGACTGTTATTGGGCATCTCATGTACAGTCCTCGGACACTCGTTGACGTTGAAAATTCAGGTCATGGGAACCTACGGCTATGCAGCTCCAGACTATGTCCAGACAGGGCATCTCACCACCAAGAGCGATGTCTGGAGCTTCGGAGTGGTGATGTATGAAATCCTCACGGCTCGACGCTCGGTAGAGAAAAAACGCCCCAAGAACGAGCAGAAGCTCCTGGACTGGGTGAGGCGGCACCCAGCCGACAGTGAACAGTTTAGCGAGATCATTGACACAAGGCTTGAAGGGAGGTACTCCATGAGAGGAGCAAGAGAGATCGCCAAGCTGGCCAGCAGCTGCCTTGCGAAGTATGCAAAGGACCGTCCCACAATGGTGGAGGTAGTTGAGAGGCTGAAGCTGGCAATGCAGCACAAGGAGTTGGATGGTCATGTTGTCAGTTCGGTGGATAAAAGTTCGCTTCTTCATGAGGCACCAACGGCACCAGCCATGGAGGATGAGGCTGTGGTGTCGGCAAGGCGGCGGATGCTTCATTTGGCTGCTCTGGGAGAGAATGGAAATGCTCATGCAAGGAGAAGATTAATGCTCATGAGGGCAGCTGCTCCAACTGCAATACCCTGCCATCCTTGATGCTCTTGACTTAAACGGATTTTGCTGTTGTTGTTCTGTTGTTGGTAGACTTCTCTATCTTTCCAGGATACCCTTTTTGATATAGACTTTTGTGTTGATGTAGAAGGTTTAGGAATTTGGCTGTCTCCAGTCCATATTGGGTGATTGATGAGTACATTTCTAAGGGCTGGTAGTAGTAAAAATAGGTTGGAAAGCATGAAATGCCATTATGCATTTTCTGTTTTTATTTTTCAGTTGGGCCCTTCCGTTGTTGGCCTGACATAGGCAGTAATTGTGGTGTGGATATGAAAATGGTGTCTACTTTTTTCATTTGGATAGAGTAGAGCTGAAGAGGGCAGATTGGCGCCAGAGCTGTAAATGCCAGGAAGGTTTTTCTATACTAGGTTACCAATAATGATTAATGATATCATTTCCGGTCGTATTTCCAACTGAACTTTGAATAAACTTGCTAAAGCCCCAAGAAACATTCTATGCTAGGTTTTTCAACAAAATTCATAACACAGAAAATTAACACTCATATCAATCAGCATCAGCATCCTCTTCAATAGCTTGTCATAAACTTGTATTAAGTAGGCATGGTGACAACAGAATGAACGGTATGGTTCTTTTTCAGAAAAACAGTATAAATTTCAGAAAAGTGAAGAGAAAAATTTTAATCGAAGAATTACAAACCTGCAGAAGCAGGTCATAAGTCATCTCACACATCAGTTCTCTGCAATGGGAAAGACTGATCCAATCTTGTTGTTACCCATACGGTAGCACTTGACGTTCACTGTGTATGGACCGATATCGACACGGTTATCCTCCCCTCCCATAAAGAAGCACAGTGTGTAGAGTGCCAGCTCGAACTCAGGGCTAACACCAATCAAAGTGCTTGATACTGATTTCAGCACACCATGCCACTCAAACTGAATGGTCAGTAACTGTGTCTCCGAATCAGGCTGTCAAAACGAGAATGAAACGTGTTAGCTGCATTACTTACATCGTATACAAGTAGATCTTATGAATGTTGAGACTATATACTCACTGATTCGCCACGCCGTCTTGGGAATATGTAACCTTGGTAGTCCACATTTCCCTTGGCTTCTTCCAGATAAAACTGCAAAAATTAGTCATGGAGATGTGATTAGATGTATTCCCATATAAGGATACAAGACTGCTGAAGCATAACATGGACTTACCTGAATCCAGTTATGGAATCCTGAGACCTCAGTCTCTCCTTCTCTCTGTTCCTTTATCTCACCAACAAAGACATGCTCAAATGCAGAAGAGCAACTAGAGTTGCCACATCGTCCATACAAATTAAACCAAAGGGATGTAAGCATTGCCTTGAAGTCATCATAGTCTTGGGATGCGACTCCCTTCAGCACTAAATACCGGTGCAAATACTTAATCGGCGCTGTCCGGGCAATCTCTTCAATAAATGCTGCTTCTTCATGTTTGTCCTGCTGAGTAACAACTTCTTTGTACCCTTGGTGTGGGTTGTAGTTGTCAAGAAGCGCACAGAAGCGAGAGTAGGTGGGCTTGGTAAGCACATCATCGCCTATCCAGCTGAATAAGTTTTCAGATGCCATATCATCCTTCTGATAAACCTTCTTTCCATCTCCACATTCAATTCTGTAGTCCTTACCAGGAACAAGACGGTTCATATCAAGCTCCCACAGACGGCTACATGCTCCCAACAGGCTGTTCAGCTCCTCCCTGGTAGGCTCTACATTTATGCCATGGTGGATCTGACCAACATCTTCAGAGTATTCTTGTTCAGATGGTGGCCTTTTGTATGCGTTCCATGCTTCAGACTGTATCAACCAGTTATGTAGGAGCTCAGAGTTCAAACCGGGACAAGGAAGCTTCACAATATACTAGCATAGTACCACCATGACATCTTACTAAATGAATTCTATAGGTCAGTTCATGTATGCATAGGGGTAAAGGTCACACTAGTAAACGTAAAACAAACTAAATATGCTCAGACAAATAGATAAAGTTTCCGGATCTTGAGCTATGTTTAGTTCCTTCTCTTTTCTTTTCAAGATTGATTGGCTCAAATTATAATATCCGGTGCTTTCAAATACAAATTGGTTGAAACATAGCAACATCAAAAACAGAAGTAGCAACATCGAAATGAAAAGTTAGTGGCAAACATCCCTTTGAAAAATAAATTATCTAAAATTCAGTTATTTTATTCGCATGTCAAGAGTAGCGAAATGATCTTTGATGTGAGTGCTGGTATGTTGGATGACACTGATTGTATACAAAGAAAATATTGGCCTATAAACACTACCTCAACTAAAACACACAGAAATTTATCTGGTATTTGCAACCAACTATTAACTCTAATTCAGGTTTCTAAATACAAACCTGTTGTGGTCTTCCATGCTGCTTTTTCTCCCCTACAGTTTGCCAGCCTCCATCATTTCCTTCTTCTCCCTCCTAACATCCGAAAATTCAAGAGTCGGCTTATTAAGAAATCCATGCCAAGTCCAGACTGATGATACTGAAAAGCTCTAAGATACAGTTGCAACACAGACACGACAACACAGGTACATATATGACTGAACAGCAGGTCAATTGCCAGAATTCATGTAACGAAATTCGAACATAGCAGAGCAGAATCAAACCTGCTGTTGCCTCCTGTATGCCGGCGGCGCCTGCTGCTGCGGTGGCCGGCTACGACCATCACTCCTGTCCTCTCCTTCGCACTACAGATATAAATCCCAAATCAGCTACATCAGCACGCTACAAGCCAACCCGAAATTCGAGCAATTGGAACTGACAGCAGCACTGATTATTTATCTGGACAGCTTACCTGCTGCTGCTGCTTCCGGCCTTGCGGCCTCTCCCAACCCCCATCCTCCTGAATGCAGTTACAAAAATCAACAACTGCTGATCACGCAAACTAACACGAACCGAATGAACAGGGCACTCACCCGCCTGGGGTGCCGAGGACCTCGGCGCTCCTCCTCCTCATCCGGCTCGCCGCCCTTCTTCTCGGAGACCACCTGCCAGAGCCAGAGCCAAACCCGTTAAACTTCACCAGACCGACATCGACTGCTGCACTCCCAATTTAGCGAACAGCCGGCGCGCGCGCACCTCGGCCCACGTCGAGCGGTCCCGCTGCTCGCAGCCCTCCTCCTCCTCGGCGTCCTCCGCGGGGCGGTGCCTCCTCGGCGCGTCGTCGTCCCGGTCCCGCGGGCCGCCGCCGCCTTCCAGGGCGTCGATCGCGGCTTTGGCAAAACCCTTGATGAGCCCCTCCATGGCGCGAGAGGAAGGGAGTTGGGAAGCGTGGATGGTATGGGGTGGATCCGATCCGACTGGCCGTTGAGATCTGGGTGCTGATGACTGATAAGGACGGGACGTTGTGCGCCGTGGGTGGGTGGACTGCTGGAGTGGAAAAAGGAAGGATTCGCACGTGGTGATCGCCGATTGGGCTGCCGCTGGTCGGTGTCGTCGGTGTGGGTGGTGGAAGAGGAAGGAGGATCCTGCCTCTTAATTAACCGATCCTGCCGACAGTCGTCAGTTCAGCGGGTACAGACGCCTTGCACAGACAGAGTGCAGAGTGTGTATGGGGGGCATTGGGCTAGCTCAAGTTTTCCTTTCTTTCTGTTCTCTGGTTTATTTTCCTTTTATATTTATATTTTTAAAATTTTATTGGGTTCTATGTTCTTTTGTTTTTTAATAAATATCTTGTATTTTTACATGTTAATTATTCAAGTAAATTACTTTTTCTTGCATTTGGTGATATTGCTCGTTTGTAACAAAGGCAACGTTCACACTACTCATCGGAAATGTTCCAGTATGATCACAAATTTAAGTTGTGACATACTCCCTCCATTCCAAAATGTAGTGCGTCCTCGATTTCCGTGCTTCAATTTTGACCATAAATTTAACCAGCGAGACCGATTGCGACGGGGGCAAAATTTATACCAACGAATTCGTGTTCGAAAGAAGTTTTCAATTATATAATTTTTTCTCCCGCCGTAGTCGGTCTCGATGGTTAAATTTACGGTCAAAGTTTAATCTCAAAAAACGTGGGCGCACTACATTTTAGAATGGAGGAAGTACCAAAGTATTTTTTATAATTCCTCTGTTCCAAAATGTATGGTGCATTGAATTTTCTTTAATTCGAATGTTTGTGCTTTTGTCCAAGTTTAGGAACAAAATTCAATGGCTACAATATCGCAATCAATATCATTAGATCCATCGCGAAACATATTTTTATATTTTATTTATTGTATTGTATATGGTCATATTTTTTCTATGAAGTGATCAAACATATAAATTTATGTACTCTGAATTATTAATACAACCTATATTTCTAAAAAATAGAGAGTATTTATTTGTATTGTATATGTTCATATCTATAATACTATAATAGATCAACCCCACTATCTTATCTATCTCAACATGCAAGCATGCCACATCATCACACAATTATGAGTGGGATAAGGTCCACCTTAACATGCAACCATGCATGAAATTAGACCCACCACCACATTTAACCATGCATTGAAACATATATTTTTTCTTACAATATTTATATTCAAAAAAGTATAACTAAAAATAATCAAATATAATAAATTATACTATGTGTTTTAAATTTTTGGTTCATTTGCTATTAATCTAAATATTTCAAATTCACATAATTAAATTTTGTTTAAATATAGGCGACTAATTTCCGCAGCAAAGCGCGGGATATCATCTAGTTTTTACTATGAAGTGATCAAACATTGAAAAGTTTGACTTCTAAAATATTAATGCTCCTTATATTTTGGAACGGATGTGGGTAATAATTCCCATTGAAATGGTCATATTTCAAAACAAATGATCATGGCTCCATGTGTTGCAAAATAAAACATCATGGTTCCCAGAAAAATATTTATGTACTTTAGAAAGAAGGCTCGTGACTTTTTTTATATTCTTATATCTCTAGAATTTTTGACTCAATTACCAAAAAATGTGAAAAACAAAAAATAAAGATTATATTTTAAATAATCAATAATAAATATGAAAAATTATGACTTTACACAATTTAATGTATCAAAAAAACTAGAAAGTGGTGAAAATTATATGAAATTATTTATAACTAATATAAATAAATAATGTGAAAAATGAAAATCTAAAAGTTGGACAGTAAAATAAAGCTTGACATGGTCTAAGCCCAAAAGATGATTCACTTCTAGCGGAGGCTCCTCCTTATTCCCACGAATAATATATAAGCTATGGTTGCTAAAAAAAAAATAAGCTATGAAAAGGGAAATTTCAAATAGTCTTGACACAATTACATTTCATTTTTTTGGAAGAACCAAATTACATTAAAAATTGTCGTGTTTTTTCATAATGAGCTTGGCCTTATTGTTTTGCTAGTTGTTGTGTCCAATAGCCCGTTTTCTTAGGGTCCAATCTCTTCCTTTTAAAATAAAAATGGATGCATGAAAGGTGCACCGTCGAGGTGGCCATATTGGTGAATCTCGTCACGGTGAAATAAAAAGGTGATCCTCGACTCTATTCATTCGGAGCGCGAGGTGCAAGTAAACCACCACCGCCTCCGCACGCGATAGGCGGGGATCGACGAGATCTTCGATGTTCTGGAGGATAATAAGAAGCCAGCCGAGGCCGCCGAGAAGATGGAGGTGAACCGCGACGAGTTGGAGACGAGCATGGAGTCTGGATAGATTTTTTGAGTTTATTGAAATATTAAAATAATTCAACAGATGAAATATTGTTCGTTTATAAAATACCAGAGATCTTGCTTGGACATGGGATGTCATCAATCATCATGCCTCCAGCCCGTTGGTTACGCCACTTCGCGTATCTGCCCATGAGCCCATCCTCGTTTCCTAGCCTACGTCCATCCCTGCTAAAAACTTTTGGTTTCAAAAGAACAAAGATATCTGATCCGACGGACAGTTTATCGAATCTTCTGCAAATCGTCGCGCGGATGAAGGGATCGCAACCAGAGGGCAACTCCCGGTGTCTGAATTTCATGCGTGACAGCAAAATCTTCCTATTCATCATGTGATGCTCATATCTTTTGTGTGTGTGTCAGTGTGTGGGTGCGGCCGTGTAGGGTGCTCATTTCTTCATCATGCTCAGCTCTCTGATTCAAGTCTTGTGCCCCATTTGCCAAATAAAAAGCCTTCAGCTGCTTCTCTTCTTTCTTTCTTTCTCAGGAAGCTTGTAATTCCTGTCCTGTATCTGTATGCACGCATGTGTTTAACTGAAAATGCAGGTAGGGGAATCCCATTAGAGCTGCCTATGACTTGCAGCCAGTATCCGGACAAGAAAGTTTGACGCCCGTCCTGAAGCCTGGTTACTACATTGAGCCGAAAGCTAGCTAGCTAGAACTCATTGAATGGTCCGACTTCAGCAATCAGCTTCAAATTGCGTGCCGCCTCATTGAGACTGATCTGACAATCGATGCCGTAAGCCCGTAATGCACTCCCAAAAAAATTGATTGCAGCAACATAGGATGACGCCACTGTTTTATAGCTCTGCACGAAACTGATTCTGCGAAAACAAATCATTGGAATCGTATGCCACCGGACAGGAGGAGGAGATCTTCGTCAGAGTCAAACAATACAAAAATCTTGGGTTCTTATAGCATAGCACGCACATAGCCGTGGTGTGATCCCGCATCATCACCCTATGTAATGTAGACTGACTGTGCAGCAGACAAGAATATACGCACGACTAACGGCCCGAGGCAACATAGGGGTTTCGCAGAAGATTCAAATATTCAAAGTACAACTAGTAGTAGTACTGCTTAATTTAGCAGTAGTACATCCGATCCAGCGTATCCAATCCAACCAAAATGTCCACAAAAAATAAATAAATAAATAAATCAACCAACCACGTGGAACCGGCGCAAGTTGATGTAGAAAACAAAGATATACTCTCAGCCAGCCACCTCGCTCGCTCGCTCGCTCGCTGGGTTGCGACGATGATGGGTCGCCATTTTTAACGTCGCGATCGAGCACCCAACCACAGGTCAAGTGGAGCGCAAGGAAGAAGAAGATCCCGCGAGGGTCGTCGCTCGCTCCAGCCAGAGGGGATCGCACATCACTGACCGACCGGTCCGTTTTCGACGGCGTCCGCTCCCGTTGTACTGCTTCCCCCCGTTCTTTTGTACTATCCCGCACGCGCGCATAACGCCGTAGTACACCCCCACCCCCACCCGTCTCCTCCCCGCGCGCGCGCCGCTTATATCAATCAGCTCGCGGCCGCGCGTCTCCGAGTGCGCCGCTCCCCCGTTCGCTCCTTCCTTCCTTCCACGCACGAGTCAGTCCATCGGAGTGGAGGCGGCTGCGGGTTTTGGCACCCAGACTGAACCGAACCAGGTGAGTGCGTGCGTGTTCGTCAGAGTTCTATCCATTTTGGCCGCATGCTCATGCTCCTCGTCACAGCTCGATCCATTTCATCCGGCCTTTTGCCCACAGTTCTTGGTTTCGGATCCGATCTTTTCGATGTCTTCATCCTTCCTCGCATCCTGTTTTCGTTGCCATTTCTGGCCCTGCGGTGGCGGCAGAATATTGCTGTCCCTGCTTGTTTGTTTAAGAATTACTATACTGCAAAAAAGGCAGGTTGTTTGTTTAACAGTTGGAGTAGGTCCGTCCATCCATGGTGGTAAGTCAACAACCCGGCCATCACACACACACGTTGCGCTGCCAGTGCCATCCGGTGTGCGCACAAGCACTGCACATGGACGGACGCCTCATATGGCTGTATTTGCGTGCGCGCACACTGACACAACGCATGATCCATGAGCTCACGACCGCGTCTCCATCCCCTCTCCGCAGCAGCCGCCGCCGTCGGGGAGCTCGAGCTGCT
This sequence comes from Bromus sterilis, assembly GCA_950022295.1. NCBI lineage: Eukaryota > Viridiplantae > Streptophyta > Magnoliopsida > Poales > Poaceae > Bromus > Bromus sterilis. The sequence continues at coordinate 22,055,566 of OX465596.1, read as the reverse complement.
CGTCCCCGCCAGCGCCATGGACGCAAGGCACGAGATGGGCGCCGCCGCCGCGGGGGAGATCGAGAAGTCGCCTCAGGAGGACGTGGAGTCGGAGCCGGCGATGGCGCGCGCGGGCGCGGCGGAGCGCGTGCCGCCGTGGCGCGAGCAGGTGACGGCCCGCGGGATGGTGGCCGCGCTGCTCATCGGCGTGGTCTACACCGTGATCGTCATGAAGCTCAGCCTCACCACGGGGCTCGTCCCCACGCTCAACGTCTCCGCGGCCCTGCTCGCCTTCCTCGCGCTCCGCGGATGGACGCACGCGCTCCGCCGCCTCGGCATTGCCTGCCGCCCCTTCACCCGCCAGGAGAACACCGTCGTCCAGACCTGCGCCGTCGCCTGCTACACCATCGGATTCGGCGGTAAGCCCCCTCTCCCTCCCTCCCAATCCATCTCTCTCCCTCTCCCACCATTGTCGAATCTTGATTTTACTGGTTCGTCGATTGATGAATCAATCCCTGATTCCGCGGGCGGAATCTTGAATGATCATGCAGGCGGGTTCGGGTCCTTCCTGCTGGGGCTGGACAAGAAGACGTACGAGCTGTCCGGGGTGAGCACGCCGGGAAACGTGCCGGGGAGCTACAAGGACCCCGGCATCGGCTGGATGATGGGCTTCCTCCTCGCCGTCAGCTTCGTCGGCCTCCTCACCCTGCTCCCTCTCAGAAAGGTCCTACCTCCCTTCTTCTTCAGCCGCACTTCCTGAATTTCTCTGGCGTCGTTGCTGTTGCTGTCACAAGTACAGAATCTTTTCTAAGCATCCGGGAGGGTTGCGTTCATTGACGGCGATTAGTCCTGCCCACACCATTATCCTCTCATCGTTCTCACTTGTTAACTGGAAATTTTAATATCGAGACGACCACCTACCCATAAGTCGTCATTCCAAACGCTACGCTCCAATGCTGACGGATTTGGGGATTTTGTAGTCGCAATCGCTGTTCAATTCAACTGATTTGGTGAAGCTGGAAATATTTCAGGTACTGGTGATTGACTACAAGCTCACCTATCCAAGTGGGACTGCGACTGCCGTGCTCATAAACGGGTTCCACACAGCTCAAGGAGATAAGAATGCAAAGTAGGACCTCTTTTTTCCATTTCTCTTTTGGGAGAAAAGTACCCTCTTTTATCCACAGACACGATGAAATCGTGTTTTAACCTTGTAAAAAATTCAAAATTTTACCTTTAATTGCAACAGGCAGCAGGTCCGTGGCTTCCTCAAGTACTTTGGGATCAGCTTCTTCTGGAGCTTCTTCCAGTGGTTCTACACCGGCGGGGACGCCTGCGGGTTCCTCCAGTTCCCCACCTTCGGGCTCAAAGCTTGGAAGCAAACGTAACTTTCTTTCTCACCAAACAATTTTGATGTTTCGGTGGTTGAAACTTTACCGCAAAGTTCACTGTTTAACAACGTCTGAATTCAATTCAATCCCCAGATTCTTCTTCGACTTCAGCCTAACGTATGTTGGCGCCGGGATGATCTGCTCGCACCTCGTCAACCTTTCTCTCCTCTTTGGCGCAGTGCTTTCATGGGGCATAATGTGGCCGCTCATGAGCAAACAGCAGGGGAAATGGTATTCAGCAAAGGCATCTGCCAGCAGCATGACGGGCCTCTACGGTTACAAGGTGTGTTACTGAATAATCAAACTGTTTCTGGTTAAGAGTTAAGAGTAATTCAGGCACAATGTGCTTAATTTCCCCTCCATTGTCCAGGCCTTCCTCTGCATTGCGCTGCTCACCGGAGACGGCTTCTACAACTTCGCCAAAGTCATCCTCATCACCCTCAAGAGCATACACGAGAAATCGCAGCGCGGCCGTCTAAACAGAGGTGCTAAATCAATCAAAAAGAGGATTTTACGCGTTTCTTTGATCTGTCTGTCACGGATGAACCATGCTGACAGGTAACAATGGATGGTTGGATTTGTAGTGGCGGACGAGGACTCGGTGGCCATCGACGACCTGCAGCGCAACGAGGTGTTCAGCAGGGACAACATCCCGGCGTGGGTGGCCTACGCCGGGTACGCGCTGCTGAGCGCCATCGCCGTGGTGGCCATCCCGCTCATGTTCCGGGAGGTGAAGTGGTACTACGTGATCATCGCCTACCTCCTGGCGCCGGCGCTGGGGTTCTGCAACGCCTACGGCACCGGGCTGACGGACATGAACATGGGGTACAACTACGGCAAGGTGGCGCTGTTCGTGTTCGCGGCGTGGGCGGGCAAGGACAACGGCGTGGTCGCCGGGCTGGTCACCTGCGGGCTGGTGAAGCAGCTGGTCCTGGTGTCGGCCGACCTGATGCACGACTTCAAGACGGCGCACCTGACGCTGACGTCGCCGCGGTCGATGCTGGCGGGGCAGGCGGCGGGCACGCTCATGGGCTGCGTGGTGGCACCGCTCACCTTCTTCCTCTTCTACGAGGCGTTCGACGTGGGCAACCCGGAGGGGTACTGGAAGGCGCCCTACGCGCTCATCTACCGCAACATGGCCATCCTCGGCGTGGAGGGCTTCTCGGCGCTGCCGGAGCACTGCCTGGAGCTGTGCGCGGGCTTCTTCGGCTTCGCCGTGCTGGCCAACGTGGCGAGGGACTTCCTGCCGCGGAGGTTCGGGAGGTTCGTGCCGCTGCCCATGGCCATGGCCGTGCCGTTCCTCGTCGGCGCCAGCTTCGCCATCGACATGTGCGTGGGGAGCCTCGTGGTGTTCCTCTGGCACAAGCTCGACGGCAAGAAGGCCGCGCTGCTCATCCCGGCCGTCGCCTCGGGCCTCATCTGCGGCGACGGGATATGGATCTTTCCGTCGTCGCTGCTGGCTCTGGCGAAAGTCAAGCCGCCGATGTGCATGAAGTTCACGCCCGGGAGCTAGGGCAGTGCATATTACCGGCTCCCGGTCTAGAGTAGACGTATAGAAGAAGAAGCAAAATAAGCAGAGCATTTTGGGGTTACGGTTACGTTACATAGAGTAAAATGCCGGGTGAATCCGGCGACCTGTTCATAAGAGTCTAGACTTTAGAAGATCGATCGTGTATACTGTACATCACATCAGTCATCATCAGAGATGTTAAATTTTCAGAGCAGCGGCGGCAACAATTGCTTCGATCGTGTATACTGTACATCACATCAGTCACCATCAGAGATGTTAAATTTTCAGAGCAGCGGCGGCAACAATTGCTTGTTTGTCGCGTGCAGAAAACGGTGTCTTATGCTTGTTTCTTATTAGCCACAGAATGTGCAGAAAATGCATCGAAATGCCTTTCAGGAGCAGATTCCGCCGGGTCTTGCATTCCGCCTCTGGTGTCCATGTCATGGACCAGTGCTGCCATATTCTTCTTCTTCTTCCACGGCGCTTTTTGGCTCCATGTCCGGTGGCATGGTTCCCCGATGGTGCGCCCGGCTCACGGGTCTCCATCGGCGCCGGCGACTTTGGTGCGTCCACTCCGCCGCGGTTCGTTTGTTCAACTTGCCCATCGGGAGATTCTGCCTCCGCTCGCGCGCACCACAGCTTTTTGAGTAGGGGTTTCGTTTGGCACATTCTCATTGCCTCCCTGTCTCATCGACCTTTTCCCCTTGCGGCGCACGCGCCTGCCTCACCGCCATTGGCAGGACCAGTGGGTTGGGCGCAGACGGATAGACACAGTGAACTGATCCTCTGGTGGTTGTTCGCGGAAGCTATTCCTATTCTCTTTTATTACATGGCTGCCGTGAGTCGCCTCGTTTTTGGCCCCGCCATTGCTGTCACCTCGGAGGTCGGCCCGCACCTATTCGGTTCAGAGCTCCAAAGCAACATGATGCATGCGAGAGAAATAGGAGTAGTTATCATCTTCGACAATCAGAGTGCTGTCAAAAAGGAAACTTCTACTATGAGAAGCCTCAAATTCTTTGATAATTCAAGTTTGAGCCTTGGCTCATCTACCGTCCATTGAACAGTAAAATCTTTAAAAACTAGATAATTTTTCACGCGTTGCTGCGCTAACTTTATTAAAAATATCGTAAACAGTTGCTAAAAATAACTAAATTCAATGAAAAGAAAATGTAACCTTGGAAATCTATAAAGGAACGTGTCTAAAAATAGAGTAAAAACTTTTAAATTAGTGTTCAAGACATCATTTTCAATAAAAATGTAAAGGATGACTAACATGAATGTATAATGTGACAGCGTTACACGCATAGACTAATGCAAAAAATGAAAAAAAAAGATCCAAGATGCACAAATGTGCAATGTGCGTGTAAAATTTAAAGATGTTTGAACATTCGAGAATCTTTTCGATGACCTATGTTGTGTTGAAGGGATATCTATATGATCCGATCAATTGTATAAGACCCGCGGTAGCAATAGAACGGGGAAAGTATACCAAAAAGACTGTTCTTTTCAATTTCGATTATCTATATATTAGTTCGTTTCTATTTCTAGATATCTATCTCTATATATTAGTATTAGTTAGTAGTAATATTCTATTAGTTACCGATCCCGGCTCTGTAAGTTCTTTCTTCCGTGATGAACTGTCGGCACCAGTCCTACATTTTTTTTTCTCTGTGGACCGAGGAGAAAGGGGGCTCAGCAGGAAGAGGTTTGTACCATGAGAGAAGCACGGAGGTCAACCCGCTTCAAATATGGAACATGAATTCTGGCAATGCAACGGAGTTGGGTCCTCATATCGATCCGAATGAATCAGTCTTTCTACAGAGGTCAATCTTTGCCTATTAGGCAAGAGGATAGCAAGTTCTAAATTATGTCTCGGTAGGACATGGATTTCTATTACTATGAATTTCATAAATGAAAATGAAGTAGTTAATGGGAGGGCTACCGTTATCCTTTTTCTTGTATGTGTTCCTAAGAGAAGTAATTTTTCCTCATGTTTCGAGGTTTCAAAAAAAGGGCGTGGAAACAGATAGAAACTCTTGAATGGAAATTGAAAAGAAATGTAGCCCCAGTTCCTTCAGAAGTGGTAAGATCTTTGGCGCAAGAAGAAGGGGAGACCCATATCATCTTGACTTGGTTCTGCTTCCCCTCTTTTTTTAAGAATACCGAGTCGGGTTCTTCTCCTACCAGTATCGAATAGAACATGTTGAACAAGATTTTCTTCATGGAAACCTGCTCGATTTAGATCGGGAAAAATCGTACAGATTTTATGAAACCATGTGACATGGCTCGAATCCATAGTCAATCCTACTTTCGATAGGACCGGTTGACAATTGAATCCATTTTTTCCCATTATTTGACTATCCATAATAGTGCGGAAAGAAAGCCCGGAGGAAGAGTGGCCTTGAGTTTCTCGCCCCTTTGCCTTAGGATTCGTTAATTCTCTTTTTCGATGAGACGGGGAAGGGATATAACTCAGCGGTAGAGTGTCACCAAGCAAACCCAAAAAGCAACAATTAACAGTGACTTTTTCAATCTTTCTCACATGCTTGAATTTTATTATTTTTGTCATGACCATCGAGCATCTCGATTGTTAAAACAACTTCAAATTTTGCATGCACATTGCGCATATGAGCATCTTGGTTGTTAAAAAGTTTCAGCTTTTTCCTATTTTTAATTAATTTTATTGTTCACGGGGTGAAAGCAGATGACCCTGGGCTCTGAATCGCTACGTTCCAATCTATATACACCAAACGAGGCATTTTTAGTCACGGTTCAAAAAGGAAATAATCATTCAATCGGATCTCTCATGATTAGTCCAAATGCGTTCTGAGTTGATTGGCACCTTTATACCCAGTTCATATATGACTATATGAGTGAAAAAAGTATAGATAACCCCCACAAGTATCTCATTTGAGCCACTTTACCCCCTCACGTCTAAAACCTGAATACTAATCCCCCCAACTATCACAAACAAACCAGACAAATCACCCACACAAGCGATTCCTATTCCCTTTTGCATGGTTGCCGTGGGTCGTCTCGTTTTTGGCCCCTCCATTGCTGTCACCCTCGGAGGTCGGCCCGCACCGATTCGGTGCAGTGCATGTTAGAATAATCCGAGTTGCATATCAATCTACCGAGGATCAAGCAATCATCACAAGCACAAACACGACACCGAGATTTGTTAACGAGGTTCACCAACATGGCTATATCCTCGGGGCATGACTACGGGCGCTCCTCCCATGTACCAAATCCACATGATACAGTCGACGACAAGTCCACCACGGCCATCCGACAGCGCTTCGACCACCTCGCCACGGCCGGTCCGGCCGCCCCTGTCACGGGCGCCGAACCGTCCCTCTCGTGATCTCTGTCTAGCCTATCAACTTGTGTCTAGTCTATTTTGCTACCCCGCGGTGCCTTTATATAATAGGCCCGGGTTACACGTGTCCGACTCAAACACCTAACCCTCCGCTAATTACAAGTCCAATTGTAGCACAACTCGTACACATATATTCGGCACACATATTTTAACACTCCACCTTGACGAATATATCCTCGTCATCTTGAAGCCTTCATGTGCGAACCTCCATGTACCTTGGACTTGAACCATGAGCACCACTGCTACTCCAAGACTCCACGTCACTCCACCTGCAACTGTATTCCCTTCTTGTCTTCTCCACAGTCAACACACGAGCAAAATTAAGTTACTCTTTACTCTACTTTGTGCTTCCAACTTTCGGAGTATCCGTTCAACGCCATCACACACTGATCATTGTCTGCGTGAAAGTAAACAACTCACATATTGGTCGCCACATATAAGAGTTACCCAAACTCAACATCCTAGCTCTTTCTTGACTGATATCCGAGACTTGAAGAAATTTCACCGTTGCCTTGTGTCACCCTGAGTCAAAATTCACAGTTGAAAGGGCATGTGCCCTTATGTTTGGTTTTGGTAATCGATGACAATCTTTATGGACTAATGGTTTCCTTGAGTTATACTTTAAGGTTTGTCCATAGGCAACGCTTGAAGATCATATGGTGGCTTCAAGGTTGTAAGATGAAGATTACGTGTTGACCAAGGTGTTCTTCATGGAGCTATCCAAAGATTGGTCAAGTAGATGTGTGCAAGGTCAAGAGGAGCATCACGAAGATATCGTATGCTTGGAGCTTGCCGACCATTTGGTGATAATGGTCGTGTGAAGATGTGCCTAAAAGAGGCTCACCCATAATGGAGTATGGGGGAGCTATCTACAAGTCTTCATCGAGCCGGCGGAATCAAGGAAGATGTTCCAACTTGAGGCGGGCAAGATCGTCATCATCAAGCTCAAGTGGATTATGCGCAAGACAAAGGTTTGACTAGATAGGTGTCTAGTTTACCGGTCTCTTAGTAGTAGTTAGGAGACCGTGTTATAGGCTAGGCCGAGTCGTTCGTGGAGAGCTCAAACCTTTTGCATCCTTGGCATCATCTTTATTGGTTCTTGTTTGTCTTTACTCTTTGTGGGTTTTGGAGCTTGTGGTCTTCTTCATGACAAGCTCTTGTTCATCGAAAACGGATTTCATATGCGTCCTCTCTTATGTTTTTCGATGTGGGAGATTTGCCGGTTCTTCTTGGTTAGAGGTTTCACACCTCTATTGGTTTGGCATTTCTCCCTTGCCACTTCCTTTGTGGGTTTTGGAGCTTGTGGTCTTCTTCATGACAAGCTCCTGTTCATCAAAAACGGATTTCATATGCGTCCTCTCTTATGTTTTTCGATGTGGGAGATTTGCCGGTTCTTCTTGGTTAGAGGTTTCACACCTATATTGGTTTGGCATTTCTCCCTTGCCACTTCTAAATATTTCCAGTCGTGATTAGGCAGCTCTGTTCGTTAGCTTTCCATCAAGCTTGAGTTTGCCTCAATCGGAGTTCATTTGTAGAAGTTGTGGCAGTTCAGGGTTTGCCTGTTTCATTTGGAGTTCATCTGTTGGGTGGCATGGACTCCCTGGTTCTGCCAGGGCGGTAGTACCGTTCTTGGCGCGATAGTACCACGCCACGGTAGTACCGTGGGCGAGTACCACACTCACTACCGTAAGTCCACTGGACTCTGCGGTAGTGGGCACGGTACTGGCCCCCGGTAGTACCGTGGGGCGGTAGTACCGCTCCCAGTGCGGTAGTACCGCGCCACGATAGTACCGTGGGCGAGTACCGCACTCACTACCATAAGTCCACTGGACTCTGCGGTAGTGGGCACGGTACTGGCCCCCGGTAGAACCATGGGGCGGTAGTACCGCTTCCAGTGCGGTAGTACCGTGCCACGGTAGTACCGCGGGCAAGTACCGCACTCACTACCGTAAGTCCACTGGACTTTGCGGTAGTGGGCACGGCACTAGGCTTCGGTAGTACCGTGGGGCGGTAGTACCGCTCTCGGTGCGGTAGTACCACACCACGGTAGTACCGCTCTCCGAGCGGTAGTACCGTGGTTGGTGGGCTGCCAACGGATTCCAACGGCTGGATTCGTGGGAGACTATAAAAGGGGGTCTTCTTCCTCCTTTGTCTCCACTGGTTTTTTGCAAGTTCTTCCCCCCATTGTTGACCTCTTTGAGCTTGCTTACTCTCTTCCCCTCCTATGATTCTTGCTCCTTTTTGAGGGAAAGAGAGAGGAGGTCTAGATCCACATTCTCCACCAAGCCATCTCTCCTCTAAGTGAGGGGAACCTTGTGGATCTAGATCTTGGAGTTCTTTGTGTTCTCCTTGTTCTTCCTCTCATATTCCTCCATAGCTTTTGTTGCTTTGGTGGGATTTGAGAGTTGGGGACTTGAGAACTTCGTGTGCTCTTGCCATTGCATTCGGTGCATCGGTTTGAGTTCTCTCCGAGGATTCGGTGTGGAAGTGAAGTTGAGAAGATAGCTACTCTTTAGTGCATTGGCACTCTAGAGCTTGTACCTCGTGGGTGTGTTGGCACCTAGAGGCTTGTGGTTGCGGAGCTCAATCATTGTGGTGGAAAGCTTCGGGACGCTACGGGAGCCTCCAATTCGGTTGTGGAGATTGCCCCGAGCATTTGTACGGGTTCGGTGACCGCCCCCAAGGGTTGCCATTTGTACGGGTTCGGTGACCGCCCTCAAGTGTCCTAATAGTGGAATCACGGCATCTTGCATTGGTAAGAGCGTGAGGAGAAATAGGGTGGCCCTCGTTGGCTTCGTGTGAGCATTGTGCTCCTCACCCTCCCCAAACGGAGACGTACTTCTCGCAAGAGAAGGAACTTCGGTAACAAATCCTTGTCTCCATCGGCTCCACTTGCGGTTATCTCTACCTTTACTTTGAGAAAGCTTATTACATTGCTTATCTTGTGCTTGCTCATATTATTGTACATTGCTTGTCCCATAGGTTGTTCTTCTAGTCAATCTATTTACTTGTGCACCTACTTTGTGATAGTCCTAGTGCTCTTGTTATATATCTTGCTATCACATAGTTGTTTATCTTGCTTAGTATAAGTTGTTGGTGCACATAGTTGAGCCTAGCTTATTTAGGTTTCTTCCTTGGAAAATTAAACGTTAAGTTTTATTCCGCATTTGTTCAAGCCGAAACTGTAACTATTTTAAGCGCCTATTCACCCCCCCTCTAGGCGACATCCACGTCCTTTCAACAGTTGTCTCACCCCTTTTCCCGGATAGTCTCTGCATGTCCCACCGCATAGCACTCCGCCTCCTTCTGTACTCGTCATCTATATTTTACCATGTGTACTGAACACCACAGAATATACGGCCATGTACTCACTCGGTTCTTGACAATTTCAGACTTTCCGCCACTTTCTCAGATTACTTATGGCTGACTCTTGTCTATCACTGACGTCAATCTTCATAGACCCAGTCACCAACTTAAATCCGGTACTCGTCAACACTGCTTCAGCACCCCTTGCACAACTCGCCTGACCACAAATCTGGCCTTCTGTTCCCTGGCCTGTCGCTGTGTCCCGTGCTTACCGCACACCTCGCCGCTATCCTCGCGTCGAGCCTCTGCTGTCCTGGTCGAGTCTCCTGGGTCGCGAACCCACACCACCTCAACCTCCTACTGCAGAGAACCACCGATCATCCGCGATCGATGCCGAGTATCACGTCTCTCTCGAACCCGCCACAACCCGAACAACGTGTCTCTCGCTTTCCCGCTGAAATAGGCTTCGACTCTCTGTCGACTTACGCCGTAGCCCCTCCATCAGCTCAGAGTGAAGTCTTCCCTCAGACTCCATCTCCACCTTTAACATGACTCCATGGTAGATGATCAGTCCACTCCCGCGCCCCGTCGACTTCAAGCTCTCCTGCATGCACTGCCTTGAATCAACCATGCGTCATTGTCACGTCGAACCGCACAAGCTCTCAGTCATGCACCACGTGTTTCCACACCCCAGAAGTCGGCCACCATCGGCATCACGCTCCTATATCGTCGTCGCCGAAATCACCACCGTCTTCTGCTTTGACCAACATCCACGTCGATCCATCAGACTATCCAGTCCGACCCAGCCGATAAATTATCCGACTGCAACCAGCTCCATCCTGCGTCATCACTGTTCCGCACATCCCGTGCGTTCCTTAACGCCCTGCGTATGCATGATTCTATACGACACACTCGAGGCTTCAAAATCTTTTTCCGCGAATCTGATCCATTACATGATACTTTCATCTTAACTAGCTTGATTTCCAACAACACCTCCAAACACCCCTGTTGTTCCAACAAATTCTTCACCTTATTTTCCAACCAAAACAAAACTGTTGGCCTTCACGTGTACTAGTTGGTTCAATCCTGGTGTTACTTGTTGCTTTTCTGCCAATCCACTAGTACTCCCGATGGATGCTTCCCGTGTAAATTTCTTCGCTTGATCCATCTGCCTCTTAAGCGCCGGTACGCCAGGTCTTCCACCTGATTTTTTTTAACAACAAATCTCTATTGCTTGTGTGTCCAGAACTCCAGCGCCTCAACTATATCAGCCTTCAATTCACGGAGCCCCCAGGCATACACGTCCTAATCCATGCCACATACGTGCACCTGTGCCAGCTACCGGGACACACGCGCTCAGGCGCACCGCTTCACAGCCTCGAGACCAAGCCGCTTCCGATCTCTCGTCAGCGCCAATACTTCTGTTGCTAGATGATTTCGTCGCTACCTGCATGTTGTCCGATCGACTGCTTGCTTTTTGTCCGTGTACTAACTCGCCGAGAACGCTCAATCCGATGCGCATAATGGCTTCGCTGCCGCTGATGTTTCCGATCTGCCCTGTTGCTATGATCTAATCCGCTTCGAACTCGCTCTCGACGGCAAATTTCGATCTCACAACAGTGGCGGACCCACGTTGAAGACTGTGGGGGCAGCTGCCCCCACTCGATATTTTCAGGCGCTTGTACTTCGTCCCGAGCGTACCTGCTGTGCCCCCACTGGGCCTAATACTTTGCCCCCACTCAATTCAGTATTTGCAAAGCCCGTAGTGTAAACTCTAAAGAAGCAGCCCAACGAATAAAATAATTGTTCCGGCTTGCCCAGCTCTCAGACTTCACGTACAGAGAAGGAATCCCTTATCTCTTAGATAAACAAGACGGTGTCCCTAATCTCGCCGTTCGCGCAGACGCGACTAGCCGCCTCCTTGCTGCAATCTCCCTTTTCTCCTACCAGTCTTGGATGATGAGGGCGCCAGGGAGGGCGCAGCACACCCACATCATCAAACCCTAATTTTGCAATTGCATAATCTCAATTGACATTAAGGTAAGCTGTATAATTCATCTAGGGTTCTCTTTCCCCAACAAAAAAAATGATTCGTTTGCAATTTTTAAGTTAAAAATCATGTTTATCTCAACAACTTATGTGTATAGTTTACGAATTTGAATGATTATGTTAGTTCAAACAATGTTTTAACATATAAATTTTAGTATTACCTCCGATCCATATTAATGGACTCAACTTTGTCTAGATTCATGTGTATCTAGTTAAGTATTTAGACTAGATGCATGTGTATCTAGACAAAGTTAAATCCATTAATATGGATCGGGGGGGGGGGGGGGGGGGGGAGTACGTAACTTTGAACTTTCTATTTACAAGTAAAACTGTCTAGCTGACACTTCAATTCTATTCAAACGATATATTAGTACTTCCTAATTCCTAGCACACTGCATCTTCATGCATGATCTAATACAGTATGACAATTCTGTTTGTGGCACTTAATTGCTGGGAATCCAATGAAGTAGTATATTTCTTTCACAAATCAACAACCTTTCAAGGTGCCTTAACTTTCAACATGACAATTCATTTAACGTTGCAGTGATGATTGCTTGGTAGATGATATATTAAACAAAATTTCTAATGAATTGATAGTTTTCATGTGGTGAAAGACCGTCAGCAGATGAAACTAAATGTAACGTAATAAAGCTCGTTTTCTCTTGCAATATGGACATCTTTCAGTGTTTTCATTCTCTCTTGATTTGATAATGTTTTTGTTCTTGTAGGTTGTAGGTTATATTGATAAAACAATGTATCGAGGTTCTCTTTTGAAACTTCAGACCAATATATTTTAATATTTATGTATGTTATTTTATCTCAAATAATTACTTTTCTTTCTCTTTTCAATTAAATTGGTTAGTTTTTGAAGAATGAAGTGATTCTGCCTAGATTTGGTATATATGAGTGCACGTCTTGTTTGTTCGTGTTTATGGTCATATGATTTTGCCCCCTCTCAATTTTTTCCTGGGTCCGCCCCTGCTCACAACTATGCACCGATCAATGCCATCAACAAATCCTCTAGATCAATAATCCACGGCCTTTTCGAACCTTGCTCATGATACCACTTGTTAGAATAATCCGAGCTGCATATCAATCTACCGAGGATCAAGAAATCATCACAAGCACAAGCACGACACCGAGATTTGTTAACGAGGTTCACCAACATGGCTATATCCCCGGAGCATGACTACGGGCGCTCCTCCCCATGTACCAAATCCACATGATACAGTCGACGACAAGTTCGCCACGGCCATCCGACGGCGCTTCGACCACCTCGCCACGGCCGGTCCGGCCGCCCCTGTCACGGGCGTCGGACCGTCCCTCTCGTGATCTCTGTCTAGCCTATCAACTTGTGTCTAGTCTATTTTGCTACCCCGCGGTGCCTTTATATAATAGGCCCGGGTTACACGTGTCCGACTCAAACACCTAACCCTCCGCTAATTACAAGTCTAATTGTAGCATAACTCGTACACATATATTCGGCACACATATCTATAATACTATAATAGATCATCACCACTATCTTATCTATCTCAACATGCAAGCATGCCACATCACCAAACAATTATGATTGGGATAAGGTCCACCTCAACATGCAACCATGCATGAGACAAGACCCACCACCACGTGCAACCATGCATGCATGGAAAAATATTTTTCATTCCCCTACTATACTTATATTTAAAAAATAATCTATAATACATAAATAGTTCATCCCCACTAACTTATTATCTTGACATGCAAGCTATCCACATCATCAAGTAGGTCCACCTCTTTTCCACTAACTAAATACACATGCTTTCATTAAATTCTCATGTGCATGCAACATATCACAAATAAATATTAAATTTTTATGCACTAAGCCTCATGATTTAGAATTGTCTTTTTTTATAGATTTTTTTTATGAATTACCTTGCATTTTATTTTTCTATGCAACATTTTTTATGAATGCACATGTGTAGTTCTCTCAATATGTAAGCATGCCATCTCATCATTCAACATGCATGACAAAAGCTCACCTTGCTATACCACTATGCATAATAAAAATCCACATGCAACATATGAATGCATGAGAATTTTCATTTTATTATGATATATATATATATATTAATTAAAAAAATACGATTTCAAATATACATATTTCATTTAACCAAACATTTGACTGAAATATTTTGCAAAACTTTCCCGCAACAACATGCGGGGGCATTATCTAGTTTTAACAGTGCAGAACTCCGAAGCAACGTGATGCATGCGATGCGAGAGAGAAAGGGTTTGGTGTTGGGCGAACAGTTCGCGTCATCTTCTTATCGCTCGCCGGGCTGTGGACGTAGCGATCAGACAATGTGCTTCCGCGGTCGTACATATCCTGATGGGATGGGATAGGCTCGCTCACTGAATAGTTGGATGAGTTGGGATGCTGTGCGCGTGCTTGGATTGTCGTATCGCGATGACGAGGAATGAAATCTCGGCCATAGATCGTGCTTGCTCTCCACTTTCGTTGCGCCTACAACTCACGCAGCACCGACCGTCCAAGAATGCCCAGATGGATGGATGGATGGAGTGTAGTCGTGGATCCTTTTGCTCTGCCATGAACTCGTGTCATGCTGTTGTTCACGAGTTGGTTTGTGCTTGAGGGTGGCTGGGGGTGATTCATTGAAGCACGAATACTCCACAAAGATGGTTGGTACCTACTACCTTCGTCCGAAATTACTTAACGTGGTTTTAGTTTAAATTTAACTAAAACCAAGTAAAGTGATTTTCAACGGAGGAAATATTCTTATTTGGGATTAGACCATTTTATACCCTCCCACACCCACACGGCCACATAACATAATTCTTGACAAAAGTTCACGCAACACCATAAGTGTGAAATATTACTAGCTGATTACCCGTGCTTGCAATAGAGACATGCACATTTTAATGGTTCAACATAAATTGGCATTTTTTTTGTATGGATAAAGAAAGAGAACAAACTTTTAATTTAGTTGAGGTATGGTAATATTTGATTTGATTTGATTATGAGAAAGGAGAATCAATGAAAGTTACGATTTAACTAAGATTTTATTCGATGAAAGAGTTAATGGAGGACATGGTTTTGATAAAATTTAATTCAGTTAGTGTAAACCATGTTTTCAATATAGAACCAGAAAATAAAATGTCAATTTGACCTAGATTAATCCAAACTAGTGTGGTCTGGAGAAGAAAGATGAGGATAGGGTTGAGGATTGAGTTGAGCGAATCGGTACCGTTTTTAGTGAGAGAAAGAAAAAAACCAACATGAAATAAATGATGGAAGATGAGACGAATGTACAAACTCTCTTTTAACTAGATGATACCCGGCGCATTGCTACGGGAACTGTTAACAAATAATTTAATGTTTAAATACGATAAAATGATGAAACTTAGTATAATTTAATTGTAAATTCTTTTTTGACAGAAATATTGTTTAGATAAAAAACTAGGAAAATTTGATGAAAAAACCAAACATGATAGTAAGTTTTGTTTTGTTAATTTATTAGCTTACAATATATCGACGAGATGATAAGAGACGAAACTAACATTGCATAGAGACAGTGAAGACATCACACCCTTAGTTAAACCTAAAGCAATGATATCAACGACATATGTTCATTCATAAAAAAATTAACGCATAAAAAATGAAATGCAAGGTGGCTCATAATTTGTTTTTCTATTAAAAAATCGCTTATAAATTGTGAGGGTGAGTGCATACAAATTTAATATTTATTTGTGATTGGTTGCATACACATGTGAAGTTAATGGGAGGATATGCATGGAGAGTTAGTGAGAAAAAATTACATGGTGAACTTACTTGATGATGTCGATAACTTGCATGTCAAAAGATATTAGTTAGTAAAAATGAACTATTTAGGTATTATAGATGATATGTTTACGTTATGAAAAAAAGATTATGCTGCCAGCCCGCATGGGATCCTCATTGTTGGGATGTGTGCACCAAAGTTACGGCCAGAGTACAATCGATTTCACACCCTTCATGTATAACCTTTTCTTGTTGGATTATCCATGTAACATAATTCCTCCGTTTCCAAATATAAGATCCTTTAGAGTTTTCAATACAAACCACGTACGAATGTATATAGACATATTTTAAGATCCTTTAGAGTTTTCAATACAAACCACGTACGAATGTATATAGACATATTTTAGAGTGTAGGTTCACTCATTTTACTTTGTATGTAGTCCATATTAAAATTTCTAAAAAATAATATATTTAGAAGGGAAGGAAGTAGTAGTTTGTATTAATGAACAAGTAATATGCATTGCAAGAACAATAATAAAGTATATAGTCACAAAATATTTAAAACAACGGCGTAGAAGCGACCAATTTTAACTTAACAAAACCCACATAAAGTAACGCCCTACAAATTAAAATGTCTATCTTTAATGATCGGAACCCTTGAGCCCAACGTCGACCTTCCTGGCGGTTTGAGGGAAACCCTTGCTAAAGCCGCCGCCATCTGATACGTTTCCAACATATTTATAATTTTTGCTTGTTTCATGGCATTGTTATATGCTTTTGCTATACTTTCACATTATTTTATAACATTTTTAGGAACTAGCCTATTAATCCAGTGCTAGTGCAGTTTCTGCCTGTTATTATTTGTGCATTGCAGAAAAAGATCAAAATCAATATGCTCTAAAAATTCCCAGAAAATTCCAGAAATTCTTATGTTCCATAAGACACCAAGAGCCGAAAGGGCAACCGAAGGGGGGGGCACCCCTGGCCCAGGAGGCCAGAGGGCGCGATAAGGGCTAGGTCACGCCCTGGGCCCGCCTGGAGGTGGGTCCACCCCCTAGTGCCCCTCTTGCGCCTATTTATCCCTCGAGACGGAAAATTTTATCTAGAAACCTTTGTCGTTCTGCCGCCACCACGACTCCCATATCGGGGACTGCTGGAGTTCTATCCCAACACCCTGCCAGAGGGGGGGTCATCCCCGGAGGCCTCTTCTTCACCATGGTCGCCTCCCGGGTGATGAGTGAGTAGTTCCACCTTGGATCTTGGATCCATGGTAGTAGCTAGATGATGTCTCTCCAACTTTGTGCTTCACTAGTTAGTCCTTGTGAGTTGCCTATCATGATCAAGGCATCTATGACGTAATTACTATGTTGCTATGATGTGTTTGTTGGGATCTTCGATGGATTATGAGATTATATTTAGATTGTTCATGCTATATATTTGATATCTTTAGGTATGTTCTTGAGTGTTCTTGCATGATTTCCGTTATACTTTGTTACTTTGGTCAAGTAATGTTTTATAACTCCAAGAGGGAGCGTAGTGCTAGATAGTGGGTTCATGCCTTCTCGCGTCTGGGCATGAGTGATAGAAACGTCTAAGACGGTGGATGTGTTGTTGCTACTACGGATAAAATAGTGGCTTTGTCTATGCCCAGCGAAAATAATGGCTTTCTTTGAAGTTGAATTTAGTTGAAAAGACATTTCTTAACAAAAAATATCAAAAACTTAGCTATATTTTTCTATATAATCAGGTTGCATAGCATTTTTTGAAGACATTCCTGAATCACCTAACTAAGGAACATTATTTATGAAAATTTTAGGAACAAAATTGAGAATCACATGTTGATCTGGTTGTTTTATATATACTCATCACGGGGTAATGCGAGGGAGTAACTATGGCCCTGTTTGGTTCAGCTTTGTCTATCAGATTTTAGAAATCCACAGCCGAACCAAACAGGATTCCATCAAAGAGCGAACCTTCAAACGACGGGATTCCACCAAAGCGCAGCCGAAAAATACACGTACAAACGAACCAAAGAGCGAACCTTCGAACAATTTCTGAAAATCTGCTGCGGAAAATCGAAATCTGCCCGGGAGGTGCTTCCGATTTTCCGCATCGGATTTTCGGCAGCAGATTTTCAGAAATCCACAGCCGAACTGTGACGCCCCCAAATCAGACCGTGTACAGTAATCATACACGCAAGGTACACGATCGAGATCATTGACTCACGGTGAGATATCACAACACAACTCTACAAATAAAATAATACAAGCTGTTTAATACAAGCCATGGGCCACGTGGGCTCGAATACAACAGGTCGAAAGCAAAAAGTTAGCGGAAGCAATAGTATTTGAGTATAGACACAAGGGTACAAGGTTGCCTTAAGAAGGCTAGCACAAAATCAACACTCGATCGAAAAGGCAAGGCCTCCTGCCTGGGAACCTCCAAACTACTCCTGGTCAAAGGGGAACTCGACGTCGTAGAGGGCATCGGGGATTTTCACGTGGCGGTGGTCGGCATCGGGGATCTCTTGCTCCTGGACTCCAACGTCGACTGCAGCGGCCGATCAGGCAAAACAAAAAGGGGGAAATAAAACAAAGGTGAGTATATAGCATACCCGTGAGTCTTACGTCCGCTACTAAGCAATTATGCATTGTATCGAATGGAAAGGGGAGGCTATATATAGTGGACTGCAAGATAGAAATCAGAATAAGGGTAAGAGGCTAGGCCTATCGAAGACTAGCATCTTCCGACGAGTCTTGCAGCATGAGGAGAGAATAGCCAACAGTTCATATAAATCGTAAAGTAACAATGCAGCAGAAGTTGCTGCAGCATTGTATAATAGTAAGTTGTAATAATTAGCAATGCCTCCGAGATCACCTCCTCGACTTCCCAGCGAGGAAGAAAACCCGGAACCAACAGTTTAATAGTAGTAGTTTGTAGTGGTAGGATCTGGCTTTAGCATAAAGCGTCCTGTTACCGTGGACACGGTTATTCGAATAGATTAATCTTCCCTGCAGGGGTGCACTTGTGTTACACTACACACACGGATCTCCAGGGTGGCGGGCACCTTGTTAGGGAACGCTCCACCGAGGCTATCCGACTCTCCACAGCCCATCTTTCGAACTCAACAGAGAGGTCATCCGCCGGACTAAATCCTATGTATGCGGGGCTTTGGACCCTAACCCCGACGTACTCCTGCACGGTGCGAGGCTGGCCGGTGAAGTTAAAGAAAATCCAAATAAGACACCACCGCGTGAGCAAATAAGACAACACCACTTCCCGGCGTAGGCCGCGGTACTGCTGACGTCTGAAGAGTCCTCGGACGAGACTACGAAGCAGGGGAGCCCATAACTCGTAATTCCCACGGGTAGGTAGTGCGTACATGGCATATAGCCAACTCAAGACATCCACCGAACCATTAAGCAATTTATTTATTTTCTGTCGGAACAACCGTTATCGTTGTCCTTATTTAGGTGAGTCGCGGACAACGACAGCAGTCAGGTCCACCAGTAACATCGGTGCCTGCCCTGACTGTTGGATATGTGCCCTAGAGACAAATTAATAAAGATATTTGTCATATATCCGTTTTGTTCATAATAAATTTTATACTGTGCTATAACTGTATTACTTGGAAATACTAATACAAGTATAGTATAAAACATGGTCCGTAGTTTAACTCGGGTAAACTATCTCATTGGGCAATTGATTGATCAAGCTTTCCTGATCATGGCGACACTTAAGTCCATTGACAATGAGGTCATATCGTTAAGGGGAATGATGTGATGGACGTACACCCACCTAAAGTATTGCAATGTGATCGAGTCACATAGTTCAGCGTTGCTATGACTTTGTAACGTATGGCTTAGTCCTTAGACCGTAACGATCATACGTAATTGTCATCTATGAGGAGACTTTGATTTGTATCCCACCGCCTGACAGAAATATGCTGGCTATAACGGTGCACTTTGGGTATTCCGAAATAGATGGTTGATGAGTATGTTAATAGATCAGAGCGGGATTTGTCAGTCCTTGTGACAGGACAGGTACTCTGGGCCCACTCGGTGATATTGCATCAACACCTTGCAAGGACGTGACTAGGTCACAAGAGATGCAATGATCATGGATGAGAGAAGTTGTTTGTTGTGTACGAGATGTGAACACGGTATGTAGGATACCGACGATCAAACCTCGGACAAACAAAGTACCGCAGCACAAAGGGATTACGTCGTATCGTTAACGGTTTCCAAAAGCGATCGAAGTTCATTCGATGGAAGCGCAGGGGCTGTCAAGGATTGTAACCAGGTCCAACTGACTAGTCATTGGTCAATGAGAAGAGTCTCGACCATGTCTGCTGTTTCCCGGACCGTTAGGGTGTTACACTTAAGGGCAATCGATGCATAGGACAGTTACGGGATCAATCGGTGAAATAGGAGGAATCACCGGAATAGTTCCGGAGGAGGACGGAATGGTTTCCGGACATTTTGAATAGTTCAAAATAATTTTTAATTGTTTTAATAATGTTTTATTATTTAATTATCTGAATTAAATATTTAAAACATATTAAAAAAATTAAAAAAATGGGAAAAGGCTAAATGGGCCCATGGGGCCCATTAAGGGAGGAGGGGGTCTCCCCCCTTGGGCTTGGCGCCAAGGGTGGGGCCCACCACCCCCCTTGGCCGGCGCACTCCCCCCCCCTTGGGAGTTTAGTCCCACATGGGGGAGGGGAGGAGGATGGCACCCCCCTTGGTCTATATAAGGAGGGGGTAGACCCCCCTTTTTCCAACACACCAATATCTCCTTCTTCCTCCTTCTCCTTCCCGGAAGTGGACTCCCCTTGTTTGGATTCTGCACCTGGATTGGAGTTCTCCACCATAAGGCATGCCGCGTTCTGCTGGAGTCGGGATCCGTAGCCGTCTTTCTTCCGCTGCTCGCCTGGTTCGGGGCCCGGGAGGAACATCGATTGTACCGTACGTGTATAATCTCTTCGAGGCACTACACCTGTGGTGCTACTTCGTCATTGGAGGTTTACCGGGAGTCATCCTCGCCGGTGGTGGTCTTCTACACGACAGGGTGGTCGTAGTTCCGAGTCTACGCCAGCCACGTTCGCAAGAACGTTTACCTCTTTCGGTCTTCAAAGGTATGAACACCGATTCCCTCCATTACTTTACATCGCCATAGCATAGATCTTGGGTTCGTGTACCGTAGGTATGAAAAATTTGTGTTTTCTGCCTCGTATCCCAACAGTGGTATCAGAGCTAGCTATGCGTAGATATATTGTACGGGTAGAACACATCTAGGATGTGGGCATCGAATCTTCATTCGTTACCCTCCCACGTGTACTCATTTAGCGTTGCGGCAATGTTTGATGAAGCGGCCCCCGACCGACCTTACGCGTTTACGCGAGACTGGTTCCACGCTTGACATATGGCTTGTACCATATAAAGTGGTTGGGGGGGTGTCTGTCTCTCTGCATTAGCGATGCGAAGATGTTTGCAACGGAGGGCCCCGACAGGGGTGTAATAGAGACGGATGGGAGACGGTGTTGTGGCATGTTTTTCGCAGAATAGAAACGGTTCTCTCTCTCGAAACCCCTAGCAGCCACGTAAAACTTTCACAAGCTAAAGTAGAAAGGCGTTTAACTTTGCTTTGCATGAAGGGGGGTCATAGGTTGTATGATTTACAGTTTTACTTCCTATTTATGCTAGTATGCTAGATATATCGACGGTAGAACGAAACAGGACCATTTCTCACAATACCAACATTGTGTTCTCCATTGGTGGGCACCGCCTGGAAGGTTCTCCCATATGGCCTGATGCTCCGTACATACCGGAGTTGTCCTACATATTCAACGGAGTTCGCATGAGGTTGGATTCGGAAAGCCTGGCATATGCAGATATGGCCTTGCTGAACAGCTAACATCAAGGTTCGATTGGTAGGCTTGACGTATGTAGATGCGGGCCTGGAACACAGGAGACCGAAAGGTCGAGCACGAGTCACATGCCTGATGTGATTGGCTTAGAGGCCTACCTGGTTCGCATACTGATGGTCGTGACGATCGGGGGAGGTATGGGGGCTGGGATTGTGTAATCACTTAGTTAAATTGAGCGGTGTTTATCTATGTGGGAGCTTTCTAGAATTTTGAGATTAAATTGAAACTCCACATTATGAACAAAAGTCTAAATATGTATCCTTGTGAATCAACCTTGTAGATGGCAGCACCTCGCCCCTCGTTCAACTTAGGACCATTCCTAGAGAAAGATAAGCTAAAAACAGATGGGACAAACTTCACCAACTGGTTCCGCACCCTGAGGATTCTCCTCGTTTCCCTTAAGATGGCATACGTACTAGAGGGCGCGTTAGGTGACGCACCAGCAGATGATGCCAGTCAGGACGAGAAGAATGTCTATCTCTCCAGGACTGATGATTACAACCTTGTCCAGAGTGGCATGCTCTACTCCATGGAGGCTGAGCTGCAGAAACGCTTTGAGTGGATGGGTGCATATGAGATTATCACCGACCTCAAGGCGGTCTTCGCACCTCAAGCCAGGGCTGAACGGTACGAGGCTTCTGAAGCCTTCTTCTCAGCAAAGATGGACGAGCACGGCAGCGTGAGTGAGCACGTAGTCAAAATGTCTGGCTACGTTCAGCGCTTGAATGCTCTGGAATGCCAGATTCCAGATGAACTTGCTGTTGATAGGGTGTTGCAGTCGCTTCCCCCTAGCTACAAAGGTTTTGTGCTGAACTACAACATGCAGGGGATGAACAAAACCCCTTCTGAGTTGTTCGCCATGCTGAAGAGCGCCGAGGTTGAGATCAAGAAGGAGCACGCCGTCTTCATGGTCAACAAGACCACTGACTTCAAGAAGTCAAGCAGGCGGGAGAAGGCCAAGAGAGGTGGCCCCAAGAGGGATGGCAAGTCAGTTGCCTCTCCTCCCAAGGCACCCAAGCCTAAACCCGGAGTGGAGTGCTTCTACTGCAAGCGTGAAGGTCACCGGAAACGCAACTGCCCCAAGTACCTAAAGGACAAGAAGGATGGCAAGGTCGCCAAGAGAGACGAAGGTATATTTGATATACATATTGTTGATCTTCTCTTGACAAGCGCCGGGAACACAACCTGGATACTTGATACAGGATCTGTCGCTCATATTTCTAATTCCATTCAGGGACTAAGGAATAGGAGACTCTTTCTCAAGGATGAGGTGACGATGCGCGTGGGGAATGACTGTCAAATTGAAGTCTTGGCGGTCGGCACGAAGCATCTTAGTCTCCCTTCGGGATTGGTTTTAGTTCTGAATAATTGCTACTATGTACCCGCGTTGAGTGTGAACATCGTTAGTGGCTCTTGCTTGAAGCGAGACCGCTATTCTTTTAAGTCTGATACAATTGGTTGTTCGATTTATAAGGATGAAATGTTTTATGTTCACGCACCGGAGTTGCATGATTTATTCGTACTTGATCTCGATGGTGACGTGTGTCACATTAACAATATTGAGGCCAAAAGATTGAAGAATGATGAAGATCACATGAAGATGTGGCATTGCCGACTTGGTCATATTGGTATAAAGCGCATCGAGAAGCTCCATAAGGATGGACTTCTTGAGTCATTGGATTTTGGATCCCTTGATACATGTGAACCATGCCTTATGGGCAAAATGACAAGGACTCCATTCAATGGGATAATGGAGCGTGCGGATGACTTATTGGGGATCATACACACGGATGTATGTGGACCCATGAACGTCCCCACTCGCAATGGTCTTCGTTACTTCGTGACCTTTACTGATGACTTGAGTAGATATGGGTATATTTACTTGATGAAGCACAAGGCTGAAACCTTTGAAAAGTTCAAGGAATTTCAGAATGAGGTCGAAAATCAACTCGAAAAGAAAATCAAGCACCTTCGATCGGATCGAGGTGGCGAGTATTTGAGTCACGAGTTTGGCAATCATCTGAAGTCTTGTGGCATAGTACCACAGCTTACGCCGGCAGGCACACCTCAGAGAAACGGTGTGGCTGAGCGACGTAATCGAACCCTATTGGATAGCGTACGATCGATGATGTCTCATACTGATTTGCCTGTGTCATTCTGGGGGTATGCATTAGAAACTGCCGCTCATATTCTTAATAGGGCAACATCCAAATCCGTAAAGACAACACCATTTGAAGAATGGCATGGCACTGGCGCATGCCCATGGCAGGGGTTGGGGTGGCGAGGACGACGTCGGTGACCAATCACGGCGGCGGGCGGAGGGGCGCAACGGCCATGGCAACTACGGCGGCAGAAACTAGCGGGAGAGGAGGGGGAAAGATTCGTAGGCTCACAGTGGGAGGGAAGACGAGCTCGGGGAGGTCCAGGGAGGCGCTGGAGGAGTCGGCCGGCGACGAATCGGGGTTGCAAGGCCGGTAGCTGTGGCGGCGATGAGGTGAAGGGAACGGCGGCTGTGGTGCGTCCCGAGCCGATTCCGCGCGCAGGACAATGAAGATGACCCCGATGAACAACACAGACATGCCAGTTGGGCTTGGTTCGGCCAATGGCCGCGAGATCGAGACGACGCGGCCATGGGCGCGGCCGGTTGCATACGAAGCAGGCGAAAGGGAGACGAGGAGGGGGGGGGGGGCAATGGCGATCTAGGTCTTCGGGGGATGTCGTGGTGGCCTCCTTATCCTCCGAGGGCTCCTGTAGCGACCGAGGCGTCGAGCGGGTGCGAGGGAGACGACGACCATGGCACTGGCGCATGCCCACGGTCGGTTGAAGAGGGGAGGTAGAAGAAAAAGGGGAACGGGCCGGGGTGGGCTTGGGCCGACCGAAGCTTGCACTGTGCGAAGGATAGTTCTTATCATTTTTCTTCTTTTGCTATACCTTTTTACCTTTGTTTGATTTTGTTAGGCCATCATTTGAGTTTTACAAAATATGCAAGGTGTTCCATTATTAGTGCTATACACTACAACAATGCCACAAAAAGTTTGGCACAAGAATAAAATCATTTGGGTTTTTGAATTATTTAATATGAAATAAAAGTTGTTGTTTTGCTACTGTTATTATTTGTTTATATTATAAAAACATTGTAATAAAATACCATGGCTATTTTAATACCACCTAGTGATTATTTAGCATTTTATAAAATTGGTTGCATAATTTTTGGATCAACTTTGTGTTTCACTTTGATTTTGGCAATTCAATTAAGTTTAAATTTGACTTGGCTTGATCAAGAATGACTAATTACTTGATAATCATGGTGACTTAATTATTAACCAAATGATTCCTGTTGCTTGACACACAGGACGTTACACGAACCAAACAGGGCCTATGTGTTGCTTATACCCTAAAATAAAACTATGAGTTGCTTATTGTGAGACCAAACAAAGCAGAGCGGTTGCGATAATGGACCGGCCCAGCGCACGGAAACTCTCCAGGTCTTCAATGTTCATTTGTTTCTTCCGATTTTACACATTTTTCGTTTTGGCTCTTAAAAACGACTTACATAAAGTTTTGAAAACAAGTTGACAATGTATTTTAAAAAATTAAACGTGTATAGAAAAACATTTCTAATGTTTATAAAATGTACAAGGTATATGAAAAATAGTAACCAAAACATATATATGGGAAAAATGCTTATTGTGTATATTTTTAGAAAAGGACAAAATGTAAAAAACAATGTTTTTGGTGTATACAAAAAATGTACATGGTGTATGGAGAAAAGTACACATCAAATTTGGATTTTATATATAATTGATTACGAATATAAACGTTTCAACATGTACAAAACTGTTTCTGATGTATGCAAAAATTGTACAAATGTGTATGAGAAAATAGAAGTCAAAATATATGTTTGAAAAAAATGTTAATTTTGTATGAAAACGTTATATATGTATAAACATATTAGTTGTATATCATAAATGTATAGTGTGTATAAAATAAGTAGACATCTACACATATGTTTCAAAAATTGTTCTATCTCAATAAAAATGTACAATAAATATTAATAAGACATAAAAATATATTTTAAATGTTAATGATGTATTTTTTTAAAATTAATCGTCTATTAAAATATTTTTGATAATTACACAAATTTTACTATGTGTGTTAAAAAATATAAATATATTTTTCAAATACATATCAAAACATATATTTGAAGAAATCATGTATTTTTTTAAATAGGCATAAAAAATTAGTTTTGGTATATGGAGAAAGTAAAAAATATGTGTGTAATAATGTACATGAGTTGAAGAAAAAAAACTAACAAAGAAAGTTGAAAAAGAAACGTAGATAAATAAAAAAATGAAGATAGTTAGAAAAATAAAACCAATGATGAAAACTAAAAAAAATCAAAACAAAAGAAAACCAATGGAAAGAAAGAAAATCTGATAAAATTTAGTGAATCAAAACAAATAGGCAAAGAAAATAGAAAAAAAGTTATAAATATCACAACAAAAACAAACCAAACCAAAAGCCAGAGGCAAAATTCCTTCCTCCGAAGTCCGTACGGAGGAAAAAATAGCCCTAGCACTAGCAGCATCATCATTACTTCTTTCGCGAGCTTGATAAGCCCTTAAGCTTAATGGGCCACGCCAGGAATCATAGTGTCTCAAAAAAACAACTAGGATCATAGCCTCATATAGACCACTTCAGCATTTTATGCGAAATCGTTAACTAAAGAATATTATTGCATTAATTACTTTCATTTTTTCAGCGATTGATAAATGGCGCACTGCATTCGTATTATTTGTTACAATCTAAAGTGTTTCATTTTTTCCATAGGTTAGTTTTTGAGGTTGTTTTCTCTTGTAAATCGTGTCGTGCGCCCAAATCCCAAATTGTTTCACCGTTAGATTTCTCGCGTCGACATCTTGGAAAATAGATCTCATAATAGATTTTGACAAACTTTTTTTACAAGAGGCATGGTTGAATTCGCGAAAGCAAACTTGTGACTGAAGAAGCAAACATGCCACTCTCGTGGAAAACAACTTGTTTGTTCTTTTTCTGGAAGCACGGCCGTGCTTCTCGCGAAAACAAATCTATAAAACATTTTTTTCTTTTCGAGAGACATGATTGTGCCTTTCGCGAAAGCAAATCTATGTCTTTATAAAAGGCACGGTGGTGCAAACCTTGCCTCCAAAAGAAGCAAATCTATGAATCTCTTGGAAGAAAAAGAAGAATGTTTCTGTTTTTTTTTCTTTTCAAAATCTAAGAAAAACCGCACGAAGAACGAAAAGCTAAAAAATCATGTAAACCCGAAAAACGCATTAGAAAATAAGTAAAAATTCTTAAGTAAGCGTTCAACACACGATGTATGGCGTGCTCTCAATCCACAAAAAATCATCTTTGCGGAGCTCCATAAGGAATACTCGTGAACTAGTTGCTCTCTATTTTACGGCGTTTTCGCTTTTTTTATGAGTTTCTCGTCATCCGTATGGAGAAATGAATCATAGCTGGCGTTCAAGACAAGTCGTTTTCTTCGGTTAAGTTGGCGACCTAGCCAGATCACCTACCAAGAGAGAACATCACTGTTAGTACTTGACTTGTGCTATGCACTAGGACGAGCAATCACATCAATGCAGCCGTGCCTTTGGTGTTTGGTCCAAGTTGAAGTACAATTAGGCCTTGTGCAAACAGAGCGCAGTACGTTTGTACTGCTTCCGTTTTGTGCAATTGCGTGCCTAACCGAAAGTTGGCCTCCTCATAGGCACCTAACACCACCACAAAACGGTGAGGTGTGGTGCATTGAGAAAACAGAATACTGGAAAGAATGGACGAGCTCGACTCAGGAGTGCGTAGATGAGGGCCCAGACCAGCATGGCTAGGTTCGGCTTGTGGAATAATAAGAGAAGAAATAAAAGCAAGAGGCTAGGCGGGTCATAGGGAAGCCAAAATGATCTCTCGGATAGGGACACGGCGGTGATTCGGTTCGGAGGGAAGCCAGGTACAGAGAGTCACAGAGAGAGAGAGAGAGAGAGAGAGTCCTCTCCCGGCACTCATCTGTTCATCTTCGTGATCAGATCAGTGATTGATGATTGCAAAATTGCGTAAGAACAGCTCCGCTCTTGCTGATTAGTCCTTCTCAACGAGAATTCATGGGATTTCCTAGTTGACCTTGTTTTCTGAACCAAAGATTTCGTCATTTTCAGCCCCCAAAGCTACATTGATCTGGAGTTTTGATTGGATGAGGCTGGTTGATCAAGAGATATTTTATCGATGCGTGCCGAGGAGCAACTCCCGTTTTCCTATTCCGGCGTGTATGCCCGGAAATTTGAGTATGCATTATGTCAAATTTTGTGAAGTTTGAACATTCGAGTAGTCCTCGGCAAAAATGGTAAATTTTAAGACTGTGAGAACCCACGAAATTTAACATGGACTTCGCGCACATGGCCATCTTGCATTATTTTGTTAGTTTTGTTTACTATTTGAAATGATGTTCCTATTACTAACGGAAGAAAATGCACATATGACCCGAAAAGCCACGTTCTATCACGGAAATATATCTAGATTTATTTCAATATTCTTGTTCAAAAATGCCTTTGTCTTTTAAGTAAATAAAAAATGTATAATGTTAATCTTTAGCATAACAAATTTAGATTCCTAGTTTATCAGTTTGTTAATTGAGATAGTATTGAAAAAATATTCACGAAATCCTCACACTAAGTTTAGAAACAATACATCAAACATTATGCATGACTTTGATAATATGATGGAGTTGTAAATATATAATCTTTTTACTAATTTTTGATGAGTAATTGTGTTCATCGAAGTATCGGTCGGATATGAGACATATCGTTCGATATATCGATCTATATCAGATGATATGTGTGAAATTGACATTTATAAAATGATATGTTATATATGTATGTACCAATAGAGCCCGAAAACTGAAATACCGTCTTAACCCATGTGCCTAATTCACATATGATTTGACGTGACTAGGCTTACGTGGCATCATCCACGTGGAGAGTTATGCGGCAAAAATGACCACATGGGGGCTACATAGGATATGACATGTCATAATCTAAAACGAAATTAAATGATCACTAATTTTTCTGGCCCAACCCATTTCATGTGCCCAAAGTGGCCCAACCTAACTTTGCAGGCCAATAAGTTTACCTCTTTGTTAAAAAATTTGGGCGAGATATATTTTAGTTGTATATATGGGTGTTTAAATGTATAAACCATTTTGGCCATTTCAATCTATAGTTTAGTTGATCTTGCAAATAAACACCAGCCCATATGTTGTTTTTGTTGCATTATTTATTTTTCTTGACTTTGCATTCAGTATTGTAAAACACAAAAGAATGCACTGGACAACTAGTCAGCCACCCAAACAACCATGAATTACAAGCATGGTTATGTTGATCTAATCACTTAATAAAACATACACACATTAACAACAATAACATAGAACCCCATAGGTGAAAGTGCAATCATGCTTTTAAGTACGTTTTAATATGTATCTTCATTGAGTCATTTTTACAAATATAATCTTATTAAGAGGAATTGGCATGGAAGTATGTTTTCTGTCATCATGATGAAACAATAAAGCATTTGCTCTTCCAATGTAAATTAACTCGTTCTATATGACCAGTCATTCAAGTAGCTTATGGCTTGTATCCTTTACATAATGTTGCTAACATATTCGGCAACTGATTACATGTGATTTAAAGTTAAGCCATAATTTAGAGTAATTTTGTCGTTGGGAATGGTAATACTACAAGATTTTGGGAAGATCCGTGGCTGGGGGGGACACCGTTAGCCTTGCAATATCCGAGACTTTATAATATTGTACAACGTAAAGAAGCGCTCGTCAGTACAATTCTTGGATCTGTTCCTTTAAACATCCAGTTCAGGCGAACACTGGTAGGTCAAAGGTGGAATGACTGGCTACATCTCGTGCGTCGGTTGATGGACGTCAACCTATCTGATGGGCCGGATACACTGAACTGGAAACTTTCGGTCTCAGGAGTATTTTCCGTCAAATCAATGTATGTGGATTTGATTAATAATGGTTCCCTTCCTAAGTCACCTCATATTTGGAATATCAAAGTCCCATTAAAAATAAAGGTTTTCATGTGGTTTGTTCATAAGGGAGTCATTCTGACCAAGGACAACTTGGCAAAGCGTAATTGGGTCGGGAGTCAACGATGTTGTTTTTGTTATCAGGATGAATCGATTCAACATCTTTTTCTCAAATGCCCATTAGCCAGGTTATTGTGGCGTACAATACAAGTGTCCTTTAATATTAGTCCTCCCGTTAACTTAGATACTCTGTTTAGCTCTTGGTTGAATGGGATTGAGCCAAAGACAGCAGGACGTATTCGCGTCGGAGTATGTGCATTACTTTGGGCCATTTGGAACTGTTGGAATGATATTGTATTTAACCGTAAGAACATTACCAATTTTTTGCAGGTTATCTTCAGGGCGTCGGCCTGGATCCGTATGTGGTCCTTACTGAGCAGTGCGGAGGCCAGGGAGCATTTGGATACTGGGTGCAACCGATGGGAGACGGTTGCACGGGATACCTACAACCGGTTTGGATGGCGGTCTGTTAATAGGATAGGTGTTTAGTCATCTTTTCCTATTTATCGCTGGTTGTAGTGGATTTTCTTCTCTGCACGAGAATGGAGACATGTGGTCTTTGTTAAACTTTCCTTAAACTTGATATTTTTCTTAATAAAATGGCTGCATCGATTGATGCAGAGGCCGGGGTACGCTTCCTTTTCCAAAAAATAATAATAATTTAGAGTAATACTGCAAGAATGGATGGACTATAACGCAAATTAGTTCCTTATGTTGCACAAAGCTGAAATAGGATGATTTATTTTTCCTTTATTTTGAATTTATTTTGCTTTCCTCCATGTAACTCTTTATACACTACTTTTTTAATACGAAGATGAATACCATAGAACAATTGTTCTACGGTTAGGGAACTGTCCGCCGTGGCGACCACACGCCGGCAGTAAATATTTAAGTAACCAGGGGAATGAGCAAGCATGCAACTCCACCGCTCTACACGCTACACAATCGAAGCTGAGCTTTCACTCAGCTACGCAATCGCGCCAGTTAACTGTTTTTTGAAGCCACCCTAGTTCAATCAATTTTGCTCGTATCTTCGTTGACCTTGTAGTATTTCCCTAACACAAAAGTTTCGACATTTTCAGCGCAGTAAGGTCAGGCCCTCTGGAGTTTCGATTGGACGGGGCTCCTCCCTGAGCGTTGATCAAGCGATATTTTACTATTTTATCGATGCGTGCCGAGCAGGAACTCCCGTCCGTTTGCTTTCTTGGATGCATCTGCTACACAGCCAGCTCTCGTACAGTTGTTCGCACGCAAGCTCTCGGCATCACGGTGAGCACCATGCGCCGAGGAGCGTAATACATTGCTCTGTCGAAACAGAGACCTTCGCGTTTCCGTCATTTTCGTTGGAGCTAGAGGACCCGGCGGCAGGTGAGATTCTTTCGTGCTCTCCGTACAATTCTCCATTTCTGACTCAGGAATCAAGAATCTCCTCCTTGCTCCATGGATCGATCCCCTTCTGCACTTAATCACTCAGAGCTCGAGAGAGAGAGAGAGAGAGCTCGAGCTCACTCGGTAGTACCAGTGGTAGAACTCACTAACGAACACGCGGGGTTCTGTTGGTAGTAGTTGAACTCACTGATGAACCCCGGACTCGAATCTGACGCCGTGGAAATCTTCCCCCACCATGCAGCAGGACAGGCGGAGGAAGCACCCGAGGCCGCAGCCGCCGCCGCCGGGCCTCGAGCTCGCGATGGCGCCGCACTCGCGCGACGGCGGCGGGGGCGGGGCCCGTTACGAGGAGATCCGCGAGCTCGACGGCGACGGCGACTCCGAGGTAGGGGGCGGGCACGCGCGCGGCCGCGTGCCGGAGTGGCGGGAGCAGCTGACGGCGCGCGGGATGGTGGCCAGCCTGGCCGTGGGCGTCATGTACAGCGTCATCGTGATGAAGCTCGTGCTCACCACGGGCCTCGTCCCCACGCTCAACGTCTCCGCCGCGCTCATCGCCTTCGTCCTCCTCCGCGGCTGGACCAAGGCGCTGGCCCGCCTCGGCTTCGCCGCCCGCCCCTTCACCCGCCAGGAGAACACTGTCGTGCAGACCTGCGCCGTCGCCTGCTACAGCATCGCCGTCGGAGGTCAGGCGGGCCACACAGCATCCTCCAATTTGTCAAGTGGAGTCCCTGGATTGAACTGACGCGTGCTTGGGATTTTCTTTGGCCCCCCAGGTGGGTTCGGGTCCTACCTGCTGGCGCTGGACAAGAACACCTACGAGATGGCCGGGGAGGAGACGGAGGGCAACGTGCCGGGGAGCTACAAGGAGCTCGACTTCGCGTGGATGACCGGCTTCCTCCTCGCCGTCAGCTTCGTCGGAATTATCACCCTCGTCCCTCTCAGGAAGGTCAGTACTCCCACACTTACCTTCACAGGCTTATAGTGAAAGTGATTATGTCACATTTACCCGTCAAATAAAAAAATATTATGTCACATTTAGTCATCTGCCAATGTTGCTTGCATACTGTCAAAGTGGCCATCATCTCCCTGTCACCCTTTGTAATCCTCTTGCTTCATCAACAGAAAAATGTTGGCTCTTTCTGCTGTCATACGCGTCAGGTGCAGCCTAAGGTCTTTTTGTCTGTGTCTTGATATCCCTGTTTGTTTATAAAGGATAAGACCAGCTCATGGAGTAGTTAGGAGATGTAGTTTGATGTGAGTGCTAATGATTGATGTCAGATTTTTAGTGTTTTTGGGCGAACACCCTCAGGTACACTCCAAATCCTAAAGCATTCGCTCCCCCACACACACCTTTGAGCGAACTACGAGCTGACGGCACTAAACGGTTTGCGTAGGATGGTAAACTGAGCGAACACATTTGGAATGGAAATTTCTGTTGTTAGCGCACGGAAAATTTCATCGTTTTCCATTAGTGTAGCATGAAAATTCCCTTGAGCCAGCAGGGCGAATCCTGAGCATGACAAATTTCACCTTTACAATTTTTTAGGGTGTCAATTCTTCATGTTGCAATCATTGCAAATTCCTGAAAACGCATAGCAATTACTCTGCTGCAGTATGGAAATTTTCTGTCATTTTTTATATATAACATGACAAATTGTACTTTAGAACATGGCATATCCTTATACAAGAGCATGAAAAATTTATCTGTTTTCGCATGGCAATCCCGGAGTGTTCTCTGAGAGTGATATTTTTGAGAAAACAAAAATATTCGCTTGTTCCTACCTGGCTGGGGGAACAATAGTTCACTCGGATGACCTCCCTGAGGGAATGGCATCGCGTTATTGAGGTCCTTTTTTTCCCCTTTGAATTGAGTAGCTCCTCACTCCTGATTTCCTTCCTATCATCTTCATGGTATCCGATTGAATGGTGATGGCTTCATTGCCCCCACTGAATGTACCTTATTTTTGGAGAGAAAATGAAAGAGTGTTGCCTCTTCACTAATAAAAAGAACTGTTACAAAATATAAAAGGCCTGGGCATGTTTTTGAATTCGACATGTTCCAACGGGATAGGTTACTAGGAGTATAGGACCAATTGGATGTGCTGCACTGGAAATCTGTGCAATACCATCGAAAACCTTGGGGAACACCTCGTGGTACCCGCCTTATCGTGCTCAAGATGTGTCTATTTTTTCCCCACACATTCAAGAGCATGTACATACAACATACAACAATTGTTTCTTCTCATTTGAGGGCAATTGCTGCAACATTTTGTTCCATGAGGCGTCGGTATACCGAAAAGGCGAGGATGGTGTGGCATGAAACTCTCCCGACAAAAGGCACACAAAGCCCCACACAGCCTGCTGAATCCAGACTCTTTATTGCATTTAAAAAAAAAAATGAAGGTCATGCCTCCCGGCCTCTGCATCGGTGGAAACACACAACCATATTTTTATAAGATGCAAGAAAAAAAGATCAAAACTTCTTACAAATGAGTACATGAAAGGGCCGACAATGGTAGAGCCATTAAAAGATGTGACAAGTAAACATCTACAACTAAATCACCGTTCTCCCGAAACAAATACATGCTCGTCGATGTCATTGAGTCAAGTCCGTGAATGCCAGGACTAGGATTTTCATCTTGGATGTTGGATCCTACAAGTCAAAGCTAAGAGCATCAACACAAAGATAATGCCTTCAACAAGGAGACCATGAAAGTTTGTCGTTGCCGGGTCTGACTAGTGAAGCCAGATCGTAGGTTTTGCCCTGGATATGAATAGTGTTCCAGTCACTGTCTTGATGGTGGAACTTCCAAGAGCTGTTACACCCAATACTTGGAGTGAATCCACTCTGGTGTCCTCCAAAGATAGCCGCCACTAGGCTACCCACCGGAACTCCCCCCGATTGTGCACTGACTCGTCCATGATCATCTGAATGAATTCACATGCAGCTCTCAAGCATGGTTTGGAAAAAAAGAACAAGATGAAAAAGTATATCAACTTATGTATCGTGTACCCTGCGGTGTTTGTCTTGATATTAGCCACTTATCCGATCATTTTGATTATTATGTTTGTAAAAAAATGTTATCTAATCTTCAGATGCTATCTATCCATTGAGAGCATATTTTTGAAATAAAATACAGAGAATTTTTTGAGTTGCCAGCTATGCGCTGTAGTCCTTGTCATATTTGGTTAAACATTTTTTCTTCTAGTGAATCCTTCAAAATGAACTTGATCCCGCATAATCTTTTCTTAGGGTAAGTTTGACACCACATGTACACAGATTATTAATTTTTCTATCGAACTTTGTAAATTTCAGATTATGATAATCGACTATAAATTAACTTATCCAAGTGGGACTGCAACAGCTGTGCTTATAAATGGATTCCATACAACTCATGGAGATGCTATGGCAAAGTATGTCGTTATTTCACATAACATGGGATCTGGAGAACCAAACATTATTATCCTTTTTTAACCAGTCCTTTATTTCATCATGTCAGGCAGCAAGTAAATGGATTCACAAAATATTTTGGAATCAGCTTCTTCTGGAGCTTCTTCCAGTGGTTTTATTCTGGTGGAGACAGTTGTGGCTTTGCGCAGTTTCCTACGTTTGGACTAATGGCTTGGAAATACACGTAACATTGTCCACTTTGCTTATTGCGATATTAAATCTCTTCTTGACTAGTTACATTTTTAACTGATTTAGTATTATTTATCTGTTTTTTGGGATGTCAGATTCTTTTTTGATTTTAGCCTCACATATGTTGGGGCAGGGATGATTTGTTCCCGCCTCGTCAATCTGTCTCTCCTTTTTGGCGCCATTCTGTCGTGGGGTGTCATGTGGCCTCTGATCAGTGATTTCAAAGGCGACTGGTATCCAGCAAATATACCAGAAAGCAGCATGAGCAGCCTTCAAGGTTACAAGGTTTGTCTCTCAGTTTGTTTTGGCTATTGTACATGTCGACTATAATTCTTTGTTGCTTACCTTGTCTCAATCTGCAGGCCTTCATATGCATAGCTCTCATCCTAGGAGATGGCCTATACAATTTTGCCAAGATTATTGCATTCACCATTATGAATCTGATTGAAAAATCAAAAGTAAAGAACACAAAGAAAGGTAAACAGTCCGAGAAATGCATGTACATAGTTTTTGGGATGTATAGATAATCTGATTATAGTTCATGCTACTTTTAGATGAAGAAATTCCGGTGCTTGATGACCTTCATCGTGATGAGGTTTTTATAAAAGACAGTCTACCTAACTGGCTAGCCTACTATGGTTACATTGCATTATCAGTTGCTGCAGTAATTGTCATTCCCTTGATGTTCCACGAGATGAAGTGGTACTATGTTGTCATCGCATACCTACTGGCTCCTGCCCTGGGTTTCTGCAATGCCTATGGCGCCGGCCTTACTGATATGAACATGGCGTACAATTATGGGAAGGTTGGACTCTTCATTCTTGCAGCCTGGGCTGGAAAAGACTCTGGTGTAGTTGCCGGCTTAGTAGGTTGCGGTCTGGTGAAATCACTCGTGTCAATATCTGCTGATCTGATGCATGATTTCAAGACTGGGCATCTCACATTAACATCACCTAGATCAATGCTGATTTCTCAGGCTATTGGCACTGCTATGGGCTGCGTCATCGGGCCACTGACATTCTTGCTGTTTTACAAAGCATTTGACATAGGCAACCCAGAAGGGCCCTGGAAGGCGCCGTATGCTCTAATCTACCGAAACATGGCAATTCTTGGTGTCGAGGGTTTCTCTGCTCTACCCCAGCATTGCTTGCAGCTGTGCTATGGATTCTTCGGCTTTGCGGTGGTGGCCAACCTTATGAGGGACCTCTTCCCACCAAAGTATGGCAGGTGGGTTCCCCTACCAATGGCAATGGGGGTTCCTTTCCTTGTCGGTGCGAGCTTTGCCATCGACATGTGTGTGGGAAGCTTGGTAGTCTTTATCTGGCACATGATTGACAGAAGTAAAGCTGCACTGATGGTGCCAGCAGTTGCATCTGGTTTGATATGTGGAGATGGGCTTTGGATCTTCCCTTCAGCCTTGCTTGCACTGGCCAAGATCAGTCCACCATTCTGTATGGCATTTAGGTCTACACATTAGAACAGTAACAAGCTAGATCTATGTACAGTTAGAAGACAAACATCCTGGCAAGAATGCAGTAAATAGATTTTGCATAGCTGGGCGAAATTGTAGCATAAACATGCATTATTTTTCTATTGATGTGTACCTGTATAGTTTTGGCAAAATAAGTTGGATGATCCAAATTGTAGCCCCAAGGTGTAATACTGTAAGATCTTAGAATAGTCTGGGCAGCTGATCCAAATTGTTAATTATCAGTTTCCAGCTGTTGCCATTACAAGTATCATTAGTGCATAGATATGAAGATAGTTCACTCAGATATATGCCAATTTAGAATCATCAGCTTTTAATTTAATTTATTTTTTATTTGACAAAGAGGGTTTCCCCTCTGATTTGTGTCATAACAAACCAGAAGTTCGCTACAGGTTCAAATACAAATATAGATCAAAGAGTTGTGCTTCGGTACACCCTCCTGCACAAAGTTCACAAATTTTGTTTTGACGGAACCTCGTCAGAGGGCGGGGAGTTCCCGCATAAAGTTCACAATTATGATGCGAATTGACAATGGATATTAAAGCATGCTACTTCATTAAAAGGGGCAGTATAGTCAATTTTAAGTGATTATGTCATCTAATCATCTCTATCTCAGTTCTGTTAGTCCCTGCTTCGTCGTCAAAATGCCGGTGCAACTTGTTCTCATCATGCCAAATTCTCTTACTCCTCTTCTTTGCTCTGGACCTCAAGCCAGTATTAGGCACATAAAAATATCCTCCTCATCTTAATCTTCAAGCTTAATTAACATCATTCAATTCACCATCAGAGGAGGGCACATACCCCTCCCGCTCCTTATCATTGTCTGCCTCAGAAAATATATGTTCTACCTATGTGTCTCCTTCCATGTGATATACAAAATCTGGTATATGCTCCTGTTCAGTGCGTTGATCTTCTGATTCAGTTCACAGTCTTGACCTTCTGAACTTTCTGAATCTCCCTCTTCTGAACTTTCTGCATTTCTATGTTCCCCTTCCATATTATATTCTTCACTTGGCACTTCCTCTTCCATAATTTGTTGCTCCACAACACTGCAAAGTCTGCAAAAAACTGTAGAAGAATATGTTGTTCACTGTCATTTAACAATGACAATTTCCTTACTCTTGCCCTTATCCAAATTAATGCTTTGTTGGGTCAACAAATAATCTGCTTGAAAATCAGCAATAGCTGAAGCCTGGAGCAGAACACCCAGCTTGAGAACCAATTTGTGAAGGAAACAAGACACCTTCATCATCTATCGGTAAACAAATGAAATCCCAATTTCTGAAATTGGAACCTTATAATAACCATCTCTTAATGACGAATCAGCTTTATTTCCATTCATAAGTCATAACAGTGATGGTAACACATTTCCCCTCTTCTTACAATTCTAAGCCAACTCAGCGCGCCAACGCATTTTGTTCGCATCCGCCACTGGCCCACACGCCAGTGATGATCCATGTGCGTCCTTTTTAATACGACCGCGCGGTGACGGGCCGTCTCATTCATCCATATCTGTTTCCTGCCTCCCCACTACAAACACACGCCGTTCCCGTCGACACGCGAGCGCTCGCCGCCGAAGAAATGGTGGGGCGGTGGCCGCAAAACCACCAGACCTCGTCCTCCTCAAATCGTCAACGCGACTCGTCGCCACCGTCGTGCCTCCCAAGAACAAGATCTACGTGTCGGCGCACCAGTGCCGACACTACTGGGAGTAAGCCATTCCGTTGCCATGGGTGAACGTCCACCTGCCAAATGAGTTGTAATACCATGAATTTTACAAACAATCGATTAGAAAATTCATCATGAAAGTTGATCAAAGTTTGACTTTTTGAGTTGTATGAAGAATGGAGAATCCGAGACCGTGGTTGCGTCCGTCTCGTCGAGTAGATCGAAGAAGAGTATACAATTGCTCGATACATAGTTCATATGGGTACTTGACGAGCCGGTCAATTCTAGCCTTTGATTTATTTTAAGAAAAAAAAACAACTGACATGTACCGAAAAAGGGTTTCCTCCCGCTTTATAGTTAAAGCCATCATCGCATGACACCACGACACGGATACAAACACTCACCACCACCACACACCACAACACACACACACACACACACCCAAGGCAAGATAAAAAGTATCGGATACCACAAAACGAAGGAAGATCTCCAAGACGGTGCCTCCCAGAAGGTAACGATCACAGATAGCCGCAATCGCCTGATCCCGCAGATCGAGTTTTCACCCGGAGCAAGACGGAAGGAGGGAGGCCACCACAACGAAGCCTTCAGGAAGGATTGGACATCCGCGGATGCCGCCTCCATCTGCAAGACCAGGGCTAGAGAGGTAATAAACCCCGACGCCCGCGTCCCTGAGCCCAAGCTTCGCCATCCGGCCGCAACCAAGCCACCTGCATGGCCATGGTTGCTCCACCTGAGACGTTCGCTTCGCCCACGAATGCCACACCTCCCGCCGTCCGGGATGCCGCATGACATACAGACACCCCCAGGACCAACCAAAGTGGCAGTCTTTGGTCCGAGGGGACGCCGACGACCGACAAAACCGCAACCCACAGCCCACCTTGATCATCGCCGGAGCTTCCGTCACACACAAACGGGCAGGGAATGGGGAGGAGGAAGGGGTCAGACGCAGCCACGATTGGCACACCCCGTGCCGGCGATGGGCAACCCTAGCATCGGTGCTGCCATCCCTCCCACCAAGCTCCTCACGGCACCACCGTGGTGATCGTAGCATCTCTGCGCAAGGCCACCAACGTAGGTCCGGTCATCCGTATCATGTAGGTATTACACAATTGGCGCTTGAGCCGCAACCGCGTACCGATGTTGTCGCGTCTGGCGTAAGAGACGTGTCGTCGTCCATGGCAAAGGTCGGCTGTCATCCTGCCGCCGGTGGTGGCAGAGGAGGACGAGGAGGAGGTTGCTTTCCTGAGGGGCAGTGGCCGAAGAGGAGGCCTTTGTTCAGCGCTCCATCGAGCTTTCCGAGCTCGATGAGCACCACCACATCGTTTCCCGTCGCCACCAAGGACCCTTCCACCGGTTCCTTTCGTGATTTCATGCGTCGACACGTCATGGAAGGTGGTCACCGAGGTGGAAACCCACGTCCCAATGTCGTGCATTCCCTACTGGGCCACGCTGGAGGAGGAGGCCAAGATCTTCGACACGTCTTGGACGCACCATCTACTTTAATCAGTGTTTTTATTAATCTACATTTAAAATGTGCCGATCGTGTTGGACGCGCACACACGCACGACCGGTTAAAACCAAACACGCATGTCTGCACAATCGATCTAAAAGGATAAAACATGTATCCGTTTCTAAAAAAATGTATCCGTTTTGATCACGCTATTGAAGTTGGCCTAACATTTCAATAACATTATCCATCCCTGCCATCCCAACACGCCTAACCTGTGGATAAGAGCATCTCCAGTCGTTCGGACCTTCAAGCCGGTTTTCGACGCTATTTTAGCGTCGCTTGGGGGGCTCTCGGCGGCAAAATCGGCTTGGGGCCGATCGGCAATCCAGTCGCGGCCCCAGGGTCGCCCCCTAGGCGCATAGATTCGATGCAGATTCGTCCAAGATTCGGCGTAGTTTTGGTGCAAATTCGTTTCATTTCGTTTGGTTCGACAGAAAATATGAAATTTCGGCTAAAATTAGGCGCAAATTCGATGCAGTTCGGCGATAGTTCGGCGCACAACATACAATATAAATACATAGTTCAACACAAATACTAAAAAACAGTACAAATCAAACTAGACATTGCCTTTGCGCATCCATAGATGATCCACTAGATCTTGCTGCAGTTGATGATGCATTTGCGGATCTCGGATCTCCTGACGCATATTGAGATAGGCTATCCAATTTTCCGGTATCTGGTGATCAACAACTGCAAGAGGTTCCTGGTTGAGATATGGTTCAGTGTCATACACTGGATCCTCTTTCTCACTCTCAATGATCATGTTGTGCAAGATGACACAACAATTCATCACCTTCCACATTTAAGATTTTGACCAGGTCAGAGCGGGGTACCGGACAACGGCAAATCGAGATTGGAGCACCCCAAATGCCTGCTTGACATCCTTGCTGCAAGCCTCCTGGCACTTGACAAAGTAAGTGTACTTCCCACCTGGCACAGGGTTTGAGATAGTCTTCACAAATACTGGACATCTTAGATAGATGTCATCTGCTAGGTAATATCCCTTGTTGTAGTGGTGTCCATTCACCTCGAAGTTCGCCGGAGGAGCATGACCTTCAACAAGCCTGGCAAAGACATTTGAGCACTGCAGGACATTGATACCACACTGCAATGACCTTTTGCGCCCTTGTACATCCCCTGCCAAGAAAATGGACAATTCTTCCTTTCCCAATGCATGCAGTCGATGCTTCCAAGCATCCCAGAAAATCCTCTTGCTTCATTCTCTGATAGGATCCGAGCAGTGTCTTCAGCATTGGGTGCTCGCAAGTATTGTCCTCCAAAGCAACCCACCACTGCTCTGCAAAACTTGTACATACACTCAAGGGTGATGGACTCGGCCATGCGTGCATAGTCTTCCTGTTGATCATCAGGAGCTCCGTATGCAAGCATCCTCATGACCGTTGTGCACTTCTGAAGTGAGGAGAACCCAACTGTACCGATGCAATTTTTCTTGCAAATGAAGTAGTTGTCGTACTCTCAGAGTGAATTGACAATGCGAAGAAAGAGCTTTCTGACCATGCGATACCGGCGCTGAAATACCTTCTTGCCTTGTAGGGGAACATCGACAAAGTATTCGGCGTAGAGCAAGCAATAGCCCTCCGAACGTCGCCTCTCTTTTACCTTACGGCGACCCATCTTGGAGCCGCCTCGCTGCGGCGCCGTGTTGGCGTCGAACGGATCGGCCAAGGCGGCGAGCATCAGGAGGTGCTCGTCGTCCTGGGCGCTGGCGTCGGCCTCTTCCTCCATCAGTACGGCGAACAGCGCCTCGTCGTCAGAGTCCATCACGGTGGCGCGGGGTTCAGGCAATTCGCCGAACACCTGGCGGGCGCGACCAGCCGCCGGTGTGCTCGGTCAAGGGCGGGGTGAGCTACGGCCCTTTTGCGGCGTGTTTGGTGGCGGGGCGACGGCTTCCTTGCGACGGCGCGGCGCCGGCGACGGCAAGGGTGGTGGGGAGAGGGGGTGGTCGATTTGAACGATTGGACCTAACAGTGGACCACTCGACGCATTTCACTTCATCCGGCGCCCCAAACGCCCAGCGCGTCGGGTCGGCTTGGGTTCGCCGGACTCAATTTCGACCCAACCCAGCGCTATTTGGGCTTTGAAGACGCGATTAGAGGAATTCCGTCCGTCTGACGCAAATAATGTCGTCTTAGAGGCCTTTGGGGGCGCGGCTGAAGATGCTCTAATACATCACATATCCCTCTATCCCAATGAGAGCTAGCATATTTCTACATGTGATGTCAGATCGCCACAATTTTCTCTCCAGATTGTCAATTCCTATGAAACTAAACACAATTTGCTCCACTCTGCGTCATCTCTCCGGTCTCCGCCCGCTGGCCTCCACGGCTCCACTATCTCTCTCTCTCTCTCACGACTCCAGCCGAGCCGTCGCCGCCACTATCGTTGAGTAGTGTCGCCACGAGTGGGAGTGGGAAAGGCGAGTGGGGATGCATGCGGGCGGGAGTAATGTTCAGGCGCTCGCTAGGTCAATACGCATGTCTAACGGCCGTCTACGCGTGCTGTCAGTCACTGCCACGTCGGCCCTGGCAATAGGGCCCGCCTGTTTGGTTTCCCGTCAAAATGCGGTCAGCCGAGCAGTTGGTGATTCTGGTTCTGATGATTGTCTTACGGAAAGTCGGTGGTTTTCATCCGAGACTGAACCACGAGGGACGAAGGTGGACTATAGGGCTCCTCCTCGATGACGCCACAAAGAGGAAAAGTAGGCCATAGAGCGCGGCAGCACCACCAACCACAAAATAAACTTCCTTACGGCACATCCTTTTGCCATATCACCCTAGCTCTGAAAATATTCAGATCTTTTCCTAACACCCACTGGAACTTCGTAAAAATACACGACATAAAAGGGAATGCTACTTAAAATTGAATTGATATGTAGTAGTATCAATCTTGCTCCAATCGGAAGAAGCTTTTTCCTTGTCAGCATCATATCCTAGTCTGTTTCAGTTATATTCTCAACTTTTTTCCATATTTCTAATTCACACCTCATCTTGTGGAATGGCAAGTTAAATGAGCAGTAAACCACCACCTCCAGGTGAAAGCATTACTAGAAACATCTTGGTTTCGTTCAGCTTCCTCACCAAAGTAAAACATTTCCAGTCTTCCGCCAGTCGGAAGAATCATCATCAGAGCTACGGTGAGTCATCTCTTCCTTCTTCTTTCCCTGCCCATCACCTTCGGAGCTATTGACTTGCACTGATTCCTCTTGTCTTTGCACCGATTCGATGTACCCTCCGAAGCAAACAGTGCCATACATTGTAGAACTTTCCCAGTGCAGTTCAAGGCGCAGTCTGCATCAGCTAATTCACCACCACGATCGTGCTTGTTGCTGATAGCTGCCAATATTCTTCTGCAGTGTTCGTATATATCCCGTTAGGCTTTCTGGACAATTTGAAGGATTCGAAAGCTGCAGCAGCGATCACACCACTTCCACGGCTCCACCGTGCCGTGCCTGAATCTCACGCGAAAAAAGATCCAAACAGGACCGCATGGCGATGATCCCCCGCGCACTAGAGCTGACAACTCTGTTTTCTCCCGTAGGCTCGGCCAGGATAAACCTAATAGGTAGATATACCTAGCTAGATGTCAACCATGAGGAAACCTAAGTGTTCGTGGTTTGATTGCCTTCACACATGCGCTGCGACGAGCGAGCGATCACGGCAAGAATCACGGTAAATCTAGCTAGCTAGCTAGCTAGCTAACTGGATTTTTCTCACGATTGAAGAAGACTTTGTGGCTTGACTTGAGACGTGCTGTACGATGAGCAATCAAGTCAAGAGTCACGTAGGGATGTGGAGCACGTCGAGGTCTCGACGGGTCTCGACGTCCAACCAAGTTGAAGCATATCGTGTGTGGTGGTACCCCCTTCTCATTTTCTGTCCACATGACCCTTCTCTTTGGCACATTGCCGTGTACGGTGTACCGTTGCCCACACACGCTCGTGAGTGACCGCCACACGCACGTAGGTCGCGTACGCAGTACACCGAGAAAGGGAACAGACATTCTCAGAATCTCAGGAACAGACGGGTAACTAACTAACCTTTTACTAGGCGACGCACTCACCAGTGGTGCATGTACGTTTCTTCCTTCTCTATCTACGATGCGATCAGAGGATTTCCTCGGCGAAGAACAAACCATGGGCTTGGCCACCTAGCTGGTACTAGTCGATCATATGGAATGCAGCAGGAGGGGACCAAGCGAGAAGGGAAATCTTCAGCAGGGGGCCGAACAAGAATACTGAAACTGGTCCAACACCGGGGTCCGTTTGGCTCCCCAGTTGGACTGAACTGTGGATGGGTGAGCGCCCCATATCCCGGATCGGCATGCCCATACCCGTGAGCCCGGCCTGGATTCAGCTCAGTCACCATTCACTCCGCTTGGAGAGGATCTACCAAGCACGAGGTGGAAGAGAATGATCCAAAAAGGGTTTCCTCCGCTTTATGTAAAGCAACCATCATCACATAACAACCGCCACATCGATACAAACACACAACACCACCACACTCGACGCACACAGCTAAGAGCATCTCCAGCCGCGCCCCCAAGACGGCGAAAATAACGCCGGGCGGAGGAAAATCGCCCAGCCGCGCCCCCAAGAGCCCAAATAACGCCGGATTGGGCCGAAATTGAGTCCGGCGAACCCAAGCCAAACCCGTCGCGCTGGGGTCGACGGATGAAAGGAAAGTGCGCGAAGGGAAGGAAAGTGCGCGCGATTTCGCGCGCGCCTCGCGCCGCGCCCCACCTGTCGGCGTGTGAACACGCGTCGTCGTCATCCTCTCGCCTCGGCTTCCCCGCACCTGCCGCCGCCGCAGTGAATCAATGCGGCGCCGGTGACGAGTCCAATCGCCGCAGAGAGAATCAATGCGGCGCGTTGAGATACCCAACGGTCCGTCGACCGCGCCGCCGCGTGTCCCGCCGTCTGTTCGCGTTCTTACCCGCTATAAAAAGGGGCTCGCCGGGGCGCTCTAGCCGCGCATCCTCATCTCGAGCTCTCCTCTCTTTCTCGCCTTCTCTTCTCGAGCTCTCCTCGATCGCCATGGCCGACGACAACCTCGCCCGCAACGGCTTCAGGAGCCGCAACCTGTCGCAGATGGAGGCGCTCCTCCTCGCGCAGGCCGGCTACCCATGCCCGCCGGACACCAGGCCACCCCACGTGTGGGTGCTATCCGCCGGCGGGGTGTCGGTGCCTCCAGTGCCTCTGGTGGGCACCAGCGCGTTTCGCCGGGAGGTGGGCGCAGTTCGCGCTACGATGACGGCGGAAGAGCGCGCCGACCCCGACAATGCGCCCAACAACACGCCGGCCTGGGAGGCATACTTCACCTCCCGGCGAGCCCAGGTCGTCGCCTCCACCAACGGCCTGACGCCGGTTGTTGGTCGCAACAACCGCGACGGGCGACACTGGTGGTGGAGCGCGCAGGGCCGCACGCTGGAGTACGTGATGCGGTACATCGAGAACGGCAACACGCCGCGTCTCGATTACCCACCGCTGGTCTACGGGGCCGCCCGCCACTCCTACAGCCGCGCCACGCCGATGTGGGCGACGCTGCCGCGCGACGACGGCGACTCTTCTTCCTTCTCCGCCGGCCGGCCTTCACGCTTCACCGGCTCCCATTCATCGGGGCCGGCATTCTCGCCGTCGCAGTTCTTCACCCCGGTGAAGCTGGAGGTGAAGAAGGAGCCCACCCCGGCGCCTTCCGGTCGCCTCAGCCGTGGCGTCACCATCGGC
Source organism: Bromus sterilis (assembly GCA_950022295.1). Lineage (NCBI taxonomy): Eukaryota > Viridiplantae > Streptophyta > Magnoliopsida > Poales > Poaceae > Bromus > Bromus sterilis. Next base: position 22,010,646 of record OX465596.1, on the reverse strand, counting down.
ACCCCCGTCGTCGCAGCCAAAGCGTCGTGGCTTCCTCGACTCCATTCTCGGGAAGAAGAAGGGCAAGGAAGTCGCACCGCCTCCGCCTCCACCGAAGGCCGCCGCCGACGACGAGGAGGTCGACGCCCAGCTGGCGTGGGCGAGGCATGACTACCTCGTCGATTAGATGCGACGCCAGCAGGAGGCGTTTGACCTCGCTGAGGCGAAGAAGCGCGCCGAGACGGCGAGGGCCGAGGCGGCGAAGAAGAAGTCGTCACGCGGCGCGGGCAGCAGCAGGTGGACGCCTCCAGCGCCGCCACTCGTCGTGCTGGACGACACAGACGACGAGGAGGAGGAGGTGCCTCTGCGACTGCGCAGGAGAAAGGGGCCGCTCGGCGGCGGGACCTGTGGCGCGCAGGCCGGCATCAAGCCGGAGCCAAAGGATGGCGGCGACGACGACGATGGCGCCGCCGGCGGCACTGCTGGAGGAGGCGCCCAGGGGACGTCCATGGACGCCCTCTACGCCTTCTTGTTCCAGCCCTAGGCTAGTTTTTGTTTTATTTTTCGTCGTTTATGTAAAATATGCCCGAACTTTAATGAAATCGGTCGAAGTTGGTCGAAGTTTACTTGGTTTGGCCCAAATTTGCTTAAAATTGGACGAAATTTGGCGAACTTGGGGGGATATCTTGGGGCCGCGGCTGGGTAGCCGGCCCCCCAAGCCACTATCGCCTCCGAATGACCCCCAAGCGGCGCTAAAATAGCGCCGAAAATCGCCTTGGGGGGCGAACGGCTGGAGATGCTCTAAGGCAAGACACAAAGGTGCCGGACACCGCCACACCACCTCACCGATAACCAAACAAACTACAGATCTACGAAGAAGACGACGGGGGCCTCCACCATGAGCAATAACAATGGAGAAGTGAGGCGGACCATAACAAAGCCAGACCTCCAAGACGGTGTCTTCCAGAAGGTAACGATCACAGATAGCTGCCACCGACCGATCCCAAAGATCAAGTTTTCACCCGAAGTAAGACGGAAGGAGTGTGAACGGCACGATGAAGCCTTCAGGAAGGAAATGACATCCGCGGATGCCAACAGGTGATATATGCCGATGCTCACATCCCTCCGTCGTACCCTAGCTTCGCCAACCACCCGCAACCAAGCCATCTGCGTGGCCATGGCTGCGCGCCCGCACCAAAGACGCATGTTCCGCCCACGAACGTCATGCCTCACGCCGCCCGACACTTAGACATCCCCAAGACCAGCCAAAGTGACCGACTTTTGGTTCGAGGGACTGATACGTCCCAAACGTATCTATAAGTGTGACTTTGCCATGTTTTGTTTGAACTTTCATACACTTTTTTTTATCATATTTGGACTAACCTATTAACTCAGTGCATCCAGTTGCCAGTTACAGTTTTCTGCTGTTTTTGTATTTCAGGTTTTCCGGCCATTAAAAGTGCCAAATAAATCCCGGAAAAATTATATAAAAAATCAGCGACCCGGAAGCTTCCCGAATCACCAAGGAAGGAAGGGGGTGGACCCACAAGGGCCCCAGGAGGGTCCCTGGCGCGGACCCAGCCTAGGCCGCGCCAGGAGGCCTCCTAGCTGCCCTGTGGCCCCTCTCGGTTCCCCATTTGGCCTATATTTACCTCCCGTGACGGAAACCCCTAATATCGATCTGTTATTCCCGTTCTTCTCTCTGTACCGCCGCCGCCTCCGTTTCAAGATCGGGGCTACGAGGAGAAGCTTCTCCGGCACCTTGCCGGAAGGAGGAATCCCCTCCGGGAGACCATCCATCGCCATGGACGCCTCCCGGATGTGCCGTGAGTAGTCCCCCTTGGACCATGGGTCCGTGACCAGTAGCTATGTGATGTACTCCTCCCCTCTTTGTGCTTTCACTTTTCGAGACCTCGTGAGCTGCCTCACATGATCGAGGTACTTTTGTAGTTTTCTGTGTTGCTATGCTGAGTTTGCTGGGATCTGATGGATTATGAGATTATGTTCAGATTGTTATTGATGATTTTTACTACTGTAGCAACATCATTGTATTTTTAATTTTCAAGCTTTGTGCCAATTATAGCCTCATATGACAAGGGAAGTGAAAGTTGTGACATGCTGTCCAGAAAACAGATTCTGTCCTCGTGACGGGAAAAATCGTAGAAAATTACCAATTCATCTTTTTGAGATGAAATTTTTACACAGCGTGCTATATACAATCAAGGAACTTTCGTATGTTCTGAGTTTTTTTATTTGAGTTTCAGAAGTACCCCTAAAAAATTCTTTAGTACCTGTTGTTCTGTTTTTCACAGATTCTTCCACGTTTTGTCTCTCCTAATTTTTGCAAACCTTAAGCTTTCTTTTTATTTTTGCAAAAACTTTTTGGAAATCTTTAGAAAAAATAGCCCTTCCTGTAAATATTTATTTGCAGTAGAGGAAAATTATTTTAATAGGGTACTAACCTCTCTAGTTAGTTTACAATGAGTTATGTATGAAGGGAGTTTTCAAGTGTGCGATGGAAGATGATGAAAGAAGATCTTGGAGTGTCAAACGCTCAAGCTTGGGGATGCCTATGTGCACCCCCAATAAATATTCAAGGAGACTCAAGCGTCTAAGCCCGGGGATGCCCCCGTGCATCCCCTTCTTCATCAACAACTACCAGTCCGTCCCTCGTTTCACTATATTTTATCAACTCATGCGTTATGTGCTATGCTTGGAGCGTCTCGCTCTTTACTTTTCTTAGGTTTGTTTTTGATTTGTTTGCTGTAGTAACAAGTTAGATCCCAGCTTTCTTTTGTGTGGGAGAGAAACACGCTCCGCTTGAACTAGAACTCCTCATAGGATTTTCATGCTTATTTCCTTAGCTGTGAGTTGTTCTTTTTCTTTTCTTAGCTGCTGCCCTGTTTAGTTGTTGTTCTTTAGTTTTCTTCTAGAGCTTTTGTTTTTGTCTTAGGTTGAACTTTCTATAGGTTGCATGTTTTATCTTGTTAGAGAGTTTGCCTGTTGCACTGAGTTTTGTGTCTTGACTAGAAAGTAGGTAGTTGAAGTTGCTATTCTCTTTGTAGTAGTAACTTGCAATAGTTTTGAGGTATTGACTAGAGTAATGTTTGAACTTTTGGTGTCAAGATCTCGAGCCTATTAGTGATATATGTCGTATTTTGGGCAATCCGTGTGATTTTCGAAAACCAAAAAAACCTTGTTGAGAACTCTAGCTACTAGATGGATCACTAACCTCTAGAGGGTTCAAATATTAGAGTACACTCACGTACCATGAGTCGAGGATGCGCAAGGATAACCAAACCCTCATACACTCCTCCTCGGGGTACTTGTCTCTTTGTGAACCTCCTGATTAGATTGAGAGTTACCGATAATAAGTGCATGAGTTCTTCGGACTAATGTGAGTATTCGAAAGTTGACACTTCCACCCACCTATACTTTTTCTAGCCTCTTCGGTACCGTGCATTGCCCTTTCTGATCTCGAGAGTTGGCGCATACTTCGCCGGTGCATCCAAACCCTTGACATGATACGCTTTGTCATCATAAGCCTCCTTATATCCTTCCTCAAAACAGCCACCATACCTACCTACAAGGCATTTCCGTAGCCTTTCCGAGATACATTTCCACTCAACATCCACCTTCTCATGACTTGATCTTCATGTCATACATGCTACTTGCTTGATCGATGAGCCGCATGCGGATACGGTGAGGATAGTTCTCACTCCTTGTTGGTTACCCCAAGTGGAAGGTGAGATGTAGCGTAGCAGCAAATTTCCCTTAGCGAAGATGCTAAGGTTGAGTATCGAACCAGTAGGACTCGCAGAGATACAAGAAGGTGTCACGGCGCTTGACGTGGACCTGCACACAGATACAGATAACTTTGCTCCCAACGAGTACAGAGGAGTTGTCAATTCCTCCGGCCTTGCTGTTTACAAGGATTAACGCAAAATATAATGATAGTGATAGCAACTGAAAAGTAAACTAAGGATGTAAACAGTGATATGAAGATGGACCGGGGTCCCATGATTTTCACTAGTGATGTCTCTCTCCCAAAAGACGATAAAAGTGCTAGCGAGGTAACAAATCACAGTTGGGCGATTGACAGGATTATGAAGGCACCGCAATGCTAACTATGCAGCAACGAAAGGAAGGGCTCAAAAGCAATGGGTAGTACGCCAAGGTAAGTAGACCGAAATCCATCCGCATCTACTAAGAATCATCCACCTTGAGATATCTATCCAGAACATCTCGCTGGTATTAAGTTGCGAATCCCACCCAAAGTGTAAATCCAAAGCAACAGACAACTGCATTAAAAGAACTTTGCGTAAAGGAAAAAATCCTTGCATCCGCGGATACAAGCACTGTTGTTTTATCCCTGGTGGCAACAACACATCCCCTAGTCTCATGTTTCTGTCACTCAAGCTAGACATCAAGGGGCTGAACCCACAATCAAGCATAACGCTCCCTCTTGGAGTTGCAACAAATCACTTGGCCAAAGTAAAATACGGCAACGGAGAACATGCAAGAATTTACTCAAGAACAAAATATAAAAGAGAAGAACCAAATATATTACTCATCACAATCTTAACATAGTCTCATAATCCATCAGATCCCAACAAACTCAGCATAGCAACGGCAGAAAATTACAAAGGTGCCTCGATCATGTGAGGCAGCTCACGAGGTCTCGAAAGTGGAGGCACAAAGAGGGGAGAGATAGATCACATAGCTACTGGTCACGGACCCATGGTCCAAGGGAAACTACTCACGGTACATACATGAGGTGTCCATGGCTATGGATGGTCTCCCGGAGGGGGTAGCTTCTCCCGGCAGGGTGCCGGAGCAGCTTCTTCAGGCAGCCCCGATCTTGAAGCGGCGGCGGCGGTATAGAGGCGAGATCGTGAAAAAGGAGTCGATATTAGGGGTTTCCACCCCGAGTGCTAAATATAGGCGGAGGGGGGGTGTTGTAAGGCCCGATATGCGGTACTGTTCCAGATCTAGATGTTTCCATCCAGATCCGGGGACGAAGCACATATCGGTCCCACCACGACATATGAAAAAGCCATATGCCCCGGGTTTCCAACATGATATCACAACATTACAGATACAGGGTACAACATCTCATACAATCGGCATACAACTGCCTTAATACAATACAACAGCGGAAGATATATGTCTGAGTACAGACTACAATCAAATGCCTACTGGCAAAGAGAAAACATCGATCCCATAACCACACGGGTCCAGGCCCTCCGCCGGGATCCGCCTAACTAGTCGTCGTCGAGTCTCCACGTGAAACGTCGATCACCATACCTGTTGTCGATCAAAACCCTGAAAAGAGTTTGGGGGTAGTATCATGAGTACAGAGGTACTCAGCATCCAACTGTAGTGGTCATCTGACCCAGCAAGGACTTCATCACTCGTCATTCTAGGACAACTAGTAGTTTACGGTAAGGAAGGGGTAAGTGGTGAGGTTGCTGCCGCACTAGCATTTATGAAGTGGCTAACGATCTAGAGAGTAAGATAAGAAGCCAAGCATTCGATGAGGAATCGCCTCCAACAAGTCTTGCTATCAACTACTACGCAAACATAACACCTATCCTATCATTGTCCTCCTCTTCGCATCCCGACGAAGAAGAAGCAGTCAAGGCACACACACGTTGATCAAATTATATTAAGATTATCTCAGTTGTTGTTGTCTATGAACAGGACGTAGGTCTCAAGTCGTCCATAACCGTGGACACGGCTTCTCGAAAAGATTTAACCCTGCAGGGGTGTACCAACTGCCCATTACGAGGCTCCGCACGCACGTCCATCACTCTCAGTTGCTACCCATCACAGGCAACCATTTTATGATTTAGTTCCAAGAGATCCGAAACGACAAGTCCCTCTAGCTAACAACGAACAAATCCGGGTGGCCCCCGGTGAGTCGACACCCAACTCAAAAGCTGGCCACGCTCTCGAATCGGACTCTACCGTATAACTCGGGTTTGGATTATCGGTTAGTTCTCTTATGAGACCGGGTCCTCAGCCGGTCAGATTGGACCAACAGAGAAGCTATGTCCTCGCTGGCCCGGGGTGTTTTGAAAAGACATCTGCAAGGAGCTACCCGACAGACGTATAAGCATGAGTTTCAAATGGTAAATCAGCTTGGGCCACCACTAGAAATGTTTGAAGCTAGATAGGTAAGAAAAGGGGACCCCATAAAATCCCACACGCGGTTAGGCACGCTCAGTCTTAAAACCAATACCCGGAACTCGGATCCTAGGTGAATCGAATGGAACAAAGCGTCGGGGCGGGATAGCCTAGACCTTCCATCCTTCGTCGAATATAGTCAACATTATAATAATCATATCATCAACAATAATATAATAATCAGGTGATATCCCAACCCAAAGAGTAACAGGGTAACAACGTAGCATCCTAAGCATGCATACTAAGCAGGGGCTGAGCAACGAGCAATAGTAACATAGCAGTACAAGGTTTGCTGGGAGGGGACATGGCTGTATCGGTTTAAAAGAGGCTGTAAACATGTGGTAGGATCAAACATCGAACCTAACCTAGACTAGCATGCAAACCGCTGGTTGAAATAGAATGGATCATAAGTAATGTATAGTCCTTGCCTGTTGATAAGTCGGGTTCCGAAGGTGTAGTCGATCGCACGCTCGCATCGTCTCCGAGAGGTACCCGCGGAAGCACACAAGAGGATAAACACTGGAAAGCAATCAACGGTGCACCACTATTACTACGGAGCAACACAAAATCAAAGAGACAACACAAGGCACGGCAACGTGATACGGATCTATCGTCGAGAACGGTTACTAACGATTTAAGTGGAGTACTCGTCACACACGACGAATACCGCACGTTTACGGTGGTTCAAGTTGCTTAGCTACAGGTGACCAAACAACGGTTATTAACATGGCAACACAAGCAAGCATGGCATAGCACACAAACAGGTCAAGAGGTGAAGCACAAAGTAAACAATCTATGCTAGTCAATTTAAGTGAGGCACAACCTAAACATGGCATAACACTAAGTGCCGCACGATGATTAAAACATTTGGTACTGTTCTGTCCTAAACCATATTTTAGGTTGGTTAACAGCAGCAAACAATAGCATAAACACAAAGAACACGAAAAACTAATCAAGTTACATATAAGGCACACTCCAAACGGAGTTACGGTTAAAAAGATATAAGCAAGACAAGTTATGCACACATGCTGTATAAACAGGGGTAAATCTATATGCAAAAGTGCAGCAACATGACATAGCAATACATGGGATGAAAGTAGACATGATGCTTAACAATATGCAATTGGAATCACTCAATTCCGATGAACGGTTGCGAAGCAATCGTCACCCGAAGTTGCAACAAAATAACAGTTTCAGCAATAGCAGCACAATAACATCATGATAACTACTTTGGAGCAAGTTATAAACATGATGCAACAAGCAAATATGGCGTGTGAATGCACGAAACTGAAGTAGAAACATTGCTTAACGCAACGCAAAAGGAATCAATGCAATAGGCCTCATGGATTTGTTACAATCATCATGCAAAGTTGCAACAAAATAATAACAGCAGCATCTAACAGGAAAAAGTAGCAGTTTAACGGCCTGATGCCCTGTTCAGCACACAATTACACAATCAAGATGAGCTCAAATGCAAATGCTCACAAAAGATGAATTAAAGTACACGCAATTCTAAACAATTCGTCCTTTGGGCGCGAAGTCATCCGGGCTACGGATCGCTTGCTATCGTCAACGCGAAATCGAATCAGCAGCACAAATATCAGGGACTTAGCAAAAATTACAGCAGGGTCATACTAAAAAAAAATAAAGGGCTCACCCCAACTGGGCCGAGCCCATCTGGCCACTGGAGGCCGCCGTTGGGCTGGAGGCCTGGCCTGGCCGCTGGCGCTGGAGTGGGCCGTGGAAGGGGCTGGCCCAGCCGAGGAGGAGGCGCTCGGCCTCGAGCTCCCGAGCGGCTCGGCCATGGCGAGGCCAGCCGGCGGCCGGCTGCTGGAGCGAGGAGGCCAGGCGGGGCGGGGACGCAGGCGACGGACGAGGGCGCTGGAGGCCGTGGCTCGCGGGGCTCGGCTGTCGGCGAGCTCGAGCAGGAGGGCCGGAGTCCATGGCGCGCAACGCGACCTGCACAGAGGACAGAGGGGCGGCGGGGTGAGAGCTAGAGGAGGAGAGGGAGGAATGGAGAGGAGAGGGAGAGAAGGCAAGGAGAAGAGGGTGGTCGGCGCTGGGCTGCTCCGGCGGGCGAAGGAGCATGGAGGCGGCGGCGAGCTCCACGGCATGGAGGCGGCTGCGTCCAGGAGAGATGGAGGAGAGCTAGGTGGAGGGCTAGGGCGCATCTGGGCCTCGGATCGCGAGATCTGACGGTCTAGATCGCAGGGAGAGCAGAATTTCGGGATTTGGGGGCTAATGTGAGGGGGTGGCTGCAACTTTGTGGCTAGGGAAACCCTAAAAATGGGTGGGAGTGTGGTGGTCTTTATATAGCCCCGGTGGCTGGCAGTTTGCAAAAACATCCCCGGTTTTTACCTCGCGCGCATGGTGCTCACGTTTCTGACCGCCGGGGGTCCGCAGTACCTCCGATTCGGGTAAAACTTTGAACTGCGCGATCAGTGCGTCGAGCCGGAGGCGTTCACCTCGCGCCGGAACCGGTCCGCAAACACTTTCCGGCGCGCTATAAAAATATACCGTTTAATTATTAAACGGTGTTTTTCGTTCCGTTGGCTTCGGCTGGTCTCGTGCGGTTTTCGCGACGGTGATCGGGTGAAACCCGGTGTCGCAAAGGTCGAGTGTCAGGGTGGCAAGGGTCGGTCTCCGTCCGGTACGAGATAAGAGGGGGGGGAAATAATCGCCGATCGATAAATCGGGGATGCAAACACCGCAAACAAATCAGACAAGCAAACAATTCACACCGAAAACAAAATTTTTGATTTTTCTGAAAACTGGGCTGTTACAGGTGTCGAGGGGACCCACTAGGCAGCCAGGAGGCCTCCTGGCGCGGCCTAGGGTGGGGCCGCGCCAGGGACCCTCCTGGTCTCCTGGTGGTGGCCCTCCTCCGCTGTCTTGGTTATTCCGGAAGCTTCCGGGTCGCTGATTTTTATCTGATTTTTCCGGATTTTTTGGAGAACTTTTAATGGCCGGAAAACCTGAAATACAAAAACAACAGAAAACAACAACTGACAGCTGGGTGCACTGGGTTAATAGATTAGTCCAAATATGCTCAAAAGTGTATGAAAGTTCAAGCAAAACACGACAAAGTCACACAAAACATGCATGGAGCAAGCAGAAATTATAGATATGTTTGGGACGTATCACATGCTAGTTGGACCGTGCCTTAATCATTGCTACATGACGCGCTAGTATCATTGCATATCCTGCTACCCTGGCAGAGGCATACATTTGCATCATGATAGTTACATCTTCTTTATGTGAGTACCTTTGTAAAGTGTGAAAGATCTCCTATATTATTGTAAAATATAGAGTGTTGCCCCTAAAGTGAGGAAAAGATCCCAAAGAGGACAAAATCAAAAGATCCCAAAGAGGAAAAATGAGAGTTAAATATAAAGAGCCATTGAGGCCACCAAAAGATACAAAAAAATAGAAAAAAGAGAAAAAGAAAAATAAACAGAGAGAAGGGGCACACTACTATTCCTTTTGAGAGATCCACACTAGTACTTCATCCTCTATCCCTTGTACTCCATAGAGATCATCATACATGCATATAGCTATCTGGGGACCCTTCACACTATAGAACTTGGCTTGTATATTCCAATGATGAGCCTCCTCAAAAGAGCTCAAGGTCTTCATGAGCAAGCAAGTTAGATGCACCCCCACTAGTTCCCTTGGAGAGCTTTTAGCTCACATGTGCATCCGTTGCATGGCAATCCCTACTCCTCACATCATATCTATCATATGGCCTTCTCTCGCCTATGATTGTCCTCATTGATGTGAGCCTTTCACACATTTTTTGTCTTCCTCCTTCACCTTCTTTCTGTTTCGCCTTTTAGGTGTCAACTTTCTTGCTCACGCTCATCCATTGCATGAGTGCTCAAAATATCGAAAGTGAGTGGATCAGTTTGACTTGTACCTGACTAGTGGTCTGGGGACGAGTCAAGATAAGAATCCAAAGGAGACTAAGTGTGAAACTTTAGTAGATAGTGGTTCTCAACAACTATTTTTATCTTGTATTACCTATCCCCTTTCTTGCACGCAAACACCATTTGGAGACATTCGAGTCACGGACAACGAGAGCTCTTGCACCTTTTGTTCTTTTGTTGCTTGTGTCAATGCTAATATAGACACTTGCTTGTTAAGACTTGAATTGAATTGCATGCTTTGATTGCTTTATTTAAAAGTACTTATATGATTGTGTGGCATGTCGCCACAGAAATTATGCTTGCTATCATTTCCCTACTCGAGGACGAGCAGGAATTAAGCTTGGGGATGTTGATATGTCCCAAACGTATCTATAATTTCTGCTTGCTCCGCATGATTTGTGTGACTTTGCCATGTTTTGCTTGAACTTTCATACACTTTTTTTATCATATTTGGACTAACCTATTAACTCAGTGCACCCAGTTGCCAGTTCCTGTTTTCTGTTGTTTTTGTATTTCAGGTTTTCCAGCCACTAAAAGTGCCAAATAAATCCCGAAAAAATTATATAAAAAATCAGCGACCCGGAAGCTTCCCGAATCACCAAGGAAGGAAGGGGGTGGACCCACCAGGGGCCCAAGAGGGTCCCTGGCGCGGCCCCACCCTAGGCCGCACCAGGAGGCCTCCTGGCTGCCCTTTGGCCCCTCTCGGTGCCCCCTTTGGCCTATATTTACCCCCCGTGACGGAAACCCCTAATATCGATCTGTTATTCCCGTTCTCCTCTCTGTACCGCCGCCGCCGCCGTTTCAAGATCGGGGCTGCCAGGAGAAGCTGCTCCGGTACCCTGCCGGAAGGAGGAATCCCCTCCGGGAGACCATCCATCGCCATGGACGCCTCCCGGATGTGCCGTGAGTAGTCCCCCTTGGACCAAGGTTCCGTGACCAGTAGCTATGTGATGTACTCATCCCATCTTTGTGCTTTCACTTTTCGAGACCTCGTGAGCTGCCTCACATGATCGAGGCACTTTTGTAGTTTTCTGCGTTGCTATGCTGAGTTTGGTGGGATCTGATGGATTATGAGATTATGTTCAGATTGTGATGAGTAATATATTTGGTTCTCTTTTATATTTGTGTTCTTTAGTAAATTCTTGCATGTTCTCCGTTGCCGTATTTTACTTTGGCCAAGTGATTTGTTGCAACTCCAAGAGGGAGCGTTATGCTTGATTGTGGGTTCAGCCCCTTGATGTCTGACTTGAGTGACAGAAACATGAGACTAGGGGATGTGTTGTTGTCACCAGGGATAAAACAACGGTGCTTGTACCTGCAGGTGCAAGGATTGTTTACTTTACACATAGTTCTTTTAATACAGTTGTCTGTTGCTTTGAGTTTACACTTTGGGTGGGATTCACAACTTAATACCAGCGAGATGTTCTGTATAGATATCTCAAGGTGGATGATTCGTAGTAGATGCAGATGGATTTCGGTCTACTTACCTTGGCGTACTGTCCATTGCTTTTGAGCCTCTTCCTTTTTTTGTAGCATAGTTAGCATTGCGGTGCATTTATAATCCTGTCAATTGTCCAGCTGCGATTTGTTTACCTCGCTAGCACTTTTATCATCTTTTGGGAGAGAGACATCACTAGTGAACATCACGGGACCCCGGTCCATATTTCCATCATTGTTTACACCTTCAATTTATTTTCAGTTCTTACTTTCAGTTGCACTATTATCTCTTGCGTTGATCCTTTATAAACAGCAAGGCCGGAGGAATTGACAACTCCTCTGTACTCGTTGGGAGCAAAGTTATTTGTTTCTGTGTGCAGGTCCTGACGACCGCCCAATTTTTGGCGCCGTTAGCCCGAAGTAATTTCTGGCGCCGTTGTCACCTTCTTGTATTTCTGCGAGTCCTACTGGAGACAAACCTTGGTATCTTCACCGAGGGAAATTTGCTGATACGCTACATCTCACCTTCCACTTGGGGTAACCAACGAGGAGTGAGAGAACTATCCTCACCGTATCAGGGACGCCCACGCTGGACGAAATCGCAACCCACATCCCACCTTGAACATCACCGGAGCTGCCGCCGCCCAGCACCGAGAATGCTCAAGCCCATCCACGTCGCTCACCAACGTCCAACTGCAAGAGCTGACTAGTACCCGGTCAGCACGTCCGCGAAAACCGTCGCTGCTACGCCGCCACCCCTACCAACCCGAAACCGAGATAAGGGTGGCTACCCGTAGCCTAGATCACCCCCAACCCGCACCCCCGACCAGGACAAGCCTGGATCCACCGCCTATTTTATGAAGAAAGAGAGAGCAACTATATCTTAATGTATATATAAATCTTAGCGCCAAACCAACAAAACTCATTTTTTTCTCTCTAAATAAGGTATGTTTTAAATACAACATTAAAATATAATGCATTAGCACTACTATCTTTAACCATCTATGAATACCATTAAATACATTTTAAGAAATACTCCTTCCTTATGTTCTTTTTTACTTTGCATATAAGATTTATTTGAAGTTAAATTTCATAAAGTTTGATCAAGTTTATAAAAAATATCAACATTCATATCTGAAATCGGTATCATTAGATACAACATGAGTTTACTTTTCATATTATATAACTTTAATATTGTACATGTTTATATTTTCAATATGAGCAAACTTTATAAATTTCATTTTTAATAATTTTTACTCCCTCCGTTCCATATTAGATGACTCACAAATAGATGCATCTAGACATATTTTAGTGCTAGATACATCTATTTGAGGGTCATCTAATATGGAACGGAGGGAGTATATCCGAAGTAAAAATTGACCGAAGTTAGAGTAAAACTCTCCTGACGAGCTAGCTGAAGAGGCGAGGGTGGAGCACACGCCCGGGGAAGCAGACAAGGGGGAGCACAGTTGGCGTGAAGCATGCTGCTCCCCGGGGCCCACGCGGCACATGACAACAAATGTGGAAGCCTTTATATATAACCTCTGCTGCTACTGCTACTGGTGTAGTCCACCCACCACTAGTGACGAGGTAGGATCCATCGATCGGTCGCCGACTCCTACCGTCCAGCAGCCGTCGCCGGCCGGGTTCTGCTTCCACGATCATCGCAGCAGGTACAGTTGTGCTTTGACCTTCAGAGTTCAGACCGGAGAAGGAGGAGAGAACACCATTTTTTCTCTCTATCTAGAACTAAAACATCATCCAACTGTGCCGTCCATTGTTCTTCGATCCACCATCTTGCTTGTGGCGATTTGATCATTTCCGTTGACTTCCTTTGGCTCTTTGTATGAAAGACGGAGAGCTTAAGCAATTTCATTTCATTTTCTGTCACCTCTTTTGCTTCTTGTTTCCTGCTCGAAATGTTGAGCAATAGCTCAGCTACCTAGTGATTACCATTGCGTGCCAGGGAAGAACTCCCGATCGATTAATATTTTCTAGTTTTGTGTGGTTGCGTGTGCGTTGCTGTTAACGTACAGAGAGGATCAGCAGTAATTATTTTAGGCTATAAATAAATAAATAAAAGGACAGCAATAATTTCTTCTAGTCAGCGCTAAACTGCTGAGATCCATCCGGAGAACTGTCAGTCAGACTGTTCTACCGTCCATCATTTTCCATCTCTTTACCGTGACGTGCTCCCCGGTTATCCCGCTCGCCTTCCGTTTCCCCTGGTTCTCCATTCTTGTCTTTTTGGTCGGAGCAGAGTGGAGAGCCCAGGTGAATCAGAGAATTTTTATCCATTTTCCTCAACTTTTCATCCCACGAGATTTTGTACTCATCTCCCTGAGCTTTTCGTCCCACTCAAGTACAGAAAGATTTGTCGTCTCCATGAATCTTCGATCAATTTTGCATCTTTTTTCTTCCACTGAATCAGTCACGGTGCACGAGAGCTCACTTGCTTGTCAGTTGTCACTTCACTGCTGCTAATACTAGTCGACAAGCTCACGATCAAATGCTGAGCTGAAAGGATTTCTGTTCACCACCAGCTCCTCCTCCTCGCGAATCTTCTTGCTCATCTTTTTTACCCTGGACACTCGAGCCTGACGCCGAGGAAATGTTTTTTCACCATGAAGCAGGAGACGGCGGAGGAAGAAACCGCAGGCCGCCGCCGCGCCCGGGGCACACGATGGCGCTCCACCAGCGGGACGACGCCGGCGGAAGCGGCAAGGGGGAAGCCGCGCTTTACGACGACGGCGCGGAGCTGGGGGAACCCGCGGCCGCGCCGGCGCACGCGACCGCCCGCGTGCCGCCGTGGACGGAGCAGCTGACGCTGCGCGGGCTGGTGGTGAGCGTGGGCGTGGGCACCATGTACAGCGTCATCGTGATGAAGCTCAACCTCACCACGGGGCTCAACCCCACCCTCAACGTCTCCGCCGCGCTCATCTCCTTCGTCATGCTCCGGGGCTGGACGCAGGCGCTGTCCCGCCTCGGCCGCGCCGTCCGCCCGCTCACCCGCCAGGAGAACACCGTCGTGCAGACCTGCGCCGTCGCCTGCTACAGCATCGGCTCCGCCGGTCGGTCGCCCACCAATCTCTCCCCGGTTCAGTCAGTTCTGCCAAGTGGTGGAGCACTGGGATTCTGACGATTTTTATTTTTCTTCACGCTCCACAGGCGGGTTCGGGTCCTACCTGCTCGGGCTCAACAAGAAGACCTATGAGATGGCCGGGGTGGACATGGAGGGCAACGTCGGCACGAAAGAGCCCGCCGTTGGGTGGATGGTGGGCTACCTCCTCGCCGTCGCCTTCGTCGGGATTCTCGCGCTCATCCCTCTCAGGAAGGTCAGTGACAGCCTTTGCAGTAAATGCATCTTCACAAATTTACTCTTCACAAACTTACCAACTCAGTTTTACCATTCCTCCCCACCAATTTTGTTCCTTTGCCCTGTGTCCAACTAGTGTCTGAATGATTATGTAAAGGTCAGACAAGACAAGCCCATAGCCACCAAATTGTTTGATCTATTCACAACCTGCTCTTAAACAAAACTTTTCTTCAGCTAACTCACGCACATTATATAGTACAGTATGATTATTTTTTACGTTCAAAGAAAAAAAAGTACAGTATGATTTTTTTTAGAAACTAGTAGTATGAGCTTGTTTGGTTGAAGCCTAAGAATGGATAAGTATGTTACACATTTTTGGTTAACTAGTGCCAAGAAAAAATAAAGCCGTGGTGTGTTATCTAAAACAAAATAGTACGTACTAGATACTTCGCCTATTGTTTTGCGTTCATGGTATTTTAAATGAATTGCGCCTTATGAAAAAAACATGGACGTTTTTTTACTGGACTATCTGGTTGAAATTAAACTGAGTTGAATTCCAAGCATAAGTTTGCTAGAGGAAAAAACAATTGAACACCATTCACTTCTGTTGGCAAGATCAGGCATATCATCTTGGGTAACCCTTTCAAACTGAAAGTGATCCGTGCATAACTTTTCCTCTGTAACAACTTCAAGGTGTTTGACCCGCGAAAAAACCCTTCAATTGTTTGACATCACTTGCAAATGGAAACTATTTTAAGCACTACTTTGTATGGAACTTTGTAATTTATCAGATTTTGGTGATCGACTACAAATTAACTTACCCAAGTGGAACTGCAACTGCCGTGCTTATAAATGGATTTCATGCGCCTAAGGGAGATGATGTGGCAAAGTACGCAGTTCTCTCACATAACCAGTAGCCTGCATAACTAATATTATGATTATCTTAGTTTTAGCAAATTTGATGTTTTTCTTGCTAACATCAGGATGCAAGTGAAGGCCTTCTCAAAATACTTTGGAATTAGCTTCTTCTGGAGCGTATTCCAGTGGTTTTATTCTGGTGGAGATCATTGTGGCTTTTCGCAATTCCCCACTCTTGGACTCCGAGCTAGGAAACAAACGTACGTCATGTTGTTCATTATATTACATTCCTGACCAGTAACAATTTCACCTAATTTAGATTTTGTGATGGGATGTCAGGTTCTTCTTTGATTTCAATCTCACATATGTTGGGGCAGGAATGATTTGTCCCCACCTTGTCAATATATCTCTCCTTCTTGGTTCTATTCTCTCCTGGGGCGCAATGTGGCCACTGATTGCTGATTTGAAAGGGAAGTGGTATCCGGCAGATTTACCAGAAAGCAGCATGAGAAGTCTGCAAGGTTACAAGGTTTGTTTCCAAATATTGAATTTGTTGCTGTTCGCGTGTTTTGCAATTCTTTTGTTCTTACCTTACTCTCATCGCAGGCCTTCATTTGCATAGCTCTCATCCTAGGAGACGGCATGTACAATTTTACAAAGGTTATTCTTAAGACTGTTAGTAGTATCCTTGACAAATCAAAACAGAAAAACACAAAGAACGGTAAACAGCTTAACCTTTCTGCCGTCCTGATGTATAGATGTTTTTTTCGCGAGAAGAGGAATGGATGATCTGATGTTGGGTTCATTATGCTTTCAGGGGAAGATACTCTGTCAGTCGCTGAACTACATCGCAATGAAGTCTTTATAAGAGACAGTGTCCCTAACTGGCTGGCCTTTTTGGGTTACTTTGCATTATCAGTCATTGCTGTAATCACTATTCCCATGATGTTCCCTGAGTTGAAGTGGTACTATGCCATTGTAGCATACTTATTGGCTCCTGCCCTGGGTTTCTCCAATGCCTATGGATCCGGCCTTACTGACATCAACATGGCCTTCAACTATGGAAAGGTTGCTCTGCTCATTCTTGCGGCCACAGCTGGGAAAGAACACGGTGTAATTGCTGGGATGGTAGGCTGTGGTATGGTGAAATGTATGACGTCGATATCCGCTGATCTGATGCAAGATTTCAAGACTGGGCATCTTACATTGACATCACCAAGATCAATGCTTATCGCTCAGATTATCGGCACCGCCATGGGCTGTGTCATCTCACCACTGATATTCTATGTATTCTACAATGCCTTTGACATCGGCAACCAGGACGGCCCTTGGAAGGCGCCGTATGCTCTGATATATCGCAACATCGCGATTCTCGGCGTGGAGGGCTTCTCTGCCCTGCCGAGGCATTGCTTGCAGCTCTGCTGTGGATTCTTTGGCTTTGCACTGGTGGCCAACCTCATGAGGGATCTCCTTCCGAGGAAGTATGGCAAATGGATCCCCTTACCCATGGCCATGGGGTTCCCCTTCCTCGTCGGCGCGAGCTTCGCCATCGACATGTGTGCCGGGAGCTTGATAGTCTACATCTGGCACAAGATTGACAAGAGTAAAGCAGTACATATGGTGCCAGCAGTTGCGTCCGGTTTTATTTGTGGGGATGGACTTTGGATCTTCCCAGCTTCCTTGCTTGCATTGGCCAAGATCACTCCACCAATATGCATGGCGTTTGCTTCTACACCGTAGACTAGACTAGATGGGTATCATGTCATGCTCCACAGTTGTTGCAGCTCTATGGCTGAGGTTTTGCATAGCAGGGCGAATAAGCTGAATGATAAACCCACAAGGTGTAAAATTGTACAGTAAGAAGTATATTTTTGAAGAGCAGGCGAGCAGCAAATCCAATTATCAAATGTGGGTTTCCAGCTGTTCGCTGCAAATATTACCATCAGAACTGATGAGTGTAAGACTGGGTATTAACAGGATCACCGTAAAGATGAATTACTGTATGCTGCAGAACGCAAACGGTGCTGCTTACCGCTGAACGTTGATTACTCCGTGATGTACTTCGTTCTTCTGTAGTTTTAGTTATTTTTAAATAAAATGAATATTCTTTAAATAATTAGGTCCTGTAGCTCAGTTGGTTAGAGTGTTGGTCTGATATGCCAAAGGTCACGGGTTCAAGCCCCGTCGGGACCATTAATTTTTAATTGCGATAACTCTATTTTTTGCTAGTATGTTCTCCAACTCCTCCCTACTGTTTTTTCCCATATTTTTTTTCTGCAAGTTGAGAATAAATATTAGATCTCGTATCTCAGTTAACTAGCCAGCCAGCCCTGCCCCAATGCTACTACGTCACTAGGCCAATTATTGAGGCGATCAAGGATATTCAATAATAATAATGATAAAATATTCATAAGGACATCTTTAACACCAATCCCTGTCCCGCGAAGAAAACATCGATCCCTAGAACGGATACCACATCTGTCCACGGGTCGTCGTGGATTGGTGGATCAATCCGCGGCCATCTAACCATAGTCACAAAAGTCCACCAACTGTTCAACCAAAATTCAATAAATTCGTACAAACTCAAACGGATTCATTTAAATTTACATATAATTTACATAAATCGAGCGTATTTCATGTAAATCAGATGTTTTTTATAAATAAACAAACTGTAACATAGTCTAAAACTACGTCAAAGCTCATCCACAACGATCGTGAGCTCCATAATTTGCAGCCGATTCCGGTTGTTCCAAGTCAACATCGCAGAAGCTCCCGAAACACGACAACCGGGTGACGAAGAAGTTCAGTGCAGCTCCGAGGTAGGCGACACAAAAGGGGTGGCAGGCCGGTCTTATGTAACAAGATGCCTCATCTTCGAGTTGCGGGCAGTGAAGATGCGGGATGCCGATCCAAGGAGAAGAGAATCCTAGCATGCAAGCAACCTTTCATAATCGTCGTGCTGTGGGCAGCCCGCTTCCCGCCGCTAGGCCGAATCATGAAGGGACTTCCCACGTAGGTGCTCCACATGAGAATTATATTGGAGCATAGAGGTGGCACGTCGTAGTCAGCCGGTGCGCAGCCCTTCGGTGTCGAGAGCTACTGCCCGTAATCGTCGTTCACGCCACACTCTACCCGACTTGTTGAGAAGAGTTGTTGTTCGCAACCATTGTTGATTGATCGATGAATCGACCTTTATCCCACAAGAACCTAGAGCTCACCGTCATGGCGTAGGTGAAGGAGAAGAAGAAAGGGGAGCGTGCGAGGATGTGGTGTGTTTCATGTTCTGCGAGGGCACGTATAAATAGAAAGCACCGGATAAGGGAGCGAAGCAGGTGGTTTGAATGAGGGACGCTGGAGTGGGTTTCTCGCCGCCGTGTTTGTTAATGTCGGTAGGTGACAAACATGTAGTAGTCCTGTTGCGTCTCTCTGGCATTGAACAGGCGCGGAGACCGAGGCTCTCGACCAGTGCGCCGTCTGTCTTTCTAGTGATCGATCGCGTTTGCTCTAGTTGGGCATCAATGGCGATCACAGTGGCCGATCGTCCGTACGTAGGTGCTCCACATGGGACTTGTATTAGAGCATAGTGGTGGCACACCGTAGTCAGCCAGCGCGCAGCCCTACGGTGTGGAGAGCTACTGCCCATAATTGTCGTTCGTGCCATCATTCAACCGACTTATTGAGGAGAGTTGTTGTCCGCAATTGTTGTTGATCGACCGACAAACCGGTCTCTAGCCTACAAGATCCTAGAACTCGCCATCATGATGGAGGTGAAGGAAGAAGAAAGGGAGCGGAGAGGTTGTGGTGTGTTTCATGTTTTGCGAGGGCATGTATAAATAATGGGCATCGGATAAGGGAGTGCGACATGCGGTTTAAATGTGGGAAACCAAATTGGGTTTCTCGTTGCCACCCCTGTTTAATGCCGCTGGTCGATGAACGGATAGCCGTTTTGTCGCTTTTATCTGGCATTGAACAAGTGCGGAGACTGGGACTCTTGGCTAGCGCATCGCCTAACGATGCCGATCGCAGTGGCCGATCGTGCATCCCCCTCTCCCTCCTCCGGTTTGCTTCAAATTTCGGAAAAACGAATGGACATACGAACAGATTCGCGTTAAATGGTAAAAATGATCCGAACAGCCTAATCGAACGGTTGCTAGAGATTTAAGGATCATCATTGAAGATGTCGTAAAACAATCCTCTGGATATCTACTAAAAATTACTAGTGGATCCAACCTAACAATTAAGAAGATGCGAAGCGTGACTCATGCAGTCCGTATACTACGCCCAAAACCTAAGCAAACACAGTAAACTAACCTGTTACAGTCCGCAGCACTCCTACTACTTTATGTATGCTTTGCTTGTGCAACATTGCGATCATAGATAGATAGGCCGACGCTGACGCGGGAAAGAAAGCGACGGGGCATCTCGTCTCGTGTGAGCTGCCGGACTCCACACGAACCGCTCGATGTGGATCGCCGTGGTTCACTGGTGTCTTCTCCCACTCACTCAAGTACCACTGAAGATGCCCAGACAGACAGGCATCCCTCACATCCCCAGTGTGGTCTTCTCAGTTTTTCTGATGGCAGAAATCGGTCTCGATGTCTCATGGAATCGTAGTGCCGGATGTGCTTTCAGTGATGTGCAAGTTGTATGTCCTGCTCCTGTTTGATTGGCGATTCTGAAGCTGGCGGTCCACGGCTGCCTTGAACCCTTGATTGAACCGCGCAAAGCGGCATCCGATGCTCGATTTGAAACTTTCCCTGGAGTTCTCTGGCTGACCGGATTGTGTCCCGGAAATCTTTTCCCGTCCTCTGATTCCTGTTCGCCAGCAGTTCTGTCCTTAACTCCTTATTGAGATTTTCCATCAAGCTTTGCCCCTGCGGAGAGGGATGCAGAGTATCAGATTTGGTCTAGAAACCTACACGATCGTCTCCGCTGTGACAGGAAATGACGGCGAAAATTGGTAAATCGCGTCGACTTTTTCTTCTTATGGAATCTCGTCAAAATCAAATACACTGTTAAGGGCAAATCGACGACTGAAAATTTAAATAGGTCGGCGATATAGTAGAACCCTAATTGCAAGATCCTTCGAAAATGGATCACGTTACCTCCTGGTTGGTGCCGGATGACGGGCGAGGGAGGGGGGCGATTCATCCTAACGCGCGCATTTCCAGCGGTAATTGTTTTTTTTTTCCAGCGGTAATTGTTGTGCGACGACCTAGGCCACTTGTGCCCGGCCCATGTGTACGTATCTGAGGGCCATCTCAGCCCAGCCGGTGGTAGCATATAAAGGTCGACTATTTAAACCACAGTCTAAAAAACCGAACCGATAAAACTATCAGTTTAAGATTTTATTTCTCGAATCGTCGGTTCAACTACATAAATAAAAACAAAAAACTAGAATATTTATGTTACTTTTCGGGAAAAATGACCATCACTCCAATGAATACACTTATTATGGTTGGAATCCATTAATAAATCAGAAATAATAATTAGTACAGTTGCTATTAGAGAATCTCCAACAATTTTGTATTCCTAAATAAACCATGGTGTAGGGGAAGTTAAGGTAAAAAAAAAACTCTCCGACAAATTTCGTAAACACCAATTTTTATGGGATCTTGTAAAAGTTGCTCCTCCATCCCGTAAGTTTATAGGACGAAGTCGATCCCATATAATATTGGCATACAAAAAACTATCGTGAAACTTTCTGTCGATGCCCCGCCATCGCCGCCCCGCCCCACTACCTAACAATAGTTAAGTCAAATCGTTTAGCCTTTTTTTTACTTAGTAACATGAAAGCACAAAAGAGGCGTACCGCCAACTCAAAGCCTTAATTTTTGATATGAAATGATGTGGGATCACCATGAAGGATTTAAGGACTTTCTAGAGCAAGCATGATGAGGTCACAAAGGAGGGATATGTGTGAAAATATGAAGACCATTGTTGCATTGTTGCTAAGCTGGAGCAATTAGGAGTTTGGGCCAGTGAGAGAGGAGCTGACAACCCTACGAAAACGCCAAGAAGAATTGGGAACCATGAAGCCAAGGGTGAGACCGGCTTATAATGATATAAAGATGGAACAAAGAATTTAATTTTGAGCTTAGATTTCGAGAAGAAATCATGTGGAGTGAGTATGCTTGCAAGCAATGGCTTGCATCCTTGCAGGGGACAATCAAAACACCCCGTTCTTTCATCAAAAAGCTTATAGTAGAAAAAATCAAAACCATGTGGACCGATCGATTAATTAGGTTGAATTGCTATAATCTATAGGGTTGGTTGCCGAGCAGCGATTAATCATAATCTCAGCTGATTTTATGAGAAACTTTACGCAGTCGGAGGGATGATTGTCATGCATGAGGTTTTATCACATGTTCCTTGTAGAGTCACTAACTCCATGAATGAGGGGCCAAAAAGGAATACACATAAGCTGAGGTCAAAGTGGTGTTGTTTCAAATATTTTCGACTAAGGCTCTGAGGGGGATGCCTCTCCAGTCCATTTTTCGGGGAATTACTGGCATGTGCGTGGTGAGGAGGTAACAAAGATAGTGATTCATATTTTAAAGGGAGAAGAATATCCTTTGGAGATTAACATTTCAAGAAGAATGTCTATTGATAGCGAGCCATATTACCTCCACTAATAGTTTGACATAAAGCAACAATGATTTCAAACCTTGACAACAATTATCAATCATGCAATCAATCATTCGCTTTTGGGAGACAACACTTACTTAGTAGTCATAAGGTAATAGTGGTAGTATTAATTAAGTGATGTTGATGATGGGATTAACAATCTAATGATAAAAGTTTCTTCATTCTCACCCACTTGAATTTAATTCTTTAGACTAAACAACGTGTACCCTTGCTAAGTGAGGCTGGTAGCACTTTCCGTTTTCTTAGTGTGTGTAAGAGATATATGTCATCGAGTGTAATTGTGATAAGTAGATTGGATAACAAAATTATCCTTAAGCATTAGATTTTCACCATACATGTTAGCGAAGGAAAAATATATAAATGCAGTAGCTTGATGGCACCATGGACACATCAAGAATCGTGAAGGTGATGCGATAATAAGAAACGTCAATGAAGGGGGCATCTGGCCGCAAGGAGAAACCATGAATAGAAACGAGGACAATTAAGGGTGAGGGAAGGATGTGTGTGTGGAGGGGGCCACACTTGAATGAAGGGGATGACTCACCCCCTAAGTCTACGTAACAACCATATGAACGGAAATTCACTTTGGCTCTCAGGCTCCGTGGCACCCTTTAAAATCTTAACTTGAAAATTCATCAAAATTTATATTTTTTACATTTCAAAAAATTCTAAAAAAAATACGGATATACATGAAGCCATAAATCACAAGTGTGTAAATTTTCAGGACGAAATTCGTTGAAATGAGGGCTGTACAAAAAAGACAAATTCATGACTTGGGAGGATGAATAGTACACATGATACTATTCATCTATTTGAATTTACACACTTATGATTTATGACTTCATGTATATCTGTATTTTTTTCAGAATTTTTTGAAATGTAAAAATATGAATTTTGGTTTTTGGAAAAAACAGGCTCCATGGAGCCCGGGAGCCAAAATGATGCACTCCCATATGAACCTATTGTATAATAGTGGTACTGCTCGGCTACTCCACAATATTGAGATTCCAATAATTCAAATAGAAGCATCAAGAAATGATAACATCTGATTCCAAAGGAACCAAATGAATCTTTCTAATATGGAATAATTTTTAGAGGAAATCATACTTGAATTTTTAATAGGGCTTTTAATTACTCAGTTAACAAAGTTACCGCAACCTCGATAAATAGTTCCTACACGCAAGACAAAAAAATAAAGTGTGCATAACCTTACTGCATAACTCTCTTGTAAGCTAACCCGCAAAAAAAACTCTCTCGTAAGCCAACTGCGCTAAGGATTATGCAACCACCTTTCCTCCCCCATTGACCTAAAGGTCAAAAGAATATCACTCCCCTCAATATGTTTTTATACAAACTTTTTACTGAACCAGATGTATGGCATGATCTATTACAGAATTAGTATGTTGCTCTTAGTCGATCTTGTGAATATATTGAGAACCTAGATACTCTCATTTCTAGGCTGGATTAATGAAGGTGCATCAATTCTTCTTCAATTTCGGATCCTTATCCCTTAGGGGTGGTCCACAAATTAGGTTCTAAGAGGACTCCTGGCTCAAAAATGTGCTCCTATGGGAGCATTACCCTTGCCTTTTTTTGAACAGTCAGAAATAAATATGTTACAATTGTGGGAGTCTTGCGAGCATTCTCCCTGAATTCTACCATCTAGCTAGATCTAGTGGGGATATCGTTTACATGTATGGAATGAACCCTTGGGAAGCCCAAATTAGTCTATCTATCTTGCTTTCCTGGAATTTACACTATAATCGAGAATTCTAGGTTAAGTTGTTATATATTGTGCTCTTGTGCATTGTGATACCCCAATATAAATAATACAAAATCATGATGCTTAAAATCCATTAAGATTTCTTGTTGATACGTATAGGGAGAGTAATTTTTACAAGGAACAACCCTTGCTAATGCTGGCATAACTAGTTGGGTAGTAAGAGCTGCTTTTTGGCACCGAGATGATTTGATCAAACATATTTTCTTTGAGTTCATGTTCACTCGAGCTGGTTGATCAGTGTCATCCAAGATATATCCATCTTGCAGTGTCCAAAATTTAGCATTTTTCTACCGATTCTTATAAACATTCTTCCCATACACTGATGGGGACCGATATCTTATGTTGGGCTCTACGAGTATCCAGAAATGACGTGATTTTTAATAAAAGACCATCCATTCTCGTTTGTATATTGTACACTCATGTATGCATTAGTTCCATATATAGTCTCTTTTTATGATGAAGTGTATCCGATGTGTTTACCCCATATGGATGATAGTTTAGTTCAAATTGGCGCTACAACTCTTTAGATAATTGTTTTTTTAGTTCACCAATCCTTGTTATACACATCATTTTCAGTGTGTATTGAACTTGTTGGGGATGTGTGCATGCTTGCTATGCAAAGATAAGTTCTATAATCATTAGGGTTGTATCATCTTGATGTGACTTTTTGAGTCAATAAAGAATCCTTTTATGAAAAAACTGACCTGGTCAAGAGGTTTTGATGTCAAGCAAAAGGGCCATGATTGTTTTAATCTCTACAAATTCCTAGCTTGCAAGAGATGACTTGGACAGCATGAGAGCAATCAGTTTCAAGCAAGGTGCCATTGAAAGCTTACTTGTGCCATTGAAGCATCAACATGATCCACTCAATAAAAAAAAAATAGAAGCACTAACATGAGATCATCTGAACAAGCCAATATAGTTCAGCTTCAGTTTCCATTTGAGCACCCTTCGTATTCCAAGCAGAGAAAACAAACCAACCAGCGCTGTGACGAATGATAGCACTCCAAAACAAGATTTAGCGGTCAAAGGATCAAAAGATCAACATTATTTTTAACCAGCCCATTAGAGGAGTATACTAAACGAAAAATATGGTTCTTCTCCTGGCTGGTAACGCAGACCCTGGATAAAGTACTAGCTAGTGCAACTGCAACAGTACAGAAAAGCACTCTGCTAAATGCTAATCTCAATGGAATACAAAAACCATGCACATATCACTTCATTTTCTTAAATCTTTGTCAAAATAGACCACAAAAGTTACACTCGTACTACCTGCTGTAGCACGCAACACATTTACTGCAAAATGCTACCTTTTTGCAAATATTTCCTCCCCTTCTAAATGAAGCTCGTAATAAGTATATCTTTTTTCCAGAAGAAATTGCATACATCTTAAAGCATAATTGCTCTACGATCAGCATCGTTTTCTTCTAGGAAAAACATACAAAACACTTGTCAATTTACTACTAGTAGATCAAAATATTTCGCCTAGAACCCCAAACTTAGCAACAAAAGATCCACATTTTCTTAACGAAAATACGAAATACTACACCACCAATTGGAGTGACGATGGTGGCAGCGAGAGAAACCTCCAAAGGAGCGTCCTTTTTCACAGGTCGAGGAAGCCGGTGGTGCGCCACACGGCGTTGCGCATGCGCCGGAGGTCGCGCCCCTTCAGCGTCCGCCCAGCGCCCTCCATCACCGACGCGGCCGCGGCGGCGCGGCGGGCGGCCATCTCATGCGGCGGCACCATAAGTTGGTCGTCGTCTTCGTCCTCCTCGTCGGCGACCTCTTGCTCCGCCTCCCGGCGCCGCATGTCCGCCGTCGCCTTGGACCAGGCAGGCACGGCCACGGGCGCAGACTGGTGGAACGGCTGCGGGCGCGGCTGCTTCTCCCATCGGGCCGCGGCCGGGATGGCCGCGCTAGGTGAGTGGCTGTCGTCGTCGGCGATGAGCGCCGACAGGCCGGAGCTGCCGGAGGGGAACGCGCGGGAGGAGAGGGGCCAGCGGTGGTCGGCCCCGGACGGGGACGGTGTGGGCGAAGGCGACGAGGCGGTGGAGGTGGAGGAGAAGGAGGTGGACGACGACCAGACTACGTCGCGCTCGTCCAGCTCGAGCTCGACGCCGGCGTCATCGGGCTGCTTCAGAAAGCCCAAGAAGCGGAGCGACGGGGACACGGCGGCAGCGGCGCGGCGGTCGCGCATGGACATGGTTGGACCGTGTGATGGCCGGCCAGTGGCCACTGACCAGCGAGCCGTGGGTTTCAGCGCAGGGGAGGCATCCTATTATTGGCGCGCGGCGAGGGCTACTGGTGGTGGAGGGAGGCGATCGGTGGGCGGTGAATTATTGGGGCAATGATGATGGCTACGAGCGGCAACCCCAGGTGTCGGGGGCTTGGCTTGGCTTGGTTCGTGTGATGATGGATGGTGTCGTGTGCGAGAGGGGCCGTGGGTTGTGGTGCTCGTGCGACGGTGGCGCTGCGCCGGAAACCGGAGATTTGGAGCGGTTTGGGCCAGAAATCTGTGGAATCGCTGCCCGCCCGCCGGGTCGCTGCCCATCAAAAAGCTGTGACGGCGACCGCTACAGGGTACGACATTTTCCGTCTCTACATACGTCCATTGAGGGATCAACACGTCACCGAGGGCACACAGTTAACTAGACGATCGAGGATCGGGTTTGCAAGTAAACAACTGGATCTCATGGCATAAATTTTGGCGGTCTACACTCCTGTTTATTTGTTGTGTATCTGATTCCAGGCTACTACGTCCATGTCTACATACGCAGGAACCACGGCAGCAAATTGACAGGGTACCTACCGTGTATCACCGATTTTCTATTGCGGGCAAGGAGGGATGGATGAGAAGCGAAAAGGAGGCGTCGCGCTCTCACAGTCTCGCCCTCATAAAATTTGGTCTGGGGTAGGGTAGGGGCTCCGTTTCCCTTTCGAAAGTTTGGAGTATACGGAAATTTGTGTGGAGGTGTACAGCTTACGCTGGATGTGTGAGTGCGAAGTAGTGCAATGTTTGTTTTGTCCTAACGTTGTGGGGATGGCTTCAGATAGATAATCCTATTAAACGCTGCCGTGACCAAGTGTAAGCGGGATAGTAAGTTAAGTTACTGACGTTGCAGTGCACAAGAACATTATGCAATGTGTGACTTTGGCCGAATGTGGAGCCTGCTGGGGCTGCAAAGGTAGAAAAATTAGTTTGCGAGGGATTGTGCGTGTGAGATGAAGGATGTTCTCGCTGAAACAGGTGTATTTCATGTATTTTAATGTTAGACACATGTTTTTATAATAATCTGAGTTTTAGTTATCGAAAATGTGATGTATGACCTAAAAGTAATAAAAATAGAGAGAATTGGACTATAGAAATGCAACCTCCCTCGTCAAACATGGTAGCTTTAGAGGTGACTCACATGATCGCGCGGGCCTCGCCGTCGACCTAGCCATCCAATCGTGTCCGTCGCACTGATACGTCCAAAATGCATCACTATTTTATATAGTAATCATTTCTTATTCATTGATATATTTCGTGATATGATGCTATTCTTATGTTGTTTTAGCATATTTTACACAGTTTGCAACTTTCCGGTGCCGAAGCAGCAGACGCAGGATTCAACGGTAAGAAGTGGACGCTGAGTTGCTGAAGAAGAATACCTCCAAATTACCTGAAAATCGACGGAGGGTATTTTCCAGAAGGATCACGAAGACACGCAAAAGAGTGACCAGAGGGGGCCACATGGTGTCTAGGCGGCCACCTGGCACGACCCCCACATTGGCCGCGCCGGGAGGGCGCCTAGACCCCTGGGACCACTCCCGGTCCCCCCTCTGGCCTATATAACACACATCATCCAGAAACCCTAAAAAGGGGATAGTTTTCGGAGTTCCGCCGCCGCTCCGTGGCGGAAACCTACAGAGAAGAAAAGCCATCTCTGGCGGGCAGATTCCGCTGGGGAGATCACCTCCCGGAAGGGGAGATCATCGCCATCGTGATCACCATCATCACGGGCATCATCGAGATCATCATCAACATTGTCCCCATCATCAGCACCATCTCCACCTCCATCCAATCTCATCTCACAATTGCAACTTGTGTTGTAATCCGTATTATCTATCCTCTCTACTCTGTCGGTGTTGATTACTACTATGTGGTGAATGCTATTGAGTTTTGTTGGAGAAATATCATTGTGTCCAAATTTTTTATCATCTATTTATCCCCACTGATCATGATTTCTTTTATGTCTTGTGAGTAGTTACTTTAGTTCTTGAGGACATGGGAGAAGTCTAGTTGTTAGTAGTCATATGATGTTGAAGCAATATGTGTTGTTTGATAATTAAGCTGTGTTGTTATTTTCCTAGTGGTGTTGTGTGAGTCGAACACTCAACACTTCGCCTTATCAAGGACCTAGGGGAATACATTGTGTAAAAATAATGCTTACGGTGGGTTGCCGGAGTGACAGAAACCTAAACCCCAGTTTGCACGCTTTTGCACAAAGGAACAATGGATCACCGATCGTATTGCTATGGTTAGGCTTTTGCCTTAATTACTATCTTGTATTTGCGGACGCTTGCAAGGTGTTTAATCATTAGAGTGCACTTGTCTTAGTCTAGAGGGTGTACTAGTATGGATCCACCCACTCAACACTTATCAACACAACACATAGTACCGATACAGAATATGGCGAAAGCACATGACTACCTCTCCCGTGTGTCCTCAAGAACACTTTAGCCTTTTTAAGTTCAGTTGCTAGGCCTCTCCTTTGCTCAGAAAGGATTGGGCCACTTGTTACTCTCCAGTGCCTTTTACTTTGCTCGTTTTTACTTTCCTGTTGCTTATACCAAGAAAACCCCTAAAAAGTTATCTTTCAGTGCTTGCAGTTATCTCCTTGCCAAAGTCACTTTCTATTACCTTCTGCTCCTCGTTGGGTTCGACACTCTTACTTATCAAAAACGCTGCAATAGATCCCTTACGGTTGTGGGTCAGCACACACATATCCCTCCTCTTCCACGGCCTCGAGAGGAGTCGCTCGATACGCAGACCATTCACTCGATGGTGCCAAAGGAATTGGAAGGGTCGCGAAATCGATTGTGGAGGGAGTGGACAGACGAGACCCACAACACACTAGAGTCGTGGTCGGCCTGCGATGGAGTCCCATATAAGGGTACTCTCACCATGTCGGTTTGGGTCTTATCGACCGGGTCGTGGACCCCTTATCGGATTTCGTCTTGGGTCACTTTGGTGGTAACCTCAGACGATTTTAGTGTAGAATACAAGTTGACGGGGAGGATCCTACCTTCGTATACCTAGCCGACTAGGATTCATGTAACCCTAGGACCCCCCCTCTGATGTACCAAATGAGCTTAAAAGGGACGGGATCATAGAACAGAGACAACAATCTTTTGGTGCTTTGTACTTTGTACACATCCCAACGGAATAAAGCATATGAAAATATTAGAGTCTTATCTCCATGAAGAGCCCGAACCTGGGTAAACTCTGCTCCCCCTTTTACCATCGACACAAGAACACCTAGCTCAGGGTAGCCTATCGTGGGATTTGCCGGAATCAACTATGATAGTGGTGGCCCATACAGATCATGCTAGGTGATCGTCATGTTTCAGTGGGTGTTCGAACCAATCCTCAAACCGGCTTTGGCGTGCTCTTTCCGACAGGGCAGGTGATCGTCTTCGGCGGCGCCACCTTCATTGCCAACTCGATCGGTGATGGCACTGAAGTAGTGCTCCTCGTTGGCTACCCCCTTGTGTCGAATCAATAAATTGGGTTAACTTACCCGCGAGAACACTACAATCGATCCCTTACAGTTGAGGGTCATCAACGATCCAAGTGAAACATGTCCATCCTACCATATTTGGGTGGTTCCACACCCATGATGAAGATAACATCAGTAGACATGGAGACAAAGAAAACCAACTAAAACAAAAAAGCAAACTAGAACAAGGTAATTTTTTTTGATAAAGGACACTAAGATAAAAACTGAAAGTTAACTAACAAGATTAAAAAAGCAAAGATAAAAGATAGTGTGCAACTCCCCTATCTTGAAGAGCGGAGTCCCCGGCAACGGTGCCGGAAATTAGCTTGATGGCACTGAAGTAGTGCTCCTCGTTGGATACCCCAAGTAGAAGGTTGAGATGTAGCTAGTAGCAAATTTCCCTCGGTGAAGATACCAAGGTTTGTCTCCAGTAGGACTCTGACGACGACAAGTGGGTGACAACGGTGCTAGAAATTACTTGCTAGCGCAAGAGCTGACGCTGACCTACACACAGATACAAATAACTTTGCTCTCAACGAGTAGAGAGAGGTTGTCAATCTCTCAGACCTTGCTGTTTACAAAGTATCAAACACAAGAGATAATGGTAATGATAACTGCGACTAGAAAGTAAAACAGGAAGTAAATTGAGGGTGTAAACACTGGTGGAAATATGGACCGGGGTCCCTTGAAGTTCACTAGTGATGTCTCTCTCCCAAAAGATGATAAAAAGCTATGCAAGGTGAACAAATTACAGCTAGGCAATTGAGAGGATTAAAAATGCAATGTAATACTAACTATGCTACAAAAGAAAGAAGAGACTCAAAAGCATGGGCAGTACGCCAAGACAAGTAGACCTAAATCCATCTGCATCTACTCAGTAATCATCCATCTTGAGATATCTATCCAGAACATCTCGCTCATATTAAGTTGCGAGCCCCACCCAAAGTGTAAACCCAAAGAAACAGACAACTGCATTAAAAAAACTTTGCGTAAAGTAAACAATCCTTGCACCCGCAAGTACAAGAACCGTTGTTTTCCCTCTTATGGCAAAAACACATCTCCTAGACTCATGTTTCTGTCACTCAAGCTAGTCATCAGGGGGCATGAACCCACAATCATGCATAATGCTCCCTCTTGGAGTTACTAACTACTACTTGGCCAAAGAAATAAACAACAACGGAGAACATGCAAGAATTACTAAAGAACATAAATATAAAAGGAGAAGAACCAAATATATTACTCATCACAATCTGAACATAATCTCATAATCAATCAGATCCCAGCAAACTCAACATAGCAACAACAGAAAGAATTACGTATGTGCCTTGATCATGTAGGGAAGCTCACAAGGTCTAAGCAATGAAAAGCAAAGGTCCAAGGTGGTGGAGAAGCTCCCGGAGGTCAATCCTCCCTCAGACAGGGTATCGGGACAGGGTCTCCTAGCAGCCCCGATCTTGGAAGCGCGGCGGCGGAACAGAGGGGAGATCGCGAAAAAGGGTTCTGTCCTTGGGGGTTTCGGGACGAGAGGTAAATATAGGCGAAGGGGGGCAGCCAGGGGTGGACCAGGGAGTCCAGGCGCCCCCCGGCGCGGCCTAGGGTGGGGCCGCGCCCCCAGGGCGCCTGGACGCCTGGTGGGCCCCCCCTGCCCCCCCTTCGGGCATCTGGAATCTTTTGTGTCGCTGATTTTTTATATATTTTTCTAGGAATTTTTCTGGCACTTTAAGTAATGGGAAAACCTGAAATACAAAAATTGCAGAAAATAGAATCTGGTACTGTGGTGCACTGAGTTAATAGGTTAGTCCAAATATGATCAAAAGTATATGAAAGTGCATCAAAAGTATAGCAATATCACCCAAAACATGCATAGAGCAAGCAGAAATTATAGATACGTTTGGGACGTATCAACATCCCCAAGCTTAAATTCCTGCTTGTCCTTGAGTAGGTAAATGATAACAAGCATAATTTCTGTGGTGACATGCTAGCAACCATATAAGAACTTTTAAGTAAGGAAAGCAATGCATGTAATTCAATTCAATCCATAACAAGCAAGAGTCTATATTAGCATTGAAACAAGCACCGAAAGAACATAAAGGTGCAAGAGCTCTCGCTGTCCGTGACTCGAATGTCTCCAAATGGTGTTTGCATGCAAGAAGTGGGAGATGGGATTACGAGTGAGAGAAAAACATACTATTTATTTTGGTTGAGGATTCAATCTACTAAAGTTTTCACACTTAGTCTTCTTTGGAATCTTATCTTGACTCGTCCCAGACCACTAGCCATGTACAAGTCAAACTGATCCACTCCCTTTCGACTTTTTGAGCACTCATGGAATGGATGAGCGTAAGCAAGAAATTTGACACTTAGGATGGCAAAGAGAGAAATGATGGAGGAGGAAGAAAAATAGGTGTGAAAGGCTCACATCAATGAGGACAATCATAGGCGAGAGAAAACCAAACGATAGATATGATGTGAGGAGTAGGGATTGCCATGGAACAGATGCACATGTGAGCTATGGAAAGATCTCCAATGGAACTAGTGGGAGTGCATCCAACTTGCTTGCTCAAGAAGACCTAGAGCTCATTTGAGGAGGCTCATCATTGGAATATACAAGCCAAGTTCTATAGTGTAAGGGTCCCCACATAGCTATATGCATGTATGATGATCTCTATGGAGTACAAGATATAAGATGGAGTACGAGTGTGGATCTCGCAAAAGGAATAATAGTGTGCCCCCTTCTCTATTTTTATTTTCTTTTTCTCTTTTTTCTATTTTTTATAATTTTTTTGGTGGCCTCAAATGCTCTTTCTATTTAACTCTCATATGTCCTCTTTGGGATCTTTTAATTTATCCTCTTTGGTATATTTTCCTCACTTTAGGGGTACCATTCTATATATTACAAGAAGTATAGAAGATCTTTCACACTTTACAAAAGTACTCAACATCAAGAAGATGAAGCTATCATGATGTATGCAAATCTATGCCTCTGCCAGTGTAGCAGGATATGCAATGATACTAGCGCATCATGTAGAAATTATTAGGGCGAGGCCTTAGTAGCATGCAACTTATCGATCAAGCAAAATCATGTATGACATGAAGATCAAGTCATGAGAAGATGGATGTTGCATGTCAATGTATGTCGGAAAGGCTATGGAAATGCCATGATAGGTAGGTATGGTGGCTGTTTTGATGAAGGATATAAGGAGGTTTATGATGAAAGAGCGTATCATGCCAAGGGTTTGGATGCAACGGTGAAGTATGCGCCAACTCTAGAGGTGAGAAAAGGGCAACGCACGATACTTAAGAGGCTAGAAAAATATGGCTGGTGGAAATGTCAACTTTCGAATACTTACATTAGTCTGAAGAACTCATGCACTTATTATCGGTAACTCATAATCTAATCAGGAGGTTCACAAAGAGACAAGTATCCCGAGGAGGAGTGTATGGGGGTTTGGTTATCCTTGCGCATCCTCGACTCATGGTATGTGAGTGTACTCTAATATCCGATCCCTCCAAAGATTAGTGATCCATCTAGTAGCTAGACTTCTCAAGTAGTTTTTTTTGTAGTTTTTAAAAAATAAACACGGATTGCCCAAAATTCGACATCTATCACTAATAGGCTAAAGCTCTTGACACCAAAAGTTCAAACACTACTCAAAACAATACCTCAAAACTATTGTAAGTTACTACTACAATCGAATAACAACCTCAATTACCTACTTTAAGTCAAGACACACAACTCAGTGCAACATGCCAAATCTCTAAACAAGATAAACATGAAGACTTAGAGAGTTCCAGCAACAAACTAAAAAA
Organism: Bromus sterilis; assembly: GCA_950022295.1. Lineage (NCBI taxonomy): Eukaryota > Viridiplantae > Streptophyta > Magnoliopsida > Poales > Poaceae > Bromus > Bromus sterilis. The sequence goes on along the minus strand of OX465596.1, from coordinate 21,976,935 downwards.
AAGCTCTTTAAAATATAAGCATGAAAACTAAGAGCTAAGCATGACAGCAACTACAAAAAGATAAAGAACACACAAAAATAAATATAAGCATGGAAATCCTATGATGTTTTCTAGGTTAAAGTGGAGCGTGTTTCTCTCCCACACAAAGAAAGTTGGGTTCTAACTTGTTATGAATAGCAAACAAATCTAAATAAAACTAAAAAGTAAAGAGCAAGACGCTCCAAGCATATCACATAACGCCTGAAGTGATAAAAATATAGTGGAACGAAGGACGAACTGATAATTTTTGATGGATAAGGGGATGCACGGGGGCATCCCCAAGCTTAGATGCGTGAGTCTCCTTGGATATTTCTTGGGTGTGCATGGGGGCATCCCCAAGCTTGAGCGTTTCACACTCCCGGATATTCTTTCATCATCTTCCTTCGCACACTTGAAAACTCCCTTCATACATAACTCATCATAAGTTGATTAGAGAGGTTAGTACCCATAATAAAATAATTTGCCTCTACTTGAAATTAAGATATTCTTGAAGAGCTACTTTTTCTCAAGATTCCGAAAAAGTTTTTGAAAAGAAAAAACTATCGCAAGATTTGCAAAACTAGGAAAACGCAAGACAGGGCGGAATCTGTGAAAAACAGACCAGCAGGTAGTAAATATTTTTTTGGGTTACTTCTGCAACTCAAATCAAAAAACTCAGAAAAGATGCACGAAAGCTAATTTTTTAGAGCACTCTGTCAAAAAAATTCAGATAAAAAAGATGATCAGGTGATTTTAACCGATTTTTCCGTCAATTGACATAATCTGTTTTCTGGACAGCATGTCACAACTTTTGAACTTTCTTGCAATCAGAGGCTAAACTTGGCACAAAGCTTGAAAATAAAGATATAATGATGTTTCTACATTAGTAACAATCATCAAGACCACTAAAACTGAAAGTAAAACAACTTGGGTTGCCTCCCAACAAATGCTTTATTTTACGCCTTTTAGCTAGGCATGATGATTATAAAAGATGCTCACAAGAGAATAAGAGTTGAAGCATAAGAGAGCATGAAGAAGCAAATATGAAACACATTTTTAGTCTAACCCACTTCCTATACCTAGGAATCTTGTAAAGAAATAAATCATGAAGGACAAAGTAACAAGTATAGGAAGGTAAATCAAGAACAACCTCCAAAGTTTCAACTTAGAGGGAGGTTATTTTGTAACATGAAAGTTTCTATAACCAAACGTTTCTCTCTCAAAGTAATTTTCAGTAGTATCATGAACAACATCAAGAATATAAAATCACATAAAGCATGTTTTTCATGACCTACAAGTGCATGCGTATTGTTTTTAACACGGTTTTTAGGATCATAAGATAAATGCAACCCATCACTATGAGCCTTAATAAGAGCAGAATTCTCTGGAATATGAGTTGGAGATTTCAAAAGAATAATAGGACAATCAAGTTTGGGTGCAATAGAAACAATTTGATGCTTAACATAAGGAACTATAGCAAGTTCATCTTCGCAAGCATAATCCATATTGGCATCATGGCCATCAACAAAGAAAATATCAAATTCTTCAGAAAGGGATATTTCAAGTGAGTCCTCGGAATCATAGGATTCCTCATCATAGCAACCATTGGCCTCTTCTTGGGAAGCAAACATTTTGTTTTTAAAATCCTCAATATAATCATTGCAAATATAATTCTCAAAGCAATAAGCAAGAACTGCCAGGTTTTCGGACTTGTGAATACTATCGTAATACTTTTCAATCAAAGAAGCAATCTGATAAGCACCCTTAAAAGCAACAAACTCTTTAATCTTTTCAACATCAAAGTAATCATAAACAACTTTAGCATAAGAATATAGGATCTCATTTTCAATTAATCTCACATTGGAAAGGAAGGTGTTTACGATCTATATTAGAACAACAAGTAAAATCATAAATGTGGCATAAACACTCAGCATAGCAAGAAGAAACTTGTATTTGATCCCATAAGTGTTTCCCTTTCTAAGATAAACGGTGTCGCGTATAATGAACATGCTCATCCAATGATTTTACCTCAACCAAGTCGCTTGGGTTTTTAGCGCGAGCAAAAATAGATCGAAGACGATTGATACGTCTCAAACGTATCTACTTTTCCAAACACTTTTGCTATTGTTTTTCCCTCATTCTTGCATGATTTGAACTAAACTAACCTAGACTGACGCTGTATTCAGCAGAGCTGCTTGTATGGTTTTATTGTGCGCAGGAAAATGGATTTTTGGACATCTCAGAAAATTCCCAAAAAAATACCAAAAAATCCACGCACCCGAAGGAGCCCGGAGCCAGAAGGGGGCCAGAGGGCAGCCAGGGGGGCAGGCGCCCTGCTGGAGCGGCCAGGGGTGGGGCCGTGCCAGCTGGCCGCCTGGTCGACTCCCCCCTCCCCTGGTGCCCTACTTCTACTCCTATTTATTCCCGTGACGGGGAAACTCCGAAACAGAAGTCGCTTTTCAAGAACCCGTCGCGGAGCCGCCGCCAACCTCTATTCTACTTCGGGAGGGCTAATATAGAGGCTGATTTGGCCTCCGGAGAGGAGAGATCGTCGCCATCGTCATTACCATCACTACTCCATCATCCCTCCATGAATTCTCTTCACATGTGTGAGTAATTCCCTGCTGTAGGCAAAGGGGATGGTAGGGATTGGATGAGATTGATCATGTAATAGTTCGTCAGATTGTTTGGGGCATGTTGCCTATCATCTACTTTGGTGTTTATCATCTTTGCTACAACTTGTTGCTCTTAATGCTTTCCACTTTGGGCCCGAGTGCCATGTTTTCAGATCTGAAACACTTATGTTTTCATGAGTTTATTTATGTTCGAGATCCTATCTAGAGTTGTATGCACCTATTATGGTCCGGAACCGGCGATCCTGATACGTCCAAAACGTATCTATAATTTCTGCTTGCTCCATGCCTCTTTTGTGTGATATTGCTATGATATTGATGAACTTCCATACACTTTTGATCATATTTGGACTAACCTATTAACTCAGTGCACCCCAGTGCCAGTTCCTGTTTTCTGTTGTTTTTCTATTTCAGGTTTCCCCCTTATTAAAAGTACCCGAAAAATTTCGGGAAAAATATAGGAAAAATCAGCGTACCAGAAGCTTCGCAAAGAGCCCGAGAGGGGCCTGGCGGCCAGAGGGCGCGGTCAGGCCCCTGGCCGCGCCAGGGGGGGGGGGGCGCCTGGAGTCCCTGGGCCACATCTGGCTGCCCCCTTTCGCCTATTTATTCCCCGTGACGAGAAACCCTCGAGGACGGAACCCTTTTTTCGCGATCTCTCCTCTGTTCCGCCGCCGCCGCGCTTCCAAGATCGGGAGCACATGAAGACCTCTTCCCGGCACCCTGCCGGAGGGAGGAACCACCTCGGGGAGCTTCTCCACCACCATGGACGCTTCTCGGATGAACCGTGAGTAGTCCACCTTGGACCATGGGTCTATGATCAGTAGCTATGTTATGTTCTCCTCCCCTCTTTGTTCTTCATGGATTAGACCTCGTGATTTGCCCTACATGATCGAGGCACATATGTAATCTTTTTTGCTGTTGCTATGCTGAGTTTGCTGGGATCCGATGGATTATGAGATTATGTTCAGATTGTGATTGAGTTATATATTTGATTCTCCTCTTTTATATTTATGTTCTTGAGTAATTCTTGCATGTTCTCCGTTGCTGTTTATGGCTTTGGCCAAGTAGTAGGTAGTGACTCCAAGGGGGAGCGTTATGCATGATTGTGGGTTCATGCCCCCCGATGACTAGCTTGAGTGACAAAAACATGAGTCTAGGGGATGTGCTGTTGCCACAAGGGGGAAAATAACGGTGCTTGTACTTGCGGGTGCAAGGAGTGTTAACTTTACGCAAAGTTCTTTAATGCAGTTGTCTGTTGCTTTGAGTTTACACTTTGGGTGGGATTCGCAACTTAATACCAGCGAGATGTTCTGGATAGATATCTCAAGGTGGATGATTAGTGGGTAGATGCAGATGGATTTCAGTCTACTTGTCTTGGCGTACCACCCATGCTTTTGAGCCTCTTCCTTTTTGCACAGCATAATTAGCATTCGTTTGCACACATAATCCTGTCAATTGCCCAGCTGTAATTTGTTTACCTCGCATGGCTATTTTATCGTCTTTTGGGAGAGAGACATCACTAGTGAACATCATAGGACCCAGGTCCATATTTCCAACACTGTTTACACCTTCAATTTACTTTTAGTATTTACTTTTCCGTAGCTATCACTATCACTTTTATCCCATGCGTTTTATCCTTTGTAAACAACAAGGCCGGAGGAATTGACAACTCCTCTGTACTCGTTGGGAGAAAAGCTATCTGTTGTGTGTGCAGGTCCATGCAAAGCAAGTGATTATCATAAAACGGCGCCTCACTTGCCGAACCACCTACTTGTTGCCGTTGGAGTCCTCCTGGACGATACTCAACCTTAGCATTTTTTCTAAGGGAAATTTGCCGCTATCTACATCTCACCTTCCACTTGGGGTAACCAACGGGGGCGAGAAGTTATCTCGTGTATCAAGCAAATTTCTGGCGCCGTTGATGGGGACTCCACTCTTCAAGATAGGGGAGTTGCACACTATCTTTTATCTTTGCTTTTTAGTCTTGTTAGTTTAACTTTCAGTTTTTGCTTTAGTGTCTTTTATCAAAAATCAAAAAAATAGTTATCTTGCTTGCTGTTGCTATGGGTTCCTCTGAGAACACCAAGTTGTGTGACTTCACGAGTCACAACAACAGTGAATTTATCTGCACTCCTATTGCTACACCTGCTACTTCAGTACCTTCTTATGAGATTAAACCTGCTTTGCTGAACCTTTTTATGAAAGATCAATTCTCTGGTGCTAGAGATGATGCTGCTTTGCATTTAAATAATTTTATTGAGCTTTGTGATATGCAAAAGTACAAAGAAGTATATGGTGATATTGTTAAGCTTAAGCTTTTTCCTTTCTCCTTGAGGGATGAATGGTTTCAATCCTTGCTTAAGAATAGCATAGATTCTTGGGATAAGTGCAAGGATGCTTTTATCGGGAAGTACTATCCCCCTGCTAAGATTATCCAGTTGAGAAGCTTTATTATTAATTTTAAAAAATTGGATAATGAACACGTTGCCCAAGCTTGGGAACGCATGAAATCTCTTGTTAAGAATTGCGCTACGCATGGTTTGACTACTTGGATGGTAATCCAGACTTTTTATGCAGGCTTGAACTTTACCTCGCGGAACTTGTTAGATTCGGCCGCGGGAGGAAGCTTTATGTCAACTACACTTGGTGCTGCCACAAAACTTCTCGATGAGATGATGACCAAATATTCCCAACGGCACACCGAAAGAGCTCCAACAAGTAGGAAGGTAAACTCTATCGAGGAGATATCCTCCCTAAATGAAAAAGTTGACTTGATTATGTCTCTACTTACCAAGAAATATCCTATTGATCCTCAAAATGTTCCGTTAAACTCTTTGATTTCTCAGGATCAAGTAGATGTGAACTTTATCTCTAGAAACAACTTCAACAACAATGCTTATAGGAGTAACTTTGGTAGCAATCCTAGACCGTTCCCCTCCAACAACTATGGGAGCAACAACACTTATCCTATTACCAAAAACTCCACTTATGAATTAGAGAGTATGCTTAAAGACTTTATCACTACCCAAAAGGCCTTCAACAAGAGTGTAGAGGAAAAACTAGACAAACTAGATACCCTCTCGTCGAAGGTAGACAATTTAGCCCACGTAGTAGAATTGCTTAAAATTAGAGCTTCTCCCCTTGAGGAGAGGAAGGTCACTCCTATGAATGCCATCCAATTGCAAATTAATGAAAACATTAGGATGATGGCTAAACTCAAAGAGAGATGGGCTAGAGAAAAGGAGGAAGAAGATAGAATTAAGAGCCTTCCTACACACCATACTGTTGCTACTATCCAAGTGGTTGAGGATATCCAAACTCTTAGCACCCAATGCACCCCTAGTCCCATAGGACCTATTAATGGTGATGCTATGACCTCAACCGTAGAAGAAGAAATTCCTATGACTATAGAAGCTACCAAACAAGTGAGCCTAAAGGACACCACTACTACTCTACTTGATAGTAGTGACCTTGATTTTGATAATTGCACCCTTTCTGAAGTTATTCGTTTCCTTCACAAGATGTCTAGAGACCCCCACACTAGCACACTTTATCTTGCCTTCACGGAGCATATCACTAATGCTCTCATCAAAGCTAGGGAGGAGAAGCTTAGGGTAGAAGCCTCCATACCTAGAAAGCTAGAAGATGGTTGGGATCCCATGATTAAAATTAAGTTGAATAACTTTTCTTGCTTTGCTTTATGTGATGTTTGAGCTAGTACCTCTGTTATGCCCAAAAGAATGTATGATATATTTGAGTTGAAACCTTTTGATACTTGTTCTTTTGGTGTCCTCTTGTCGATTCTTCCGTAAAGAAACCTTTGGGGAAGATAGATGATGTTCTTATCATTGTTAATGACAATTATGTTCCCAGTTATTTTACTATTATGGACATTGAATGTGAACCTTCTTGTCCAATTATTTTGGGACGTCCTTTTCTTCGCACCGTAGGTGCTCTTATTGATATGAAAGAAGGGATTATAAAATTCCAATTCCCTCTTAAGAAACGGATGTAACACTTACCTAGTAAAAATATTAAGTTGCCTTTTGAGTCCGTCACACGGGCTAGTTATTTTCTTGAAAAGACTTGATCTATTTGGATTAAGCCTAGCTAATGGATTTAAAGAAGCGCTTTCGGGAGGCAGCCCGCAACGAATTTAGGACTTCCTTTTTGTTTTTATTCTGTTTTTAGTGGTCTTGATGATTGTTACTACTGTAGCAACATCATTGTATCTTTACTTTTTAAGCTTTGTGCCTTTTATAGCCTCATACGACAAGGGAAGTGAAAGTTGTCACATGTTGTCCAGAAAACAGATTCTGTCCTCGTGACTAGAAAAATCAGGGAAAAATCTCAGTTCATCTTTTTGAGCTGAATTTTTACACAGAATGCTCTATACAATTACGAAACTTTCGTATATTCTGAGTTTTTTGATTTGAGTTGCAGAAGTATCCCTAAAAAATTCTTTACTACCTGCTAGTCTGTTTTTCACAGATCCTGTCCTGTTTTGCCTTTTCTTCGTTTTGCAAACCTTAAGCTTGCTTTTTTTTGCAAAAACTTTTTGGCAATCTTGAGAAATAGTAGCTCTTCAATATTATATTTATTTCCAGTAGAGAAAAAATCATTTTATTATGGGTACTAACCTCGCTAATCAGATTATGATGAGTTATGTATGAAGGGAGTTTTCAAGTGTGCGAGGGAAGATGATGAAAGAAGATTAAGAAGTGTCAAGCGTTCAAGCTTGGGGATGCCCCCATGCATCCCCAAGAAATATTCAAGGAGACTCAAGCGTCTAAGCTTCGGGATGCCCCCGTGCATCCCCTTCTCCACCGACAATTATCAGTTCGTCTCTCGTGTCACTATATTTTTATCACTTCATGCGTTATGTGCTATTCTTGGAGCGTCTTGCTCTTAGGTTTTGTTTTGAGTTTTTTTTAGCTTTGCTTGCTGTTCATAACAAGTTAGAGCCCAGCTTTCTTTGTGTGGGATAGAAACATGCTCCACCTCCAAAATTTAGAACACAACATAGGACCTTTTCCAGCTTATCTTTGTTGTGTGTGTTCTTTATCTTTTCATAGCCGTTGTCATGTTTTGCTCTTAGCTTTCATGCTTATATTTTTAAAGAGCTTTTGTTTAGTTTGTTGCTGGAACTCTCTTGAGTTTTCATGTTTATCTTGTTTAGAGAGTTTTCCTGTTGCACTTTGTTTTGTGTCTTGACTTGAAGTAGGTAATTGAGGTTGCTATTCTTTTGTAGTAGTAACTTGCAAAAGTTTTGAGGTATTGTTTTGAGTAATGTTTGGACTTTTGGTGTCAAGAGCTTTAGCCTATTAGTGATAGATGTCGTATTTTGGGCAATCCGTGTTTATTTTCTAAACCTACAAATTAGTTGAGAACTCTACCTACTAGATGGATCACTACTCTTCGGAGGGATCGAATATTAGAGTACACTCATGTAACATGAGTCGAGGATGCACAACGATAAAAAAAACCCCATACACTCCTCCTCGGGGTACTTGTCTCTTTGTGAAACCTCCTTATTAGATTGAGAGTTACCGATAATAAGTGCATGAGTTCTTCGGACTAATGTGAGTATTCGAAAGTTGACACTTCCACCTTCCCATATTTTGCTAGCCTCTCCTGTGCCGTGCATTGCTTTCTTCTCACTCCGAGAGTTGGCGTCCACCTTCGCCGGCACATCCAAACCCTTGGCACGATACGCTCTGTCATCATAAGCCTCCTTATATCCTTCCTCAAAACAGCCACCATACCTACCTATCAAGGCATTTCCATAGACTTTCCGAGATACATTGCCATGCAACATCCATCTTCTCATGACTTGATCTTCATGTCATACATGCTACTTGCTTGATCGATGAGCCACATGCTAGTTGGGCCTTGACCTAATCATTGCTACATGACGCGCTAGTATCATTGCATATCCTGCTACACTGGCAGAGGCATACATTTGCATACATCATGATAGTTACATTTTCTTTATGATTTGAGTACTTTGTAAAGTATGAAAGATCTTCTATACTTTTTGTAATATATAGAGTGTTGCCACTAAAGTGTGGAAAAGATCCCAAAGTGGACAAATTAAAAGATCCCAAAGTGGAGAAATTAAAAGATCCCAAAGAGGAAAAATGAGAGTTAAATAGAAAGAGCCATTGAGGCCACCAAAAAAAATAGAAAAAAAGAAAAAAAAACAGAAAAAAAGAGAAGGGGGGCACACTACTATTCCTTTTGAGAGATCCACACTCGTACTCCTTCTTTTATCTTGTACTCCATAGAGATTATCATTCATGCATATAGCTATGTGGGGACCTTCACACTATAGAACTTGGCTTGTATATTCCAATGATGAGCCTCCTCAAATGAGCTCTAGGCCTTCTTGAGCAAGCAAGTTGGATGCACCCCCACTAGTTCCATTGGAGAGCTTTTAGCTCATATATGCATCCGTTGCATGGCAATCCCTACTCCTCACATCATATCTATCATTTGGCTTTCTCTCGCCTATGATTGTACTCATTGATGTGAGCCTTTCATACCTTTTTTGTCTTCCTCCTCCACCTTATTATCTCTTTGCCATCCTAAGTGTCAACTTTCTTGCTTACGCTCACCCATTGCATGAGTGCTCAAAATGTCGAAAAGGAGTGGATCATTTTGACTTGTACCTGGCTAGTGGTCTGGGGATGAGTCAAGATAAGATTCCAAAGAAGACCAAGTGTGAAACTTTAGTAGATTGAGTTCTCAACATAAAAATACTTTTTCTCGTATATCTCTATCCCCTTTCTTGCACGCAAACACCATTTGGAGACATTAGAGTCACGGACATTGAGAGCTCTTGCACCTTTATGTTCTTATGTTGATTGTTTCAATACTAGATATAGACTCTTGCCTGTTATGACTTGAATTGAATTGCATGCTTTGATTGCTTTACTTACAAAGTTCTTATATGGTTGTTAGCATGTCACCACAGAAATTATGCTTGTTATCATTTACCTACTCGAGGACGAGCAGGAATTAAGCTTGGGGATGTTGATACGTCCAAAACGTATCTATAATTTCTGCTTGCTCCATGCCTCTTTTGTGTGATATTGCTATGATATTGATGAACTTCCATACACTTTTGATCATATTTGGACTAACCTATTAACTCAGTGCATCCCAGTGTCATTTCATATTTTCTGCTGTTTTTCTATTTCAGGTTTCCTCCTTATTAAAAGTACCAGAAAAATTCCGGGAAAAATATTGGAAAAATAAGCGTACCGGAAGCTTCGCGAAGAGGCCGAGAGGGGACAGAGGGGAGCCAGGGGCCCCAGGCGGCCAGAGGGCGCGGCCAGGCCCCTGGCCGCGCCAGGGGGGCGCATGTAGCCCCTGGCCCACCTCTGGCGGCCCCCTTTCGCCTATTTATTCCCCGTGACAAGAAACCCTCGGGGTCGGAACCCTTTTTCGCGATCTCTCCTCTGTTCCTCCGCCGCCGCGCTTACAAGATCGGGAGCACCAGAAGACCTCTTCCCGGCACCCTGCCGGAGGGAGGAACCACCTCCGGGAGCTTCTCCACCACCATGGATGCTTCCCAGATGAACCGTGAGTAGTCCACCTTGCACCATGGGTCTATGATCAATAGCTATGTGATGTTCTCCTCCCCTCTTCGTTCTTCATGGATTAGACCTCGTGAGCTGCCCTACATGATCGAGGCACATATGTAATCTTTTCTGCTGTTGCTATGCTGAGTTTGCTGGGATCCGATGGATTATGAGATTATGTTCAGATTGTGATTGAGTTATATATTTGATTCTCCTCTTTTATATTTATGTTCTTGAGTAATTCTTGCATGTTATCCGTTGCTGTTTATTGCTTTGGCCAAGTAGTAGGTAGTGACTCCAAGAGGGAGCGTTATGCATGATTGTGGGTTCATGCCCCCCGATGACTAGCTTGAGTGACAGAAACATGAGTCTAGGGCATGTGCTATTGCCACAAGGGGGAAAACAATGGTGCTTGTACTTGCGGGTGCAAGGATTGTTTACTTTACGCAAAGTTCTTTAATGCAGTTGTCTGTTGCTTTGAGTTTACACTTTGGGTGGGATTCGCAACTTAATACCAGCGAGATGTTCTAGATAGATATCTCAATGTGGATGATTAGTGGGTAGATGCAGATGGATTTCGGTCTACTTGTCTTGGAGTACCGCCCATGCTTTTGAGCCTCTTCCTTTCTGCACATCATAATTAGCATTGGTTTGCGCACATAATCCTGTCCATTTTCCAGCTGTAATTTGTTTACCTCGCATGGCTATTTTATCGTCTTTTGGGAGAGAGACATCACTAGTGAACATCATAGGACCGAGGTCTATATTTCCAACACTGTTTACACCTTCAATTTACTTTTAGTATTTACTTTTCCGTAGCTATCACTATCATTTTTATCCCGTGCGTTTTATCCTTTGTAAACAACAAGGCCGGAGGATTTGACAACTCCTCTGTACTCGTTGGGAGAAAATCTATCTGTTGTGTGTGCAGGTCCAGGCAAAGCAAGTGATTATCATAAAACGATGCCTCACTTGCCGAACCACCTACTTGTTGCCGTTGGAGTCCTCCTGGACGATACTCAACCTTAGCATTTTTGCTAAGGGAAATTGCCGCTATCTACATCTCACCTTCCACTTGGGGTAACCAACGGGGGCGAGAAGTTATCTCGTGTATCAGATCCCAAAGGTGACAGCTTGGGACAACAAAGGGGATGGTCCATAATTTGAGGATTCCATGTATCCATTGAGTTTATTGCTTTGTTCCGGTGCTCTTTGACAGGAGCACCTTAATCTCCATAAGTTCCTTTTGGCCCCGTTCTTAGCGGGATGGTAGGACAAAAGATGTTGTGCAAGTTCTTATTGCAAGTACGCACAACTACCTATGGGATACATGCCTAATGTTTGATATTTGCCTAGATGATCATTACTTTTCTGTGTGCCTTGCCCCGTGTTAGAATTTATTACATGTTCATTCTTATTCATGTAGCGCCCGACCATCCATCTCCCTAGCCTACAGTGCTTTAATCCTGCTGGTCACTAGTTGTTACTTTTCCCTGTTTCACTTTCTCTATCATCACTATTGCTATCATATCACGGTTGCTATTAATACTTTGTTTCAAGAAAGCGTATTTCAGGTGCGGTTGAATTGACAACTCAACTGTCAAAGCTTATAAATACTCTTTGGTTCCCCTTGTGCCGAATCAATAAATTGGGTTAACTTACCCGCGAGAACACTACAATCGATCCCCTACAGTTGAGGGTCATCAAGTACTGTTTTCTGGCGCCGTTGCCGGGGACCATAGCAATATTTACAAGTCTACTTGAAGTATCCTGGCTGCCACACTTCATCCGCTATGGGTAAGAAAGGAGACCCCAAGGTTCCGATCCGACCATCCACTATAAGAAAAGGTACCGTTCTGAGTACCAGTGCTACGCTTGATTCACCTTCCGTTATAAGTAAGTTTGCTTCACCACTGCCACCACATGCTACTTCTACTGAGTCTGTCACTATGTCCGATAATTTTTATGATGCTTCCACTACTCTTGATGATGATAATTTTCTTGGTCACTATATTGAAACTCAGACTGCTAAGGCTGTAGCAGAACCCGAGACCGAGATTCCTGCTACCTATATTCCTACTTGCAAGACCTTTGGTTACCCAACCTTAGATGAACTCAAGGAGATTATCCTTGATGATGATTATATTACTCTTGAGGATGATCTTTGCAAGGAACTAAGAGAGTGTGCCGACTCTGACCCTGATCCTATTAAGGAGCTGCTCTAAAAGCACTCCATGAAGAACAAGAATATTCCTGATCCTAAATTTGCCACATCTCCTATATGCATCAATGATCCTGATTATGATTTCTCTGTTGATCTTTCACTTATATCTACAATCGAGGCTGACCCTTTTTATGGCAGAGAAAATGATGATGCTATAGCACACCTGACCAAACTCGCTGAGTTAGGTGACCTATTTACTACCGATGAGAAGATACAAAATTTCTATGTGGCCAAGCTTTTTTCCTTTCTCTTTAAAGGGAGACGCTAAATCCTGGTACAATGCACTACCCTATGGTTCCAATAAGAGTTCTCAGGACTTAGTTCAATTTTTTGTTGATAAATATTTTCCTGCTCATATGCAACATGCTGCTTTGCAAAGAATCTAGAACTTTAAACAGTTGCAGGATGAGCACCTCCCTAAAGCTTGGGGGAGGTATTGTGACTTAATTAAGGCTAGACTAGGACATGAAGTCCCAAAGAATGAATTACTTGATATATTTTATGCTGGCCTAACCGATGCATCCAGGTCCTATCTGGATAGTTGTGCTGGTTGTGTTTTCAGGGAAAGAACACCGGCCGATGCTGAAGAATTAATGGGAAAGATTGCCAAGAACCATGAAGATTGGTCCGTCCTTGAAGCACCTCCACCACCAAAGAAGAGGGGCATGCTTGTTCTGAGCCCCGAAGATATGCAAAAAGAAAAGAAGTATATTAAGGAGAAAGGCATTAAAGCCGAAGACGTGAAGAACCTACCGCCTATCGAGAAATTGTGTGAGCCTACTACTCACCCTCCCTTGGTAGAGGTACCTTCTCTATTAGACTTTACTGAAAGTGACATCCCCAAAGGTAAGCCTCCCGACCAATGCTTAGATGAGCTTGATAATTTTATTATTAAGCAAGCCAATTTTAATAGGAGGATACAAAGTCAGTTACATGATAATTGTCTTGCTATCAAAAGTTTACTTGGTGTTCTTGAAAGAACGGTTAATGATGTTAAATGTCTTGTTATGCATTTTCATATGGTTCAAACTCAGCTTGAACAAATTTCTAATGTGCAAATAGATTTGCTTGCTAACAATGCCAAACAGGACATACAGGCTTATGGCATCAAGACGAGGGGTGGAACACACACCCAGGACCCACTCTACCCCGAGGGGCATCCGAAGAGGATCGAGCTAGATTCTCAAGTGCAAGTAGAAGATGAGATTGTTAGCTCTCCAAAGAAGAAAAAGAAGAATAAGAAACACAAGGAAGCTGACAACTCCGATGATCCTATTACAAGTGAAGAACCTGCTGTTGATCCTAACAGCATATCTACCTCCGATGCTAAAACTGAAGACGGTGCTGAACCCGAAGAAAATGATAAAGAGAAGAATGATCCTCCCGATGTGCGAGAAGAAGAAGCACCGGATAAACGCAAGAAATAAACAAGAGAAGACTTCATAGCAAGAAGACATGGGAAGGAAAGAGAGCCATGGGTACAAAAACCCATGCCCTTTCCAGGTAAGTCTCTCAAATCTAGAGAAGAAGAGCGTTATAATAAATTTTGTGAATGGATGAAACCTCTTTTTCTTCAAATTCCCTTGACTGATGCTATCAAGTTACCTCCGTATTCCAAATACATGAAAGATATTGTCACTAATAAAAGTAAAGTCCCTAATGAGGCAATATCTACTATGCTTGCTAACTATTCTTTCAGTGGCAAGATTCCTAAGAAACTCGGTGATCCAGGTATACCCACCATTCCTTGATCTATAAAAAATAATTATGTCAAGACTGCCTTATGTGATCTCGGAGCAGGGGTGAGTGTTATGCCTTTTTATCTTCATAAAAGGCTATATTTAGATAAGGTAATCCCTACAGATATCTCTCTTCAGATGGCTGACAAATCAACAACCGTCCCGATAGGTATTTGTGAGGATGTTCCAGTTGAAGTTGCTAAGTGTTTAATTCTTACAGATTTTGTTGTGCTTGACATGCTGATACATCCAAAACGTATCTATAATTTCTTCTTTCTCCATGCCTCTTTTGCGTGATATTGCTATGATATTGATGAACTTCCATACACTTTTCATCATATTTGGACTAACCTATTAACTCAGTGCACCCCAGTGCCAGTTCTTGTTTTCTGCTGTTTTTCTATTTCAGGTTTCCCCCATATTAAAAGTGCTCCAAAAATTTGGAAAAATACAATAAAAAATCAGCGCAGAAGAAGCTTCTGGAATCACCAAGGGGCGGGGGGCGGGGGCAGAGGGGACCCACCAGGGCCCCAGGCGCCGTCCCGGCGCGCCCTAGGGTGGGGCCGCGCCAGGGGGCCGCCTGGACCCCTGGTGGCCCCCCTGGCCGCCACCCTTCGCCTATGTATCCCTCGTGACGTGAAACCCCCGTGACGGGAACCATTTTTCGCGATCTCTTCTATGTTCCACCGCCGCCGCGCTTCCAAGATCGGGAGCACCAGAAGACCTCTTCCCGGCACCCTGCCGGAGGGAGGAATCACCTCCGGGAGCTTCTCCACCACCATGGATGCTTCTCGGATGAAATGTGAGTAGTCCACCTTGGACCATGGGTCTATGATCAGTAGCTATGTGATGTTCTCCTCCCCTCTTTGTTCTTCATGGATTAGACCTCGTGAGCTGCCCTACATGATCGAGGGACATATGTAATATTTCTGCTGTTGCTATGCTGAGTTTGCTGGGATCCGATGGATTATGAGACTATGTTCAGATTGTGTTTGAGTAATATATTTGATTCTCCTCTTTTATATTTATGTTCTAGAGTAATTCTTGCATGTTCTCCGTTGCTGTTTATTGCTTTGGCCAAGTAGTAGGTAGTGACTCCAAGAGGGAGAGTTCTGCATGATTCTGGGTTCATGCCCCTTGATGACTAGCTTGAGTGACAAAAACATGAGTCTAGGGGATGTGCTGTTGCCACAAGGGGGAAAACAACGGTGCTTGTACTTGGGGGTGCAAGGATTGTTTACTTTACGCAAAGTTCTTTAATGCGGTTGTCCGTTGCTTTGAGTTTACACTTTGGGTGGGATTCGCAACTTAATACCAGCGAGATGTTCTGGATAGATATCTCAAGGTGGATGATTAGTAGGTAGATGTAGATGGATTTTGGTCTACTTGTATTGGCGTACCGCCCATGCTTTTGAGCCTCTTCCTTTCTTTATAGCATGGTTAGCATTGGTTTGCGCACATAATCCTGTCAATTGCCCAGCTGTAATTTATTTACCTCGCATGGATATTTTATCTTCTTTTGGGAGAGAGACATCACTAGTGAACATCATAGGACCCCGGTCCATATTTCCAATACTGTTTACACCCACTATCATATTACTGCTTTATTTACCTTTTTTGTTGCTATCACTATCATTATTATCCCGTGCGTTTTATCCTTTGTAAGCAACAAGGCTGGAGGAATTGACAACTCCTTTGTACTCGTTGGGAAGCAAAGTTATTTGCTGTGTGTGCAGGTCCAGGTGAAGTTAGCAACCTCGGTTTTAAACGGCGCCATTGTTCACTTCACCACCTTCTTGTACCTGTTGGAGTCCTATTGGTTTGACACTCAACCTTAGCATCTTCGCTAAGGGAAATTGCTGCTCTATATCTCAACCTTCCACTTTGGTAACCAACGAGGGGGCATTAATTCGTACCATCAAAAGAAATTTCTGGCGCCGTTGCCGGGGACTCCACTCTTCAAGATAGGGGAGTTACACACTATCTTTTATCTTTTCCTTTTAGTATTGTTAGTTTACCTTTCAGTTTTTTGCTTTAGTTCTCTTTATCAAAAATCCAAATTTTTTAGTATGTCTAGTTCCTTACTTGCCAATCAATGTCTGACTTCTTTGAAACCAGATCTTATTTGAATGGAGGATTCACCGAGGATCAAAGTGGCACAAGGAACACCGCTTGTCTCAAAAGGGGATACACTTATGGAAACAAATACACCAGTTGTATGAGTATGCTAGAAACTTGTGCTCAATATATAATATATCTTTCTGCAGGGATGAATCTTGTTGCTTTATGAAGCACAAACACCTTTCTTTCCAATGTGAGTACAATGATGATGAAACCTTAGCTTCTTATTCTAAGGGAAACTATGATTTTTATGATGCAGAGCCAATAGAAGAATTTGTTGCTTATAAAGGGTGCCTATGAAATTACTTCTCTTCTTAGAAATATTAATGATGCCCCTTACAAATATGAGAGTCTTGCTATACTTAACTGTTGTTTGGAAAATTATGATGCAAATTATTATATTACTGATCATCTTGAGAGAATCTCTCCCCCAAAGGAAGAGACTAATGTTTTGCAGGACTCTATGAAAGAGGAAACTGATGAAACCGAAAGCTCCTTGGATGAAAAAGAGGAGGAGAGTGACGAACAAAAGGAGGAAGAATGGAGCCATCCATTTCTACCTTCTAATGAGAGTAACTCTTTGAATCTTACCTTATATGAGTGTTATGATCCTATGGATTCTTTTGAAATATCCCTTTTTGATGAAGTTGATGCCTTCTATGCTTTTGGCCGTGATGCCACTATGGATGATTCTTACGGAGATGAACTTGCTATAGTTCCTCATGTTAAGCATGAAATTTTTGCTATTGCACCCACACTTTATTGTCCTATTATCCTTTTGAAATCTCCAACTCATATTCCGGAGAATTGTGCTCTTATCAAGGCCCAATGTGATGGGTTGCATTTATCTTATAATCCTAAAGACCGTGTTGAAAAATATACATGTGTGCTTGTAGGTCATGAACAACATAATTTATGTGATAGTTATATTCTTGATGTTGTTCATGATACTACTGAAAATTATTTTGAGAGAGGGAAGTTTGGTTGTATAAATTTCCATATTACTAAAACTCCTCTCTTTATGTTGAAAGTTTTAAAGTTGTTCTTGTTCCACCTTCCTATGCTGGTTTCTTTGTGCTTCTTTGATTTATTTTCTTACAAGATGCCTATGCATAGGAAGTGGGTTAGGCTTAAATGTGTTTCATATTTGCTTCTTGATGCTCTCTTTTGCTGCAAAATTCTTATTCTTGTGAGAGCATCTTCTATAATCTTTTTGCCTAGCTTAAAGGCGTAAAAGAAAGCGCTTTTTGGGAGGCAACCCAAGATGTTTTTACTTATGTTTCTAGTGTTCTTGATGTTTTTTACTACTGTAGCAACATCATTGTATCTTTACTTTTCAAGCTTTGTGCCAATTATAGCCTCATATGACAAGGGAATTGAAAGTTGTGACATGTTGTCCAGAAAACAGATTCTGTCCTCGTGACTAGAAAAATCACAGAAAAATCCCAGTTCATCTTTTTGAGCTGAAATTTTTACAAAGCGTGATCTATACAATTACGGAACTTTCGTATGTTCTGAGTTTTTTTATTTGAGTTGCAGAAGTATCCCTATAAAATTATTTACTACCTGATGGTCTGTTTTGCACAGATTCTGTCATGTTTTGCCTTTTCTTCATTTTGCAAACCTTAAGCTTGCTTTTTCTTTGCAAAAACTTTTTGGAAATCTTGAGAAACAGTAGCTCTTCAAGATTATCCTTATTTACAGTAGAGAAAAATTATTTATTATGGGTACTAACCTTGCTAATCAGATTATGATGAGTTATGTATGAAGGGAGTTTTCAAGTGTGTGAGGGAAGATGATGAAAGAAGATTCAGGAGTGTCAAGCGCTCAAGCTTGGGGATGCCCCCATGTACCCCCAATAAATATTCAAGGAGACTCAAGCGTCTAAGCTTGGGGATGCCCCCGTGCATCCCCTTCTTCATCAACAATTATCAGTTCGTCTCTCGTTTCACTATATTTTTATCACTTCATGCGTTATGTGCTATGCTTGGAGCGTCTCGCTCTTAGGTTTTATTTTTAGTTTTCTTTAGC
This sequence comes from Bromus sterilis, assembly GCA_950022295.1. Taxonomy (NCBI): domain Eukaryota; kingdom Viridiplantae; phylum Streptophyta; class Magnoliopsida; order Poales; family Poaceae; genus Bromus; species Bromus sterilis. The sequence continues at coordinate 21,958,583 of OX465596.1, read as the reverse complement.
TTTGCTTGCTGTTCATAACAAGTTATGACGCAACTTTCTTTGTGTGGGAGAGAAAAACGCTCCACTTTCAAAATCTAGAACACGACATAGGATTTTTCATGCTTATCTTTGCTGTGTGTGTTCTTTATCTTTTTCATAGCTACTGTCATGTTTAGCTCTTAGTCATCATGGTTATCTTTTTAAAAGAGCTTTTATTTAGTTTGTTGCTGGAACTCTCTTGAGTTTTCATGTTTATCTTGTTTAGAGAGTTTTCCTGTTGCACTGAGTTTTGTGTCTTGACTTGAAGTAGGTAATTGAGGTTGCTATTCTTTTGTAGTAGTAACTTGCAATAGCTTTGAGGTATTGTTTTGAGTAGTGTTTGGACTTTTGGTGTCAAGAGCTTTAGCCTATTAGTGATAGATGTCGTATTTTGGGCAATCCGTGTTTATTTCCAAAACTTACAAAATTAGTTGAGAACTTTAGCTACTAGATGGATCACTACTCTTCTGAGGGGTCGAATATTAGAGTACACTCACGTACCATGAGTCGAGGATGCGCAAGGATAACCAAACCCCCATACACTCCTCCTCAGGGTACTTGTCTCTTTGTGAAACCTTATTATTAGATTTAGAGTTACCGATAATAAGTGCATGAGTTCTTCGTACTAATATGAGTATTCGAAAGTTGACACTTCCACCTTCCCATATTTTTCTAGCCTCTCATTTGCCGTGCCTTGCTTTCTTCTCACTCCGAGAGTTAGCGTCCACCTTCGCCGGTACATCCAAACCCTTGGCACGATACGCTCTGTCATCATAAACCTCCTTATATCCTTCCTCAAAACAACCACCATACCTACCTACCAAGGCATTTCCATAGCCTTTCCGAGATATATTGCCATGCAACATCCACCTTCTCATGACTTGATCTTCATGGCATACATGCTACTTCATTGATCGATGAGCCGCATGCTAGTTGGGCCTTGCCCTAATCATTGCTACATGAAGCGCTAGTTGTCACAACCCCAAGTTAGGAATGTTCTAGGGTTAGTTTAGCCTTGTGCATCATGTGAAAAATTCAAAAGAAATTCAAAATTGGGGAAAAAAGAAAATCCGTAAAGAATTTAATTCAAATGGCCAGACAAAAATTTCTTCCAAAAAATCCTCTGTTATTTTTTAGAAGTCTTATAAATAAGCATGATCACATATAAAGTGAAGTGGGTCCCACTGCATGCTCCAAGATTTCTCAAAAATACCATAAGTGCCTTGGAAATTAAATAATACCCCTATTTGATTTGAAACTCAAATTAATTGAATTTCAAAAATCTCCAAAACTTGTGAGTGGCTATCTATATGTATTCTAAGCCCACATAAAAGTTTTGAGGATTTTACAAAATGCTTTGCTATTTTATCCAGAGCAAATTAATTTACAGAAAAGGAAAACAGAACAAAACAGAGAGGAAAAAAGAAAAAGAAAAGCCAGCCCAAACCTACAGGCCTCGGGCCCAACTAATCCCCCACGGCCCAGGCCCACCCCACTCCCTTGTCGTCTACCCCAGCGATGGCAAGCTGCTCGGTGGCGAGCATGCCGACGCCGCCGTGGCCACCGAGGCACTTCCAGGGCCTCCCCTTCTCCCCCAGTACGCCACGGAGACGCCCAGAAGCCTCTGCCTCCTTCCCCTCACTCGCCTCTTTCCCTCTCCCTCTCTCTCTCGCGATTCCTGCGCCGCCCGAAGACCTCGTCGCCGACCACCGTGAGCAACCGTGGCCACCGTGGCCTAGGGATCTCGCCACCTTGTCCAGCGACTCCGCAGCGCTCGACTCCGTCGTCTGGTGCAGTTAATCGAGCCAAGGATCCACTGCAGACGACGCCAGCTTCACCGAATTGCGCCGGCCACCCGTGAATCTCCGGTGAGAAATACTCTGCCGCCTCGCCTCCTCTGGCTTCCTCGAGCCCATCACTACACCCTGGGTGAGCTTGCGCTCATTTCCCCTCAAAACCCTTCTTTAATCCGTGCACAATTCGAGGTTCGCCGTGTTCTAGTAACTCCGGCCGCCGCGCACACCGACGCCGACGTGCTCCCGGCCTCGCCTTTGACCCCACCCTTCCCCACTCGATTCGCACGAACGAGGCTAACCTCCCAGTGCCTTCGTTGTTTTTCCCGTGGCCAGAATCTCCAAGTCCGTCGAAGCAGTGCCACTACCGCCGCGGCCTCTCGTCGCCGGCGTGCTCTCCGGCCGCCCTAAGGTCCCCGGTGTGCCCCATTGGATGCGCATGCTCGAGGGCTTCCGGATGGTGCCCCTGGCGAGCCCCCTGGTGGCCTGGAGCGTTGCTCCGGCGAGGCGCCGTCGTGGCCGTGGTCACCGGTGGTTAGCCGCCGGCCGGTTCGGCCATTAGAGAACTAACCACCTAGGTTAGTTTAACCCTAGGCCAATGACAGGTGGGCCCGAGGCCCCCTAATTAAACCCCGGTCTAATTTAAATAGGGGATTAACCCCCACTCTCAATGACAGCCCTGCCCCCCCTGCGTCAGCATGACACCAGCATGACGCCATAATCCTTTATAAATTAAAGAAATTCAGAAAAATCCAGAAAATGAATTAAACTTTGGAAATTCATAACTAATTCATTTTAACTCCAAATTGGACAAATAATATATGAAAAATTATCAGAAAAATGAAAGGATTATGAATATGCAATTTTTTTTATGTTTGACCATTGTAAAATGGGTGAACAGAAGCAAATGTGTATATGACATATTATGAATTCAAATATGGAGTTTGAATTTGCAATTCAATTGCAATACACTTCATTTAACTTGAATCTTCAACACATCAGTGCTATATACATCATGTCACAACCTTAACATGTGCTTGTGCATTTTACTTTCGATGTTGCCCCCTTTGTTGATGATTGTTCCGGTAACAGACTTTCCGAGACGGTGATCACCCCCGAAGAAGAAGAAGTCCGTTAAACTCATGTATCGTCACCAAGGCAAGCAAACCCCATTGATCATGTCTATAAAATCCTACTTCCCTCTCAGTCTCGCTTATGCATGTTTAGGAGATCACCGAGACACGTTCTTACGCATAGTTGAACCCATTCCGAAGCATGACCTATCATTTTGTCACCGTATTAAGCATACCACAATCCTAGCAAATATAGGAGTTGAATGATGAGCATGTGGCCCCTGCAACTGTTACTTCTTATTGCTGCTTAGTGATACAATGAGGTTACATTGTTTGTGAGTAGGGATGGATATTCATAATGGTGCTGATGATAACGTGTTGGTGAATCCACCCTAAACAAAGGTGAACGATGAGAGGCTGTGTAGGAGTACACAGTGGGTTGTCTCGTTGAACACTGCCCTAGTCCCCGAGTTCCTGTTTTGTGATCCAAGACAAAGAGTATGACCACATGTAGGGTTTATGGGAGCCCCATTTGGGCTCTTTACGTACGCGATCCGGTCTAGGAGTCACACTAGATTCGGGCTTTCCATTTGGCATATGCATAGATATGTGGGTGGAACTGTGAGGCAGCGAAACCATCTGTCAAAGGTGGCGTCTCGGTCCCTTGCATTATCTGAGTCTGTTTCGTTGAACCGGCCGGACTCTCGAGTGGTGACAAACTCAGGTAGTCGACTCCTGGATTAGAGAAGGTGATGTGAGGGTAGTGCCTTGGTTTCATCCACGTCCGACACCCGCTTGAAGGGTAACAAGAATGAGGCGATAAGTGATGACACGCGTGTGAAGATGTACACCCCTGCAGGGTTAATAATATATTCGAATAGCCGTGTCCGCGGTTATGGACTACTTGGAGACCTCTACTTGATCATTAGATAACTTGAATGGATACTTATAAAACTCCAAGATAAGCGTGAGTGCTATGGCGTGCTTCCTCGTGGGGAAGTCAAGGAAGTAACCATAGTGGTGTATTGTTTGGAGACTTGGTAGTGGACTCGTGTACACTTCTTAACTCAAGTCTAGTACTCGTAGTACAGGACTAGCCAAGTCAAAGCTGGCACTTCTGCATGTTGAAACCCCACCTCCCTTTACTTTGAAACTTGAGCATGAGTAGTATAGTTCTGATGTAAGTCTTGCTGAGTACAACTTTGTACTCATGTTTTCTTATTCTATGTTTTAGATGAGAACCCAGAACCCGATGGAGTCACCTTTCTGAAGCTCGACGTTGACCATTGTAGTATAGTTCCAGACATCAGTGTGGTCCCTCGTGGAAGGGCATGTATGTTGAACTAGTCTTCTCTAAGCCATTTGTTAATCTTGTCTGTACTCAGACCTAATTTGCTTCCGTTGTATGATGTAACGTTGATCACAGACATGTGATCTTTTCATGCTCTATGTGTAAGTCATTAAAGATATACTTTGTAGAGTTCATGTGATGAGTACCAGCTTTTTACACTAGACATGTATGATGCATGTATGTTTATAACGTGCATGTCTTAGTGTGGGGTTCGATAGCTTAGTTGTGTTCTTGCCGGCGGTCTTTTATACACCAAGTGTCCCTTAGATGTGCGCAGCTTGGGGCATCGCGATGCGATTGCTCGTGACTCTGTCATGTGGCACACTTTGTTGTATGATTGAGCCCGCCCGAGATCCCAACTAGGTGATCGGGCTGGAGTCTGTATATGTAAGTGTTATAATTCAATTGATAATATGGTTGAGGCGACTTGTCTATGAGTATGGGATTTCACCACCCATAATAATTTAGACTTGTGAGCGGGCGATGAGGACCCATCTCAGTTGATCATCCGACCTGGATGGCATGCCCCTCACGTACGATGCTTTTCGAGAGTGTTATGTGCTTGGCCTTGTCTTCTTAGACAAGTGGGTACGACTCTCAGCTCTCCATAGGATTGAGTTGTGACTGGAATTCCATACGCATATTCCGGGTCCCGACACTAGTATCATTGCATATTCTGCTACACTGGCAGAGGCATACATTTGCATACATCATGATAGTTACATCTTCTTTATGATTTTAGTACTTTTGTAAAGTGTGAAAGTTCTTCTATACTTTTTGTAATAATTAGAGTGTTGCCCTAAAGTGAGGAAAAGATCCCAAAGTGGACAAATTAAAAGATCCCAAAGTGGACAAATTAAAAGATCCCAAAGAGGACAAATGAGAGAAATAGAAAGAGCCATTGAGGCCACCAAAAAATACAAAAAAATAGAAAAAAGAGAAAAAGAAATAAAAAGAGAGAAGGGGGCACACTACTATTCCTTTTGAGAGATCCACACTCGTACTCCCTCTTATATCTTGTACTCCATAGAGATTATCATTAATGCATATAGCTATGTGGGGACCTTCACATTATAGAACTTGGCTTGTATATTCCAATGATGAGCCTCCTCAAATGAGCTCTAGGTCTTCTTGAGCAAGCAAGTTGGATGCACCCCCACTAGTTCCATTGGAGAGCTTTTAACTCATATGTGCATTCGTTGCATGGAAATCCCTACTCCTCACATCATATCTATCATTCGGCTTTCTCTCGCATATGATTGTCCTCATTGATGTGAGCCTTTCACACTGTTTTGTCTTCCTCCTCCCCATATTCTCTCTTTGCCATCCTAAGTGTCAACTTTCTTGCTTACGCTCATCCATTGCATGAGTGCTCAAAATGTCAAAAAGGAGTGGATCATTTTGAATTGTACCTGGCTAGTGGTCTAGGGATGAGTCAAGATAAGATTCCAAAGAAGACCAAGTGTGAAACTTTAGTAGATTAAGTTCTCAACACAAAAATACTTTTTATCGTATATCCCTATCCCCTTTCTTGCACGCAAACACCATTTGGAGACATTCGAGTCAACGACAGCGAGAGCTCTTGCACCTTTATGTTCTTATGTTGCTTATTTCAATGATAAATATAGACTCTTGCCTGTTATGACTTGAATTGAATTACATGCCTTGATTGCTTTACTTAAAAGTTCTTATATGGTTGTTAGCATGTCACCACATAAATTATGCTTTTATCATTTACCTACTCGAGGACGAGCAGGAATTAAGCTTGGGGATGTTGATACGTCCAAAACGTATCTATAATTTCTGCTTGCTCCATGCCTCTTTTGTGTGATATTTCTATGATATTGATGAAATTCCATACACTTTTGATCATATTTGGACTAACCTATTAATTCAGTGGACCCTAGTGCCAGTTCCTGTTTTCTTCTGTTTCTGTTTCAGGTTTCCCCCATATTAAAAGTGCTCAAAAAATTCGGGAAAAATACAATAAAAATCAGCGCAAAAGAAGCTTTCGGGAATCACCGAGGAGGGGGGGGGGCAGAGGGGACCCACCAAGGCCCCAGGCGCCCTACCGACGCGCCCTAGGGTGGGACCACGCCAGGGGGCCGCCTGGACCCCTGGTAGCCCCCTGGCTGCCCCCTTCGCCTATATATACCTCGTGACGTGAAACCCCCGTGACAGGAACCCTTTTTCGTGATATCTCCTCTGTTCCGCCGCCGCAACGCTTCCAAGATCGGGAGCACCAGAAGACATCTTCCCGGCACCCTGCCGGAGGGAGGAATCACCTCCGAGAGCTTCTCCACCACCATGGATGCTTCCCGGATGAACCGTGAGTAGTCCACCTTGGACCATGGGTCTATGATTAGTAGCTATGTGATGTTCTCGTCCCCTCTTTGTTCTTCATGGATTAGACCTCGTGAGCTTCCCTACATGATCGAGGCACATATGTAATCTTTCTGCTGTTGCTATGCTGAGTTTGCTGGGATCCGATGGATTATGAGACTATGTTCAGATTGTGTTTTAGTAATATATTTGATTCTCCTCTTTTATATTTATGTTTTAGAGTAATTCTTGCATGTTCTCCATTGTCGTTTATTGCTTTGGCCACGTAGTAGGTAGTGACTCCAAGAGGGAGCGTTATGCATGATTGTGGGGTCATGCCCCCTGATGACTAGCTTGAGTGACAGAAACATGAGTCTAGGGGATGTGATGTTGCCACAAGGGGGAAAACAACGGTGCTTGTACTTGCGGGTGCAAGGATTGTTTACTTTACGCAAAGTTATTTAATGCAGTTGTCCGTTGCTTTGAGTTTACACTTTTGGTGGGATTCGCAACTTAATACTAGCGAGATGTTCTGGATAGATATCTCAAGGTGGATGATTAGTAGGTAGATGCAGATGGATTTCGGTCTACTTGTCTTGGCGTACCGCCCATGCTTTTGAGCCTCTTCCTTTCTTTATAGCATAGTTAGCATTGGTTTGCGCACATAATCCTGTCAATTGCCTAGCTGTAATTTGTTTACCTCGCATGGCTATTTTATCGTCTTTTGGGAGAGAGACATCACTAGTGAACATCATAGGACCCCGGTCCATATTTCCAATACTGTTTACACCCACTATCAATTTACTGCTTTATTTACCTTTTCCGTTGCTATCACTATCATTATTATCCCGTGCGTTTTATCCTTTGTAAGCAACAAGGCGAGAGGAATTGAGAACTCCTCTGTACTCGTTGGGAAGCAAAGTTATTTGTTGTGTGTGCAAGTCCAGGTGAAGTTAGCAACCTCAGATGTAAACGGCGCCATTGTTCACTTCACCACCTTCTAGTACCTGTTGGAGTCCTATTGGTTCAACACTCAACCTTATCATCTTCGCTAAGGGAAATTGCTGCTATCTACATCTCAACCTTCCACTTTGGGTAACCAACGAGGGGGCGTTAATTCGTACCATCACATGACCGAGGATGGGAGCATGTCCACTATTCTTGGTAGACCTTTTCTTAACACCGTAGGTGCCATTATTGATTGCAATAAAGGAAAGGTCACCTTCAACGTAGACGATAAAGAACACACGGTGTATTTTACAAAGAAGATCGACAAAAGGCATGGCCTTAACTCAATAGAGAATATCGAGACCGTGAATATTGGAGAATGGGATTGTCCTCTACACGTGTAACACAAATACAAAACCATCATGGTGGGGACAATGTCCATTAAAGTAAAGGTGCAATGATCACTTCATAAGAGGTGAGACTTTTTGTTCTATATATCGCCGGTTCGTTGGTAAGACTTGATCAACATTGCTAGTGGGCATGTTTTATATAGGTAAAAAGTAGAGCTTGTTATGTTTTCATTTGCTTTAGTTTTTATTTTCCTTGCTGTACCAAGTTTATATGTTTTTGAAGCTTCACAATTCTAATCATTGCTTCGACTTTTCAGAAAGTTTAGCAACTTTTTGAACTCTGGAAAATTTTCAACGGTGAAGTTTTCAGAAAAATTCCAGAAAAATTAGAATAAAAATTTCCATGCCGGGAGTGAACGAGAGGTGCCTGGGGATGACTAGGGGGGCCACCAGTGGCCCAGGCGGCCAGCTGGCGCGGCCAGCCCCTTGGCCATGCCCACAGGGCGCCTAGGGCCCACAGGCCCCACCTGCAGGTATGTCTTCTTCCTCCTCCTTTCTCTCTCTCCAAAAACACGAGTTCTGCTCCAGTTCTTGCGTTCTTGCTGTTCTTGAAGGCGTTTTTCGATCTCTCTCTACAACCCATCATTTGAGTTGAGATTTTGAGCAAATACTCCCTGGTACTGAACTCCTTCACCCCTCCAATTAGATTTTTGATTGGTAGTTCTTAGTGCTGTTTAGATGAGCTTGCATTCATGTTTAGAAATTTATTTTCCAAGTTTAGATGCAAGTTTATGCCTTAGGTAAGTGAGTAGAGTAGTTTGCCTCAACTCAGTTTGTTTAAATCCTTGTTTTTGTGAATTGTCAAAAATTTCAGAAATGAGTTTGCTAGGAAAAGCAAAGGGGTGGCTTCGGAAGAAGAAGCCTGAGCGCTCCGATCGAGTTACTAAAGCTGCAGCTTCACCCTCAGCAGTTAGGGTGAGCTACAATGAAGATCATGTGCCCTTGGAGTTGTTGGAAGACACAAGTCTAGCATGCGCAATGATGTATCTGTGCGATGATTTTCTTACAGCTGCAGGAATTAAGGAGGAATTCTATGGGCTTTGTGCCAATGCAAGTTTGACACGTCTAGCACTATGCTGTGTGGTACAATACAAGAAGCTCACCTCCTGGTTTGTTAACAGTTTTTGTTATAACCATTCTACTGGAACCATCGATTTCAAACTTTATAATGATCTCATAACCATGTCTTTGGCACAATTTTGTGAGACAATAGGTGTGCCGAACGTTGGTAAGACGGCAAAAATGACCACTCAGCCTTCCGAGTTGAGGACCCTCTTCAACTCCCTTTGTTGCTAGGAGGAGACCGACATTCGGCGTACGAAGATTTCCAGCATTTTGGTTTCACACCTCAGGTATTTTGCGTATTTTGTTGCTAGAGGAGTGTTGGCTCATGACAACAGGAGCAATGGTTCTACACCAGATTTCACTATTTATGCGAACGCCCTCTCTGATAAGAATGATTATAATGTGGGTGCGTTAATTGCTCGCCGCCTTGTTATGAACAGTAACAAGGGCGATTTATATGGTGGTGTTTACGCTACGCTTATCCTTGAGTCTCTTAATCGCACCCCGCATCCTGATGATGTTCCCTTTTCATACACAAGTCTCGATCTTGCTGCTATGAAGAGGAATAAGTTTGTTACCATGACTTCCCAGTTTGGTAACCTTGTTTATATTTTGAGGTTTGAGAGGACCATTACTCGTGAGATCCGTCTACCTGCACCACTTTTGTTTGATAACAATCGCAGGAACGGATGGTCCTTCAACGATATTCAGTTCGATGAGTTCATGGATCACTACCAGCTGCATAACCCCATGGAGGGGGTTGTGCCCGACGAGGAGGAGCGTGGTGAGTTCCCACCTTTCCAGGGGGAGACCTTTATCGAGCATGGTGAGGGGTCTTCTTCCGCTTGGAGCGCAGGACCTTCCTCATGGGAGGACCCGAGGACTTCAGTGTACGCACCGGAGGGCTCATACGACTCCTGGACTTACCATTACCCCAGAGCAGGAGACTCCTGGGGGCAGTAGCTGCTACCAACTTAGGCCAAAAGCCTAAGCTTGGGGGAGTACGTGCCCTTCTCCCTTTTTCCATTGTATTATCCGTTTTTATTTTATTTGCTTTGATCTTTTTCGAAGTTTTTGCCAGTTCTTCTTTGTTCTTTTATTTTGCAAAAACAACAAAAATATTTCTCTTTCCTTTTTTTCTTTTGTAAAACCCTTAAAAAACCATAAAAGATTTCCTTTCTCTCTTTAGTTTGCTTTGTTTCCAGAGTTCAGCTTGAGTTCGTGATGGCCTTTGATTATATATTTCCCACGTTCGGTCGTGCAAGTGACAAGGTAGCAATGACGAAGATCGGTGGAAGGGAAGCAACAAGGAAAACCGGTATGAACTCTTTTTGTTTCTACTTTTGTACATATGCCTGTACTTATGATCTAGAGACCAGCTTGTAGCGACATAGTGCTTTGTTTACAATGCTTTCCCAGTGTTCATGCTTTCTTTGTGGCTGATCTCAAATAGCTAGGGTGCATAATATGTTGTTGGAATGATTTACATGCATTGCATTGCTAATGGTTCGGCATATTGAAGTGGTATTTCCCTTCAGAGAATTCTTGGATTGACTTGGCACATGTTCACACATGTTTATGACTGATATGTCTATCATGCCTTGATGACCTTTTTATTTCAGAACAGTCATATCACTTTCATGCCCGATTCAATGTTGCTTTGTCGCTCTGCTTGATTATGACAATTATTTCTCTCTAGTTGGTCGCTTCCCAGTCTTTTGCTAGCCTTCACTCACACTAAGAGGAATTCTGCTTGTGTATTCAAACTCCTTTTCAAACTAGTTATTCCACTTGAGTCCACCATACCTACCTATATGTGGTATTTACCGGCCACTCTTAACTTAGACTTTCTTGTGCCATCTCGAAATTTATTCAAAAGCTTCCCTTTTGTAACCGTACAAGCTCATGGTGTGGCAAGGGAAAATCAGTATCTACCATGCCAAAAATATTTTGACGGAAGTTTTAACTAGTCAAATCTATAAAATATATAGAGAGTTACACCTCCCCCATACTTGATGATCGAATGAAATGGACCAAATGTTGCTACTTATAGATGGAACGATACCCTCCTTCCATACGTGAGGCAAAATAAAAGGTTCCATAGACCATCAAAGGATTTATGGATAAGGGAAGAAGTGTAAGCAAAAATCATTAATATGGTTGGCATGGGAGATATTGAGAGACCTTTACCGATCACCGTTGACAGGAAAGTTGCACTTCTCAAAAGAATTTTTTCTCTGTTTTCAAAACCAAGAGCTCTGGCACATGTTTAGTCTTTGCTTCCTTTCACAGGTTTTCAATCTTGCCATAAAAAATCCACGGTTCGAGAGTATCCCCTTCTTTCTTCAAAGCACCAACTATTGAGAGCATAATTGTCATTCTTAGTGTAACATGCATTGTCCCAAATTATTACATTGTCTTCTGCATGCTTGTTATATTGCTAGTCTGTAATTCTTAGTTCTAGTCTCATTTAAAACTCCAGAGGAGTTTCTGCATTTATGTTTTGCTTCACTCATGGAGGCTAGCGAGATACCACTCTGATATGTTCAGGCTATGTGCATTGTGATCTTGTCTTGATTTTCGGCGGCATATTATTTACTTTAGGTTGTTTGTGATTGGTTACTTGAAAGAAGGATTGCTTCGTGCATTGTCCTCATAGCATTGTTTTGATACTTGCTAAACTCTTTTCGTAGTACCGGCTTATATACATCTTATGAAGCAAAATAGTTTGTCAAAGTTTTCTTTGTCGCGTCCAGTTCGTTGAACTGAATTGCTTGAGGACAAGCAATAGGCTAAGCTTGGGGGAGTTGATACGTCTCAAACGTATCTACTTTTCCAAACACTTTTGCTATTGTTTTTCCCTCATTCTTGCATGATTTGAACTAAACTAACCCGGACTGACGCTGTTTTTAGCAGAGCTGCCTGTATAGTTTTATTGTGCGCAGGAAAATGGATTTTTGGACATCTCAGAAAATTCCCAGAAAAATACCAAAAAATCCACGCACCCGAAGGAGCCCGGAGCCAGAAGGGGGACCAGAGGGAAGCCAAGGGGGCCTAGGCGCCCTGCTGGCGCGGCCAGGGGTGGGGCCGCGCTAGCTGGCCGCCTGGGCGACTCCCCCCTCCCTTGGTGCCCTACTTCGACTCCTATTTATTCCCGTGACGCGGAAACTCCGAAACAGAAGTCGCTTTTCCAGAACCCGTCGTGGAGTCGCCTCCAACCTCTGTTCTTCTTCAGGAGGGCTAATCTGGAGGCTGATTTGGCCTCCGGAGAGGGGAGATCGCCGCCATCGTCGTCACTATCACCACTCCATGAGTTCTCTTCACATGTGTGAGTAATTCCCTGCTGTAGGCAAAGGGGATGGTAGGGATTGGATGAGATTGATCATGTAATAGTTCATCAGATTGTTGGGGGCATGTTGCCTATCATCTACTTTGGTGTTTATCATCTTTGCTACAACTTGTTGCTCTTAATGCTTGCCACTTTGGGCCCGAGTGCCATGTTTGCAGATCTGAACCACGTATGTTTTCATGAGTTTATTTATGTTCGAGATCCTATCTATGAGTTGTATGCACCTATTATGGTCTGGAACCGGAGATCCCAAATGTGAAAAATTGGGACACCAAAGGGGATGGTCCATAATTTGAGGATTCCATGTATCCATTGAGTTTATTGCTATGTTCCGGTGCTTTTTGACAGGATCACCTTAATCTCCATAAGTTCCTTTTGGCCCCGTTCGTAGCGGGATGGTAGGACAAAAAATGTTGTGCAAGTTTTTATTGCAAGCACGCACAACTACCTATGGGATACATGCCTAATGTTTGATATTTTCCTAGATGATCATTACTTTTCTGTGCCTTGCCCCGTGTTAGAATTTATTACATGTTCATTCTTATTCATGCAGCGCCCGACCATCCATCTCCCTAGCCTACAGTGCTTTAATCTTGCTGGTCACTAGTTGTTACTTTTCGCTGTTTCACTTTCGCTATCATCACTATTGCTATCATATCACAGTTGTTATTAATAATTTTTTGCAAGCATGCGTATTTTAGGTGCGGTTGAATTGACAACTTAACTGTCAAAGCTTATAAATACTCTTTGGTTCCCCTTGTGTCGAATCAATAAATTGGGTTAAGTTACCCGCGAGAACACTACAATCGACCCCCTACAGTTGAGCGTCATCAACGATCCAACTGAAACATGTCCATCCTACCATATTTGGGTGGTTCCACACCCATGATAAAGATAACATCAGTAGACACAGAGACAAAGCAAACCAACTAAAGCAAGAAAGCAAACTAGAACAAGGTAAATTTTTTTTTGATAAAGGACACTAAGATAAAAACTGAAAGTTAACTAACAAGACTAAAAAGCAAAGATAAAAGGTAGTGTGCAACTCCCCTATCTTGAAGAGCGGAGTCCCCGGCAACGGCGCCGGAAATTAGCTTGATGGCACTGAAGTAGTGCTCCTCGTTGGATACCCCAAGTGGAAGGTTGAGATGTAGCTAGTAGCAAATTTCCCTTGGTGAAGATACCAAGGTTTGTCTCCAGTAGGACTCCGACGACGACAAGTAGGTGACAACGGTGCTAGAAATTACTTGCTAGCGTAAGAGTTGACGCGGACCTACACACAGATACAAATAACTTTGCTCCCAACGAGTACATGGAGGTTGTCAATCTCTCCGGCCTTGCTGTTTACAAAGGATCTACCACAAGATATAATGGTAATTGTAACTGCAACTATAAAGTAAAATATGAAGTAAATTTAGGGTGTAAACAGTGGTGCAAATATGGACCGGGGTCCCATGAAGTTCACTAGTGATGTCTCTCTCCCAAAAGACGATAAACAACTATGCGAGGTGAAGAAATTATAGCTGGGCAATTGAGAGGATTAAAAACGCACTGCAATGCTAACTATGCTACAAAAGAAAGGAATAGACTCAAAAGCATGGGCAGTACGCCAAGACAAGTAGACAAAAATACATCTGCATGTACTCACTAATCATCCACCTTGAGATATCTATCTAGAACATCTCGCTGGTATTAAGTTGTGAGCCCCACCCAAAGTGTAAACCCAAAGCAACAGACATCTGCATTAAAAGAACTTTGCGTAAAGTAAACAATCCTTGCACCTGCAAGTACAAGCACCGTTGTTTTCCCCCTTGTGGCAAAAACACATCCCGTAGACTCATGGTTCTGTCACTCAAGCTAGTCATCAGGGGGCATGAACTCACAATCACGCATAACGCTCCCTCTTGGAGTTACTCCCTACTAATTGGCCAAAGAAATAAACAACAACTGAGAACATGAAAGAATTACTCAAGAACATAAATATAAAAGGAGAAGAACCAAATATATGACTCATCACAATCTGAACATAATCTCATAATCCATCAGATCCCAGCAAACTCAACATAGCAACAGCAGAAAGAATTACGTATGTGTCTTGATCATGTAGGGAAGCTCACAAGGTCTAATCAATGAAGAGCAAAGGTGGAGAGAAGACGTCACATAGCTACTGATCATGGACCCATGGTCCAAGGTGGACTACTCACCGCTCATCCGGGAAGCGTCCATGGTGGTGGAGAAGCTCCCAGAGGTCAATCCTCCCTCCGGTAGGGTGTCGGGACAGGGTCTCCTGGCAGCCCCGATGTTGGAAGCGCGGCGGCGGCGGAACAGAGGGGGGATCGTGAAAAAGGGTTCTTTCCACGGGGGTTTCGGGACGAGACGTAATATAGGTGAAGGGGGGCAGCCAGGGGTGGACCAGGGAGTCCAGACGCCTCCCGACGTGGCCTAGGGTGGGGCCGCGCCCCCAGGGCGCCTGGACGCCTGGTGGGGCCCCCTGCCCCCCCCTTCAGGCATCTGGAAGCTTTCGTGTCGCTAATTTTTTTCCTGAAATTTTTCTGGCACTTTAAGTAATGGGAAAACCTGAAATACAAAAACATCAGAAAACAGAAACTGGCACTGTGGTGCACTGAGTTAATACGTTAGTCCAAATATGATCTAAAGTGTATGAAAGTGCATCAAAAGTATAGCAATATCACCCAAAACATGCATAGAGCAAGCATAAATAATAGATACGTTTGGGACGTATCAACATCCCCAAGCTTAATTCCTGCTCGTCCTCGAGTAGGAAATGATAACAAGCATAATTTCTATGGTGACATGTTACCGACCATATAAGAACTTTTAAGTAAGGCAAGCAAGGCATTTAATTCAATTCAAGTCATATAAAGCAAGAGTCTATATTAGCATTGAAACAAGCAACAAAAGAACATAAAGGTGCAAGAGCTCTCGCTGTCTGTGACTCGAATTTCTCCAAATGTCTCCAAATGCCATGATAGGTAGGTATGGTGGCTGTTTTGAGGAAGGATATAAGGAGGTTTATGATGACAGAGCGTATCATGCCAAGGGTTTGGATGAACCGGAGAAGTATGCGCCAACTCTAGAGGTGAGAAAAGGGCAATGCACGGTACTGAAGAGGCTAGAAAAATATGCCTGGTGAAAGTGTCAACTTTCGAATATTTACATTAGTCTGAATAACTCATGCACTTATTATCGGTAACTCTCAATCTAATCAGGAGGTTCACAAAGAGACAAGTATCCCGAGGAGGAGTGTATGGGGGTTTGGTTATCCTTGCGCGTCCTCGACTCATGGTATGTGAGTGTACTCTAATATCCGTTCCCTCCAATGATTAGCGATCCATCTAGTAGCTAGAGTTCTCAAGTAGTTTTTTTTGTAGTTTTCGGAAAATAAATACGGATTGCCCAAAATTTGACATCTATCACTAATAGGCTAAAGCTCTTGACACCAAAAGTTCAAACATTACTCAAAACAATACCTCAAAACTATTGCAAGTTACTACTACAATTGAATATTAACCTCAATTACCTACTTTAAGTCAAGACACACAACTCAGTGCAACAAGCCAACTCTCCAAACAAGATAAACATGAAGACTCTAGAGAGTTCCAGCAATAAACTAAACAAAAGCTCTTAAAAATATAAGCATGAAAACTAAGAGCTAAACATGAAAGCAGCTACGAAAAGATAAAGAACACACACAAAAAGAAAGATAAGCATGAAAATCCTATGATGTGTTCTAGGTTAAAGTGGAGCGTGTTTCTCTCCCACACAAATAAAGTTGGGTTATAACTTGTTATGAACAGCAAAAAAGCTAAAGAAAACTAAAAAGTAAAGAGCAAAACGCTCCAAGCATAGCACATAACGCATGAAGTGATAAAAATATAGTGGAACGAAGGACGAACTGATAATTGTTGATGGAGAAGAGGATGCACGAGGGCATCCCCACGCTTAGATGCTTGAGTCTACTTGGATATTTCTTGGGTGTGCATGGGGGCATCCCCAAGCTTGAGCATTTGACACTCCCGGATCTTCTTTCATCACCTTCCTTCGCACACTTGAAAACTCCCTTCATACATAACTAATCATAAGTTGATTAGAGAGGTTAGTACCCATAATAAAATAATTTGCCTCTACTAGAAATTAAGATATTCTTGAAGAGCTACTGTTTCTCAAGATTCCAAAAAAGTTTTTGCAAAGAAAAAACTAGCGCAAGATTTGCAAAACTGGGAAAACGCAAAACAGGCCAGAATCTGTGAAAAACAGACCAGCAGGTAGTAAATATTTTTTTGGGGTACTTCTGCAACTCAAATAAAAAAACTCAGAACAGATGCACGAAAGCTAATTTTATAGAGCACCCTGTCAAAAAACTTCAGATCAAAAAGATGATCAGGTGATTTTAACCGAATTTTCTGGACAACACGTCATAACTTTTGAACTTTCTTGCAATCGGAGGCTAAACTTGGCACAAAGCTTGAAAATAAAGATACAATGATGTTGCTATAGTAGTAACAATCATCAAGACCACTAAAACTGAAAGTGAAAACAACTTGGGTTGCCTCCCAACAAGCGATTTCTTTCACGCCTTTTAGCTAGGCATGATGATTATAAAAGATGCTCACAAGAGAGTAAGAGTTGAAGCAAAAGAGAGCATCAAGAAGCAAATATGAAACACATTTTAGTCTAATCCACTTCCTATGCCTAGGAATCTTGTAAAGAAATAAATCATGAAAGCACAAAGTAATAAGCATAGGAAGGTAAAGAAATAAATCATTAAAGCCTGGACGCCTGGTGGGGCCCCCTGGCCCCCCTTCGGGCATCTGGAAGCTTTCGTGTTGATGATTTTTTATATTTTTTCCTGGAATTTTTCTGGCACTTTAAGTAATGGGAAAACCTGAAATACGAAAACAGCAGAAAACAGAAACTGGCACTGTGGTGCACTAAGTTAATAGGTTAGTCCCAATATGATCTAAAGTGTATGAAAGTGCATCAAAAGTATAGCAATATCACCCAAACATGCATGGAGCAAGTAGAAATTATAGATACGTTTGGGACCTATCAATTGGCCTGGTCAAGCCTCTCTCTCCCAAGTCGAATCATCATATTTGGTGGTATGGAATACACATCTGATCACTATGGTGAGCTAATCTCCAAGGTTTCAGCTTCACACCAGGTCCCAGAGTAGTATTAGATCGATTTTAGATCGGGCCTCGATGCTGGCCTCCTTGGATCTGATGTCGGACCGCGTCCTTGAAGATCATGAGAAATATCTTTTAGGTGATTTTAGACCATTCCCCGAAGTTGCATTGCAGAGATCTGATGTCAGATGTCGAGCGGACCCAAGAACTGGATAAATCAGATTTTTTTTCTTGGTGTCAAAATGGATCAGAAGACCATCAGTGGGAGTCGATTTTGTCAACTGACATACCACCCACCTCATTGCTAACATCATGGACCAAACCGACGCCATTGAAGCTGAGGTGTGCTATATCGGGGTTCGCCCACTATCGGTACCGTGGGAAACGAGTATCATGGTTCCTGTATCCCGCGAAGCGCTTGATGCTTCCCTTGCCAGGAAAGCATTCACTGGTAACTGAAGGGGTGATACGTCCCAAATGTATCTATAATTTTTGCTTGTTCCATGATTCTTTTGGTGATAATGTTATATGCTTTGATGCACTTTCATATCATCAACAACATATTTTGGACTAACCTATTAACTCAGTGCACAGTTGATGCGCGAGAGATGATAATGGATTCTCGCCCTTTGTTGGTTACTCCAAGTGAAGGTGAGATGTAGGATAGCAACAAATTTCCCCTAATGTAGAGGATAGGGTTTGTCTCCCGTAGGACTCCGAAAGCTACAAGTAGGTGTCAACGACGCAATTGACACGAACCTGCACACAGAACAAATAACTTTGCTCCCAACGAAGTTCAGAGAGCTTGTCAATCTCTCCGGCCTTGTTGTTTACTAAGGATCAAAAGCAAGGGATAAAGGATAATAGTGACTGCAACTAGAAAGTAAAAGCATGAAATAATTGAGCGTGCAAACAGTGATGAGAATATGGACCGGGATCCCATGATGTTCACTAGTGATGCATCTCTCCCAAAAGACGATAAAACTGCCATGCGAGGTAAACAAATAACAGTTGGGCAATTGACAGGATTAAAAACGCACCGCAATGCTAACTATGCTACAAAGAAAGGAAGAGGCTCAAAAGCATGGGCAGTACTCCAAAATAAGTAGACCGAAATCCAACTGCATCTACTACTAATCATCCACCTTAAGGTACCTATCCAGAACATCTCGCTGGTATTGAGTTGCGAGCCCCACCCAAAGTGTAAACCCAAAGCAACAGACAACTGCATTAAAAGAACTTTGCGTAAAGTAAATAATCCTTGCAACCGCGGTTACAAGCACCGTTGTTTTCCCCCTTGTGGAAATAGCACATCCCCTAGACTCATGTTTCTGTCACTCAAGTTAGTCATCAGGGGGCATGAACCCACAATCGAGCATAACGTTCCCTCTTGGAGTCACTACCTACTACTTGGCCAAAGCAATAAACAACAACGAAGAATATGCAAGAATTACTCAAGAAAAAAAATATAAAAGATAAGAACCAAATATATTACTCAATCACAAACTGAACATAGTCTCATAATCCATCAGATCCCAGCAAACTCAGCATAGCAACAGCAGAAAGAATTACATATGTGCCTTGATCATGTAGGGCAGCTCACAAGATCTAATCCATGAA
The DNA here is from genome assembly GCA_950022295.1 of Bromus sterilis. Classification (NCBI taxonomy): domain Eukaryota; kingdom Viridiplantae; phylum Streptophyta; class Magnoliopsida; order Poales; family Poaceae; genus Bromus; species Bromus sterilis. The sequence goes on along the minus strand of OX465596.1, from coordinate 21,939,484 downwards.
GAGCAAAGAGGGGAGGAGAACATCACATAGCTACTGATCGTGGACCCATGGTCCAAGGTAGACTACTCACGGATCATCCGGGAAGCGTCCATGGTAGAGGAGAAGCTCCTTGAGGTCAATCCTCCCTCGGGTAGGGTGCCGGGAAGAGGTCTGCTGGTGCTCCCGATCTTGGAAGCACGTCAGCGGCAGAACAGAGGCGAGGTCGCGTAAAAGGGTTATGTCTTCCGAGGTTTCCCGTCACGGAGAATATATAGGCAAAGGGGGCAGCCAGGGGGCCACCAGGGGTCCAGCCGGCCCCCTGGCGCGGCCCCACCCTAGGACACGCCGGGAGGGCGCCTGGGGCCCTGGTGGTGGCCCTTTGGCTCCACTTTGGTTCTTCTGGTACGCTGGATTTTTATTGTATTTTTCCGGAATTTTTGGAGCATTTTTAATATGGGGGAAACCAGAAATAGAAAAACAGCAAAAAACAGGAACTGGCACTGGGGTGCACTGAGTTAATAGGTTAGTCCAAATATGGTCAAAAGTGTATGAAAGTGTATATAAAACATAGCAATATCACACAAAACATGCATGGAGCAAGCAGAAATTATAGATACGTTTCGGACGTATCAACATCCCCAAGCTTAATTCCTGCTCGTTCTCGAGTAGGTAAATGGTAACAAGCATAGTTTCTATGGTAACATGCTAACAACCATATAAGAACATTGAAAGTAAACCAATCATGGTATGTAATTCAATTCAAGTCATAACAAGAAAGAGTCTATATTAGCATTGAAACAAGCAACATAAGAACATAAAGGAGCAAGAGCTCTCGCAGTCCGTGACTCGAATGTCTCCAGATGGTGTTTGCGTGCAAGAAGTGAGGGATAGGAATACGAGAGAAAAAAATATATTTGTTGAGAACTGAATCTACTAAAGTTTCACACTTAGTCTTCGTTGGAAACTTATCTTGACTCGTCCCCAGACCACTAGCCAGGTACAAGTCAATTTGATCCACTCCCTTTCTATATTTTGAGCACTCATGCAATGGATGAGCGTAAGCACGAGAGTTGACACTTAGGATGGCAAAGAGAAAAATATGGTGGAGGAGAAGACAAAAAGGGTGAGAAAGGCTCACATCAATGAGGACAATCATAGGCGAGAAGGCCAAATGATAGATACGATGTGAGGAGTAGGGTTTGCCATGCAACGATGAACATATGAACTAAGAAAACCTCTCCAATGGAACTACTGGGGGTGCATCCAACTTGCTCACTCAGGAAGACCTAGAGCTCGTTTGAGGAGGCTCGTCATTGGAATATACAAGCCAAGTTCTATAGTGTGAAGGTCCCCGCATAGCTATATGCATATATGATCATCTCTATGGAGTACAAGGTATAAGAGGGGTACGAGTGTGAATTTTTCAAAAGGAATAGTAGTGTTTCCCCTTCTCTCTTTTTATTTATTTTTCTATTTTTTCTATTTTTTGTATTTTTTTGGTGGCCTCAATTGCTCTTTCTATTTAACTCTCATTTGTCCTCTTTGGGATCTTTTAAATTTTGTCCTCTTTGGGATCTTCTCCTCACTTAAGGGCAACACTCTATTTTACAAGAAGTATAGAAGATTTTCACACTTTAGAAGGTACTCAACATAAATAAGATGTAGAGATCATGATGTATGCAAACGTATGCCTCTGCCAGTGTAGCAGGAACATGTATGACATGAAGATCAAGTCATGAGAAGGTGGATGTTGCATGGCAATATATCTTGGAAAGGATATGGAAATGCCTTGATAGGTAGGTATGCTGGTTTTTTTGAGGAAATATATAAGGAGGTTTATGATGATACATAATATCATGCCAAGGGTTTGGATGCACCGGCGAGGTGGACACGAACTCTCGAGGTGAGAAGAGGGCAATGCACGGTACCTGATAACCCACAACTGCAGGGGACCAAGATAGTCTTCGCGGGTAAGAATAACCCAATTTATAGATTCGACTCAAGGGGAGACAAAGAATATCCACAAGCTTTAACAGTGGAGTTGTCAATTCCACCGCACCTGAGATACACTTACTTGCAACAAGATATTAGTAGTAACTGCGATATGGAAGTGATGATAGCAACGGAAATAGTGGTGGTGAAATAGCGACAGTAAAACAACAAAAGTAAACAACTAATAACCAGCAGAATTAAAACACTGTAGGCTAGGGAGATGGATGGTTGGGCGCTGCATGGATAAGGCACATCATGTATTTAACTTAGGGCAAGGCACACAGAAAAGAAATGATCATCTAGGCATAAATCAAACATCAGGCATGTACCCGACAAGTAGTTGTACGTTCTTGCAATAAGAACTTGCACAACATCTTTTGTCCTACCATCCCGCTACGAACGGGGCCAAAAGGAACTTATGGAGATTAAGGTGCTCCTGTCAAAGAGCACCGGAACAAAGCATTAACAACCAATGGATACATGGAATCCTCAAACTATAGTCCACCCCCTTTGGTGTCCCAAGCTGTCACCTTTGGGATCGCCGGTTCTGGACTATAACAGGTGCATACAACTCATAGATAGGATCAAGAACACAAATATATTCATGCAAACACATAAGTTCAGATCTGAAATGATGGCACTCGGTCCAAAGTGACAAGCATTAAGAGCAACAAGTTGAAGCAGAGATGATAAACAACAATCTAGATGATAGGCAACATGCCCCCAACAATGTGATAAACTATTACATGATCTAACTCATCCAATCCCTATCATCCCATTTGCCTACAACAGGGAATTACTCACACATGCATGGAGAATTCATGGAGGGAGGATGGAGTGGTGATGATGATGACGATGGCGATGATCTCCCCTCACTGCAGGCCAAAACAGCCTCCAGATTAGCCCTCCCGGAGAAGAACAGAGGGTGACGGCGGCTCCGCAACGCGATTTGGGAAAACGACTTATGTTTCGGGATTTCTCCGTCACGGGAATAAATAGGAGCCTCGGTAGGGCACCAGAGGAGGGGGGAGGCCCCCAGGCGGCCAGAGGGCGCGGCCCCACCCCTGGCCGCGCCAGGGGGCGCCTGGGGCCCCCTTGGCTGCCCTCTGGTCCCACTTCTGGCACAGTGTCCCTTCGGGTGTGTGGATTTTCTGTGATTTTTCCTCGAATTTTCTGAGACACCTAAAAATCCATTTTCATGCGCACAATAAAACCATACAGGCAGCTCTGCTGAAAACAACGTTAGTCCGGGTTAGGTTTGTCCAAATCATGCAAGAATGAGGGCAAAACAATAGCAAAAGTATTTGGAAAAGTAGATACGTTTGAGACGTATCAACTCCCCCAAGCTTAGCATATTGCTTGTCCTCAAGCAATTCAGTACAACGAACTAAACGCGACAAAGAAAACTTTGACGAACTCTTTTGCTTCAACGAATGTATATAAGCATGTATTACGAAAAGAATTTAGCAAGCATCAATACAATGCTATGAGGCCAATGCATGAAGTAGTCTTTCTTTCAAGTGATCAATCACAAACAACTAAAAGTAAATAAAATGCTACTAAAAATAAAGACAAGATTACAATGCACAAAGCTTGAACATACTAGAGTGGTATTTCGCTAGCCTCCATGAGTGAAGCAAAACATAAATGCAGAAACTCCTCAGGAGTTTTAAAGGAGACTAGAACTAAGAACTTCAGAATAAGTAATACCACAATCATGCAAAATACAATGTAATACTTTGGGACAATGTACATTACACTCAGAATGACAATTATGCTCTCCTAGTTGGTGATTTGAAGAAAGAAGGTGGAGACTCTCGAACCGTGGAGTTTGATGGAAAGGTTGAAAACCCGTGGTTGGAAGCAAAAACTAAACTGTACCAGAGCTCTTGGTTTTGAAAACAGATATAAAAAGTGTTTTGGGAGGTGCATGGTTTGTCAACGAATGCTAGTAGACAACTCAATCACCTCTTACGCTAGACATGTTTCGAGGAACGGCTCCCAAGATGGAGACGATCACATCCCCTTAATCTCCTTTGTTTATCACTGCCAAAGTTTTGTGATTTCTCATAGACAAAGCGTGAAGGAGGGTTTGTTGGTTGTGATTATCTTTTGTGAGCTGGGTGCACTCATGCCAGTCCCTCCTCGTATTAGGGGTTTGCAGATTAGACATGCAATCCCGGAATAAAACATGTCTAACATAAGACGGTCATGAGTTACCTACTACTTCCTCATGAGCTGAATGTAACATCCCAAAATTCTCCGAATTTTGGAATGTTAATAAAATTAAATAGATAATGATTGTTTGCTTGATGTGTTTGATTTTCTCTGGGATTTAAAAACTTATTGGAGTTTATTGAATATTAAAAAGAGAGGGAATAAAATGACTTTCCCTAATATTCATAACTGGTGTTTTTGGGAATTTATTATTTAAAACAAAACTAACCAAACAAAATGAGAGAAGGTAATATGAATCCTTCAACATATTAAAAGTTTGGAAAATGTTTTAAATCATTATTGGAATTCTTCTGAATATTCAAAACATTTTTCAACTCAAGGAAATTCATTTGAGAGGATATAAAATGACTTATCCCCTTTTTAATCAAGTTGGAAAATATTTAGAATATTACTTTAAAGTTTTTAAAAATTTATTATGAGTATTATAAATAACTCTAAAATTATTTTAGGGATTTTATAATGCTAAGAGAGTTTTTATTTCATTGAAATGATTTATTAAATATTTTAAAAGAGTGGAAAAAGTATTCCAATGGGATATTTTTATTTTACCAAATTATTTATTGGTGTAATAATTTTAAAATTTATATTTTATTATTTAGAAATGGTTTGTCAATGCTTTTGACCAAATAAAAATATTTTTAATAATTTATTGGATTTTATTTTATTTATGAAAAGTATTTTATATTTAAATAAAGGATTTAGAAAATGTTTTTATTTTTATTTTTCTTTTTGGAAAATGGTTTCATTAAATAATTTTCTTTGTATTATTTTAAGAATTTAGAATTTATTTCATATTTTTCTGATTTGCGGTTGATTTTATTTTATTGTTTGAAGTTTCGATTTTTAAATAAAAAGAAAAATTCGTAGCCCGACCACCACGCCGCCCTCCGCCCGCGCGCCGTTCGCCTCGGCCGCCTCACGACGCCGCCCACGCATCGACCCTCCACCACCTCCTGCCGCGCCTCCCCACGCTGCCCTCGCCGGAGCACGCCGCACCTCGCCGGAGTTCGCCGGATTCCGGTCAGATCTGGTCCCAGGGACCCGATCGCTTTTTTCCGAAGAAACTTTATTTGCGGATAGGTCCCTGTTGGCAGAAAACACCCCGGCACCGTACCCGCGATATCTCCGTAACCGTAAGTCGGATCGAGGTGAAACTTTTTCGTACACACTCGTGTTGTTCTGTACTTTAGCATGGAATCAATTTTTGCACACTTTGCACACTTTTGAATTTGAATTTATCTTGTAAACCGTTGATCCAAATCGAGTGATTCTTTTTTGCGTTGGATCACTCGTTCCATGTACTTTCTGTGTATATCATGTGTACACAAAAATTCAAATGTTTCTTGATCTGTTTAAATTCAAATTCAGTTAAATTTTGCACTTGCTATGACCTGCGTTGTAGTATTCCGTTTCACGTGATTCTTTTTGCATATCGGATCACTTGAGACATGTTATCGGTAAGATTTACACACTTGTCATGTGGGCATGATTTTCACCTTGAATTCATATGTCCATGATCACAATTCCTTACTGATGAAGCTTTATCTGTTAACTCTCTCGAGTTCCCCTCCACCGATCACCTTTGAGCACACCGACACTTGTACCGTGTCAAGCCTTTTTGTTTTGTTGCTAAAACCTTTGTGTTTGTTTGTTTATCTTTTGTTTTGTCCTTGTGGTGTGATTGCTTATTCGAGTTCCTTCTTTTGCGATAGATTGCTCGGAGTGTGGCGAGTAGATTTGACTTGACCGTGAGAGCGAAGAACTTCACCGAATGGAAAAGGCAAGTTACACTTTGACCATACCTCAACCTATATTTTGTATTATGCATGTAGCAAATTATCACTCTATGCATGTGTAGGATTATATATTAGTTATGATTTAAACCTAGTAGGATAGCCATATGTTCTGACCTTATATTTCATTGTCTCCCTAGGATCGTGGTTGTTATATATTGCTATTGCTTTGTAGATGGGGATTGGTTGAGTTATCATTGAGCTATGTGAGGATTAATGACTTGATGTAACAGCCCAAATTTCATAAAAATTAAAAATTCTGTTTTCGGTATGAATAGTTTGATTGTCTGATTTGTTTGCGGTGTTTGCATCCCCGATTTATTGATCGGCGATTATTCCCCCCCCTCTTCTCGTATCGGATGCGTGACCGGCCCCTTTCCACCACGACACACGACCTGTGCGACACCGGGTTTCACCCGAGCACCGTCGCAACCGGCACATGACCAACCATCGTCACCGGAACGCAAACCCCGTTTATTTAATAAATGGATTATTTTATGGGGCAACGAAAAATGTTGTCGGAATGTCACCGCAGTGAAGTACGATCGACGGGCTCGACGCGCTGAGCGCGTGGTTTGAGATTTCGTCGGAATCGGAGTCCGTACGGAGTCTCGGCAGTCACGAATGCGATCACCGGACGCGCGAGAGGGGTACCGAGGGCATTTGCGTAAACAGGCCAGCCAACCTGCCTATATAAAGACCACCAGCCTCCCACACCCAATTAGGGTTTCCCTAGTCCAAAATTGCAGCCACCCCCTCACATTGTCCCAAAAATACCCCATTTTCGTCCTGTTGCTAGCCCATCAGATCTGGACCGTCAGATCGTCCGATCTGACGGCCAGGAGGCCGCCACGTCACCAGTTTGGGTTCCCCAGCCAACCCGCAACCGAGCTCCTCCCATGGTCGAACCTCTCCACGCCGGGCCGTCCCCGCCGCCTCGCCTCCGCTCTGGCCGGCGATCCGAGCCACCGCAGCACCCCCCAGGTCGTCCCCGGATCTGGATGGAAACATTTAGATCTAGAACAGTACCGCATATCGGGCCTTACAACTTGGTATCAGAGCCTTACCGACCGTAGGATCCCTTCTTTGGCCGAAGTCCAGTCTAGACAAAAACTATTTTGTAGTTACTAAGTTAGTTATCGGAGAGTAGGATTCTTTTTACTCCTTATTCTTGCTCTGGTCAGGACAAGTTTCGTAAGTGTTTTAATTCTCGTCTTATCCCTTGCAAACTTTAGGATCTCGAGAGTGTGGAGTTCGGAACCTTTACAATGCCTTGCTTGCAGCGTATTGTCTCGATTTCGATCTCAGGTTTGGGAATTCCTGTAGCACCTTTAGCTTCTCCGTTTTCGGATATCATTTGGGCCGTCCTTTGCCCTCCCTCCTTTTTCCTGGTGTTTTCACGACTTGCGTCGAAAAGCACTATCCTTTGGCCGGGTTTTATCTCTCGTTCTTCCTCTTGATACAGACAATTTCGTTTTTCTGACGATCTCGTCTTTGCGGAAAGTTATCTCGATCGAAGTTCGACGTCGACGTGGAGCAGAGTCCCTTGTTGGTGGTGTTGAAGATTGTCGACTCTCTTCTTTCCCCCTTCCCCTCTCCCCCGGACCGTCTTGGATCTCGGGACGAGATCCCTTGTTGGTGGTGTTGTATTGTAACAACCCAGATTTCATAAAAATTAAAAAATTTGTTTTCGGTATGAATTGTTTGATTGTCTGATTTGTTTGCGGTGTTTGCATCCCCGATTTATCGATCGGTGATTATTTTTGCCCCCTCTTCTCGTATCGGATGCGTGACCGGCCCCTTTCCACCACGACACACGACCTATGCGACACCGGGTTTCACCCGAGCACCGTCGCAACCGGCACATGACCAACCATCGTTACCGGAACGCAAACCCCGTTTATTTAATAAACGGATTATTTTATGGGGCGCCGAAATTTTTTGTCGAAATGTCACCGCAGTGAAGTACGATCGACGGGCTCGACGCGCTGAGTGCGTGGTTTGAGATTTCGTCGGAATCGGAGTCCGTACGGAGTCTCGGCGGTCACGAACGCGATCACCGGACGCGCGAGAGGGGTACCGAGGGCATTTGCGTAAACATGCCAGCCAACCTGCCTATAAAGACCACCAGCCTCCCACACCCAATTAGGGTTTCCCTAGTCCAAAATTGCAGCCACTCCCTCACATTGCCCCAAAAATACCCCATTTTCGTCCTGTTGCTAGCCCATCAGATCTGGACCGTCAGATCGTCCGATCTGACGGCCAGGAGGCCGCCACGTCACCAGTTTGGGTTACCCAGCCAACCCGCAGCGAGCTCCTCCCATGGCCGAACCTCTCCACGCCGGGCCGTCCCCGACGCCTCGCCTCCGCTCTGGCCGGCGAGCCGAGCCACCGCAGCACCCCCAGGTCGTCCCCGGATCTGGATGGAAACATTTAGATCTGGTGGAACAGTACCGCATATCGGGCCTTACACTTGACTAGCAAACTTAAGTAGAAATCACCTCTAGACGGGCAGGGAAGACATGCTGGGGCTCGTGCCTTGGATAAGGAGAGACCAGGGCTAAATGCTTCCCGAATGGTTGTTTTGGTGGTGAACCGGGTGCGTCATGGCGAGTACCCTCTGAACGCAGTGGGCGCCGTCCAGACTCAAAAAGATCGGACAGACAGTGTGACTAGTAGCTTCCATGTACAACCACTGGCTATATGGGCTCTGGCTTAGATGAGTAAGTTGTGGGGAACCTGGCCCTGGTAGCTACCTGATGTAGATATGATAGGTGTACCGGCTACCAAAGGGTGGAGGCAACCTCTTCTGAAAGACTATGTCTTAATCTTCGGGTTGAGTCCAGTGGGGAAAGTGTACAAACCTCCCCGCTCCTTCCCGTGCACCAAGTCGCCGTCGCCGTTCTCTAGAGCTCCGGCCGCCGCCGCGTTGCACGCCGGCGTCGCCCCGTTGCCTCCCGAGGACGCTGCAGTGCACAGCGCGAAGCGCGCGAGCCCGAGTAGCACCACGGTGCCCTCCGTTTGGCATTTGGCGCCCCGGGCCGTCGTCCAGGAGGTGCGCCGCCGCGCTGGATGCCACCGGCGGCTAACCGCCGGCGTGGCCTGGTTAGTTAGCACTAACCCACCCCCTAATTCCCCCATAGAGTCACTGACAGTGGGCCCTAGCCCCTAACTAACCCCCTGTTAGTTTTAATTAACAGGGAATTAACCCCACTGAGACTGACAGGCCGACCCCACAGGTCAGACCCCCCCACGTCATCCATGCGTCAACATGACGCAATAAAGAGAAAACATTTTAAAAGAATTAAAGAAAATTCAGGAAATTCCATAAAATTGAATAAACTTTAGAAATTCATAGTTAATTCATATGAACTCCAAATTTAACATATAATATATGAAAAATTATCAGAAAACTGCAAGGATTAAGAATATGAAATTTGTTTTCATGTTTGACTATTTTAAAATGGGGTAACAGTAGCAAATGTGCATATGGCTTAATTTGAATTCAAATTTGAAGTTTGAATTTTCAAATCCATTGCAATACACTTCAATTGAATTGAATTTTCCACAAACCAGTATCATTCACATCATGGACAACTATAGCATGTGCTTGTGCATTCTATTTCAATGTTGCCCCCCCTTGTTGATGGTTTCCTCCGATGACAGACGTTCCGAGACGGTGATCACCCCGAAGAAGAAGACCACCGTTAAGACCCGTGTATCGTCAGCAAGGCAAGCAAAAACCATTGATCATGTCTATAAAATCCTACTTCCCTCTCAGTCTCGCTTATGCATGTTTAGGAGATCACCGAGACACGTTCTTTCGCATAGTTGAACCCATTCCGATGCATGACCTATCATTTTGTCACCGTATTAAGCAAACCACAATCCTAGCAGATTTAGGAGTTGAATGATGAGCATGTGGCCCCTACAACTGTTACTGCTTATTGCTTCTTAGTGATACAATGAGGATGTTTATGATTGTGAGTCGGGATGAATGATCACAGTGATGCAAATGATATCGTGTTGGTGAATCCACCCTAAACAAAGGTGAACGATGAGAGGTTGTGTAGGAGTACACAGTGGGTTGTCCCGTTGAACACTGCCCTAGGCCCCGAGTTCCTGTTTTGTGATCCAAGACAAAGAGTATGACCACATGTAGGGTTTTATGGGAGCCCCGTTTGGCCTCTTTACGTACCCGATCCGGTCCAGGAGTCATACTAGATTCGGGCTTTCCATTTGACTTGTGCATAGATATGTGGGTGGACCTGTGAGGCAGCGAAACCATCTGTCAAAGGTGGCGTCTCGGTCCATTTCATTATCTGAGTCCGTTTCGTGGAACCGGCCGGACTCTCGAGCGGTGAAAAACTCAAGTAGTCGACTCCTGGATTAGAGAAGGTGATGTGAGGGTAGTGCCTTGGTTTCATCCACGTCCGACACCCGGTTGAAGGGTGACAAGAACGAGGCGATAAGTGATGACACACGTGTGAAGATGTACACCCCTGCAGGGTTAATGAACTATTCGAATAGCCGTGTCCGCGGTTATGGACTACTTGGAGACCTTTACTTGATCATAGACAACTTGAATGGATACTTATAAAACTCGCAAGATAAGTGTGAGTGCTATGGCGTGTTTCCTCGTGGGGAAGTCGAGGAAGTATCCATAGTGGTGTATTGGTTGGAGACTTGGTAGTGGACTCGTGTACGCTTCTTACCTCAAGTTTGGTACTCGTAGTTCAGGACTAGCCAAGTCAAAGCTGGCACTTCTGCATGTTGAAAACCCCACCTCCTTTACCTTGAAACTTGAGCATGAGTAGTGTAGTTCTGATGTAATTCTTGCTGAGTACGACTTTGTACTCACGTTTGCTTATTCTATGTTTTAGCTGAGAACCCGGACCCCGATGGAGTCACCTTCGTGAAGCTCGACGTTGACCTTGGTAGTATAGTTCCAGACAGCAGTCTGGTCCCTCGTGGAAGGCCATGTATGTTTACAAGGCTTCTCTAAGCCCTTTGTTAAACTTGTCTGTACTCAGACCTAATTTGGTTCCGTTGTATGATGTAATATGATCACAGACATGTGATCTTTGTATGCTCTATGTGTAAGTCAATAAATAAGTACTTTGTAGAGTCATGTGATGATACCTGATGTTCATACTAGACATGTGTGCTGCATGTATGATTATAACATGCATGTCTTAGTATGGGTTTTAGAGACCTTAGTTGTGATCTGGCTGGCGGTCTTTTATACACCAAGTGACCCTTAGATGTGTGCAGCTTGGGGCATCGCGATGCGATTGCTCGTGACTCTGTCACATGCACACTTTGTTGTATGATCGAGCCCGCCCTAGACCCCGACTAAGTGATCGGGCTGGAGTTTGTTTATGTAAGGGTATGATTCAATCGATAACATGGTTGAGGCGACTTGTCTATGAGTATGGGGTTTCACCACCCATAATCATTTAGACTTGTGAGCGGGTGATGAGGACCCATCTCAGTTGATCATCCGGCCTGGATGGGATGCCCCTCACGTACGATGCTTTCCGAGAGTGTTCTGTGCTTGGCCTTGTCTTCTTAGACAAGTGGGTACGGCTCTCGGCTCTCCATGTGATTGAGTTGTGACTGGAATTACATACGCAAACCCCGGGTCCCGACAGACTTGGTATCAGAGCAGGACTGTCTGTAGGATTATTCAACCCTTGGTCAAAGTCGAGTCTAGCATTCTATAGTTATATAGTTACTTGGGTATAAAGGGAACAACGTAAGGCTTCTTTTTCTCCTTACCCTCATCGATCTGAGTGCTAAGTCACCCTTATCTTTTCTACGGGATGTTAGGACTAGCCTCATCTATGTTTTACTAGAACATCTCGTTGAGTGCTTCGTTGTAGCCATAGGATTGTTGTGGTCGTCCAGAGTCTCCGTATTTTGAGTTCCTTGAAGAAGTTCTGTCCAATCTCTTCAAGGTTGTTTCATTTTCCATCCCGGTGTAGCCGTTATGCTGCCCGATTTATCCCGTGTTTCTATGATTCTTTGCCTTTGCATTACAATCTTTCCGCCTAAATCATGTCCTTCTTGTCTTTGATCCCATCATACAACCTGTTCTGATTGTTGATCTTTATCACATAGGATGTCAGGTGGAACTCGTAGTGCTGTTCTTCGGAATCGAGACCGTGATCGGAATCGAAATGATGATGAACCTCCACCACCGCCTTCTGCGGCGGAAATCATGATGGAAGCTGAGAAGAATCGACGTGATCAAACATGCCTTGTGGAGCTCATCGAGCAGAATACCTCACGTCATTGCAATGTGGTTGTGAGCATTCAGGACTTCATCCTCCTCAAACCACCGGTATTTTGATGTTCTTCTGAGCCCCTTGAAGCTGATGATTGGCTCCGTTCCATCGAGCGTAAGCTTGATACTGCACATGTTGCTCCCGATGATCGGGTTATTTTCGCGGCATACTTTTTGGAAGGTGCTGCTGTAGAATGGTGGGAGAACTATGTTGCGATGCAGTCTGATGGTCACCTAGTGACTTGGCAGGAGTTACGTGATGCCTTTCGAGGGTACCACCTTCTAGATGAGTTAATAGAGCGCAAGAAGGAAGAGTTCTGCAATCTGACTCAAGGAGAGATGTCCATGCATGAGTATGTGAGAGAGTTCAACCGTCTTGCTCGTTATGCCCAAGATGAGATCACCACTCATGCCAGAAAGCAGGCAAGGTTCCGTAAGGGACTTAGCCCCATCCTTCGCCATGATCTCAACCTCCTTGAATTTGCCACCTTTGAGGATTTAGTCAACAGATCCTTTAGAGCTGAGCATGGCAATGAAGTGTTCGAAGAGTCTCGCAAGCATGCTCTTGAGCTTGCTCCTTCTTCTAGTTCAGCCCCTCGGAAACGCAGAAATTGGATTCCAACTCGTGCCATACCTCAAAACTTTCTTCAGAGGCCACCATCCAATATATGCCATCCACCTCAACACATTGTTCCTCCCAGGAATGATGGTGTGCAATCAAGTAATCCTGCTCCCAGCAATTCAGGCAGGATGTGTTTCACGTGTGGTCTGACAGGACATTACTTCCGACAATGCCCTACAGTGTTGGTGGCACCACGTAGACCTAGTCGTAAGCCTTCAAAGAAATCAACAACCAAAACCTTTCCAGCAAAGCTTTCAGTCACAGGTAGTGGTTATGTGAACCAAATCTCAGTTGAGGAAACCACTGCTGCTTTTGACGTCATTCTTGGCACACTCCCAGTCAATCATGTTCCCGCCTCCATTCTTGTCGATCCAGGAGCTTCTCATTCATTCATGTCGGAGAGTTATGCACTTCATCATGAATTTCCTTTTGAAGAAATGTTTTCTCCAATGATCATTCAAACTCCTGGTTCCAAATGGCAAACTAATAGAGTAAGCCATGGCAATCGAATTGCAATTGAGGGTTTAGTATTCCTTGCTTCTCTTATAGCCCTAAAGTCTTCAGACATTGATGTCATCCTAGGAATGGATTGGTTATCAAGGCAGAATGCTTTCCTTGATTGTAAAGCCAAGTCAGTCAAACTCACCCATCCTTCAGGCCAGATCATTGACTACACTTCACCCAGCTCTAGAATCCAGGTGCATACTTTGAATGTGCTTCCACTTCCAGACCTTGAAGATATTCCGGTGGTTCGTGACTTCCCGGATGTCTTTCCTGAAGAACTTCCAGGAATGCCCCCTGACAGGTGTGTAGAGTTCATAGTTGATCTTATACCCGACACCGCCCCAATTTCCAGACGCCCATATAGAATGGCCCTACATGAGTTAGCTGAGCTAAAAACCCAACTTGATGCTTCGTTGGCAAAAGGCTTCATACGCCCTAGCTCATCGCCATGGGGTTGCCCCGTTCTGTTCGTAATGAAGAAAGATGGAACAGAAAGGATGTGCGTAGACTATCGCCCGCTAAATCTAGCGACGATAAAGAACAAGTACCCACTACCCAAGAGCAATGATCTTTATGATCAACTTGCTGGATCCTCTGTCTTCTCCAAGATGGATTTGAGATTAGGCTATCATCAAATCAAAATCCGAAACAAGGACATTCCAAAAACGGCTTTCACTACTCGTTATGGTCTTTACGAGTATATCGTCATGTCCTTCGGTTTAACCAATGCCCCCGCCACATTCTGGCTCTTAATGAATTCGATCTTCATGGAGTACCTAGATAAATTTGTTGTGGTTTATCTTGATGACATTCTCATCTACTCGAAGAACGAAGAAGAGCACGCAGAACATCTTAGGTTGGTATTGATGAAGCTCCGAGAGCATCGCCTGTATGCTAAATTCTCCAAGTGTGAATTTTGGCTACCAGAAGTGACCTACTTAGGCCACGTGATTTCTGCAATAGGTGTTGCAGTCAATCCCGAGAGAGTTCAGGCCGTCCTTGACTGGACTCCACCTGAATTGGTTAAGATGGTTAGGAGTTTTCTTGGCTTAGCAAGCTATTGCCGCCGCTTCGTTGAGAACTTCTCCAAAGTTGCAAAGCCTCTGACTGAACTCCTCAAGAAAGATAAGAAATTCCAATGCACCCCCAAGTGCGAGGAAAGATTTCAAGAGCTAAAAAGAAGATTGTCTTCTGCACCCGTACTTGCACCTCCAGACGCCAAAAGGGATTTCGAGATCTATTGTGATGCTTCACGGCAAGGGTTAGGATGCATACTTATGCAAGATCGACATGTGGTAGCATATGCTTCACGCCAGTTGCGTCCACATGAAGAGAACTATCCTACCCATGATCTTGAACTCGCTGCCGTAGTTCATGCCCTGAAGACTTGGCGACATTACCTCCTTGCTAATCGTTGTGAGATTTATTCTGATCACCAAAGCCTCAAATATATTTTCACCCAGCCAGATCTTAATCTCAGGCAAAGACGCTGGATAGAGTTGATAAAATATTATGACTTAGGAATTTCTTACACCCCAGGCAAGGCCAATGTCATGGCTGATGCACTAAGTCGTAAGTCGTATTGTAACAACCTCATGTTACAACAGTATCAACCACTTCCTCATGAGGAATTTCGCAAGCTCAATCTTGAGATTGTTCCTCATGGCTTTCTTTCTACCTTGGTGGCGAAACCAACCCTTGAGGATCAAATCATAGCCGCCCAAAAACAAGATAGTAGTATTCAAGAGATCAAGCAGAACATTGTTAGCGGAGTTGCTAAATGTTTCTCTGCAAATGATCAAGGAACGATATTCTTTGAAAATCGTTTAGTAGTTCCTGAAAATGAAGACCTAAGGCAGCTGATCCTTAAGGAAGCTCATGACACTCCCCTCTCAATTCATCCCGGTAGCACAAAAATGTACCGAGATCTACGCCAGAGATTTTGGTGGACCCGGATGAAGTGAGACATTGCACAATTTGTTGCCGAATGTGATGTTTGTCGTCGCATTAAGGCAGAACACCAAAGACCTGTTGGTACTCTTCAACCATTGTCTATTCCCGAGTGGAAATGGGACAAGGTCGGTATGGACTTCATCACCGGCTTTCCAAAAACCCAGAAAGGAGATGATGCCATCTTCGTTGTCATTGACCGACTCTCAAAAGCTGCTCACTTCCTTCCAGTTCGCGAGTCTATAACTGCTAGTCTATAACCCATTGCAATACACTTCAATTAAATTGAATTTTCCACAAACCAGTAACATTCACATCATGGACAACTATATCATGTGCTTGTGCATTCTATTTCAATGTTGCCCCCCCCTTGTTGATGATTTCCTCCGATGATAGACGTTCCGAGACGGTGATCACCCCGAAGAAGAAGACCACCGTTAAGACCCGTGTATCGTCAGCAAGGCAAGCAAACCCCATTGATCATGTCTATAAAATCCTACTTCCCTCTCAGTCTCGCTTATGCATGTTTAGGAGATCACCGAGACACGTTCTTTCGCATAGTTGAACCCATTCCGATGCATGACCTATCATTTTGTCACCGTATTAAGAAAACCACAATCCTAGCAGATTTAGGAGTTGAATGATGAGCATGTGGCCCCTACAACTGTTACTGCTTATTGCTGCTTAGTGATACAATGAGGATGCTTATGATTGTGGGTCGGGATGAATGATCACAGTGATGCAAATGATATCGTGTTGGTGAATCCACCCTAAACAAAGGTGAACGATGAGAGGCTGTGTAGGAGTACACAGTGGGTTGTCTCGTTGAACACTGCCCTAGGCCCCGAGTTACAGTTTTGTGATCCAAGGCAAAGAGTATGACCACATGTAGGGTTTTATGGGATCCCCGTTTGGCCTCTTTACGTACCCGATCCGGTCCAGGAGTCACACTAGATTCGAGATTTCCATTTGACTTATGCATATATATGTGGGTGGACCCGTGAGGCACTGAAACCATCTGTCAAAGGTGGCGTCTCGGTCCATTGCATTATCTGAGCCCGTTTCGTGAAACCGGCCGGACTCTCGAGCGGTGACAAACTCAGGTAGTCGACTCCTGGATTAGAGAAGGTGATGTGAGGGTAGTGCCTTGGTTTCATCCACGTCCGACACCCGCTTGAAGGGTGACTAGAACGAGGCGATAAGTGATGACACGCGTGTGAAGATGTACACCCCTGCAGGGTTAATGAACTATTCGAATAGCCGTGTCCGCGGTTATGGGCTACTTGGAGACCTTTACTTGATCATAGACAACTTGAATGGATACTTATAAAACTCGCAAGATAAGTGTGAGTGCTATGGCGTGTTTCCTCATGGGGAAGTCGAGGAAGTATCCATAGTGGTGTATTGGTTGGAGACTTGGTAGTGGACTCGTGTACACTTCTTACCTCAAGTCTGGTACTCGTAGTTCAGGACTAGCCAAGTCAAAGCTGGCACTTCTGCATGTTGAAAACCCCACCTCCTTTACCTTGAAACTTGAGCATGAGTAGTGTAGTTCTGATGTAAGTCTTGCTGAGTACGACTTTGTACTCGCGTTTGCTTATTCTATGTTTTAGATGAGAACCCGGACCCCGATGGAGTCACCTTCGTGAAGCTCGACGTTGACCTTGGTAGTATAGTTCCAGACAGCAGTCTGGTCCCTCGTGGAAGGGCATGTATGTTTACAAGGCTTCTCTAAGCCCTTTGTTAAACTTGTCTGTACTCAGACCTAATTTGCTTCCGTTGTATGATGCAATGATGATCACAGACATGTGATCTTTGTATGCTCTATGTGTAAGTCAATAAAGAAGTACTTTGTAGAGTTATGTGATGACACATGTTGTTCATACTAGACATGTGTGCTGCGTGTATGATTATAACATGCATGTCTTAGTATGGGTTTTTGAGACCTTAGTTGTGATCTGGCTGGCGGTCTTTTATACACCAAGTGGCCCTTAGATGTGCGCAGCTTGGAGCATCGCGATGCGATTGCTCATGACTCCGGCACGTGCACACTTTGTTGTATGATCGAGCCCTCCCTAGACCCCGACTAAGTGATCGGGCTGGAGTTTGTTTATGTAAGGGTTATGATTCAATCGATAACATGGTTGAGGCGACTTGTCTATGAGTATGGGATTTCACCACCCATAATCACATAGACTTGTGAGCGGGCGATGAGGACCCATCTCAGTTGATCATCCGCCCTGGATGGGATGCCCCTCACGTAAGATGCTTTCCGAGAGTGTTCTGTGCTTGGCCTTGTCTTCTTAGACAAGTGGGTACGGCTCTCGGCTCTCCATGTGATTGAGTTGTGACTGGAATTACATACGCAAACCCCGGGTCCCGACATAAAGGGATGGTTGGAATTGGTGTAGTCCGATTCAATCATACTTAGGACTAGCAAGATAAATTAAAATTTGATTAGTTGTAGTATGTGAGGGAAAAATCAGCTTTCTGCAAAATAAAACCATAAGCCTTTTCTTTGACTCATCCTTGCATGTAGAGGTAGGTTTGTTATATACTTTTTCGTGTGACTTGCCGTACAAATCAGATGTACTGACCCGTTGTTGGGCTCTAACCTTCGGTGTTTCAGGATTGTATACGACGAGTAAGTGATACGCTGTAGGGTTACGATGTCTATACTCAACTTGCCGGTGGATTTCATGGACGCCATGAAGCTTTTATTGTTTTCTGCTGTATTTTATTTGTAAGCTAGCCTTGATTTATGCAGGTATGTTTATTTGTAATACTAGATCTTTGATGTAATATATATATATATGACATGTGGTTTATTCTTGATATTACATCGTGTACTGTGTGTGCTAGCTATTGATCCATGGACTAGCACAGAATGCACAGAGACTTGGATTCTTAGTGAATCGGGTCGTTACATATGGTATCAGAGCCCATGTTGTCTGTAGGTCGTGACCCTAGAAAATGGATAGAAAAAGCCATAGGAACAAAAATATTTTATCACTCTTTGATTACTTACTCTCTCCACTAGTATCTCTCATCTACTATTCTTCTTTTAAAAACTCCTCATCTTGTTTTACTGTAAATACCCCTCTGAGATGCTTACCCATGAAGACAAGACATTTGAGAAGTACATCATCAACCTCGTGGATCAATTGAAGCTACGTCTGCCAGAATTAGGAGGAGTATCCTATGGATTCAATAAGGATAAGTTTTGACACGACGAGAGGATCTTTAAGATCAGCTTAGCTGAGAAAGATGAAGCATTAGAATCAGACCACCACCTTTTAGGTGGAGTTAGTTAAACGAATTTCGCGTAGTATGATGAGATCGTATGTCTTGCACATATGACCTTACTTTAGGAGTTGTTTGTGTGGTGTGACTTTTGTGTGTCATTGATTGTTGTTTTGTGTTACTGTTGAACGTAGGTGTTGTTGCCTCTTTCTTGTTGAGTGCATATGTTTGGTGTATTCTTTACTTGTTGTCTTGTCGGTGTTATAGTTTTGCCCTAACCCTTGTCGTATGGGTTTAATAGATGGAGTATGGAGTAGGACTCGCCTTTTCTGGGGCGATGTCGAGACTGAAGGTGGAGCAATGGATTCGTAGTATGGAGGAGCACATGAAGATACACAAGGTTGGAAGTGAGGACATGGTCCCCTATGCTGTTGAGTACTTGGTAGAAGAGGCTGCTACTTGGTGGAGAATGCACCAGGCGATTAACGAATCAAGAAAGAAGATTACTTGGAAGGAGTTTACAAAGATTTTGTTGGGATCTCGCCTCGTCACCCTGTTGCAAAGGACGGTAAACCGTAAGAGGCCCTGTGCCTGCGAAATTTGCGGGGAAGTCGGACACTCCTATGAAGGATACCAAGATGGATGTCCCTATTGTGAAGAAATTCACTGGGGTAAAGAATGTCCCACTGCTCAAGTCACATGTCTTGTGTGTGAAGGAACTGATCATTATCCCATTCAGTGTCACATTTACACCATGACACAACAAGTGATTCAACAACAAAAGGAATGGATGAAGAAGATTATCCAGGAGTCCAAGGAAGCACCTATGAAGAAGAAAAGGAAAAATCTTAGCGAAATTCAGTGTTATCGGTGCAAGAATATGGGACATTACGCCGACATGTGTCTAGAATTGAAGGAAGCACCTGTGAGGAAGAAGATGAAGGACATTAGCCAGATTCAGTGTTTCCGGTGCAGCAATATGGGACATTACGCCAACATGTGTCCAGAGTTGAACGAAAAGAAGAGGTTGTGAACGCGGAAGCAAAGATGCTGACTCGAAGAAGCTTATGTTTGGTAATTGGAGGACAGATGTTCGTATGTGTGCACTAAGTGTATGTTGTTACCTTTTCATTGTTAGCTGGAGTTGTGGTTCGCAGCATGTTCTGCTGGCTGAACTAGATTTTTTATTTCATGATTGTTTTGTTAAGTTTTGTCTTGTGCCCTGTGACCCTGATATGTCTTTGAGTGATGTTGTGCGTTGTCCTTTGTGTTTCTTCATCGCGAGTAGAATAAATTTACGTTTCCTTAGACCCCTTATATATTTAGTATGCTTCAAGACTGAAGAAGACACATCAACAAGGAGAATAACTTGACAAATGACTCAACGATATGAAGATTGTTTCGACATTGCAAAACTGAAGCTGCCGTCATTGAAGACTTGAAGACCTGGAAGATTCAAAGTTTCTACCGTTAGATCATTTCTGTGAGCTGTCATTTCTTGTTTTACTGACAGCTACACATCAAAACTTATATTTTTCAAAACTAGTGTGATGTTTGTATGGGTATCTCTCGCTATTTCTCTCTCTCCCTACCTCGCTATCTACATTCTATTCCCCCTCATCCTGAAGGAGTTACTACAATGGCTGCTAATGTCAAGGCAGGAATAAAGATGGATGCAACTTAATGCTAAGTTCAAGGATAATCCCGTGTGCCAGGATCTTACAACAAGCAAGCACAATCTTGCTGAAGGAAGGACCATAAAGCAAGTGTAGTTCACCAGTGCACGTTTTGTAGCAGTTTGCGCAAACCTGGGTGTTGTGAAGAAACGATAGATGTTTTGTTTGGCTTGCAGAACCATGGATTTATCTGAACCTAGTTCATGATCAAGAGGAACTTTCTGAAATGCTTGTGAGGATGACCGAGTGTTAGACTACGAGATTCGCTAAACCATATACAAGGTAATGATTTGGGTGCGGAATGGATTGATCACCATGACGACTACCCTTATTATTCGCTCTTGCTATGCGGGATAGTAAATCTTGAGTGACTTACCTATGTTTGAGAGACGACGATGTTAAATCTTAAACCATAGAATGGTACGATGTGTGACCCCTATAGGAGATTACCGTTTGTGTTATACGGTGAGTATAGACCAAGACCATTTCCTGCAGGTATCCCGTACAAGTATGCTTGATGACCACCATGAGGAAATCGATAGTTGCTTAGTATTCAGTATACGAAAGACTCCCTTTTGCTAAGGATTCAAGACCTGATAGGAGGAGGTGAATCTCTTTGAAGGAGGTCATTGATGGAGCAAGCTTTTGAAGACCAGGTCGCTTTCCTTTTAAGGGTGGTAGCACCCTAGCTCATCGGAGGATCGGTGGACTGTCATGAAGACCCGAACCCTAACCTTTCTTTCTAGCCTTGTCGAATCTCGAGGACGAGATTCCTTTTAAGGGTGGTAGTGTGTAACATCCCAAAATTCTCCGAATTTTGGAATGTTAATAAAATTAAATAGATAATGATTGTTTGCTTGATGTGTTTGATTTTCTCTGGGATTTAAAAAACTTTTTGGAGTTTATTGAATATTAAAAACAGAGGGAATAAAAGGACTTTCCCTAATATTTATAACTGGTGTTTTTGGGAATTTATTATTTAAAACAAAACTAACAAAACAAAATGAGAGAAGGTAATATGACTCCTTCAACATATTAAAAGTTTGGAAAATGTTTTAAATCATTATTGGAATTCTTCTGAATATTCAAAACATTTTTCAACTCAAGGAAATTCATTTGAGAGGATATAAAATGGCTTATCCCCTTTTTAATCAAGTTGGAAAATATTTATAATATTACTTTAAAGTTTTTGAAAATTTATTATGAGTATTATAAATAACTCTAAAATTATTTTAGGGATTTTATAATGCTAAGAGAGTTTTTATTTCATTGAAATGATTTATTAAATATTTTAAAAGAGTGGAAAAGGTATTCCAATGGGATATTTTTATTTTACCAAATTATTAATTGTTGTAAGAATTTGAAAATTTATATTTTATTATTTAGAACTGGTATGTCAATGCTTTTGACCAAATAAAAATATTTTTAATAATTTATTGGATTTTATTTGATTTATGAAAAATATTTTATATTTAAATAAAGGATTTAGAAAAATGTTTTTATTTTTATTTTCCTTTTTGGAAAATGTATTCATTAAATAATTTTCTTTGTATTATTTGAAGAATTTAGAATTTTATTTCATATTTTTCTGATTTGCGATTGATTTTATTTTATTGTTTGAAGTTTCGATTTTTAAATAAAAAGAAAAATCCGTAGCCCGGCCCAGTAGTTTGTCTCCGCCCGCGAGCGCAATTAGATCCCAACTCGGATTGATTGTTTTTTTTCTGGCTATATATGGATTTCGTTTTTCGATTTTTTTGGTTTTATTTTTTCTGGAAAACCTAGCGGGCCCCGTCGCCACGACGCCGCCGCCCACGCCGCCCCGGCCCTGCGCGCCGCGACCACGCCATCCCTGGCCGCGACGCCGCCGCCGGCCCCCATCGCCCGTCGCGGAGCCCCAGCCGCGCCGCCTCCTGGCCACCGCCGCCGCTCGGCCATCGCCGGAGTCGCCACGGCCATCGCCCGAGCAGCCACGGCCGGCCACCGCGCCGCCCTCCGCCCGTGCGCCGCCCCTCCACCACCCCCTGCCGCGCCTCCCCACGCTGCCCTCGCCGGAGCATGCCGCACCTCGCCGGAGTTCGCCGGATTCCGCTTTTCCCGAAGAAACTTTATTTGCGGATAGGTCCGTGTTGGCAGAAAACACCCCAGCACCGTACCCGCGATATCTCCGCAACCGTAAGTCCGATCGAGGTGAAACTTTCTCCTACGCACTCATGTTGCTCTGTACTTTAGCATGGAATCAATTTTTGCACACTTTTCACACTTTTGAATTTGAATTTATTTCAAATTCAAATTCAAATCCCGGAGGCCATATCTTGTAAACCGTTGATCCAAATCGAGTTATTATTTTTGCGTTGGATCACTCGTTCCATATACTTTATGTATATATCATGTGTACACAAAAATTCAAATGTTTTTTGATCTGTTTAATTTCAAATTCAATTAAATTTTTCACTTGCTATGACCTGCGTTGTAGTATTCCGTTTCACGTGATTACTTTTGCATATCGGATCACTTGAGACATGTTATCGGTAAGATTCACTCACTTTTCATGTGGGCATGATATTCACCTTGAATTCATATGTCCATGATCACAATTTCTTACCGATGAATCTTTATCTGTTGACTCTCTCGAGTTCCCCTCCACCGATCACCTTCGAGCACACCGACACTTGTACCGTGTCAAGCCTTTTTGTTTTGTTGCTAAAACCTTTGTGTTTGTTTGTTTATCTTTTGTTTTTTCCTTGTGGTGTGATTGCTTATTCGAGTTCCTTCGTTTGCGATAGATTGCTCGGAGTGTGACGAGTAGATTTGACTGGACCGTGAGAGCAAAGAACTTCACCGAATGGAAAAGGCAAGTTACACTTTGACCATACCTCAACCTATATTTTGTATTATGCATGTAGCAAATTATCACTCTATGCATGTGTAGGATTATATATTAGTTATGATTTAAACCTAGTAGGATAGCCATATGTTCTGACCTTGTATTTCATTCTCGCCCTAGGATTGTGGTTGTTATATATTGCTATTGCTTTGTAGACGGGGACTGGTTGAGTTATCATTGAGCTATGTGAGGATTAATGACTTGACTAGCAAACTTAAATAGAAATCACCTCTGGACGGGCAGGGAAGGCATCCTGGGGCTCGTGCCTTGGATAAAGAGAGACCAGGGCTAAATGCTTCCCGAATGGTTGTTTTGGTGGTGAACCGGGTGCGTCATGGCGAGTACCCTCTGAACACAGTGGGCGCCGTCCAGGCTCAAAAAGATCGGACAGACAGTGTGACTAGTAGCTTCCATGTACAACCACTGGCTATATGGGCTCTGGCTTAGATGAGTAAGTTGTGGGGAACCTGGCCCTGGTAGCTAGGTGATGTAGATATGATAGGTGTACCGGCTACCAAAGGGTGGAGGCAACCTCTTCTGAAAGACTATGTCTCAATCTTCGGGTTGAGTCCAGTGGGGAAAGTGTACAAACCTCTGCAGAGTGTAAAAACTGATCATGATAAGACGTGTCCACGGTTACGGACAACTTTGAGCAACTGGGCATTATTGTTGTTGGATGGTCTTCACAGATAATTCACTTTAATAAGAATTTGAGTGGGAACTTTTAATAAAGGGATGGTTGGAATTGGTGTAGTCCGATTCAACCATACTTAGGACTAGCAAGATAAATTAAAATTTGATTAGTTGTAGTATGTGAGGGAAAAATCAGCTTTCTGCAAAATAAAACCATAAGCCTTTTCTTTGACTCATCCTTGCATGTAGAGGTAGGTATGTTATATACTTTTTCGTGTGACTTTCCGTACAAATTAGATGTACTGACCCGTTGTCGGGCTGTAACCTTCGGTGTTGCAGGATTGTATACGACGAGTAAGTGATATGATGTAGGGTTACAATGTCTATACTCAACTTGCCGGTGGAGTTGATGGACGCCACGAAGCTTTTATTGTTTCCCGCTGTATTTTATTTGTAAGCTAGCCTTGAGCTATGCAGGTATGTTTATTTGTAATACTGGATCTTCGATGTAATATATATATGACATGTGGTTTATTCTTGATATTACATCGTGTACTGTGTGTGCTAGCTATTGATCCAGGGACTAGCACAGAATGCACAGAGACTTGGATTCTTAGTGAATCGGGTCGTTACACTGAAGCAGAGGAACAAGACAGGAGTGTTTTTGAATAGTTTCGAGATGGTACAAGAAAGTCTTCGTTAGGATGGCCGGTAAATACCACATAGGAAGGTATGGTGGACTCATATGGAAAAACTGGTTTCAAGGATTTTGGATGCACAAGCAGAAATCCGCTTGGTGCGAGCGAAGGCTAGCAAAAGACTGGGAAGCGACCAATTAGAGAGCAATAACAGTCATAATCATGCAGAGCGACAAAGTAACATTGAATTGGGCATGAAAATGATACAACTATTCTGAAATTCAAAGATCATCAAGGCATAGTAGACTTTTCAGTCATAAACATGTGTAAGCATGTGCCAAGTCAATCCAAGAATTCTCCAAAGGGAAATACCACTTCAGTATGCCAAATCGTGAACAAACCAATGCATGTAAATCATTTGAACAACACATTATGTACTCTAGCTATGTGAGATTAGCCACAAGGAAAGCATGAACCACTGGGAAAGCATTGTAAACATAGCACTATGTTGCTACAAGCTGCTCTCTAAATCATAAGTACAAGCATATGTACAAAAGTAGAAACAAAAAGAGTTCATACCGGTTTTCCTTGTTGCATCAATTTCGTCACTCTTCGTCATTACTGCCTTGTCACTTGCACGGTTGAACGTAGAAAATATATAATCAAGTGCAAATGACATCATGGACTCGAGCTGAACTCTGCAACAAAGCAAACCAAAGAGAGAAAAGAAAATATTTTTGGATTTTTCAAAGGTTTAGCGAAAGGAAAAGAAAAGAGAAATCTTTTTGTTCTTTTTGCAAAATAAAAGAACAAAGAAGAACGAGAAAAAACTTCGAAAAGATTAAAGCGAACAAAATGAAAACGGATAATACAATGGAAAGGTGAGAAAGGCATGTACTGCCCTGAGGAGCCTCCTGCTCCGGGGTAATGGTGAGCCCAGGAGTCGTATGAGCCCTCCAGTGCGTACACCGAAGTCCTCGGGTCCTCCCATGAAGAAGGCCCTGCGCTCCAAGCGGAAGAAGACCCCTCGCCCTGCTCGGTGAAGGTCTCTCCCTGGAAAGGTGGGAACTCACCATGCTCCTCCTCATCGGGCACAACCCCCTCCATGGGGTTATGCGGCTGGTAATGAGCCATGAACTCATCGAACTGAATCTCGTTGAAGGACCATCCGTTCATGTGAGTGCTATCAAACGAAAGTGGTGCAGGTAGACGGATCTCACGAGTAATGGTCCTTTCAAACCTCAAAATATAATCAAGGCTACCAAACTGGGAATTCATGGTAACAAACTTATGACTCTTCATAGCCGCAAGATCGAGACTCGCGTATGAAAAGGGAACATCATCAGGATGTGGGGTGCGCTCAAGAGACTCAAGGATAAGTGTGGCGTAAACGCCACCATATAAATCGCCTTTGTTACTGTTCGTAACAAGGCGCATAGCAATCAAGGCGCCCACATTATACTCATTCTTATCAGAGAGGGCGTTCGCATAAATAGCGAAATCTGTTGCAGAGCCATTGCTCGTGTTGTCACGAGCTAACACCCCTCTAGCAACAAAATACGCAAAATACCTGAGGTGTGGAAACTGAATGCTGGAAATCTTCGTACGCCGAATGTCGGTCTCCTCCTGGTAACAAATGGAGTTGAAGAGAGTCCTCAACCCGGAAGGCTACATGGTCATCTTCGTTGTCTGACCAATATTCGGCACACCTATTATATCACAAAATTGTGCCAAAGACATGGTTATGAGATCATTATAAAGTTTGAACTCGACGGTTCCAGCATCATGGTTATAACAAAAACTGTTAACAAAGCAGGAGATAAGCTTTTTGTGTTATACCACACGGCATAATGTTATCTGTGTCAAACCTGCATTGGCACAAAGGCCATAAACTTCCTCCTTAATTCCTGCAGCTGTAAGAAAATCATCGCACAGATACATCATTGCGCATGCTGTACTTGTGTCTTCCTACAACTCTAGGGGCACATGATGTTCATTGTAGCTCACCCTAACTGCTGAGGGTGAATCTGCAGCTCTAGTAACTCGATCGGAGCGCTCGGGCTTCTTCTTCCCAAGCCATCCTTTTGCTTTTCCAAAGAAACTCATTTCTGAAGGAAAAAAATACAATTCAGAAAAACAAGGATTTAAACAAAGTGAGTTGAGGCAAACTACTCTACTCACTTACCTAAGGCATAAAATTGCATCAAAACTTGGAAAATAAATTTCTACACATGCATGCAAGCTCATATGAACAACACCAAGAGCTACTAAATACTCACAAATGAAGCCACCAATCAAAAATCTAATTGGAGGGGTGTCGGGGATGTACCCCGGCAAATCCCATGGCAGGGACCCTGGGCTAGTCATGAGAGGCACAGGTTGGATGATAGCTCGTCGGCTAACAAGAGGATACGTTCCTGCTCGATGTTATTGATTGGAGATGGCGATTACAGGGAAGCCAAGGCTAGGGTTACAGATTTTGTATTGCTTGTCCTCGACCTCTCCCCTCCTAGCCCTTATATACTAGGCTAGGTCTCGGGGAGTCCGTCCTGGATTAAAAATAGTATTTCCTAACTCTCATATTGTCCCGTACGGCAGGTTTGCACCTTCCTTATGAGTCGCGGACTCCTACGTCGGTGCCACTAGTGGGCCAAGACTGGGCCCAGGCGGCATCTTTGTGGGCCTCCTGTCTTCGGTTACACCGGGTAGGCTCATCCATAAGAGTCGTGGGGTCACCCCCTCGTCAGTAGCCCCCGAGTGCCTGGGGGACTCGAAGAGGCGCGCAGGGACTCGAGTCCATTCTTGCGTTGTTTCGATGTATGCACGGTTCAACCGCGGGTCGCTGGCAGTCTAGGGCCATGACAAAACCTATTTCGAGGGATGCTAAGCTGAAAGGGCCCAAGGAGTCGACTGGTCGAGCCTTGGTGAATTGCACTAGTGGAAAATACCGCAGTAGCCCAATCAAACTCATGTCCCTCGACATGAGCTTGGAACACTGGTGTCGAGCAAAAGTCATGCCGCTGCAGGTCTTACAGTGATCAATTGTCGCCAGTAAAGTTCGTAGCCTAGGCGCGTCCGCCCGGCTTTTTCTATCATGCAAGCGCATGGGAAAGATTGGGAGTGAAATCGCTCTGCGGGAAGTCCCAGCCCGGCCGATCTGCGCAGCGGGGTCTTACCTACACGCTAAGCTTGCGTGGCATCTGGTCACAGTGTATCGTGTTCCAGGAATATGTATTTTTATTGAGGCGCGGAGCCTAGTAGATAATGCACCCACTTGGAATAAACAATCAAGTGAGCTGTTTTAGCGGTCACTCGCGGAGCTTTGCCGAGTGCTCGGGCGAGGAGTAACGTAGAGGAGTACTTGCTCGGGTGGCCTTCGAGTGCTCGGGTACTTATAGTTCTGCGAGTAATCACTCGAATATCGCTTTTGCTCTCGGGGTGAGGGAGCACCCGATACTCCGGGACCGTGTGATCTGGTGAATGCAATTCTTTTTATCTTGTGTCGTGGTGAGGGAGCACCCGAAACTCTCATGGGTGCGAGTAATCACTCGAGCACGTTTTGACTTCTAGGTGAGGGGGCACCCGAAACTCTCATGGGTGCGAGTAATCACTCGAGCACGTTTTTACTTCTAGGTGAGGGAGCACCCGAAACTCTCATGGGTGCGAGTAATCACTCAAGCACGTTTTTTACTTCTAGGTGAGGGAGCACCCGAAACTCTCATGGGTGGATATGCTCCCGATGGGAGTTAGATATATTTGAAAAAATGTATTTAAACCATGTAAAAACGGTAATGGCAGGCTGCATTTTCTATTCGCTTCCCCTTTGATTTACCTCTTGTTGGTGGGGATAACTATCTCCTTGCTGGAGGACCGTCAAAGAGGCTTTGTTTGCTAACCGTCATGTCTTCATGACCGGTCATAATGATGGCTTTTGGTGACGTGCTGCAGCCGCCTGTTGAGTTATCGATGCGTGCATTGAAAACGCGCGAGATTTGACGCGTCCAGCGCACAGTGCCGCCCGTGTTAAGGTATCTTTGCCTCGGAATTCGAATCGCCCGGCCTGCTTGGTCTTTGAATTAATTGCTCCCGTCATCTGGGCTTCTGTGTGCTCTTGGGGTTGTGCTATAAATATCCCTCTTTTGTTCATCTAGCAATACTGTTCGTCCTCTGCCCATCTTGCTCCTCTTCTTCATCTTCTCATGGGGCCAAAGCGAGGTAAAGGTACGACTAGCCGCGGCCGGGTTCGCCGTGGTCGCGGTGGTCGTCCTCCGCGCTCTTCTCGTGGTTGCCATCGTGGTGCACCATCGACGCCTTCCTCCTCTTCTTTGGAGGAGGGTTTTTGGCGCTATGATTTCCTCCTACGCGTCTGTGGCCGGAATGACGCTCGCATTCCGCTTCCTTCTGCATTTTCTTCCCTTGTTTCTGAGCGCAGTCTTGATGGCTTGATGCTTCGTCTTCAGGGGTGCGTTCGATCTCCTTATTATGTTAAGTTGGAGATCGATACTTCCCGCTAGATTTTTCTTGGCTTTGGCTGGAAATCGTTTGCTCGACGCTTGAACTTGCATGATGGTGACACTCTTTGTTGCCGTTTTGATGGCGAAGATACACTTATCATCCGCGCCTTTGACCCGAGCGGCAACCGCATGGATCCGTACAGGCCGGAGACAAGCAGCGATGGTTCTGACAGGTCGAGGAGTCCTTCGCCTGCGTCTTCAACTGCTTCCTCCTCCGGCGACTCTTCGGGTGCTGATGCCGAGCCGTCTTCAACTGCTTCCCCCTCCGGCTCTGAAGAGGACCTCGATGTCAAGCCACCGGTCAAGAGGGCGCGCCAGGCGACCTTGTAGAACTGGAGGCAACGGCGTCATATTCGTCGGCAGCTCGGGTGGAGCTGGAGAAGAAGCTGGTGGAGCAGAAGAAGAAGCTGATGGAGCAGGAGAAGAAGCTGGTGGAGCATCGTCTTCGGTGCTCCGCAAATAAGTCGAGCTTCACCTTTTGTTATGTCATTGAAATCATGAGCCTGCTGCTTCGACTCTTCCTTTGTCTGTGATGATGCTCGTTGTCTTAGTGCCAATCATCCCAGCATGGGCACACATGTAGAAGTCATAATTCCTTCGGTAATTGTTGTTGTAGGCTTATCGGCTCCTTGTGTCTTCTGTAACTGGGTTAGTTCTCCATGTAACGAGGATTGCCTTCGAGTAATCAAAGCTGCCTTCTATCCAATGTAATTTGAATCTTTTTGTACTGAGAATGATCTTCGGGTCCTTGTGATGCAAACTGTGCTTGAGCCTTTGCAATGGAATTTTTCTTCGAGTCCTTTGTAACCGAGAGCTGTATTTCGAGTCCATCAAAACTTTGCACCGTGGGTTCTATCGGGTGCCCAACAGCGCTCCCGATGGGAGTAGCTCCCGAGGCTATGTTTGAGTCGGAGAGTCGAACGTAGGCTAAGATTTGTTTCCTTTGTCGTTCTTCCATTATTTTCTATCTTTTATCGGGTGCGCGCCAGCGCTCCCGATGGGAGTAGCCCCCGAGGATTTAGGTGATTGTTGGCGATCAGGTGAAGACTAAAGGATTGTCTGTGTCTTTCGCTCCATCCATATTTCTCCAGAGTGCTTTGTGTTCCATCTGGTTGTAGACGTGTCTTCCGAACCGTTTTTCAGCAGGTGGAGCCTGTCAGGGGTTTTTGCTTGGGCCCTTTAAGTTTCGGGTTGCGTGAGCGACGGCAGCGTCTCTCGGGGGGAGATGGTGTTCGAGCCCCCGAGTGGTTTTAAGTAAGGATCGCGTGAGCGATGATAGCATCTCTCGAGGGAGTCTTGTACTCGATCCCCCGAGTGATTTGGGTAAGGATCGCGTGAGCGACAATCTCTCCGAGGGAGTTTTGTACTCGAGCCTCCGAGTGCTTTGGGTAAAGATCGCGTGAGCGACGATAGCGTCTCTCTGGGGGAGTTTGTGCTCGAGCCCCCGAGTGCTTTGGGTAAAGATCGTGTGAGCAATGATAGCGTCTCTCGGGGGGAGTTTGTGCTTGAGTCCCAGAGTGCTTTGGGTAAAGATCGCGTGAGCGATGATAGCGTCTCTCGGGGGGAGTTTGTTCTCGAGCCCCCCGAGTGCTTTGGGTAAAGATCGTGTGAGCGACAATAGTGTCTCTCGGGGGGAGTTTGTGCTGGAGCCCCCGAGTGCTTTGGGTAAAGATCGCGTGAGCGATGATAGCGTCTCTCGGGGGGAGTTTGTGCTCGAGCCCTCCGAGTGCTTTGGGTCAAGATCGCGTGAGCGACGATAGTGTCTGTCGGGGGGAGTTTGTGCTCGAGCCCCCGAGTGCTTTGGGTAAAGATCGCGTGAGCGATGATAGCGTCTCTCGGGGGGAATTTGTGCTCGAGCCCCCGAGTGCTTTGGGTAAAGATCGCGTGAGCTATGATAGCGTCTCTCGGGGGGAGTTTGTACTCGAGCCCCCGAGTGCTTTGGGTAAAGATCGCGTGAGCGATGATAGCGTCTCTCGGGGGGAGTTTTGTACTTGAGCCCCCGAGTTCTTTGAGGTGGTAGTATTTGGGCAACACCATTTTATTGCGTCGAAGGTTTACATGAGCTGCCGGATGAGCATGGCTGGTGGAGACTATGGGTAGAGCAGGCGTAGGTTCGCTACGTTCCATGGATTACCCACGTCCTCGTCGGTCTTCGGGTTGTTCAGTCTATAGGCGCCTCCCCCTATGACTTCTGTGATTATGAACGGTTTTTCCCATTGGGGGCAAGCTTGGGGACTTTCTCTTGTATGAGCCGTAGGACAAGGTCGCCTTTGTTGAAGGTTCTGGTGCACAGGCGGCTGCTTTGGTAAGTGCGCAGCCTGTCCTGGTACCCCTCTGACCTTGCTAGGGTTGTGTCCCTTGCTTCGTCTGTTGTGTCTTTGTCATCTTGCAGTGCTTCTTCTGCTTCTTCTTCTTCGTACCCCGAGATCCGGGGTGCCCCAAATTTGAGGTCATGTGGTAGTACCGCCTCCGACCCGTACACCATGAAGAAAGGTGCGTACTGGGTTGCGGTGTTTGGGGTGGTGCGTAGGCTCCATAGTACTGCAGGGAGTTCTTCTACCCAGTTGCCCGCGGCCTGCTCGAGTGGTGCAAGGAGCCGCTTTTTGATACCTCCGCATACCAGGCTATTTGCTTTTTCCACCTGGCCGTTGGACGGCGGGTGCGCGACTGATTCGTAGTTGATTTTGATGCCCAATTCTTCGCAGAAGTTCTGGAATTCTGCCGCTGTGAAGTTCGTACCGTTGTCCGTGATGATGTTGTGTGGCTTTCCGAGCTTGAAGATGATTTATTTGATGAGATTTGCTGCCTTGAGGGCTGTAGAGCTGGTAATGGGCACTGCTTCGATCCACTTGGTGAACGTGTCGACTGCTACTAGCAGGCGAGTTCTTCCTCCCTTTATTGATTTTTTGAGCGGACCCACCATGTCGAGTTCCCAGGTGGCGAACGGCCATGATAGTGGTATGTTCTCGAGTTCTGAGGCTCTAGCGTGCGGTCTGCTGGCGCATTTTTGACAGGTGATGCAACGCTTCCTGATGTCCTCTACGTTTCTCTGATGTCCTCTGCTCGAAAGGCTTTTGCCACGAGTGCTCGACTGCTAGCATGGTGCCCGCAGGTGCCTTCATGGATCTCTAGTAGTAGGGTTTTGCCGTCTTCCTCGTCTATGCATTTTTGTAGGACCTGGGAAATGATGTGCTTGTAGAGTTGTCCGTTGATTACTGTGAATGTTTTGGAATGCCGACTGATGCGTTTGGCTTCTGCGACGTCCTGCGGTAGGGTGTCGTCGATTAGGAACCTGAGGAGTGGCTCTCTCTAAGATGGGTCCTCGTGTGCCGCTGGCTCTGGCTCCTCGACTGCGTTGTTGGCTTCTTCATTAACTATTGGGTTTGAGGCTACCACTTGTACTGGTTCATCTGTGTTGTCATCTTCCGTGTCTGCTTCTGGTCCCAGTTCATTGACTGTGGTGATGATCTCGTCTATGTAGGCCTGGATGTTTCCACCGATCTGGTTTCTCATGTATGCTTGCGTCATTCGCTGGTGTACTGTTCCTGTGTTGTTTAGGCCGAAGGGCATTTTGGGGTGGCAGGATGTGCCGCAAGGGGTGACGGCCAAGGCGTGCTCTTCATCTTTTTCCTCCATCCTGGTCTGATTGTATCCTGAGTAGGCGTCGAGGAACGATAGGTGATCGCATCTTGTTGTCGGGTCGATTATCTGATCGATCCTTGGCAGGGGAAAGTGATCCTTTTGGCAGTGTTTGTTGACTGGCCTGTAGTCGACGCACATCTGCAGTACGTCTGTGTCTTTCTTGGGGACCAACACGGGGTTGGAGATCCAAGTGGCTTTCTTCGTGTTTCGGATGAATTGGGCATCGAGTAGTCGGTTGACTTCCTCCCCAATTGCTCTGCGTTTGGGTTCTGAGAATCTTCGTAGCGCCTGCTTCACTGTCTTGGTGTTTGGCTTGATGCGCAGCGCGTGTTCCGAAAACTCGCGCGGTACTCCTGGCATGTCGGCTGGGAACCAGGCAAATATTTCCCATTCTTCGCGGAGGAAAGCGATGAGGGCATTCACTTGCTCTTCCGGGAGGTGGGCGTACACGCAGACTGTTTTTTCCTGGGTCTGTCGGATGCACCTGGTGGGTGACCGTGTCACTGTCGATCTTGAAGTCCCGTCCATACTCTTTTGACTCGCTTCGGCTTGCTAGTGGGAAGATGCTTTTGTCTGTCGCCATGGCTATTTCTGTGAGTTCTTGCTCGGCTCCGAAGGTGTCGGAGACTTTGTGGAAATCGCGGTCGCATTTGTCTGATTTGGTGAAGCTCCCGTTGACTGTGATGACGCCCGCGGATCCTGGCATCTTGAGTTTGAGGTAGGCGTAGTGCGGAATCGCCATGAATTGTGCGAACGATGGACGTCCCAGTGTGGCGTGATACTGTGATTGCCAATTGAGTACTTCAAACTCGAGGGTGTGTCTTGCGAAATTGCGTCTGCTGCCA
The DNA here is from genome assembly GCA_950022295.1 of Bromus sterilis. Classification (NCBI taxonomy): domain Eukaryota; kingdom Viridiplantae; phylum Streptophyta; class Magnoliopsida; order Poales; family Poaceae; genus Bromus; species Bromus sterilis. Next base: position 21,906,039 of record OX465596.1, on the reverse strand, counting down.
AAGACGACTTCAAGCTCGATTAGTCCAAGGGAGATAGCTGCTTCTCCTGGGACTACTCCGTATAACACGGTGCTTCATTTCTTCCATACTGATCGTGGGATCGGCATCTTACGTAGGGTGCTAACGAAGATTATGTTCATGCTGCTGCATCCGTCAATGAAGATTATGTCCATGTCGTACCCTCCAATTTGGCCGTCGAGTACCAGGGGCGCGTGCCCCGGCCTTGGGACTGCAGGCGGGTGATCGCTCTGGGAGAACGTGATGCTGGTTTCTGCGTTGTGTAGCTGGTAGACTTCGACTGTTTAGGTTCTCGGTTGCTCTGGCCTGCAGGGTGTAGGTGTCCTGTTGGGCTTGCGATACCTTGCCTTCTTGGATCGTGTACACCTGTCCTTGAGTGGCTCGACCTGATGTTTCCCCGGTTTTCTTCGAAGCAGTGGATCGTGCAGGGTCCTTCTAGTTGTTCCCTGACCGTGAGCTTGCTAGATCCGGCATGCCGTTTCCTCCTTGAGATTTGGAAGAACAGCGCGTGATCCGCTGGGTGCTCGTGAGCTCGCGGGTCGTCGATTGTATAATTCGACTCGTCGGGTGGAGTTGCTTCGTAAAATCCTCGCGCATGTCTTCTGGGTCGTCGATTTCTTCCTTGGTGGTGATGATCTTGGCGATCGCTGATCTCGAGTTCGGAGTCGGTGTCTGGTTGTGCGGCGGGTGCCTGGGTGGCGGTGGGTCGTCGAGTGGTCGTCAGGTCCTCTGCTTCATGCTGTAGCTCGTCGATCGGGATCTCCATGTGGAACCCTCGCGCCTTTGTTTTGGGTCATCGAGTTCTCCTTCGCTGGCGGTGGGCTCGGTTGCCGTCGTAGTATTGGTCTTGGCACGGCTGCAGGCTGAGCGATCTCGCTGGGGCGGCTGAGATGTTAGCCGTGATCTTGAATTCTTCGGGTGGATTGCATATGGTTCTTGCTCTTGAGTTGTGGCTTGCTGAGGACGGAACCGCCGAGATCGTAATTCCAACCTGTGTAGTTCCCACAGATGGCGCAAATTGTCGGGGATGTACCCCGGCAAATCCCATGGTCAGGGACCCTGGGTTAGTCATGAGAGGCACAGGTTGGACGATAGCTCGTCGGCTAACAGGAGGATACGTTCATGCTCGATGTTATTGATAGGAGATGGCGATTACAGGGAAGCCAAGGCTAGTGCGCACAAGGCTAGGGTTACAGATTGTGTATTGCTTGTCCTCGACGTCTCCCCTCCTAGCCCTTATATACTAGCCTAGGTCTCGGGGAGTCCGTCCTGGATTACAGATAGTATTTCCTAACTCTCATCTTGTCCCGTACGGCAGGTTTGCACCTTCCTTATGAGTCGCGGACTCCTACGTCGGTGCCACTAGTGGGCCAAGGCTGGGCCCAGGCGGCATCTTTGTGGGCCTCCTGTCTTCGGGTACACCGGGTAGGCTCATCCATAAGAGTTGTGGGGTCACCCCCTCGTAAAGGGGTGAAGGAGTTACATACCAGGGGGTATTTGCTAGATATCTCAGCTCGAATGATGGGCTGTAGAGAGAGATCGAAAATCGCCTCCAAGAACAGCAAGAACGCAAGAACTGGAGAAGAACTCATGTTTTTGGAGAGAGAGGAAAAAGGGGGAAGAAGACATACCTGGAGGTGGGGCCTGTGGGCCCCAGGCACCCTATGGGCGCGGCCAGGGGGTAGGCCGCACCAGCTGGCTGCCTGGGCCACTGGTGGCCCCCCTGGTCATCCCCAGGTGCCTCTGGGTCACTCCCGGTATGGAAATTTTTATTATAATTTTTCTGGAATTTTCTGACAACTTCACTGTTGAAAAAATTTCGAAGTTCAACAAGCTACGAAACTTTCTGAAAACTTGAAGCAGTGATTAGAATTGAGAAGCTTCAAAAACATATAAACTTGGTACAGCTAGAAAATAAAGCTAAAAGAAATGCAAACATAACAACCTGTACTTTTTACTTATATAAAACTCATCTAATAGCAAGGTTGATCAAGTCCTACTACCAAACTAGCAATACATAGAGCAAAAAGTTTCACTTACTATGAAGCATTCATGGTACCTTTACTTTAATGGATATTGTCCCCACCATAATGGCTTTGTATTTGTGGTGCACATGTAGAGGAAAATCCCACTCACCAGTCTTCACGGTCTCGATATTCTCTATAGAGTTGAGGCCATGCCTTTTGTCAATCTTCTTCGGAAAATACACCGTGTGTTCTTTATCATTCACATTAAAAGTAACCTTTCCTTTATTGCAATCAATAATACACTTGCGGTGTTAAGAAAATGTCTAACAAGAATAATAGACATGCTCCCATCCTCGGGCATGTCGAGCACAACAAAATCGGTAAGGATTAAACAATTAGCAACTTCAACGGGAACATCCTCACAAATACCAATAGCAACGGATGTTGACTTGTCAGCCATCTGAATAGAGATATTTGTAGAGATTAGTTTTTCTAAACAAAGTCTCTTGTAAAGAGGAAAAGGCATAACACTCACTCCTGCTCCCAGATCACATAGAGCAGTCCTGACATAATTATTCTTTATGGAGCAAGGAATGGTGAGTATACGTGGATCACCAAGATTTTCAGGAATCTTGCCACTAAAAGAGTAGTTAATAAGCATAGTAGATATTGCTTCATTAGGAACTTTTCTTTTATTAGTAACGATATCTTTCATATATCTCGAGTAAGGAGGTAACTTAATAGCACCAGTCAAAGGAATTTGAAGAAAAAGAGGTTTCATCCACTCACAAAACTTATTGTAATGCTCTTTTTCTTTAGTTTTGAGAGACTTACCTAGAAAGTGCATGGGTTTCTGTACCCATGGTTCTCTTTCCTTCCCATGTCTTCTTGCGATGAAGTCTTCTCTAGTGTATTTCTTGCGTTTATCGGGTGCTTCTTCTTCTCGGACTTCGGGTGGGTCATTCTTTTCAATATCCTTTTTCGGTTCAGCATCGTCTTCAGTCTCAGCATCGGAGGAAGATATACTATTTGGATCATTGGAATTTTCAGCTTCTTTGTGCTTCTTCTTCTTCTTTGGAGAGCTAACAATTTCTTCTTCTTGTATTTGAGAATCTTGCTCGATCCTCTTTGGATGCCCCTCCGGATAGAGAGGATCTTGAGTGCTAGTTCCTCCTCGGGTTTTAATCCCTAAGGCCTGTATATCCTATTTGGCATTATTAGCTAGCAAATCTTTTTGCACATTAGAATTTTGATCAAGCTGAGTTTGAACCATATGAAAATGCTTCACAAGACATTTAACATCATTAACTGTTCTACCTAGAACATCAAGCAAGCTTTTGATAGCAAGGGAATTATCATGCAACTGACTTTGTATCCTCTCATTAAAGTGATTTTGCTTCATAATAAAATTATCAAGCTCATCTAAACATTGATCAGGGGGCTTACCATGAGGAATGTCACTTGCATTGAAATCTAAAAGAGAGTGTACCTCTACCATAGGAGGGTGAGTGGTAGGCTCACACAACTTCTCAATGGGGGTAGATTCTTTACGTCTTCAGTTTTAATCCCCTTCTCTTTAATAGACTTTTTCGCTTCTTGCATATCTTCGGGGCTTAGGACAAGCATGCCCCTTTTTTTGGTGGTGGAGGTAGTTCAGGGACGGACCAATCTTCGTGGTTGTTGGAAATATTGCCCATTAATTCTTATGCATCGTCCGGTGTTCTTTTCCTGAAAACACAACCAGCACAACTGTCCAAATAGGATCTAGATTCATCAGTTAGACCAGCATAAAATATATCAATTAATTCATGCTTTGGGACTCCATGTCCCGGTCTAGCCTGGATCAGACTGCAATACCTCCCCCAAGCTTTAGGGAGGTTCTCATCCTGCAACTGTTTAAAGTTATAAATTCTTCGTAAAGCAGCATGTTGCATATGAGCAATAAAGTACTTATCAACAAAAGAGTGAGCTAAGTCTTGAGGACTCCTAATGGAACCACATGGTAGTGCATCATAGCTTGCTTTAGCACCTTCCTTTAAAGAGAAAGGAAGAAGCTTAGTAACATAGAAGTTTTGTATCTTTTCATCTGTAGTAAACAAGCCACCCAACTCAGTGAGTTTGGTCAGGTGTGCAATAGCATCATCATTTTCTCTGCCATAAAAGGGGTCAACTTCAACCATAGATATAAGTGAAAGAACAACAAAGAAATTATAATCAGGATCATTGATGCATATAGGAGATGTAGCAAATTTAGGATCGGGAACGGTCTTGTTCCTCAGGGACTGTTTTTCGAAAAGATTCTTAATAGCATCAGGGTCAGAGTCGACAAACCCTGTTAGCTCCCTGCATAAATCATCATCAAGTATAACATAATCATCATCAAGGAGTCTCTCCTTGAGTTTACTCAAATCAGGATAATTGTAAGTTCCATCAAAAGGGTAGCAAGTATCGGGAATTTCAATTCCAGATTTTTTTGCAGCAGCAGCGATCTGTTTCTCAAGAGCGTGACTAAGTGAACCAATATCATCAAGAGTAGTAGAAGCATCATCAAAAGTATCGGACATAGTAACAGATTCAGTAGAAGCATCATGTGGTGGAAGTGAAGCAAACTTACTCATAACTGAAGGTGAATCAAGTGTAGCACTAGTGTTCAAAATGGTACCTTTTCTCGTACATGATGGTAAGATCGGGACCTTGGGATCTTCTTTCTTACCCATAGCGGATAAATTGCAGCAGGTAAAATACTTCAAGTAGACTTGTGAATAAAACTATGCTCCCCGACAACAGTGCTAGAAAACAGGCTTGATAACCCACAAATGCAGGGGATCGAGATAGTCTTCACGGGTAAGAATAACCCAATTTATAGATTTGACTCAAGGGGAGCCAAAGAATATCCACAAGCTTTAACAGTGGAGTTTTCAATTCCACCGCACCTGAGATACACTTACTTGCAACAAGATACTATTTGTAACTGCGATATGGAAGTGATGACAGCAACGAAAATAGTGGTGGTGAAATAGCGACAATAAAACAGCAAAATTAAACAACTAGTAACTAGCTGAATTAAAACACTGTAGGCTAGGGAGATGGTGTTGGCACACGAACACGTCACGTGTACCCTCGACGCCGGGGGTGATGCACCGCAGCTCACGTCGAAGGAGATCCGAGCAGCAGCGCGATACGCAAGACAGCTGCCGGATGCTTTTGAGACACCCGAAACCCCAAGCTCCTGGGAGGGACCCCGTCGGGGAGCTCGGCGGCTATGGGCTGCTCCGAGTCGACCTGATCGCCCAAGGAGCTCCATAGATCGATGTCTCCAAACCTGAAGAACAACGAAGAACGAGAGAAAGAACACGTAGATGAGATATGAAAAAGTAAACGAAAGTAGGGTTTGCGTTTGGGTTGCGATTGATTGTGTTGTTTCAATCGGCCGTCACCCCATCTATATATGAGGAGGTTGGGCTTTCCTTACAAGAAAAGGACTTCAAATCCCGTCCAAATCTTTCCAAACTTAACCGAACTCGGATTACAAGTGGGCCTGGGACAGCAGTTCGGGTTTCGATAGTTTTGGGGCTGTAAACGACCTCGGATGGAAAAACTCAAAACATTAAAGTTCTAGCCCTCGATATTTCCAAAAACTTTCATGTTGAACGTTTTTTGATTCGGGGCCATATTGAGGGCCGAAATCCTCACGCTTTCCATCAGACATCAATCGTATAGTGTCTGGCTCCAGGCGTCACTTTTTGCTCTTTGACAGGGTTGTACTCCGAGGGCTGTAACTTTTGCATACAAACTCGGATTAAGATGATTCAAAAACCAAAATTGACCGGTTCGACGAGACCAAGCCGCACCATGTAGAACATTTTTCCATTTGATGATTTCTTGAAGGCATAATTGTCCGAATAGTCCTTTGAATACCAGGATCTTATCGCTTCCAACATAGTTTCGGCCCTTCAGTGGTTGGGCGTTGCATGGATAAGGCACATCATGTATTTAACTTGGGGCAATGCACACAGAAAAGCAATGATCATCTAGGCATAAATCAAACATCAGGCATGTACCCCACATGTAGTTGTACGTGCTTGCAATAAGAACGTGCACAACATCTTTTTTGCTACCATCCCGCTACGAACGGGGCCAAAAGGACCTTATGGAGATTAAGGTGCTCCTGTCAAAGAGCACCGGAACAAAGCATTAACAATCAATGGATACATGGAATCCTCAAACTATAGTCCACCCCCTTTGGTGTCATGAAATCATCTTATATAGGTTTATTGTCGTGCCAAAAACCAGTGTCAACACATGCCCTCCTGTTTTCCGGCAAAACTTGCGTGCCGAAAAACACTCCATCGACCATACATACTCTTAGGGCGATAAATACATATCGGCCATGTCTTGTTCTTAGGGCAATAATCATATATCGGCCATTAGCCCATTCAGGCTTCTTGCCATACACTTGGGTGGTATTTTTTCAAATACTTGCCATTGAGAGCTTTAGGCAGCAATGTTCCTTGTATGGATTCCACCAAATACGAATTTCTGGGAACTATTCTTATAATCTTGAAAGGACCTTCCCAGCTTGGTGACCACTTCCCGAATTTTCTATCTTTTGAACCAATTGGTAGAATCACCTTCCACACAAGATCTCCAATCTGAAAATTCTTCAATTTCACCTTCTTATTGTAAGCTCTTGCAACTCTCAACTTGTCATTTTCTATGGCCTTTAACGCAGCCAAACGCTTATCGGTGACCTCATCAATATTATCCATCATCAAATTATAAAAGTCCACCGCCGATAAATCATTTTGTTTGGCTATTCTCAAGGCATTCAAATTAACTTCCACGGGTAAAACAGCTTCTTGACCATATACGAGCTCATATGGAGTTACCCTTGTAGCACCATGCCTTGAAATCCTATGTGCCCACAAAGCTTCAGACAATAACTCATGCCATCTCCTTGGACTATCTTCAATTTTCTTCTTGATGAGCTTGATTAATATCTTATTACTAGACTCAGCTTGTCCATTAGCTTAGGCATAATACGGGGAGGAATTGAGCAACTTTATATTATAGGATTCGGCAAATTCGCTAACTTGATGTGCCATGAAAGACGAACCTTGATATGTAGTCAATGTTTGAGGGATGCTGAATCTATGAATAATATGCTCGGTTATAAATTTAATTACCTCCACATGCGTCATATCCCTGAGAGGTATTGCTTCAGACCATTTGGTCAAATAATCAGTTGCTACCAACACAAACCGATGCCCCTTTGAAGAAGAAGGATGAATTTTTCCAATGAAGTCTAATCCCCATCCTCTAAAAGGCCATGGCTTAACAATAGGATGTAACATAGCAGCAGGAGCCAATTGGATATCACCAAACTTTTGACAAGCTTCACACCCTTTGTAATACCTGAAGCAATCATTAATCATCGTCGGCCAATAAAATCCAGCACGTCGCAATAACCACTTCATCTTCGGAGCCGATTGATGAGTACCACAAATTCCTTCATGTACCTCTCCCATTGCAACTCTCGCTTGATCCTCATCCAAGCACTTTAAAGAAACATCATCGACCGCTCGGCGATAAAGATCATCATCCCTCAACTCGTACTTAAAAGCCATACGCCGAACAGTCCTGTCCACCCTTTTAATAGGATCACGCAAGTAATCAATAATGGGCTTCCTCCAGTCTTGATTTTCACCTGCACTAGATTTTCCATTAGTGGCCGAAGTAGTAAGTTCTAATTCGGCCTCTTCCATATTGGCAATACAAGACATCGGTTCTTGAGAAATATGGTAACCAGATGCTTGTTGTGCCAATTCATTTGCTTTCCAATTGTCATGTCTAGGTATATGAGCAATACTAAAATGATCTAAAGTGGAAACTACATCTAGACATTTATCAAGATAAACATTGAGTGATTCATCAAAGCACTAAATATTCCAGAAACTTGTTGTACTACTAATAATGAATCACCAAAAGCCTCAATATGTGTAGCACCTATATCAAGCAAGATCTCTAAGCCGAATAACAATGCTTCATATTCGGCCTGATTATTGGTGCAAAAGTATTCTAATCGTCATGAGGCCTCAAAAACAGCACCATGAGGAGATATATAAACAACACCAACACCCTGGCCACTGCTACAAACTGAACCATCAAAATATAATCTCCATGGTACCAACGAAACAAGGTTTATATCAATATCATGCTCACTATCAATCCGATGTTCAACTATAAAATCAGCAACAATTTGGCCTTTCATAGATTTCAAAGATTCATAAACCAAATCATACTCAATTAAAGCATAAGCCCACTTGCCAATTCTACCACTAAGAATTGGCCTATGCAACATGTATTTAATAACATCGGTTTGACAAGCTACTATGCAATTACTACGCACTATAATATGTCTCAGTTTTGTGCAAGCATAATATAAACATAAGCATATTTTCTCAATGAAGGTATACCGTGTTTCGGCATCCAAGAGGCGCCGACTCAAATAAGTAATAGCATGTTCCTTCCCTTCGGCATCTTGAGTCAAAACAGCACCAATGACACCTTCCTCTGCCGCAATATAAAGCCTAAAGGGCTCTCCATGATTAGGAGCTTTCAATACCGGAGGAGTGCATAAGTATTTTTTAATCATATCAAATACTTCTTGCTGTTTTGCCCCCCAAGTAAAATCAACGTCATTCTTCAACCGAATTATAGGAGTAAATGCATCAACCTTCCCTGAAAAATTAGCAATGAATCTCCTCAAGTAATTAATCTTGCCAAGGAATTTCTGCATATCTCTCTTGCACACCGAAGCTTCCACCTTTTGTATGGCTTCTATTTTCTTGGGATCAATCTCTATACCGTCCTCATGAATAATGAAACCCAAGAACTTGCCAGCCGATACACCAAAAGCACACTTCAAAGGATTCATCTTTAGTCCATATTTCTTCATCCTCTCAAAAGCTAAACGCAAATCGGTTAAGTGAGATTCAAAAGCATCCGATTTGACAACAATATCATCAATGCAGACCTCAAGTATAACACCAAGAAAATCATGGAATATTAAGTTCATACCCTTTGATATGTGGCACCGGAATTCTTCAAACCAAAAGTCATTACCACCCATTCAAATAAGCCAACGAAACCTGGGCACCGAAAAGCAGTTTTGTAGATATCCTCTTCGGCCATAAAAATCTGGTTATATCCCGCATTAACATCCAGAAAGCTAATAACTTTGTGCCCAGAAGCTTCATTAATAAGCATATCGGCTATTGGCATGGGATACTCATCTTTGGGCGTAGCTCTATTCAAATCTCTGAAATCAATACACGCCTGATGGCTTCTCGCCCCTCGTTGGTTACCCCAAGTGGAAGGTTGAGATGTAGCATAGAGGTAATTTCCCTCAGTAAGGATACCAAGGTTTGTCTCCAGTAGGACTCAACGATAAGTACGATAGGTGGCAACGGCGCCAGAAATTATTCTGATGCGTGGAGATGTCGTGGACCTACACAAAACAAATAACTTTGCTCCCAACGAGTTCAGAGGAGTTGTCAATTCCTCCGGCCTTGTCGTTTACAAAGGATCAAACGGAAGAGATAAAAAAGGTACTAGTAAAAGTAAAAACATAAAGGTAAATAGTGGGTGTGAACAATGGTATGAAGATGGATCGGAGTCCCGTGATTTTCACTAGTGATGTCTCTCTCCCAAAAGACGATAAAAATGCTAGCGAGGTAAAAAATCACAGTTGGGCAATTGACAGGATTATGAAGGCACCGCAATGCTAACTATGCTGCAAAGAAAGGAAGGGCTCAAAAGCAATGGGCAGTACGCCAAGGTAAGTAGACTGAAATCCATCTGCATCTACTACGAATCATCCACCTTGAGATATCTATCCAGAACATCTCGCTGGTATTAAGTTGTGAATCCCACCCAAAGTGTAAACTCAAAGCAACAGACAACTGCATTAAAAGAACTTTGCGTAAAGTAAACAATTCTTGCACCAATAGGCACAATCACCGTTGTTTTATCCCTGGTGGCAACATCACATCCCCTAGTCTCATGTTTCTGTCACTCAAGCTAGACATCAGGGGGTTGAACCCACAATCGAGCATAACGCGCTCTCTTGGAGTTGCAAGCAAATAACTTGGCCAAAGCAAATACTGCAACAGAGAACATGCAAGAATTTACTCAAGAACAAAATATAAAAGGGAAAACCAAATATATTACTCATCACAATCTGAACATAGTCTCATAATCCATCAGATCCCAACAAACTCAGCATAGCAACAACAGAAAATTACATAGGTGCCTCGATCATGTGAGGCAGCTCACGAGGTCTCGAAAGTGAAAGCACAAAAGAGGGAGAGGACATCACATAGCTACTGATCACAGACCCATGGTCCAAGGGGGACTACTCACGGCACATACGGGAGGCGTCAATGGCTATGGATGGTCTCCCGGAGGGGTGATCTCCTTCCGGCAGGGTGCCGGGGCAGCTTCTCCGGGCAGCCCCGATCTGAAAACGGCGGCGGCGGCGGAACAGAGAGGTTTCCTCAAAAAAGAGTTCTTGTTTAGGGGTTTCTACCCCGAGGGGGTTATATAGGCAAAGGGGGGCGTCGAGGGGCCACCCAGGGCAGCCAGGAGGGTGCCTGGCGCACCCTAGGGTTGGGGCCGTGCCAGGGACCCTTCTGGCTCCCTGGTGGTGGTCCCGGCTCTCTCCCTTGGTTATTCCGGAAGCTTCCTGCCCGCTAATTTTTAATATAATTTTTGCGGAATTTTTTGGGCACTTTAATCAGCCGGAAAACCTGAAAAACAAAAACAGCAGAAAACCAGAAGCTCGCAACTGGGTGCACTGAGTTAGTAGGTTAGTCCAAATTGGTTTAAAAGTGTAATAAAGTTAAACCAAAACATGGCAAAGTCACACAAAACATGCATGGAGCAAGCAGAAATTATAGATACGTTTGGGACGTATCAACGCCCTCACCTTGTTGGACCCTTTCTTCTCCACAGGCACAATATTAGAAATCCATTCAGCATACCTGCAAGGTCTAATAAAATTAGCTTTAAGCAATCGACCGATCTCTTCCTTGATGCGGTCATATATTTTAGGATTAAACTTTCTAGTTGTTTGCTTATAAGGTCTAAAACCATTCTTTATAGGCAACCGATGTTCAACTAGCTCTCGGTTTAAGCCTGACATCTCATGATACTCCCATGCAAAGCAACAAATATATTCTTTCAACAGCTCGATTATTTTAACTTTACAATCGGCTTCCAGATTTTTGTTCACAAATGTCGGCCTCGGAATTGAACCATCCCCTATGTTTATCTCCTCTAATGGATCAGCCGACGCGAAACCTTGTCCTAGTTTATCCATGTCTTCCAACTCTTCTATAGATTCAAACATATCGTTCCCATTGGACCGATAGTCTTCAAGACGCTTATGTAACCAATCGGAGTTAGAATCCATTTAAACATACTCCTTGGAACCGATTATCACCAATCGGCTTTAACACCACGGGCAAGAACCCATTCTTGGTAGCGTTGAGAAAATCAAACTCCGTCAAGTCGCGCCCCGTTAAGCAAGTAACATTGGGGTGTTGCCAATCCAGCGATGACTCGGCCATAGCGACACATACCGATTTGTCATTATGAATGACCTCCACCTCGTCATCAACCCACTGTATCAGAACTTGGTGCATAGTAGATGGCACGCATTGGTTTGCATGAACCCAATCGCTGCCTAGTATCACATTGTAGTTTCCTTGCACCTCCGCAACAAAGAAGGCAGTAGCCAAAGTCTTGCTTCCCACGGTAAGCTCCACATATATCACACCTTTGGCTTCAGTTTTCTCTTTTCCTTCAAATCCATTGAGCACCATATTCGTCTTTATAAAATCTTTATCATCCAAACCCAATTTCTTGAAGACCGAATATGGCATGAGATTAACAACAGCTCCTCCATCCGAGCAAGAGGCGCCCCATTAATATGGCCTTTGAGGTACAATGGCCTCAAGTGCGTCACCGGTTCCTTTGGCTTCTCGAAGATAGCATTCATGGGACCAAATTCTAACTGAGCCACTTCTCCTTCTTCATCTGTAGCACGGAACTCAGCAGGTAAGTAAAACACCATGTTGATATCCATAACTTCATGAACCGGTGAAGGCTCATAGTCCAGCATCTCGTCCTCATCTTCAAGTGTTTCCACTAGCTCCTTTGCATCTCCGAGTGAAGAGGAATCAATGGGTGTCGTGGACGAAGCAATAACATTGGAATTGTCCTCCTTTGGTGGTGTAGACGTTGTTGTTTTAGATGTAGAGACCACTATGCCTTCTGTCTGCTTCGGCCTCCACATCTTCTTTGTAACAGTCATGGGACGCGTCTCATTGAACCACTCGTCCCTTTGTTCCTACGCTTTTTGTTCCGCTTTCTCGCGGTTCCTCATGCGTTGCAACTTCCTTTTCTGCGTCTTGGTTATGCCGAGAGGACACCATCTAGGTTGTGTATACTTGGAATCCCTTGGCCTGGCGTTGCTTGTGCTAGCTTCATGATCACTAGCCATAGGACCTTGCGGGACGGCCACCACACCATCACTTGAAATAGCCGGATCATCAATAACAATCGGCTCTTTAAGTTTTAGCACCTCGGTGCCCACCATAACGGTTTTGACATGAAGCTCATCTTCCTTCGGCGTAGCGGAATCTGGAATTATATCACTTGGCGACTTTGCACGCCACATTTTCTTGCTAGCTTCCTTTGGATAACTTTGCATTGACCGATCGGCACCATAACTCAAATGGTCTTGTATGGGGTAAGAAATCCTTTCGTGCACGGATCTCCTAGGCGTTGCCCACCCCGGATGAAAAGAATAAGGAGCCATTGGGGGTTGTTCCCATCTACCATCAAAGCCTCCTCCACATTATGGCGCATAAGGAGGTGACGCATAAGGGGATGGTGCCATCCATGGAGCTGGCGCCCATGACCCGGATGGCCTTGTTTGACGCTGAAATTCCTGCTTGGGAGGTGACCTTGAACGTTTCAGACGTGATGACCGGTTAGAGCTAGAACCGACCGCTTGGTTGGCATACTTGGACAGCAACATATCAAAAGTTGGCTTGATTTTTTTCCCTAGCACTTTAGCTTCATTTGTCTTCCACCTGCCAACTTCTGGACTCTTGGGCTTAACAAATCTGACACGAGTATTCTCGTGCCCTTGTGGTTGCCCCCCAGGTGTAGGATTGTTGATGGTGATCTTAATAATCTCTCCACCACGGGGTTGCTTGTCAAGAACCACTTGCCTCTCCGAGACCTTGCTGCCATCTTTGCTTTTCCTGGATTCACCAATGACAACATTGTCCTTGTTAGCTGATTCAGCTATGTCAGGCCGGATTAACATCTTCCTCCCCTCCAAATCCATAGTGTTCATGGGGAACGGCTGCTTATCAACTTGCATCTCAAAAAAAATCAATCGTCCGTCATTAATGGACGATTGTATCTGTCGTCGAAAAACATTGCAATCATTAGTAGCATGAGAAAAAAGAATTATGATACTTGCAATATGTGCGTCGTTTTAGCTCCTCAAACGGCGGTAAAGTATGAGACATCTTGATAATTTTAGCTTGTAGCAAAGCATCAAAAATCCTATCACATTTAGCAATGTTAAAAGTGAACTTCATGTCATCATCAGGATTCCTATGAATCGGCTTTAAATCTTGACAAGTAAAAGGTTTGGCCTTGGAGGGCCAAACAAACTCAGCGGTATAGACATTAGCTTCATCATTCGAGAAATCACTATCATATTCAATCATATTTACTTTAGGACGATCAACCTTATATCTATGCACTTCCTTGCTTTCTTTGCCGCGGCTCTCTTGAACCAAAGCTCTCTCCTGAACTTGTCCGACACTCATGAACTTGTGTCCCTCCAATTTCTCTTTCAAGTGGGGTATTAAACCATTGAGGACTAAGTCGGCCATATCATGCTCTGTCATTACTAAATTGAAACATCGGTTTCGCGTGTTTCTAAACCTTTTGATGTAATCGGATACCGATTCATCAGGATTTTGCTTAACCGATGTAAGGTGAGATAGTTTTAACTTGACTTCTCCAGTAAAAAAGTGCTCATGGAATTTCTGCTCTAATTGAAACCAAGTATGTATAGAATTAGGAGCTAAAGCTGAAAACCATGCAAAAGCAGTACCAGTCAAAGATAATGAGAACACGCGCACTTTATGATGTTCATGAGTAGCCTCACCTAACTGAGCCAAATACTGACTAATATGTTCCCATGTGGATTTATTATCCATACCATTGAATTTAGAAAACTCAGGCACACGATAACCGGGAGGATATGGCTGTAAATCAAAATAGTCAGGGTAGGGTTTGGTGTAAGTCCTAGGTTTTGGCATAAACCCAAATCTATCATAAGCCATCTGGTCTAATTCTTTCCTAAATTTGGCTACCATATCATCCATGGTGGACGATTGGGCTGGAACAATTGAAGAATTAGCTATAGGCTCGGATTGTACCCAAGGCGCCGAATCTTGATTCGGTGCTGACATGTTTCCTACACCAGCTGCCTTATTTCGTGGTCTCATGGAATAAGGCATGCTTCTAATAGGAGTTGGGCACGGTATTACGGATGCAAGCTAATTGTGGCTCACCGGTTGTGTATCCTATGGCCGGCTTGGAGGTGTGTTTTCTCTAGCCTTATCTTGTTCCGTCATAATCTCATAGACATTGTTAGTACCTTGCGAAACATAATATTGAATTTCAGCTATCTGCTCGGCATAAAAACGGCTTTTGCTTACAGCGGGTTGGATGATGTCGATGTTCAGAGGCACATATTCCGGATTTTTGATCGGCGCGATTACTCCTTGCCGATCTTTCTTGAAACTTTCTAGATATAACTCCTCATCTGCCTCATCCTTCTTCCGCTGCAAAGCCTCAAACTCTTGCTTGTGTTGTTTCCTCCATGCCTCCAATCCTTGGCGTTTCTCTTCCGACAACTCTTCGAAAGTTGGCTTGATGATGTTGTCGGTGTTGATGCCGGCGGCGTCGGTCTTGGAATTGGTCATTGATGTCCAATTTTTAGATCAAGTGTCCCCCGGCGAAGTCACCAAAAGGTGTGTTGGCACACGAACACGTCACGTGTACCCTCAACACCGGGGGTGATGTACCGCAGCTCACGTCGAAGGAGATCCGAGCAGCAGCGCGATACGCAAGACAGCTGCCGGATGCTTTTGAGACACCCGAAACCCCAAGCTCCCGGGAGGGACCCCGTCGGAGAGCTCGGCGGCTATGGGCTGCTCCGAGTCGACCTGATCGCCAAAGGAGCTCCATAGATCGATGTCTCCAAACCTGAAGAACAACGAAGAACGAGAGAAAGAACACGTACATGAGATATGAAAAGGTAAAGGAAAGTAGGGTTTGTGTTTGCGTTGCGATTGATTGTGTTGTTTCAATCGGCCATCACCCCATCTATATATGAGGAGGATGGGCTTTCCGTACAAGAAAAGGACTTCAAATCCCGTCCAAATTTTTCCAAACTTAACCGAACTCGGATTACAAGTGGGCCTGGGACAGCAGTTCGGTTTCGGTAGTTTTGGGGCTGTAAACGACCTCGGATGGAAAAACTCAAAACATTAAAGTTGTAGCCCTCGAAATTTCCAAAAAACGTTCATGTTGAACGTTTTTTGATTCGGGGCCATCTTGAGGGCCGAAACCCTGTCGGGACCCGTGGTTAGCGTATGCAAGCCTCGCTACAACACAATCATATGGAGAGCCGAGAACCATACCCACTTGTCTAAACAGACAAGGCCAAGCACAGAACGTTCTCGGAAAGCATCGAACGTGAGGGGCATCCCATCTAGGCCGGATGATCAACTGAAATGGGTCCTCATCGTCCGCACACAAGTCTAAATGATATGGGTGGTGAACTCCCATACTCATAGACAAGTCGCCTCAACCATACTATCGATTGTATTATAACCCTTACATAGACTTACTCCAGCCCGATCACTTACGGGGTTTAGGGCGGGCTCGATCATACATAAAAGTGTGCACGAGACAGAGTCTCGTACAATCGCATCGTGATGCCCCAAGCTGCGCACATCTAAGGGCCACTTGGTGTATAAAAGACCGCCAGCCAGATCACAACTAAGGTCTCGAAAACCCATACTAAGACATGCATTTTATAAACATACACGCAGCACACATGCCTTGCATGAACAGCAGGTATCATTGCAATTCTCTACAAAGTATATATCTTTATTAATAACTCTTACAGAGTGCACACAGAGATCACAAGCATGTGATCCAACATTACAACAGACAAGCGGAAGCAAAGTAGGTCTGAGTACAGACAAGTTTAACAAATGGCTTAGAGAAGCCTTATCTAAAAACAAGCCCTCCACGAGGGAACCAGTCGTCTGACTGGGACTACACTAGCTTGGTCTTGGTCTGAGTCTTCATTCTTCGAGCTTCAGGTAGAAGCCACCATCGGGGTCGGTGGTTCATCTAAAACATAGATTAAGCAAACGTGAGTACAAAGTCATACTCAGCAAGACTTACATAGGAGCTATGCTACTCATGCACATGTATCAAGGTAAAGGGAGGTGGGGTTCACTTGCAGAAGTGTCATCTTTGACTTGGCTAATCCTGAACTACGAGTACCAGACTTTGAGGTAAGAAGCGTACACGAGTCCACTACTTTCTCCAAACAATACACCACTATGGTGCCTTCCTCGACTTCCCCACGAGGAAGCATGCCATAGCACTCACACTCATCTTGGTGTGTTTTAGAAGTATCCAGTTCAAGTTGTCTAATAATCAAGCTAAGCTTTCCAAGCAGTCCATAACCGCGGACGCGACTATTCGAATAGTTTTGTTAACCTTGCAAGGGTGTACCGCTACACACACATGATCATCATTTACCGCCTTTGATCTCGACACCATTCAAGGGGTGTCAGCGAGGATGCTCACCACAACTGTTACCTCATAGCCGATCTAGTCCGAGAAAGCCGCCTACTTGGGTTGGTTACCACAATCGTGAACCCGGCCGGTTTACCGAAGTGGACCCAAGTGATGTGTGCGTGGTGCATAAGCCGGTCTCGGATGAGCCGTTCTCTCACTTAGCATCCATGCCACAAGCCTACTAGAACTCCGAACTATTGCGACATCTGGACATCGAAAGGGATGAGTTAGTAAGTTGAGAGGGGTCAGTGAGCCCAATGTGTGGTTGTACTCTTCATCTTGGATCACCACACAAGAACTCGTACTAGGGCGGTGTTCAACGAGACAACCCACCGTGTACTCCTACACAGCCTCTCATCGTTCACCTTGTATTAGGGTCGATTCACCAACACTTTTCTACCAACATCAACGTGATCATTCCCATCCCGACTCACATCACAGTAACAACATGGTATCATACTAAGCATGAAATAAGCAGTAACATTGCAGGGGCCACATGATATCAAACAACTCCTACATTTGCTAGGATTGTGGTTTGCTTACTACTGTGACAAAATGATAGGTCATGCAAAGGAATGCGTTCATCTACGCGGTAGAATCGTAACATGGTGATCATCCTAAACAATGCATAAGCGAGACATGAGAGGGAAGTGGTATTTTATCGACATGATCAATGGGGGTTTGCTTGCCTTGCTGACGAGGTTCGGGTTCGGGGTCTTCAACGTAGGGGGTGACCTCGGGTTCCGGCTCCACTTCTATCAGTAACATGACAATCATAGGATCAACATAATGTACAATGCACAATCACATGAATAATATTGAAAGGGTGATGTTCATGGTACTGATGTGTTGAGCATTCCATTTAAATGGAGTATATTGCAAATTGAATTGCAAATTCAAACTCCACATTTGAATTCAACATTAACCAAGTTGTATGTGATATAGTTTGATCATTTTGAACCTTTTGGAAATTTGTATGATATGCCTCTGATGTGTGATTGAAATGTAGCATGTTGCCATGGTTCAAGTTGCAAAAATATTTGATTTGAATTTGATTTAATTCCATTTAAATCAAATAGCAAATGCTACTGATCACATTTTAAATTCAACTCAAACAGATTTGAAAGTTGCATATTTGGAAAGATAATTTTCTCCTGATCATTTTTCATATATTATTTGTCCAATTTGGAGTTAATATGAATTTTCTATGAATTTCCAAAGTTTGGGGTATTTTCTGGAATTTCTGGAATTTCTTTAATTCAAATAATCTCTGGAAATTCATTTAATTGATTTATTGCGCAAGTGCTGACATTAGGGGGGCTGACATGTGGGGTCACCTTGTCAGTGACTGGGTTAATTAACCCGTGGGTTAAATTAATCCAGTGGCTTAATTAAGCCACTGGGCCCACTGGTCAGTGACCCAGGGGTGGGTTAGGAGGGTTATTAACGTGGGAGGTTTTGGCTGACACGCCGGCGGCTAAACGCCGGCGACTAGAGCCGCGGCGGCGCTGCACGGATCCAGTGCTCCCGGCCACCATTTGATGCGCCAAGGGCACCAGAGGATGGCCCGGAACGAGCAGCGTCGTCTGTGCTACTCGGGCTTCAACGGGGAGCCTTCAGGCGACATCGTCTTCAACCTTGGCGGCGGCCGGAGCTACAGTTTCGAGCAGAACTTGCAAAACAGCCACGGGAAGGAAAGTGCGTGGTTGCGTTGGGTTGCTGGGGACTCCAGGAGCACTACGGACGCACTGGTGAGGACGAAGGTGCACGGGAGCGAGCGCATGGTCAACCGCGGCGGCAACCGTGCTCGGCTTCCATGGCGGATCCGGCTAGAGGAAGCAATCGAGGGGGAGAAGTGAGGGGTTTTGACCGTGAGTTCTACCTGAGTCTAACTGGAGCGGCGGCTTGCTCGGGGATTCTCTGGTGCGGCCGGAATTCGAGGTCGATCCACGGCGGCCGGAGACGAAGGAGATGAAGCTAGCGAGTTCTTGGGGGCGTCTGGCTCCGATTCCATCTGCGGGCTGATAAAGTGGACGACGGCGGAGTGGTTGGACTTGGCGCAGCGGCCTCTCGTCGACGGTGGCCGCGTGAAGACGGCGGCGTGCTCCACGGATGCTTACGGGCGGCGACGAAATCGGGCGCAGGAGGAAAGGGAAGACGAGGAGGAGGGGGGGAATGGATCAGGGCGGCTGCGGGATGCGTCCAGACGAGGAGATGAGGCTTGGGGGGGCCTGGAAGCTCGAAGACGTCGAGGTGTCGCCGTCGCCGCGCTCTGCCGCTCCAGCGAGCTGCTTGGCAGCGCGGGGAAGAAGACGACAAGGAGGGGAGGTGGGCTGGGCCGCTGGGGAGCTAGTCGGGCCTCTTTGCAGGTAAGCCCCTTTCTCTTTTCTTTCTGTTTTTCTTTCTGTCATTTGTTTTGCTGTGCTAAAATAATTAGCTAGGCATTTTATTAAATGCTGAAAATTTTTATGTGGCTTCATAATAATATAGACTAGCCATTTATAAAGTTTCAACATTTTTAAAATTCAAATAATTTGAATCTTAACTCAAATAGGGTTATTTGATTAATTCCAAGGCACTGTTTGAATATTTGAAAAATCTATGAGCATGGGGTGGGTCCCACATCACTTGATATGTGATCACACTCATTTATAAGACTTTTCAAAAATCTAACATGAATTTTTGGAGAAGATTTTTATCTGGCCTTTTGAATTAATTCATCTGGGGGGTGTTCCTTCTCCCATTTGCTTTTGATTGTTTATTTCAAAGATTTCTTTTGAAAATTTGACATGATGCAAGAGTACTAACTAACCCTAGCACATTACCTAACAGAGGGTTCTGACAAATCCTCACGCTTTCCATCAGACATCAATCGTATAGTGTCTGGCTCCGGGCGTCACTTTTTGCTCTTTGACAGGGTTGTACTCCGAGGGCTGTAACTTTTGCATACCAAAATTGATCGGTTCTACGAGACCAAGCCGCACCATGTAGAACATTTTTCCATTTGATGATGTCTTGAAGGCCTAATTGGCCGAATAGTACTTCAAATACCAGGATCTTATCGCTTCCAACATAGTTTCGGCCCTTCAGATGGAATCAGATGATCATGTCTCAAACTAAAAATTTGTTCATATCGACAATACCCAACTTTTTCATGTAGAGCATTTATTCATTTGAAATCATCTTATATAGGTTTATTGCCGTGCAAAAACCAGTGTCAACAGATGGATGGTTGGGCGCTTCATGGATAAGGCACATCATGTATTTAACTTGGGGCAAGGCACACACAAAAGCAATGATCATCTAGGCATAAATCAAACATCAGGCATGTACCCCACATGTAGTTGTATGTGCTTGCAATAAAAACTTGCACAACATCTTTTGTCCTACCATCCCGCTACGAACGGGGCCAAAAGGAACTTATGGAGATTAAGGTGCTCCTGTCAAAGAGCACCGGAACAAAGCATTAACAATCAATGGATACATGGAATCCTCAAACTATAGTCCATCCCCTTTGGTGTCCCAAGCTGTCACCTTTGGGATCTCCGGTTCCGGACTATAACAGGTGCATACAACTCATAGATAGGATCAAGAACACAAATATATTCATGCAAACACATAGGGTTCAGATCTGAAATCATGGCACTCGGGCCCAAAGTGACAAGCATTAAGAGCAACAAGTTGAAGCAGAGATGATAAACAACAATCTAGATGATAGGCAACATGCCCCCAACAATCTGATAAACTATTACATGATCTAACTCATCCAATCCCTACCATCCCCTTTGCCTACAGCAGGGAATTACTCACACATGGATGGAGAAGTCATGGAGGGAGGATGGAGTGGTGATGATGATGACGATGGCGATGATCTCCCCTCACCGGAGGCCAAAACAGCCTCCAGATTAGCCCTCCCGGAGAAGAACAGAGGGTGGCGGCGGCTCCGCGACGCGAATTGGGAAAACGACTTCTATTTTGGGATTCCTCCGTCACGGGAATAAATAGGAGCCTCGGAAGGGCACCAGAGGAGGGTGGAGGCCCCCAGGCGGCTAGAGGGCGCGGCCCCACCCCTGGCCGCGCCAGGGGGGCGCCTGGGGCCCCCTTGGCTGCCCTCTTGTCCCACTTCTGGCTCAGGGGCCCTTCGGGTGCGTGGATTTTCTGTGATTTTTCCTGGAATTTTCTGAGACACCTAAAATTTCATTTTCCTGCGCACAATAAAACCATATAGGCAGCTCTGCTGAAAACAGCGTTAGTCCGGGTTAGTTTCGTCCAAATCATGCAAGAACGAGGGCAAAACAATAGCAAAAGTGTTTGGAAAAGTAGATACGTTTGAGACGTATCAATACCGAAGAGGCTAGCAAATATGAGGAGGTGGAAGTGTCAAATTTCAATACTTACATTAGTCCGAAGAACTCATGCACTTATTATCGGTAACTCTCAATCTAATAAGGAGGTTCACAAATAGAACATTACCCCGAGGAGGAGTGTATGGGGTTTGGTTATCCTTACGCATACTCGACTCATGGTACGTGAGTGTACTCTAATATCCAATCCCTCCAAAGATGAGTGATCCATCTAGTAGCTAGAGTTCTCAACAAGTTTTTGTAGTTTTTGAAAATAAACACGGATTGCCCAAAATACGACACCTATCACTAATAGGCTAGAGATCTTGACACCAAAAGTTCAAACATTACTCACAACAATACCTCAAAACTACTGCAAGTTATTACTACAATTGAATAGCAACCTCAATTACCTAGTTCAAGACAAGACACAACTCAGTGCAACAACCAACTCTCTTAACAAGATAAACATGAAAACAAAAGAGAGTTCCAGCAACAAACTAAACAAAAGCTAAGGCTCTTGAGAAAGATAAACATGAAAACTAAGAGCTAAACATGGCAGCATCTAAGAAAAGATAAAGAACACAAAACAGAAGAAAGATAAGCATGAAAATCCTATGACGTGTTCTAGTTTGAAGTGGAGCGTATTTCTCTCCCACACAAAGTAAGCTAGGTTCTAACTTGTCATGAACAACAAGCAATGCTAAAGAATACTAAAAAAGAAACCTAAGAGCGAGACGCTCCAAGCATAGAACATAACGCATGAAGTGATAAAAATATAGTGAGACGAAGGACGAACTGATGATTGTTGATGGAGAAGGGGATGTACGGGGGCATCCCCAAGCTTAGACGCTTGAGTCTCCTTGAATATTTATTGGGGATGCATGGGGGCATCCCCAAGCTTGAGTGTTTTACACTCCCGGATCTTCTTTCATCATCTTCCCTCGCACACTTGAAAACTCTCGTCATACATAACTCATCATACCTGATTAGAGAGGTTAGTACCCTTAATAAATAATTTTCCTCTGCTGGAAATAAAGATATTCTTGAAGAGATACTGTTTCTCAAGATTTCCAAAAAAAATTTGCAAAGAAAAAGCAAGCTTAAGGTTTGCAAAAGTGAGGAAAGGCAAAACGTGGCAGAATCTGTGAAAAACAGAACAGCAGATAAATAATTTTTTCGGGGTACTTCTGCAACTCAAATAAAAAAACTAAGACACTCGAAATTCAATTGTATGGAGCACGCTATAAAAATCAGATCAAAAAGATGATCTGGTGATTTTAGGCTAATTTTTCCGTCCAAGGACGGAATCTGTTTTCTGGACAACATGTCACAACTTTTGAACTTTCTTGCAATCGGAGGCTAAACATGGCACAAAGATTGAAAATAAAGATACAATGATGTTACTATAGTAGTAACAATCATCAAGACCACTAAAAATAGAAATACAAACATCTTGGGTTCCCTCCCAACAAGCGCTTTCTTTTACGCCTTAATCTAGGCATAAAGCAAAAAAGATCAAGTTTTATCAAGAGATAGAGAGAATAGCTAGCCCGTGTGACGGACTCAAAAGGTAACTTAATCTTCTTCCTAGGGAAGTGTTCCATCCACTTTTTGATAGTGAATTGAAATTTTATATTCCCCACTTTATTGTCAATAACAGCACCAACGGTGCGAAGAAAAGGACGTCCCAAAATAATTGGACATAAAGGTTCACACTCTATGTCCATAATAGTGAAATCGACGGGCACATAATTGTCATTGACAATGATAAGAACATCGTCGATCTTCCCCAAAGGTTCTTTTCGGAAGAATCAACGAGACGATCACCAAAAGAACAAGGATCAACAGGTTTCAATTCAAACATATCATACATTCTTTTGGGCATAACGGAGGTACTAGCTCCAACATCACATAAATCATAGCAAGAGAAGTTATTTAATTTAATTTTTATCATAGGATCCCAACCATCTTCTAGCTTCCTAGGTATGGAGGCTTCTATTCTAAGTTTCTCCTCCCTAGCTTTGATGAGAGCATTAGTGATATGCTCCGTGAAGGAAAGATTTAGTGTGCTAGTGTGGGGGTCTCTAGACATTTTGTGTAGTAAGCTAATAACTTCTGAGAGGGTGCAACTATCAAAATCAATGTCACTACTATCAAAGGTGGTAGTGGTGTCATCTAGGATCACTTGTTTGAAAGCCTCTATGTTCATAGGAGTTTCTTCTTCTATGGTTGAGGTAATAGCATCACCATTAATAGGTCCAATGGGACTAGGAGTGTGTTGGGTGCTAGCAGTTTGGGTATCCTCAACAACTTGGATAGTAGCAACAGTGTGGTGTGTAGGAAGGCTCTTAATTCTATCCTCTTCCATGGAGACAACTTCTCGTTTGGCTTCCATCTGATTTGTCAAAGTAGATTGGGTGTGAGACATGTTTGAAACATAGGTCTCAGTGGCGGTAAGTCTAGTTTGGAGATTAGAAATCTCATTGTTAAGGCTCTCGAGTTGCTTACTAATGTTTTGCAAAATGGAAGTGTGCGCACCTAATTGTCTGGAGAAGGCTTTGTTTTGTTGAAACTGTGTCTGCATTTAATTCTTAGTAGCCTTCTCTATCTCTATTAGTTTCTCATAGCTAGGTAAATATCTTTCCTTATAAGTTTGACCATAGGAGTTGTTGTTGCTAGGATAAGTGGTGTTGTTCCCATATTTTTTGGATGGGAACGGTCTAGGATTGCTAGCAAAATTACCCCTATAAGCATTATTGTTGAAGTTGTTTCTAGAGATAAAGTTCAGATCTACTTGTTCTTGAGCAACCAAAGAATTTAAAGGGACATCATGAGGATCAATAGGAGATTGCTTGGTAAGTAGAGACATAATCGAGTCAACTTTTTCATTTAGGGAGGAAATCTCCTCGACAGAGTTTACCTTCCTACCTGTTGGGGCGCGTTCGGTGTGCCATTGGGAGTAATTGGTCATCATCTCATCTAGAAGTTTTGTGGCAGCACCAAGTGTTGTTGACATAAAGGTTCCTCCCGCGGCCGAATCTAACAGGTTCCGTGAGGTAAAGTTCAAGCCTGCATAAAAAGTCTGGATAACCATCCAAGTAGTCAAACCATGTGTAGGGCATTTCTTAACAAGAGATTTCATTCGTTCCCAAGCTTGGGCAACATGTTCATTATCCAATTGCTTAAAATTCATAATGTTATTCTTCAATTGGATAATTTTAGCAGGTGGGTAGTACTTCCCAATAAAAGCATCCTTGCACTTATCCCAAGAATCTATGCTATTCCTAGGCAAGGATTGAAACCAGATTTTAGCTCCTTCCCTCAAAGAGAAAGGACAAAGCTTAAGATTAACAACATCACCTTCTACTTCTTTATACTTTTGCATATCACATAGCTCAACAAAATTATTTAAGTGTAAAGCAGCAGCATCTCTAGCACCAGAGAATTGATCTCTCATAACAAGGTTTAACAAAGCAGGTTTAATTTCATAAGAGGTAGCTGAAGTGGCAGGTGTAGCAATAGGAGTGCAGATAAAATCATTTTTGTTGTGACTAGTGAAGTCACACAACTTGGTGTTTTCAGTGGAACCCATAGGGGTAGAAAGTGTGACAGGCAATTTTTTTGTGATTTTCGATAAAGGACACTAAGATAAAAACTGAAAGGTAAACTAACAAGACTAACAAGCAAAGGTAAAAGATAGTGTGCAACTCCCCTATCTTGAATATTAGAGTCCCCGGCAACGGCGCCAGAAATTTTCTTGATGCGCGAGAGATGATAATGGCTTCTCGCCCTTCGTTGGTTACCCCAAGTGGAAGGTGAGATGTAGGATAGCAGCAAATTTCCCCTAACGTAGAGGATAGGGTTAGGAGTGAGCACCATGGGTGTATCAGACATAATCGATAACACCAGATGGTATTTTGTAAGGCAAAATTTCAGTAGGGGTAGGAGTGACCACCACAGTTGTGGGGAGTTTCCCCATAAACAACGAACCAAGAGTAGATGTGTCCATAGAGACAAAAAGTAGCAACAACAAAACAAAAACAGAAATATAGAAACTTCCTTACCAGCTTCACTTACTAATAGCGCTACGCTCCCCGGCAACGGCGCCATAAAATAGTACTTGATGACCCTCAACTGTAGGGGGTCATTTGTAGAATTTTCGATAAATAAGAGTGTCGAACTCAACGAGGAGCAGAAGGTATTGGTAAGTGACTTTGGTAAAGAAATGGTTGCAGGACCTGAAAGATAACTTTTTAGGGGTTTTCGATATAAGCAACAAAAAGGTAAAAGCGAGCAAAGTAAAAGGCACTCAGGAGCAACAAGTGGCCCAATACTAATGAGAAAAGGATATTCCTAGCAACTGAACTTATAAAGGCTAAGGCGTTCTTCAGGACACACGGGAGAAATAGTCACGTGCTTTCGCCATATTCTGCATCGGTACTATGTTTTGTGTTGATAAGTGTTGAGTGGGTGGATCTATGCTAGTACACCCTCTAGACTAAGATAAGTGCACTCTTATGATTAAACATCTTGCAAGCATCCACAAATACAAGATAGTAATTAAGGCAAAAGCCTAACCATAGCAATACGATCGATGATCAATTGTTCCCTTGTGCAAAAGCATGCGAACTGGGGTTCAGGTTTCCGTCACTCCGGCAATCCACCGTAAGCATTATTTATACACAATGCATTCCCCTAGGTCCTTAATAAGGCGAAGTGTTGAGTGTTCGACTCACACAACACCACTAGGAAAAAAACAACACAACTTAAATATCAAACAACACATATTACTTCAACATCATATGACTACTAACAACTAGACTTCTCCCATGTCCTCAAGAACTAAAGTAACTACTCACAAGACATAAAAGATATCATGATCAGAGGGGATAAATAGATGATAAAAAAATCTGGACACAATGATATTTCTCCAACAACACTCAATAACATTCATCACATGTTAGAAATCAACACCGGTAGAGTAGAGAGGATAGATAGTACGGATTACAACACAAGTTAAACTTGTGAGGTGAGATGATATGAAGATGGTGATCTCGATGATGCCTGTGACGATGGTGATGACGATGGCGATGATCTCCCCTTCCGGGAGGTGGTCTCCCCGGTGGAATTTGCCCGCCGGAGATGTCTTTTCTTCTCTGTAGGTTTCCGCCACGGAACGGCGGCGGAACTCGTGAAACTCCTCCCTTTTTAGGGTTTTCGGATAACGAGGGATATATAGGCCAAAGGGGGGGAGCCGGGAGTGGCCCTAGGGGTCCAGGCGCCCTCCCCGCACGGCCAGGGTGGGGTCGCGCTAGGTGGTCGCCTGAGCACCCTGTGGGCCCCCTCTGGCTCATCTTTTGCGTGTCCTCGTCATCCTTCTGGAAAATGCCCTCCGTCGATTTTTAGGTAATTTTGAGGTCTTCTTCTTCCGTAACTCAGCGTCCACTTTTTACCGCTGAATCTTGCGTCTGCTGCTTCGGCATCGGAAAGTTGCAAACTGTGTAAAATAAGCCAAAACAACATAAGAATAACATCATAACATGAAACATATCAATGAATACGAAAGAATTACTATATAAAATAGTGATGCATTTTGGACGTATCATTTCACCTCCTCATTTTTGCTAGCCTCTTCGGTCCCGTGCATTGCCCTTTCTCATCTTGAGAGTTGGCGCATACTTCGCCGGTGCATCCAAACCCTTGGCATGATACGCTCTGTCATCATAAACCTCCTTATATCCTTCCTCAAAACAGCCACCATACCCACCTATCAAGGCATTTCCATAGCCTTTCTGAGATATATTGCCATGCAACATCCACCTTCTCATGACTTGATCTTCATGTCATACATGCTTTTTCTTGATCGATGAGCCGCATGCTAGTGGGGACTTGCCTAATCATTGCTACATGATGCGCTAGTATCATTGCATATCCTGCTACACTGACAGAGGCATACATTTGCATACATCATGATAGCTTCATCTTCTTTATGCTGAGTACTTTTGTAAAGTGTGAAAGATCTTCTATACTCCTTGTAAAACAGAGTGTTGCCCCTAAAGTGAGGAAAAAGATCCCAAAGAGCACAAATTAAAAGATCCCAAAGAGGACAAATGAGGGTTAAATAGAAAGAGCCATTGAGGCCGCAAAAAATACAAAAAAGAGAAATAAGAAAATAAAAAGAGATAAGGGGAACACTACTATTCCTTTTGAAACATACACACTCGTACTCCCTCTTGTATCTTTTACTCCATAGAGATGATCATATATGTATATAGCTATGTGGGACCCTTATACTATAGAACTTGGCTTGTATATTCCAATGATGAGCCTCCTCAAATGAGCTCTAGGTCTTCGTGAGCAAGCAAGTTGGATGCACCCCCACTAGTTCCATTGGAGAGCTTTCCATAGCTCACATGTGCATCTGTTGCATAGCAATACCTACTCCTCACATCATATCTACCATTTGGCTTTCTCTTGCCTATGATTTTCCTCATTGATGCGAGCCTTTCACACCCTTTTTGTCTTCCTCCTCCACCATCTCTCTCTTTGCCATCCTAAGTGTCGACTTTCTTCCTTATGCTCATCCATTGCATGAGTGCTCAAAATATCGAAATGGAGTGGATCATTTTGACTTGTACCTGGCTAGTGGTCTGGGGACGAGTCAAGATAAGATTCCAAGGAGACTAAGTGCGAAACTTTAGTAGATTGAGTTCTCAACAAAATAAATGTTTTTTCTCTCTCGTATTCCCATCTCCCACTTCTTGCACGCAAACACCAATTGGAGACATTTGAGTCACGGACAGCGAGAGTCTTGCACCCTTTTGTGCTTATTGTTAGAACCCTCTGTTAGGTAATGTGCTAGGATCTAAGTAACCTTGCATCATGTCAAAATTTCAAAAAGAAATCTTGGAAATCAAATTCAAAATCCAAATGGGAGAAGGAACACCCCCCAGATGAATTAATTCAAAAGGCTAGATAAAAATCTTCTCCAAAAATTCATGTTAGAGTTTTGAAAAGTCTTATAAATGAGTGTGATCACATATCAAGTGATGTGGGACCCACCCCATGCTCATAGATTTTTCAAATATTCAAACAGTACCTTGGAATTAAAGAAATACGCCTTTTTGATTTAAAATTCAAATCATTTGAATTTTAAAAATGTTGAAAGTTTATGAGTGGCTAGTCTATATTATTATGAGGCCACATAAAAGTTTTCAGCATTTAATAAAATGATTTGGTATTTTTACCAAAGTCAAAACAAAATTACAGAAAAGAAAGGAAAGATTAAACAGAAAAGGAGCAGGAAACTTACCTGGCGCCTAGGCGAAGCCGGCCCACTCCAGCCCACCCGGCCCAGATGGGCAGCAGGGTCTTCTTCCCCACCCCGCGCCTCCAAGCTGCTCGGTGGAATGCCACCGAGCCAGCCATGGACGCCACGTCGCCGCCGAGCGCCTTCCAGGCCTCCCCGTGCCCCTTCTCGCGCCTAGAGACGCCTCTCTCCCGTCCTGATCCATTCCCCCCCTCCAGAGCTTCCTCCTCCTCCTCCCGTGCTCGAATCCATCGCCAACCGAGACCCCACCGGAGCACCGACGAGAAGAACTCGTGGACAACGCCGTCGACCAGCCACGCCACCTTGTCCATCTGCTTCGCCGTCGTCCTCTACGCCAAGGAGTGCAGCCAATCGAGAAGAAGAGCCCCTGGACGTGACGCTAGCTTCATCTTCCCCAACTCCGGCCGCCGCGAATCGTCCTCAAATTCCGGCCAGCTCCGAGCTTCCCCGAGCCCGCTAGCCATCCCGTCGCATTCGTGGTGAACTTCTCACCGTTTCCCCTAACCTAGCGCCCTCCCTCTCGTTCTCTTTCCGTTTTCGCCATGGATGCCGAAGCATGTCGCCGCCATGGATGATCTTGAGGTCGCCCCGGTGCCCCTTCGTCTCAGCCAGAGCGTGCGTTTGGCTCCTGAGCATGCCAGCGTTCGAACGCACGCGAGGACAACTCAAACCGTGCACTACAGCCACATCTGCAACCTCGCCGTGTTTCTGTCGCCGCCGGAGTCGTCGCCGTCGTCGCTCCCGACCACCCCGTGACCCCCTGTTGCCTCCAGAAGACGCGGACGACCTCCAGGAGCAAGACGGTGCCCTCCGTTTCCCCTCCCGTGGCCGGAATCGTGTTCCCGTGCTGCGCCGCCGTGGCCAGGCCGCCGGCGTTTAGCCGCCGGCGTGTCAGCCCTAAACCCCCTGTTAAGCACCCAGTTAATGACCCCTGGGTCACTGACCAGTGGGCCCAGTGGCTTAATTAAGCCACTCGATTAATTTAACCCACGGGTTAAGTTAACCCAGTCACTGACACCCTGGCCCCACATGTCAGCCGCCCCCCTGACGTCAGCTTTGCGCAATAAATCATTTTATGAATTTCCAGAAAATCAAAATGAATTAAAGAATTCCAGAAATTCCAGAAAATACCCCAAACTTTGGAAATTCATAGAAAATTCATATTAACTCCAAATTGGACAAATAATATATGAAAAATGATCAGGAGAAAATTATCTTTCCAAATATGTAATTTTCAACTCTGTTTGAGTTGAATTTAAAATGTGATCAGTAGCATTTTCTATTTGATTTAAATGGAATTAAATCAAATTCAAATCAAATATTTTTGCAACTTGAACCATGGCAACATGCTACATTTCAATCACACATCAGAGGAATATCTTACACATTTGAAGATAATTCAAAATGATCAAACCATATCACATACAACTTGGTTATTTTGAATTCAAATGTGGAGTTTGAATTTGCATTTCAAGTGCAATATACTCCACTTAAATGGAATTGCCTCACACATCAAAACTTATACTTCAAGTTTCAACATTTCATTCATGTGCTTGAGCATTGAATTCATATTGATTGCTATTTCGTGCTTTGTTTGTCGAGTAGAGGTGGAACCGGAGCAAGAGGTTGCAACCTTCGTTCAAGACCCCGAACCCGAACCTCGTCAGCAAGGCAAGCAAACCCCCATTGATCATGTCGATAAAATCCCACTTCCCTCTCATGTCTCGCTTATGCATTGTTTAGGATGATCACCATGTTACGATTCTACCGCATAGATGAACGCATTCCTTTGCATGACCTATCATTTTGTCACAGTAGTAAGCAAACCACAATCCTAGCAAATGTAGGAGTTGTTTGATATCATGTGGCCCCTGCAATGTTACTGCTTATTGCATGCTTAGTATGATACCATGTTGTTACTGTGATGTGAGTCGGGATGGGAATGATCACGTTGATGTTGGTAGAAAAGTGTTGGTGAATCGACCCTAATACAAGGTGAACGATGAGAGGATGTGTAGGAGTACACGGTGGGTTGTCTCGTTGAACACCGCCCTAGTACGAGTTCTTGTGTGGTGATCCAAGATGAAGAGTACAACCACACATTGGGCTCACTGACCCCTCTCAACTTACTAACTCATCCCTTTCGATGTCCAGATGTCGCAATAGTTCGGAGTTCTGGTAGGCTTGTGGCCTGGATGCTAAGTGAGAGAACGGCTCATCCGAGACCGGCTTATGCACCACGCACACATCACTTGGGTCCACTTCGGTAAACCGGTCGGGTTCACGATTGTGGTAACCAACCCAAGTAGGCGGCTTTCTCGGACTAGATCGGCTATGAGGTAACAGTTGTGGTGAGCATCCTCGCTGGCACCCCTTGAATGGTGTCGAGATCAAAGGTGGTAAATGATGATCATGTGTGTGTAGCGGTACACCCTTGCAAGGTTAACAAAACTATTCGAATAGCCGCGTCCGCGGTTATGGACTGCTTGGAAAGCTTAGCTTGATTATTAGATAACTTGAACCGGATACTTCTAAAACACACCAAGATAAGTGTGAGTGCTATGGCGTTCTTTCTCGTGGGGAAGTCGAGGAAGGCACCATAGTGGTGTATTGGTTGGTGAAAGTAGTGGACTCGTGTACGCTTCTTACCTCAAAGTCTGGTACTCGTAGTTCAGGACTAGCCAAGTCAAAGTTGGCAATTTCTGCAAGTGAACCCCACCTCCCTTTACCTTGATACATATGCATGAGTAGTATAGCTCCTATGTAAGTCATGCTGAGTACGACTTTGTACTCACGTTTGCTTAATCTATGTTTTAGATGATGCCACTGACCCCGAAGGTGGCTTCTTCATCGAGCTGGACGACTGAAGACCAACTAGTCTAGTCCCAGTCAGACGACTGGTTCCCTCGTGGAGGGATTTGTGTTTAAATAAGGCTTCTTAAGCCATTTGTTAAACTTGTCTATACTCAGACATAATTTGCTTCCGCTTGTAATGTAATGTTGGATCACATGTATGTGATCTCTGTGTGCACTCTATAAGAGTTATCAATAAAATTGTACACTTTGTAGAGAATTGCAATGGTACCTGCTGTTCATACAAGGCATGTGTGCTGCGTGTATGTTTATAACATGCATGTCTTTGTATGGGTTTTCGAGACCTTAGTTGTGTTCTGGCTGGCGGTCTTTCATGCACCAAGTGGCCCTTAGATGTGCGCAGCTTGGGGCATCGCGATGCGATTGTTCGAGACTCTGTCTCGTGCACACTTTGTGGTATGATCGAGCCCTCCCTAGACCCCGACTAAGTGATCGGGCTGGAGTAAGTCTATATAAGAGTTATGAGATAGTCGATAGTATGGTTGAGGCGACTTGTCTTTGAATATGGGAGTTCACCCCCCATAT
Source organism: Bromus sterilis (assembly GCA_950022295.1). Classification (NCBI taxonomy): domain Eukaryota; kingdom Viridiplantae; phylum Streptophyta; class Magnoliopsida; order Poales; family Poaceae; genus Bromus; species Bromus sterilis. The sequence continues at coordinate 21,874,000 of OX465596.1, read as the reverse complement.
CATTAGACTTGTGTGCGGACGATGAGGACCCATCTCAGTTGATCATCCGGCCTGGATGGGATGCCCCTCACGTACGATGCTTTTCGAGAACGTTCTGTGCTTGGCCTTGTCTGCTTAGACAAGTGGGTACGGTTCTCGGCTCTCCATATGACTATGCCTTAACTGGACTTGCATACGCTAACCCCGGGTCCTGACAGACTTGGTATCAGAGCAGGACTGACTGTAGGACTAGTAGCCTTGGCCGAAGTTGAGTCTAGCTTGCTATAGTTATATAGTTACTCTGGGTATATAAGGGAACAACGTAAGGCTTATTTTTTCTCCTTAACCCCTTCATTCTAAGTTCTGGGTCACCCTTATCTTATTCTACGGGAAGATAGGACTAGGCTCTCCTCTGTCTGATTAGAACATCTCGTTGTTTGCTTCCTCATAGCCGTAGGAAAGTTGTGATCGGTTTGTTAGAGTGGTTATGCTCCCTGTTTTATTACATCGTATGTAAGTGTTGTTTCCCTGTTGGAAGAAATTGTCATTTCTTACAATTACAGCCGTTATGCTGTCCGAGTCATTCCAGGTTTATCTCATAATCTGATGCATTTGCAAACTCCTTTCTGTTTCAGATGGCAGATCTTCCCCCTCGGCAGATTGTTCGTTTGACCAGGTGCCTCGGTGTGCGTGGCCACCCCGCCACGTTGATCGAGATGATGTCCTATGTGGGTTATCGGTGGTACCCTGAGTACACCATCGAGGAGCAGTTTCACGACTTCAACCAGACCCAGTTCCACTGCATTGTCCGAATCTATCCGCACCACGTTGGAGTCACTCAGCCTATCCACTTTGGACATGGCATTGGCGTTACCGAGAACATGGCTGTGCAGGATGCTGCATACTCATGTATGACACTGCTGAGAGAGGAGCACACTTTGCTGAGAGAGACTTCTTTCCGCTATATCCCTGCTGCACTTCCAGGAGAAGAGGGATATTACACCGGACTCTACTCAGATCACTCTGCAGAGGATCCAGCACTCCAGGTGACTGCTAGGTTTGCTAGTGACAGAGATCGTGATGCACGCGCTCTCCGTTTTGAGCTCCACGCCACCCGTGTTCGTCTGTATCGAGCACTGACACTTTTGGCTCCCTTTGTGAGAGTGGGATCAGTTGAGCATGATGCGATCTATCCAGTGAGGACCCAGATGCCTTCTCAAGTTGCTTGGCCCGAGATTGGAGGAATTTTTCCACCCCGTGGTCCTTTGCTTCCACCCTACACTGGACCTAGGCCCCATCCTTACCCAAATGGATATCAGGGTCCACAAGCCTCCGTGTTTTCCGATGGTCACCTCCAGCTACCGGGATACGCGGGTAACTTTTACGAGGACTACTATGGAGATGGAGATGAGTGAGACCGCCTGTGGCCTTACTTAGTGGTGATGTAGTAGTATCTTAGTGTATTGTAAGCAAGGTGTCTAAGTTCCAGAGGCTTAGATAAATAATGTATAGGAAGTCAGAGTGCCTCTGAAGGATGTATCATCTTCATCACGTTTGTATTAGCTTAGTGCTTGTACTAAAATGATGTATGGTTTGTATGACAGCTTGTGAATATATGGCTTGTATGCTTTATCACCATGTTGTCAAGATGATTACTTCCTTTGCTCTGTAATCCTTCCAGTACTTCAATACCTTGATTAGACTCTTCAATCAACTCTGTTTGACTTTGGTTTTCCCTTCAGGATGTCTCATGGAACCCGTGGCCAGGTTGGTCGTAACCAAGGTCGTGGGAATGACCAGGAGGAAGGCAACCTTCCACCCCCACCCACGATGGCACAGGTTCTGATGGAAGTCGAGAGGAACCGCCGAGACTCTCACCATCTATTGGAAGTCATCGCACGCAACACCACTCAGCAGCGCAATGAGTTGGTGTCCCTGAACGACTTCATCCGACTTCATCCCCCGGTTTTTAGTTACTCCACCGAGCCCCTTGACGCCGATGACTGGCTTCGCAGCATCGAGAGGAAGCTCCAAGCAGGCTGTGTTGCAACTGGTGACAAAGTCAGCTATGCCACCTATCACCTTGAAGGTGCAGCTAGCTCTTGGTGGGAGAACTTTCTGAATATGCGTCCCGTTGGACCACCTGCATCTTGGGAGGAGTTCTGCACGTCCTTCCGCGAGCACCACATTCCCAAAGGTCTCATGGACCGCAAGCGTGAGGAGTTCTGCAACCTCACTCAAGGCAGAAGGACCGTTGATGAGTTTAGTCGTGAGTTCAACCGACTGGCTCGTTACGCTACCGAAGAAGTTTCCACCGACTCCAAGAAACAAGAGAGGTTCCGTCGTGGCCTCAACTCCGGACTCCGTCGCGAGCTCAACCTTCATGACTTTGCCACATTCCAGGTCCTTGTCAACAAGGCCATCAAAGCAGAGGACATGAACACCCCCAACGACTTTCGCAAACACCCTAGAGATGACAGTTCATCCAACTCTGGCTCCCAGAAGCGCAAGATCTGGATTCCAAACAGCATGTTACGCCAGAACAACCCACCGAGGCCATCCTATGTGGCGCCTCGTCCACCCACCCAGTTCGACCCAGCTCCACGCACTGTTTTCGGAGCCTGTTACAAGTGTGGTCAGGCAGGCCACTATTCTCGTGAGTGTCCCCAGAACCAGCTCCAACATCAGAATGCTCCACCCCGTGCCGGAGGCAACAACAGCAACAATGGTCGTGGCAAGCCACCCCGGAAGGTCTACACCGCCAAACCCGCTCCTCCCACCACTCGTGGACGTATGAACCAGATTGCCGCCGAAGAGACTGACGACACCACTGACGTCATTCTTGGTACGCTCCCAGTCAATTATGTTCCTACTTCCGTTCTTTTTGACACAGGAGCATCTCATTCATTCATGTCGGAAAGTTATGCACTTCGTCATGAGTTACCCTTTGTTGAATTGTCCACCCCAATGATTATTCAAACTCCAGGGTCAAGATGGCAAACTAATAGAGTAAGCCATGGTAATCAGATTGCAATTGAGGGTTTAGTATTCCTTGCTTCACTCATAGCCCTCAAGTCTTCAGACATTGATGTCATCCTTGGCATGGATTGGCTATCAAGACAGAATGCCTACCTGGATTGCAAAGGCAAATCCGTGAAACTCACCCACCCTTCAGGCCAAACCGTCAACTATACCTCACCCAGAACAAGAACCCAAGTGCATTCCTTGAATGTACTTCCCCTTCCCGAACTTGAAGATATTCCGGTGGTTCGTGACTTCCCGGATGTCTTTCCTGAAGAGCTGCCAGGAATGCCACCTGACAGATGTGTAGAGTTCATTGTAGATCTTGCCCCAGGGACCGCACCAATTTCTAGACGCCCATACAAAATGGCCCCACGTGAGTTAGCTGAGCTTAAAACCCAACTGGAAGCTTTGTTGGAGAAAGGCTTCATCCTCCCTAGCTCATCGCCATGGGGTTGCCCCGTTCTGTTCGTAACAAAGAAAGATGGAACAGAAAGGATGTGCGTAGACTATCGCCCGCTAAATTTAGCGACGATAAAGAACAAGTACCCATTTCCCAGGATCAATGATCTTTATGATCAACTTGCAGGATCCTCTGTCTTCTCCAAGATGGATTTGAGATTAGGTTATCATCAAATCAAGATCCGAAACGAGGACATTCCCAAAACGGCTTTTACTACTCGTTATGGTCTTTACGAGTACACCGTCATGTCCTTTGGTTTAACCAATGCCCCCGCCACTTTCTCACGCATGATGAATTCGATCTTCATGGAGTATTTGGACCAGTTCGTCGTGGTTTACCTCGATGAAATCCTTATATACTCGAAGAACGAAGAAGAACATGCCGAACACCTAAGGCTGGTATTCATGAAACTTAGAGAGCATCGCCTGTATGCTAAATTCTCCAAGTGTGAATTTTGGCTACCAGAAGTGACCTACTTAGGCCACGTGATTTCTGCAAAAGGCATTATTGTGAATCCCGAGAGAGTTCAGGCCGTCCTTGACTGGACTCCACCTGAATCGGTTAAGCAAGTTAGAAGTTTTCTTGGCCTAGCCAGCTATTGTCGTCGCTTCGTCGAGAACTTTTCTAAAGTTGCAAAGCCTCTAACTGAACTCCTCAAGAAAGATAAGAAATTCCTATGGACTCCCAAGTGCGAGGAAAGCTTTCAAGAGCTAAAAAGAAGATTGACTTCCGCACCCGTGCTTGCACCTCCAGACACCAAAAGAGATTTCGAGATCTATTGTGATGCCTCACGGCAAGGGTTAGGATGCATACTTCTGCAAGATCGACATGTGGTAGCTTATGCTTCACGCCAATTGCGGCCACATGAAGAGAACTATCCTACCCATGACCTTGAACTCGATGCCGTAGTTCATGCCCTAACAACTTGGCGACATTACCTCCTTGGTAACCGTTGCGAGATCTATTCCGACCAACAAAGCCTCAAATACATTTTCACCCAGCCAGATCTTAATCTCAGGCAAAGACGCTGGATTGAGTTGATAAAAGATTACGACGTAGGAATTTCTTACACCCCAGGCAAAGCCAATGTCATGGCTGATGCACTAAGTCGTAAGTCGTACTGTAACAACCTCATGTTACAGCAGTATCAACCACTTCTTCATGAGGACTTTCGCAAGCTCAACCTTGAAATTTTTCCTCATGGCTATCTTTCTACCTTGGTGGCGAAATCAACTCTTGAGGATCAAATCATAGTTGCCCAAAGGCGTGCACGAGGTGTTCGCCGGATCAAGGAGAACATTGCTAGCGGAGTTGCTAAATGTTTCTCCACAGATAGCAAAGGGACGGTATTCTTTGAAAATCGTTTGGTAGTACCTAAGAGTAGGGAACTAAGGCAACTCATCCTCAAGGAAGCCCATGACACACCCCTCTCATTTCATCCCGGTAGCACAAAAATGTACCGAGATCTACGCCAGAGATTTTGGTGGACTAGGATGAAGAGAGACATTGCTCAATTTGTGGCCGAATATGATGTTTGTCGTCGCATTAAGGCAGAACATCAAAGACCTGCTGGTACACTTCAACCTTTGTCTATTCCCGAGTGGAAATGGGACAAAGTCGGTATGGACTTCATCACCGGCTTTCCAAGAACCCAGAAAGGAAACAATGCCATCTTCGTTGTCATAGATAGGCTTTCCAAAGTTGCTCACTTCCTTCCGGTTCGCGAGTCTATAACTGCTAGCCAGTTAGCGGACTTGTACATCTCTAGAATTGTATCCCTTCACGGTGTTCCTTTGGAAATCAATTCTGATCGTGGTAGCCTTTTCACCTCTAGATTTTGGGGAAGCTTTCAGAATGCTATGGGAACTCATCTCTCCTTTAGTACAGCTTTCCATCCTCAGTCTAGCGGTCAAGTCGAAAGGGTTAACCAAATTCTTGAAGACATGCTCAGAGCTTGTGTTATCTCATTCGGAAAGAATTGGGAGAAGTCTCTTCCATTTGCCGAATTTGCTTATAACAATAGTTTTCAGACTAGTCTGAACATGGCTCCTTTTGAACTCCTTTATGGACGACGATGTCGAACACCTTTAAACTGGTCAGAAACCGGTGAAAGACAATTCTTTGGACTGAATATGATCAAAGAAGCAGAAGAGCAAGTTCGCATTGTTCGTGATCAATTGAAAGCAGCCCAGTCTCGTCAGAAAAGCTACTATCATCGTCATCATAGGCAAGAGAGCTACAATCTGGATGAGAAGGCTTACCTTCGGGTTACTCCTCTGAAGGGAACCCAACGTTTCGGTATCAAAGGCAAGTTGGCCCCACGTTACATCGGACCTTTCCACATTATTGCTAAACGTGGAGAAGTTGCCTACCAACTTGAACTACCTCCGCACCTCTCCCGAGTACATGATGTATTCCATGTGTCCCAACTCAGGCGTTGCTTCAAGGACCCCATCCGCGAAGTCGACCATGAAAAGCTTGATCTCCAAGATGACCTTTCTTATCGAGAATACCCCGTTCGTATTCTTGATTCCGCAGAGCGTGTCACTCGTCGTCAGAAGATTAGGTTTCTGAAAGTGCAATGGTCACACCACTCTGAAAGAGAAGCTACGTGGGAAAGAGAAGACCGTCTCAGCGCCGAGTACCCCTCCTTCCTTCCGCAGACTTCTGAATCTCGGGACGAGATTCTGTTGAGTGGGGGCGAGTTGTCAGAACCCTCTGTTAGGTAATGTGCTAGGATCAAAGTAACCTTGCATCATGTCAAAATTTCAAAAAGAAATCTTGGAAATCAAATTCAAAATCCAAAAGGGAGAAGGAACACCCCCCAGATGAATTAATTCAAAAGGCTAGATAAAAATCTTCTCCAAAAATTCATGTTAGAGTTTTGAAAAGTCTTATAAATGAGTGTGATCACATATCAAGTGATGTGGGACCCACCCCATGCTCATAGATTTTTCAAATATTCAAACAGTACCTTGGAATTAAAGAAATACGCCTTTTTGATTTAAAATTCAAATCATTTGAATTTTAAAAATGTTGAAAGTTTATGAGTGGCTAGTCTATATTATTATGAGGCCACATAAAAGTTTTCAGCATTTAATAAAATGATTTGGTATTTTTACCAAAGTCAAAACAAAATTACAGAAAAGAAAGGAAAGATTAAACAGAAAAGGAGCAGGAAACTTACCTGGCGCCTAGGCGAAGCCGGCCCTCTCCAGCCCACCTGGCCCAGAGGGGCAGCAGGGTCTTCTTCCCCACCCCGCGCCTCCAAGCTGCTCGGTGGAATGCCACCGAGCCAGCCATGGACGCCACGTCGCCGCCGAGCGCCTTCCAGGCCTCCCCGTGCCCCTTCTCGCGCCTGGAGACGCCTCTCTCCCGTCCTGATCCATTCCCCCCCTCCAGAGCTTCCTCCTCCTCCTCCCGTGCTCGAATCCATTGCCAACCGAGACCCCGCCGGAGCACCGACGAGAAGAACTCGTGGACAACGCCGTCGACCAGCCACGCCACCTTGTCCATCTGCTTCGCCGTCGTCCTCTACGCCAAGGAGTGCAGCCAATCGAGAAGAAGAGCCCCTGGACGTGACGCTAGCTTCATCTTCCCCAACTCCGGCCGCCGCGAATCGTCCTCAAATTCCGGCCAGCTCCGAGCTTCCCCGAGCCCGCTAGCCATCCCGTCGCATTCGTGGTGAGCTTCTCACCGTTTCCCCTAACCTAGCGCCCTCCCTCTCGTTCTCTTTCCGTTTTCGCCATGGATGCTGAAGCATGTCGCCGCCATGGATGAGCTCGAGGTCGCCCCGGTGCCCCTTCGTCTCAGCCAGAGCGTGCGTTTGGCTCCTGAGCATGCCAGCGTTCGAACGCACGCGAGGACAGCTCAAACCGTGCACTACAGCCACATCTGCAACCTCTCCGTGTTTCTGTCGCCGCCGGAGTCGTCGCCGTCGTCGCTCCCGACCACCCCGTGACCCCCTGTTTCCTCCAGAAGACGCGGACGACCTCCAGGAGCAAGACGGTGCCCTCCGTTTCCCCTCCCGTGGCCGGAATCGTGTTCCCGTGCTGCGCCGTCGTGGCCAGGCCGCCGGCGTGTCAGCCCTAAACCCCCTGTTAAGCACCAAGTTAATGACCCCTGGGTCACTGACCAATGGGCCCAGTGGCTTAATTAAGCCACTGGATTAATTTAACCCACGGGTTAAGTTAACCCAGTCACTGACACCCTGGCCTCACATGTCAGCCTCCCCCCTGACGTCAGCTTTGCGCAATAAATCATTTTATGAATTTCCATAAAATCAAAATGAATTAAAGAATTCCAGAAATTCCAGAAAATACCCCAAACTTTGGAAATTCATAGAAAATTCATATTAACTCCAAATTGGACAAATAATATATGAAAAATGATCAGGAGAAAATTATCTTTCCAAATATGCAACTTTCAACTCTGTTTGAGTTGAATTTAAAATGTGATCAGTAGCATTTTCTATTTGATTTAAATCGAATTAAATCAAATTCAAATCAAATATTTTTGCAACTTGAACCATGGCAACATGCTACATTTCAATCACACATCAGCGGCATATCTTACACATTTGAAGATAATTCGAAATGATCAAACCATGTCACATACAACTTGGTTATTTTGAATTCAAATGTGGAGTTTGAATTTGCATTTCAGATGCAATATACTCCACTTAAATGGAATTGCCTCACACATCAAAACTTATACTTCAAGTTTCAACATTTCATTCATGTGCTTGAGCATTGCATTCATATTGATTGCTACTTCGTGCTTTGTTTGTCGAGTAGAGGTGGAACCGGAGCAAGAGGTTGCAACCTTCGTTGAAGACCCCGAACCCGAACCTTGTCAGCAAGGCAAGCAAACCCCCATTGATCATGTCGATAAAATCCCACTTCCCTCTCATGTCTCGCTTATGCATTGTTTAGGATGATCACCATGTTATGATTCTACCGCATAGATGAACCCATTCCTTTGCATGACCTATCATTTTGTCACAGTAGTAAGCAAACCACAATCCTAGCAAATGTAGGAGTTGTTTGATATCATGTGGCCCCTGCAATGTTACTGCTTATTGCATGCTTAGTATGATACCATGTTGTTACTGTGATGTGAGTCGGGATGGGAATGATCACGTTGATGTTGGTAGAAAAGTGTTGGTGAATCGACCCTAATATAAGGTGAACGATGAGAGGCTGTGTAGGAGTACACGGTGGGTTGTCTCGTTGAACACCGCCCTAGTACGAGTTCTTGTGTGGTGATCCAAGATGAAGAGTACAACCACACATTGGGCTCACTGACCCCTCTCAACTTACTAACTCATCCCTTTCGATGTCCAGATGTCGCAATAGTTCGGAGTTCTGGTAGGCTTGTGGCCTTGATGCTAAGTGAGAGAACGGCTCATCTGAGATCGGCTTATGCACCACGCACACATCACTTGGTTCCACTTCGGTAAACCGGCCGGGTTCACGATTGTGGTAACCAACCCAAGTAGGCGGCTTTCTCGGACTAGATCGGCTATGAGGTAACAGTTGTGGTGAGCATCCTCGCTGGCACCCCTTGAATGGTGTCGAGATCAAAGGCGGTAAATGATGATCATGTGTGTGTAGCGGTACACCCTTGCAAGGTTAACAAAACTATTCGAATAGCCGCGTCCGCGGTTATGGACTGCTTGGAAAGCTTAGCTTGATTATTAGATAACTTGAACCGGATACTTCTAAAACACACCAAGATAAGTGTGAGTGCTATGGCGTGCTTTCTCGTGGGGAAGTCGAGGAAGGCACCATAGTGGTGTATTGGTTGGTGAAAGTAGTGGACTCGTGTACGCTTCTTACCTCAAAGTCTGGTACTCGTAGTTCAGGACTAGCCAAGTCAAAGCTGGCAATTTTTGCAAGTGAACCCCACCTCCCTTTACCTAGATACATATGCATGAGTAGTATAGCTCCTATGTAAGTCTTGCTGAGTACGACTTTGTACTCACGTTTTCTTAATCTATGTTTTAGATGATGCCACTGACCTCGAAGGTGGCTTATTCATCGAGCTGGACGACTGAAGACCAACTAGTCTAGTCCCAGTCAGACGACTGGTTCCCTCGTGGAGGGCTTTGTGTTTAAATAAGGCTTCTTAAGCCATTTGTTAAACTTGTCTGTACTCAGACATAATTTGCTTCCGCTTGTAATGTAATGTTGGATCACATGTATGTGATCTCTGTGTGCACTCTATAAGAGTTATCAATAAAATTGTACACTTTGTAGAGAATTGCAATGGTACTTGCTGTTCATACAAGGCATGTGTGCTGCGTGTATGTTTATAACATGCATGTCTTTGTATGGGTTTTCGAGACCTTAGTTGTGTTCTGGCTGGCGGTCTTTCATACACCAAGTGGCCCTTAGATGTGCGCAACTTGGGGCATCGCGATGCGATTGTTCGAGACTCTGTCTCGTGCACACTTTGTGGTATGATCGAGCCCGCCCTAGACCCCGACTAAGTGATCGGGCTGGAGTAAGTCTATGTAAGAGTTATGAGATAGTCGATAGTATGGTTGAGGCGACTTGTCTTTGAATATGGGAGTTCACCACCCATATCATTAGACTTGTGTGCGGACGATGAGGACCCATCTCAGTTGATCATCCGGCCTGGATGGGATGCCCCTCACGTACGATGCTTTCCGAGAACGTTCTGTGCTTGGCCTTGTCTGCTTAGACAAGTCGGTACGGTTCTCGGCTCTCCATATGACTATGCCTTAACTGGACTTGCATACGCTAACCCCGGGTCCCGACACTTATGTTGCATGTTTCAATGCTAATATAGACTCTTGCTGGTTATGACTTGAATTGAATTACATGCCTTACTTGCTTTACTTAAAAGTCCTTTTATGGTTGGTAGCATGTGACCACAGAAATTATGCTTGTTATCATTTACCTACTCGAGGACGAGCAAGAATTAATCTTGGGGATGTTGATACGTCCCAAACGTATCAATAATTTTTGCTTGCTCCATGCATGTTTTGGGTGATATTGCTATTCTTTTGATACACTTTTGATCAAATTTGGACTAACCTATTAACTCAGTGCACCCCAGTGCGAGTTTCTGTTTTCTGATGTCTTTTTATTTCAGGTTTTCCCATTACTTAAAGTGCCAGAAAAATTCCAGGAAAAAATATATATATAAAATCAGCGTACCGGAAGCTTCCAGATGCCCGAAGGGGGGCAGAGGGGACCCACCTGGTACCCAGGTGTCCAGGGGGCGCGACCTAGGGTGGGGCCGCGCCGGGAGGCCGCCTGGACTCCTGGTGGCCCCCCTGGCTGCCCCCTTCGCCTATATATTTCTCTCGTCCCGAAACCCCCGAGGACAGAACCCTTTTTCACGATCTCGCCTCTGTTTCGCCGCCACCGCGCTTCCAAGATCGGGAGCACCAGAAGGCCTCTTCCCAGCACCCTGCCGAAGGGAGGATTGACCTCCGGGAGCTTCTCCATCACCATGGATGCTTCTCGGATGAGCTGTGAGTAGTCCACCTTGGACCATGGATCCATGATGATGAGCTATGTGATGTCCTCTCCCCCTCTTTGTTCTTCATGGATTATACCTTGTGAGATGCCCTACATGATCAAGGCACATATGTAATTCTTTCTGCTGTTGCTATGTTGAGTTTGTTGGGATCTGATGGATTAGGAGACTATGTTCAGATTGTGATGAGTAATATATTTGGTTCTTCTGCTTTTATATTTGTGTTCTTGTGTAATTCTTGCATGTTCTCCGTTGTTGTTTATTGCTTTGGCCAAGTAGTAGGTAGTCACTCTAAGAGGGAGCATTATGCATGATTTTGGGTTCATGCCCCCTGATGACTAGCTTGAGTGACAGAAACATGAGTCTAGGGGATGTGCTGTTGCCACAAGGGGGAAAACAACGGTGCTTGTAACCGTGGTCGCAAGGATTGTTTACTTTACGCAAAGTTGTTTTAATGCAGTTGTCTGTTGCTTTGGGTTTACACTTTGGGTGGGGCTCGCAACTTAATACCAGCAAGTTGTTCTGGATAGATATCTCAAGGTGGATGATTAATAGTAGATGCAGATGGATTTCGGTCTACTTATCTTGGCGTACTGTCCATGCTTTTGACCCTCTTCCTTTCTTTTGTAGCATAGTTAGCATTGCGGTGCGTTTTTAATCCTGTCAATTGCCTAGTTGTAATATGTTTACCTCGCATGGTTGTTTATCATCGTTTGGGAGAGAGACATCACTAGTGAACTTCACGGGACCCCGGTCCATATTTCCACCATTGTTTACACCCTCAATTTACTTGCAGTTTTACTTTCTAGTTGAAGTTACTATTATCTTTTAGCTCTTGTGTTTGATCCTTTGTAAACGGCAAGGCCGGAGAGATTGACGACCTCTCTGTACTCGTTGGGAGCAAAATTATTTGTATCTGTGTGCAGGTCTAGGCTAAGCAAGTGATTTTCAAGGGCGCATCACTTGCCGAACCACCTACTTGTCGTTGTTGGAATCCTACTGGATTGACTCTAAACCTTGGTATCTTTTCCAAGGGAAGTTTTCTGCTACGCTACATCTCAACCTTCCACTTTTGGGTAGCCAACGAGGGGAACTACACGCCTTCCGTCAAGGATCACCTAAATTATGTGAGGAACATCCTATCAGACATGAACACTGTAGAAACAACAAAGTAAATTGAAATTACCAACTAATGCATATGCATATGATGCACACAATGTTTTGTATTTGTTTGAAATACACTCAAACTAGTATTTTGTTATATATATCATGCATATCATGATTAGAAAGTATACATGAATGGAGGTGTGAATCCAGCCTTGATATATATGGTGGCACCGTATGCTCGCATGAAAAAGTACATACGGGGGGGGGGGGGGGGTACGTATGTGAAAGTATGTCGCATGACAAGCGACAACACACAATTTAACTTTCAATTTACCGCTTTACATGCAGATACCTTGTATAGGTTAGTTGAACACCACAAAATGATCGTGCGCCACAAACCATTTTGGGGGTCACCTAAATTATGCGAGGAACTGTCGGGACCCGGAATATGCGTATGTAATTCCAGTCACAATTCAATCATATGGAGAGCCGAGAGCCATACCCACTTGTCTAAGCAGACAAGGCCAAGTACAAGACACTCTCGGAAAGCTCGAACGTGAGGGGCATCCCATCCAGGCCCGGATGATCAACTGAGATGGGTCCTCATCGTCCGCTCACAAGTCTAAATGATTATGGGTGGTGAAATCCCATACTCATAGACAAGTCGCCTCAACCATATTATCGATTGAATCATAACACTTACATAAACAGACTCCAGCCCGATCTTTTAGTCGGGGTCTCGGGCGGGCTCAATCATACAACAAAGTGTGCCACGTGACAAAGTCACGAGCAATCGCATCGCGATGCCCCAAGCTGCGCACATCTAAGGGCCACTTGGTGTATAAAAGACCGCCGGCGAGAACACAACTAAGGTATCGAACCCCACACATGACATGCATGATATAAACATACACGCAGCATACATGTCAAGTGTATAACAGCAGGTAACACAACATGAACTCTACAAACTCATAGCTTTATTGCATCTGCTAAACAGAGCAGATATAGTAGTGTTACAAGCAGAGATCACATCACTGTGATCCAACATTACATCATACAAAAACGGAAGCAAATTATGTCTTAGTAAAGACAAGGTTAACAAATGGCTTAAGAAGCCTTTAAGAAAACACAATGACCATCCAAAGGGACCAGGCTGCTGTCTGGGACTACAAAACTTTGTCGATGTCGAGCTTGAAGGGAAAAGGCCACCATCAGGGTCAGTGGTCTCGTCTCTAAAACATAGAATAAGCAAACGTGAGTACAAAGTCGTACTCAGCAAGACTTACGTCAGAACTATACTACTCATGCTCAGGTAACAAGGTAAAGGCAAGTGGGGTTGTAATGCAGAAAGCTTTGACTTGGCTAACCTGTACTACGACTACACAGAGTTGAGATGAGAGGCGCACACGAGTCCATCTAATCTTGATCACCACATCAATACACAACCATGGATCCTTCCTCGACTTCCCCACGAGGAAGCAACCCAAAGCACTCACACTTATCTTGCGATTTTTAGAGTATCCATTTGAGTTGTCTAATAATCAAGTAAAGATCTCCAAGTAGTCCATAACCGCGGACACGGCTATTCGAATAGTTCATTAACCCTGCAGGGGTGTACTTCTTCACATACGTAGCTACCACTTACCGCCTAGAACTCGTCACCTTCAAGCGGTGTCGGCGAGGATAGTACCACGACACTTACCTCACGACTCCAACTCTAGTCCAGGGAATCGCCTATCTGAGTATGTACCCCAATTGGGAATCCGGCCGGGGTTTCCGTTCAGGACCCAGACGATGTATGGACGGTCCGACAAGCCCACCTCGACGGATGGTTCTGCGCTTGCCTAAAACCGTGCTACGTTATGAAAGCAAATAGAATAAAGTTAACCCATGCGAATCCTGGACCCTAGTCGGGGTGAGTTAATAGGTCGAGAGGGGTCAATGAGCCCAACATGTGGTAGTAATCTGTGTCTTGGATCACAACACAAGAACTCGGGGCCTAGGGAAGTGTAAATGAGACAACCCACTGTGTACTCCTACACAGCCTCTCATTGTCCACTTATATTAGGGTGACTTCATCAACACGTTACCACCTTGTTGCATGTGTTCACTACCATCCCGATACATCACCCAGATGGATCAACTTCATTGCAAACAACTCTAGCATGGCATAGCATAACATGGATGAAGGGCCACATGATGAGCACAAACAATCTTGTATCTGCTAGATTGAGGTTTGCTTAATACTATGGTAGCAAAGATAGGTCATGCAAAGGATGGGTTCAACTAGCGGAAGAACGGTAACATATGAATCACCTAATCATGCATAAGAGAACAAGAGGGAAACTGGGTTTTTATAGATATGATCAAAGGGGGTTTGCTTGCCTTATTGTCGAGACTCGGGGGGTGACACTCTTCGAAGAAACAGGAACTACTTCCGGCGATGGATCTATCGAGAAGAAGCAAACACCGAGACAACAAAGTATAAACATCACATTGAAATGCACATTCAAGAATGAAACGTGTCATGGTACTGATGTGATCTATGTTTAATTTGTAACAAGTTAATTGAAGTTGATTTGAATAAGAATTTCAAATTCAAACTCCAAATGTGGTTCAATTTAGCCAAAGTTGCATTTGCTAATGTTTGGACATGGTAAACCATGTGGTCATGTGTATGATATGCCTCTGATGTTCATGTGATAAGGTTGGCATTGCAAAGATTTAATTTCAAATGATTTAAACATTTATTTTGAATTATTCCAAATAAGCCACATAGCTAAATGCTACTGGTTCATCATCATAGATGTGTTTTTCATCTATGAAAGTATGATATTTGGAATCCTTGAATTTTTCTGATGATTTTTCATATATAATTTATTTGATTTGGAGTTATGGATAAAAAGTTATTGAATTTCAAAGATTTAAGCATTTTCTGGAAATTCTATTAAATAGAAAAGGGATTTATTGCGCAAGGCTGACGTCAGGATGACATCACTGGGCGCTGACCAGTCAACTGACACGCGGGGCCCATCTGTCATCCCCTCTGGGGTTTAACCCCATTTTAATTAGCCTCTGGTTAATTAGAGGGGGGGGCCCTGGGCCCACCTGTCATTGACCTTGGGTCAAATGAATAGGGGGTTAACCCCCTAATTAACCAGGCCGGCCGGCGTTTAGCCGCTGGTGGCCACGGCTGCGACGGAGGCACGACTGATTGGCGCTGCCGGCCACGGGGAGGCGCTCCAAGGGCACCAAAACGGAGTCCTCGATGCCGCGCATCCATTGGGGCACACGGGCTGGCCAGAGGAGGCCGGAGGCCACGACGGCGAAGACCTCTGCGGCGGCGCCGCTCGGCTGGTGGGGGGAAAAGGGGCACCGGGGCACGGAGCAGAGCACGGCTAGGGGGAAAAGAACCGGGGCCTCACCGTGAGTGCGTTGGAGAGGCCGGAGGAGGCGGAGGAGCAACGACGAAGACGAATTCGGCGGCGAAGTTCCGGCGGCCGGCGACGAAAACGATGAAGGGGGCGGCGTCCTTGGGGCCTCCTCGGCGCAATTGAGCGGCCACGGTGACGAAGACGACGATGGCGGACGCACTGGACAAGCTGGCGCGGCGAGTGGGGCACGGTGGCCACGCCGGGCACGGCGGCGCGGTCCGGCTGGTCTCGGGGCAGTGCGCGAATCCGACGAGGGAGGGGGAGAGAGGACCAGAGGGAGAGGGGGAATGGAAGGAGAGAGCACGGGGCGTCCACGGCGCCGCTAAAGGGGCGGGCAGCAGCCAGGCAGCTGCCTGGCGGCCTTGCCGGGCTCGTCCGCGACCTGGCTGCCTGCCTGTCCAGTGGAGGAAGACGACCCTGCCCTTTTGGGCTGGGCCTCCTCTGCTGGGCCAGGTGGGCCAGGTAAGCCGAAGAGGTAAGTGGCCTCTGGCCTTTTTAACTGTTTTTTCTTTTTCTGCTTTCTGTTTCATTTGTTTTGCTCTGAAAAAAATTACCAAAGCATTTTTTAAAATCCCCAAATTTTTATCCTGGACATATGTGACATAGAACTAGTCACTCCCAAGTTTTGGAGATTTTTGGAATTCAAATTATTTGAATCCAATTCAAATAGCATTTAAATTTAATTTCCAAGCCTCTGTTTGAATATTTGAAAAATCCATGAGCATGGGTTTGACTCCAAATCATTTTTAAAATGATCATACTCATTTATAGAATTTTTCAAAACTGTTTGGAGGAATTTTGGAAAAACTTTTTATCTGGCCTTTTATTTGAATTCTTTTTGAGGCTTTTCCAAATCCCCAATTCTTAAACCAAGAATTTAAACATGATGCAATTATTTCTAGCAATAAAATCACATACCAAAACTAGGGTTGTGACAACTCGCCCCCACTCAAAAGAATCTCGTCCCAGGTGGCTTCTTTCTCAGAATGATTGGACCACTGCACTTTGAGTAACTTGATCTTCTGACGTCGGGTGGTACGCTCAGCTTCATCGAGGATACAGACGGGATACTTTCGATATGACAAGTTTTCTTGGAGATCAAGCGTTTCGTGATCTACTTCGTGGATGGTGTCCTTGAAGCAACGCCTGAGTTGAGATACGTGGAAGACATCGTGAACCTGAGAAAGATGCGGCGGTAGTTCAAGTTGGTAGGCAACTTCTCCACGTTTAGCTAGAATGCGGAAGGGGCCTATGTAACGTGGGGCCAATTTTCCTTTGATACCGAAGCGATGGGTTCCCTTCAGAGGAGTAACCCGGAGGTAAGCCTTCTCGTCCAGCTCGTAGCTCTCTGGCCTATGATGACGATCATAATAGCTTTTCTGACGAGACTGGGCTGTTTTCAATTGTTCACGAACAATGCGAACTTTCTCTTCTGCTTCCTGGATCATATCCGGTCCAAAGAATTGTCTTTCACCGGTTTCTGGCCAGTTCAATGGAGTTCAACATTTTCGTCCATAGAGAAATTCAAAGGGTGCCATGCCCAAGCTAGATTGGAAACTGTTGTTATAAGCAAACTCAGCGAATGGAAGAGATTTCTCCCAACTCTTTCCGAATGAGATAACACAGGCTCTGAGCATGTCTTCGAGAATTTGATTGACTCTTTCTACTTGACCACTTGACTGGGGATGAAAGGCGGTGCTAAAGGAGAGATGGGTTCCCATAGCATTTTGAAAACTTTCCCAAAACCGAGAGGTGAAAAGACTTCCACGGTCTGAATTGATTTCCAAAGGAACACCATGGAGAGAAACAATCCGGGAGACATATAAATCCGCCAACTGGCTAGCAGTTATACTCTCACGAACAGGAAGGAAATGAGCAACTTTGGAAAGACGGTCAATGACCACGAAGATGGCATTGTTTCCTTTCTGAGACTTCGGAAAGCCAGTGATGAAATCCATACTGACTTTATCCCATTTCCACTCAGGAATGGCTAAAGGTTGAAGAGTACCAGCAGGTCTTTGATGCTCTGCTTTCACACGACGGCAAACGTCGCACTCAGCAACAAATTGAGCGATTTCTCGCTTCATCCTAGTCCACCAAAATCTCTTGCCTAGATCTTGATACATCTTAGTACTACCAGGATGAATCGAGAGAGGGTAGTCATGAGCTTCCTTAAGGATCTGCTGCCTTAGATTCCTATTCTTCGGAACTACCATCCTATTCTCGAAGTACACAGTACCTTCATTGTCTAGGGTAAAACATCTTGCCTTACCGCTAGCAATGTTCTGTTTGATATATCGGATACCTCGAGCACGTTGTTGAACAACTTTGATTTGATCCTCAAGGGTTGGTTTCACAATCAAGGTTGAAAGGAATCCATGAGAAACAATCTTGAGATTGATCTTTCAAAATTCCTCATAGAGAAGTGGTTGATACTGTTGTAACATGAGGTTGTTACAATACGACTTACGACTTAGTGCATCAGCCATGACATTGGCTTTGCCTGGGGTGTAAGAGATACTCAAGTCGTAATCTTTTATCAACTCTATCCAGCGTCTTTGCCTGAGATTAAGATCTGGCTGGGTGAATATGTATTTGAGGCTTTGGTGATCGGTATAGATTTCACAACGATTACCAAGGAGGTAATGTCGCCAAGTCTTCAGGGCATGAACTACGGCAGCGAGTTCAAGATCATGGCTAGGATAGTTCTCTTCATGTGGACGCAACTGGCGTGAAGCATAAGCTACCACATGTCGATCTTGCATAAGTATGCATCCTAACCCTTACCGTGAAGCATCACAATAGATTTCGAAATCCCTTTTGGTGTCTGGAGGTGCAAGTACGGGTGCAGAAGTCAATCTTCTTTTTAGCTCTTGAAAGCTTTCCTCGCACTTGGGAGTCCATTGGAATTTCTTATCTTTCTTCAGGAGTTCAGTAAGAGGCTTTGCAACTTTAGAAAAGTTCTCGACGAAGCGGCGACAATAGCTTGCTAGGCCAAGAAAACTCCTAACTTGCTTAACCGATTCAGGTGGAGTCCAGTCAAGGACGACCTGAACTCTCTCGGGATTCACAGCAATGCCTTTTGCAGAAATCACGTGGCCTAAGTAGGTCACTTCTGGTAGCCAAAATTCACACTTGGAGAACTTGGCATAAAGGCGATGCTCTCTCAGTTTCATCAATACCAGCCTAAGATGTTCTGCGTGCTCTTCTTCGTTCTTCGAGTAGATGAGAATGTCATCAAGATAGACCACAACAAATTTATCTAAGTACTCCATGAAGATCGAATTCATCAAGCGTGAAAAAGTGGCTGGGGCAATGGTTAAACTGAAGGATATTACGGTATATTCATAAAGACCATAACGAGTAGTGAAAGCCGTCTTGGGAATGTCCTCGTTTCTGATTTTGATTTGATGATAACCTAATCTCAAATCCATCTTGGAGAAGACAGAGGATCCAGCAAGTTGATCATAAAGATCATTGATCCTGGGAAGTGGGTAGTTGTTCTTTATCGTCGCTAGATTTAGCGGGCGATAGTCTACGCACATCCTTTCTGTTCCATCTTTCTTCGTTACGAACAGAACGGGGCAACCCCATGGCGATGAGCTAGGGCGGATGAATCCTTTTGCCAACGAAGCATCAAGTTGGGTTTTTAGCTCAGCTAACTCATGTGGGGCCATTCTATATGGGCGTCTGGAAATTGGGGCTGTGCCTGGTATAAGATCCACTATGAATTCCACAGACCTGTCGGGTGGCATTCCCGGCAGCTCTTCTGGAAAGACATCCGGAAAGTCACAAACTATCGGAATATCTTCAAGGCTAGGAAGGGGATGTTCATTCAACGAATATAGCTGGGTGTCTGAACCTTGAGATGTGAAATGGACTATCTTGCCGGAAGGATGAGTGAGTTGGACTGATTTAGTGGCACAATCAATCTTGGCACGGTGTTTGGACAACCAATCCATACCTAAGATGATATCGATATCTGAAGATTTGAGGGCTATGAGAGAAGCAAGGAATACAACATCCTCAACAGCAATTTCATTGTCATGACTTACCCTACTGGTACGCCATGTGGATCCTGGAGTTTTAATCATGAAAGGGTTAGGCAACTCCTCAAATGAAATATCATGCAGGAGTGCGAACTTTTCAGACAAAAAGGAATGAGAAGCTCCAGAATCAAATAGAACAGAAGCAGGTTTGGAGTTGACAGGAAGTGTACCGAGTACAACCTTCGTATCCTCTTGGGCTTCTTTGATGGTAGCATGGTTCACACGTCCGTATTCAACAATAGCGGACTTGGCTTTGGAAGGCTTTGGTGCCTTAGCTTTGGCTTTAGGTTTTGGACGAGGAGGAACATTCTCTTGCAATGAACACTGTCGTGCAATGTGGCCAGTATTACCACACTTGTAGCACAAACGGGTGTTAGGTTGTGGAGTTTGTATGGCAAGCTCTCTACTACCTTTTTGGGTTTTCTTGGTTTGTGGAGATGTTCTTGGAATCAAGTGCGAAGGAATGGCACTAGTTGGGATCCAAAATCGACGTTTCCGAGAACCCAAACTAGAAGAGGAAGCAAGATCACCATCACGCTTGCGAGACTCTTCAAAGACCTCATTTCCATGCTCAGCTCTGAATGATCTATTGACCAAATCCTCGAAGTTGACGAATTCAAGGAGATTGAGATCATGACGAAGGACAGGGTTAAGTCCCTTGCGGAACCTTGCTTGCTTCTTGGCATCGGTTGATATCTTCTCAGGGGCATAACGAGAAAGTCGGTTGAACTCAGTCCTGTACTGATGAACAGTCATCTTTCCCTGAGATAGGTTGCAGAACTCTTCCCTCTTTCTTTCCATCAGCTCATCCAGAATGTGGTACCCTTGGAAGGCATCACGGAACTCCTGCCAAGTCACTACGTGACCATCAGGCTGCATTGCAACAAAACTTTCCCACCATTCACCAGCAGCACCTTCCAGAAAGTATGCCGCAAACATCACACGATCATCTGGAGAAACATGCGCCGTCTCAAGCTTACGCTCGATGGAACGGAGCCAATCATCGGCATCCAGGGGCTCAGATGAACATCGAAAAACTGGCGGGTTCAAAAGGATAAAATCTTGGATGGATATTACCGCATCTCGCTGAAGAGAAGTATTCTTCTCAATGAGCTCCAAAAGGCGTGTTTGATCACGTCGATTTCGCTCATCCTCCATCATGATTTCCGCTGCAGAAGGCGGTGAAGGAGGATCATCATCACCACTTTGATTACTGTGACCAGATTCAACACATCTAGCTCCACCTGACATTCTGTGTGATAAAAATCAACAATCAGAGTAGGATTTACGATGGAATCAAAGCAAAGATGACATAATTAAAGAGCGGGCAAGAATGTAATGCAAAAGCATTAGAATCACTGGAAACACGGGGCAAATCGGACAGCATAACGGCTGTACCGGGGTAGAAAAATGAATCAATCTGCAAGAATGATCAGAACCTTCTCAAAAGGCTTGATGGAATGGTGACTCTAGACAACCAAAACAATCCTACAGCTATGGAGAGTCAAACAACGAGATGTTCTAGTATAGACATAGAAGATCCTAGTCCTATCTTTCCGTAGAACAAGATGAGGGTGACTCAGAACTCAGATCGATAAGGGTAAGGAGAAAAATGAAGCCTTATGTTGTTCCCTTATACCCAAAGTAACTATATAACTATAGAATGCTAGACTCGACTTCGGCCAAGGTTTCCTAATCCTACAGGCAGTCCTGCTCTGATACCAAGTCTGTCAGGACCCGGAATATGCGTATGTAATTCCAGTCACAATTCAATCATATGGAGAGCCGAGAGCCATACCCACTTGTCTAAGCAGACAAGGCCAAGTACAAGACACTCTCGGAAAGCTCGAACGTGAGGGGCATCCCATCCAGGCCCGGATGATCAACTGAGATGGGTCCTCATCGTCCGCTCACAAGTCTAAATGATTATGGGTGGTGAAATCCCATACTCATAGACAAGTCGCCTCAACCATATTATCGATTGAATCATAACACTTACATAAACAGACTCCAGCCCGATCTCTTAGTCGGGGTCTCGGGCGGGCTCAATCATACAACAAAGTGTGCCACGTGACAAAGTCACGAGCAATCGCATCGCGATGCCCCAAGCTGCGCACATCTAAGGGCCACTTGGTGTATAAAAGACCGCCGGCGAGAACACAACTAAGGTATTGAACCCCACACATGACATGCATGATATAAACATACACGCAGCATACATGTCAAGTGTATAACAGCAGGTAACACAACATAAACTCTACAAACTCATAGCTTTATTGCATCTGCTAAACAGAGCAGATATAGTAGTGTTACAAGCAGAGATCACATCACTGTGATCCAACATTACATCATACAAAAACGGAAGCAAATTATGTCTTAGTAAAGACAAGGTTAACAAATGGCTTAAGAAGCCTTTAAGAAAACACAATGACCCTCCAGAGGGACCAGGCTGCTGTCTGGGACTACAAAACTTCGTCGATGTCGAGCTTGAAGGGAAAAGGCCACCATCAGGGTCAGTGGTCTCGTCTCTAAAACATAGAATAATCAAACGTGAGTACAAAGTCGTACTCAGCAAGACTTACGTCAGAACTATACTACTCATGCTCAGGTAACAAGTTAAAGGCAAGTGGGGTTGTAATGCCGAAAGCTTTGACTTGGCTAACCTGTACTACGACTACACAGAGTTGAGATGAGAGGCGCACACAAGTCCATCTAATCTTGATCACCACATCAATACACAACCATGGATCCTTCCTCGACTTCCCCACGAGGAAGCAACCCAAAGCACTCACACTTATCTTGCGATTTTTAGAGTATCCATTTGAGTTGTCTAATAATCAACTAAAGATCTTCAAGTAGTCCATAACCGCGGACACGGCTATTCGAATAGTTCATTAACCCTGCAGGGGTGTACTTCTTCACATACGTAGCTACCACTTACCGCCTAGAACTCGTCACCTTCAAGCGGTGTCGGCGAGGATAGTACCACGACACTTACCTCACGACTCCAACTCTAGTCCAGGGAATCGCCTATCTGAGTATGTACCCCAATCGGGAATCCGGCCGGGGTTTACGTTCAGGACCCAGACGATGTATGGACGGTCCGACAAGCCCACCTCGACGGATGGTGCTGCGCTTGCCTAAAACCGTGCCACGTTATGAAAGCAAATAGAATAAAGTTAACCCATGCGAATCCTGGACCCTAGTCGGGGTGAGTTAATAGGTCGAGAGGGGTCAATGAGCCCAACATGTGGTAGTAATCTGTGTCTTGGATCACAACACAAGAACTCGGGGCCTAGGGAAGTGTAAATGAGATAACCCACTGTGTACTCCTACACAGCCTCTCATTGCCCACTTATATTAGGGTGACTTCATCAACACGTTACCACCTTGTTGCATGTGTTCACTACCATCCCGATACATCACCCAGATGGATCAACTTCATTGCAAACAACTCTAGCATGGCATAGCATAACATAGATGAAGGGCCACATGATGAGCACAAACAATCTTGAATCTGCTAGGTTGAGGTTTGCTTAATACTGTGGTAGCAAAGATAGGTCATGCAAAGGATGGGTTCAACTAGCGGAAGAACGGTAACATATGAATCACCTAATCATGCATAAGAGAACAAGAGGGAAACTGGGTTTTTATGGATATGATCAAAGGGGGTTTGCTTGCCTTATTGTCGAGACTCGGGGGGTGACACTCTTCGAAGAAACAGGAACTACTTCCGGCGATGGATCTATCGAGAAGAAGCAAACACCGAGACAACAAAGTATAAACATCACATTGCAATGCACATTCAAGAATGAAACGTGTCATGGTACTGATGTGATCTATGTTTAATTTGTAACAAGTTAATTGAAGTTGATTTGAATAAGAATTTCAAATTCAAACTCCAAATGTGGTTCAATTTAGCCAAAGTTGCATTTGCTAATGTTTGGACATGGTAAACCATGTGGTCATGTGTATGATATGCCTCTGATGTTCATGTGATAAGGTTGGCATTGCAAAGATTTAATTTCAAATGATTTAAACATTTATTTTGAATTATTCCAAATAAGCCACATAGCTAAATGCTACTGGTTCATCATCATAGATGTGTTTTTCATCTATGAAAGTATGATATTTGGAATCCTTGAATTTTTCTGATGATTTTTCATATATAATTTATTTGATTTGGAGTTATGGATAAAAAGTTATTGAATTTCAAAGATTTAAGCATTTTCTGGAAATTCTATTAAATAGAAAAGGGATTTATTGCGCAAGGCTGACGTCAGGATGACATCACTGGGCGCTGACCAGTCAACTGACACGCGGGGCCCATCTGTCATCCCCTCTGGGGTTTAACCCCGTTTTAATTAGCCTCTGGTTAATTAGAGGGGGGGCCCTGGGCCCACCTGTCATTGACCTTGGGTCAAATGAACAGGGGGTTAACCCCCTAATTAACCAGGCCGGCCGGCGTTTAGCCGCCGGTGGCCAAGGCTGCGACGGAGGCACGACTGATTGGCGCTGCCGGCCACGGGGAGGCGCTCCAAGGGCACCAAAACGGAGTCCTCGATGCCGCGCATCCATTGGGGCACACGGGCTGACCAGAGGAGGCCGGAGGCCACGACGGCGAAGACCTCTGCGGCGGCGCCGCTCGGCTGGTGGGGGAAAAAGGGGCACCGGGGCGCGGAGCAGAGCACGGCTAGGGGGAAAAGAACCGGGGCCTCACCGTGAGTGCGTTGGAGAGGCCGGAGGAGGCGGAGGAGCAACGACGAAGACGAATTCGGCGGCGAACTTCCGGCGGCCGGCGACGAAAACGATGAAGGGGGCGGCGCCCTCGGGGCCTCCTCGGCGCAATTGAGCGGCCACGGTGACGAAGACGACGATGGCGGACGCACTGGACAAGCTGGCGCGGCGAGTGGGGCACGGTGGCCACGCCGGGCACGGCGGCGCGGTCCGGCTGGTCTCGGGGCAGTGCGCGAATCCGACGAGGGAGGGGGAGAGAGGACCAGAGGGAGAGGGGGAATGGAAGGAGAGAGCACGGGGCGTCCACGGCGCCGCTAAAGGGGCGGGCAGTAGCCAGGAAGCTGCCTGGCGGCCCTGCCGAGCTCGCCGGCAACCTGGCTGCCTGCCTGTCCAGTGGAGGAAGACGACCCTGCCCTGTTGGGCTGGGCCTCCTCTGCTGGGCCAGGTGGGCCAGGTAAGCCGAAGAGGTAAGTGGCCTCTGGCCTTTTTACTGTTTTTTCTTTTTCTGCTTTCTGTTTCATTTGTTTTGCTCTGAAAAAAATTACCAAAGCATTTTTTAAAATCCCCAAATTTTTATCCTGGACATATGTGACATAGAACTAGTCACTCCCAAGTTTTGGAGATTTTTGGAATTCAAATTATTTGAATCTAATTCAAATAGCATTTAAATTTAATTTCCAAGCCTCTGTTTGAATATTTGAAAAATCCATGAGCATGGGTTTGACTCCAAATCATTTTTAAAATGATCATACTCATTTATAGGATTTTTCAAAACTGTTTGGAGGAATTTTGGAAAAACTTTTTATCTGGCCTTTTATTTGAATTCTTTTTTAGGCTTTTCCAAATCCCCAATTCTTAAACCAAGAATTTAAACATGATGCAATTATTTCTAGCAATAAAAGCACATACCAAAACTAGGGTTGTGACAGGAACATCATATATATCCTACACATGAACGCATGCATTGCACATAAACAAATATGTCAAATGGACAAACTATTTGAACAATCACCTATGACCAACATAGTACACCGTGCACTATACATATCATGTCTTACCTTATGAGTGCAAATAGAAAATGCATATAAAGTCATATGCAACCTTCAAAACCCATAATGCATGTTTTAAAAGTACACTTGAATGGAGTGTGGATTTGGCCTCGATATGGTGTGATACATGTCCGCATGCAAAAGCGACGACACATGATCGAGCTTCGATTTGTAATTAAACATGAATGTACCTTGTAGACGGTTATATGCACAAACAAAATGATCGTGCACCGCAATGCTCTTGGGGGGTCACCTAAATTATGTGAGGACCATCATATCCTAGCACAGATAAACACATTACACACAACAAAGTATATAGAAACCAAACAAATGTGTGAAATGCGGACAAACTATTTGAACAATAGTCTTTTTCATATCAAAGTTGTCACGACTTTTTTGTGAAAATGCTAAAAGTTTCTCTCACTTAGCGTTACCTCTAAATGTTTACTTGCCTCCTACTTAGCATTCCTTCAAAATTTTCGTTCCCTCCACTAGTTTTTCAACTCCCCGCTCAACTAACTACCCCCAACCCTACTTAAATACCTACTCTTATTTCAAGAGCTGCCCCCATCTCCTTCCTAGAAACGAGCTGCCTCACCTCTCCCCCCCCCCTCTCCCTCTCTCTCTCTATCTCTCTCTCTCTCTTTCTCTTCTTCTTCTTCACCTCCAGATCTCGCCCCCTTCTCGGCCATTGATCTTCGTAGGACCTCAGAAATATTTGTATCACCATGTTACCGCAGGGAGATATAGACGACATCCGGAAGGTCCCTATCGAAAATGATGGTGCGAATCGATCTAGATCTCATCCAAATCGAAGAGGTTTTAATACCCCTTGGCACCCCTCTATCTAACTGAGCTTTTGTTTTTAGACCTT
Source organism: Bromus sterilis (assembly GCA_950022295.1). Classification (NCBI taxonomy): domain Eukaryota; kingdom Viridiplantae; phylum Streptophyta; class Magnoliopsida; order Poales; family Poaceae; genus Bromus; species Bromus sterilis. The sequence goes on along the minus strand of OX465596.1, from coordinate 21,847,775 downwards.
CACTTCTATTTCATTTTCTATCAAAATATGACAATAACTTTGTATGTCCACTAGATTTTAAACTTAGGATTCTTATTCGGGTTAACACTTCGGATCATTGCAGTTAGGGTTCCAACTATGGTTCGGTAGTTATAATTACTTCATTGATCAGCATCTTTTTTATGCTATCTTTCACTATATCTTGCTTAGTCTGTATGCCATTTGATGATGCTTTTGGTCTGAATTGATCCATGTTCCTATATACAGATTGCAATTGCAATGACCATATTCTTACTTGTTCAACACTTCACATAGATTGTTTAGCATGATGTCACACTTAGGTCATTTTGGAAAGCCCTAACCAAGTCGTTGGTTCTATTTCCTTGAGCCAATCGTATGCATCCTCATGGACCTTCTTCATTTTATTCATGTGCTGCTCATACTTGATTATTGTATTGGTTCTAGCTATATTACATAACTGGTTCTTCAATACATAACGTTTGATCAACTGATGGATATTCTTCCACATGTACCTTACACACATTTTGTTAACTACTCATCACTGTTCAGAATCAGTAAACACAACATTGACATCGTTTAGGCCCTGCAAATTCTCCCATATGTGCCACACATGTTTTGTTAATTACTCATCACTGTGTTTTTATGTATTGTTAACTAATTTTCAATTTTACGCAGTGGATGATTTCTGCTCACAGTGGCGCATGTTTAAGGAACACATGGAGACGAATAGCCTAGAACGACATGCAGAATATATGAATTCAAGATTGCTCCTTACAAGCGGTATTAAAGATCATCCGAGCCCGTCAGATCTACGATCTCATGTTCCTTCATAGCACTGTACACTCCATCAAGAACAACTGAAAGAATGTGAGAATGCTAAAAGTGAATCAAGTGATTCACAAGAGAATACTAATGCAAATTCGTCAGATGTGGTTAGAAGATCTCTACTTTCTCTCACATGCATAGGAAATATAATTTGTAGCTTCCAACCTAATGTCTTCATCCACATTATCACAGGACTGTTATCATCATCAACTTGGAGATGTGTCTAAGAAGATGAAGATCTTACTAGTAGAGTTTGAGCATCTCATCTACTTTTCTGAAGTTGTACTACCAAGCTCAAGCACATCAAAGAGAAATTGGTTTAAAGGGGTGAGTGCATGTAATATATTCCTTAAACACTTATTTCAAATGTATGATTGTCTTCCTTTTACACAACCACTGTCTTTCTTTTCAAAATCTTCCACCTGTTCTAAGCTTGATATTTTTTGCTATAGAACACTATAATATTCTAAGATAATGCCAACAAACAACAAACAACAATCTCTAGTACTCAACAATGTACTGGCAGAGCAGCAGCGAGGACCAAGTGTTGTCGAGATTTCCCTAGAAAAGTTGAAGGATGAACTTGAAGCTATGAAGAAGACTCTGGCAGAACAGAACCTCGAACTTGAAGCTGCCAAGAAGGCCCTGTCAGAGAAACAACATGTAATTGATGATGTGAATCATGTTTTGCCTCCGAAGAATGAACTTTAAACTATGAAGATTATGCTTGTAGACCAACGAAAATAATTTAAACTTGTCAAGAAGACCCTGCCATAGCAGCAGACAGAAATCAGAGGTCTGAAAATTGCCATGCTACAGTTGCATAATCGTCTTGAATCTGTCATATGTGCCTTCATTCAACAACTGGAAGACAATGAAGAGAATGGTAAACAGAAGAATACTTTGGTTTCTGGAGAAGGGATGAATCAACTTGATTGAATTCTTAGTTCTTCATTAGGATGGCATTGCTACCACCCCTTCGCATGAAACTGAATAATGTACCTATTTTTATTTTGTGGCCTTACCACATGGTTGATATTGTAATGACTCAGAAATTCTGTGTGACATCTATTAAGTATTAATAACAGCATCGTGAACTGAATTTGCATTCTAATTCAAAAATGGGATAATTACATTTCTACCCCTAGTTATGTCCCACTCGTCTGATTTTCCCCTAGTTTCAAAAACACACCTGTTCTGTCGAAGCCACATTGTGAATCTTCTGCTTTTGCCCTTTGATCGTTTGACCGCAACTTTGAAAACTTCAGAGCAGATTCATACTAACTCAAAAATGCAAATAACATATCAAAATATTCAGAAAAATATCACCTATATGTGCGTGTCATTTGCAATCATGAAAAAAGTGTTGGAAATTCCCCATCTGAGTTCGAGCTCATATGATCTTAGCATGAATAACAAAATCTAAAAAAACAAAAAACTGTATTATTTTTCCTGTAAACATTGAAAAATGTTTTAAGTTCTTGCAAAGTTTCATCATGAAATAACATTCATGAAAGTCATGGCACAAAAAGACAAATTCAACACTCCAAATTCTTTGTTTCAATGTGTTGGATTTGTATTTTTTGCCACGACATTCATGAAAATTATTTCATGATGAAACTTTCCAAGAACCCAAAACATTTGTCATTCTTCATAGAAAAAACAATTAAGAATTATTATTTTTGGAATTTTTTGAGATTTTTCTATTCACGCTAAATCATATGAGCTCGAACTCAGATGGGAAATTTCCAACACTTTTTTCATGATTGCAAATGACACGCACATATAGGTGATGCATTTTTGAACATTTGGATATATTATTTGCATTTTTCTGAGTTAGTATGAATCTGCTCTAAAGTTTTCCAAGTTACGGTCTCATAGTCAAAGATCAAAAGCATAACATTCGCAAAGTGGCTTGGACAGAACAGGTGTGTTTTTGAAACTAAGGGCAAATCAGACGAGTGGGACATAACTAGGGGTACAAATGTAATTGTCCCCTCAAAAATTTACGAATTTTATTCAAATACGACCGTCGCTCGTCGTATATAAAACTAATTGAACGCATGTGAAAATTGTGACGGATATGCAAGGTGTCACAAGCACGTGGACCCACATGTCAGAAGCCACGTCACCATCCATCGGGGCCATGTGTCGTACCGTCACAAAAAAAACAGGGCCTACATGTCAGCACCCGTCATAGAAAATATGATAGCCGGTCCTTGTAATTGCATCAAGTGCCCTCCCCTTGAGGTTTTGGAGTTTGATGACAAAACGGTTAAGGGACTGATGTGTTTCTGAGTATACACAGGAGAACAGTCCCTGATGAGGTGTTTAACCACCAATGTCGACCCCCCAAAATGTTGAGGAACATTGGAGAAATCGGTGCGTTTCCAGAAGAATGAAGTTGCGCGAAATCCTGAGGAATCAGGATCCTGAAGCGTTCAGTTGAAGCTGAAGCTGAGGACGATCCTGAGGACGTTCGCGCTGAAGACGAAGTTGAAGCGTAGTCTTCGCTAAGACTTTTTATACTTCTTGAGTCGTAGGAAAACACCGCACTGTTGGAGGGGTTGAAGAAAACAAGTTCCGAAGTTCTGAGGAAGTGCTCAATTAGGAATCCTGAAGAAAAACCCTGAGGAAATCTCCTGCAGTAGAAGTTCAGTTCCTCGGGTGTCTGAGACCTTGTTCTTCAGGACACTGAGGAATCTGTCTTCGGTTGAGGAGTCTGGAGACTGCGAGTGCAGTTCTCCTGAAGAGAGAGTTATCTTGAAAAAGTGCTTTCCTCAATGGTAATATCGAGGAAGAAGTATATGTTGCTCAACCTCCAGGTTTTGAAGAAGCAAAGAAACCTGATATGGTGTACAGATTGAAGAAAGCCCTCTATGGACTGAAGCAAGCCCCTCGGGCTTGGTATGACACACTAAGGGACTTCCTCATCAGCAAGGGCTTCAAATCTGGTTCCCTCGATCCAACTCTTTTCACAAAACGATATGATGATGCATTATTCATATGTCAAATTTATGTTGATGACATAATATTTGGATGCACTAACAAGAAATACAGTGAAGAATTTGCATTCTTGATGAGTGAACAGTATCAGATGTCCATGATGGGCGAACTGAAGTTCTTCTTAGGGCACCAAATTCGTCAACAACGCAACGGCATCTTCATCTCTCAGGAGAAGTACCTCAAGGAGTGCCTAAGGAAATTCGGGATGCAAGACTGCAAGGGCATCAAGACACCGATGCCCATAAATGGACAACTTGGCCCTGATGAAAATGGCAAGGACTACGATCAAAAGGTATACGCTCCATGATAGGTTCTCTGCTATATCTATGTGCATCTAGGCCTGATATAATGTTGAGCGTTTGCATGTGTTCCCGATTCCAAGCGGCACCAAAAGAATCGCATCACCAAGCGGTGAAACGAATTCTTCGATATTTGGCTCACACCCCGTCGCTAGGCTTATGGTATCCAAAAGGCACACAGCTGGATCTCGTCGGGTACTCAGACTCAGATTATGCTGGAGATCGAGTGGATCGGAAGTCTACCTCAGGAACATGTCACTTCCTCGGACGTTCTCTTGTCTGCTGGTCATCGAAGAAGCAGAACTGCGTCTCCCTCTCCAACGCTGAAGCTGAATACATTGCTGCTGGTGCTAGCTGCGAACAGCTTCTTTGGATGAAGCAAACTCTGAAGGACTACGGCATCAACCTGAAGAAAGTACCACTACTATGTGACAATGAGAGCGCCATCAAGATCTCTCAGAACCCAGTACAGCACTCGAGGACGAAGCACATTGAGATTCAGTGTCACTTTCTTCGAGATCATGTATTGAAGGAGGATATCGTCATCAGCCACGTGAAGACTGAAGATCAACTTGCTGATATATTCACTAAGCCTTTGGATGAGAAGAGATTTAGCACTCTGAGGTGTGAGCTAAATATCTTAGATTACTCAAACGTCCAATGAATGGACACACATCCTAATGCTTAAACAATATTGAAGAATCCTGATGTACAATACACGATGCGTCGTACTCCTCAAATCATGAGGAACTACCTTGCTAAGTGTGAAGAAATTAACGTGGAATTGACTCAAGATCCATACGACAATTGTATGGTATCAAGTGTCTCATTCTCTATAAGGTGGGTAGCGCCACCGCCCAAACACCTCAGGATCTGTTGTTCCTCAACTTCCTCAGGATTTGAAGTCTTCATTACTGATGATCACCGTGTTTGTCCTCAACAGCGTTCACCTATAGTTATTGTTCTTCAACTTTTGCTTCTTCATCTAGGTGAACGTGATCGTACCCGTCCCTCTGTGCTCACTTATCTAATATGTCTATCTCATATGCGTTCATCTGGAAATCATGTATTCCTCAGACTGAGACCATTTGTCTTCATCCTCAGCCCATGTCCTCAAGTTCCTCAAATCACGGATTTTCTGTTACAACTGTATTCAATTTGTTGCGATTTTACCGCACGTCGTGATTATCCACCATTAAGATATCCACTGAGGATCCCAACAAGCCGTGGCTATCTCGTCCACAAATTTCGCAACCCCCTCAGCCTTTCACCCCTCTATAAATAGCCCTCTACCCCCCCTGCCGGTTATTTCCCCCCCCCCCCCACCGCTTCTCTCACTCTCGCGCCGCCGCCCTTGAGCTCCTCAAGCTCGTGCACTCACGTCGCCTGAGTTCTCCGTCGCCGGGGACGAAGACTCGTTGTTCCTCAGCATTTGCCTCAAGTCTGGTATGCTTATTCCTCAGTGGATTATTCCTCAGCGTATTATTCCTCAGTACTGTTGTGTCCTCAAGCCAGTTAAATCCTCAACTGTACTGCTAGCTTTCTGAGACCTATACCTATGCCTCATTCCTTTGTTTTCCTCAGCCTATTCCTCATGAACGCATATAACCGTACCCCACTTCCCTCGCAACTTAATTCTGTCACAGGTACATGTCAGCTGAGGAATCGTATGGTTCTCATAGTCTCACTTCGTTTGCAGCTCAGCTCGAACGTACAATTCCTCAGTCACCACCGCTGAAGCAAATGGCTCCTCGACGTAAGCACACTGATACCGCTAAAGACTTGCCCCCGAAGCTATATGAGAAGCTGAAGACTCCCGAACGAGAAACTGCGGATGAACTTAAGAAGCGGGTACAGAAGATCACGAGGGAATGGGCCAAGCGTTGGGTGGCCTATCAATGGCTTAATCCTCAACATGAGGAGATGTTTGCCGTTAATCCGCCACTGAAGACCTTGGGTATCAAGGCTCGACCTCCACCAGCTCCTGGAGTCATTCCTGATCCCACAACAATGCACACTCCTGAAGACTTTCCTGCGGCATATGAGCAGTACCTCAAGCGCACTCGCAATCGTGTCAAGAATCTTGTCCGTGACTTGACTGCTTCAATACAGATTCCGCCTCAGGATCAGTCTCAACCAAGACAACAACCTCCGCCTCAGCACCGCAAAAAGGCTCCTGGCATGAAACCCTCCCAGAAGACATCAGCTAAGCCTCAAGTTGTTGGCCCCTCATGTCAATGCACGGATGGTGCTGCCCCCTCCTCAAGGATACGCACTAATGAATCTGGTGCTCCTGAGGCCTCAACCACAATGCCTTAGTCTCATCTGAAGACCAAAATTGTTCTTCAACGCGGCCCTCGCCCCTCACCAAAGAAAACTGCTATGCGTGGCGCCATTCATCATACTCCTCAATCCTCTGATGATGAAGATGAATTTGAGGATTTGACCGGCTTCGTCGCCACTGAAGCTGATAAGATTGAATATGTGAGTGCTGCGGCCAGACGCAAAGCTGAAGCAACGGGTTCAGAAATCCCGCTTCTCCTTGATCCCAAGAAGATCTTGGAGTACATTGAAATTTGGTCTGTCAAGCCTGACACTCCGCTTGATGATTTGTACATCCCTAAAGACATCAAGTTCTATGTTCAACAGTTCCTCATAAATGAGATTCATCAACGTGATCTTCAGAAACAGTTGAAGGCCAAACTGAAGAAAGTCCACAGTGACTTCAAGAAGAAATCTATCACTGAAGTTACTCCTCAGGAGTTTACAGAGCATCAATGCGAAGTTCAACGTATCAACATTGAGTTCGCTACCAACCGTGCTTATATTGGTAAATCCAAGGAACGGATCTCACAACAGATGGCAAAGTTGATGAAGCTTCGACAGCCTGCTTCCTCAGTACCCACTGATGCCTCTGCCAAAAGCCTCAAGCGCATGCCTGAAGCCCAACCCTCAATTCCACCTGCTGCAAAGAAGCCTACTGTTGAGGACCCCATTGATGCTACACCACTTTCCTCAGCTCCTCCTACAACTCAGGCCGCTGATACCACCGTTCACATTACTGCTGCCTCAACTCCACCTCAAAATCCTCTGCGCAACTTAATCATCTTCACTCCGCCCCATGCAGCAACACCCATTGTTCCCACTCCTTCGTCCCCACCACCACCAGTTATCACTGAGGTTGAAGACATGGACGTCGACATTATGGATGATGGAACTTCTCGCGTTCATGATGAGGACTATGGGCTGACAAACTCACCCACTCATACTGTCTTCTCACCTGAGCCTCACTCCAACACCGTGACCGAGGTGCTTCCTGATACTTCTCTGCAGTCTGAAGAATCAGTTGGTGCATCGTCCTCAGCGTCTGATGCTAATGACCCAGAAGCCACAAGTCCTCCCACCAATTCTGCTGCTGACACTGATGCTTCAGCAAACACTACTACTGATACTGATGCTGCTGAACCTACCACTGCTGATCCTCAACCAGACCCACCAGCCGCTGAAACTGAAGCTGAAGCTGAACAAAGCACAAATGCTCCTCCTAAAGCAGAAAACAGTACAAATGATAATGCTGAAACCTCAAAGGATGGCTCTGAAGACAAACAGGTCACATCACCTCGTCTTCCCAAGGACCTTGACACTTCTGTGCCTGTAGCATCTGTAGCGGTTCCGCCTCAACCTCAAGCCTCTCTTCAGATTGAAGTGCCTCAAGTGCCTTCACCACCTCAAGGCCCAGTTCAAGCTAGGTCCTTGTGTCCGAAGCAGAAACAATCGTTCTTCCGTGATCTTGATGCTGATGATACCCCAAGCTTTGATGCTACTGATTTCTTCAATGCCATGAGTTTCTTCCAAGAGGGGATTCAAAATCCATATCATTCTGCTCCACCTCGAAAGCTGCTGAGGTTCTGGACTGCCACTCAGAAGAACTATTATGCTTCAGTGCTCTACAAGCAAAACAAAATGTTTCCTCATAAGAATATTCCTCTGATGGATATGGAAGCCCTTCCCTGCTTCAACAATGTGCTTCAGGATCTGCATCATGCCTAGCTGCTTCAGTTCTACTCTGAATGCATTCACTGGAATGAAGAACTTGTGCTTCAGTTTTATGCATCTTTGTATGTTTCAGGCGATCCTCTGGATATCAACACATGGGTCCTCGAGTGGATGACTGAGCATCATCATTACACCATCACTGTTCCTGAAGAAATTGACATTCTTGAGTTGCCTCAGTGCACTTCCCCCGCTGCTTGCTCCTATGGGTCTCAACTTCTTCGAGATGACCTGATGAACATGCTCATGAAGCCTCAGGCCCCTGAAGCCCCAGCTCGCACAAAGTTTCCAGTTTCTGAGCTTCTGTATCTACCAAGTACATTGTATCGGATTCTGGCGAAGACCTTTTGCCCCATTAAAGGCTATGAATCCACTGCTGAAGAAGTCATTGGAATCATGAAGAACATACTCCACAACCTCTGCATGTCTGGGCCAATCAACGTTCCTGACTTCTTCTTCAGAACTCTGGTTGATGCAGCACAGAATCCTCATATCCTGAAGCCATACGCGCCATGGATCATGAAGCTCATCAGAGCCATGACTGGTATTGATTTTCAACCTGATCACCCAAATCATAGGACATATCTGCCGCCTGTCGAAGTGCTTCAGCATACGATTGCTTCAAATAACAAGGGAAAAGGCATATCCTATGAAGAAGTTCTCCCGACCAATTCCCTTGGTGGAAATATTCGTCATCCTCAGTCTCGAACTACTTATGAAACAAGAACTCATGCCTCAACTGAGGATACAACTCAGGCTCGAGTGATGACTGACCGAGAGCTTCTGATTAGTCTTCATCAGAAGGTTGACCGAAATCATGATTGGGTGAAGCGTCAGTTTACTGAAATCCTCAGCTACATGGCTCAGACGCATTCTTCTGTGAAGAAAGTGCATCAGTATGCTCATCATACATATCAACATCTTGATGCCTTGATGAGAGAAGTAATCACCCCTGAAGACCTTGCAAAATTGGAGCTTCAAAAGCCTCCGATTCCTGCAATCATACCCCCAAGGCAATTCAGACGCTGCACAACTCCTCCTCCGGCCATGGATTCTTATTCTTCAAACCAGGAGATGACTGCTGAAGAAGCTGAAGACACAACTGCCTGCCCTCACACTGCAACGGATTGCCTCAGGCGTGACTCACCTCAGCCTTGAAGCAACTTCAAAGGGGCGTTAGCTTCAGTTTTTCCCTTTTTGTTCATTTTATGACAAAGAGGGATAAATCTGTTAGTCTTCAAGCGGGTTTTAGTTATGGGGTTCTTCAGTTACAACTCTCGTTCTTCAGATTTTTTTGTAACGAGTTGTAAACTGTAATTTTGGTGTTTGCCTGATACTATTCCTCAGTTACCTCATGCTATTTCCTCAAGTTTATCATATATGCATGTGATTGTCTCTGCAAACACCTCTCTCTCAGTGTGTTGTTTAATTTCCTCAAACACTTCATAACATGCACTGCTTCAGAAATGCCTGGATATAGGGGGAGCTCCTGATATACCTCAAAATGCTTTAGATATTAAACATTCTTCAACTTATATGCATATCCTCAGGGGGAGCTTCATTATATCCAGCTTAATGATAAAAAAATGTTCTTCAATGTTTTTATTCTTCAAACTCATAATTTTATCCCCGTTGAAGCTTAACCTGATTGTCATCAAATCACCAAAAGGGGGAGATTGTAAGTGCATCAAGTGCCCTCCCCTTGAGGTTTTGGAGTTTGATGACAAAACGGTTAAGGGACTAATGTGTTTGTGAGTATACACAGGAGAACAGTCTCTGATGAGGTGTTTAACCACCAATGTCGACCCCCCAAAATGTTGAGGAACATTGGAGAAATCGGTGCGTTTCCAGAAGAATGAAGTTGCACGAAATCCTGAGGAATCAGGATCCTGAAGCGTTCGGTTGAAGCTGAAGCTGAGGACGATCCTGAGGACGTTCGCGCTGAAGACGAAGTTGAAGCGTAGTCTTCGCTAAGACTTTTTATACTTCTTGAGTCGTAGGAAAACACCGCACTGTTGGAGGGGTTGAAGAAAACAAGTTCCGAAGTTCTGAGGAAGTGCTCAATTAGGAATCCTGAAGAAAAACCCTGAGGAAATCTCCTGCAGTAGAAGTTCAGTTCCTCGGGTGTCTGAGACCTTGTTCTTCAGGACACTGAGGAATCTGTCTTCGGTTGAGGAGTCTGGAGACTGCGAGTGCAGTTCTCCTGAAGAGAGAGTTATCTCCTGCAGTAGAAGTTCAGTCCTCGTGTGTCTGAGACGTTGTTCTTCAGGACACTGAGGTAACTAACTTCGGTTGAGGAGTCTGGAGAGAGAATAGTTTGACTGTGCCACGTGTTGCGTGGTGAGAGGCTAGAACATGTCTAGCAACGGTCATTTCCGAGGGCATGAGAGTAATTGCATGCATGGGCATTTATGTCCTTTCACCTCGGGTTGCTCCGCGGCTATAAATAGCCACCCCCAGCCCCATTTGTGGGTTGGCTTATCCGAGAGAAAAACTGACACTTGTCATTTGAGAGCAACCCACCTCTGAGGAAACTGAAGAACCTATGTGAGGAAAACCACCAGCCTGAGTAGTTGAGCATTTCTGAGGAAGTCGGTTCGAGTGATCTGAAGCTTTTTACTCTTGAAGACTGTGATCTTCCAGCCGGTGTAGAAGTCTTCAGTCTGAGGAAGTCAAGATGCAATTGTGACTTCTCGGAGTGACTGAGTCTGTGAAGGTTTCTGGAGTCTACCTTGAAGACTCACCTGAGTTATTGGACGGAGTCTGAGGACTTTAGTTCAAGGAGAACAAGGTGAAGACTATATCTTCTGAGTTGAAACTCAGCCTCTCCAACCAGACGTAGAGTTGTCACAACAACTTGAACTGGTCTACCAAATCAATGTCTTCAATCTCTGGTGCTATATCTTCAACCTCTTAAGCTTTAGTATTTTCTATGTTGACTTCTTATGCTTCAGCTCTCCCTCTGCTCTTTGTCTTCATACTAAGCATCTGAAGCACTTCTGCTTATCTGAATTGATTTATTTTTGTTGCATTATGATGAGCTACCCTAATGATTACATTCTGTGAAGTTTTATTTCTTCATCATTTTGGTTACTTCTTCAGCTTCATGATTGCTTCAGTCCTGAAGAAAACCAAAATCTGGTAGTAAAATTAAAAATCTCCCATTCACCCCCCCCTCTGCTCGATATATTGCACTTTCAGTCCCACAGACAGACTGCCACGTCAGCACCATGTGGGACCGCGTGGTAGGCTTGTTGACCGGTCAAAACCGGTTGACCCCCTCATTACACTGGGCCCACATGGAGGGGCCACGTCAGCAAACGGTGGGGCCCATTTGGCAGAAATTGTAATAGGGTAAATAAAAAACTAAACCCATTGACGGTTTTATCGTCAGAAAAAACGTTCTTGGGTGACAGATTGACGTGGTATACGTGACAAGTTGACCCGTCCTTGAAGAACCTCATTATTGAAAAAAAAGAGTTGTCACCTAAGATACAATTTTGTGTGTCGAAAAAAGTGGTGTCGTCATCATTTTCGTTTTTATGACGGCGCGTCAGTGACAATTGGATTGACACAGGAGAACCATCGTTAGGGTGTTATTATTGACGAAAAATGATTTTTCATGACACAATTAGCCCGTCAACTGATATCATTGATTTTGTAGTGCCTTCCTCAAAACATCCACCGTACCTACCTATCAAGGCATTTCCATAGTCTTTCCGAGATACATTGCCATGCAGCATCCATCATCTCATGACTTGATATTCATGTCATACATGTTTTTTCTTGATCGTAGAGCTGCATGCTAGTTGGGCCTTTCCCTTATCATTTTCTACATGACGCGCTAGTATCATTGCATATCCTGCTACACTGGCAGCGGCATACATTTACATACATCACGATAGTTTTCAGTTTTCTTTATGTTAAGTACTTCTTGTAAAGTATGTGATCTTCTATATTCTTGTAAAATATAGAGTGTTTCCCTTAAGTAAGGAAAAGATCCCAAAGAGGACAAATTAAAAGATCCCAAAGAGGACAAATAAGAGATAAATAGAAAGAGCCAATGAGGCCACAAAAATACAAAAAAACAAAAAGAAAGAAAGAAAATTAAAAATTAAAAGAGAGAAGGGGGCAACACTACTATTCCTTTTCAAAGATCCACACTCGTACTCCAAAGTAGTATTTGAACTCCATAGAGATTTTCATATCATTCATGCATAACTATGTGGGGATCCTTACACCATAGAACTTGGCTTGTATATTCCCATGATGACCGCCCTCAAATGAGCTCTAGGTCTTCGTGAGCAAGCGAGTTGGATGCACCAAAACAAGTTCCATTGGAGAGCTTCCCATATCTCATATGTGCATCCGTTTCATGGCAATCCCTACTCCTCACATCATATCTATCCTTTGGCTTTGCCATTCTTTGCAAAAAAAATAATGACTTCAGAGAGGCTACAATTATCAAAGTCAAGTTCACTACCATTAATTAAAGTGGTAGTGATATCATCTAAGCTCATTTCTCTTTGGTAGTCTCCAAGTTCTTGGGACCTTCTTGTCCTAAGGTTGAGGTTTTAGCATCACCATTGATGGGTCCATTAGGTGGACTAGGGATGTGATGGGTGCTAAAAGTTTTGAGGTCCTCTACAACATGTAAAGTATCAAGTGTGGTGTGTGTAGGAAGGTTCTTAACTGTAACATCCCAAATTTCACAAAAATTAAAAAAATTGTTTTCGGTGTAAATTGTTTGATTGTCTGATTTGTTTGCGGTGTTTGCATCCCCGATTTATCGATCGGCGATTATCCCCCCCCAACTCTTTTCAGGGTTCTTGATCGACAACAGGTATGGTGATCGACGTTTCACGTGGAGACTCGACGACGACTAGTTAGGCGGATCCCGGTGGAGGGCCTGGACCCGTGTGGTTATGGGGATCGATGTTTTTTCTTTTTGCCAGTAGGCATTTGATTATAGTCTGTACTCAGACATGTATCTTCCGTTGTTGTATTGTTTTAAGGCAGTTGTATGCCGATTGTATGAGATGATGTATTCTTGTATCTGTAATGTTGTGATATCATGTTGGAAATCCGGGGCATATGGCATTGTCATATGTCGCGGTGGGACCGATATGTGCTTCGTCCCCGGATCTGGATGGAAACATCTAGATCTGGAACAGTACCGCATATCGGGCCTTACAACTTGGTATCAGAGCCTTACTGACCGTAGGATCCCTTCTCTGGCCGAAGTCGATTCTAGACAAAATATATTTTGTAGTTACTAAGTTAGTTATCGGAGAGTAGGAATATTTTTACTCCTTACCCTTGCTCTGGTCAGGACAATTGTCGTAAGTGTTTTTATTCTCGTCTTATCCTCTTCAAACTTTAGGATCTCGAGGTGTGGAGTATCGAAATCGTTACAATGCCTTTCTTGCAGCGTATTGTCTCGATTCCGATCTCAGGTTGGGAAATCCCGTAGTACCTTTAGTTCTTCCGACTCTGGGTAAACATCTTGGTCGTCCGTTGACCCCATTCCTCTTGCCTTGTATCCTCACTATTTGAGTGAGAATGCTTCCCTTGATCGTCGTCTTGGATTGTCATTCTTCCTCTTGATCTCCCGATGGTTTCGTTTTCCAACGTTGCCATCTCCTTGCGGAAAGTTTCTCTACGGAAGTTCGACGTCGACATGGAGCAAAGTCCCTTGTTGGTGGTGTTGAAGATCGTCGACTCTCTTTTCTCTCTCCCCCTCTCCCCCGGATCGTCCAGGATCTCGGGACGAGATCCCTTGTTGGTGGTGTTGTATTGTAACAACCCAGATTTCACAAAAATTAAAATAAAATCGGTGTAAATTGTTTGATTGTCTGATTTGTTTGCGGTGTTTGCATCTGATACGTCCAAAACGTATCGATAATTTCTGCTTGCTCCATGCATGTTCTGTGTGATATTGCTATGATCTAGATACACTTTCATATATTTTTTATCATATTTGGACTAACCTATTAACTCAGTGCACCCCAGTGCCAGTTCCTGTTTTCTGCTATTTTTCTATTTCAGTTTTCCCCCATATAAAAAGTGCCAGAAAAAATCGTGAAAATTCAGATAAAAAATCAGCGTGACGGAAGCTTCGAGAAAAGCCCGGGAGGGGCCAGAGGGGCCCAGGCGGCCACCCGGCACGGCCCCACCCCTGGCCGCGCCAGGGGGGCGCCTGGGGCCCCTGGTCCACCTCTGGCTGCCCCCCTTCGCCTATTTATCCCCCGTCACGGGAAAACTCCAGAACAAGAACCCTATTCCGTGAACACGCCTCTGTTCCACCGCCACCGCGCTTCCAAGATCGGGAGCACCAGAAGACCTCTTCCCGGCACCCTGCCGGAGGGAGGATTGACCTCCGGGAGTCTCCTCTCCACCATGGATGCTCCCCGGATGTCTCGTGAGTAGTTTTCCTTGGACCATGGGTCCGTGATCAGTAGCTATGTGATGTTCTCCTCCCCTCTTTGATCTTCATTGTTTAGACCTCGTGAGCTGCTCTACATGATCGAGGCACCTTTGTAATATTTCTGCTATTGCTATGTTGAGTTTGATCGGATCTGATGGATTATGAGATTATGTTCAGATTGTGATAGAGTAATATATTTGGTTTTTATCTCTTATATTTTTGTTCCTAAGTAATTCTTGCATGCTCTCCGTTGCTGTTTATTGCTTTGGCCAAGTAGTAGGTAGTGACTCCAAGAGGGAGCGTTGTGCTAGATTGTGGGTTCATGCCTCCCCGATGACATGCTTGAGTGACAGAAACATGAGTCTAGGGGATGTGTTGTTGCCACAAGGGGGAAAACAACGGTGCTTGTAACCGCGGTTACAAGGATTGTTTACTTTACGCAAAGTTCTTTTTAATGCAGTTGTCTGTTGCTTTGGGTTTACACTTTGGGTGGGGCTCGCAACTTAATACCAGCGAGATGTTCTGGATAGATATCTCAAGGTGGATGATTAGTAGTAGATGCAGATGGATTTCGGTCTACTTACTTTGGCGTACTGCCCGTGCTTTTTGAACCTCTTCCTTTCTTTTGTAGCATAGTTAGCATTGCGGTGCGTTCTTAATCCTGTCAATTGCCTTTCTGTAATTTGTTTACCTCGCATAGCATTTTTATCGTCTTTTGGGAGAGAGACATCACTAGCGAACATCACGTATCCCGGTCCATATCCTCATTATTGTTTCCAAGCTATATTTACTTTTCTGCATTTACTTTCTAGTTGCTATCATTATCCCCTTGCGTTTTATCATTTGTGAACAACAAGACTGGAGAGATTGACAACCTCTCTGAACTTCGTTGGGAGCAAAGTTATCTGTGTCTGTGTGCAGGTCCGCGTCAGTTGCGCCGCTGACACCTACTTATCATCTCTGGAGTCCTACTGGAGACAAACCTTGGTATCTTTACTGAGGGAAAACTTGCTGCTGTACCGCATCACGCCTTCCACTTGGGGCCTACCAACGAAGGGCGAGAAGCCGTCATCAGCATCCCCGATTTATCGATCGGCGATTATTTTTTCCCCCAAACTCTTTTCAGGGTTCTTGATCGACAATAGGTATGGTGATCGACGTTTCACGTGGAGACTCGACGACGACTAGTTAGGCGGATCCCGATGGAGGGCCTGGACCCGTGTGGTTATGGGGATCGATGTTTTTTCTCTTTGCCAGTAGGCATTTGATTGTAGTCTGTACTCAGACATGTATCTTCCGCTGTTATATTGTTTTAAGGCAGTTGTATGCCGATTGTATGAGATGTTGTATTCTTGTATCTATAATGTTGTGATATCATGTTGGAAATCCGGGGCATATGGCATTGTCATATGTCGCGGTGGGACCGATATGTGCTTCGTCCCCGGATCTGGATGGAAACATCTAGATCTGGAACAGTACCGCATATCGGGCCTTACATTAACTCTCTCTTCCTCTTCTTTATCTCTAGCCCATCTATCCTTAAGTTTGGATAGCATTCTAATGTTCTAATTTATTTGCACTTGGATATCATTCATAGGTGTGGTTTTCTTATTGTCAAGGGGAGAAGTCCTAATTTTGAGCATCTCAACATCATGAGCAATGTTGCCACTTTCAAAGTGAGGCTATCAAGTTTGTCTAATTTTTCCTCTACATTTTTATTGAAATCTTCTTGGGAGGTAATAAATTCCTTAAGCATGCTCTCTAATTCAAAAGTGGAGTTTTTGGTGCTAGGATAGGTGTTGTTGTTCCCATAAGAATTGTTAGAGGGGTACGGTCTAGGATTGTTGCTACCAAAATTGCTCCTATAAGAATTATTTTTGAAGTTGTTCCTAGAAATAAAATTAACATCTATTTGCTCTTTCTCTTGAGCAACCAAAGAATTTAAAGGAACGCCATGAGGATCAATAGGAGCTTGCTTAGTAAGTAACGACATGATCAAGTCAACCTTATCATTTAAAGAGGAGATCTCCTCAATAGAGTTTACCTTTATACCTGTTGGAGATCGTTCGGTGTGCCATTGAGAGTAGTTTGTCATCATATCATCTAATAACTTTATGTCAAAACCAAGTGTGGTTGACATAAAAGTTTCTCCCGCGGCCGCGTCTAATAGATTCAGCGAGGTAATGTTCAATCTTGCATAACAAGTCTGGATAACCATCCAAGTAGTTAATCCATGAGTAGGGAAATTCTTAACAAGAGATTCCATACGTTCCCAAACTTGAGAAACATGTTCATTATCAAGCTGTCTAAAGTTCATAATGTTGCTCCTCAACTGAATATTCTTAGCAGGTGGGTAGTACTTCCCAATAAAAGCATCCTTACATGTATCCACAGAATCTCTGTTATTCCTAGGTAAGGATTGGAGCCACTTCTCTAAGAAAAGGAAAAAACTTAAGTTTAAAAATATCACCATCTACTTCCTTATAATTTTTCATATCACAAAGTTTTACATTTTTATTCAAATGCAATGCAACAACATCTCCAGCACCGGAGAATTGTTCTTTCATAACAAGGTTCAACAAAGCAGGTTTAATTTCATAGGAAGGCGCCGAGGTGGCGAGTGCAACAATAGGAGTGCAAATAAAGTCATTGTTTTTGTGACTAGTGAAGTCACACAACTTGGTGTTTTCAGTGGAACCCATAGTAACAACAGCAAGAAAGAATAAAGTAACTAATTTTTTGGTGTTTTTGGTATAAGAATCTAAAGAAGAAACTAAAAAGTAAACAAACAAGACTAAAAAGCAAAGATAAAAGGTAGTGTGCAACTCCCCTATCTTGAAGACTTGAATCCCCGGCAATGGCGCAAGAAATTCGATTGATGGGTGTAGATAACACCTCCTCGTTGGTTACCCCAAGTGGAATGTTAGGATGTAGATAGCAGCGAATTTCCCTTACACGAGGACTATAAGGTTTATCGAACCAGGAGGATTCCTAGCTCAACAATTAGGTGTCTGTTGCTCTGGCGCTGACAGAAGACGTGGACCTGCACACAAACACGAATAACTTTGCTCCCAACGAGTTCAGAGAGGTTGTCAATCTCTCTGGCATTGTTGTTTAGAAAGGATCAAAACACGGGGGAAATAATAGTGGGTTCAACTGAAAGGAAAGTAAAAGCAATAAAAGTGAACGGTGTAAAATATGGTGGAAATATGGACCGGGGTGTCGTGGCTTTCACTACTGATGTCTCTCTCCCAAAAGACGATAAACAACTATGTTGGATGAACAAATTATAGCTGGGCAATTGACAGAATTATAAACGCACCGCAATGCTAATTATGCTACTAGAAAGTAAAGAGGCTCAATCATGTGGGTATTACACCAAAACAAGTAGACCGTTTATCCATCAGCATCTATTCACTAATCATCCACCTTGAGATATATATCCAGAATATCTCGATGGTATTAAGTTTTGAACCCCAACCAAATTGTAGACTCAAAGCAACGGACAATTTTCTTAACACTCTATGCGTAATGTAAGAAATCCTTGCAACCGCAGTTACAAGCACCGTTGTTTTCTCCCTAGTCTCATGTTTCTGTCACTCAAGCTATACATCCAGGGGCATGAACCCACAATCAAGCATAACGCTCCCTCTTGGAGTTGTAGTCTATTGCTTGGCCAAAGTAACAAACAGCAACGGAGAACATGAAAGAACAGTCAAGAACTAAAATATAAAGGTAAACCAAATATATTACTCATCACAAAGTGAACATAATCTCATAATCCATCGGATCCCAGCAAACACAACATAGAAAAATAGGAACTCATACATAGATTCCTTGATCATGATAGGCAGCTCACAAGGGGTAAACATTGAAGCACAAAATTGGAGAGAAGACATCATCTAGCTATTGATCGTGGACCCATTGTCCAAGGGGGACTACTCACGGCGCATCCTGGAGGCGATCATGGTGAGGGAAAGGCCTCAGAAGGTCAATCCTCCCGCCGGCAGGGTGCCGCGACTGGTTCTTCTGGCGATCCCGAGATCGGAATCACTTCGGCGGCGGAACAGTGGACGAAATCGCGTAACGGTGAACTCCTCGAGGGTTTCTTCCTCGGGGGCTAAATATATGTCAAAGGAGGACATGAGGGGAGCCCCCCTGGCCTAGGCGGCCAGAGAGCGCGGCCATCCCCTGCCCCCCTGGCCGCGCCAGCAGGGCGCCTGGCTGGGGGTGGCCCCCCTCGCCCCCCCCCCCCCCTTCGGGCTTCTAGAGTCTTCCTTCGTGGATGTTTTTTTGGTATTTTTTTGGAATTTTTTGAGCATTTTTATTTTTGACTTTTTTCCGCAATGCACGGACAATAACAGACAGAAACTGACACTGGACATTGAATTAGTAGGTTAGTCCCAAATATGTTGTAAATGATATAAAAGCGCATCAAAACATATTGCAATATCACCAAAAGAAGCATGGATCAAGCAGAAATTATAGATACGTTTGAGACGTATCAATTGAAAATATAGTTGGGTTCCAAATTACAAACTCAAACTTTTAAAATTTGTTTGATGTTTTCTTGAAACCTAACTCTCTCGCTATAATCTAGGATCCGTCGTGTGAAATCCTTCAGTTACAACACAATGCGCATTAACAGTTTTTTAAATGAACTCAAATTTGTATCACGGTATTGTAAGATGAGATAATGATCACATGCAAAAATTCATGAATTTTTTACAATATTTTCATTTTATACAAATTCGAAATAGGAAATTCCAAGCTTACAAGTTTGATCGAGGTAAAGAGAATATTTAAATACCAAAATAACTTTGTTGGTGAGACATACAGAGATGATCAACATGTATATGATTTTTCCATTTGTTTAATCCTTTTTTCAAGGTTCTAATAGTTTAATATTGAAAAAACTTTTTAAATCATGAAACAACATACGGTGAGGTGTTCTCTCTCTAGATCTATTTTCCCCCTATTCACGCAGTGAAACGATTTCTGTTTTTCAAGGCGTGATCATGTATATAGAAATACATGTGGGTTTGTGTGTTTCGAACAAAAAACCAACATATTAGCTGGTACCTATACATTTGAGGCATTCTGAGGCTATTTGTGTGATTGAAAAACAACTTTATACAAATATAGCATCTACATAACGTATTGCCGGTTGTGCTTCGTCTGGATCGATTCGCCCATACTCACGCGAACAAACAGTTTTTGTTTTGGTTTCTGCTTTTTTAGGCGTAATCATGTTTCTTAATCAGATCTAGATAGAAACACGTTCAACATTGCGTTTTTCAGTCAAAAACTAGAAGACCCCATAATGTTAGTGGGTACCTATACACTGGCGTTATTGGTATGCACATAGTTAGTGGGTACCTATACACTGGCGTTATTGGTATGCACATACACAGTTGTGTGTGGACCACGACACATCGATTGTACTTTTTTAATACCATTTTAATGGATGATACCCAAAATCTCTTGAGAACCTTAAAATTTGTTACACGCCTGTATATGATAGATAAATCATTCGATGAGACAAGAAAAAACTAAAATAGAGCATGGACCTTGCAAAGGAAAATTAACTAGATTGACCAAATGAGATTTAACAACATTTATCGATACACGCCTCAAGTTTGTGAAGCAATACAATTATTTCTTAATTAAATAAGAAAACCAACATTGCAAACAAATATCTCAAAATAGATAACTCGTACATCGACTCAATCTCTTGATCATAAGATTGAAATAGTCTAAATGATGTCACATATCATCATTAATGCTTATCTTCATGGCCTTCACCAGGAAAGTCATAGAATGACCGTGAGGGATCTCCAGTGAGGATTTCAGGGCTCCTCGGGCCGCAAGAGAACGACCCTGAGGTAGAAGGCCTGGCAGAGCCAGCAACGCTCACGGTGTGACAATCCTTCTCACGATTCGCGAAGGTGGGATACTGTGGGAATAGGTTTAGGGTCACGGGGCGGCGCCATGAGGCGTCTGGCACCCCATAGCTACCAGTGGCCCGTGGGGACGGAATCGCTCGCGATTGTTGATTGTTGGTGTTGTTCTGAGTTGTTGCCTGGTAGTACACTGCAGATGACGCCTGCGCATGTATGTTTCCATGCGCTTGCATGTAGTAGGCTGCATTTTCCGCGGTCTGTGCCGCCGGATAACATGGTTGTTGCATACACACCGCTGCAAGAAAAACAAACATGAATCCAACCAAAAACATGTTAGTAAACAAAGTTTGTACCAATGTAACTCGATGAAATACGCAAAATGGAAGCTATATAAATTAGTTCATGGTCATTTTAATCAAGTTAAAAATAAATGAAAAATGTTACACACACTATACTCACTCCTAGATTGACTGACATGTGTCATTCTGCTACAGAGCCCATGACAAAATTATCTTCTTCCTACATTAAGAACAAGCCTAGGCATTACTCAAAGGCAAAAAAATTGCTAGACTGACCGCTCCAAAGAATTGTCTAGGAGGACAGTTGATTTCCTTACTGCTTGAGGCATGCGCGTATAAATGTATATTAGACAAAAGCTACAAAAGGGTGGTAGCAGCAGATGCTACGTAGGCTAAGCTTCGAATTGTCCATGTCCGAGCCTGGCAATCTTTTTCCTGGCTCGGATTTGGCGTTATCATGGATTTGATTGGCGGGAAAAGATTTTTAGGCCTCTAATAAATAACAAATTTGTAAATTGTGTGACTGACTATAAGGATTTTCCTACTCCACTGACATGCACTATAGCGGGCACCACTGACAAGGACAAGAGGAGCTATCGTGATTTGTTATGCTTGGTGTGCGTCGTCGATTCGGCTTTGGTGTTACCGCAAAAATGACTTAGGTTCTGTTTGTTTGGATTTTTACTTTAGTTTTGGCAGTTTTTCCATTTGGTTTAATAATCCAAAAACTATTAAAAAGGGGTTTTTGGCTTCTGAATCAGTATTGTTATATGATTGTGTTAACCAAAAACCAAAACCAAAATCATTTCATAGGAGGTTTTTTGGCTTTTAAGTTAAAGTGGAAACTGTAAAAATTGAAGCATGGGCCTAAACAAACAAAACTTTACACAAAACATTTTTAGACATCTAACAAATAGCAAATCTATAAATCGTGTGACTATGACTATGAGAATTTCCCTACTCCGTTGACCCTGCACTACATGGACCACTCATTTTCATGCTTTATTGTGCTTGCCGCGGCACTGTGTTTGGCTTTGATGTTACTTCAAAAGAGAATTAGGCATCTAATAAATAGCAAATCCATAAATCGTGTGACTATGACTGCGAGTATTTTTCTGCTCCATTGGCACTACACTACAGGGGAAGGATGTGAAACGGCAGGTGCTACGTGATGGTGCACCAGGGAAAATATGCAGTAAACACATTACACACACATACACATAGACGACCATGGATGTGTGCACATTGTGAGCAAAAATAATGGGAGTGGATATTTGTCAAAAAATGACAACCATCCCTCTAACCCCCCCATAGCAACTCCGACGAAGCCCACACACTCCCCACCCCGCCCGACCCACAAGACTTAGCTTCTCCGTTGCCAGCACCGCCTACGATGTCTAACCTTTGGCCTCTCGCGAAGTAAAAAAAACTGATTGACCCGCAAAAAAAAATCCAGAACCATGAAGTTTTGCAAACGCAAAGAATAATATACCCAACCAACAAAATTGTGTGGGTGTATGCATATGAACCAAGGAATCACAAAAATAGTCTACAGATGTGTCAACCCTTAAGCATCGATCACATGCATGTAAATTTGCCCATATGTCACTGTAGCTCCTAGTCTTGACCACTAGATGCATGAAAGGTGGTGTGTTAATGAAAGTCATAGATGCATGAAAGTCGCTAACGGAAAGTCATAAATGCACCTCTTGCCACCCCGGCCTCCCCTCAACCTCCACATCGCCGTTTCTTACCGTCACCGCGACCATCCCTCTAAGCCATCCTCCCTCCCTACCAACAACTTTGGTGACCCGCAACCTCCCCCTCCACCCGCACCCATCAAGTTTCAGACTTGTTCTCAACAGCTATCACTGGATCCCACTCATGAACATCTTGACCTTGCCATGGCCGGCGCTCGACACTGCCGATCATGATGCTCTCACGCAAAACGAAAAAGTTATTGATGCACATTTTTTCAGGTACAAGAAGTTTAACAAACGCAAAGAATAATACCAACCAAACAAATAGTATGCATGCATGTACACGAACCCAAAAACAACACAAAATAAACGACGAATGAGTCAACCCCAAAGCATCTGTACATATATGTTAATTTTCCTATATGTCACCCTAGCTCCTACCTCCTAGGATATTGACGGCCAGCTTTGACCACTAGATGGGTAGGGTTGCTAATGGAAAGTAATAGATGCATATCCTTTTTGGCTAAACCCCAAAATGTAAAGCTAGCTATGAAACACATAGGCACCTTAGGAAGCTAATCAATCAATACGTACATGAAAAAAATAAATTAAATTAATTGGCATGCTGAAAAACAGGTAGTGATGGAGGATTCATGTGCAGACATACCATCTTTGTTGCATGTAGGAGTGTTCGGCGTGGGCGACGCTTGCAGCTGGACCGGGGAGAAGGGATGGTTGGGGGAGCTATGGAGCATAGTCAGCGGTTGGGGAGGACGAAACTGCCTCGAGACGTAGTCGAAGCTCTGCTGCATGTTCATGTCACCTAGCCGGAACGTCTGGCTCTCAAACCAGTAGAAGACGTTCTTAGGCTCGATGGGGCCGTGCTCTTGCAGTCTCGCTGCCACCTGATGTATCTGCTTGAGGGTGGGGTTGCGCATCCCCTGGCTGTACAGCCCCTCCAGCACGGCGATCTGCTCCCTGGTCGGCACCCAACGTGCGTTTGCGAGCGCCGCCAGCGCCGCAGAATTCGGAGATGGCAGCGGGGATAGCGGCTCTGACGGATTTGGAGGGGAAAGGGAGAGGTGGGTGGTGGCTTTATCGTGGTGCTTGACGTTGTCCATGGCTAGATAGGAAGGATGGATTTTCTTTGCGCTTGGAAAGGTTTCGCGTTTCTGTATGTTTTCGGACGGGCAGGGTATGAGGGGTTTTAAAGGAGCATGGGAGCGTGATGGGTGGGGAGAGGGGGTGCGGAACGCGTGCATACGGGTGCGGCCACGTTGAACATCATCGGGTTGTTGTGTCGCAACACGATGAAAAGTTGCGGATGGGGCGAGCAGAGAGGCACGACGGGTTGGTGAGGCTCGTGTGCCAGCTGTTTTCCATGTACCGCACTCGTTTGATCACGATAAGACACTACACATGTAGTAACGTACGAGTTGGTACCTATAGCATGAAACGATGTATAAAATAACTTTGTATCAAATATAGCATGAAACGATGTACGGTGAGTTGTGCTCTCTCTCGGTTTATGCACCCATATTCACGATTTCACGCAGTCAAACGATTTCAGTTTTTTAAGTCGTGATCATGTAGATAGAAATACATGTGAGTTTGTGTGTTTCCAACAAACCAACATATTAGGTGGTACATATACATTTGCGTCATTTCGGGGCCATTTGCGTGTTTGAAAAATAACTTTATACCAAATATATCATGTACATAACGTATTGCCAGTTGTGCTTTCTCTGGATCGATTCGTTTGTACTCACGCGGTAAAACGGTTTTTATTTTTTAAGGTGTAGTCATGTTTTTTGGTCATATTTAGATAGAAATATGTTCGACATTGCGTGTTTCGAAAAAAATAGAAAGCCCCAAAATATTAGTTGGTACCTATACAGTGGCATTATTGATATACACATACGCAGTTGTGTGTGGACCATGACGCATCGGTAGTATTTTTTTATACCATTTTAATGGACAATAAAGGTGTACCAAATATAACCTATATAGATGATGCACGGTCAGCTACGGTTTATGTTTCTTTCCAAAAATAAAGTCAAATTTCCACAATCCTTTTTCTTTGCCAAGAAAACCATGCTATTTTTGGGCATAAACATAAATTTTGTTGATAATGATGGTTCCCGTTTCTTTCCAAAAGTAGGCAGATTTCTCGGTCGTTGGGTCTAGATGAGATATGTATGAGTTTGTGTGGCTTATCAAAAAATACTTGAAAAACCAATACACTTGGTAATATTGGGTCATATACGGTTGTATGAAAACTATGATACATCGATGTCGGTGCACCAAAACCGACAGTAGTCCCAATAAGGTGTCACACATAACCAGAAGTACCAGATGCGAAGCACACAAAGTTTTTACCCATGTTCGCACTAGTAGAAAACAGGGCTTTGGTTCAGGCCTCTCCAGCCCATTAGTCCCGGTTGTGCCTCGACCCGGGACGAAAGGCTGGCCATTAGTACAGGTTCCAGCCACAAGTCGGGACCATTAATTTGTTATATATACCCCTCGCCGGCGAGCAGAGCACTTCACTGGTGCTCTGTTTTTTCGAGGAGGGCAAGGGGAGGGCTTTCTGATGCTCTAGCTCACCTCCAATGCACATGATGTGTTCGATGAAATGCCCGAGCCACACTACTCTTTCTCCTCTCCAAACTCGACCTCCAAGCTCCGTTTTCCTCACGATTTGTCTAGGTTTAGCGATTCATCACATCTCGTACCCGTCTTCACCACCGTCGATCGCCCACGCCAATCTCGTCGCCGGCACCACCGTGGTGAGCCTCTTGTTCTTATTTTCTTTCTAAAAGAAAATAATTCTTACTTTTATGATTAGATATATACTTGTCTAATTTTCTTATTTTTATTATTGCTTGTTATTATATAGTGCGATGGTTATGGTATCTGCACATGTAGGGCCTCGTCCTGTCTATGATTCGGATGTGGTATATATTATCTTTTATAACTATTTGGTTCATTTTTTGTTTATGACAATTATGCTGACCAACGTGACATAGATTTTATTTATCTAGGAGGTAGTTGAACCGGAAATTCCTACCGACCCTATTGTCGAGAGGTTAAATTTAGTTGAAGAAGAAAACAATTACTTGAAGGAAAAAATAAAAATAATTGAGGAGGAGAAGATGTTATTGGAGTTGCATGTTGCGGATGTCATCAATGATAACAAGATTAAGATGGATGCAATGCGTTTGAAGATTAGAAAGATTAGAAAATATGCAATTGATACCGAGGCTTGGTATCATTATGCCGTTGGTTCAATTGTTACCTTCGTTGCGATTATGATCGCATTTGTTGTTGCATTGAAATGTTTTACATAGTTTCAATGTATGGCTTAGTTAGATGATCTGGATTACAAAGTTTTTACCCATGTTCGATCGGGTCTTCATGGTGAAGGTAATACGCTACACCAGCTAGATTAGATTGAAGTTATGGGCACCTCTTGGGAGCGGGTTATAATGAAGTATCAAAGTTGTATCAAAACTATGAGATTGTATGTAAGATGTTTCAATGCATGCCCCAACCTCGCTTGACATGGCCTAGGGTTTATAGGAGTCTTAGTCGATTATGATGTCTTGGGAGTCTATCATGATCTTCAGGGTCGCCTTGCGCGCCAAGTTGATGAATCTTACAGAGGAGTCCTGCCATCTCTATAAGGGTCTTGGAACGTTGGCACAACTTGTTGGGCCTCAAGATAGGCCTGGCGAGCTGACTTCCAATCCGGTAGTGCATCCTAATAATGCCCAAGTGCAGAGAGTTACCATAGCACTCTCCATCGTGAATGTGGAATTATATGAGTGTAGATGCATCGTAGGAGCTAAAGGTAGATTTCCTAATATCGCAAGTGTGCATGCCACTTACACGACTATCATTGCACTTTAGTCTTTACTTTACCTATACTCCCTAAAACTATGATATAGAGATTGCAAGTGTTGAAACTAAGGTATTTAATTAAAAATCAAGGAGTTAACTTAAGTACTTAAAAGACAAAATTAAATATTAGGTCAACATCATAAAGGATTGCAGGACCAAAAGGGAGCTTGAGTGTGTGGTGGTTGTGATGAATGTAGCGGTATCTAGTGTGAGCAAGAGTCCCTAGAAATTGGCTATTTATTATATTTATGGTTAATTATATTTTCTTCAAAAAAATGTCTCATAGAACCACAAAAGATGTGTCTCAATGGTATACCTGGGCCAATGTCACTTAAATTATATCTCACGATGCGGTCATATACAAGGCATTACATTGTAATATGGACTTTATGCTTGCCTCGATAAGTGTACAGGTGTCAATTTCTAGGGAGGATTCTAGGCTAACATACTGCTATGCCAAGCCTCACATATACTTATAATTGTATCCTTAGAAGAAATCCATGAATACTAAGGGTAATTAAGGTAAAACCCCAACTATAATCTTAACTTCATGCGGTTCTCCTTAACCCCCCTATGTAATAGTTCATGAACACGATGAACGATCATCTAAGTCACTCTGAACTCCTATCATGAACTTTTTATAACACATCACAACACCTTAAGTGTTCCTCCTATGCATGTGTGCACTCATACACAAGAAATACAAGATTGCATGGAAACTAACATATAAAAGTTTAACCAATCATCGTATTATTAACATCACTCCACCTAATCAAATTACTACCCTCTGTCTTGGTCGGTCGGAGCGGACGCGAGGAAGGAGGTTCAACCGTTCTGGTGGTTTATGATGACGCCCCCTTGGAAGAACAAGATGGCATATACAGGGTCGGTTCTATGTTTTGGAGGGCCCTAGGGAGAACTCTATAGCATGGGCCCTGAAGGATCTCTATATAGATACTGATTTGCAACAGAAATAATTTACTTTCAATCATAAATTCTTAGTTTGAGATAATAAGATGTCTAGTAATAATTGTTGAAAGACTTAGAAGAAAATTAAAAAGGAATTTGTATGATTACTTCAAATAAGATCCAAATTCCAATGTCTCAATCACCTACTTCATCGCCATTTGGATTCTGTATCGGAGGAAGGCTGCAATTTTCTTTTCCTCAACTATTCTCATTAACATCAACTTCTGTACTCCCTCTGATCCTAATTAAGTGTCGTGGCTTCTACTCTGTACTTACACTTGGCCAGCTCTCTTTTCACGACACTTAAATCGGACCGGAGAGAGTACTAAAATTTTGTTCTCCTATAGCATCTTTATTGTCATCAAGATCTGTATTTAAATTATGATCATGTTCCTGCCCAGAATCAGAATTCTTCACTTGTTCTTAATTCATTGGAATCAAAATATGTATTTAATGATGATTGTACGCAGGCCTTAGGGCCTAACAAACTGAACGACAAGGGCAGCGATGTAGTCAGGAAGCCGATGAGGTCGAGGGAACGCTAAGTCTATCGAATTTGTGTCGTCGCTCAGGCCTGGAAATGTTACTGTGGACCTTTTTCCTATATGTGCAGCGAGGATCTTGGGGCCCCCTCAGGCCTGGGCCCTGGGCGGTCGCCCCTCCCGCCTAGGCCCAGAGACGGCCCTGGGCATATATGAGGATGACCTTGACCAGAACATCAACACTGGCTATGACGGAGGTCCATATGACTCAGGCTATTATCGTGATCTTGATGATCGGGATTCAGAGATGTCTGATGTATTGGATGAGGAATGTCCTCGGGTGAGTGCACGAAGTCTCTGTTCATGCAATCCTCCCAGGACACGCCTCCACATGCCTCAACCCAAGAATAACCAGCCGAGCAACAGAAATATTGAGCCCAAACACAGTGGAGGCGGCGGTCAAGGAGGGTATGGAAGGCTCGGTACCTCAGCCCGGGAAGAAGCATCAGAAGAGATCGAAGAAAGGCCTTGCTGCCAAAGCTTCTGGCGGACAACCGCCTCCAGCAATCCGGGTTCAGGATTGGGTGCCGATCATAAATGTGTCGCTTCTCCATGTCGCGGGCGAGCTAATGCTACTAAAGGATGCACTCAAGGGAAAATCGGGGGATCTCAGGAGATGACATGACCATGTGTTGTTGATAAAGGAGAGCCTTCTCCAACCTGATGAACCGGATACCCGCTTTACGCAGTTGATGTGCTGACTGGCAGAGGCTTCGTCGACACTAACCCCGCGGACATGTTCATCTTCTAGTTTGATTACATCTTCGAGATGTATCACATAAGGCGGCTCGATTTTACGTTTGACCGCCTTTTGCGCTCCATCTAAACTATGTGATCAGAAAAGAGGATATCGCGGTAGCGAACCCCTACTACATGTTTGAAGGCATCTTGAGTGCCGACAAACTGCAACGTGATACTGCGACAAAGTACATTGAAGACTTCATGGTTGCGAATAAGAACAAGGAAAAAAACTTCTCCTGCCTTATAATACTACATAGTAAGTCATTTGCCCCGAGCCACTATAGCACATCCTTTCGTACATTTCAATCATTCCTTTGGACGCATGGGGGCTAATCTAAGGTTAATTTATTTTGCGTTGTGAGTCACGCTTCATCCTTATCGTTTTGTACACACACGTATCACATGCTCTCTATTTGGACTCGTCCATAAACACGGCGAAAAAAGACTACACCCACATAAGTGTTTGACCGTGCTCTCTCTTAGGATTCGGCATGAGGGGTGGCCACATCAAGCACAACCTACAAAATAAGGGTGCGCCGTGTTTGGGCCATAAAACTGACTTCTAACCATCCAGGCCAGTGGCAAGGCTGTCCTTCTCCTGGCTACCCATCTTGCAGATGTTCTTCAGCTCCAACATGCCACTCTTTTTAACTGACACAATCAGGTTTTTGCTAGTTGTGTACACCCACCAAATCAGGTTTTTGCTAGTCAATGCAGGTTCGATCATGGGTTCCTAGTTGTGTACATCCACCTAATTGCTAGTTGGGTCAAGATGTGTGTGATGCAGCTGCCGATTGTAGCACCAACACTGCCTGTCTGCACTACTCCTGTATTTCCATTTCAGTGCTGGGGGATAGTAGCACAGTACCGTCCTTCTCCAGTACTACTACTGGAACCGGTCGTATCTGTTAAATTATGGTTGTGTTCCCGCTCAACTAGAATACAAGTATCCTCAAGGAGACTTGTTTTGATTTACTAAAGTCATTTTGGACGCTTAAAATCTATGCAGAATGATAGCAGCCAGAACAAGGTAGAAATTTCGGTTATCCAATTAAATTTGCTATCTGGTTATTGTTAAAATTTATGACCATGCTGCATTCCAGAAACAAATGCTTCGGGAAGCCTGAAAATATGCTTTTCTCCCAGAGAGGGGGGACTGCACATGCTCTGTACACCAAATATGCAATCTGATAATACAATATGAAATTCTAATTCCACTACAACAAAAGCATCGTAAAATTATGTTATGCAGAGCATCACATTTTCAAACCCAAATGAGTTAAGACGGGTAAAATACAGACATGAGTTTTTTTTTTCATTTGTCCAACAACCAAACTATGAAGGTTTCTGTGAGCCACACTGCAAATAAATTTAAAGTATTTCCCAAACTACCTAGGGAAAAACAAACACAAAATGATGACGGTATAGCACACTGCAAAACAAATTACAGTATTGGCAAACTACCAAGAGCCCAAACAAAAGAAAATAAAACAAAACGATGAACAGTATATCAACAGGTACCAGGCAAGAACAACTGAAACATCAACGGAAGTAAGATGGCACAAGGACGAGACATCACATCGTCACAAATGAGTAAGAGTGTACATTCTAACCCCTCAAAAAAAATGTACATTCTAATGTAGAGGGTTACCTAAAACGAGTTACGTGAGTCCTCAAGCAAAGTTTGTTGTACAGTACAAAAAGATGATTTCAGGGGAAAAGGATTAGATTAAAATTGTTAGCGGTTACATCTCATGAACTGTAATATTTCATGAATTTCCAGAATTTGGCATAAAATAACTCTTGTCTACTAGTCTCAGAACTATTCCATCAAAATAAGCTGGCAGGAGAAATGACAGCAACACACAACCTGTAGATATAGGCTCACGTGGAGGATGTATCATGAAATCTCCATTCTTCTTGCTCAAAATTCCAATCACACTCAACCTCATTCCTTCAGTGATATATCTACGAGTTTGTGCAGTCATGTAAGTTTCCGATGGCTCGGTCTACAAAGATACAAATAAAAGGTGTGGATATTCAGGACAAAATTGATTACCCTTCCTCAAGACGGATGAGCTGAGCTTCTTCAGAAGAAAGATTTCTTTCTTCTAGCCAACATTTCAAGGTTGAAGATAGCTCGGTACTTCTGCTTGTCGTAACCAGAACATTTTCATCGATCAATGGAACAACTTTCGTGTGGTACCCAGCTTTCACCAAGGCTCTTTTACCCGATTTTGCATCCGTTATGTAGAAATCAGCTGCAAACCTCTGCCAAACTCCACAGGATGTTCAAATGAGAAAAATAGCATATGTCTGTAGTATCTCACTAGGTACTAAAAAACTACATTAACGGCGGAGACACTATAAATTATAAAACTGGAAGACTAGTGAACTAAATTGGAAATTGGTTTCAAACGAAAGCGGCTAGGGCTTACTTCCAATGAACCAAAAAAAATCAGAAACAAAAGATCAACTTGTTACATTACATCTACAAGCCCCTTTTAAAACGAATTAGATAGACATATTGAACTATGCAGCCAAAATCTCTTCAAATTTGCACATAATCAAGAACAGGAATTAGGGAACAAAAAAAAAGTTGACCTTTCGTGCATTTTGTTGCTTACTATAATTACTCTGGAAAAGGAACTACAATAATAGGGAATACCCTTGGTGTTTTTGTTGCATCACTAATTGTGCATGAATTGATAGTACTCCTATGAGATAGGTGCAAGATGCCAAGATGCATGATCAGAATGTTTCAACACAGTTGTAGTCCATAGACTAGCTTAAACCATGATAAGCAGAATACACAGTCAATGCAGAAAAGAAGCAAGACTCCTATGAGATAGGTGAAAGATGCATGATCAGAATGAAGTATGTGTGCAATACATAGAAGGATAAATAAATCTCTGTGCAAATTAGAAGTAGATAACAACGGAGCCCACTTACCTCAGCATGTGTCAACTTCCACCGGGAACAATGATTTTTAGGATTTGCCACATCAGAACCCCATCTACCACATTTTCTTAGAAGAGTAGATGTGTATACACAGTTCTCCACTTTCTCATATGAAGAAATCAACGAAATGTCACCACACGAAACCAGCTGCATAAAAGAACGAACAACACAACAATATATGTGATTAGCGCACCATTCTACTAACATGGTTAACAAAACGAAAACAATGGTTGTATCAGGGCAACTCCAACGGCGCGACCCAAACGGACCATGATTTTGTCCGCCTTTTGTCCGTTTGGGTCGCCAAACGGCCCATTGTCCGGCCCATGTCCGCCCTCCCCAGGTCGCTTCGCCCAACGGTGCGGGCGCCAGCCAAATTTTTAGTCCCACCTCACCGGCTGAAGGGTGGCCGGAGTTGTTTATAAGGGGGGCCGTCGGAGAGCACAATGTGAATTCTAGCAAATCAATAGAAATGTAGCTCCCGTGGTGAGCTACTTGTGGGTGCTAGCTGGATCTATTCAGGCAAGTTTCTTTGGTGAAGAAACTTTCCAAAATAGATCTAGATAGCATCCTTATAGGCCACTCGTGGGAACTAACATTGATAGATTTGCTATAATTTTTGTAAAAGCATATATCATAGCACACGATAATATTACAAACCAAATAAATCATTCATTGTAGCACACGATAATATTACAAACCAAATAAATCATTCATTGTAGCACACGATAATATTACAAACCAAATAAATCATTCATTATATGAAATAATTTTATTACAAACTATACATAGTAGCATGGGGCCCATGCTACTGAGCTCCTATGTGAGCCCACATATGCCCAACCAAATCGTTCTGCAACTGTATGTGGTTCCCCGATCACGCATGTCACGATGAAACTGGAGAAAGTTCTCGTATGATGTCGGTGGACCATTGGGCACAACATTGTCACCCTGGTATTGCCAGTGCTGGTCATTGAGCACCTCATGACGATCATCCTCCACGATCATGTTGTGCATGATCACACATGCATTCATCACCTCCCCCAAGTGTCAACAATCCAACATCTCGCAGGGTGTTGAACAATAGTCCATCGAGATTAGAGCACACCAAAAGCACGCTCCACATCCTTTCTACAACTCTCTTGTTCTTTGGCAAACCTTGCTCTGTTCACTCCTTCCGGGTTGGGGATTGTCTTCACAAAAGTTGACCATTGAGGATAAATATCATCCGCGAGGTAGTACCCCTGGTTGTACTAGTGGCCATTGACCTCAAAGTTCACAGCTGGGGCATTGCCTTTTCCAAGCCTGGAAAACACGGAGGAGCGCTGAAGCACGTTGATATCATTGTGAGAACCTGCCATGCCAAAAAAAGAGTGACAAATCCAAAGATCCTGAGATGCCACGGCCTCGAGGATCACAATGCAGCCCTCGGCATGTCCCTTGTACATCCCCTGCCAAGCAAATGGGCAGTCTTCCACTCCCAATGCATACAATCAATGCTATCAAACATGCCCGGGAAGCCTCTAGCAGCATTGATCTCCAACAATCGAGCTGTATCCGCGGCATTTGGTTGCCGCAAGTACTCGGGGCCAAACACTGTAACCACGGCTTGGCAAAATCTGTACAATGTCTCCAGACAAGTAGACTTGCTCATGCGCACATACTCATCAACTAGGTCACCGGGCACTCCATATGCAAGCATGCGAATAGCTGTTGTACATTTCTGATAAGAGGAGAACTCAAGCTTTCCAATACAATCATACTTTAATTTGAAATAATTATTATACTTTGTCACTCCCTCCCGAATATGGTTAAACAACCGTCTACACATGCGGAAGCGGTGCCGAAACAGCCTAGGAGGGAACAATGGCTTTGGCTGAAAGTAGTCATCATACAGCATAAGATGACCATGTTCTCTGTTTCGATCCAAAGCAGGAGCATGCCCTGGTATCGAACCTCTAAATTTTAGTCGCTGCCTCTCAAAATGATCATTCAAGAGAAGGGTAGCAACCAAAATATCGGTATCATCACCGAATGACTCCTCCGACGTGGATGACTCGATGAAATTATTGTAGAAAAATTCATCTGCACTATCATCCATGATTGAAATCGCACCTCACACGGGTCGGGCAATTCACCAAACAACTTGTGGGCAGCCAAGTTCGACGAAGAGGCCGACGTTTTCGTGGCGAAGAAAAGGCCGATGGGGCGTCGGGGTGGTGTCGGCGGTGCTAACCCTCGCTCCGGTGTGCTCCTCCCACCAGCTTCCTCCTCCACTCCGGCATCCTCCTACCTCCGACCACGGGCCCGTACTAGGGTCAGCTCGCGGGTGTGGTCAGACGGGCGACGCAAATGGTGGCAGCAACGTAACTGTGTGGAGAGGCGCAAAGGGGTGCGGTGCGAAAGGGGGCGAGGCGCAAGTGGCGGTGGCGGCGTCGGCAAGGTGGGGGAACAAATCGGGGGAGGGTTTCGATTGTGAGGCAGACAGGCGGGCCAGGGCGGACAAGGGGACCGAAGAGGACCCTCCGTCTCGCGTCCGCTGCGTGTCCTCTGCTCCGCGCAGACCCAAATCGGACGCAGATTGGGCCAGAATTGGGTCGCAGCGGACCAAAAGACGGACATTGGTCCGTATGCATCGCCCCGTTGGGCCGATTTTTTTTGTCCGCGGGGACGCAAACAGCGATCGGCGTACCAAAAGCGGAGAAATGCGTCGCGCCATTGGAGTTGCCCTCATGACGATGAAATGTTAAGCCAACAAACCAAAAGCAACAGTCATTAGCATTTACTTTTGTACTCTTGACAAATAAAGTAGGGAGGTCTTTCTCCCTTGCAGAATTATAATATCCATCCAACGAAGCTTCTATGCACAACAATCTAATCTGAGAGAGCTCATAATATCTAGATAAGGTCAACGAGCATACACCCATCCAAAAGATCAATGCACCTACACTCCGCACATGTATGGAATTGCCACAAGATGAGGCGGCATGGCTACGTCGCCTGCATTATACTCCACATATCTTATGTACTACGTATTTAGAAATCGATAAACTTAGACACTTAGTATCCTACTGAATTTACTGCCCCCACATGGCGCCTCAATTTCAGCAGGCACGAGACCTCGGGTCAATTTCAACGCAATTGCGATTGAGAAAAGGTAATGCATATGCAATCCGAAAAACGTACACCGGTAATCTTCACGAGCTGGCCATCGGCGGCGACGCGGAGGCTGTCCGCCGCGAGCCCGTCGACGAACCGCCGCAGCACGCGGCCCGACGCGGCGGCCGCGGCATTCCACAGGAGGAACGCGGATACGGCGGCCGAGAGGACCAGCGCGAGCACGAGCAGCACCGCGCTGCGCACGACGGCGAGGACGAGGACGCCGAGCCCGATCCCCACCGCGAGCAGCGCCGCGACCGCCCATGCCGCAGCCCTCGGGAAGGGCGCGGGCGACGGGGCCCCGCCCGCGTCCCCGGCGGTGGCGCAGAGGTCGTTCAGGGAGGCCGCGGTGGCGCCGGCCTCGGCCTCGCTGTCGGCGGCGGCGCCACCGCCGCGCCGCTTGCCGCCGTCTTCCCCTCCCGGAAGCATATCCGTCAGTCAGTCAGACGCTCGGCTCCGTCGCTGGCCTACTACAGCGTGCTGTGCTGACGGGTTTCCTCCCTTTCTTTTGACCTTTCCGTCATCTTTTTCCCCCGGTGGTGGGTTTGGCTCTGGCGTGCGGTTTAAGGATACCAGCGCGGTGCACATCTCGCGCACCTCGATGACAGGTGGGGACGCATTCACGGCGGGCCCACTTATCAGTCGTCAGATCACTAGTCGCTTGCAGAGCGAAAGGTACACGTCCTTGTACAGTGTTAGAGGATGACTTGTGGGTCCGAACATTGCTCGACCAATATGTCAGCGACAGCGATAGTGCGGTCCAGTGTGGCTGCAGAGGTGGGACCACGAGATCAGACTTCGCGTGCTCGCTCGCTGACGAAAAGATGGCTTCGTACACTGCCGCAATGCCGTGGTACAGGCATCTCAGCTCCCTGACGCGTGGGCCCAGGAGCATAAGCCAGTGGTGGTTAAGTGGCGGGTAGCTATTTCATGCGTCTCCTTATCCCCCTGTAATGCTGGTGGTGTAAATTAACAGCGGATGATGACGTGGGAAGGAGCTAAAGAGGAAGAATTAAGGAACTGACAAGCTTTAAGCAGCTTTTTTATAGATTATTTAACTTCGTGTAACGCCAACCGATGGGCTCTTGAAGTCACAGGTCTAATCTTTTCGATACGTACTCCTACTTTGGAGTTTTGTATTTACACTTGTCCCCAGGCAGATGGCGACACAGGAGACAGACTGTAGCAAGCTGCTCAGCAGCCGTGGGCGTATGGCTACGGTGATCTCTGTTCTGATGCATATTCTGAATCTCTGATCCATTCGGCTATGCTATACGCCGTACCAGCGGTCAACACTACAGTACACCTACAGCAGGTAAGTCAAGTACGTATACTTTACTGTTCAAGCTTTGATGATACATTGGCCAAATGGCCCCTCTATTTTTGAACTTCAACTCCACATAGTGCGATGGTTTTAATATAATAATTGGAGAAATCACAGGGCTTGGAAAGACTTGAAATGGGATGTTAGTACAGTATTATTATATTATTATTATTTAAAAAACTTTTGATCTATTCATTTTCAAATCATGACAGTACAACAAATATCAAAAAAATAAAAATTACATTCAGATCTGTAGACCACCTAGTGACGGCTACAAGCATTGAAGCGAGCCGAGTACGAGCCGTCGTCATCGCCCCTCCCTTGCCGGAGCCAGGAAAAAGTTGTAGTAGAGGGTCGAGAAGGCGCAGTGCTAAGGTCCCATAGGACCAGCGCACCAGAACAACAACCGCCATCATTGTAGAGTGGCATTGTGACGCTCCCAAAATCAATCCGTGTACAGTAATCATACACGCAGGGTACACGGCTGAGATTAGGGTGCCACGGTGAGAATATCACAGCACAACACTAAACACAAATAAGATAAATCTGATATTACAAACCAGAGATCAAGAGGATCCGAATACATAAGTTATACAGGCCATAATATCTGAGTACAGACATAGTTAGTCAAGTTTTGCCTTAAGAAGGCTAGCACAAATGACATCAGAGATACAGATCGAAAAGGCGAGGCCTCCTGCCTGGGATTCACCGAACTACTCCTGGTCGACGGGGAACTCGACGTCGTAGTAGTCGCCTCCGGGGTACTCCTGCTCCTGGGCTCCAACGTCGACTGCAGCGGTCGATCAGGCAAAACGAAAAGGGGGAAATAAAGCAAAGGTGAGCATCTAGCATACCCGCGAGTCTTACCGCTACTAAGCATTTATGCATTTGTATCAAAAGGAAGGGGAGGCTATATATAATGGACTGCAAGATAGAAATCAGAATAAGGGTAAGAAGCTAGGCCTATCGAAGACTAGCATCTTCCGACGAGTCTTGCAGAATGGGGAGAGAATAGCCAACAGTTCATGTAAAGCATAAAGTAACAATGCAGCAGAAGTTACTGCAGCATTGTATATTAGTAAGTTGTAATAATTATCAATGCCTCTGAGGTCCCTTCCTCGACATCCCAACGAGGAAGAAAACCCGGAACCATACAGTTTAATAATAATAGTTTGTAGTGGTAAGATTCAGCTTCACCATAAAGCGTCCTGTTACTGTGGACACGGCTATTCGAATAGATTAATCTTCCCTGCAGGGGTGCACTTCTGTTACACTACAACGCACGGATCTCCAGGGTGGCGGGCACCTTGTTAGGGAACGCTCCATCGAGTCTATCGGACACTCCATAGCCCATCTTTCAAACTCAACAGAGAGGTCATCCGTCGGTCTAAATCCTAAGTACGCAGGGCCTTGGACCCCAACCCCGACGTACTCCTGCACGGTGTGTGGCTAGCCGGTGAAGCATAAGCAAACCAAATAAGACATCACCGCGCGAGCAAATAAGACAACACCACTTCCCGGCAATCATCCCGCGGTACTGCTGACGTCTGAAGAGTCCTCGGACGAGACTACGAAGCAGGGGAGCCCATAACTCGTAATTCCCATGTGTAGGCAGCGCGTATAAGCCAAAAGGCTACTCAAGTCATCCGCCGAACCATTAGTCATTTTATTAACTTGCGGGACAACCGTTATCGTTGCCTCGACTTAACTGACCCGCGGAAAACGATAGAAGTCAGGACCACCAGTACATCGGTGCCTGCCCTGTCGTCCCACCAAGTCTCTGCGGTTACCAACAAGGTGAACCGACTCCTTACCTTATCTCACATGTGCTCCTGGAGGAGCTCGACTTTCGTGGTTTGGTAAATCTCGCGGCCAACGATCAGGGGCCAAGCACACCGGTACACTGGTCGTACCCTCCCTGTCGTCCCGTCGCAATACCACTCGCGGGCACCGTTGGGTCACCCGACTTCTTACCTTAAGGACAACCGTTGCTCAGGTACCTAGAGCGGCTATACAGAGTCAGCAACGGGTGGAGTACAAGGATTACTCCTTGATAGCTCACACTTGATGGTGGCTCGGCAGAGCCGAGCTAGGGGGCCTTAGGCGGTGTCTGCATTGTATCGTACCTGTGCAGTTGTAATAAGTTGTATCCGCGTCACTCCCCTGAGTGATCACGACCCGCTACCTAATCCTAGCTAACAATGCGCAGGGATCACTGCTGAATATAATATATATTAATATAGGCAGCATAGGATAAAGGAAGGTACATCAAGGGGCGACAAAGACAGGCTATGCAATTGAATAGGTAAGGAAAGTAGCAGCAGCAGTAATGCCTAGTGCA
This sequence comes from Bromus sterilis, assembly GCA_950022295.1. NCBI lineage: Eukaryota > Viridiplantae > Streptophyta > Magnoliopsida > Poales > Poaceae > Bromus > Bromus sterilis. The sequence goes on along the minus strand of OX465596.1, from coordinate 21,809,323 downwards.
AGAAAAGTACAGAAAGGTAGGCGATATCTGGGGAAGAGAATGGCTCTGCTTGCCTAGAAGCTCGGCGATAGAGGTAGGGCCGTCGACGTAGTAGTCGTACCCAGCAGCGGTGTAGTCGACAGCAGCGGGGTCTATCGGAGATAGGGGACAGTAAATACACAGCAATCATAAACAAACATATGCATGGCATGACATAAGCAAAGGTAATGGTGTTCTAACGCATGGCAATGTATTATGCTCGGAGCAGGAATTCATCCGGGGATGAACTGCCAGCTCCGGGTGATTATCGGAAAAGGTGTCCGGAGGGGGAAGGTACCATGCCGGAGGTGTCATGGACATCCGGCAAACATGTGAAATGTGTATCCGTGTTATTTGATCCATTCTGAACAACTTTCGTGTTCAGAATAAATTCATCCGGATAGTTTATCGGTATCCAGCAATCATCGGACAATCGGTTCGGAGGGGGACGGTTCGATGTTCGGTATGTTAGAGGGGGTGGTAGACCAACGGATAACATATTCGTATTTGTTATATTTTACCGATCAATTTTCATGTATGAAGTTTTTGAATCTAACTTACGGTTTAAAAGATATTGATTTTCAAAGTTTTAATCATTTAAAAAAAATTGAATTTCTTTTAATATTAAATAGACATTATCCAGAACAGTACTGGTTGACCAGTGAACTGACATGTGGGACCCACATGTCAGCCTCTTGTTGTTAAAACAATTGATTTTCCATTGTAAATAATGCACTGGACCCACATGTCATACTCTAATGATTATATAAATTCATTTAATTAATTCCAAAAGCTGTGGGACCCAACTATAAGTGGTACATGTGTTAATATCTAGTTTAATCTATTTGAAATAGGCCAGGGGGCACATGTAAGCCACTGAGGGGGGGTTATTAGTCCTAACAGGGGATTAGTGGGGGTTAACTAACCAGGGGCTTAGCCCCATAACCAAAACGGCTAGGCCCACCGGTCAGGGGCACAGCCGTGCCCATCGACAGGCCACGCACGGCTGAGGATGCCGGCGGCCATGGCCGGCAACGACCAGCGCGGCTGCGACGGATGGAGGCGGGCCACAGGCGCGCGGGTGGGGTGCTGCCACCACGGCGAGGCGCGCGCATGCCTGGGCGCGGCCAGGCCAAGCAGCGGCGGGGCGATCACGGAGCTCGAGCCCCCTGTCAATGGTGGCCCGGGCGGGGAACGGGTTCTACGGCGGAAAAGCTGACGAGGGAAGGAGGGGAATGGAAAGGGGAGCTCACATGGAGCTCGAGGATGTGCTCGGGGAGACACGAGTAGGTTCGGGGCGACCGGAATCGACGAAGCCGGCTGGCGGCTGGAGGAGGAAGAAGGGCGCGATTTGCGGCCTCTAGTGCGTTCCGGCCCGGGCTTGAGGGTGGGGAAGACCTGGAGGAGGACAGAGGCCGTCCTGGACGTGCTCTCACGGTCCGGGGAGGAGGGTGGTCGCGCGGGCGTCGGCGCCGTGCCCACGGCCACGCTCGGGTCACACGGGGAAGAAGCAGGGGGCGCGAGGGGGAAGAAGGGTGGCAAGGCCCGATCCACAATTCTCGGGACTAGATATTTAGCGCGCGCAAGCACTGTAGCGACACGAGGAGAAGAGCTGGTGCGGCGCGAGCGGCTTGGACGCGTCCATGGCGTGAGACAGAGGAACAGGGGAGGTAGAAGAAAAGGAAAAACAGGCCGGGGTGGGCCAGGGGATGGGCTTCGCCCAGGGCGAGATTTAGCCGTTTTGTATTTTCTGTTTTTATTTCTATTCTGTTTTCTCTTAGAGTAATTTGTTTAAAAGCTTCTATATGTTATTTAAATGTTTTAGTGGTTTCTAAATTAGATGTATGCCACAGGTAAGTGACACAAGAAGTTTGGTGCCATTATAAATTCACTGAATATTTTAATTATATTAATTATGGCTAAAATGGACTTTATGAGCTACTGTTTTAATTGTTCACAATTTTTTTGGCTCCACAATTCACCAAAGATATCCCAACATGGTTCTATTGATTTTAGGCAATTTACAAAATAGGTTTCATAATTTTTGGCCATGGTTTAGTTTAGCACAATGTTTTCATTTTCATTTAAAAGGGTTTTAGGGTTTGGGTTTGATTCCAAGTGATCAAGGCACATGGGGCCTTGGGTTTTGATCACCTCACAACATGGATTTGAATATGATCACATCAAAGTTTGATTAAGGACAGGGAGCAACAGTAATTAGCAACAGTGATGATCAACAGGGACAATGATTACTGTTACAGATACTGAGGGTGTTACAAATCTCCCCCACTACAGGAATTCTCGTCCCGAGAATTTAAGTGGTAGAGAGGAAAAGATCGGGGTATTCATCGCGAAGGCGATCTTCGCGTTCCCAAGTGGCTTCATCTTCAGAATGATTCGACCACTGTACCTTGAGGAACTTGACGGTCTTGTTGCGGGTTCGACGCTCAGACTGATCGAGAATGCGGCTCGGATGCTCTTGATAAGTCAAGTCTTGTTGCAACTCGATCATATCATGTTCCACTTCGCAGATAGGGTCCTTGAAGCAGCGACGGAGTTGCGACACGTGGAAGACATCGTGGAATTGGGAGAGGTTCGGCGCAATTCCAACCGGTATGCCACGGGTCCACTCCTGGAAAGGATACAGAACAGGCCAACGTAGCGAGGAGCCAACTAGCCCTTGATACCGAAACGATGAGTGCCCCTCATGGGAGCGACATGGAGGTAGGCGTATTCACCAGGTTGATAGACCATTTCCTGGTGTTTGCGATCATAATTGCTCTTCTGACGAGACTGAGCGGCCTTGAGATTTTCTTGCACAACGCGAACCTGATCTTCAGCTTGTTGGATAAGATCTGGTCCGAAGTAGGGTCGTTCCTCAGTTCCTGACCAATTCAGGGGGGTTCGACATTTACATCCGTATAGAACTTAGAAGGGGGCCATCTTCAAGCTAGCCTGATAGCTATTGTTGTACGAGAATTCCGCGTACAGGAGAGATTCCTCCCATTTCATGCCGAATGAAAGGACACAAGCGCGAAGCATGTCTTCCAAGACTTGATTGACTCGTTCAACTTGGCCTTGCGACTGGGGGTGATAAGCGGTGCTGAGAGACAGACGAGTCCCGAAGGCTTCCATGAAACTCTTCCAGTATCGTGAGGTGAAAAGGCTGCCACGGTCTAAACTGATCTCCAGCGGAATACCGTGGAGTGACACAATCCGGGAGATATACAAGTTTGCTAAATGACTAGCAGTGATCGTCTCCTTGACTGGCAGGAAGTGAGAAATCTTGGAGAATCGGTCGATGACGACAAAGATGGCATCGTTACATTTCTGTGACTTTGGAAAACCGGTGACGAAGTCCATTTCGACTTTGTCCCACTTCCAATCAGGAGGAGGGAGTGGTTGCAACCAGCCAGCAGGTTTCTGATGTTCGGCCTTGACGCGACTGCAAACGTCACATTGAGAAACATAGCGGGCGATGTCTTGCTTCATGTAAGGCCACTAGTACCGTTGACGAAGGTCTTTATACATCTTGGTACTACCAGGGTGGATTGACAAGGGAGAATTATGGGCTTCTTCCATGATATCTGGGCAACAGTTAATGATGGCCGGGCTCACAGGAACTACTAAGCGGACCTATAAGTACACAGTATCACCATCATTGGTATCAATAGTAAAGGAGGAGGGCTTTCCTTCTGCGATGTTTTTCTTGATCTTCACAATGTCAGCATCAAGAGGCTGTCTACTCTTGATGAGGGTGTCGAGGCTTGACTCGAGAACCAGGTTGTTAACGTAACCTTGAGGAACAATCTCGAGGTTCATCTTGCGAATCTCTTCATACAGATGTGGTCGTTGTACTTGAACTTCAAGTTCAGAACAGTAAGCTTTGCGGCTCAAGGCATCGGCCATCACATTAGCCTTGCCAGGGGTATACGAAATATCCATGTTGAAGTAGGCTATTGTCTCGAGCCATCGTTGTTGACGAAGATTTGGGTCTGGCTGAGTAAACAGGTATTTCAGACTTTGGTGGTCGGTGTAGACCTCGCAACGATTACCGACGAGGTAACGTCGCCACAACTTCAATGCATAAATTACTGCTGCCAATTCGATATCATGTGTTGGATACTTGTCTCCGTGAGCACGCAACTGATGAGAGACATAAGCAATCACTTTGCGCTCTTGCATTAGGACACAACCTAAACCTTGACGTGACGCGTCGCAATATATCACGAAGTCCTTTTGAGTATCAGGGGGAGCAAGCACCGGGGGAGAAGTTAGCTTGTCCTTGAGCGCTTGGAAACTTTCCTGACATTTATCTGTCCACTCGAACTTGACACCTTTGTGAAGCAGATTAGTCAGGGGCCTGGCAATCTTGGAGAAGTTCTCGACGAAACGACGACAATAGCTAGCGAGCCCGAGGAAACTGCGGACTTGCTTGACGGTCTTGGGAGGAGTCCAGTCAAGAATAGCCTGGATACGTTCTGGGGTGACGACAATGCCATCCTTGGAAATTACATGTCCAAGGTAGGTTACTTCGGGAAGCCAGAACTCACACTTAGAATACTTACTTAGCGTAGAGTTTGTGTTCTCGAAGCTTCTCCAGTATAAGACGAAGATGTTCAGCATGTTCTTCTTCATTCTTGGAATATATTAATATATCATCCAGATAAACCACGGCGAACTTGTCGAGGTACTCCATGAAAATATAATTCATCAATATGGAGAAGGTGGCTGGAGCACTAGTTAAGCCAAAGGACATGACGGTGTACTCGTATGAACCATAGCGAGTAATGAAGGCAGTCTTCGGAATGTCCTCATCACGGACTCGGATTTGGTGATAACCCAACCTCAAGTCGAGTTTAGAAAACACCTTGGATCCGGCAAGTTGATCATACAGATCGTTGATCCGGGGAAGTGGGTATTTGTTCTGGATGGTGGCTTGGTTAATGGGCCGATAATCTTGGACCAATCGGTTTGTCCCATCGCTCTTCTTGACAAAAAGCGAAGGTGCTCCCCAAGCTGAGGAACTTGGGAGAATGAAACCCTTCCGAAGTGCTTCGTCGATCTCCTTCTTAAGTTCAAGGGGCTCGTGCGGTGGCATCTTGTAAGGACGCTTAGCAATAGGGGTGGTGTCGGGCTTCAAGTCGATGACAAATTCGACTTCTCGGATCGGGGGTATTCCTGGCAGTTCTTTGGGGAAGACGTCGGTGAAATCGCGAATGACTGGAATGTTCTCGATTCCTTCGAAGGGGAGGCATTCAAAGCATTCATCATAAATATCTGCGTTTCAACATTACGGGTAATTCGGATGGCGTGGTTAACAATCTCGCCGGAGGGATGAAAAAGTTTGACAGAACTGGTGCCACAATACAGTGCGGCAGCGTGGAATTTCAACCAATCCATTCCCAGAATGAGGTCTATGGTGGAAGACTTCAAGATGATGGGGGAAGCAAGGAATTCAATCCCTTCAATTTCAACGATGGTTCCGGGCACTATCTTGGTGGTTTGTCATTGGCCTATCGGGGTGCGGACAACCATCAGTGGTTTCATCTTTTCTAGCGTGAAGTTATGCGACAATGCAAATGCTTCCGACATGAATGAATGCGATGCTCCTGTATCAAATAAAACAGTAGCAGGTACGTAATTAATGAGAATGGTACCCATCACGGTAGCGGGTTGTTGCTGAGCTTCTTCAACATTAATGTTGTTAGCATGTCCACGAGCATAAGTAGCAGACCCAGTATTATAGTTGGGGGTCCTGTTGTTGGCACGGCCATTTCCGCGGCCAGCGGGGTGAACTACCATTTGCTTCTGTTTCTGGGGGCACTCCCTGGAAAAATGCCTAGGTTGGCGGCACGTGAAGCATAATCCATCCTAAGGACGAAGAGGTGTAGCATTGGGTGGTGGAGGCAGAGCCCTTGGCATCTACGGTGGCGGAGGCAGAAGGGGTGCAGCATAAGACGGCCTTGGAGAAGGGACAGGTGAATGGGTCACACTGGTAGGGAGCCAGATACGACGCTTATGTGTTGCGCCCGAAGATGAGCCAACGTCACGATAGTGTTTCAGTGAGTCCTTGTGCTCCAACTGGGCAGTCTCGACGGTGATAGCCTTGTTCACCATGGTGGCGAAGTTGGCGAAATCGTGAATGGCAAGAGAGAGCCTGAGGTCTGAATTGAGGCCACGACGGAACTTCTGTTGTCTGTGAGCATCAGTGGTGATCTCCTCTTCCGCATAGCGAGAGAGGTTGAGGAACTCGCGCTGATAGGCTTCAACAGTCATGTTGCCCTGAGTGAGGTTGCGGAATTATTCCCCCTTACGATCCATGATCCCCTGAGGAATGTAGCGGGCGCTGAAGGCAGACTGAAATTCATCCCAGGTGATGACTTATCCAACTGGCAGTGAACGCTTGTGGTTGCTCCACCACTGAGCAGCAGCGCCTTTAAGGTGATAGGACGCGAAGTTCACATAGTCGGCTGGATCGACATTAGCAGACTCCAGTTCGTGAGTTGATGACTGATGACGGCTTCTCGCCCTTCGTTGGTAGACCCCAAGTGGAAGGCGTGATGCGGTACAGCAGCAAGTTTTCCCTCAGTAAAGATACCAAGGTTTGTCTCCAGTAGGACTCCAGAGATGATAAGTAGGTGTCAGCGGCGCAACTGACGCGGACCTGCACACAGACACAGATAACTTTTCTCCCAACGAAGTTCAGAGAGGTTGTCAATCTCTCCGGTCTTGTTGTTCACAAATGATAAAACGCAAGGGGATAATGATAGCAACTTGAAAGTAAATCCAGAAAAGTAAATATAGCTTGGAAACAATAATGAGGATATGGACCGGGATACGTGATGTTCGCTAGTGATGTCTCTCTCCCAAAAGACGGTAAAAATGCTATGCGAGGTAAACAAATTACAGAAAGGCAATTGACAGGATTAAGAACGCACCGCAATGCTAACTATGCTACAAAAGAAAGGAAGAGGTTCAAAAGCACGGGCAGTACGCCAAAGTAAGTAGACCGAAATCCATTTGCATCTACTACTAATCATCCACCTTGAGATATCTATCCAGAACATCTCGCTGGTATTAAGTTGCGAGCCCCACCCAAAGTGTAAACCCAAAGCAACAAACAACTGCATTAAAAAGAACTTTGCGTAAAGTAAACAATCCTTGTAACCGCGGTTACAAGCACCGTTGTTTTCCCCCTTGTGGCATCAGCACATCCCCTAGACTCATGTTTCTGTCACTCAAGCATGTCATCGGGGAGGCATGAACCCACAATCTAGCACAAAGCTCCCTCTTGGAGTCACTACCTACTACTTGGCCAAAGCAATAAACAGCAATGGAGAGCATGCAAGAATTACTTAGGAACAAAAATATAAGAGATAAAAACCAAATATATTACTCTATCACAATCTGAACATAATCTCATAATCCATCAGATCCGATCAAACTCAACATAGCAATAGCAGAAATATTACAAAGGTGCCTCGATCATGTAGGGCAGCTCACGAGGTCTAAACAATGAAGATCAAAGAGGGGAGGAGAACATCACATAGCTACTGATCACGGACCCATGGTCCAAGGAAAACTACTCACGAGACATCCGGGGAGCATCCATGGTGGAAAGGAGACTCCCGGAGGTCAATCATCCCTCCGGCAGGGTGCCGGGAAGAGGTCTTCTGGTGCTTCCGATCTTGGAAGCGCGGCGGCGGCCGAACAGAGGCGAGTTCGCGGAATAGGGTTCTTGTTCTGGAGTTTTCCCGTGACGGGGGATAAATAGGCGAAGGGGGGGCAGCCAGAGGTGGACCAGGGGCCCCAGGCGCCCCCCTGGCGCGGCCAGAGGGGGGCCGCGCCGGGTGGCCGCCTGGGCCCCCCTGGCCCCCCTCTGGCCCCACCAGGGCTTTTCTCGAAGCTTCCGTCACGCTGATTTTTTATCTGAATTTTCCCGAATTTTTCTAGCACTTTTTATATGGGGGAAAACTGAAATAGAAAAACAGCAGAAAACAGGAACTGGCACTGGGGTGCACTGAGTTAATAGGTTAGTCCAAATATGATCAAAAATGTATGAAAGTGTATCTAGATCATAGCAATATCACACAAAACATGCATGGAGCAAGCAGAAATTATCGATACGTTTTGGACGTATCAATGACCCACAACCGTAAGGGATTGAGATAGTCTTCGCGGGTAAGTTAACCCAATTTATTGATTCGACACACGGGGAGCCAAAGAGTATTTATAAGCTTTGACAGTTGAGTTGTCAATTCAACCGCACCTGAAATATACTTTCTTGCAACAAAAGATAAGTGGTAATGGTAATATGATAGTGATGGTGGCGACAGAAAAAGTAGACAACAAAAGTAGCAACTAATGACCAGCAGGATTGAAACACTGTAGGCTAGGGAGATGAATGGTTGGGCGTTGCATGGATGAGAGTGAACATGTAATAGATTCTAACACGGGGCAAGGCACACAGAAAAGCAATGATCATCTAGGCAAATATCGAACATTAGGCATGTATCCCGTAGGTAGTTGTGCGTGCTTGCAATAAGAACTTGCACAACATCTTTTTTCCTACCATCCCGCTACGAATGGGGCCAAAGGGAACTTATGGAGATTAAGGTGCTCCTGTCAAAGAGCACCGGAACAAAGCAATAAACTCAATGGATACATGGAATCCTCAAATTATGGACCATCCCCTTTGGTGTCCCAAGCTGTCGCCTTTGGGATCGCCGGTTCCGGACCATAATAGGTGCATACAACTCATAGATAGGATCAAGAACACAAATATATTCATGAAAACACATAGGGTTCAGATCTGAAAACATGGCACTCGGGCCCAAAGTGACAAGCATTAAGAGCAACAAGTTGAAGCAAAGAAGATAAACACCAAAGTAGATGATAGGCAACATGCCCCTAACAATCTGACGAACTATTACATGATCAAAACTCATCCAATCCCTACCATCCCCTTTGCCTACAGCAGGGAATTACTCACACATGTGAAGAGAAGTCATGGAGGAGGGATGGATTGGTGATGGTGATGACGATGGCGACGATCTCCCCTCTCCGGAGGCCAAATCAGCCTCCAGATTAGCCCTCCCGAAGAAGAACAGAGGGTGGCGGCGGCTCCGCGACGGAAACTGGAAAAGTGACTTCTGTTCTGGGGTTTTTCCGTCACGAGAATAGATAGGAGTCGAGGTAGGGAACGAGAGGAGGTGGAGGCCTCCCAGACGGCCCCCCGGCGCGGCCAGGGGTGGGGTCGCGCCAGCCAGGCGCCTGGGGTCCCTCTGGCCCCCCTCTGGCCCCACTTCTGGCTGGTGGAAGCTTCTGGTGCGTGAATTTTCTGTGAATTTTCTCGGAATTTTCTGAGATTTCTAAAAATCCATTTTCCTGCACACAATAAAACCATACATGCAGCTCTGCTGAAAACAGCGTTAGTCCGGGTTAGTTTCGTCCAAATCATGCAAGAATGAAGGCAAAACAATAGCAAAAGTGTTTGGAAAAGTAGATACGTTTGAGACGTATCAACTCCCCCAAGCTTAGCATATTGCTTGTCCTCAAGCAATTCAGTTCACCGAATTGGACACGACAAAGAAAACTTTGACAAACTCTTTTGCTTCATTAGATGTATATAAGCATGTACTACGAAAAGAGTTTAGCAAGTATTGAAACAATGCTATAAGGACAATGCACGAAGCAATTCTTCTTTCATGTGATCAATCACAAACAACTAAAAGTAAATAATATGCTACTGAAAATCAAGACAAGATCACAATGCACATAGCTTGAACATACTTGAGTGACATTTCGCTAGCCTCCATGAGTGAAGCAAAACATAAATGCAGAAACTCCTCCGGAGTTTTAAAGGTGACTAGAACTCAGTATTTCAGACTAGCAATAACACAAGCATGCAGAAGACAATGTAATACTTTGGGACAATGCATATTACACTAAGAATGAAAATTATGCTCTCATAATTGGTGCTTTGAAGAAAGAAGGGGAGACTCTCGAACCGTGGCTTTTGGTGGCAAGGTTGAAAACCCGTGGTTGTAAGCAAAGACTAAACATGTGCCAGAGCTCTTGGTTTTGAAAACAGAGACAAAAACATTTTTGAGAAGTGCAACTTTCCAGTCAACGGTGAACGGTAAAGGTCTCTCAATATCTCCCATGCCAACTATATTAATAATTTTTTGCTTACACATATTCCCTTATCCATCTATCATTTGACAGTCTATGGAACCTTATTTTGCCTCAAGTCTGGAAGGAAGCTCGTTCCATCTATCATTAGCAGCACTTGGTCCATTTCATTCCATCATCAAGTATGGGGGAGGTGTAACTTTCCCCTTTTTTTAAATGACTAGTTAAAACTTCCGTCAATATTTTTGGCATGATAGATACTGATTTTCCCTCACCGCACCATGAGCTTGTACGGTTACAAAAGGGAAGCTTTTGAATAAATTTAGAGATGGCACAAGAAAGTCTGAGTTAGGGGTTGCCGGTAAATACCACATATAGGAAGGTATGGTGGACTCATATGGAATAACTGGTTTCAAGGATTTTGGATGCACAAGCAGAATTCCGCTTAGTGCGAGCGAAGGCTAGCAAAGGACTGGGAAGCGACCAGCTAGAGAGCAATAACTGTCATAATCATGCAGAGCGACAATGCAACATTGAATCGGTCATGAAAGTGGTATAACTATTCTGAAACAAAAAGATCATCAAGGCATAATAGACTTTTTAGTCATAAACATGTGTGAACATGTGCCAAGTCAATCCAAAAAAATTCTCCGAAGGGAAATACCACTTCAGTATGCCAAACCATGAAAAATGCAATGCATGTAAATCATTTCAACAACACATTATGTACTCTAGCTATTTGAGATTAGCCACAAGGAAAGCATGAACACTGGGAAAGCATTGTAAACATAGCACTATGTCGCTACAAGCTGGTTTCTAGATCATAAGTACAGGCATATGTACAAAAGTAGAAACAAGAAGAGTTCATACCGGTTTTCCTTGTTGCTTCCCTTCCGTCGATCTTCGTCATTACTTCCTTGTCACTTGCACGATCGAACATGGGAAATATTATCAAATGCCATCACGGACTCGAGCTGAACTCTGAAAACAAAGCAAACTAAAGAGAGAAAGGAAATATTTTTGGGTTTTTAAAGGTTTAAACGAAAGCAAAAGAGAAAATCTTTTTGTTGTTTTCGCAAATAAAGAAAGAAAGAAGAAAGGGCAAAAACTTCGAAAAGATCAAAGCGAACAAAAAATAAAACGGATAATACAATGGAAAAGTGAGAAGGGCACGTACTCCCCCAAGCTTAGGCTTTTGGCCTAAGTTGGTAGTAGCTAATGTCCCCAGGAGCCTCCTGCTCCAGGGTGGTACTGGTGAGTCCAAGGGTCGTATGAGGCTTCCGGCGCGTACACCGAAGTCCTCGGATCCTCCCACGAAGAAGGATCCGCGCTCCAAGCAGAGGAAGACCCTTCACCAAACTGGGTGACGGTCTCCCCCTAGAAAGGTGGTAACTCACCATGCTCCTCCTCGTCGGGTACAACCCCCTCCATGGGGTTATGAAACTGATGCTAGACCACGAACTCATCGAACTGGATAACATCAAAGGACCATCCGTTCCTGCGAGAAAAATCGAACAAAAGAGGTGCATGTAGACGGATCTTGCGTTCCGTGGTGGCTCCGAAACGCAAGATATAGTCAAGGTTACCAAACTCGGAAGTCATGGTAACAAACTTATGCCTTTTCATAGCAGCAAGATCAAAACTTAAATAAGTAAAAGGCTTATCATCAGGGTGTGGGTGCCATTAAGAGACTCTAGGATAAGTGTGGCGTAAACGCCACCAAATAAATCTCCCTTGTTACCGTTCATAGCAAGGTGTCGAGCAATTTGGGAACCCACATTATAATCAAACCTCCCCGAGAGGGCGGTTGCCAGGATAGCAATATCCGGCGCAGAAATGATGTTCGTGTTGTCACGAGCTAACACCCCTCTAGCAATATAATACGCAAAATACCTGAGGTGTGGGAATAAGATGCTGGAGATTTTTGACCGGTGAATATCCCTCGTATCCATGCTACAGAGAGAGTTGAAGACGGTTCTCAGCTCTGAGGGCTGAGAGCTTATCTTCGCCGTCAGTCCAACGTTCGACACACCTATTATTTCACAAAACTTTTCCAAAGGCATGGTCAAAAGATTATTTTAAATTTTAAACTCAACAGAACCAGTATCAAGGTTATATCTAAAACTGTTAATGAAACAGGAGGTGAGTTTTTGATACTGAGCAACACGGCACGTTGCGAGCCGCGTCAGACCTGCATTAGCACAAAGATTACAGAACTCCTCCTTAATTCCTGCAGCTTCAAGGAATTCATTGCACGGGAAAGTCATTGCACGTGCTGGATTTGTGTCCTCCAGCAATTCTAAGGGCACATGATCTTCGTTGTAGCTCACCCTAACAGTCGAGGGTGAAGCTGCAGCTCTTGTAACTCGATCGGAGCGCTCGGGCCTTTTCTTCCCAAGCCACCCCTTTGCTCTTCCTAGCAAACTCATTTCTGAAATTTTTGAAAAATTACAAAAACAAGGATTTAAACAAAGTGAGTTAAGGCAAACTACTCAACCCACTTACCTAAGGCAAAAACTTGCATGAAAACTTAGAAAAATAAACTTCTACACATGGAAGCAAGCTCATCTAAACAACACCAAGAACTACTAAATACTCGCAAATGAAGCCACCAACCAAAAATCTATTTGGAGGAGTGGAGGAGTTACATACCAGGGAGTATTTGCTCAAAATCTCAGCTCAAATGATGGGTTGTGGGGAGAGATCGAAAATCACCTCCACGAACAGCAAGAACGCAAGTTCCAGGGACAGAACTTGTGTTTTTGGAGAGAAAGAGAGAGAGAGGAAGAAGACTCACCTGGAGGTGGGACCTGTGGGCCCCAGGCGCCCTATGGGCGCGGCCAGGGGGCAGGCCGCGCCAGCTGGCCGCCCCCCTAGTCAACCCCATGTACCTCTGGGTCACTCCTGGCATGGAAATTTTTATTTTTATTTTTCTGGAATTTTTTCTGAAAACTTCACTGTTGAAAATTTCTCGGAGTTCCAAAAGCTGCAAAACTTTCTGAAAATTTAAAGCGGTGATTAATATTGCGAAGCTTCAAAAACACAAAAACTTGGTACAGCAAAGAGAATAAAAGCTAAAGCAAATGAAAACATAACAAGCTTAACTTTTTACCTATATAAAACAAGCTCATTAGTAAGGTTGATCAAGTCTTACCAACAACCCGGCGATATATAGAACAAGAAGTTTCACCTCTTATGAAGTGATCATTGCACCTTTACTTTAATGGACATTGTCCCCACCATAATGGTTTTGTATTTATGGTGCACATGTAGTGGACAGTCCCATTCTCCAATCTTCACGGTCTCAACATTCTCTATAGAGTTAAGGCCATGCCTCTTGTCGATCTTCTTTGGAAAATACACAGTGTGTTCTTTATCATCAATGTTGAAAGTGACCTTTCCTTTATTGCAATCAATAATAGCACCTGCGGTGTTAAGAAAAGGTCTACCAAGAATAATGGACATGCTCCCATCCTCGGGCATGTCAAGCACAACAAAATCTGTAAGGATCAAACAGTTAGCAACTTCAACGGGAACATCCTCACAAATACCAATGGGGACAGCTGTTGATTTGTCAGCCATCTGAAGGGAGATATCTGTAGGGATTAGTTTCTCTAAACAAAGCCTCTTGTAAAGAGAGAAAGACATAACACTCACTCCTGCACCAAGATCACATAAAGCAGTTCTGACGTAATTATTCTTTATGGAGCAAGGAATGGTGGGTATACCTGGATCACCAAGCTTCTCAAGAATCTTGCCACTGAAAGAGTAGTTAGCAAGCATGGTAGATATTGCTTCATTAGGAACTTTTCTTTTATTAGTGACAATATCTTTCATATATTTCGAATAGGGAGGTAACTTAATAGCATCAGCCAAAGGGATTTGAAGAAAAAGAGGTTTCATCCATTCACAAAACTTATTGTAATGCTCTTCTTCTTTAGATTTGAGGGACTTACCTGGAAAGGGCATGGGTTTCTGTATCCATGGTTCTCTTTCCTTCCCATGTCTTCTTGTGATGAAGTCTTCTCTAGAGTACTTCTTGCGTTTATCAGGTTTTCTTCTTCTCTTACCTCGGGAGAATCATTCTTTTCAGTGTCCTTTTCTTCAGGCTCGGCACCGTCTTCTGTTTCAGCATCGGAGGTAGATATGCTGTTAGGATCAACAACTGGCTTTTCACTTGTAATAGGGTCATTGGGATTGTCAGCCTCCTTGTGTTTCTTCTTCTTCTTTTTCTTCGGAGAGCTAACAGTCTCGTCTTCTTCTTGTACTTGAGAATCTTGCTCGATCCTCTTTGGATGCCCCTCAGGATAGAGTGGGTCCTGGGTGTGTGTTCCACCCCTAGTTTTGATGCCATAATCTTGTATGTCCTGTTTGGCATTATTAGCAAGCAAATCTTTTTGCACATTAGAAATTTGTTCAAGCTGAGTTTGAACCATATGAAAATGCTTAACAAGACATTTAACATCATTAACTGTTCTTTCTAGAACACCACACAAACTTTTGATAGTAAGAGAGTTATCATGCAACTGACTTTGTATCCTCCTATTAAAATGGTCTTGCTTAATAATAAAATTATCAAGCTCATCTAAGAATTGGTCGGGAGGCTTACCTTTAGGGATGTCACTTTCAGTAAAGTCTAATAGAGAGTGTACCTCTACCAAGGGAGGGCGAGTAGTAGGCTCACACAACTTCTCAATAGGCGGTAAATTCTTCACGTCTTCGGCTTTAATACCTTTCTCTTTTATAGACCTCTTTGCTTCTTGCATATATTCGGGGTTCAGAACTAGCATGCCCCTCTTTTTCGGTGGTAGAAGTGGTTCAGGAACGGACCAATCTTCATAGTTCTTGGCAATTTTGCACATTAATTCTTCTGCATCGTCCGGTGTTCTTTCCTTGAAAACACAACTAGCACAACTATCCAGGTAGGATCTGGATTCATCGGTTAAACCAGCGTAAAATATATCAAGCAGTTCATTCTTGGGGACTTCATGTCCCGGCATAACCTTAAGTAAATCACAAAATCTCCCCCAAGCTTTAGGGAGGTGCTCATCCTGCAATTGCTTAAAGTTATAGATTATTTGCAAAGCAGCATGTTGCATATGAGCTGGGAAATATTTATCAACAAAGAATTGGACTAAGTCCTGAGGACTCTTAATGGAACCATAGGGTAGTGCATCGTACCATGATTTAGCGTCTTCCTTCAAAGAAAAAGGAAAAAGCTTGCCCACATAGAAGTTTCGTATCTTCTCATCAGTGGTGAATAGGTTACCTAGCTCAGCGAGTTTGGTCAAGTGTGCTATAGCATCATCATTTTCTCTGCCATAAAAGGGGTCAGCCTCGACTGTAGATATAAGTGAAAGATCAACAGAGAAATCATAATCAGGATCAATGATGCATATAGGGGATGTGGAAAATTTAGGATCGGGAATAACTTTGTTCTTCATGGAGTGCTTTTTGAGCAACTCCTTAACAACACCAGGGTCAGAGTCGACACACTCTCTAAGTTCCCTGCAAAAATCATCATCAAGAGTAACATAATCATCATCAAGGATTCTCTCCTTGAGTTCATCTAGGCACGGGTAACCAAAGGTTTTGCAGGTAGGAATATAGGTAGCAGGGGTCTCGGTCTTGGATTCTACTGCAGCCTTAGCAGTATGAGTTTCAATATAGTAGCCAAGAAAAGTAGTATCATCAAGAGTAGTGGAATCATCATCAAAAGCATCGGACATAGTGACAGACTCAGTAGAAGCATCATGTGGTGGTGGTGAAGAAAACTTACTCATAACAGAAGGTGAATCAAGTGTAGCAGTAGTGTTCAGAACAGTACCTTTTCTTGTACGGGATGGTAAGATCGGAACCTTGGGGTCTCCTTTCTTACCCATAACGGATGATGTGCAGCAGGCAGGATACTTCAAGTAGACTTGTAAATATTGCTATGCTCCCCGGCAACGGCGCCAGAAAACGGTACTTGATGACCCACAACCGTAAGGGATCGAGATAGTCTTCGCGGGTAAGTTAACCCAATTTATTGATTCGGCACACGGGGAGCCAAAGAGTATTTATAAGCTTTGACAGTTGAGTTGTCAATTCAACCGCACCTGAACTATACTTTCTTGCAACAAAAGATAAGTGGTAATGGTAATATGATAGTGATGGTGGCGACAACAAAAGTAAACAACAAAAGTAGCAACTAATGACCAGCAGGATTGAAACACTGTAGGCTAGGGAGATGAATGGTTGGGCGCTGCATGGATGAGAGTGAACATGTAATAGATTCTAACACGGGGCAAGGGACATAGAAAAGCAATGATCATCTAGGCAAATATCAAACATTAGGCATGTATCCCGTAGGTAGTTGTGCGTGCTTGCAATAAGAACTTGCACAACATCTTTTGTCCTACCATCCCGCTACGAACGGGGCCAAAGGGAACTTATGGAGATTAAGGTGCTCCTGTCAAAGAGCACCGGAACAAAGCAATAAACTCAATGGATACATGGAATCCTCAAATTATGGACCATCCCCTTTGGTGTCCCAAGCTGTCACCTTTGGGATCGCCGGTTCCGGACCATAATAGGTGCATACAACTCATAGATAGGATCAAGAACACAAATATATTCATGAAAACACATAGGGTTCAGATCTGAAAACATGGCACTCGAGCCCAAAGTGACAAGCATTAAGAGCAACAAGTTGAAGCAAAGAAGATAAACACCAAAGTAGATGATAGGCAACATGCCCCTAACAATCTGACGAACTATTAAATGATCAAACTCATCCAATCCATACCATCCCCTTTGCCTACAACAGGGAATTACTCACACATGTGAAGAGAAGTCATGGAGGAGGGATGGATTGGTGATGGTGATGACGATGGCGACGATCTCCCCTCTCCGGAGGCCAAATCAGCCTCCAGATTAGCCCTACCGAAGAAGAACAGAGGGTGGCGGCGGCTCCGCGACGGAAACTGGAAAATCGACTTCTGTTCTGGGGTTTTTCCGTCACGAGAATAAATAGGAGTCGAGGTAGGGAACGAGAGGAGGTGGAGGCCTCCCAGGCGGCCCCCCGGCGCGGCCAGGGGTGGGGCCGCGCCAGCCAGGCGCCTGGGGCCCGTCTGTCCACCCTCTGGCCCCACTTCTGGTTGGTGGAAGCTTCTGGTGCGTGGATTTTCTGTGAATTTTCCCGGAATTTTCTAAGATACCTAAAAATCCATTTTCCTGCACACAATAAAACCATACAGGCAGCTCTGCTGAAAACAGCGTTAGTCCAGGTTAGTTTCGTCCAAATCATGCAAGAATGAAGGCAAAACAATAGCAAAAGTGTTTGGAAAAGTAGATACGTTTGAGACGTATCATGAGTGATGTCGCGAAGCTAGTCATCAGCATCCAACGGCTAAACAGAGTTGCGAAACATAGTGGGGTTGAGGCGGGTGAAGTCGTGCAGAATCATGGTGGCGTGCTGATGGTGGTGCCCATTCTGATTCGGCTGGGGGAACTGAGCCATGACATTATGCATGAACTGACGGTTCAGCTCGAACTGCTGCATCATCGCGGCCATGTAATCCGGCGACGGAGGTGGGTCGTTGGCACCACGACCACGACCACGACCACGACCACGACCACCACGACCAGCCATCCTGCTAGAATTTAACAGGGGTATTTCAGTGATGAAAATTTAACGAGATACCGGGATCAAGCCTGAAGTAAAGTGACAACAAAGAGGAGGCGCAGATATATAGGAGTAGTCATATAAGACATACACATTCACACACGGAGTCAATCGAAAATCGGGCAACGTAACGTCATAGAAATTAAGGAAAAAGGACACACTAGGCGGCGCGCAAACCGCGGTAAGGAATACACGACGCGACATAGATTCCACTATGTCAATCACGCCGCAAGAAAACTGTTGGTCACAAGCGTTAATGCCAGAGAACGCGCGGCCTGCCCAGAATGAGAATGGGATCCGCGGTCCGGGACCTGGGTTATAACTCCTGCGACACGACTCAATCAATGGGAAGCACCAGAACGCTGGCTGGAATCAAGAGAACGTGATCCTAATGTCAGAGTTAGTAAAACTTACCGGCAACGATAAGAGAGCAGAGTCCCAGAGCATAGGTAAGGAGAAAATGATCCTAATACCATAGATATCACACATAGTAAAATCGATGTGGGCCCGTAAGCCAAACATTAAGTTAGGAAAATAGTTTTTCAAAGTCTAGACTCAACTTCGACCAAGTAGTGGTGGGGTGGCTTCCTACAGACAGTCGGCTCTGATACCAACTTGTGACGCCCCCAAAATCAATCTGTGTACAGTAATCATACACGCAGGGTACATGGCTGAGATTAGGGTGCCACGGTGAGAATATCACAGCACAACACTAAACACAAATAAGATAAATCTGATATTACAAACCAGGGATCACGAGGATCCGAATACATAAGTTATAAAAGCCATAATATCTGAGTACAGACATAGTTAGTCAAGTTTTGTCTTAAGAAGGCTAGCACAAATGACATCAGAGATACAGATCGAAAAGGTGAGGCCTCCCGCCTGGGATCCACCGAACTACTCCTGGTCGACGGGGAACTCGACGTCGTAGTAGTCGCCTCCGGGGTACTCCTGCTCCTGGGCTCCAACGTCGACTGCAGCGGCCGATCAGGAAAAACGAAAATGGGGCAAATAAAGCAAAGGTGAGTATCTAGCATACACGCGAGTCTTACGTCCGCTACTAAGCATTTATGAATTTGTATCAAAAGGAATGGGAGGCTATATATAGTGGACAGCAAGATAGAAATCAAAATAAGGGTAATAAGCTAGGCCTATCGAAGACTAGCATCTTCCGACGAGTCTTGCAGCATGGGGAGAGAATAGCCAACAGTTCATGTAAAACATAAAGTAACAATGCAGTAGAAGTTGTTGCAGCATTGTATATTAGTAAGTTGTAATAATTATCAATGCCTCCGAGGTCCCATCCTCGACATCCCAACGAGGAATAAAACCCGGAACCATACAGTTTAATAATAATAGTTTGTAGTGGTAAGATCCAACTTCAGCATACAGCGTCCTGTTACCGTGGACACGACTATTCGAATAGATTAATCTTCCCTGCAGGGATGCACTTCTGTTACACTACAACGCATGGATCTCCAGGGTGGCGGGCACCTTGTTAGGGAACGCTCCACCGAGGCTATCCGACACTCCATAGCCCATCTTTCAAACTCAACAGAGAGGTCATCGGCCGGTCTAAATCCTAAGTACGCAGGGCCTTGGACCCCAACCCCGACGTACTCCTGCACGGTGCGTGGCTGGCCGGTGAAGCATAAGCAAACCAAATAAGACATCACCGCGCGAGCAAATAAGACAACATCACTTCCCGGCAATCAGCCCACGGTACTGCTGACGTCTGAAGAGTCCTCGGACGAGACTACGAAGTAGGGGAGCCCATAACTCGTAATTCCCACGTGTAGGCAGCGCGTATAAGCCAAAGGCTACTCAAGTCATCCACCGAACCGTTAGTCATTTTATTAACTTGCGGGACAACTGTTATCGTTGCCTCGACTTAACTGACCCGCGGACAACGACAGCAGTCAGGACCACCAGTACATCGGTGCCTGCCCTGTCGTCCCACCAAGTCTCTGCGGTTACCAACAAGGTGAACCGACTCCTTACCTTATCTCGCGTGTGCTCCTGGAGGAGCTCGACTTTCGTGGTTTGGTAACTCTCGCGACCAACGATCAGGGGCCAAGCACACCGGTACACTGGTCGTACCCTCCCTGTCGTCCCGTCACAATACCACTCGCGGGCACCGTTGGGTCACCCGACTTCTTACCTTAAGGACAACCGTTGCTCAGGTACCTAGAGCGGCTAAACAGAGTCAGCAATGGGTGGAGTACAAGGATTACTCCTTGATAGATCACACTTGATGGTGGCTCGGCAGAGCCGAGCTAGGGGGCCTTAGGAGGTGTCTGCATTGTACCGTACCTGTGCAGTTGTAATAAGTTGTATCCGTGTCACTCCCCTGGGTGATCACGGCCCGCTACCTAATCCTAGCTAACAATGCGCAGGGCTCACTACTGAATATAATATATATTAATATAGGCAGCATAGGATAAAGGAAGGTACATCAAGGGGCGACAAAGACATGTTATGCAATTGAATAGGTAAGCAACGTAGCAGCAGCAGTAATGCCTAGTGCAAGAAAAGTACAGAAAGGTAGGCGATATCTGGGGAAGAGAATGGCTCTGCTTGCCTGGAAGCTCGGCGGTAGAGGTAGGGTCGTCGACGTAGTAGTCATACCCAGCAGCGGTGTAGTCGACAGCAGCGGAGTCTATCGGAGATAAGGGGGGGGGGGACAGTAAATACACAACAATCATAAACAAACATATGCATGGCATGACATAAGCAAAGGTAACGGTGTTCTAACGCAGGGCAATGTATTATGCTCGGAGCGGGAAGTCATCCGGGGACGAACTGCCAACTCCGGGTGATTATCAGATAGGGTGTCCGGAGGGGGAAGGTACCATGCCGGAGGTGTCGTGGACATCCGGCAAACATGTGAAAGGTGTATCCGTGTTAGTTGATCCATTCTGAACAACTTTCGTGTTCAGAATAAATTCATCCGGATAGTTTATCGGTATCGGGCAATCATCGGACAATCGGTCCGGAGAGGGACGGTTCGATGTTCGGTATGTTAGAGGGGGTGAGAGGGGGTGATAGACCAACGGATAGCGTATTCGTATTCGTTATATTTTTCTGATCAATTTTCATGTATAAAGTTTTTGAATCTAACTTATGGTTTAAAAGATATTAATTCTCAAAGTTTTAATCATTTTAAAAGAATTTTTGAATTTCTTTTAATATTAAATAGACATTATCCAGAACAATAATGGTTGACCAGTCAACTGACATGTGGGACCCACATGTCAGCTCTGATTATTAAAACAATTGATTTTCTATTGTAAATAATGCACTGGACCCACATGTCATACTCTAATGATTATATAAATTCATTTAATTAATTCCAAAAGCTGTGGGACCCACCTGTAAGTGGTACAGGTGTTAATATCCAGTTTAATCTATTTGAAATAGGCCAGGGGCCCACATGTAATCCACTAAGGGGGGTTATTAGTCCTAACACGGGATTAATGGGGGTTAACTAACCAGGGGCTTTAGCCCCATAACCAAAACGGCCAGGCCCACCAGTCAGGGGCACAGCCGTGCCCATCGGCAGGCCACGCATGGCTGAGGCTGCCGGCGGCCATGGCCGGCAACGGCCAGTGCGATGGCGACGGCTGGAGGCGGGCCACATGCGCGCGGGTGGGATGCCGCCACCACGGCTAGGCGCACGGAGCTCGAGCCCCCTGTCAATGGCGGCCCGGGCGGGAAACGGGTTCTACGGCGGCAAAGCTGACGAGGGAAGGAGGGGAATGGAAAGGGGAGCTCACATGGAGCTCGAGGATGTGCTCGGGGAGGCGCGAGGAGGTTCGGGGCGTCCGGAATCGACGAAGCCGTCCGGCGGCTGGAGGAGGAAGAAGGGCGCGATTCGCGGCCTCTAGTGGGTTTCGGCCCGGGCTTGAGGGTGGGGAAGACCTGGAGGAGGACGGAGGCCGTCCTGGACGTGCTCTCACGGTCTGGGGAGGAGGGTGGCTGCGCGAGCGTCGGCGCCGTGCCCACGGCCACGCTCGGGTCACACGGGGAAGAAGCAGGGGGCGCGAGGGGGAAGAAGGGTGGCGAGGCCCGATCCACAATTCCCGGGACTAGATATTTTGCGCGCGCAAGCACTGTAGCGACACGAGGAGAAGAGCTGGTGCGGCGCGAGCGGCTTGGGCGCGTCCATGGCGTGAGACAGAGGAACAGGGGAGGTAGAAGAAAAGGAAAAACAGGCCGGGGTGGGCCAGGGGATGGGCTTGGCCTAGGGCGAGATTTAGTCGTTTTGTATTTTCTGTTTTTATTTCTATTCTGTTTTCTCTTAGAGTAATTTGTTTAAAATCTTCTGTATTTTATTTAAATGTTTTAGTGGTTTCTAAATTAGATGTATGCCACATGTAAGTGACACAAAAAGTTTGGTTCCATTATAAATTCACTGAATATTTTAATTCTATTAATTATGGCTAAAATGGACTTTATGAGCTACTGTTTTAATTGTTCACAATTTTCTTTGGCTCCACAATTCACCAAAGTTATCCCAACATGGTTCTATTGATTTTAGGCAATTTACAAAATAGGTTTCATAATTTTTGGCCATGGTTTAGTTTGCCAGAATGTTTTCATTTTCATTTAAAAGGGTTTTAGGGTTTGGGTTTGATTCCAAGTGATCAAGGCACATGGGGCCTTGGGTTTTGATCACCTCACAACATGTATTTGAATATGATCACATCAAAGTTTGATTAAGGACATGGAGCAACAGTAATTAGCAACAGTGATGATCAACAGGGACAGTGATTATTGTTACAGATAGTGAGGGTGTTACAGGCATAGATCGGAAGGAACGAACCTAAAGACACACGAACGTAGATAAACTGATAAACTACGACCATATCTGAACAAATCCACCAATGATAGATTTGTCGGACGCACGTCTCCACACACCCATCGATGGTGCAACCATCGGGATGGGGACTAGGAGGAGAGAACTTTATTCCATCTTCATGGAACCGCCATAATCTCGTCATCTCGAACAAGACACAAACTCTAATAAATCTAAAAAAACTAAAATTAGAACCCTTCTACCGGCAAAAAACCAGGATCCACCACATCACTAGGCCCCTAAGGCCACCCGAGATGAGGCGGACTGGCAGCGCCGACAGGAGGCGACAGCTGCGTGGCTAGGCAGTGGAGGCTAGGTTACATGCAACATTTTTTATTTTTGTTTCGAAGAAACCCCCCTGCTCTTTTTAGTACAATGTTATTATTACAAGAACATCTGCAACACATTATACTAAAAGAAACCCCCCTACTCTTTTTTAGTACAATGTTATTATTATACTGTACCTAAAAGTAACGTATAGATGCTCTCTACCAATAATGTCATAGGTAGTTGAAGGTGAGCTACTTTTCACAGTTTAGTACTGTATAAAACTCTAGTTATACCCAACATGACAAATGGGCCACGCCTATTAGTGAGTGTGTTTTTCCTATTTGTTGTTGAACTCTGGTGAGGTACGGCGACGGCGGTCAGCAACAACATGTTCGCGTGGAGGAGGAGGCGATATCATGGTGGCGACTACACGGTCGCGTAGGCATTGTGATGGCGAGCCGCTCGACACGGTGGCACGGCCTGGCGACGGCAAGGCGAGGTGCGGCAGTGGTGACAGTCGACGAGCACGACATGGCAGCAGGATGCGATGCGACGGGCGAAGTATAGCAACCGACAGCGATGCGGTAAGTACAACGGCGGTGTGTCGTTGATTCGGGCGGTGAAAAGTCCATCGATAGGTTTCCGCAAACGCTCCATGGGTTATAGGTAAAGATTAAATTCTCCCTCTATATAAGGAGAGTTTGCCCGTTTATACGTGATCCGCCTAAAAAAAAGGACGCGGAGTTTGTGATCCCGGGTTCATGTGATCTCGGGTGAACAGTAAAATAAAAAAATAGTAAAAAAATTAAAAAATCTGAATTTTTTGGGTAGAAAATCTTTTCGAACAATTTTTGTTCAAAATTCAAAATTGATGCCATCCCTATGTTAGTTTGAACACTTTAGTTCGAACACTTTTTCTTCAAAATTCAAAATTTCTTGTCAAAAAATAAGATTTTCTTAAAATTAATTTACTGTTTTTTTATTTTACTGTTCATCCGGGATCACATGAGCCCGGGATCAAAATAGGACTTTCGAGGGGAAGGGAGACTGTTGAAGCATATTTTTAGCCCAAACTCTACCTATAGATGGTTGTTATAGGGGAAAAGGAGTCTGATGGAGATGCGTTTCCATTGGAGCCTCAAGTCAAGGAGTGGAAGCAAGAGAGATAACGGGTTATTATCTGAAATCTAAAATATTTTGTCTTAAATTCCTTTTAGACAAACTATTCTTTAGTAGAATGAAGCACCATTTGGTTTACAAATTTTGTCTATTAGGGTGAATTTTTTTTTCTCCTTTGTATTTATTTCATGAGTAGAATATCTAAAACTGCCAGGATAGGTGTTCACTAAGATGTATTTGTAACATTTATAAGAATGTAAAATAAGTCCTGAAGGCTTCAATCAAATAGTATGCTTGAGATCAAGAATTTGAATCATTTTTTCTACTTCCCATTTTTATTTTTATTTCTCTTCCTTTCATGGTTATCTTGTTTTTTTTATTTTTCCTTTATTTACTACTCCCTCTGTTCAATATTAAATGTTGCTAAAATTGATGTATTTAGATGTATTTTGCTGTTAGATACATTCATTTTAGCGATAGTTAGTATGAAACGGCGGGGGTATTTTGTAAAAAATATTTTTATTTTTTATCTTTATTGCCCTTTAATTGATTTTTTATATAAAATATATTTTTAGTAAGCATATGTATAATTTTTCTACTGTATTTAAATGGGTTATTTCTCTTCTCTTATCTTTACCGATATGTTGAGTAACTTAAGTGAACATTCTTAGGTGTAAACATATTTCATAGAAAACCCATATATGAGGCTTCAGGCGTTTACCCTGCAATCTGTCGATAAGGCGCTGAGTAGACGAACTCTTGTTCCTTGCGAGACCTAGCTCCTTCACTCCGTGTAAGCAAGCGGTAGGATGGATCGGCCTAATACCGTGAACATTATTTTCAATTCGGTTTTGTAAGGTTCATTTAGGTTTTTGTTGCGCTTTTCTTCAAGGTTTTTGGATCTTTTATTTTTTTTGGTTTTGATTTCCATTTTTCTATTCATTTATTTTCCTTTCAAATAAATACCCCCTCCAAACATGTTGACGTTTTTCAATATACACTGTGTATTTTTTGTAGATACGCTAACCGTTTTTATTCACTTTGAATTCTATTTAAAATACACATGGATATTTATTTATATATATGTTTGGATATTTTGTTTAAATATATGCTAAACCTTTTTTAATACATATTGAGCCTTTTTAAAACACATGTGAAATATTTTTCAGATACATCTTGAACATTCTTCAACATACGTGATATTTTTGTAAATACAAGTTAAATAAATTATTAATACACGTCATAAATTTTTGTATACAGATTAAGCATTTTTTATACATGTCGATTATTTTTCAAATAATGATGAACTTTTTTTCCAATACATTTTTGACATTTTTAAATAGATATTCAAAAGGTATGTAGATTTTTATAATACATGTTAAAAATGAATGAATTTTAAATAATTTTTAACACTGTGGATTTTTTCTGAAATCGCAAGAACAAAAAATTGAATTCACCAGGTTCAAAAAATTACATTCCACAACTTTTCTATAATATGTCTTGATATTAATTAAAAAATGTAGTAATTTTTTCATATGTATATCTATAATTTAGAGCATTTTCTAGTAAGTAAAACATAAGTAAAATTAAAAATTAAAACACAAGCCTCACTGGAAAACCAAAGAGAAAAGAAAAAGCATGTACTGGGCAAGGCCACTACTGGCTGCCGTTAAGGCGAGTGGCTGGGTTGCCTCTTGCTGCTGCAGGCAAGACATAACCGCGCCCACCCAGAAGAGGAAATGTCCTTAGGCCGAGGGCAGATCGGTTGGGCCAATATTGAGATTTCCTTTTTTTCTATTATTGTCTATCTTTAATTTTGTTTAACTATGTGTTGAGTTTATTTATTTATTTTCCCATTTACCTATTTTTATGTTTTATAAAATTTATTCTTCAAATTTAGTTATTGTTTAATTATTAGTTTCATGTTGGACTTTTGATTTATGTGAATATTTTGTTCTAAACCACATGAAAACATCTTATGAGATACATAAGCATCTTTCTAAATGCATGGGAAATTATATTAACCAAAACAAAATCAGTTCTGCATACTACGTATAACACATAGTAGTTCGAAGATATACAGTTGAACATATATTTTCTAAATATATGTTCAACCTTTTTAAAATACATATTGAACCTTCTTAAAATACATGTGAAATATTTTTAAGATACATCTCGAACATTCTTGAAAATACATGATAATTTTTTAAATACAAGTTGGCTATATTTTTAATACATGGCATACATTTTTTGTATACACGTTAATAGTTGTTTGATACGTGTTGAATATTTTTCAAATAGTGATGAACATTGTTTTCTAATACATGTTTGACGTTTTTAAATAGATGTTAAAAAGTATACATAGAACATTTTTTAATACACGTTAAAAATGAAAAAATGTGAAGCATTTTATGGCGCTATGATTCTTTTTGAAACTACGAGAACAAAATTTGACATTCATCAGGTTCAAAAAGGTTACATTCCACAATATTTTTATAATATGTCTTGATTTTGTTAAAAAAATGTAGTAATTTTTTCATATTTATATATATAGATTGGAGCACTTTTTAGTAAAAATACATAAGTAAGTAAAACTAAAAAATAAAACACAAGCCTCACACTAGAAGACCAAAGAGAAAAGAAAAAGCATGTAGTGGGCAAGGCCACTCTACTGGCTGCCGTTAAGGCGAGTGGATTCTTGCCTCTTGCTGCTGCAGGCAAGACAGAGCCGCGCAGAAGAAGTAAAGTCTTTAGGCGGAGGGCAGATCGATTGGGCCAATATTGAGATTTACTTTTATTTTCTATTATTGTTTCTTTTTAATTTTGTTTTAGTACTATGTTTTAAATTTACTTTTTAGTTTACCATTTACTTATTTTAATGTTTTATAAACTTTATTATTTAAACTTAGTTATTATTTTAATTATTAGTTTCATGTTGGACTTCAGATGTATGTGAATATATTGTTCTAAACCACATGAAAACATCTTATGAGGTACATAAGCATCTTTCTAAATGCATGGGAAATTATATTCAACAGAAAAATCAGTTTTACATACTTCGCATAACACATAGTAGTTTTACACAAAATACTTTTGTGATTCTATGGATTTAGTTTACTCAGCATCATATTTAGTACACATGAACAGATCACAAAGTTGTATGAACATAACTAAAAATAAAGCAAATTATTTTAATTTATCTATGGAAGTTAATTTGATCTACTTAAACTGATTACTGAGTTTATTATTCTTTAAGATACATAAACATTTGAAGAAATGATAGAGAAACGAACATAATCCACGTTAATGGGCATTGCTATTGGTTGGTCCATTTAGAGGCTGCCTTTACTCTCGTGGCATACTCTCTTGCACTTGGATCTCATAGTGTACCATGAAATACTTTTTTTGTTAAAGTATCATCATCAACAGGAAGCGAATTTCTGTAGCTCGAGCTACATGTAGCTTTTTATTTTAAATTTTTTGAAAATGATATTTAAAAGTTTCAAAAAAATCGAAAAAATTCCGTAAAAACTTACATGAATTCTGCACGAATGTGTAAAATTTCGTTCAAAATATTGTAATATGCAGTCTGCATAAAAATAACAAAATTTTGGCCCAAAAAGAAGAAGAGAAAGGCCCATTTAAAATCAAATATTTGTCAAAAAAATTCCCGCTGCGCATTAATCTATAATGATATGAAAATTTACACAAATGTCATATACATGTGTATGTATATCCATAAAAAATAACCTTTTAAGTATTCTTTTTCAATTTTTCAAAAAAACGAGATACATGTAGCTCGGGCTACATTAGCATTT
Organism: Bromus sterilis; assembly: GCA_950022295.1. Classification (NCBI taxonomy): domain Eukaryota; kingdom Viridiplantae; phylum Streptophyta; class Magnoliopsida; order Poales; family Poaceae; genus Bromus; species Bromus sterilis. Next base: position 21,781,434 of record OX465596.1, on the reverse strand, counting down.
TTCGAACAGCCCTATAATAAAGGAGCTATCGTGGCAAACTTTGTAGAGCATTTTGACCTAAGTAAACATAGCTGCGACAATAACCTTGTTTGTAAAATTTGCTTTAATTTCTCTTGGGCAGCCCTAAAATACAACATCAAATACTACAAATATGCAATAGTCAGGTGACTGCCCAACAAAATTAATGCAGTGGAGGACCATCCAAGACCAACAATATTAGGGCACCAATCTTAAGGCTACGGTTGAAGATGTACATTGTTTGATGCCTTAAAATCATTTCTTGATGCCTAATCATTTCTTGTGTTCTAAGCATTATCCAAGACATGTGATTCCATTTTTACCGATCAGAGATAGGTGATTCAAGAACATTTCGTTGATTTTGCCTAGTACCCCAAAGCTTATACTTGCACGCCTTGCTCAGGTTTCTTAAACGACCACCATACTTGTGCCAATAAACCGGATTAGACAACGACCTCCCTGAGTCTTTTTTTTTTGAACGTAACCTCCCTGAGTCTCTCCTCCATGCCATGGCGCACCTAAAAAAAGACAACACTTTGGCCGGTACGTCTGTTCCCGGGCAAACTCAGAATTGACACTTACCAACCAACCTCGTCTTTTTCCAAGTGAAAAAGCTCTCTCCTTCCATAGCGGCGTACCCGGAGCAGCAACAGGGATCAGCCGGGCTAAGCCAGCCTTAGATGGCCGCCGAAGTGCGCCGGCGACCGGGACGTCTTGCTTTGTGCGCGGCCGGTGGTCAGGCGAGATGCGGCCGACGAGATGGCACGCGGCGCGGTGAATGAAAGAACGGGGAGAGGAATCTTCTTTTGCCGGGGAGGCGACGCGGATGGGACGATCGACGCGTCCGAGGTCGACCGCGCTCAGGTGAGGTGGCCGGCGAAGCTGGCTCCACCGCGGCGCTGCCTCTCCATCGGAACAGCGACGCATTGTCGACGGTGCCGCAGCTCATCGCCGCCCCGTCGCTGCCTTTGCCCGGGCCAGCGACGCCTGCAGCCTGCTTCCTCCTCGCCGGCTTCTCTGTTTCTGCCACAGCGGCCGGCACTACTGATCAAGCGAATGGCTCCTGCTGAACCTGAAGGTTTTTTTCTCAGAGTGAGTGGCTAGTGGGATTTCAGTGGTTGTTTGCCACGCAGCAGTCACCGGACGCCAAAGTGGGAGCATAAAATACTGCGTGCTTAAGGAAACGTATAGTCAATGGAATGATCCTAGCACTGTGATCAGATTCGGACAAGGGCCTGAAAGCAGTGCCATAATCAAATCACTGTCGCTCAAGGCGTTTGGGCGGTTCACCACAGTAGGATGCACTCAGCTTTTCGCTGCAATCCAATCACCTTTCCGGTGTTTCTAGAAGATTCGTATAGCAGAAGCGTTTAACTTGGGGTGCATGGTTTCAGCTTTCGATCCGGAGCTTTCACTAGACTCTTTTGCCCAAGTCGTTGTCAAGTGGCAAAGCATTTGGAGAGATCACTGATCCAATCCCAAGCATGTAAAGTCTTCCCAATAGCATCACATCGACATCGGCGCACACGATCTGTCTCGTTCGAATTGGCTGAGCATTGTATTCAAAACTAGCCAAGAATATTCAGGTTCCCGTGCTGCTTGTACAAAGTGATAGCAGTTCTAACAGGATACAAAATACCAGTATAAGAAGATTGCAATATTCCTATCGCTATACATGGACCTGGCAGAAGAGGCGTAGACATCACATGCATTGAGATTCCTCTTCCAGCTCCAATAGCATGCAAGTGCTTGTTATCCTGACTAACTTACAATATATTTTGCGGGGACTGGCTACATAATCATAATCCTTTCAAATACCACTACTAAGTATAGAGTAACAAATCCTCATTGCACCAAACAGATAAGTTATCACAAGAGACCAGCACTCTGACGATCCTATTAATTAATGAGAAAAAGAACAATCAAGCCGGAGATTCTTCAGAAAAACAATTAACAACAACGTACTACAAGCCTAGACTTACCGGTCCCTGTCTCAAATTCATATCTTAAACATAAATCATCACGACTTGTCCCGGTCATGGCTAGTCAGTTCTCACCATAAACAAAAGGCATGCGCAGACCATACGATACGCACTGGCCCGTATTCCTTGGCCGGGGATACAAACCCTGCGCTATCCTATCCTGCACGTCCACACGAACTGATCCGATCCGATCCGCGGAGAGAGTTCTCGGGAACGCACTCACTCTCCGGCTAGCTCCGGCAACATCATTTCCTTCACGTCGCCGTCGTGACACAGTCCGGGAAGACCCGTATCCGCCACCCATTCGAGCCGGACCACCAGCCCAGAACCAGAACGTTCTCGCCGTTGCCTCCCGAGGTCGATCCTGCTCATGCATGCTGTTGATGGTATCGTACTACTGGAGTTTTGCAGGACAGCGGAGAGGACGAAAACGAGGTCGACGACGCGGCCGAGTCGAATGTTTTTCTTGCTAGGCTCCAAAGATGAAAGTTTTGGCACGTATTCGATCGGCTCCTGTGGATGGGAATCGGGGACGGGAGGACAAGGACCCGCCGACCGCTACCCGTGGAGCAATGGCGTCTCTTTCTTTGACGTGTACTCCGCCCCAAGCGCTCCCAGCCAGATCACCATGCGCCTGGTCATCATGAGCCAGGGACACAAGGAATTTTGTACCAGGTGTTCATACTTCATGCTGATAGCTAAATGGTTAGAGCATGATTAATAATATAGCCAGCTATCGGCTATAAGTCATTGTTATGTCATATATAGCATATTTTATAGCTAACATGTACAATAATTGGCTACAAAGGTAGTACTGTATTACTTTTATAATATGACCCACATTTTATTTTCACAAAGTGCCTAGGAACACATGCTAGAATTTCCTCTTCACTAAAAGCCTTCATACCTTCTCTTTCTTCTTCTCTTTGACCCAACTAAGCACAAATATACTGAAGTATTTTATTCTTTATAACCCGTTGTGTCGGTTGTATTGTACTTTCTCTTAGAGCATGGTTAATAGTATAGCCAGTTGTTGGCTATAAGAAATTGCCATGTTATCTGTAGCCAAGTTTATAGTCCAATAGTTAGATATAAATATGTACTACATTGTTGACATATGACCCACATGTCTTTCTCACAAAGTGCCTATGAACACGTGCTGCAGTTGACTGCTAACTTATAGTCCGCTTCTCCTTTCTCTCCTCTCCTATCTCCTCCACCTAAGCAAAAATGTAATACTTTAATGCTTACAGCCCGCCTACATTATTTTATTGTACTTGCTCTTAGGGGAAAGGGGTGTAATTATCTGATGAAATGACGTGCAGGTTCTCAAAATTTTAAGGGGTGATGTGATTTGCAGCGTAGAATCTCTGTGTATCATTAATTCATCTTTAATAATTCATCTTTACTAACCTATTTTTCTTAACATGCAAGTTATCCATATCATGAAGTATTTCCATATCTTTTCACTAACTTTTCATGCACATCTTCATTAAATTTGCATGCGCATGCAACCTTTCATAAATAAATAAATAAATTGCACTAAGCCTCGTGATTTAGAAGCAATTTTTCATAGAACATCAAATTATGAGTTACCTCACATTTTGTTTTTCTATGCGACATTTTTTTTTATTAATGCACATATATAGTTGCTATCATTATAATAGGTTTAGCTAAGGGTGATGTCATCACTCTTTTCACTCAACGTAGTTTTCGTGACATATCATCTCACCGGTAATAAATTAATAAAACAAAAATCACACTCATTTTGAGGTTTTCATCAAATTTACTTAGATTTTTACTCTAAACAATATTTCTTTCAAAAATAATTTAATAATTAACTTATACTAAGTTTCATAATTTTTCTTATATTTTAAAATTTAACTTATTTGTTAACAATTCCCGCAGCAACGCGTGGGGAATCGTCTAGTTATATTGAAAGAGAAGCAAAGTATGTGCAAGATTTATGTTACACATCAAATGGAGTAAATGAAATCAGAGCAAGTACAATAAAATGATGTGAATGAGCCATAAGAGTTAAAATATTATTGTATATTTGAGGAGAAAAAAAAGGAGAGAAGAGAAGCAAATTGTACATCAAGAGCTAGTTGTGGAACGGGCTCTAAAAAACTTAACAACTTTTACCCTGGTTGGAGATTTATTCTTGTTGCATCCTTGTTGGTTGTTGCCTGGCTTCCGACGAGCCTATGTATTCTCAGATCAAAGGGTGACCATCTTAATTCCTCCCGGCTATGATGCCAAAGGGGAGGCAGGCCTGCCATACGGTGGAGTCTATGGCATGGAGTTATGAAGGTCTTGTTGGCCCAAGTGGTGTCGTCCCCATCGCCAACGAGGCTGGTTCCATCGGGGGGGAAGATGTTTCAGACTCTATTGAAATATTCTTCCCATGTGTGGGGTCCTTTTTTCTTAATGCAGGGCCTAGTATATTGTAATCTTTGGTTTGTCTAATGAAGAAGTTGAGGCTTACCGCCCTTTCCTTTGTTAAAAAAACATTCAGTTGGAATTCCTTTGAGACAAAGGGGTTTAATGATTATTAGAAAAACGCTGGTGATGAGGTCGGACCAATGGTGGAGAGATGGCGGAGCAACAATCTTTCTGAGTGGCTACACCTTTCTCACGATTATGCTGAATAATGCTTTGCACACAAACTGGGTGCATACTACTCTATAGGCCTTTCAGACCACCTCTGTTGCTCCGCCAAGCTTTTGGAGAGCTTCCTCATCGGCGGTTCAGGGATTCGTACGCTCACCTCCTTGTCGTCCGCCGGATTGGACACAGCCTTGATCTATCCCTCCCCGACTCCTCGTCGGTCGTCAGATTGGACGTTGACGAGGGAATACCCCAACAACTCTCCTCCGTGAGGTACCTGGTGTGTGTCAAGACTGGTGACCCACTAGAAGCCTTGTGAAGGCCCAACTTCGGCTTGGTGAGCCCACTCGAAGCACCATCAGATGAACCGGTATGGAGTCCAAGATGGCGTGGAGTCCATGGCGTGGCGTGCAAGACAAGTAGTATATGAATCCTCATGTAACCCTAGACGGACTCCTCGAGACCTAGCATAGTATATAAAGGTTGGGAGGGGGCGTCTAGGGACATCACAATTACATCTTGCAACACCTCACGGCTTGAACAATCTAGCTGAATCCACCGTTGTAAACACCTTTTCCATATAGCAAATCGAGCAAGAGTAGGGGTTTTACCGATCGAGGACCCTGAACCTGGGTAATTCCTTTGTTCATGTTAGCCGACGAGATCACTAACAGTGACGCTCCGCCTGGATACCACTTTGCACAGACAATCGTCGCCCACACACCAAGCCCAGGAATCATTCTGGTGTGTGCGCTTATGATACGTCCAAGATGCATCACTATTTTATATAGTAATTTTTTCTTATTCATTGATATATTTCATGTTATGATGCTATTCTTATGTTGTTTTGGCTCATTTTACACAGTTCGCAAATTTCCGGTGCCGAAGCAGCATACACAGGATTCAGCGGTAAAAACTGGGCGCTGAGTTGCTGAAGAAGAACACCTCCAAATTACCTGAAAATCGACGGAGGGTGTTTTTCATAAGAATGACGAAGACACGCCGAAGAGGGGACAGAGGGGGGCCACAGGGTGCCCAGGCGGCAACCTGGCGCGGCCCCCACCCTAGCCGCGCCGGGAGGGCGCCTGGACCCCTGGGGCCACTCCCGGCTCCCCCCTTTGGCCTATATATCACACATCGTACAAAAACCCTAGAAAGGGAATAGTTTTTGGAGTTCCGCCGCCGCTCCGTGGCGGAAAGCTACAGAGGAGAAAAGACATCTCCGGCGGGCAAATTCCGCCGGGGAGAACACCTCCCGGAAGGGGAGATCGTCGACATCGTCATCACCATCGTCACGGGCATCATCGAGATCATCATCAACATCATCCCCAACATCAGCACCATCTTCATCTTCATCCAATCTCACCTCAAAAGTGTTGGAGATATGCCCTAGAGGCAATCATGTTATGATGTTATCTCCTTATGTATTCATGAGTTATTTGTATTGTCCTTGAACATCATCACTGATATGTATCAATAAATATGTGACTTATTTGTGAGACTATATATTCTATGATGATTGTTCTAATGGTCCCTAGTTGATAAGGTTATGCAGACACATATCCTTGACTAGTATATGATTCGATATATGACTATGTTTCACAAGTCATGAGCATGGAGATGCTACCGATAGTATGGACTTAGTGATGGGATCACTGAGTTGGACAGAGACCCACTTTGAGACGCAGCGAGATATTGTCATCTGTTAGTCTCAATACAATGTATATGCCATGTCCTAGACCTGAGGTCCTCGCATGTTATCGGGATGAGGAATGACTCACTTAGGGACTATCAAATGCTACAACGTAACTGGGTAGTTATAAAGGTAGCTTACGGGTGAGTCATGATACATGCCGCGAGACATGGTTGATCAAGATGGGATTTGCCCCTCCACTTTGGAGAGATATTCTATGGGCCCTCTCGATTGATAAGATTCAGAAAGCATGACCATGCGATATGGGTTAAGTGTTAACCCGGTTCAGGAATCTGTATCACGGTTTCGAGAAGAGAGGTCAAGCTATCACAAGGGTGACAAGTACTCGCCTTGAGCTTGACAACATATATCGTGAGGCAAAAGGAATGTTGCATATGAAACTTTGTAATGGTTCGTCTTATGACTTTACGCATATATGGGAGTCGGCATGCTCTGCTAGGAACCGCTACCGACTATCGAACCGGATGTGATTCGGGACGTGTCCATGTGTACGTGAACCTATAGGGTCGCGCGCTTAAGAGGAAAGGAGCTGACGAGGGGGTGACCCCACGACTCCTATGGATGGGCCTACCCGGCGTACCCGAAGACAGAAGGCCCACAGAGATGCCGCCTAGGCCCAGCCTTGGCCCACTAGTGGCACCGACGTAAGAGTCCACGACTCGTAAGGAAGGTGCAAAACCTGTCGTGCGGTACAAGCTTAGGGTTAGGAAACCTCATCTGTAATCCAAGACGGATTCCCCGAGACCTAGCCTAGTATATAAGGGCTGGGAGGGGAGACGCCGAGATCATCCAATACACAATCTGTAACCCTAGCCTTGTGCGCACTAGCCTTGGCCTTCCCTGTAACCGCATCTCCAAGCAATAATATCGAGCAGGAACGTCTCCTCCTGTTAGCCGATGAGCTATCGTCCAACCTGTGTCTCTCATGATTAACCCAGGGTCCCTGACCATGGGATTTGCCGGGGTTGATCCCCGTCAATTGGCGCCGTCCGTGGGGACTACACAGGTTGGAATTACGATCTCGGCGGTTCCGTCTTCAGCAAGCCAGAACTCAAGAGCAAGAACCAGATCCAATCCACCCGAAGAATTCAAGATCACGACAAACATCTCTTCCGCCCCATCAAGATCGCTCGACCTGCAGCTGTGCCAAGACCAATACTATGGTCGCAATCGAGTCCACCGCCAGCGAAAGAAAAATCGACGACCCGAAAGAAAGGCGTGAGGGTTCTACGCAGAGATCCCGATCGACGAACTACAACACGAAGCAGAGGACCTGCCGACCACTCAACGACCCACCGCCACCCAGGCACCCCCCGCACGACAAGACACCGACTCCGAGCTCGAGATCAGCGATCGTCAAGATCATCGCCAACGAAGAAGAAATCGACGACCTAGAAGACAAGCGCGAGGATTCTACGAAGAGACCCCACTCAACGAGTCGCACCATACAGCTACACGCTCGCCGACCACTCGACGACCCGCCGCCGTGCGGACAGCTGTCGCCCAGCAGGACAACGACTCTGAGACTCAGACCGACGAATACTACGACCCAGATCGAAGGCCAGATGAAATCTCCAACCTTATAAAGAACCAGAATCTGAGCGAGGGGATCGAAATCGACCCGTGAGTCCACGAGCACCCGGCGGATCACGCGCAGATCTTCCGAATCTCAAGGAGGAAATCGCACGCCGGATCCAGCAAACTCACGGTCAGGGAGCAGCTAGAAGGACCCTGCACGATCCACTGCTTCGAAGACGACTGGGGACACATCAGATCGAGTCACACTCTGGGAGACTGCCGCCTGTTCAACGAACTCGCCGACAACCTCAAGAAGGAAAAACAACAAGAAGCCAAGCGCACCCGACGAACCGAGCAGTCGCCGACTCCAAGTCCCGAAAGACGTTACAACCCGCCTCACGGACAGGTGTACACGATCCAAGAAGGCAGAGTATCGCAAGCTCAATAGGACACCTACACCCTGCAAGCCAGAGCAGCCGAGAACCTAAACACAGTCGAAGTCTACCAGCTACATGACGCAGAAACTAGTATCACGTTCTCCCAGAACGATCACCCACCCGCAGTCCCAAGGCCGGGGCATGCGCCCCTCGTACTCGATGCTCAAATTGGAGGGTACGACATGGAAATAATCTTCATGGACGGAGGCAGCATCATGAACATAATCTTCGTCAGCACCCTGCACAAGATGGTGATCCCGCGATCAGTATGGAAAAAATCAAGCACCGTGCTATACGGAGTAGTCCCAGGAGAAGCGGCTAATTCCCTTGGAATAATCGAGCTCGAAGTTGTCTTCGGCAGCAGACGTAATTTCGCAAGACACACCCTCGAGTTCGAAGTACTCGATTGGCAGTCGCAGTACCACGCCATACTGGGACGTCCAGCGTTCGCGCAATTCATGGTGGTTCCGCACTACGCCTAACTCAAACTCAAGATGCCAGGATCCGCGGGCGTCATTACAGTCAACGGGAGCTTCACCAAATCAGACCAATGTGATCGCGATTTTCACAAAGTTTCCGACACCTTTGGAGCCGAGCAAGAACTCACAGAAAAAGCCATGGCGACAGACAAAAGTATCTTTCCGCTAGCAAGTCGAAGCGAGTCAAAAGAGTATGGGCGGGACTTCAGCATCGATAGCGACACGGTCACCCACCAAGTGCACCCGACGGATCCAGAAAAAACAGTCCGCGTGTACGCCCACCTCCCGGAAGAGCAAGCGACTGCCCTCATCGCCTTCCTCCGCGAAGAATGGGAAATCTTTGCCTGGTGCCCAGCTGACATGCCAGGTATACCGCGCGAGTTTGCGGAACACGCGCTGCGTGTCAAGCCAAACACCAAGCCAGTGAAGCAGGCACTGCGAAGATTCTCAGAACCCAAGCGCAGAGCAATCGGGGAGGAGGTCAACCGATTACTCGACGCTAAATTCATCTGAGAGACGAAGAAAGCCACTTGGATCGCCAACCCTGTGCTGGTCCCCAAGAAAGACACAGACGTGCTGCGGATGTGAGTCGACTACGGGCCAGTCAACAAACACTGCCCAAAGGATCACTTTCCCCTACCAAGAATCGATCAGATAATCGACTCGACAGCAGGATGCGATCTACTATCGTTCCTCGACGCCTACTCAGGATACAATCAGATCAGGATGAAGGAAGAAGACGAAGAGCATACATCATTCATTACCCCTTACGGCGTATTTTGCTACATGACAATGCCCTTTGGACTCAAGAACGCCGGTGCCACATACCAACGGATGATGCAAGCCTGCTTGAAAGAGCAAATCGGAAGAAACGTGCAAGTCTACATGGACGACATCGTCATCAAAACTTACCGTGAAAACACGCTACTCGACGACCTGCGCGAGACCTTCGCAGCACTCAACAAGTACAGAATCTAGCTCAACCCGAAGAAGTGCGCATTTGGCGTCCCAGCCGGGAAGTTGCTCGGGTACATGGTCTCCGCCCGAGGAATCGAAGCGAACCCGGAGAAAGTCCAAGCAATCGCCAGGATGCAGGAGCCAACCGACATCAAAGGCGTGCAGCAGCTCACCGGAAGACTCGCAGCCTTGAGTCGTTTCATCAGCAGATTGGGAGAGCGCACACTGCCATTCTACCAGCTGCTCAGAAAAGGGGAGAAATTCGAGTGGACCGAAGAAGCCCGCAAAGCATTTGCGGACCTGAAGCAGACACTCTCGACCCCACCGATCTTGGCAGTACCCAAAGAAAGAGAAAAGTTGTACCTCTATGTGGCAGCACGCAACAGCGTGGTAAGCACAACACTCGTCGTCGAGCGCACAGAAGAAGGAAAGACCCAGAGCATACAAAGGCCGATCTACTACCTCATCATGCTCTTGACAAAATCTCAGCAGCGGTACCAGCACTACCAGAAGCTACTACTGGCCATCATCATGACCTCAAGAAAGGTGTCGCAATACTTCGACGAACATCCTATCACAATCGTGGGCAGCGCACCACTCGCGGACATCCTCAACAACCCCGGAGCGACTGGGCGAGTCGCCGAGTGGAACATTGAGCTCATCCTGCGAGACCTGCAGTTCAAGCACCCAACAGCAATCAAGGCCCAAGTACTCCCAGATTTTCTGGTCGAGTGGACGGAGGTTCAAACACCAGGGCCACCAGACTTGTCCAACTCATGGACAATGTTCTTCGACGGCTCCAAAAGACAGCAAGGAGCCGGAGCAGGAGTCGTTCTGGTCTCCCCCAAAGGAATGAAGCTCAAATACGTCCTCCAGATCAAATTCAGCCACGCCTCCAACAACGAAGCCGAATAGGAGGCACTACTCCATGGCATGCGCATGACCAAAACATGCGGTGCCACTCGCCTCGTAATCTACGGAGACTCCAACCTCATCGTCCAGCAGGCGATGAAAGACTGCAATGCAGTAGCCGACAACATGGCGGCCTATCAGAAGCTCTACAACACGCTCGAAGGAAGTTTTGACGGTTGCGAGCTCAATTATATTCCCAGAACAAACAACACAGAAGCCGAAGAACTAGCAAACATCGGCTCGACTCGAGGACCAGTACCACCCGGCGTCTTCCTCGAAAGCATCAGCCAGAGATCCATCAAAGTAAAGACAGCAGCACCCAAGACAGCTGTAGATGACGACACCACTGAGCCAGCACAGGTGGCATCAGCGAGTCCATCCGAAGGCAACAACACCCAAGCGGTCGAATCTACAGATGCAACAGCACTCGAAGGACCGGCGTGGACGAAACCGTTCCTCTGATTCCTAATCGAAGGCACGCTACCGCAAGACGTCACAGAAGCTCGGCGCATCAGTCGTCGATCCAAGGCATTCACAGTGATCAACAAACAATTATACAAGTGCAGTATCACCCAGATACTCCAAAAGTGCATCGACGAAGAAGACGGCAAAGCCCTACTGCTCGAAATCCACGAGGGTACCTGCGGGCACCACGCGAGCAGTCGAGTCCTCGTGTCCAAAGCATTCCGAGCAGGATTTTATTGGCCCACTGCCATGAAAAACGCAGAAGACATAGTGCGGCGTTGCATCGCTTGTAAAAATTCGCCAGTAGACCACACGCTCCAGCCTCAGAACTCAAGACCATACCATTATCATGGTCGTTCGCCACCTGGGGACTCGACATGGTGGGCCCGCTCAAGAAATCATCAAAGGGAGGAAGAACACACCTGCTAGTAGCAGTCGACAAGTTCACCAAATGGATCGAAGCAGTGCCCATCACCAGCTCCACAGCCCTCACGGCAGTAAATTTTATCAAATCAATCATCGAGAACTGGGTATCAAAATCAACTACGCATCAGTCGCGCACCCGCAGTCCAACGGCCAGGTGGAAAAAGGAAATGGCCTAGTATGCAGAGGAATCAAAAAACGGCTCCTTGCACCACTCGAGCAGGCCGCAGGCAACTGGATAGAAGAACTCCCTGCAGTACTATGGAGCCTGCGCACTACCCCAAATACCGCAACCCAGTACACGCCTTTCTTGATGGTGTACGGGGCGGAGGCAGTACTACCACATGACCTCAAATTCGGGACACCCCCGATCTCGGGGTATGAAGAAGAGGAAGCAGAATAAGCACCGCAAGATGACAAGGACACAGCAGACGAAGCAAGAGACACAGCCCTAGCAAGGTCAGAGGGGTACCAGGACAAGCTGCGCACTTACCAAAGCAGCCACCTGCGCACCAAAACCTTCAAAAAAGGAGACCTCGTCCTGCGACTAATACAAGAGAAAGTCCACAAGCTTTCCCCCCAATGGGAAGGACCGTTCATAGTCTCAGAAGTCATAGGAGGAGGCGCCTATAGGCTGAAAAACCCAAAGACGGACGAGGACATGGGGAACCCATGGAACGTAGCGAACCTACGCCTATTCTACCCATAGTCTCCACCAGTTATGCTCGACTAGCAACTCATGTAACCGTTCGACGCAATAAAATGGTGTTGCCCAAATGCTACCACCTCAAAGCACTCGGGGGCTCGAGTACAAACTCCCCCGAGAGACGCTATCGTCGCTCACGCGATCTTCACCTAAAGCACTCGGGGGCTCAAGTACAAACTCCCCCCGAGAGACGCTATTGTCGCTCACACGATCTTTACCTAAAGCACTCGGGGGCTCGAGTACAAACTCCCCCCGAGAGACGCTATCGCCGCTCACGCGATCTTTACCTAAAGCACTTGGGGGCTCGAGTACAAACTCCCCCCGAGAGACGCTATCGTCGCTCACGCGATCTTTACCTAAAGCACTCGGGGGCTCGAGTACAAACTCCCCCGAGAGACGCTATCGTCACTCACATGATCTTTACCTAAAGCACTCGGGGGATCGAGTACAAACTCCCCCCGAGAGACGCTATCGTCGCTCACGCGATCTTCACCTATAGCACTCGAGAGCTCGAGTACAAACTCCCCCCGAGAGACGCTATTGTCGCTCACGCGATCTTCACCTAAAGCACTCGGGGACTCGAGCACACCTCGTCCCGAGAAACGCTATCATCTCCCGTGCAGTCTGCAACTTCAAAATACGCAAGGGTACAAACAAAAACCCCACCAGAAGGCGTCCACCTACGGAACTGACAATTGCCCGGAGAAACCAAAGGGAAGCCATGTCAATACACGATCAGCCCAACAACCTGGCGGAGCATCAAGCACTTTGGAAAGAGATATAAAAGGAGGCATCAAACAAAATCCTCTAGCCTTCACCTGATCGCCAATGATCACCTAAAGACTCGGGGGCTACTCCCATCGGGAGCGCTGTCGCGCACCCGATATTACCGGCAAAAGAAACAAATCTTAGCCTACGTTCGACTCTACAACTCGAACATAGCCTCAGGGGCTACTCCCATCGGGAGCGCTGTCGCGCACCCGATATTACTGGAAAAAGAAACAAATCTTAGCCTACGTTCGACTCTACAACTCGAACGTAGCCTCAGGGGCTACTCCCATCGGGAGCGCTGTCGCGCACTCGATAGGCTCCGTAGTACAAGGACTTGATGGACTCGAAGACAACTCTCGTTGAAAGACTTATAGATCACATTGCAAAGGACCCAAAGATCATCCTCAGTACAAAAGACTCGAGTACATTGGATAAAAGGAATCTCTGATTACTCGAAGGCAATCCTCATTACATGGATAACTAACCCAGTTACAAAAGACACAAGCAGCCGATAAAGCCTACAACACAAGCAGCCGATAAAGCCTACAACACAAATCACCCAAGGAATTATGACTTTTACATGTGTGCCCATGCTGGATGATTGGCGCTAATACGACGAGCATCACAGACAAAGGAGGAGCCGAATCAGCCAGCTCATGACGTCAATGACATAACAAAAGGTGAAGCTCGACTTATATGCGGAGCACCAAAGCCGATGCTCCACCAGCTTCTTCTCCAGCTGCACAGCTTCTCCTCCAAGCCCCAGCCGAGCTGCCGGCGAAGATGACGCCGCTACCTCCAGTTCTACAAGGTCGCCTGGCGTGCACGCTTGATCGGTGGCTTGACATCGAGGTCCTCTCCAGAGCCGGAGGGCACATCATCACCACCCGAGGAGTCGCCGGAGGATGAAGCCATCGAAGACACAGGCGTAGGACTCCTCGACCTGTCAGAACCGCCGCTGCTTGTCTCCTTCCAGTACAGATCCATGCGATTGCCGCTTGGGTCAAAAGCACGGACGGTGAGAGTATCTTCGCCATCAAAGCGGCAACAGAGGGTATCACCATCACGCAGGTTCAAACACCGAGCAAACGACTTCCAGCCAAAACCAAGAAAAATCAAGTGGGAACTATCGATCTCCAACTCAACATAAGAAGGAGATCAAGTGCACCCCTGAAGACGAAGCAGCAAGCCATCAAGACTACACTCAGAAACAAGGGCAGAAAATGCAGGAGGAAGAAGAATGCGAGCGGCGTTCCGGCCACAGACGCGTAGGAGGAAATCGTAGCGCCAAAAACCCTCCTCCGAGGAAGAGGAGGAAGGCGTCAACGACGCACCACGACGAACGCCGCGAGAGGAGCGCGGAGTACGACTACCGCGGCCACGGAGAACACGGCCGCGACCAGTCATACCTGCACCTCGCTTGGGCCCCATGAGAAGAGGAAGAGGAAGAAGAGGAGCAAGATGGGCAGAGGACGAACACTGCTGCTAGATGAAGAAGAGGGGTCTATTTATAGCACAAACCCAGGGGCACGCAGAAGACCAGACGACGGTAGCAATTAATTCAAAGACCAAGCATGCCGGGCGATTCGAATTCCGAGACAAAGATGCCTTCACACGGGCGGCACTGTGCGCTGGACGTGTCAAATCTCGCGCGTTTTCAATGCGCGCATCGGTAACCAAACAGGCGGCTGCAGCACGCCACAAAGGCCATCATCATGACCGGTCATGAAGACATGACGGTTCGCAGACAGAGCATCTTTGACGGTCCTCCAGCAAGGAGATTGTTATCCTTACCAAGAAGAGGTAAATTAACATGGCAACGCCAAAGAAAGTGCAGCCTACATGCATCGTTTTTACTGACTCAAAATACATTTTTCAAAAATATTTAACTCCCATCGGGAGCGTATCCACCTATGAGAGTCTCGGATGCTCCCTCACCTAGAATAAAAAGACACGCTCGAGTGATTACTCACACCCATGAGAGTTTCGGGTGCTCACTCACCGTGACACAAAATAAGCAGACTTGCACTCGCCAAATCGTACGGTCCCGGAGTATTGGATGCTCCCTGACGAGGGGGTGACCCCACGACTCCTACGGATGAGCCTACATGGTGTACCCGAAGACAGAAGGCCCACAAATATGCCGCCTGGGCCCAGCCTTGGCCCACTAGTGGCACCAATATAGGAATCCGCGACTCATAAGGAAGGTGCAAACTTGCCGTACGGAACAAGATCAGGGTTAGGAAACCTCATCTGTAATCCTGGACGGACTCCCCGAGACCTAGCCTAGTATATAAGGGCTTGGAGGGAAGACGTCAAGGGACAAGCAATACGCAATCTGTAACCCTAGCCTTGTGCGCACTAGTCTTGGTTTCCCTGTAATCGCCATCTCCGATCAATAATATCGAGCAGGAACGTATCCTCCTGTTAGCCGACGAGCTATCGTCCATCCTGTGCCTCTCATGACTAACCCAGGGTCCCTGACCATGGTAATTTCCGGGGTACATCCCCGTCAATTGGCGTCATCTGTGGGAACTACACATGTTGGAATTACGATCTCGGCGGTTCCGTCTCCAGCAAGCCACAACTCAAGAGCAAGAATCAGATGCAATCTACCCAAGGAATTCAAGATCACGATGAATATCTCTGCCGCCCCGGCAAGATCGCTCAGCCCGCAGCCGTGTCAAGACCAATACTACGACGGCAAGAGAGCCCACCGCCAGCGAAGGAGAACTCGACGACCCAAAAGAAAGGCGCGAGGGTTCCACATGGAAATCCCGATCGACGAACTGCAGCATGAAGAAGAAGACATGCCGACCACTCGACGACCCACCACCACCCAGGCCCCCGCCGCACAAAAAGACACCGACTCCGAGCTCGAGATCATCGATCGCCAAGACCATCGCCAACGAGGAAGAAATCGACGACTCAGAAGACAGGCGCGAGGATTCTACGAAGAGACCTCACCTGACGAGTCGAACTATACAGCCAAACGCCGCCGACCACTCGACTACCTGTCGCCGCCCGGCAGGACAGCGAATCTGAGACTCAGACCGGCGAATACTATGACCCAGATCGAAGGCCAGACTAATTCGCCAATCTCATATGGAACCAGAATCTAAGCGAGGGGATCGAAATCGACCCGCGAGTTCACGAGCACCCAGCGGACCACGCGCTGTTCTTCCGAATCTCAAGGAGGAAACGGCACGCCGGACCCAGCAAGCTCACGGTCAGGGAACAGCTAGAAGGACCCTGCATGATCCACTACTTCGAAGACAACTGGGGAAACATCAGATTGAGCCACACTCTGGGAGACTGCCTCCTGTTCAACGAACTGGCCGACAGCCTCAAGGAGGAAAAACAACAAGAAGCCAAGCGCACCCGACGAACCGAGCAGTCGCCGACTCAAGGACAGGTGTACACAATCCAAGAAGGCAGGGTATCGCAAGCCCAACAGGACGCCTACACCCTCCAGGCTAGAGCAGCCGAGAACCTAAACGCAGTCGAAGTCTACCAGCTACACGACGCAGAAACCAGCATCACGTTCTCCCAGAGCGATCACCCGCCTGCAGTCCCAAGGCCGGGGCACGCGCCCCTGGTACTCAACGCTCAAATTGGAGGGTACGACATGGACAAAATCTTCATGGACGGAGGCAGCAGCATGAACATAATCTTCGTCAGCACCCTACGCAAGATGCTGATCCCTCGATCAGTATGGAAGAAATCAAGAACCGTGTTATACGGAGTAGTCCCAGGAGAAGCAGCTACTTCCCTTGGACTAATCGAGCTCGAAGTCGTCTTCGGCAGCAGACGCAATTTCGCAAGACACACCCTCGAGTTTGAAGTACTTGATTGGCAATCACAGTATCACGCCATATTGGGACGTCCAGCGTTCGCACAATTCATGGCGATTCCGCACTACGCCTACCTCAAAATTAAGATGCCAGGATCCGCGGGCGTCCTCACAGTCAACGGGAGCTTCATCAAATCAAACAAATGCGATCGCGATTTCTACAAAGTCTCCGACACTTTCGGAGCCGAGCAAGAACTCACAGAAACAGTCATGGCGACAGATAAAAGCACCTTCCCACTAGCAAGTCGAAGCGAGTCAAAAGAGTATGGACGGGACTCCAGGATCGAGAGCGACGCGGTCAACCACCAGGTACACACGACGGACTCAGGAAAAGCAATCCGCCCCAAAATGCCCTTCGACTTAAGCAACGCATGAACAGTACACCAGCGAATGGCGCAATCACACATGAGAAACCGGTTCGGTGGAAACATTCAGGCCTACATTGACGAGATCATCACCACAATCCAAGAACTCGGACCAGAAGCAGACACAGAGGATGACAACACAGTTGAACCAGCACAAGTGGCAGCCACAAACCCAATAGTTAATGAAGAAGCCCATAACGCAGTCGAGGAGCCAGAGCCAGCAGCACTAGAGGACCCATCTTGGAGAGAGCCACTCTGCAGGTTCCTAATCGACGACACCCTACCGCAGGATGTCGCAGAAGCCAAACGCATTAGTCGGCGCTCCAAAACATTTATAGTAATCAACGGACAACTCTACAAGCGCGGCGTTTCCCAGGTCCTACAAAAATGCATAGACGAGGAAGACGGCAAGACCCTACTACTGGAGATCCACGAAGGCACCTGCGGGCACCATGCCTGCAGTCGAGCACTCATGGAAAAAGCCTTTAGAGCAGGACTTTATTGGCCAACATCCATGAGGAACGCAAAGGACATCATGCGGCGTTGCATTGCCTGCCGAAAATTTGCCAGCAGACCGCACGCTCCAGCCTTAGAACTCAAGACCATACCATTATCATGGCCCTTCGCCACCTGGGGACTCGACATGGTGTGCCCACTCAGGAAATCATCAAAAGGAGGAAGAACCCACCTGCTAGTAGCAGTCGACAAGTTCACCAAATGGATCGAAGCAGTACCCATCACCAACTCCACAACCCTCACGGCGGTGAATTTCATAAAATCAATCAACTTCAGGTTCGGGGTGCCGCACAACATCATCATGGACAACGGCACGAACTTCACAGCGGCAGAATTCCAGAACTTCTGCGAAGAACTGGGCAGCAAAATCAACTATGCATCAGTCGCACACCCACAATCCAACGGCCAGGTGGAAAAAGAAAACGGCCTAGTATGTGGAGGACTCAAAAAGCGGCTCCTCGCACCACTCGAGTAGGCCGCAGGCAACTGGGTAGAAGAACTCCCTGCAGTACTATGGAGCCTGCGCACCACCCCAAATGCCGCAACCCAGTACACACCTTTCTTCATGGTGTACGGGTCGGAGGCAGTACTACCACATGACCTCAAATTCGGGGCACCCCGGATCTTGGGGTACGAAGAAAAAGAAGCAGAAGAAGCACTGCAAGACGACAAGGACACGACAGACGAAGCAAGGGACACAACCCTAGCAAGGTCAGAGGGGCACCAGGATAAACTGCGCACTTACCAAAGCAGCCGCCTGCGCACCAGAACCTTCAATAAGAGCGACCTTGTCCTATGGATCATACAAGAGAAAGTCCACAAGCTTGCCCCCCGAATGGGAAGGACCGTTCATAATCACAGAAGTCATAGGAGGAGGCGCCTACAGACCGAAGAACCCGAAGATTGACGAAGACGTGGGAAATCCATGGAACTTAGCGAACCTACGCCTGTTCTACCCATAGTCTCCACCAATCATGCTCACCTGGCAGCTCATGTAAACCTTCGACGCAATAAAATGATGTTGCTCAAATACTACCACCTCAAAGCACTCGGGGGCTCGAGTACAAACTCCCCCCGAGAGACGCTATCGTCGCTCACGCGATCTTTACCCAAAGCACTCGGCGGCTTGAGTACAAAATCCCCCCGAGAGACGCTATCATCGCAATCGCAATCTTTTCCTAAAGCACTCGGGGGCTCGAGTACAAACTCCCCTCGAGAGACGCTATCGTCGCTCACGCGATATTTACCCAAAGCACCCGGGGGCTCGAGTACAAACTCCCCCCGAGAGACGCTATCATCGCAATCGCGATATTTTCCTAAAGCACTCGGGGGCTCGAGTACAAACTCCCCCCGAGAGACGCTATCATCGCAATCGCGATCATTTCCTAAAGCACTCGGGGGCTCGAGTACAAACTCCCCCCGAGAGACGCTATCGTCGCAATCGCGATCTTTTCCCAAAGCACTCGGGGGCTCGAGTACAAACTCCCCCAGAGAGACGCTATCGTTGCAATCACGATATTTTCCTAAAGCACTCGGGGGCTCGAGTACAAACTCACCCCGAGAGACGCTATTGTCGCAATCGCGATCTTTTCCTAAAGCACTCGGGGGCTCGAGTACAAGACTCCCCCCGAGAGACGCTATCGTCGCAATCGCGATCTTCCACAAAAATACTCGGGGGCTCGAATACAAAATCTCCCCCCGAAAGACGTCATCATCGCTCACGCAGCCTGGAACTTAAAAGGGTCCAAGCAAAAACCCATCGACAAGTGCCGTCCATTAAACTCTGTCCGGAATCAAAAGGAAAGACTCGGCTACAACCAGATTGAACACCAAGCACTCTGAAGAAATTCTGGACGGAGCGCAGGACGCAGACAATTCTTTAGTCTTCACCTGATCTTCAACAATCACCTAAAGACTCGGGGGCTACTCCCATCGGGAGCGCTGCCGCGCACCCGATTAAAATACAGAAAATAAGGGAAGAACGACAAAGGAAACAAATCTCAGCCTACGTTCGACTCTCCGACTCAAATGTAGCCTCGAGGGCTACTCCCATCGGGAGCGCTGTCGCGCACCCGATAGAACCCACAGTACAAAGTTTTCATGAAGGCAGCTCTCGAAAGACTCGAAGACAGCTCTCGAAAGACTCAAAGACGGCTCTCGGTTGCAAAGGACTCGAAGACAGCTCTTGGTTGCAAAGGACTCAGAGACAGCTCTCGAAAGACTCGAAGACAGCTCTCGGTTGCAAAGGACTCGAGACAGCTCTCGATCGCAAAGGACTCGAGACAGCTCTCGATCGCAAAGGACTCGAACACAGCTATCGATTGCAAAGGGCTCAAAGACAAATCCCATTGGAAAGGCTCAAGCACAGTTCACATCACAAGGATCATTTTCAGTACAAAGATTCAAAGCACATTGGATAGAAGGCAGCTCTGATTACTCAAGGCAATCCTCATTACATGAAGAACCAACCTAGCTAAAAAAGACATAAGCAGCCAATAAGCCTACAACATCAATTACCCAAGGAATTATGACTTCTACATGTGTGCCCATGCTAGGATAATTGGCACTAAGACAACGAGCATCATCACAGACAAAGGAGGAGTCGAAGCAGCAGACTCAGGATGTCAATGACATAACAAAAGGTGAAGCTCGACTTATTTGCGGAGCAGTTGAAGTCGATGCTCCACCAGCTTCTTCTCCTGCTCCACTAGCTTCTTCTCCTGATCCACCAGCTTCTTCTCCAGCCCCACCCGAGTTTCCAGTGAAGATTACGCTGTTGACTCCAGTTCCACAAGGTCGCCTGCCGCGTCCGCTTGACCGGTGGCTTGACGTCGAGGTCGTCTTCAGAGCCGGAGGAGGAAGCAGTTGAAGATGGCTCAACATCAGCACCCGAAGAGTCGCCGGAGGAGGAAGCAGTTGAAGATCCAGGCGAAAGACTCCTCGACCTGTCAAAACCATCGCTGCTTGTCTCCGGCCAGTACGGATCCATGCGGTTGCTGCTCGGGTCAAAGACGCGGATGACAAGAGTGTCTTCGCCATCAAAACGGCAACAAAGAGTTTCACCATCACGCAAGTTCAAGCGTCGAGCAAATGATTTCCAGCGAAAGCCAAGAAAAATCAAGCGGGAACTATCGATCTCCAACTTAACATAAGAAGGAGATCGAGCGCACCCCTGAAGACGAAGCTGCAAGCCATCAAGACTGCGCTTAGAAACAAGGGCAGAAAATGCAGACGGAAGAAGAATGCGAGCGGCGTTCCGGCCACGGACGCGCAGGAGGAAAACTGTCGGGACCCGGGGTTAGCGTATGCAAGTACAGCTAAGACATAGTCATATGGAGAGCCAAGAACCGTACCCACTTGTCTAAGCAGACAAGGCCAAGCACAGAACATTCTCGGAGAGCATCGTACGTGAGGGGCATCCCATCCAGGTCGGATGATCAACTGAGATGGGTCCTCATCGTCCGCACACAAGTCTAATGATATGGGTGATGAGCTCCCATATTCAAAGACAAGTCGCCTCAACCATACTATCGACTATCTCATAACTCTTACATAGACTTACTCCAGCCCGATCACTTAGTCGGGGTCTAGGGAGGGCTCGATCATACCACAAAGTGTGCACGAGACGGAGTCTCGAACAATCGCATCGCGATGCCCCAAGCTGCGCACATCTAAGGGCCACTTGGTGTATGAAAGACCGCCAGCCAGATCACAACTAAGGTCTCGAAAACCCATACAAAGACATGCATGTTATAAACATACACGCAACACACATGCCTTGTATGAACAGTAGGTATCATTGCAATTCTCTACAAAGTATACAATTTTATTGATAACTCTTATAGAGTGCACACAGAGATCACAAACATGTGATCTAACATTACAACACAAGCGGAAGCAAAGTATGTCTGAGTACAGACAAGTTTAACAAATGGCTTAAGAAGCCTTATTTAAACACAAGCCCTCCACGAGGGAACCGGTCGTCTGACTGGGACTAGACTAGTTGATCTTCAGTCGTCCAGCTCGATGAAGAAGCCACCTTCGGGGTCAGTGGCATCATCTAAAACATAGATTAAGCAAACGTGAGTACAAAGTCGTACTCAGCAAGACTTACATAGGAGCTATACTACTCATGCACATGTATCAAGGTAAAGGGAGGTGGGGTTTCACTTGCAGAAATGCCAGCTTTGACTTGGCTAGTCCTGAACTACGAGTACCAGACTTGAGGTAAGAAGCGTACACGAGTCCACTACTTTCTCCAACCAATTACACCACTATGGTTCCTTCCTAGACTTCCCCACGAGAAAGCACGCCATAGCACTCACACTTATCTTGGTGTGTTTTAGAAGTATCCAGTTCAAGTTATCTAATAATCAAGCTAAGCTTTCCAAGCAGCCCATAACCGCGGACGCGGCTATTCGAATAGTTTTGTTAACCCTGCAGGGGTGTACCGCTACACACACATGATCATCATTTACCGCCTTTGATCTCGACACCATTCAAGGGGTGCCAGCGAGGATGCTCACCACAACTGTTACCTCATAGCCGATCAAGTCCGAGAAAGCCACCTACTTGGGTTGGCTACCACTATCGTGAACCCGCCCGGTTTACCGAAGTGGACCCAAGTGATGTGTGCGTGGTGCATAAGCCGGTCTCGGGTGAGCCGTTCTCTCACTTAGCATCCAGGCCACAGACCTACCAGAACTCCGAACTATTGCGACATCTGGACATCGAAAGGGTTGAGTTAATAAGTTGAGAGGGGTCAGTGAGCCCAATGTGTGGTTGTACTCTTCATCTTGGATCACCACACAAGAACTCGGACTTAGGGCGGTGTTCAACGAGACAACCCACCGTGTACTCCTACACAGCCTCTCATCGTTCACCTTGTATTAGGGTCGATTCACCAACACTTTTCTACCATCATCATCATGATCACTACCATCCCGACTCACATAACAGTATCATCATGGTATCACTCTAAGCATGCAATAAGCAGTAACAGTTGCAGGGGCCACATGATATCAATCAACTCCTACATTTGCTAGGATTGTGGTTTTGCCTACTACCGTGACAAATGATAGGTCATGCAAAGGAATGGGTTCATCTATGCGATAGAATCGTTATCATGGTGATCATCCTATACAATGCATAAGCGAGACATGAGAGGGAAGTGGGATTTTATCGACATGATCAATGGGGGTTTGCTTGCCTTGCTGACGAGGTTCGGATTCGGGGTCTTCAACGAAGGGGGCAGCCTTCTGGTCCGGTTCCACCTCTACTCGACAAACAACAAACAAGGTAGCAAAGTAAATACAATGCACAATCACATGATGGAAGGTTGAAACTTGATGTATATGCTTTGATGTGTGAAGCAATTCCATTTAAATGGAGAATATTGCAAATTGAATTGCAAATTCAAACTCCAATTTGAATTCAAACTTGACCAAGTTACATGTGACATTGTTTGATCATTTTGAACCTTTTGGAAATGTGTATGATATGCCTCTGAAGTGTGGTTGAAATATAGCTTAATTCCATGGTTCAAGTTGAAAAATCATTTGAATTGAATTTGAATTAATTCCAAATAAATCAAATGACATATGCTACTGGTCCCATTTTAAAATCAACTCAAACATAGTTGAGTTGGATTTTTGGATAGCTTATTTTCTCCTGATCATTTTTCATATATTATTTGTCCAATTTGGAGTTGATATGAATTTTCTATGAATTTCCAAAGTTTGGGCTATTTTCTGGAATTTCTGGAATTTCTTTAATTCAATTTAAT
This sequence comes from Bromus sterilis, assembly GCA_950022295.1. Classification (NCBI taxonomy): domain Eukaryota; kingdom Viridiplantae; phylum Streptophyta; class Magnoliopsida; order Poales; family Poaceae; genus Bromus; species Bromus sterilis. The sequence continues at coordinate 21,757,923 of OX465596.1, read as the reverse complement.
TTCTGGAATTGAATTACTGCGTCATGCTGACTTCATGCTGGCGTCAGGGGGGGGGCTGACATGTGGGTCCAGGGTGTCAGCCTCAGGGGTTAATTAACCGGCTGGGTTAACTTAGCCAGTGGCTTAATTAAGCCACTGGGCCCACTTGGCAGTGACCTAGGGTCACTTAACCCAGGTGGGGTTAAGTCCCTAAGCACGACCACATCGGAGGGGCTGCTGGCGTCTAAACGCCGGCGACCTGTACGCGGCGGCGCTGCTCGGATCCGCAGCTCCCGTGCATCATTCGATGCGCTGAGACCACGGGAACGTAGACCGTGCTCTCGCGCGTCGTCTGGTGCACGCGGGCGACCTCGGGGGTGACCAGGGCGACGGCGTCTTCAAAGGTGGCGGTGGCCGGAGCCACGGCTCGGGGTGGAACTCGCTGCGGCGCTCCAGCAGAAGCAGACGTGGTTGCAGACGAAGCCTTGGAGCACGGCGAAGGCGTCAGACAAGGAGGCGGTTCGATTGCGCAACAGGTGGTCGTCGCCATGGTTCCCGGCGGCGAGGAGCTTCGGCCTTCATGGTGGATTGTGCTAGAGAGGAGGAGGAAGACGTTGGGATGGCTCGGTTGAATCGTGAGCTCACCGTGAGTCCAACGGAAGCGGTGGCGAAGTCGTAGGAGCTCGGGGCTGGCCGGAATTGAAGAAGTCGTGCGGCGGCTCCAGCGAGACGATGGCGAAGATTGCGACGGCCTCGGGCTCGATTAGGACGCCAGCTTCTCCAGATCGACGAAGACGACGACGGTGCGCACGATGGACAGGGTCTCCAGGCTTCTCTCCGGCGTTGGCTGCGGATTTCGTCGACGGCGAACGGCGGCTGCTCTCGGGGGAAAAGGGAAAATGCGTAGAGAGCTTGAGAGGAGGCGGCGATGGGGAAATGTGAGAGGGGACGATGCGGACGTCTCCTGGGCGCTCTTTGGAGTCCTGGGGCGGCCTGGAAGCCCCTGGGCGTCGAGGTGGCGTCCACGGCGTGCTCGGCCGCTCCAGCGAGCTGCTTTGGCGAGCGGGGAGGAATACGACAGGCGAGTTCGCGGGCTGGGCCAAGCTGGTGGGCCGCTGGGCGATGAGTTGGGCCACTTCGGCCAGGTAAGTCCTTTTTTTCTTTCTTTTCTGTTTTCTTTTCTGACATTTGTTTTGTCTTAGCTAAATAAATACCTAGGCATTTTATTAAATGCTGAAATTTTTTATATGGCTTCATAATAATATAGACTAGCAACTTATAAAGTTTCAACATTTTTAAAATTCAAATAATTTGAATCTTAACTCAAATAGGGGTTTTTAATTAATTCCAAGGCACTGTTTGAATATTTGAAAAATCTATGAGCATGGGATGGGTCCCACATCACTTGATATGTGATCACACTCATTTATAAGACTTTTCAAAAATCTAACATGAATTTTTGGAGAAGATTTTTATCTGGCCTTTTGAATTAATTCATCTGGGGGGTTCCTTCTCCCATTTTGCTTTTGAATTTGATTTCAAAGATTTCTTTTGAAAATTTAACATGATGCAAGAGCACTGGCTAACCCTAGCACATTACCTAACAGAGGGTTCTGTCAACTCGCCCCCACTCAAAAGAATCTCGTCCCGAGATTCAGAAGTCTGCGGGAGGAAGGTGGGGTACTCGGCATTGAGACGGTCTTCTCTTTCCCACGTAGCTTCTCTTTCAGAGTGGTGTGACCATTGCACTTTCAGAAACCTAATCTTCTGACGACGAGTGACACGCTCTGCGGAATCAAGAATACGAACGGGGTATTCTCGATAATAAAGGTCATCTTGGAGATCAAGCGTTTCATGGTCGACTTCGCGGATGGGGTCCTTGAAGCAACGCCTGAGTTTGGACACATGGATCACATCATGTACTCGGGAAAGGTGCGGGGGTAGTTGAAGTTGGTAGGCAACTTCTCCACGTTTAGCAATAATGCGGAAAGGTCCGATGTAACGTGGGGCCAACTTTCCTTTGATACCGAAATGTTGGGTTCCCTTCAGAGGAGTAACCCGAAGGTAAGCCTTCTCATCCAGATTGTAGCTCTCTTGCCTATGATGACGATCATAGTAGCTTTTCTGACGAGACTGGGCTGCTTTCAATTGATCACGAACAATGCGAACTTGCTCTTCTGCTTCCTTGATCATATCCGGTCCAAAGAATTCTCTTTCACCGGTTTCTGACCAGTTTAGTGGTGTTCGACATCGTCGTCCATATAGGAGTTCAAAAGGAGCCATGTTCAGACTAGATTGAAAACTATTGTTATAAGCAAATTCGGCAAATGGAAGAGACTTCTCCAATTCTTTCCGAATGAGATAACACAAGCTCTGAGCATGTCTTCAAGAATTTGGTTAACCCTTTCGACTTGACCGCTAGACTGAGGATGGAAAGCTGTACTAAAGGAGAGATGAGTTCCCATAGCATTCTGAAAGCTTCCCCAAAATCTAGAGGTAAAAAGGCTACCACGATCAGAATTGATTTCCAAAGGAACACCGTGAAGGGATACAATTCTAGAGATGTACAAGTCCGCTAACTGGCTAGCAGTTATAGACTCGCGAACCGGAAGGAAGTGAGTAACTTTGGAAAGCCTATCTATGACAACGAAGATGGCATTGTTTCCTTTCTGGGTTCTTGGAAAGCCAGTGATGAAGTCCATACCGACTTTGTCCCATTTCAACTCGGGAATAGACAAAGGTTGAAGTGTACCAGCAGGTCTTTGATGTTCTGCCTTAATGCGACGACAAACATCACATTCGGCAACAAATTGAGCAATGTCTCTCTTCATCCTAGTCCACCAAAATCTCTGGCGTAGATCTCGGTACATTTTTGTGCTACCGGGATGAATCGAGAGGGGTGTGTCATGGGCTTCTTTGAGGATGAGTTGCATTAATTCCCTATTCTTAGGTATTACCAAACGATTTTCAAAGAATACCGTTCCCTTGCTATCTGTGGAGAAACATTTAGCAACTCCTCTAACAATGTTCTCCTTGATTCGGCGAACACCTCGTGCACGCCTTTGGGCAACTATGATTTGATCCTCAAGAGTTGGTTTCGCCACCAAGGTAGAAAGATAGCCATGAGGAACAATCTCAAGATTGAGCTTGCGAAAGTCCTCATGAAGAAGTGGTTGATACTGTTGTAACATGAGGTTGTTTCAATACGACTTAGGGCATCAACCATGACATTGGCTTTGCCTGGGGTGTAACAAATTACTACGTCGTAATCTTTTATCAACTCAATCCAGCGTATTTTCCTGAGATTAAGATCTGGCTGGGTGAAAATGTATTTGAGGCTTTGGTGGTCGGAATAAATCTCACAACGATTACCAAGGAGGTAATGTCGCCAAGTTGTTAGGGCATGAACTACGGCAGCGAGTTCAAGGTCATGGGTAGGATAGTTCTCTTCATGTGGCCGCAACTGGCGTGAAGCATAAGCTACCACATGTCGATCTTGCAGAAGTATGCATCCTAACCCTTGCCGTGATGCGTCACAATAGATCTCGAAATCCTTTTTGGTGTCTGGAGGTGCAAGTACGGGTGCAGAAGTCAATCTTCTTTTTAGCTCTTGAAAGCTTTCCTCGCACTTGGGAGTCCATAGGAATTTCTTATCTTTCTTGAGGAGTTCAGTTAGAGGCTTTGCAACTTTAGAAAAGTTCTTGACGAAGCGACGGCAATAGCTGGCTAGGCCAAGAAAACTCCTAACTTGCTTAACCGATTCAGGTGGAGTCCAGTCAAGGACGGCCTGAACTCTCTCGGGATTCACAGCAATGCCTTTTGCAGAAATCACGTGGCCTAAGTAGGTCACTTCTGGTAGCCAGAATTCACACTTGGAGAATTTAGCATACAGGCGATGCTCTCTAAGTTTCATCAATACCAGCCTTAAGTGTTCGACATGTTCTTCTTCGTTCTTCGAGTAGATGAGAATATCATCGAGATAAACCACAACAAATTTATCTAAGTACTCCATGAAGATCGAATTCATCATGCGTGAGAAAGTGGCGGGGGCATTGGTTAAACCAAAGGACATGACGGTGTACTCGTAAAAACCATAACGAGTAGTAAAAGCCGTTTTGGGAATGTCCTCGTTTTGGATTTTTATTTGATGATAACCTAATCTCAAATCCATCTTGGAGAAGACAGAGGATCCTGCAAGTTGATCATAAAGATCATTGATCTTGGGCAATGGGTACTTGTTCTTTATCGTCGCTAAATTTAGCGGCCGATAGTCTACGCACATCCTTTCTGTTCCATCTTTCTTCTTTACGAACAGAACGGGGCAACCCCATGGCGATGAGCTAGGGCGGATGAAGCCTTTTTCCAACGAAGCATCAAGTTGGATTTTAAGCTCAGCTAACTCACGTGGGGCCATTTTATATGGGCGTCTAGAAATTGGTGCGGTTCCTGGTACAAGATCCACTATAAACTCTACACATCTGTCGGGTGGCTTGCCCAGTAGCTCTTCAGGAAAGACATCCGGGAAGTCACGAACCACCGGAATATCTTCAAGTTCGGGAAGGGGAAGTACATTCAAAGAATGCACTTGGGTTCTTGTTCTGGGTGAGGTATAGTTGACGGTCTTGCCTGAAGGGTGGGTGAGTTTCACGGATTTGCCTTTGCAATCCAGGTAGGCATTCTGTCTTGATAGCCAATCCATGCCAAGGATGACATCAATATCTGAAGACTTGAGGGCTATGAGTGAAGCAAGGAATACTAAACCCTCAATTGCAATCTGATTACCATGGCTTATTCTATTAGTTTGCCATCTTGACCCTGGAGTTTGAATAATCATTGGAGTGGACAGTTCAACAAAAGATAACTCATGACGAAGTGCATAACTTTCCGACATGAATGAATGAGATGCTCCTGGGTCGAAAAGAACGGAAGTAGGAACATAATTGACTGGGAGCGTACCAAGAATGACGTTAGTAGTGTCGTCAGTCTCTTCGGCGGCAATCTGGTTCACACGTCCACGAGTGGAGGGAGGAGCGGGTTTGGCGGTGTAGACCTTCTGGGGTGGCTTTCCACGACCATTGTTGTTGCCTCCGGCACGGGGTGGAGCATTCTGATGCTGGATCTGGTTCTGGGGGCACTCACGAGAATAGTGGCCTGCCTGACCACACTTGTAACAGGCTCCGAAAACAGTGCGTGGAGCTGGGTTGTTTGGTGGAGCTGGGTGGAACTGGGTTGGTGGACGAGGCGCCACATAGGATGGCCTCGGTGGGTTGTTCTGGCGGAACATACTGTTGGGGATCCAGATCTTGCGCTTCTGGGAGCCAGAACTGGATGAACTGTCGTCTCTAGGGTGTTTGCGGAAATCGTTGGGGGTGTTCATGTCCTCGGCCTTGATGGCCTTGTTGACAAGGACCTGGAAGGTGGCAAAGTCATGCAGGTTGAGCTCACGACGAAGTCCAGAGTTGAGGCCACGACGGAACCTCTCTTGTTTCTTGGAGTCGGTGGAGACTTCTTCGGTAGCATAACGAGCCAGTCGGTTGAACTCACGACTAAACTCGTCAACGGTCCTTCTGCCTTGGGTGAGGTTACAAAACTCCTCACGCTTGCGGTCCATAAGACCCTTGGGAATGTGGTGCTCACGGAAGGAAGTGCAGAATTCATCCCAAGATGCAGGCGGTCCAACGGGACGCATATTCAGAAAGTTCTCCCACCAAGAGCTAGCTGCACCTTCAAGGTGATAGGTGGCATAGTTGACCTTGTCGCCATCTGCAACATGGCCTGCTTGGAGCTTCCTCTCGATGCTGCGAAGCCAGTCATCGACGTCAAGGGGCTCGGTGGAGTAACTGAAAACCGGGGGATGAAGTCGGATGAAGTCGTTCAGGGACACCAACTCGTTGCGTTGCTGAGTGGTGTTGCGTGCAATGACTTCCAACAGGTGGTGAGAGTCTCGGCGGTTCCTCTCAACCTCCATTAGAACCTGAGCCATCGTGGGTGGGGGTGGAAGGTTGCCTTCCTCCTGATCATTCCCACGACCCTGGTTACGACCAACCTGGCCACGGGTTCCTTGAGACATCCTGAAGGTGAAAAACCAAAGTCAAACAGAGTTGATTTGAAGAGTCTGAACAAGGTATTGAAGTACTGAAAGGATTATAGAGCAAAGGAAGTAATCATCTTGACAACATGGTGATAAAAGCATACAAGCCATATATTCACAAGCTGTCATACAAACCATACATCGTTTTAGTACAAGCACCAAGCTAATACAAACGTGATGAAGATGATACATCCTTCAGAGGCACTCTGACTTCCTATACATTATTTATCTAAGCCTCTGGAACTTAGACCCTTGCGTACAATACACTAAGATACTACTACACCCTCACTAAGTAAGACCACAGGCGGTCTCACTCATCTCCATCTCCATAGTAGTCCTCGTAAAAGTTACCCACGTATCCCGGTAGCTGAAGGTGACCATCGGAAAATACGGAGGCCTGTGGACCCTGATATCCATTTGGGCAAGGATGGGGCCTAGGTCCGGCGTAGGGTGGAAGCAAAGGACCACGGGGTGGAAAAATGCCTCCAATCTCGGGCCAAGCAACTCGAGAAGGCATCTTAGTCCTCACTGGATAGATAGCATCATGCTCAACTGATCCAACGCTCACAAAGGGTGCCAAAAGTGTCAGTGCTCGATACAGACGAACACGGATGGCGTGGAGCTCGAAACGGAGAGCGCGTGCATCACGATCTCGATCACTAGCAAACCTAGCAGTCACCTGAAGTGCTGGATCCTCTGCAGAGTGATCTGAGTAGAGTCCGGTGTAATATCCCTCTTCTCCTGGAAGTGCAGCAGGGACATAGCGGAAAGAGGTCTCTCTCAGCAAAGTGTGCTCCTCTCTCAGTAGTGTCATACATGAGTATGCAGCATCCTGCACAGCCATGTTCTCGGTAATGCCAATGCCATGTCCAAAATGGATAGGCTGGGTGACTCCAACGTGGAGCGGGTAGATCCTGACGATGCAGTGGAACTGGGTCTGGCTGAAGTCGTGGAACTGCTCCTCGACGGTGTACTCAGGGTACCATCGATATCCCACATAGGACATCATCTCGATCAACGTGGCGGGATGGCCACGCACACCGAGGCACCTGGTCAAACGAACAATCTGCCGAGGGGGAAGATCTGCCATCTGAAACAGAAGAAGGAGTTTGCAAATGCATCAAATTATGAGATAAACCTGGAATGACTCGGACAGCATAACGACTGTAATTGTAAGAAATGAAAATTTCTTCCAATCATGAAAAACATCACTTACATAATACGATGTAAGAAATCAGCATTACAACAATGCTAGGAAAACCGGACACAACTTTCCTACGGCTATAATGAAGCAAACAACAAGCTGTACTAATCAGACAGAGGAGAGCCTAGTCCTATCTTCCCGTAGAATAAGATGAGGGTGACTCAGAACTCAGAACGAAGGGGGTAAGGAGAAAAAAAGAAGCCTTACGTTGTTCCCTTATATACCCAGAGTAACTATATAACTATAGCAAGCTAGACTCGACTTCGGACAAGGCTACTAGTCCTACAGTCAGTCCTGCTCTGATACCAAATCTGTTGGGACCCGGGGTTAGCGTATGCAAGTACAGCTAAGACATAGTCATATGGAGAGCCGAGAACCGTACCCACTTGTCTAAGCAGACAAGGCCAAGCACAGAACATTCTCGGAGAGCATCGTACATGAGGGGCATCCCATCCAGGCCGGATGATCAACTGAGATGGGTCCTCATCGTCCGCACACAAGTCTAATGATATGGGTGATGAGCTCCCATATTCAAAGACAAGTCGCCTCAACCATACTATCGACTATCTCATAACTCTTACATAGACTTACTCCAGCCCGATCACTTAGTCGGGGTCTAGGGCGGGCTCGATCATACCACAAAGTGTGCACGAGACGGAGTCTCGAACAATCGCATCGCGATGCCCCAAGCTGCGCACATCTAAGGGCCACTTGGTGTATGAAAGACCGCCAGCCAGATCACAACTAAGGTCTCGAAAACCCATACAAAGACATGCATGTTATAAACATACACGCAGCACACATGCCTTGTATGAACAGTAGGTATCATTGCAATTCTCTACAAAGTATACAATTTTATTGATAACTCTTATAGAGTGCACACAGAGATCACAAACATGTGATCCAACATTACAACACAAGCGGAAGCAAAGTATGTCTGAGTACAGACAAGTTTAACAAATGGCTTAAGAAGCCTTATTTAAACACAAGCCCTCCACGAGGGAACCAGTCGTCTGACTGGGACTAGACTAGTTGATCTTCAGTCGTCCAGCTCGATGAAGAAGCCACCTTCGGGGTCAGTGGCATCATCTAAAACATAGATTAAGAAAACGTGAGTACAAAGTCGTACTCAGCAAGACTTACATAGGAGCTATACTACTCATGCACATGTATCAAGGTAAAGGGAGGTGGGGTTTCACTTGTAGAAATGCCAGCTTTGACTTGGCTAGTCCTGAACTACGAGTACCAGACTTGAGGTAAGAAGCGTACACGAGTCCACTACTTTCTCCAACCAATTACACCACTATGGTGCCTTCCTCGACTTCCCCACGAGAAAGCACGCCATAGCACTCACACTTATCTTGGTGTGTTTTAGAAGTATCCAGTTCAAATTATCTAATAATCAAGCTAAGCTTTCCAAGCAGTCCATAACCGCGGACACGGCTATTCGAATAGTTTTGTTAACCCTGCAGGGGTGTACCGCTACACACACATGATCATCATTTACCGCCTTTGATCTCGACACCATTCAAGGGGTGCCAGCGAGGATGCTCACCACAACTGTTACCTCATAGCCGATCTAGTCCGAGAAAGCCGCCTACTTGGGTTGGCTACCACTATCGTGAACCCGCCCGGTTTACCGAAGTGGACCCAAGTGATGTGTGCGTGGTGCATAAGCCGGTCTCGGGTGAGCCGTTCTCTCACTTAGCATCCAGGCCACAGACCTACCAGAACTCCGAACTATTGCGACATCTGGACATCGAAAGGGATGAGTTAATAAGTTGAGAGGGGTTAGTGAGCCCAATGTGTGGTTCTACTCTTCATCTTGGATCACCACACAAGAACTCGGACTTAGGGCGGTGTTCAACGAGACAACCCACCGTGTACTCCTACACAGCCTCTCATCGTTCACCTTGTATTAGGGTCGATTCACCAACACTTTTCTACCATCATCATCATGATCACTACCATCCCGACTCACATAACAGTATCATCATGGTATCACTCTAAGCATGAAATAAGCAGTAACAGTTGCAGGGGCCACATGATATCAATCAACTCCTACATTTGCTAGGATTGTGGTTTTGCCTACTACTGTGACAAATGATAGGTCATGCAAAGGAATGGGTTCATCTATGCGATAGAATCGTTATCATGGTGATCATCCTATACAATGCATAAGCGAGACATGAGAGGGAAGTGGGATTTTATCGACATGATCAATGGGGGTTTGCTTGCCTTGCTGACGAGGTTCGGATTCGGGGTCTTCAACGAAGGGGGCAGCCTCCTGCTCCGGTTCCACCTCTACTCGACAAACAACAAACAAGGTAGCAAAGTATATACAATGCACAATCACATGATGGAAGGTTGAAACTTGATGTATATGCTTTGATGTGTGAAGCAATTCCATTTAAATGGAGTATATTGCAAATTGAATTGCAAATTCAAACTCCAATTTGAATTCAAACTTGACCAAGTTACATGTGACATTGTTTGATCATTTTGAACCTTTTGGAAATGTGTATGATATGCCTCTGAAGTGTGGTTGAAATATAGCTTAATTCCATGGTTCAAGTTGAAAAATCATTTGAATTGAATTTGAATTAATTCCAAATAAATCAAATGACATATGCTACTGGTCCCATTTTAAAATCAACTCAAACATAGTTGAAAGTTGTATTTTTGGATAGCTTATTTTCTCCTGATCATTTTTCATATATTATTTGTCCAATTTGGAGTTGATATGAATTTTCTATGAATTTCCAAAGTTTGGGTTATTTCTGGAATTTCTGGAATTTCTTTAATTCAATTTAATTTCTGGAATTGAATTACTGCGTCATGCTGACTTCATGCTGGCGTTAGGGGTGGGGCTGACATGTGGCTCCAGGGTGTCAGCCTCAGGGGTTAATTAACCGGCTGGGTTAACTTAACCAGTGGCTTAATTAAGCCACTGGGCCCACTTGGCAGTGACCTAGGGTCACTTAACCCAGGTGGGGTTAAGTCCCTAAGCACGGCCACGTCGGCGGGGCTGCCGGCGGCTAAACGCCGGCGACCTGTACGCGGCGGTGCTGCTCGGATCCGCAGCTCCCGTGCATCATTCGATGCGCTGAGACCACGGGAACGTAGCCCGTGCTCTCGCGCGTCATCTGGTGCACGCGGGCGACCTCGGGGGTGACCAGGGCGACGGCGTCTTCAAAGGTGGCGGCGGCCGGAGCCACGGCTCGGGGTGGAACTCGCTGCGGCGCTCCAGCAGAAGCAGACGTGGTTGCAGACGAAGCCTTGGAGCACGGCGAAGGCGTCAGACAAGGAGGCGGTTCGATTGCGCAACAGGTGGTCGTCGCCATGGTTCCCGGCGGCGAGGAGCTTCGGCCTTCATGGTGGATTGTGCTTGAGAGGAGGAGGAAGACGTTGGGATGGCTCAGTTGAACCGTGAGCTCAGCGTGAGTCCAACGGAAGCGGTGGCGAAGTCGTAGGAGCTCGGGGCTGGCCGGAATTGAAGAAGTCGTGCGGCGGCTCCGGCGAGACGATGGCGAAGATTGCGACGGCCTCGGGCTCGATTAGGACGCCAGCTTCTCCAGATCGACGAAGACGACGACAGTGCGCACGATGGACAGGGTCTCCAGGCTTCTCTCCGGCGTTGGCTGCGGATTTCGTCGACGGAGAACGGCGGCTGCTCTCATGGGAAAAGGGGAAAACGCGTAGAGAGCTTGAGAGGACGCGGCGATGGGGAAAAGTGAGAGGGGACGATGCGGACGTCTCCTGGGCGCTCTTTGGAGTCCTGGGGCGGCCTGGAAGCCCCTGGGCGTCGAGGTGGCGTCCACGGCGTGCTCGGCCGCTCTAGCGAGCTACTTTGGCGAGCGGGGAGGAAGACGACAGGCGAGTTCGCGGGCTGGGCCAGGCTGGTGGGGCGCTGAGCGATGAGTTGGGCCACTTCGGCCAGGTAAGTCCTTTTTTTCTTTTCTTTTCTGTTTTCTTTTCTGACATTTTTTTTTGTCTTAGCTAAATAAATAGCTAGGCATTTTATTAAATGCTGAAATTTTTTATATGGCTTCATAATAATATAGACTAGCCACTTATAAAGTTTCAACATTTTTAAAATTCAAATAATTTGAATCTTAACTCAAATAGGGTTTTTTAATTAATTCCAAGGCACTGTTTGAATATTTGAAAAATCTATGAGCATGAGATTGGTCCCACATCACTTGATATGTGATCACACTCATTTATAAGACTTTTCAAAAATCTAACATGAATTTTTGGAGAAGATTTTTATCTGGCCTTTTGAATTAATTCATCTAGGGGGTTCCTTCTCCCATTTTACTTTTGAATTTGATTTCAAAGATTTCTTTTGAAAATTTAACATGATGCAAGAGTACTGGCTAACCCTAGCACATTACCTAACAGAGGGTTCTGACAAAAACATAGCGCCAAAAACCCTCCTCCGGGGAAGAGGAGGAAGGCGTCGGCGATGCACCATGACGGCCACCACGAGAAGAGCGCGGAGTACGACCACCGCGACCACGGCGAACCCGGCCGCGGCTAGTCATACCTGCACCTCGTTTTGGACCCATGAAAAGGTGAAGAAGAAGAGCTAAAGAGGCAGAGGACGAACACTACTGCCAGATGAAGAAAAGGGGTCTATTTATAGCACAACCACAAGGGCACGCAGAAGCCCAGACGACGGCAGCAATTAATTCAAAGACCAAGAAAGCCAAGAGATTCGAATTCCGAGACAGAGATGCCTTCCCACGGGAGGCACTGTGCGATGGACGCGTCAAATCTCGCGCGTTTTCTATGCGTGCATCGATAGCTCAACAGGCGGCTGCAGCACGTCACCAAAAGCCATCATTATGACCGGTCATGAAGACATGACGGTTAGCAGACAGAGCATCTTTGACGGTCCTCCAGCAAGGAGATAGTTATCCTCACCAACAAGAGGTAAATCAAAGGGGCAGCGCACAGAAAATACAGCCTGCAAGCACCGCTTTTGCATGGTTAAATACATTTTTCAAATATATCTAACTCCCATCGGGAGCGTATCCACCCATGAGAGTTTCGGGTGCTCCTTTACACAAAAGAAAAAATGTGCTCGAGTGATTACTCGCACCCATGAGAGTTTTGGTTGCTCCCTCACCTAAAGGAAAGACTTGCTCGAGTAATTACTCGCACCCATGAGAGTTTCGGGTGCTCCCTCACCACGACAAAAGATAAGCAGACCTGCACTCGCCAAATCGAGCGGTCCCAGAGTATCGGGTGCTCCCTCAACCCGAGAGCAAAAGCGACATTCGAGTGATTACTCACAAACCTCTATGAACCTGAGCATTCGAGGACCTCCTGAGCAAATAATCCTCTATGTTACTCCGCGCCCGAGCACTCGGCAAAGCTCCGCGAGTGATCGCTAAAACAGCTTACTTTATTGTTTATTCCAAGTGGGTGCATTATCTACTAGGCTCCACGCCTCAATAAAAATACATATTCCTGGAACACGATACACTGTGCCCAGATGCCACGCATGCTTAGCGTGTAGGTAAGACCCCGCTGCGCAGATCGGCCGGGCTGGGACTTGCCGCAGAGCGATTTCACTCCCAACCTTTTCCATGCGCTTGCATGATAGAAAAAGCCGGGCGGACGCGCGTAGGCTATGAACTTTACTGGCGGCAACTGATCACTGTAAGACCTGTAGCGGCTTGACTTTTGCTTGAGACCAGTGTTCCAAGCTCATGTGGAGGGACATGATTTTGATTGGGCTACTGCGGTTTTTGCCACTAGTGCAATTCACCAAGGCTCGACCAGTCGAATCCTTGGGCCCTTTCAGCTTAGCATCCCTCGAAACAGGTTTTTTCATGGCCCCAGACTGCCAGCGACCCGCGGTTGAACCATGCATACATAAAAACGACGCAAGAATGAATTCGAGTCCCTGCGCGCCTCTTCAAGTCCCCCAGGCACTCGGGGGCTACTGACGAGGGGGTGACCCCACGACTCCTACGGATGAGCCTACCCGGTGTACCCGAAGACAGAAGGCCCACAAAGATGCCGCCTAGGTCCAGCCTTGGCCCACTAGTGGCACCGACATAGGAGTCTGTGACTCATAAGGAAGGTGCAAAATTGCCGTACGGAACAAGACCAGGGTTAGGAAACCTCATCTGTAATCCTGGACGAACTCCCCGAGACCTAGCCTAGTATATAAGGGCTTGGAGGGAAGACGTCAAGAGACAAGCAATACGCAATATGTAGCCCTAGCCTTGTGCGCACTAGCCTTGGCTTCCCTGTAATCGCCATCTCCGATCAATAATATCGAGCAGGAACGTATTCTCCTGTTAGCCGACGAGCTATCGTCCAACCTGTGCCTCTCATGACTAACCCAGGGTCCCTGACCATGGGAATTGCCGGGGTACATCCCCGTCACTCCCTCACTCCGAGAGCGAAGGCGATACTCGAGTGATTACTCGCAGAACTTTGAGTACCCGAACACTCGAAGACCTCCCGAGAAAGTACTCCTCTACATTACTCCTCGCCCGAGCACTCGACAAAGCTCCGCGAGTGACCGCTAAAACAGCTCACTTGATTGTTTATTCCAAGTGGGTGCATCACTAACTAGGCTTCGTGCCTTAATAAAAATACATATTCCTGGAACACGATACACTGTGCCCAGATGCCACGCAAGCTTAGCGTGTAGGTAAGACCCCGCTGAGCAGATCGGCCGGGCTAGGACTTGCCGCAGAGCGATTTCACTCCCAATCTTTTCCATGCGCTTGCATGATAGAAAAAGTCGGGCAGACGCGCCTAGGCTACGAACATTACTGGCGCCAATTGATCACTGTAAGGCCTGCAACGGCATGACTTTTGCTCGACACCAGTGTTCCAAGCTCATGTCGAGGGACGTGAGTTTGATTGGGCTACTGCGGTATTTTCCACTAGCGCAATTCACCAAGGCTCGACCAGTCGACTCCTTGGCCCCTTTCAGCTTAGCATTCCCTCGAAACAGGTTTTGTCATGGCCCTAGACTGCCAGCGACCCGCGGCTGAACCGCGCATGCCTCGAAATGATGCAAGAATGGACTCGAGTCCTTGCGCGACTCTTCGAGTCCCCCAGGCACTCGGGGGCTACTGACGAGGGGGTGACCCCACGACTCCTATGGATGGGCCTACCCGGCGTACCCGAAGACAGAAGGCCCATAGAGATGCCGCCTGAGCCCAGCCTTGGCCCACTAGTAGCACCGACGTAAGAGTCCACGACTCGTAAGGAAGGTGTAAAACATGTCATGCGGTACAAGCTTAGTGTTAGGAAACCTCATCTGCAATCCAAGACGGATTCCCCGAGACCTAGCCTAGTATATAAGGGCTGGGAGGGGAGACGTCGAGATCATCCAATACACAATCTGTAACCCTAGCCTTGTGCGCACTAGCCTTGGCCTTCCCTGTAACCGCATCTCCAAGCAATAATATCGAGCAGGAACGTCTCCTCCTGTTAGCCGACGAGCTATCGTCCAACCTGTGTATCTCATGATTAACCCAGGGTCCCTGACCATGGGATTTGCCGGGGTTGATCCCCGTCAATTGGCGCCGTCCGTGGGGACTCCGTTCGTGGGATCGGTACGAGGGATCGGTTCGAGGGATTCGAGCAGCAGCCGCCGACGCGCATCACCAACTCTCCTTCCGCTGTTGTGACTGCACGTCTAGTGGTAAACCCTAATCATGTAGTTCATCTCCAGTAGCAGTGATCTTGGTTGTGCGCGGTAGAAATTTTTGATTTAGCGCTAGCGTAGCGGACCGCGTGCCTCAATAGTGGTATCAGAGCCTCTGCTATCTGGTGGTGAATTCGTGATGGATTTGCATATAGAGATGTGTAGATCAGATCGGTTTTGCATGTATGTTTGAGGTTCTTGATTTCATGATCTGTCCCGAGGCGCGAGCTACTTAGGTCGTGCTACAACTTATCCCTAGAGGTTGGTTATCCGCCATTGGGATAGACGGTGTGCCGTAAACCCTATTGTGGCATGCGGATATCACTAGGTAATTGATCCGGGACACGGATCAGGACACGGCGTAGATATGAGCTGCGTTGTCCCGAAATCTGTGAGCAGGTTCGGTTCAGAGGCCATATCTTGGTCATATGAACTCCGATTGAGCTCCGTGACCTACCAAATGATGCAGAATGAAAAGATATACAAAATAGCCCATTGTTTTAGTTAATTAGGCGATTTTTTGTAGACCTAATTTGACTAGTGCTAAAAGAGGTTTAGACGGCGGTAGAACGTCTAACTTGGTTTTGCAGGGTATGAATGTGATTTGGTATAGCCCATTGTGTATGTTATTATTCATGGCCTGTGTGTCATGGTTTTGACGACCGGCTGGAGCCATATGGTTGTCTCACTATTGTATTAATGACCTGCGTGTCAACTTGTGGAGCCATGTAATGTAATTTACTTTCATAGCTATTTGTTTGTAATAGCATAGTAACTTATGTAACACTTGGCGGTTGACACCATGGCGTGGCGATGGAGATCACCACGAGGACAACCGTACATGGAGATGGAGATCGCCATGGGAGGTTAGCGCACATGGATATGGAGATCACCATGCGCTATGATAAAGGGGCTATACCATATCACTTGTATAAACTGCCTGTGAAAGTTTATCCCTTTATGCATCCTTCTTTGACATGGTAGATGTTTTAAGTAGGATGACCCCTCAAAGAATGTCAAGTAAAATTTGCCTCCCCAATTGCTGCACATCACATGTCACGTATGTTTAGTAGTAGGCCTATAAAATTAGAGTGCTGCTAGATCTCCTTGGCGTGATGGGTTTGTGTCGGACACTTACACACATAGCACTTGGTTAACTTGTCGAGGCTATCAAAACAGTTTTGGGCTTCGGGGAATAGGTGTTGGTGTGTATGTGATGCGCATCAACAAACAGGAGTCGTATGGTTGATGCGATTAGCAAGGAGTTGCTTACCGGTAGGTCGAGTTGGCTAGCAGTGATGCAAAAGCTCACTAGTCAATTCACCCCATCGGATCCTGAATCACTTAGTGTCAACTAGAGGGATGTTGAACTTAGTGGGAGTAATTTTATTAAAGCGTTTAATATGAATTTCTCTTCATGAATACATGTCTTAGTATTTTGCATTTTATGTTGTAGATCAATGGCACCACCTGATCCAGTTACCAATTTTGCGTTGAAATCCATCCTTGAGAAAGATAAACTGAATGGAACAAACTTTACCATCTGGTATAGAAATCTGAGAATTGTTCTCAAGCATGATAAAAAGGAAAATGTTCTAAAGGAACCGCTTCCAGAGAAACCGGCTGATAATGCCACTGCTGCTGCTAAGAATGCCTATCAGAAACTCAAGGATGAGTCTACTGAGATCAACTGCCTCATGCTGGCTTCTATGGAGCCCGAGCTGCAACAGCAGTTCGAAGACATTAGGTCTTTCGATATGATCGAGAATCTTAAGGGCATGTTTCAGGTTCAGGCTAGGACCGAAAGGTTCAACGTCTGGCGATCCCTGATGGATTGCAAGCTAAAAGAGGGTGATCCACTGAGCCCGCAAGTCATCAAAATGATGGGATACATGCAAGCTTTGGATTGTCTTGGGCATCCGTTGACTCCTGAGTCAGCTACAGATACAATTCTGGGTTCTCTTACGCCAAGCTATAACTCGTTCATTACGAACTTTCATATGCATGGCATGGAAAAGCAGCCCACTGAATTGCATGGGATGCTTAAGATAGCAGAGCAGGACATTAAGAAGGGCACACATCAAGTGTTGATGGTGCAGAACACGACCAAGTTCAAGAAGTCATGGACCAAGAAGAAGGCTAATGCAAAGGGAAAGGACAAGGATGTGATCCTGACTCCAGCCCCGGCGCCTAAGCCTGGACCTGACGCGGAGACCATTTGCTTCTATTGCAAGGAGATGCTGGGGTTCGGGGCAGAAAACAAAAAAATTTCCTTGACCTACGATACCCAATCCCAAGACCTATGCTATGCTGATGCAAGTAACAGACAGAGATAGATCACATACCAGTATGTAGTCCGTTAAGCGGGAAACGTTCCCGCATGAACGTGGTTGATGTAGTCGTACCGGCAATCCCCGATGCCGCGCAGATCCACGATGACTCTTGTAGCCACCCGATCCTTGCAGACCGATGACGGGATTACGTCCCCGTCGGAACGTTTCTGATGAAGACCTCGCGATACGACCACGACGATGAAGTAGCACCACAAGTGTAGTGCCTCGCGGGATTATACACATACAGTATACCCAACGTCCCTCCGGGCTCCAAACCAGTAGAGCAGCGGAAAGAAGATGGATTCGGATCCCGATTCCAGCAGCACGACGGCGTGCGTATAGTGGAGAAATCCCCAACCCAGAGCAACCTCCAAACAAGGGGAGTCCACTCATAGGAAGGAGAAAGGAGGGAGAGAGATGAGAAACTTTTCTCAAAAAATTCATGATTAAAAGGGCACCCCTACCCCTCCTTATATAGGCCAAGGAGGGGTGCCACCCCTCCTCAACTTCCCATGTGGGACTAATCCCAAGGGGAGAGGGGGGCGCACCAATAAGGGGGGTGGGCCCCCTCATGGCGCCATGGCCCATGGGGGAGGACTCCCTCTCCCCTAATGGGCCCTATGAGGCCCATATGCCTTTTAATTCATTTTTAATTATATTTAAATACATTTTAATATTTAATTCAGATAATTAAATAATAAAACATATATTAAACATTATTAAATATATTTTGAACCTTTCAAAATACCCGGAACAACTTCCGGCCTTCATCGGAACAATTCCGGTCATCACCGGAACAATTCCGGTGTTCTCTCCAATTTCTCCGGTGATCCCGAATCAATCCTTACTGCGTCGAGTACCCTTAAGTGTAACACCCTACTGTCTGGGAAACAACAGACATGATCGAGACAATTCTCATTGATCAATGACTAATCAATTGGACCTGGTTACAATCCTTGATAGCCCCTGCGCTTCCATCGAATGAACTTCAATCGCTGTTGGATCCGTTAACCGTGTGCCTGTTCCCTTTGTCCCATGGTACTTTGCTTGTCCGAGGTTTGATCATCGGTATCCACTATACCTAGTTCGTCCTCGTTCTCAACAAACAAGTTTACTCGTTCCCGTGATATTACAACTCCGTGACCTAGTCACACGTTTGCAAACTTTATGATGTAACATCACCGAGTGGGCCCAGAGTACCTATCCGTCACACGGATGGACAAATCCCGCTTTGATCTATTTGCATACTCATCGACCATCTATTTCGGAATACCCAAAGTGCACCGTTATAGCCAGCATATTTCAGTCAGGCGGTGGGATACAAATCAAAGTCTCCTCATAGATGACAATTACGTATGATCATTACGGTCAAAGGATCTGGTCACTACGTTATAGTTATCGCAATGTCGAACTATGTGACTTGATCACATCGCAACACTTCTGGTGGGTGTATGTCCATCATATCATTATCCAATGATACGACTCCATTGTCAACAAACGCCATTGTCTCATGATCAGGAAACCTTGATCATCAATCGCCCAATGGACTAGTATACTAGGGTTAACTAGGGACCTGGTTGTTTGTATACCACACCTGTATTAATGTTTCCGCTTAATACAGTTCTAGCATAGTATCAAACGTATTATGAACTAATGGAATATGCTCGATAAAACATATTTTATTTGCCTCTAGGGCACATTCCCAACAGTCTCCCACTTGCACTAGAGTACAAATAAACTAGTTGCATTTTCTCTGGATCATAACTCCTTATTGATCATGCTTGCCCGTGGAAGAGGTTGTATCAACGGTCTGGGTACCATTCAGAACCGTATGTCCTTTTGCAAATCATAATGTCACCTAATTTGACATTCCTTCATTATCCACTATAATGATGAGGTATATATATTTGGCGGTGAAGTGAGACTTCGTTTGCTGTGTCATAGCACTGACATATGGTTGCTCAGCGGACTCTCCCATAGTCATGCACACTTGAAACTCACTCAATCAGAAGTCGAACTTCTTAAGCCATAATATAACTCCTGCTACTTCTAAAGCATCCACATCAATGTAGATTCAATCCTTAGAGCATTGTATGCAACTTTGATGTCTAACCATGTTTCTTTCAACTTAGGCATTCATTAGTATGATATCTCAATTTTCTAGGTTAGTGTCAAAACTTGAACCAGCATAACATTTATGGTCAAGTCCACTATCCTTTACAAATTAACATATATCCTCAGTTCTCTCCAGACACTGAAGGATAAACTTAACTCTTTGTTCAATGATTTACTCATAAATCATATCACAACATGTTCTTACTACTAAGAACTTGGGTCACATTACGTCGAGTACATAACTCTGGTTTTATATGAAAGAACCTATGACAAAGGCATAGAGGATCCAACACATCCATTTCTTTCATTAACCATTAACCATTGTTCCTGTACTGAGATTAACTCAACACTTCTCTTGGATATACAAGTAAGGACCACTTCTTGACTTGTCCCATTCTGAACTCCTTCAGAATCTTATCCAGGAAAGTATTCCGACTCAATGTCATTAAACACATATCTATCTTAATAGATCTTCAATGTTTAATACGTATTCATCTTCATTTATGAAAGATTCAAATAATCATTAACACCAACTGCACCATTCATAATATGTTATCCATATATGAGAATGTTATCATGCTCCCACTCAAATATGTCAGCCACATATAAGACAAGGATAACATCCACATGGCTCCCACTTAGATATGTCAGATACATATTAAGTTCAGGATACTAACCACATGGATCCTACTCAAATATGTCATTTACATATAAGTCTAGGATAATACTCCCATAGCTCCCACTCAAAATATGTCGTCTACATATATCAAGTTTCAGGAAACTATTCAGCTCCCACTCAGTTTCATACAAATGCATGTTTCCTCGATATTTTGGTTAAGTCCAAAATCCTTTGATCATCCATCAAAATGAGAATTCAGTTTACGAGACACTAGTATCCATATGTTTTTCCCAAAACCTTCTTGTTGTACCAATTACAACACTTCTTCAAATACAGGATTTGAGGAAGTCACGGTATTGATAACAATCCTGGATCAATCATAGTAAATATCCCTTTGACTCAAGCATTGCTACATATTGTAGTCAACCCATTGAATTTGTCAGAAACGATCTTTGTGACAAACCAATCTTGACGTCCCTTTGATGTTCACATTTATTCCTCATAACTCTGAAGTTATTGTGAATATCAAGTAACCTCCTTACTTGATAAGATTCAAGCAATCTTAAATGTAACTCAACATAGGATTTCATGACTCGTAGTCATATCTCGTACTTAGGTCCACCATCGCTTCTTTGTAGTTTGTAGGAATGTCTTGTTCCATTAACATGACAAGTGAATCATGAATATCATTTTGCACCAGGGGCAAATATATATATTCTTGAATCCTACCTTTCTCAGTAAAAGCTCCCTTCAAAACATCATGATCTTTATCATTAGTTTCTCCTCTTATTGTAGAGTCTTGCTTCCAGAACATATTCCGTTGCATTACTCTGACATTTGGAGGCAAGGTCAATTACCTTGGTTGAACTTTCACTTTTCTTCCATTACCACATTTATCAAGAACAATTCTTGACAAACACCAAACATAGCAATACAAGTTTTGCTCCTTTTGGTTCTAGTTGTGGAAGATGCATCCATAGTTGTCTAAGGATACACTACAAAGATAATTTATCTTACATAAATCAAGCTTCCTAGAAACCACAACACACCATGACATATATAGTGTTGGTTTCCACGAACTCAGATGGTTTCCTATGCTGAAGTGAGTGTTTGCATATTAAATTAATAACTCTAAACAATAATAACGTAACTTGGTAAGAGATAACTTAGACCATACACTTTTCGATAGAATATGATCACAATGTTCAGGCACGTCAATCATATTGAAGTGTCTCAAGACATTGCAATTTGTGGAACAACTTTCACACAAGTCTTTATGCCCAAGACTTAACTCAAAACATTTGTCACTTTGATCAAATCGTAGAGACTTGTCTTTCTTGTTAATTTAATATCCATCTTTACTCTGAAATCCCTTTTGATCACATCAAATTATTTCAGACTCATGTTTCATTAGTGAATACAAATATTCATCTAAGTCCACATACGAAGTTCACGAAATAATGAAATTCACCACATGCTGACATACGATACATCACAATGTATGATACTCAACAATCAGTACACAATCTGTTTTACCAAAATGCGAGGTTTTAGTCATCTCACCTCAAAGGCATGGTTTGTATATGTCAAGAGATCAAGTATCTTAAGACATCATCATACCATTCATGACTTAAACTGTAGTGTCATTATTAAGCCTGGATATTTCTTGGCATTACAATATTTCTTATAAATGATCAAACAACTATCATCAATATAAGAATAGCTTATTCATAATCGTAATGTGACCATAAGAGATATCATTCATAAAAGGAGAACAACTGACTTGTTTCTCACTAATATGAATAATTGTCTTCGCGAGATGCAAGACACACTAATAAAGTCCTCATTCAAACGATCATAAAATTTATTCATATATTAATCAATTGATAGATGTAGAGGGAGAGTGTTGTCGACCATCAACTATCTTGATTACCGTCAGCACACATTGTCACCTCATCCCTTCCAAGTCACTCTCAAGCAGTAAGTTCAAGCATCGAATACTTAATCAACCGCAATTAGTGTTTCGTGGGAAAGACATTTATAACTCGTATATCAAATATACCTTCTCCGTCAATGACCATTCCTGCATTGGTTCTACTCTTAAAGTTCTCAACTTTAACCATGACCTCATGACAGGTGAACGATTCTCCTTCATGACATAGTCCAGACATGGTCTTTGTAACTAGGAGGAAGCGGATGTAACTCCCCAGTTATCGCAAAGTAACCAGTCATTCAGTAGTCCAAGTTATACACAAGGTGTTCCATGTATCTTATACATTTTCCAAGTGACTTTCTCAACAGGTTGTTCCTTCCACCATAGTTGAAAGAAACCCCGTCCATATACTCATATTCCATTACTCTGATTTGTGACCAAGTGCTTTCAAGTTGACCTAGCACGTCATACGTGTTGGTTAACATGCATTCACAATTCAGATTCCATAGAATGAATTATGGTGTATTGGACAGTCATTCATAAGTGACGGTGAGTGCGATACTCATCATCATCTTCCTTGATTACGGAGTTGTCAGGTGTATCTCCTAGCAGTTCTTCGTATTATGTTTAGCAAGTCATTACTAACGAGTATGTCTCTAATGGTGTTGGTACACATCAATGAAGTAAGACCCATTTACCTTAAGTTCTATCATACTAAAAGAGCCATAGTTCTAAACATTGGTATGACATTATCTACAATGATATTTGCTAAGACATGAAGATTAAGTTCATAATATGGAGTTCATGTTTCAAAAAACAATTCTGGAACTCCCACTCAGACAAACATCCCTCATAGTTTATTCTAAGTGATTACACGATCCTTGAACACCATACCTCCCCCGATCGTCACGGCCATCAGTATGTTGTTCAAGGTAGGCCATCATGCCAATCACATCATCCATGTGACTCATGCTCGACCTTTCGGTCTCTTGTGTCCCGAGGCCATATCATATACATATGCCAGGCTCGCCACCACACCCTATGTGATTTGTTGCTGTGTCATGCAAGGCCATATCATATACATATGCCAGGCTTGCTACACCCACCTCATGTGAACGAAAAAATGTTTGACACACGTGTGACACGTGGTGCCTCCATAATGTAGAACTTTCCAGGTGGTGCTCACTAGGGTAAGGACACTATGTTGGTTTTAGTGAGGGATCATCCTATTATGTTACCGTCGTATATCTAACATATTAGCAAAACAGGATGCAACATAAATCATACATGCTATGATTCCCCCCGACATGCAAATTAAAGTTGAAAACGCCTTTCTACTTTATCTTTTGCAAGTTTTACGTGGCTGCTAGGGGTTTCGAGAAAAGAACCGCTTTCTATCCTGCGAAAACAAGCCACAACACCAATCCCGCAATTGTCTCTATTACACCCCTGTCGGGGCCCTCCGTTGCAAACATCTTCGCATCGCTAATGCAGAGAGACAGACACCCCCCCCAGCCACTTTATATGGTACAAGCCATATGTCAAGCGTGGAACCAGTCTCGCGTAAACGCGTAAGGTCGGTCGGGGGCCGCTTCATCAAACATTGCCGCAACGCTAAATGAGTACACGTGAGAGGGTAACAATTGGAGAGTTGATGCCCACATACTAGATGTGTTCTACCCGTACAATACATCTACGCATAGCCTTGCTCTGATACCACTGCTGGGGTTCGGGGCAGAAAACACAAATTTTTCCTTGACCTACGATACCCAATCCCAAGACCTATGCTATGCTGATGCAAGTAACGGACAGAGATAGATCACATACCAGTATGTAGTCCGTTAAGCGGGAAACGTTCCCGCATGAACGTGGTTGATGTAGTCGTACCGGCAATCCCCGATGCCGCGCAGATCCACGATGACTCCTGTAGCCACCTGATCCTTGCAGACCGATGACGGGATTACGTCCCCGTCGGAACGTTGCTGATGAAGACCTCGCGATACGACCACGACGATGAAGTAGCACCACAAGTGTAGTGCCTCGCGGGATTATACACATACAGTATACCCGACGTCCCTCCGGGCTCCGAACCAGTAGAGCAGCGGAAAGAAGATGGATTCGGATCCCGATTCCAGCAGCATGACGGCGTGCGTATAGTGGAGAAATCCCCAACCCAGAGCAGCCTCCAAACAAGGGGAGTCCACTCATAGGAAGGAGAAAGGAGGGAGAAAGATGAGAAACTTTTCTCAAAAAAATCATGATTAAAAGGGCACCCCTACCCCTCCTTATATAGGCCAAGGAGGGGTGCCACCCCTCCTCAATTTCCCATGTGGGACTAATCCCAAGGGGAGAGGGGGGCGCACCAATAAGGGGGGTGGGCCCCCTCATGGCGCCATGGCCCATGGGGGAGGACTCCCTCTCCCCTAATGGGCCCTATGAGGCCCATATGCCTTTTAATTCATTTTTAATTATATTTAAATACATTTTAATATTTAATTCAGATAATTAAATAATAAAACATATATTAAACATTATTAAATATATTTTGAACCTTTCAAAATACCCGGAACAACTTCCGGCCTTCATCGGAACAATTCCGGTCATCACCGGAACAATTCCGGTGTTCTCTCCAATTTCTCCGGTGATCCCGAATCAATCCTTACTGCGTCGAGTACCCTTAAGTGTAACACCCTACGGTCCGGGAAACAGCAGACATGATCGAGACAATTCTCATTGATCAATGACTAATCAATTGGACCTGGTTACAATCCTTGATAGCCCCTGCGCTTCCATCGAATGAACTTCAATCGCTGTTGGATCCGTTAACCGTGTGCCTGTTCCCTTTGTCCCATGGTACTTTGCTTGTCCGAGGTTTGATCATCGGTATCCACTATACCTAGTTCGTCCTCGTTCTCAACAAACAAGTTTACTCGTTCCCGTGATATTACAACTCCGTGACCTAGTCACACGTTTGCAAACTTTATGATGTAACATCATCGAGTGGGCCCAGAGTACCTATCCGTCACACGGATGGACAAATCCCGCTTTGATCTATTTGCATACTCATCAACCATCTATTTCGGAATACCCAAAGTGCACCGTTATAGCCAGCATATTTCAGTCAGGCGGTGGGATACAAATCAAAGTCTCCTCATAGATGACAATTACGTATGATCATTACGGTCAAAGGATCTGGTCACTACGTTATAGTTATCGCAATGTCGAACTATGTGACTTGATCACATCGCAACACTTCTGGTGGTGTATGTCCATCATATCATTATCCAATGATACGACTCCATTGTCAACAGACGACATTGTCTCATGATCAGGAAACCTTGATCATCAATCGCCCAATGGACTAGTATACTAGGGTTAACTAGGGACCTGGTTGTTTGTATACCACACCTGTATTAATGTTTCCGCTTAATACAGTTCTAGCATAGTATCAAACGTATTATGAACTAATGGAATATGCTCGATAAAACATATTTTATTTGCCTCTAGGGCACATTCCCAACAGGAGAATGGTCACTGGAAGAGGAACTGCAACAAGTGGCTCGCCAGCAAGGCCAAGAGCAGTGGGAGTACGTCTTCTACAGGTACACTTGTTGTATATGTTATAGACATTTATCTTGCGGATATTTCTAATTGTTCTTGGGTATATGATACCGGATCGGTTGTTCACATTTGCAACTTGATGCAGGGACTAATAAGAAGTAGAGATGTTGCAAGAGGAGAAGTTGACATTCGCGTCGGGAATAAAGCAAGAGTTGCTGCATTAGCCGCCGGCACCATGCAACTTAATTTACCTTCTGGATTTGTAATGGAGCTTGATAATTGTTATTATGTTCCATCATTAAGTCGAAACATTATTTCTGCCTCATGTTTGATGAGACAAGGTTATGAATTCATTATTAAGGACAATGGTTGTTCTATATATTTGAATAAGATGTTTTATGGATTGGTGCCTGTTGTGAATGGGTTATTCATTTTGAATCTTGAAGGTGAATCTGTCTATAATATAAATTCCAAGAGGCTTAAACCTAACGATCTGAATACAACTTACTTTTGGCACTGTCGGCTTGGTCATATTAGTGAAAAGCGCATGAAGAAGCTCCATGATGATGGACTTTTAAATTCGTTTGATTTTGAATCATTCGAGACATGCGAATCGTGCCTACTCAGCAAGATGACCAAGACACCTTTTGCAAAGAGTTGCGAGAGGGCATCCGACTTGTTGGAACTCATACATACTGATGTGTGTGGACCAATGAGCACGACTGCTAGAGGTGGTTACCAGTACTTCGTGACTTTCACCGACGACTTGAGCAGATATGGATATATCTACTTGATGAGGCACAAGTCGGAAACCTTTGAAAATTTCAAGGAGTTTCAGAATGAAGTAGAGAATCAACTCGGCAAGACGATCAAACTTCTACGATAAAATCGTGAAGGTGAATATCTGAGTCAAGAGTTTGATGATCATCTCAAGAGTAATGGAATAGTTCCACAACTCACTCCTCCTGGAACGCCTCAAAGAAATGGTGTATCGGAACGGAGGAATTGCACCTTGTTGGACATGGTTCGATCGATGATGAGTCGGTCAGATCTACCGTTGTCATTTTGGGGTCATGCTCTAGAAACTGCAGCTTCCACACTAAACAGAGTACCATCTAAATCCGTAGATAAGACACCATATGAGATATGGATTGGGAAGCGTCATAGTTTGTCTTTTCTAAAGATTTGGGGTTGTGAAGCGTTTGTCAAGCGACTTCAGTCGGACAAGCTCGCACCCAAATCGGATAAGTGCATATTCGTGGGATATCCAAGGGAAACCTTATGGTATTACTTCTACAACCGACAAGAGGGCAAAGTGTTTGTCGCTCGACATGGTACCTTCCTTGAGAAAGAGTTTCTCACTAGGAAGGCTAGTGGGAGGACGGTGCAACTCGAAGAGGTTCGAGATAAACCACTCGGGGAAGACACGGCAAGTGATGCCATTATGGCAGAGCCAGTCAGTGAACCCGTGGTTGAAGTAGCACCCGCACCACGAAGGTCAGAAAGGCCGCGTAATGAAAGCAATGTATTGTTGTTGGACAACGATGAGCCTTTGACATATGCGGAAGCGATGGTGGATCTAGATTCCGAGTTATGGCTTGAGGCCATGAGATCTGAGTTAAAGTCCATGGATGAAAATCAAGTTTGGAACTTGGTTGATCTGCCAATTGGTGCAAGAACCATTGAGTGCAAATGGATCTTTAAGAAGAAAACTGATATGGATGGAAATGTTCAAATCCATAAAGTTCGACTTGTTGCGAAGGGGTTTCGACAAGTTCAAGGAATTGACTACAACGAGACCTTCTCGCCTGTAGCGATGCTTAAATCAGTTCAGATTATTCTAGCTATAGCTGCCTATTTCGATTATGATATATGGCAAATGGATGTCAAAACATCTTTCCTTAATGGAAATCTAGAAGAGGACGTGTATATGATACAGCCCGAGGGTTTTGTCGATCCAGAGAATGCTAGTAAGGTATGCAAACTTCAGAAATCCATTTATGGATTGAAGCAAGCATCTCGGAGTTGGAACATTCGTTTTAAAGAGGTTGTCAAATCGTTTGGCTTCATCAAGAACGAAAAGGAACCTTGTGTGTTCAAGAAGTTTAGTGGGAGCTCAATCGTATTTCTAATCTTTTATGTGGATGACATATTACTGATTGGGAATGACATTCCAATGCTTGAAGCTTTCAAGGACTCATTGAAAAATAGTTTTGCAATGAAGGACTTGGGAGAAGAAGCTTACATTTTGGGAATCAAGATCTATAGAGATAGATCAAGGAGGCTTATTGGATTAAGCCAGTGTACGTATATTGACAAGGTGTTGAAAAGGTTCAACATGCATGAGGCTAAGAAAGGGTTATTGCCTGTGTCACATGGCATTCATCTAAGCAAGACTCAGGGTCCATCGACTCCTGATGAGCAAAGACGCATGGATAAGATTTCGTATGCTTCGGCCATCGGGTCTATCATGTATGCTATGGTATGTACTCGTACAGATGTTTCCTATGCTCTAAGCGCTACGAGCAGATACCAAGCTAATCCAGGCGAGAGCCACTAGACGGCAGTTAAGAGCATCCTAAAGTACCTGAAAAGGACTAAGGATATGTTCCTAGTTTATGGAGGTGAGGATGAGCTCGTTGTAAAGGGTTACACCGATGCTAGTTTCCAAACCGACAAGGATGACTTTCGTTCGCAATCTGGCTATGTGTTCATTCTGAACGGAGGTGCAGTGAGCTGGAAGAGTTCCAAGCAAGAGACAGTAGTCGATTCTACAACAGAGGCCGAGTACCTTGCATCTTATGAAGCTTCAAAGGAAGGTGTTCGGATAAGGTATTTCATTACCCTACTTGGTGTGGTTCCAGACTCGGCAAACCCGTTGGACCTCTATTGTGATAATAGTGGTGCCATCGCACAGGCCAGGAAGCCAAGGCATCACCAGAAATCCAAGCACATAGAAAGGCGTTATCATCTCATACGACAATTCGTAGATGATGGTAATATAAATGTATGCAAAGTACACACGAATGCAAACGTTGCTGATCCTTTGACGAAGCCTCTCCCGATGCCGAAGAATGAGGCGCACGTAAGAGCCATGGGCCTTAGATGCCTAACTAATTGACTCTAGTGCAAGTGGGAGACTGTTGGAGATATTCCCTAGAGGCAATCATGTTATGATGTTATCTCCTTATGTATTCATGAGTTATTTGTATTGTCCTTGAACATCATCACTGATATGTATCAATAAGTATGTGACTTGTTTGTGAGACTATATATTCTATGATGATTGTTCTAATGGTCCCTAGTTGATAAGGTTATGCGGACACATATCCTTGACTAGTATATGATTCGATTGATGACTATGTTTCACAAGTCATGAGCATGGAGATGCTACCGATAGTATGGACTTAGTGATGGGATCACTGTGTTGGACAGAGATCCACTTTGAGACGCAGCGAGATATTGTCATCTGTTAGTCTCAATACAATGTATATGCCATGTCCTAGACCTGAGGTCCTCGCATGTTCTCGGGATGAGGAATGACTCACTTAGGGACTATCAAACGCTACACCGTAACTGGGTAGTTATAAAGGTAGCTTACGGGTGAGTCATGATACATGCCGCGAGACATGGTTGATCAAGATGGGATTTGCCCCTCCACTTTGGAGAGATATTCTCTGGGCCCTCTCGAGTGATAAGATTCAGAAAGCATGGCCATGCGATATGGGTTAAGTGTTAACCCGGTTCAGGAATCTGTATCACGGTTTCGAGAAAAGAGGTCAAGCTATCACAAGGGTGACAAGTACTCGCCTTGAGCTTGACAACATATATCGTGAGGCAAAAGGAATGTTGCATATGACACTTTGTAATGGTTCGTCTTATGACTTTACGCATATATGGGAGTCGGCATGTTCTGCTAGGAACCGCTATCGACTATCGAACCGGGTGTGATTCGGGACGTGTCCATGTGTACGTGAACCTATAGGGTCGCGCGCTTAAGAGGAAAGGAGCCCATTCGGATGTGATCCGAATGGAATATGGATGGAGGGTCCGGATTGCCTCAAGGGTTGAGGCCATTCCACGGGCGCCTATATAAGGGCTAGGGTGAACCTCGAAGGGGATAGGTCAGACCACAACCCTAGCCGCCACTCCACCTCCAGGCCGAGCCGCCGGACCTAGCAGTCCGCCGCCCGGCGCTCCTCCTTGTACGTGTGCATCCCTTGGAGGCGCTGCACCTGTGGCGCTCCTCCTTGTACGTGTGCATCCCTTGGAGGCGCTGCACCTGTGGCGCTTGGACGAACTGTTCGCGGGATCAGATCGCGGGACTCCGTTCGTGGGATCGGTACGAGGGATCGGTTCGAGGGATTCGAGCAGCAGCCGCCGACGCGCATCACCAACTCTCCTTCCGCTGCCGTGACTACACGTCTAGTGGTAAACCCTAATCATGTAGTTCATCTCCAGTAGCAATGATCTTGGTTGTGCGCGGTAGAAATTTTTGATTTAGCGCTAGCGTAGCGGACCGCGTGCCCCAACAAGTTCAACTTGTGTTGTAATCCGTACTATCACTAGTAGGAAATAGCCTACTGCTGGCGTACGTTTTTTTGTTACTGCTGGCGGGCAAGCGTACGCCAGTGTTGTCACGCCAGTGGTAACAGTTACCGTTGGCGTACCATTTGTACGCCAGCGATAAAAGAGGTTACTGCTGGCGTACAAACCGTACGCCAGCGGAAAAAGTTAATACTACTGGAGTCTGGAGTACCCTTTGATTTGTACGCCACTAGTAAGTATTTAGGAATTAAAAAAAATAAAACTCATATTTGTTAATCTATTTTTCCAAATACATGCATATAGTTCATCCAATAGTATCTATTTGTCCAAATACATGCATATAGTTCATCCAGTAGTACAGATTACACCACACACACTTAAAATGCCTATAGACAGTTTGTGATCAATTGACAATGTAAGAAAACGGAGATGCCGCTCATCGACAACCATGACTCTAGTTTCCACCGTTGCTCCTTGTCTTGAATTTGTGGAGGAGGAGAGCGAGGAGAGCTTTCGGCTGCGCAAGTCGACGAGGAGAGCTACCACTGCGCTCAACAAGAACCTGAAGAACAAGAAGACAACCATGAAGAACCTAAACACAGTCCCTCTATTTTCATCCTAAGTCAGAATAGTATAGATGGAGTACTTAGAACATGCATTCATAGTAAATAAATGAATTTGGTTTCAAGTATTTAGAACAAAGTCTTTCTATATACATCAGCACTTCGTCAATTTGGCTCTAAAAGTATCTACTTAGTCGATCAAGAATATAAGAAATAATCAGTTTCAATACACCGGACCATAATGTTGAAGCACTAATGGTGAAGACCATAATATTTGAGTACAAATAGAAGAAAATATAAACACTAATGATTACACTAGTCTGCACCCTGCTGTACAAAGACAATCCATGGTTACCATCATGTCCATGAGAGAGTTTGCAAAAAATATTATGCACACGAGTGCACTACCAGGCAAGTTTCTGCTAAGTATTTTGCACACTGTTGATATATTATGGAAGTTTTTCCTAAATGTTTCTGCTAGATTTTATCATAACCCACTTCAGTATAGAGTCAAAATAATCACAAAAGTGGCAGTATATCATAGAGGTTCATTGTAGCTACCTCGTTGTTTGGAGTGTACCATGGAAGCCACGGGTTTGTGATTCATATGATCGAGATCCTTGACAGAGTACCTCGTTGCGGTAATCGGGCATACATCATCCATGTCGCCGCTGCCATCGAGTGAACCGCGTTGTGATGAGATAAGAGTAGCTATCATTTGTATTTCCTAATTTTCTATCTAGAATGAACCGCTGCTCAATGGATCTCTTCATAACCTCTGTGATTACTTCTTCTTCTGCCTGTGTGTTTTCAAAGCTGATATACAGATTGGTTGTTTCTGCATGAATAAAATTATAGAAAAATTCACTACACCACATACGAGCGGAAACTTAGAGATCAGACTTTCTTCTCAAAAGAATATGCATTTTTTATTTCTTAGTAAGGATGAAATACATGTATGTAAGAACCAAATCATCAATAGGAGGTTGAAATTGAGTGGTCTGAAGTTGACGTTATATGTACCTTGACTGGTTCAACTGCATAATTTCATTACATCTCTAATCTGAATGGAAATCCTCCAAGCACAGGCCACGGGCATAAGCAAATTCCATGGTATTCGTCCGTTACAATCCTGGCATCAAAAAATCGAAAGCAGAGTTCTAAAACATATGATGGGGAAGTAGTATAATCAAGCGCAAAAACAGTCAGAAGCAAACCACACCATGAATCAATCACAAAATAGAAAAAGGCAGTCAAGGGGCGTGTGTGTGTGGGGGGGTGGGGGGGGGGGGTGATTCGACGAGCGTGGTAAAGATTCCTCGTCGCCACCACCGCTGGATTGGCCGCCCTGCGGGGCACCGCTCCCTCCCGCTCGACCACTTCCAGATCTTGCGTCGCCGTCGCCTTCAGATCGGCCGTCGCCGAGCTCGGGCTCCTTGGCAGCGACTGCCACGAGGAGGCGCGGAGGGGACCAGAGCGACATGAGGGTAGGGGATGGCGTTCAAGGCCATGCGGCTGGAGGGGAGGAGGGGTTGCCGGAGGGGAGCGGCGGCGCCGTGCGCGCGAGGGAGGAAGTGAACGGGTGTGCGTGCGAGCGGAGCAAAGGATAGGGTTAGGAAGGGGCAGGAGAGAAAAGGAAATAAAAAAGGAGGGACCACGACCGCTGGCGCACCTTATATTTTCTACGCCAGAAAACATTTGCTACCGCTGGCGAACAACTATATTGGTACCCAGCGCTAGTTGGACGCACCGGCAATACTCGATATGCACGTATTACTGGGGTACAATTTTGTATGTACGCCAGTGATAACAAAAATACTGTTGGCGAACAAATCTTTTGTTCGCCGATGATAATACCGCTGGCGTAAATTTTTTTTGATTCGCCAGTAGTAGCGATGCGGCTATAGTCTATTTCCTACTAGTGTATTTATCCTCTCTACTCTACCGGTGTTGATTACTACCGTGTGATAAATGCTATTGAGTTTTGTTGGAGAAATATCATTGTGTCCAAATTGTTTATCATCTATTTATCCCTACTGATCATGATCTTTTTTATGTCTAGTGAGTAGTTACTTTATTTCTTAAGGACATGGGAGAAGTCTAGTTGCTAGTAGTCATATGATGTTGAAATAATATGTGTTGTTTGATATTTAAGTTGTGTTGTTATTTTTCTAGTGGTGTTGTGTGAGTCTAACACTCAACACTTCACCTTATTAAGGACCTAGGGGAATGCATTGTGTTTAAATAATGCTTACGGTGGGTTGCCGGAGTGACAGAAACCTGAACCCAGTTCGCATGCTTTTGCATAAGGGAACAATGGATCATCGATCGTATTGTTATGGTTAGGCTTCTGCCTTAATTACTATCTTGTATTTGTGGATGCTTGCAAGATGTTTAATCATAAGAGTGCACTTATCTTAGTCTAGAGGGTGCACTAGCATAGATCCACCCATTCAACACTTATCAACACAACACATAGTATCGATACGGAATATGGCGAAAGCACATGACTATTTCTCCTGTGTGTCTGATGTCTACGCACGCTTCTATTCTTGTAGACTATGTTGGGCCTCCAAGCGCAGAGGTTTGTAGGACAACAACAATTTCCCGATGACCTAAGGTTTTTCGAACTCAGGGAAGTAGAGGTTGAAGATGGTCTCTCTCAACCAACCCTGCAATTAAGATACAAGAAGTCTCTTGTGTCCCCAACACACCTAATACAACTAGGATTTGTATAGGTGCACTAG
Source organism: Bromus sterilis (assembly GCA_950022295.1). Classification (NCBI taxonomy): domain Eukaryota; kingdom Viridiplantae; phylum Streptophyta; class Magnoliopsida; order Poales; family Poaceae; genus Bromus; species Bromus sterilis. The sequence goes on along the minus strand of OX465596.1, from coordinate 21,724,546 downwards.
TTCGGCGAAGAGATGGTAAAATATAGGTGATAGGTGTGGCAAAACGAAGTAATATAAATCTGTAATAAAAAGTGCAGCAAGGAAACAAGTGGTAAACATGAGCACAAACGGTATTGCAATGGTGGAAACAAGGCCTAGGCTTCATACTTTCACTAGTGGCAACTCCCAACAACATTAACATAGTCTAATCACATGATATTCCTTATGAAACATGCAATGGAGACGTACTCGGAGGTCATTCCTTTGTGGCCAAGAGAGGACGAGAATTGTGTAGGGCTACAAAAGCACACCTCAGAGTTCGTAGTTCTCATCTATGGATTTCCCAATGTCACCGCGACCATCCAAAGAGAGTACCACAATCACCACAACATATCTAAAGGATAGTCAAATACAAGCACCAAGAGACTCTGAATCTTCAATCCACACACAAAAGAGGAAATCACTCATGAAAATATTCTTCTAGCCCATGTCCAATAGACCGATGTCACCATGGTCTCGGGGATTATACTAGATAAGATCAAGTGAGTACATCAATCCAATACATAGAAGAAGGGGAAACATCATGGGATCATCCTAGATTAACATAGCCTATAATCACAATCAAGATCACATCATGGGAGAGAGAGAAGACCACATAGCTACTGGTAGAAACCTCAGCCCCGAGGAGGAACTACTCCCGCATCATGGAGGGAGGAAGCAACATTGATGGAGATGAATCCGGGGGCACTTCCCCGTCACGGCAGGGTGCCGGCACAGGAATTCTAGTCCCCCGAAGCTTGTCGGCGATGGCGGAAGAGATCGGAATTGCTTCTGGAGAAAAGGGGTCCGGAATCAGGGTTTTCGCGACGCGAGTAAAAATAAGGGCTAAGGGGGGCAGCCAAGGGGCCCACCAGGAGTCTAGGCGGCCTCCCGGCGCGGCCACCCCCTAGGCCGCGTCCACTGGCCGCCTAGGCACCAGGTGGGGCCCCTCTGCCCCCCCCCCTTCGGGCGTAAGGAAGCTTCTGGAACGCTGATTTTTTATAATGGGAAAACCTGAAATACAAAACAGCAGAAAACAGAAACTGGCACTGGGGTGCACTGAGTTAATAGGTTAGTCCAAATATGATCAAAAGTGTATGAAAGTGTATCTAGAACATAGCAATATCACACAAAACATGCATGGAGCAAGCAGAAATTATAGATACGTTTTGGACGTATCAACATCCCCAAGCTTAATTCCTTCTCGTCCTCGAGTAGGTAAATGATAGAAGCATAATTTCTGTGGTGACATGCTAACAACCATATAAGAACTTTTAAGTAAAGCAATCAAGCATGTTATTCAATTCAAGTCATAACAGGCAAGAGTCTATATTTAGCATGGAAACAAGCAACATAAGAACATAAAGGTGCAAGAGCTCTCGCTGTCCGTGACTCGAATGTCTCCAAATGGTGTTTGCGTGCAAGAAAGGGGATAGGGATATATGAGAAAAAGTATTTTTCTGTTGAGAACTCAATCTACTAAAGTTTCACACTTGGTCTTCTTTGGAATCTTATCTTGACTCATTGTAACGACCCGGTCCCAAAGGGAACCAAGTCTACAGTGCTTCTGTGCTATCCCTGGATCAGTATTCTAGCACACACAGGTACTCGATGAAATACCATAGTATCACATGTCATAAATTAACGTAAATACATGGTATTTATTACCTTACAACCCTTGGGCTAGAATACACAGCAGAACAATCATTATATAAGTGGAGTCCCATCAACGCTAACGGCAAAGTTGAGCGTAGACTTCACGACCCTATATCGTATCACTTACTCGTCGTATATAATCCTGCAACACCGAAGGTTACAACCCGACAACGGGTCAGTACATTTGAATGTACGGCAAATCATATCCCAGAAAGAAGTAAAATTTCCTACAATACATGCAATTTGGCTGGTGGAGCTTCTACATTTATTTTTGCAAAAAAGCTAATTTTTCCTTATAGAATAATAATAACTAAGTTCTACAATAGCATACGATTGAGATGGGAACCCCCACTCAATCTATCCCAAAGTGATTAAACCAATCAGTTAATTAAAGATGATGAGACAAATCAATATTACCACATCTAGTCGCTCAAATTGTCCATAACCGGGGACACGGCTAATCGATTAGTTTTATACTCTGCAGAGGTTTGTGCACTTTTCCCCACAAGACTCGATCACATCCTTTGTAATTCGTCACACTGCATGGTGTATGACAACTGAAAGATCGAGACATGGTCTTTCAGAAGAGTTTCCCTTACTCCGGTAGCACCCATCCCACCTACTCGCAACTACTTTCATAGCGCTACCTAGTAAGAGTCCCTACAACTGATCAACCAAGCCAGAGCCCATAGTAGCTTGTGGCTGCACACGTAAGCTTCTAGGTATGTCAATACAAACAGTCCCTTTGAGCCTGGGTGGCTTTCCGCAGTCATCACTGGCCACCTCCAGGATGCTCGCAACCATCCCACCCAGGTAGTTCATTAACTTTATCTTGGTCCTAATTACTACTTTATCACTCATAACTCATACTGATTCACTTCCCAATCCACGTCTACTTAGCATAGCAATATCATAGTATACGGTGGTGACAAAGATGTAAGGATCAGACCTACCTCAATGAACTACTGGGTGTAATAGCATAGCATAACCTATCATGCAATCTAAAGAAGAGGAACTAATGCATTAAAACATAGGTAATAGGGAATATGATCAAAGATATGACTTGCCTTGAATCTTGATAAAGTTATTCGCGCTCATAATTCCGACAATTCTACTCGTCACACTCCGAGAAATCTATCGTAACCAAGCACACAGGGTTGCACACAATCAATACACAAACAAAGGCAAAACAAGGTTCATGAACTCAAAAATAAAAACCAAATAAAAGATTTTGCAAAACAGATCTTGATTGGTTAAAAAGTGGGTTGCAAGGTATCTAGAATATAAGGTTTAACTAGGGTTTTATTTTGCAAAAAGAATCAATCAAATCCGAGTTGTAAAACAAAAGATACGATCAACTAAAGTTGAAAATAGAATCTGATCAGATCTGAATACTTTCCAAAATTAAAAATAAATTTTAGGGTTGTACTGGATAGAGGATTCCGAAAGAAAACCGTGGGCTTTGGAATCGCGCAAAACGGATCTACGAGTAAAAAGATATTATTAGAACGGTTTTGCATATGATTTAGGAATTATTATTATTTTCATCAAGCGGAAAAATTATTTTCTCAAAACTTGGATCTACAGTACCCAATATGTAGAGGGTTTCAAAACAAAATTTCTGCCACTGGTTTCGTCTAAAACGGAGCAATGGATAAAAAGTTACGGTGTTTTTACTAACCGCGGCGTGTAGATTAGACGCGACGAATACGACAACTCCGGCGATCTTCGGCGTCAACGAGGACGTCTAGGATGTAGGGCTTGATTAGAAAATCACAACGGTGGTGGTGATGATCTCCAACGTCGTCCGTACGGGCGTGGCAACGCGGTGAACCGAGCGCGCTCCGATGAACTCCCGCGTGAAAGGATCGATACGGTCAACTAGAGGGGGGGTGAATAGGTGACTAACAAATTTAAGCTTTATTACCAAATTTTAGGGTTAGGCGGATTAAAACAATTATCTAGATGTGAACTAGATGAAATAACCCTAGGTGGCAAGCAAGCTTAAATTAAGTATGCTAGGCAACAAATACGATAGCAAGCCAACAAGCATACAAGGTTAGAACAAGTAAAGGGCGGAAAGGATAAACCACAAGTGAAGAGGAGATGCGGTGATTTGTTTGACCGAAGTTCACACTCTTTTGAGGGAGTGCTAATCTCCGTTGGAGCGGTGCTCAAGATTGAGAGCGCTACAACAACGTAGCTCACCGTATTCTCCCCTTTCGAGTCACCCCCAACGGATGAGCTTCGAATCCACTCGGGGTTGGTCTTGAAGGCGACCACCACACCTTTACAGACTTCCCTGAGCACACCACAAGCAAGGAAGCTTCCGGGACGGACACCTAGCCGCCTAGGAGCCAAAGCTCCAAGAGTAGCAAGTCAACGGTGAAGAAATCTTGCGGGGAACACAAATCGGTTTGGTGGAAGTGTAGATCGGGCCTTGCTCTCCCAAATCCCAAAGTATCAACAAGTTTGGTTGGAGGAGATGGGAGTATTGAGAAAAATGGAGTTCATGGAGTGGAGGCTCAAGCAAGGGAAAAGGATTAGGGCTGGAGGAAGAAGAAGGGGGGCTTATATAGTGGAGAGAGCTGTGAGGGGGCATCTAGCCGTTGGAGGCCCGTGCGCACGGGCTAAGTGAGCCCCGTGCGCACGGGCTACTCAGAGCCGGATGCTCTACCCCGTGCGCACGGGGGTCTGGGACCCCGTGCGCACGGGCTACTCAGAGAGGCTCGGGGTACCCCGTGCGCACGGGCTACTCAGTGAGCCTCTGGGTACCCCGTGCGCACGGGGGTCAGAGACCCCGTGCACACGGGGTGACCAGAGACAAACTGGTCCACCTCACAATGAGCCCATGCAATCGCACACTTTTCGGCACTTCTTCCAGATGGGTTTGGGATGAAATATTTGGACATGGAAAATGTGTTCCCACACATACTCAATCTCGTTGACCCCTCTTTATAGTGCGGTGATCCTACGACTCAAATCAAACCGAAAGAATCCTTCGAGTCATCAGGTGAACACCACGCCTTTTATCTTTTTGAATCGGGGTCAATCATCCTCCAAAATTAATAACCCACCACGGGACCTATGACCTGAGATAAATCTTTAACACCCGTCATTAGTCCCACTAACCACATTGTCATTACACCAAAACACCATTTAGGAGTAAATGCACTTTCAATCTCCCCCTTTTTGGTGAATTGATGACAATATGTTTAGAGCATGGCATTAAGATACTCAAGATAAACAATGCCATGAACAACTATTAACATAGAAGGCTCCCCCTAGATGTATGCATATATTTATGTTTTGCGTTTGAATGCAATACGCATACAACAAGGTCTCCCCCTATGTAAATAGTCAAGTGCAATGATATGAGAGAAGCATATGAACTGAAATAATCATTGCACAAGAACCTTATGTGATCTCTTAGAGATAATATAAGATAGGCATAGATCACATGAGGAAAATGTGAATGTGAGCTAAATAGATATGCAAGACTATGAATGATAATGTCATGACATAAAAAACATGCAAGGCATATGAAACATCATGACAAGATATAGCAAACTCACATAGTCTCACACATAAACGATAAGGTGGCTCACATCCACACGAGTACTGGAAAGGAAATAAAGTTTAAAGTACCAGCAAGCCAACATAAACACACAAACAAGGTCTCAACGGCTTGCAACCTAACCAGACAATCGATATCCTAGATAGAACTCTTCTCCCCCTTTGGCATCAAGACGCCAAAAAAGGGAAAAGGCGATGCTAACATCACTGAGCAACCGGCGGGTGGCTCGAGGCATCATCCTCATCATCAAAGCGCCAGTTCTGCATAGGGAAGGAGTATTCAGAGAGCTGACTATCCTTGTCCTCTGGACCTGGCTGAGCTGGAATGCCTGACTGCTGGGCCTGCTTTGCCTTGTAGGCCCGCTGCTCCGCCTTGATGCGGTTACTGTCTCTGAGCTGCTTCTTCTGGATAGACTGACACATCTTGAACATGTTGCTGATAGTCTTGAAGAGTGTCTTCTTCTCACGAATTGTGAAGGCAGCAGGAGCATCGGGACCAACAGGAGGACCCCTCTGACGAGGAACCCTAGCAGAGGAGGAGGCACCGGGAGTGTAGGTAGCACGGTCCTCGGGCCTTGGGTTGCGCCCAAGCTTGGGAGCAACATACGGAGCCGGAGCAGGAGGCCTCCAGTTGAGGTCACGCTTCAGAACACTGACAGGGTACACATGCTGAGGAATGTGGCGAGCAGGGCACACAGACTCAATCAGAGCCTGAATGAAGGGAGCATAAATCAGTGACTTCCTCAGACGGATACACTCACGGATCTCCAGGAACATAGTATCCAGAACATCCACCTTCCTGCGGTCCTTAACCATCAGAAAAATGTCAAGCATCGAGGCACGCAGGTTATGAATGTCACCTTCCTTCGGTGTGAGAGTGTACCGAAGGATGTGACGTAGTGTATCATAGGTGGGAAGAAGATCCTTGATAGAGCCAGTGACAAAGGACTTCTCCTGCTTATAAGCAAATGCAATCTCGTCCTTATTGCGGCCAAACTCAGACACCCTCTCAAGGTCAGGATGAGGCTCAGTGTAGAACTGGTATGGAATGATCTCAGCAAACTTGGCAAACGGGGCAGAACAGACCGCAGTGCCAGACATCCAACGCATAGTACGAGCATCATCATTATAGAAGTAGACAGTGGCATAGAACTGCATGACAAGATCCTCATTGTACTTGTACGAGAACTAACAGAACGGTATAAGGCCAAGCCTCCCAAGAGCATCATACACACCGGGATAAATATGAGCATTGTCCCTCAAGTGCTCCACATCGACCTGCTTGTGGGGAGCAAACTTCTTCTGCTTAGCCATCATCAACTCATTGAAAATTCGGGCCTGAAACACATTGCGGAATCTTGGATCTGCTCCGAGCGCAGTGGCAGCAACATAGGGGTTCTGGTCACGAAAAGCCCAATACTCTGGCTGAGACCACTCACTGACCGGTATGTTAGACACATCCCGGCTACCTGGAAGGGGACGCTCACCAGGACTCGAGCTCTCCTCATCATCATCTTCATCTTCCTCAACAAACCCAGTCTCCTGAGATGCCTCAGCGGTCTCATGAGCAGTAGCCTGATATGCACCCTCAGAATCAGACTCCTCATCGCTGGAATCAGTCTCAACGGGTGCTCTGGCAGTGGCGAGGCGGCGGGGATGGCCACCACCACGAGAACCCTCCTCCTGGCCCTGACCAGCTGGCGGCAGAAACTCGTTATCTCCTGCCTTTTGACGCTTGCGACGAACGAACACCTGCCGGTTCGGGGACTCTATAGACGAAAGGCAAGAAGTTGTGCAAATGCTCAGTGAAAATGAAACGAGGACGATGAATCAGATGCATATCAAGGTTGTCTCTGCCTGAAAGGCCCGTGCGCACGGGGTCCAGGGCCCGTGCGCACGGGGGTCCCGTGCGCACGGTACACCACGTGGGCACGGGGGCCCGTGTGCACGGGGGTCTTGATCCCGTGGGCACGGGGTCCTCCCAGCCGCCGCTCAAACCTCGCGAGGAGGGGAGGGGCGGGCTGGGGAGGTTCCCCCTAGGCCGAGACTACCCTAGATCTTCATCTACTCCACACACAATCGGATCCCATCTACAGGGAGCACAAAGAGCACCTCTCCTAGGGTTTTGAGGACCAAAACGAAGGAGGAGAGGAAGAGTGACCAACCTGGGTCATCCATGGTGTCCAATGAAGGGGGGGAATCAGTGCCTTTGGCCGGGAGATGGCCGGAGGAGGCAAGATGGCGACGGTGGCGGCGACCCTGAAGAAGACAGAGGCGTGGGGGGATAATGAGGAGGGGTAACTCCCTCTCCACCCTGCGCCCTAGTCATATGGGTGCCAACCGCATAACCCCGTGCGCACGGGGGTCATGGCCCGTGCGCACGGGGTCCCCGTGCACACGGGGTCCTCAGAAGGTTTCGTCAGTTTTGACAAGGAGGGGAGGGGCTGGGGGTGACCCCTTACCTCGTCCCTAAATGTCAAGCTGAACCAACACAAAATTGAGGAACATCACACTAGAACGTCTATGCTATGGAGGTGTGAGTGGAGAGCATTTGCACGGAAATGATAACAGAGAATGTCTTATGAGATAAGAGTGGAATAGGATAGGGCAACTAAGGTCAAGGAACACTATTCCTATCCGGGGGAAGACACCAAGAGTCTAAACGACTCGAAAAACAAACAACGTTATAACGCGGAAAAAGGCGGTGACCCGAGAGTTACCATGTTTGAGCAATTGTGGTACAGAACTGCGAAGATTTTAACCTTGGGCCCGTCTCCACTACTCATCTTTGAAGCACAAGTGCCATCTATAAATGGCGGATGTGAAAGATTTTGATCAATTTATGCACAAGTAGGGTTATGTCAGAATCATTGAGAGAATTCTACTCCCCCTACTTATGTGCCTACATCTAAGCAAGATATAGAAAAGTTAGTGTGTGTATGCAAGATCATCAACCCATGTTACTAAGATCCACGATATTTAGCTCATGCCTTAACTCACGGAACCTTGCTTCATCAAGTGGATTCGTGAAAATATCTGCAAGTTGCTTCTCGGTGCCCACATGAAAGAGCTCAATGTCTTCTCGTGCCACATGATCCCGAAGAAAATGATGACGAATATCAATATGCTTGGTTCTGCTATGTTGCACGGGATTATCCGCAATCTTTATTGCACTTTCATTGTCACATAATAGAGGCACTTTGTCAAATTTGACACCATAATCCATCAAAGTTTGCCTCATCCATAATAATTGGGCACAACAACTTCCCGCGGCAATGTACTCGGCTTCGGCGGTTGATAGAGAAACACAATTTTGCTTCTTGGAGGACCAACTCACTAAGGACCTCCCGAGGAATTGACATGAGCCGGATGTGGACTTACGATCCACCTTGTCACCGGACCAATCCGAATCCGAATATCCCACTAGCTTGAAGTAAGATCCTTTGGGATACCAAAGTCCCAAGTTTGGGGTATGAACCAAATATCGAAGGATCCGTTTCACTGCCATATAGTGGCTTTCTTTGGGGGCGGATTGAAATCTTGCACACATACACACACTTAACATAATATCCGGCCTAGATGCACAAAGGTAAAGCAAAGAACCGATCATAGAGCGGTATACCTTTTGATCCACATCTTTACCATTGGGATCTAGATCGAGTTGGCCATTGGTTGGCATTGGAGTCTTCATCGGCTTGGCATCCACCATATCGAAACGCTTGAGCATGTCTTGAATATATTTTGCTTGGTTAATGAAAGTCCCTCCCCTTAATTGCTTGACTTGAAATCCGAGGAAGAACTTCAACTCACCCATCATAGACATGGCAAACTCCTTGGTCATGAGATTTTGAAACTCAACATTGCAAGCATGATTAGTAGACCCAAAGATAATGTCATCAACATATATTTGGCATACAAATAAATCTCCTTTTACTCTCTTGGTAAAGAGAGTGGTATCTATCAACCCCATCTCGAACCCTTTCTCGTTTAAAAACGTCGTAAGGTGATCATACCAAGCACGAGGTGCTTGCTTAAGACCATACAAAGCCTTATGAAGTTGATAAACGTGATTGGGGCGTTCGGGGTCTTCAAAACCGGGAGGTTGCTTAACATACACCAATTCACTTAAAGGACCATTTAGAAATGCACTCTTAACATCCATTTGATATAATTTAAAGTCATGATGAGCAGCATAAGCAAGTAAGATACGAATGGACTCAAGACGGGCAACGGGGGAAAAGGTTTCACCAAAATCCAAACCTTCGATTTGGGTGAACCCTTGTGCCACTAACCTTGCCTTGTTACGAGTGACTTGTCCATGCTCATCTTGCTTGTTCTTGAAAACCCATTTGGTCCCAATGACATTATGATTTTCCTTGGGCCTTGCAACAAGTGACCACACCTTGTTGCGGGAGAAATTGTTGAGTTCCTCATGCATAGCTTCTACCCAATCCGGATCATCAAGCGCTTCTTCTACCTTAAGGGGCTCAATACAAGAGACAAACGAGTGATGTTCACAAAAGTTTGCCAAACGTTTACGAGTAGTTACCCCTTTTGAGATGCTTCCAAGGATGTTGTCGGTGGAGTGTTGAAGCATTTGAAGTCTCAAAGCCGCTTTTTGTCTCTTCTTTTCAAGTTCTTCTTCACTTGGTTGAATTCTTCGTGGAGAAACCCGAACTTGCTTTTTCTTAGCTTGTGGAGAGACAACTTCTTGAACTTGATCTTGATCACTTGTATGAGCTTGATCTTGGGCCTCAATTATAGGTTCATCATCATTTGATTGAGCTTGCCCTTGATCTTGCTCGGTAGCTTGAGGGACCTCTTCTTGCTCTTGGATAGGTGCTTGTGCTCCCGAAACGTCTTGCTCTTGTGGTGGAGGTGATGACTTCCCTTGAGGAGAAACCTCAAGAGGGGCTCTTACCCCTTCTTCGATTACATGGACTTGGGGTGTTTCTTGTGGAAGAATGTGGCCTATCCCCATGGTCCTTATAACTTGAGAAGGAGCCTCATCACCTACAACACTTGGAACAATAGGTTTGGCTTGGGAGCCGTTATCCTCATCAAACTCCACATTCGATGTCTCCTCAATACATCCGGTGGATTTATTGAGAACACGATACGCATGGGAGTTTGAGGCATATCCAACAAATATTCCCTCATATGTTTTTGCTTCGAATTTAGCTAATCGGGTTTTCTTGTTGAGAATGAAACACTTACAACCGAAAACACGGAAGTACTTGACATTTGGCTTCTTCCCGATTAGGAGTTCATAAGGTGTCTTGTTCTTGAGCTTGCGGAGATATAGCCTATTAGAGGCATGACACGCGGTGTTGATGGCTTCGGCCCAAAGCTTGTATGGAGACTTGTACTCATCAAGCATTGTCCTTGCCATCTCAATAAGAGTCCTATTCTTCCTCTCCGCAACACCATTTTGTTGAGGAGTATAGGCCGCGGAATATTGATGTTTGATCCCCTCATCACTCAAAAACTCATCCATTGTATAATTCTTGAACTCGGTACCATTGTCACTTCGAATAGCCATAATCTCACATTGGTGTTGACGTTGAGCTTCTTTGGAAAATGATATAAAGGTCTCTTGAGTCTCATCTTTGGTCTTGAGAAAGAAAATCCATGTATATCTTGTATAGTCGTCGACAATGACAAGGCAATACCTCCTCCCACCCAAACTATCATAGGATGGAGGCCCAAAGAGATCCAAATGAAGGAGCTCAAGAGGCCTCGTCGATGTGATGATAGTCTTTATCTTGTGTTGCTTCTCATGTTGCTTTCCAGCAATGCAAGCACTACAAACACGATCTTTGGCAAAAGAAACATCGCTTAGTCCAACAATGTGCTCCCCCTTTATAAGGGATTGTAGATTTCTCATACCGACGTGGGCTAGTCTACGGTGCCATAACCACCCCACGTCGGCCTTGGCCATTAGGCATGTTTTTAGGTGAGTGCTCTCTTTCGAGAAATCAACCACGTACATGTTGCCTTCAACATGCCCAACAAAGACCACTTTGAGAGTATCCCTTTTAAAGACGGTCACATGAAATTCACTAAAAAGCGAGTCATATCCGGCACGAGCCAATTGGATAGTGGAAAGTAGATTGTAGTGAAGGGATTCGACAAGCATGACATTCTTGAGTGAAGAATCACTCGAGATGACAAACTTCCCTAATCCCAATACCTTGCCCTTGCTATTGTCGCCAAAGGAGATGTCCGAGGATGACTTGAGCGAATCAACGAAATCCACGAGCATATCCTTGCCTCCGGTCATATGATTGGTGCAACCACTATCAATCACCCATTGTGTCCCACCGGAGGCATAGTCCTGCAACAATCAAGCTTTGTTTTTAGGTCCCCATTTTTCAATGGGTCCTAGAGAGTTAGCAACAAGGGTCTTAGGAACCCAAATAGTCCATGCATAATCATCATAATTAGTGCCGACAAATTTAGCAAAAGTATATCCATCATTCCTTCTCATAAGGACATAAGATGGGTTGTTCATGCCGGCATAATTAGAAGAGGGAGCTACTTCCTTTGAAATGACTTCCTCTCCAACCTTCTCCTTCCCTTTCTCCTTCTCCTTGTGCCCTTCTTGCACAAATGTGATTTTTTGTTGAGGAGGAGTTGCTTGGTGCTTCTTCTTCTTGTTCTTCTTCTTCTTGTGCTTGTTCTTCTTCTTCTTTTGAGAGGGATCAAAACCGATTCCCTCTTTGGCCACACATTCCTTTTGATTGCTCAAAAGTTCATTCAAGTTCTTTTCGCCTTGGATACAAGACACAAGACCTTTCTCAAGTTGCTCTTTCAACTTTTTGTTCTCAACATGTAGTGATGCATAATCAATGGAGTTAGAAGCACATGCATCATTAGGAGAGAAAGTAGCAAGAGTTTTAAGAGTGGAATCCTTAAGTTGGTTGTAAGACTCGGTGAGAGTTATAAGCTCCCCTTTTATGAGCTTGTGGCTCTTTTCAAGGAGTTTATACTCCTCACCGAGTTCACCATGATCCACTTTAAGCTTAGCAATTTTATCCATGAGATCATGCTTAATTTCAAGAGAGAGTTCTAGAGCATCATTGACTTTAACAAAATCTATCTCATTTGAAGTGATGGTTTCCTCAAGTGAGGCTTTCATGTTTTCTACTTCAAGGAGATTTTGCTCAAGGAGATCATTTCTCTCCTTTTCCTCCATTAAGAGGGTTTCCACATTTCCGATGTAGTCATCACGTTCGGTGAGTGACCTCATCATGTTGAGGAAACGAGCAAGGGATTCTCCCTTAAGTGTCTTCATGAAAGCCAATGAGGCTTCCTCACTATAATCGACACCATCATCATCACACTCGTTATCCGACTCTTCTTGCAAAGAGTTGGTAGTGTTAGATGATGGCGTAGAGTTGATAGACTTTGATATTACCTCTTTTGCCATGAGGCATCGGTGGACGATGGTCTTGTTCTCGTTGGGGGAGTCGAAGAGGCTTGATGAGGTGGAGGAGGACTTGGAGTGCATGGCAATAGCGGCCATGCCCTTGTGCTCATCTTCATCACCGTCTTCTTCATCCTCGGAGATGTACTCTTCATGAACAAGAGCCTTGTCGCCACGCCTCTTGGCAAACTTGTTGAATCTCTTCTTCTTGAGAATAAGCTTCTCGGATTTATCTTCTCTTCTTTCATATGGACAGTCCGCAACAAAATGCTTTGGACTATCGCAATTGTAGCACTTTCTTCTTCCAAAGGTTTTGCCCTTGAGATGATTACTTCCTTTGTTTCCCAGAGTCCCCATGGTGCCCACATATTTTCGGACAAGGAGGGCCACATCTTCTTCAAAGTCTTCGGCCGGGCACGAGGGACCATCTTCTTCTTCACAATATTCTTCCACTTCTTCCACCTCCACCATCTTGGAGGGGGAAGCCACCTTCTTGGCCTTCAAGGCGAGGTTGTTGGAGCTATTGATCCCATAGACAAGGTCATGGGTTTGCTTGGACTTGGTCTTCAACAAAGACTTGGTGGTGAAGGATGACAAAATTTGATTTGGTGTCAATTGGTCAAAATCCATGCGTTGGTAAATCATGGTGACCATGGTTTCATCCGTGAGAATCATGGCGCACAAGAATCTGTCCTTGATGAAATTGTCATCGGCCCATGTGCAACCATAGTTCCTTAGATCCAACACAATGGATTTGAGCCTACGGAAAGCTTGATCCGCAGTCTCACCTTCCTTCCTCACGAACATGTTAACCTCTGTCTTGAGAAGGGCCAGACGAGATCTCTGCACACTTGCGTCTCCTTCAAAGATTTCCCCAAGGGTATTCCAAATTTCCTTGGCCGACTTCAATAGAGCAATGGAGTCTCGGTAGTCATCCGGCACGGCCTTCCGGAGCATGTGACAGGCAGTGTCATTGAGTTGTTCATCAACCTCTTCTCTTGGAGATAAGCTTGACGGATCCTCGGGACGATAGCCTCTCAAGATGATCCACCACAATGGAGTGGAGGCACTCCGGACATGGGACTCCATAGCTAGCTTCCAATTACCAAACGAGTCAGGATTGAAGAGGGGGGGTCCCCAGTATGATTAATATGCGGCATAGGAATATGAGGACAAGCATATGAAGGAGCAGCAACATTGTATGACGGTGAAATAGGACGTGGTGGTGGTGGTGGTGTCTCCCTCACTCCATCAACATCCAAAGTGGTGTTTGGACAAAATGTTGATGAGGTAGAGGGAGCTTGTGAGATAGAAGCAAGCTTCTTATCGACCTCTTCACGAACCAAGGCCTTCATCGAATTTTCCATGGAGCTTTTGAAAGACTCCATGAAAGAGGCGAATTCGGTCATGGTTAGTGAGGTGGCGGAGCTAGGTCCACTACCCTCTTGGTGTGTTGTTTGTGGGACGGGTGGGTTAGTAATGGGTGCACCATGTGCACTCGGTACTCCCCCATCCGTGGGAAGGGTATCACCTTGATCCCCTAGATTGACCATATTCTCTTAGGCGGTTAAGCCCTTAATAAGAGACCAAAGCTCTGATACCAATTGAAAGGATCGATACGGTCAACTAGAGGGGGGGTGAATAGGTGACTAACAAATTTAAGCTTTATTACCAAATTTTAGGGTTAGGCGGATTAAAACAATTCTCTAGATGTGAACTAGATGAAATAACCCTAGGTGGCAAGCAAGCTTAAATTAAGTATGCTAGGCAACAAATACGATAGCAAGCCAACAAGCATACAAGGTTAGAACAAGTAAAGGGCGGAAAGGATAAACCACAAGTGAAGAGGAGACGCGGTGATTTGTTTGACCGAAGTTCACACTCTTTTGAGGGAGTGCTAATCTCCGTTGGAGCGGTGCTCAAGATTGAGAGTGCTACAACAAATTAGCTCACTGTATTCTCCCCTTTCGAGTCACCCCCAACGGATGAGCCTCGAATCCACTCGGGGTTGGTCTTGAAGGCGACCACCACACCTTAACAGACTTCCCGGAGCACACCACAAGCAAGGAAGCTTCCGGGACGGACACCTAGCCGCCTAGGAGCCAAAGCTCCAAGAGTAGCAAGTCAACGGTGAAGAAATCTTGCGGGGAACACAAATCGGTTTGGTGGAAGTGTAGATCGGGCCTTGCTCTCCCAAATCCCAAAGTATCAACAAGTTTGGTTGGAGGAGATGGGAGTATTGAGCAAAATGGAGTTCATGGAGTGGAGGCTCAAGCAAGGGAAAAGGATTAGGGCTGGAGGAAGAAGAAGGGGGGCTTATATAGTGGAGAGAGCTGTGAGGGGGCATCTAGCCGTTGGAGGCCCGTGCGCACGGGCTAAGTGAGCCCCGTGCGCACGGGCTACTCAGAGCCGAATGCTCTACCCCGTGCGCACGGGGGTCTGGGACCCCGTGCGCACGGGCTACTCAGAGAGGCTCGGGGTACACCGTGCGCACGGGGGTCAGAGACCCCGTGCGCACGGGCTACTCAGTGAGCCTCTGGGTACCCCGTGCGCACGGGGGTCAGAGACCCCGTGCACACGGGGTGACCAGAGACAAACTGGTCCACCTCACAATGAGCCCATGCAATCGCACACTTTTCGGCACTTCTTCCAGATGGGTTTGGGATGAAATATTTGGACATGGAAAATGTGTTCCCACACATACTCAATCTCGTTGACCCCTCTTTATAGTGCGGTGATCCTACGACTCAAATCAAACCGAAAGATCCTTCGAGTCATCAGGTGAACACCACGCCTTTTATCTTTTTGAATCGGGGCCAATCATCCTCCAAAATTAATAACCCACCACGGGACCTATGACCTGAGATAAATCTTTAACACCCGTCATTAGTCCCACTAACCACATTGTCATTACACCAAAACACCATTTAGGAGTAAATGCACTTTCACCGCGGTGCGCGTACAATTTGGGGATCAATCTTGCGCAAGAAAAGAAGAGGGAAAAAGATGTCAATTAGAAGCACAACGAAGAGAAGAGTCGGTCTGCAGAATTTGGGGTCAAGGGGAGGCTCACCGGTGAAGAAATTCGTCCAACAATAGAGCTCCGTTGGACTTAGATCTACCCCGAAATTAGCTCGATTTGAAACGGTTTGCTGCGAAATTTTGTGGGGAATCGATGGAGGGGGTCATGGGGTATTTATGGGACAAGATTTCGTGGGCAGGGGGCAACCGGAGACGAGCCCTAGGCTACCACGGCGGTTGTCGGCGTTGTGCTGAGTCCGTTCTGGACTCAGCCTTGTGCCCGTGTTGAAGAAGGAGAGAAGAGGCGCACGTGCGTGCGTGCCTGGGCCACGCTGGCCACTTGGGCGGTCTCTGGCCGCTTGCCGCTACGGCCGCTCGGGCGCGCGCCTGGGCTGGCTGGCTGGCTGGCCCGGCTGGCTAGCTCGGTCAGCAGTCTGGCCCGTCCAGTTTTTTTTTTCTTTTTCGTGATTTTTTTTTTAAAAAGTATAGAGGTAATTTTAATATAATAAAATAGCCCCGAAAAAAAATAACATCTTATATTTTTTAAAATAATAAAAATACGTAAAACGTAATTACGTTTATATACATATATACGTACTTTTCTTTAAACTTCAAAGAGTTTTATAACATAAAATATAAGTCAGAAAAATACGAAATAAAATTCTAAAATCTTAGAAAAACGTAAATAATATTTTCAATAAGTTATTTATACAAAATAGAATAATAATAAAAAAACTTCATTCAATAAATTCAAGTAAAACCAAAGCAAGGTTTTAAATCATTTTCAACGAAATTAAAGAAGTCATGTTATCTTCCCTTATTTAATTATTTTTATTTAAAAAAATAAAAGTATTCAAAATAAGATCCAATAGAATAAAAATGAAAACTTTTTTTTGAAACATTTTCCCAATTTTATTTTATTTGCTGAAGGAGTCATGTTACCTTCTCTCTATTTTTATTTGTTGGATTTACTTTAAATAATAAATGTAAAAGAACAAAAATGAATATTAGGGAAAGTCATTTTATTCCCTCTCATTTTTAATATTTATTTAAACTTCAAAAGCTTCAGATCCTAGTCTATCTCACTCAGATCGATTACACACAAATCAAGCAAGACAATCATAATTATTTAATAATTATAATATTCCAAAATTTAGAATTTTGGGATGCTACAAATCTACCACCCTTAAAATGAATCTCGTCCTCGAGATTCGAGGAGGCTAGAAAGAAAAGGTTATGTTTGGGGTCTTTTGTCTTCAAAATGCACTGATCCTCCGACGGTCCAGGGTGCTACCACCCTTAAAAGAAAATTCCCAGGTCTTCAAGAATATCGCTCCTCTGATGACTTCCTTATTTACATATACCCCTACTTCTTGAGGTATTGAATCCTTTATCCAAATAATCGGTCTTCCATATACTGTATCTTCATGAATGACCGGTCGAACGCCAATACTAACAAATATCGGTACTCTCATGGTGGTCAACAAGAGGGTTTCCTGCAGAAAATGGGTCTTGGCCTATTCTCACCGTATTACTTATGATTCGCAAGGGTTGTAATGTACAGGGTCAACGTCGTACCATTCTAAAGTTTCTGGCTTAGCGTCGTCGTCATCTCTCTACTATAGGTAGGTCACTCTAGATCTACCATCCCACATAGCAAGGCGAATAATAAGAGTAGCCAGTATGGTGATCAATCCATCCTGCACCCAAATCATTACCTTGTATATGGTTTAGCAAATCTCGCATTCCAACACTCGGGCATCCTCACAAGCACTGCAAAATTATCTTCTCCACGAACTGAGTTCGGGTAATTCCATGGTTTCTGCATGCCAAATAAAACAGCTATTGTTTCTTCACAACTCTCGGGTTTTACGTAAACTCATATGAAATCGTCGGCTGATAGAGCCGTAGCTTCCTCCATGGTTCTTCTTTCCACAAGAATGTGCTTGCTTATTATCAAATCCTGGAGCTTGTGGGTAATGAGACCTCCTCCTTTATTGCAAAACTTAAATCCTCCTTGGATTTTAAATATTCTCCATCTCAATCATAAGTCTTGTTTCTCATTCTTTAAAATCCAACTATACTTCTTCCTTAATATCTTAATGCAAACTATCACATCTTCAAACGGACTCATCACTTACTTGTCAAACTCGATTGTGAGGTCTGATGTAGTTAACACTTCGATCATTCTTCCGGTAGTAATATAAGATACTACCACCCTTAAAAATGAAAATCTAGGGTCTCTTCCTTATCTTTACATTAGCTTCCGAATAACTTCTCCTTGCTTGTAGTGTTACTACTCATAAATATCCAATTCACACCTGTGGTTGTTTCCTGACCAAAGGCGCATACTAGCTCTATTGAATCTCAAATTGATCATTGCAATGTCATAGAATTACACATCTCCATCCGACGTTTCTATTAAAAAAACATTTCCTCCTACTCTTATTGCATGCTTCGCAACTACTATCTCAGCATAAGACTTCTGTCCATTGCGATATTCTTGGATAAAGTGGCCTTCCTCGTTGCAGCAAAACAGCTTACTCCTTTCCATTCTCGGGGTCTCATTGTGATTACTTAAGCTCCTTGAGTATTTGGCTTCCTTCTCGGGCAATTGTTGGAGTAGTGACCTGCCTCCCTGCACCTAAAAACACATGACTTTACTTAGGTCCTTCTTTGCAGAAATTGGGTTCTTCGGGGGATACACACTGCTTTCACCATCTCCCTTCTTGGATATCTGGGATGCATTCTCCTTCTCTGTATTTCTGACGTCTTTAACATAAGCGGTGTTCTCCGGGGTGTAAGGCTTCTTCTGTGAATCTTGAGTCATCCTCTTCTTCTTAGTCTGGGTTTTTCTTCTTGCGAGAAGGTCGTAGTCTTACAGGGGCAACCAGGTGCATAACGTCCATCCTTGTTACAATGCCAACACATGACACTTCCAACACCTTGTGTTTCTTTCTCGACCTTTCTATGTTGCTCCAATCTTCTATTTCTTGTTGGTCATACTCCACTTCTATTTTCGGGAATTTACCCAGATACTCGTCCCCCTTCTTTCTGCAGTTTTTTGAAATATGTCCTTCTTCTCCACATGAATAGCATGACTTGATGCAAACTGGGGTTGATGTTTCTTCAAGAGGGTCTTTAACATCTTCCTTCATCATGAGTGCTTCTATCTGTTTACTAAGAGCTTCCTTCATCCCTTCCTTATGTTGTTGGATCACTTTCTGTACCATGGGGTATAAGTTACACTGGGCGGGGTAATGGGTAGTTCCTTCATACAAGAATCAGGTAACCTGCCTAGTGGGACATTCTTTAGCTAGGTGACTTTCTTCACAATAAGGGCATTCATCCTGAGGTTCCTCATGGGTGTGTCCTATTTCTCCACAGATCTTGAATGCGCATGGTTTCTTCAGATCGTTTATACTAACCTTCCTTGTTCGGGTGACAAGACGAGATCTTAGTAGAGTCATTTTGAATTCCTCCCAAGTGATTTCTCCTCGCCATACATTGATAGATTGGTACATCCTCCACCAAGTAGCAGCACCTTTTGCAAAGTACTGAAGAGCATATTGCACCATGTCGTTTCTTCCAACACTGTTATCCTTCATGTGATCCTCCATGTTCTGAATCCATTGTTCGGTCTCCAACTGAGTCATTGCTCCGGAAAAGATGAGTTCATCTCCATACACCATCTATTGGGTCCAAGGGTTTTGGTTTAGGGAATAAGTTTGGAGGGGAGGGGAGAACAATACAAAAAAAACACAAATCACCGCATCTAACGTGAGCATATAACAGGGGTTTAGTCTTCTAAAGGTCATGGGTAGGCTTGGGATCTTCAGAGTCTTCAAAGATCTTCGAGTCTTGAAAATCTTCGATACTTGTAGTTGGTAACTTCCATTCTTCCAATGCATGGTATAATCCTCTTTACACTGAGTTGATCATGAATACAATAACTTGTCCTTCTCGATGTAGCATAAGATGATCCTTCCAAGTACTCAAAGTTGCATGGGTAAAGTCTAACTTGTTTGAGGTACGAGGGAGTGTTTGCAAGACAAAAAAAACTCAGAAAAGATGAGAAGTAATGGATTTTATTTTTCAAAATAATATTTTGAGAAATAGAATTCCCTATGGCTTTCCAGTTTCTAGGGTCACGACCTACAGTCAACATGTGCTCTGATACCATCTTGTAACGACCCGGTCCCAAAGGGAACCAAGTCTACTATGCTTCTGTGCTATCCCTGGATCAGTATGCTAGCACACACAGGTACTCGATGAAATACCATAGTATCACATGTCATAAATTAACGTAAATACATGGTATTTATTACCTTACAGCCCTTGGGCTAGAATACACAGCAGAACAATCAATATATAAGTGGAGTCCCATCAACGCCAACGGCAAAGTTGAGTGTAGACTTCACGACCCTATATCGTATCACTTACTCTTCGTATATAATCCTGCAACACCGAAGGTTACAGCCTGACAACGGGTCAGTACATTTGAATGTACGGCAAATCATATCCCAGAAAGAAGTAAAATTTCCTACAATACATGAAATTTGGCTGGTGGAGCTTCTACATTTATTTTTGCAAAAAAGCTAATTTTTCCTTATAGAATAATAATAACTAAGTTCTACAATAGCATACGATTGAGATGGGAACCCCCACTCAATCTATCCCAAAGTGATTAAACCAATCAGTTAATTAAAGATGATGAGACAAATCAATATTACCACATCTAGTCGCTCAAATTGTCCATAACCGGGGACACGGCTAATCGATTAGTTTTATACTCTATAGAGGTTTGTGCACTTTTCCCCACAAGACTCGATCGCCTCCTTTGTAGTTCGTCACACTGCATGGTGTATGACAACCAGAAGATCGAGACATGGTCTTTCAGAAGAGTTTCCCTTACTCCGGTAGCACCCATCCCACCTACTCACAACTACTTTCATAGCGCTACCTAGTAAGAGTCCCTACAACTGATCAACCAAGCCAGAGCCCATAGTAGCTTGTGGCTGCACACGTAAGCTTCTAGGTATGTCAATACAAACAGTCCCTTTGAGCCTAGGTGGCTTTCCGCAGTCATCACTGGCCACCTCCAGGATGCTCGCAACCATCCCACCCAGGTAGTTCATTAACTTTATCTTGGTCCTAATTACTACTTTATCACTCATAACTCATACTGATTCACTTCCCAATCCACGTCTACTTAGCATAGCAATATCATAGTATACGGTGGTGACAAAGATGTAAGGATCAGACCTACCTCAATGAACTACTGGGTGTAATAGCATAGCATAACCTATCATGCAATCTAAAGAAGAGGAACTAATGCATTAAAACATAGGTAATAGGGAATATGATCAAAGATATGACTTGCCTTGAATCTTGATGAAGTTATTCGCGCTCATAATTCCGACAATTCTACTCGTCACACTCCGAGCAATCTATCGTAACCAAGCACACAGGGTTGCACACAATCAATACACAAACAAAGGCAAAACAAGGTTCATGAACTCCAAAATAAAAACCAAATAAAAGATTTTGCAAAACAGATCTTGATTGGTTAAAAAGTGGGTTGCAAGGTATCTAGAATATAAGGTTTAACTAAGGTTTTATTTTGCAAAAAGAATCAATCAAATCCGAGTTGTAAAACAAAAGATACGATCAACTAAAGTTGAAAATAGAATCTGATCAGATCTGAATATTTTCCAAAATTAAAAATAAATTTTAGGGTTGTACTGGATAGAGGATTCCGAAAGAAAACCGTGGGCTTTGGAATCGCGCAAAACGGATCTACGAGTAAAAAGATATTATTAGAACGGTTTTGCATATGATTTAGGAATTATTTTTTATCAAACGGAAAAATAATTTTCTCAAAACTTGGATCTACAGTACCCAATATGTAGAGGGTTTCAAAACAAAATTTCTGCCACTGGTTTCGTCTAAAACGGAGCAATGGATAAAAAGTTACGGTGTTTTTACTAACCGCGGCGTGTAGATTAGACGCGACGAAGACGACAACTCCGGCGATCTTCGGCGTCAACGAGGACGTCTAGGATGTAGGGCTTGATTAGAAAATCACAACGGTGGTGGTGATGATCTCCAACGTCGTCCGTACGGGCGTGGCAATGCGGTGAACCGAGCGCGCTCCGATAAACTCCCGCGATGCGCGTACAATTTGGGGATCAATGTTGCGCAAGAAAAGAAGAGGGAAAAAGATGTCAATTAGAAGCACAACGAAGAGAAGAGTTGGTCTGCGGAATTTGGGGTCAAGGGGAGGCTCACCGGTGAAGAAATTCGTCCAACAATAGACCTCCGTTGCACTTAGATCTACCCCGAAATTAGCTCGATTTGAAACGGTTTGCTGCAAAATTTTGTGGGGAATCGATGGAGGGGGTCATGGGGTATTTATGGGACAAGATTTCTTGGGCAGGGGGCAACCGGAGACGAGTCCTAGGCTACCACGGTGGTTGCCGGCGTTGTGTTGAGTCCTTTCTGGACTCAACCTTGTGCCCGTGTTGAAGAAGGAGAGAAGAGGCGCACGTGCGTGCGTGCCTGGGCCACGCTGGCCACTTGGGCGGTCTCTGGCCGCTTGCCGCTACGGCCGCTCGGGCGCGCGCCTGGGCTGGCTGGCTGGCTAGCTCTGTCAGTAGTCTGGCCCGTCCAGTTTTTTTTCTTTTTCGTGAATTTATTTTTTTAAAAAAGTATAGAGGTAATTTTAATATAATAAAATAGCCCCCAAAAAAATAACATCTTATATTTTTTAAAAGAATAAAAATACGTAAAACGTAATTACGTTTATATACATATATACGTACTTTTCTGTAAACTTCAAAGAGTTTTATAACATAAAATATATTTCTTTTTCTCTTTTTTCTATTTTTTTGTATTTTTTTAGTGGCCCCTAATGGCTCTTTCTATTTCTCTCATTTGTCCTCTTTGGGATATTTTGATTTTGTCCTCTTTGGGATCTTTTCCTCACATTAGGGGGAACACTCTATATATTACAAGAAGTATAAAAGATCTTTCACACTTTACAAGGTACTCAAATCATAAAGAAGATGTATTTATCATGATGTATGCAAATGTATGCCTCTGCCAGTGTAGCAGGATATGCAATGATACTAGCGCGTCATGTAGCAATGATTAGGGCAAGGCCCAACTAGCATGCGGCTCATCGATCAAGCAAGTAGCATGTATGACATGAAGATCAAGTCATGAGAAGATGAATGTTGCATGGAAATGTATCTCGGAAAGGCTATGGAAGTGCCTTGATAGGTAGGTATGGTGGCTGTTTTGAGTAAGGATATAATTAGGTTTATGATGACAGAGCGTATCGTGCCAAGGATTTGGATGTACCGGCGAAGGTGGAAGCCAACTCTCGGAGTGAGACGGAGGCAATGCACGACACAGGAAAGGCTAAAAAAATATGGGAAGGTGGAAGTGTCAACTTTCGAATACTCACATTAGTCCGAAGAACTCATGCACTTATTATCGGTAACTCTCAATCTAATAGGAGGTTCTCAAAGAGACAAATACCCCGAAGAGGAGTGTATGGGGGTTTGGTTATCCTCGCGCATCCTCGACTCATGGTACGTGAGTGTACTCTAATATTCAATCCCTCCAAAGAGTAGTGATCCATCTAGTAGCTAAAGTTCTCAACTAATTTTGTAAGTTTTGAAAATAAACACGGATTGCCCAAAATACGACATCTATCACTAATAGGCTAAATCTCTTGACACCAAAAGTCCAAACATTACTCAAAGCAACACCTCAAAACTATTGCAAGTTACTACTACAAAAGAATAACAACTTCAATTACCTACTTCAAGTCAAGACACACAACTCAGTGCAACAGTCAAACTCTCTAAACAAGATAAACATGAAAACTCAAGAGAGTTCCAGCAATAAACTAAACAAAATCTCTTAAAAATATAATCATGAAAACTAAGAGCTAAACATGGCAGTAGCTATGAAAAAGATAAAGAACACTCACTGCAAAGATATAGGCATGAAAAATCCTATGATGTGTTCTAGATTTTGAAAGTGGAGCGTGTTTCTCTCCCACACAAAGAAAGCTGGGTTCTAACTTGTTGTGAACAGCAAGCAAAGCTAAAGAAAACTAAAAAGGAAATAAAGAGCAAGACGCTCCAAGCATAGCACATAACGCATGAAGTGATAAAAATATAGTGAAACGAAAGACGAACTGATAATTGTTGATGGAGAAGGGGATGCACTGGGGCATCCCCAAGCTTAGACGCTTGAGTCTCCTTGAATATGTCTTGGGGGTGCATGGGGGAATCCCCAAGCTTGAGCGTTTGACACTCCCGAATCTTCTTTCATCATCTTACCTCGCACACTTGAAAACTCCCTTCATACATAACTCATCATAATCGGATTAGCGAGGTTAGTACCCATAATAAAATAATTTTTTCTCTACTAGAAATAAGGATATTCTTGAAGAGCTACTGTTTCTCAAGATTGCCAAAAAAATTGCAAAGAAAAAGCAAGCTTAAGGTTTGCAAAACGAAGAAAAGGAAAAACAGGACAGAATCTGTGAAAGACAGACCAGCAGGTAGTAAAGAATTTTTTAGGGATACTTTTGCAACTCAAATCAAAAAACTCAGAACATACGAAAGTTCCGTAATTGTATAGAGCACGTTGTGTAAACATTTAAGCTCAAAAAGATGAACTGGGATTTTTCTGTGATTTTTCTAGTCACGAGGACAGAATCTGTTTTCTGGACAGCATGTCACAACTTTCACTTCCCTTGTCATATGAGGCTATAAATGGCACAAAGCTTGAAAAGTAAAGATACAATGATGTTGCTACAGTAGTAACAATCATAAAGACCACTAAAAACAGAAGAAAAATAAAAAGGAAAGCCTAAATTTGTTGCGGGCTGCCTCCCGAAAGCGCTTCTTTGAAGCCATTAGCTAGGATTAAGATTTTAATGATGCTCTCGCAGGAAT
Source organism: Bromus sterilis (assembly GCA_950022295.1). Lineage (NCBI taxonomy): Eukaryota > Viridiplantae > Streptophyta > Magnoliopsida > Poales > Poaceae > Bromus > Bromus sterilis. The sequence goes on along the minus strand of OX465596.1, from coordinate 21,699,868 downwards.
AAGAGTTGAAGAACAAAAGAGAGCATCAAGAACAAATACGAAACACATTTAATCCTAACATGCTTCCTATGCATAGGAATATTTAAATAGAATAATTCATTGAAGCACAAAGCAATAAGCATAGGAAGGCAAAACAAGTGCAACTTCAAAACCTTCAACATAAAGAGAGGGAACTTGATATTATTGAAATATCTATAAGCATGTGTTCCTTTCTCATAATAATTTCCAGTGGGATCATGAATAAACTCAACAATATAAGTATCACATAAAGCATTGTTACCATGATCCACATGCAAAAAGGTACTCTTACTATCCACATAAGCATAATCTTTCTCATTGGTAATAGTGGGAGTAGGACTATCATAAACAACTTGAACACTATAGATTAATTGTGTATTAGGAAGATGGTGTTCAGCAAGGGAGTAATCCCCTCCATGATTATGACAAGTTTCATAAGGATAATTTCTCCTTATGTCATAGGTACCTTTACAATCACTATAGATAGGAGTTATAACATCATCATAGTAGAGAAGAGCATTATCATTGCTAGCAACTATATTTGTAAACATGTTGTCTTTATTCTTACTAGCAAAAGAATTATCAATTACCACATCACTAATGGGTAAAGGACTTGCAGTCCTATCATACCCAAGCTTAGAGCTTTCCATATCATCATTTTCAGAGTTGGCACCAAAAAGATTTTCAAGATCATAAGTAGCATTATCATCATCTTCCCAATCACAATAAGTAACATGCATATCATAATCAAAATCATCTTCAATAGTGCCTACGGACTTAACATTAGGATAATAATGAATGCAATCAAGCTCACCATCCTCCATAAATTTATGTCCATTAGGATAAAAATTGATGCGAGGAATATGCTCAGGCTAGGTTGATACCCATTCTTCTTCCTTCTTGCTCCTCTTCCTCCTCCTCTTCTTTTTCTTCTTCTTCACCTTAGGAGGGAGTGGCTGGAGATGAAGTTTCTCCATATATCCTGGTTTATCATTAGAAACAATAGGGGAGACCTGGGAGAAACTCTCCTTTTTATTAGTAGAAATATAAGAGACATTTTTATACTTTCGTAAAGTTCCCTCCTTTCTAATCTTACTTATGTAATCATTTTCATGGCAATTAACAACACAATAGAGATGGCAATTTTGCAAAGTGTTGTTTATTCCTAAGCCATTAACATCTAGCCAAGAAGTCTTTTCTGATAACTCTTCACACATCAAAAATAACATAAGTTCATCATAAAGATCAGGGGTGATCATGTTATCACACAACTGGTTAACAGTTATGTTTTGAAAGTTCATGCATTGAAAATTAAAGTGACCCTCTATACCACAAAGTTCACAAGTAAAATGATAAAGGTCACACAATTCTCTAGCAATTTCATTTAAATCTTTGACCCAAGTGATTGTTCTTTCATGCTTATGTTTCTTACAATACTTCTCTTCTTCAATCATAGGCCTTTCACAAGGTCTATCCACTCCACAAAAATTAACATGCTTATATAAAACTTCATTTTCAGGAATTGGATCATGCATGTTGCAATCATCATGAACAATTTTATTTTCTTTGCAAATCTCTTTAAAAGTTTCATGATGCTTGATCCAATCCTCCTCAGGCATATTAAGATGTGAAGCAAAAGATTTGAGGAAATCAACAAGGAGTTGAGAATCAAGCCCAAACTTAGCACTGAACTTATTAAAACTTGCAGTTTCAACAAAGGACTTAATGCAATCATACTCATAAATTATACCTGACTCTTTACCTTTGTCAATCTCCCAATCTTCAGTGTTGCATTGAATTCTTTCAAGGAGTTCCCATTTAGCATCAATCTTTCCGTTTGTGAAAGAACCCATAGAGGAAGCATCGAGCAAGTCTTTATCCTGTCGAGAGAGCCTTGCATAAAAATTAGTAATAATTATATCTTTGGGGAGCCCATGGTTAGGACATTTTAGCATTAAAGTTTTCAGTCTCCCCCAAGCTTGAGCTATGCTCTCTCCGTCATGAGGATAGAAATTATAAAAATAATTACTATTCTCATGAACTTCATGAAGAGGATAAAACTTGGAGTAAAAGAGAGACTGGATCTCTTCCCAATCCCGTAGGTGAGAATCATCTAGTAGCCTATACCATTCCATGCTTTTCCTTTCAGTGACAAGGCAAATAATTTCTTCATGACTTCACCTCTTGTCAAACCTGAAATCTTAAACAACTCACAAAGTTCTGTAAGTTTCAACAAATGAATACTAGGATTGACGGTTCCATCATAACAATCATTCCTAATTATTTCAATTATCCCAAGTGGTATTTGGAACGGGATACATTCAGTAGGTGGGGGAGACTTCTCTACCACGGGTGTGGTAAAGCGGCCTTCCCCAAGAAACGAACTAAGAGTGCGGTTTTCCATAAACATAACTAGTGAAAATAAAAACAAGAAACAAAAAGATTTAATTGCAAGATCTAAATATATACCTTAAAACACTTACTCCCCCGGCAACGGCGCCGGAAATAGCTTGATGTCTATGCACGCTTCTATTCTTGTAGACTATGTTGGGCCTCCAAGCGCAGAGGTTTGTAGGACACCAGCTATTTCCCTCAAGTGGATGACCTAAGGTTTATCGAACTCAGGGAAGTAGAGGTTGAAGATGGTCTCTCTCAAGCAACCCTGCAATTAAGATACAAGAAGTCTCTTGTGTCCCCAACACACCTAATACAACTAGGAGTTGTATAGGTGAACTAGTTCGACGAAGAGATGGTAAAATATAGGTGATAGGTGTGGCAAAACGAAGTAATATAAATCTGTAATAAAAAGTGCAGCAAGGAAACAAGTGGTAAACGTGAGCACAAACGGTATTGCAATGGTGGAAACAAGGCCTAGGCTTCATACTTTCACTAGTGGCAACTCCCAACAATATCAACATAGCCTAATCACATGACATTCCTCATAAAACATGCAATGGAGACGTACTCGGAGGTCATTCCTTTGTGGTCAAGAGAGGACGAGAATTGTGTAGGGATACAAAAGCACACATCAGAGTTCGTAGTTCTCATCTATGGATTTCCCAATGTCACCGCAACCATCCAAAGAGAGTACCACAATCACCACAACATATCTAAAGGATAGTCAAAGAAAAGCACCAAGAGACTCTCAATCTTCAATCCACACACAAAAGAGGAAATCACTCATGAAAATATTCTTCTAGCCCATGTCCAATAGACCGTTGTCACCATGGTCTCGGGGATTATACTAGATAAGATCAAGTGAGTACATCAATCCAATACATAGAAGAAGGGGAAAACATCATGGGATCATCCTAGATTAACATAGCCTATGATCACAATCAAGATCACATCATGGGAGAGAGAGAAGACCACATAGCTACTGGTAGAAACCTCAGCCCCGAGGAGGAACTACTCCCGCATCATGGAGGGAGGAAGCAACGTCAATGGAGAAGAATCCGGGCGCACTTCCCCGTCCCGGAAGGGTGCTGATACGTCCCAAACGTATCTATAATTTCTGCTTGCTCCATGCATGTTTTGTGTGACTTTGCCATGATTTGCTTGAACTTTCATACACTTTTGAGCATATTTGGACTAATCTATTAACCCAGTGCACCCAGCTGCCAGTTGTTGTTTTCTGCTGTTTTTGTATTTCAGGTTTTCCAGCCATTAAAAGTGCTCCAAAAATCCGAAAAAATCAGCGACCCGGAAGCTTCCGGAATCACAAAGGTAGCGGAGGGGGGCCACCACCAGGATACCAGGAGGGTCCCTGGCGCGGCCCCACCCTAGGCCTTGCCAGGAGGCCTCCTGGATGCCTGGTGGGTCCCCTCGACACCCCCCTCCGTCTATATTTAGCCCTCGGGGTGGAAACCCCTAATATCGATCTCTTTTCCGCGAACTCGCCTCTGTACCGCCGCCGCTGCCGTTTCAAGATCGAGGCTGCTTGGAGAAGCTGCCCGGCACCCTGCCGGGAGGAGGAACCCCCTCCGGGAGACCATCCATAGCCATGGACGCCTCCCGGATGTGCCGTGAGTAGTCCCCCTTGGACCATGGGTCCATGACCAGTAGCTATGTGATGTACCTCTCCCCTCTTTGTGCTTCCACTTTCGAGACCTCGTGAGCTGCCTCACATGATCGAGGAACTTTTGTAATTTCTGTTGTTGATATGCTGAGTTTGCTGGGATCTGATGGATTATGAGACTATGTTCAGATTGTGATGTGTAATATATTTGGTTCTTCTCTTTTATATTTTGTTCTTGAGTAAATTCTTGCATGTTCTCCGTTGCAGTATTTTGCTTTGGCCAAGTAGTTTGCTTGCAACTCCAAGAGGGAGCGTTAGGCTTGATTGTGGGTTCACCCCCCTGATGTCTAGCTTGAGTGACAAAAACATGAGACTAGGGGATGTGTTGTTACCACCAGGGATAAAACAACGGTGCTTGTACCCGCGGGTGCAAGGATTGTTTACTTTACGCAAAGTTCTTTTAATGCAGTTGTCTGTTGCTTTGAGTTTACACTTTGGGTGGGATTCACAACTTAATACCAGCGAGATCTACTGGATAGATATCTCAAGGTGGATGATTCGTAGTAGATGCAGTTGGATTTCGGTCTACTTACCTTGGCATACTGCCCATTGCTTTTGAGCCCTTCCTTTCTTTGCAGCATAGTTAGCATTGCGGTGCCTTCATAATCCTGTCAATTGCCAGGCTGTGATTTGTTTACCTCGCTAGCACTTATATCGTCTTTTGGGAGAGAGACATCACTAGTGAAAATCACGGGACCCCGGTCCATCTTCACATTATTGTTTACACCCTTAGTTTACTTTCAGTCTTTACTTTCAGTTCCACTTTTATCTCTTGTGTTGATCCTTTGTAAACAGCAAGGCCGGAGGAATTGACAACTCCTCTGTACTCGTTGGGAGCAAAGTTATTTGTATCTGTGTGCAGGTCCACGTCAAGCGCCGTGACACCTACTTGTATCTCTTGGAGTCCTACTGGTTCGATACTCAACCTTAGGATCTTTGCTAAGGGAAACTTGCTGCTACACTTCATCTCACCTTCCACTTGGGGTAACCAACGAGGAGAGTTGCCACTCTGTATCACGTGCCGGCACAGGAATTCTGGTCCCCCGAAGCTTGTCGGCGATGGCGGCGGAGATCGCAATTGCTTCTGGAGAAAAGGGGTCCGGAATCAGGGTTTCCGCGACGCGAGTAAAAATAATGGCCAAGGGAGTCTAGGCGGCCTCCCGGCGCGGCCACCCCCTAGGCCGCGCCCACTGGCCGCCTAGGCACCAGGTGGGGCCCCTCTGGCCCCCCTTCGGGCTTAAGGAAGCTTCTGGAACACTGATTTTTTATATATTTTTCCCGGATTTTTTTGAGCATTTTTAATAATGGGAAAACCTGAAATAAAAAAACAGCAGAAAACATAAACTGGCACTGGGGTGCACTGAGTTAATAGGTTAGTCCAAATATGATCAAAAGTGTATGAAAGTGTATCTAGAACATAGCAATATCACACAAAACATGCATGGAGCAAGCAGAAATTATAGATACGTTTTGGACGTATCAGTGTCCTCAAGAACGCTTTAGCCTTTATAAGTTCAGTGCTAAGCCTCTCCTTTTCTCAATAGGATTGGGCTACTTGTTACTCTTCAGTGCCTTTCACTTTGCTCTCTTTTACCTTTTTTGTTGCTTATACGTATCAAAAACCCCTAAAAAGTTATCTTTCAGTTCCTGCAGCTATTTATTTACCAAAGTCACTTACCAATACCTTTTGCTCCTTGTTGGGTTCGACACTCTTATTTATCGAAAACGCTACAAACGATCCCCTACAGTTGAGGGTCATCAAGTACTGTTTTCTGGTGCCGTTGCCGGGGAGCGGTAGCACTATTAGTAAGTGAAGCTGGTAAGGAAGTTTTTATATTTTTGTTTTTGTTTTGCCGTTGTTGCTTTTGTCATTATGGACACCTCTACTCTTCGATCGTTGTTTATTGGGAAACGCCTCACGACTGTTGTAACAGCCCAGATTTCACAAAAAATAAAAAATAAAATCGGTGTGAATTGTTTGATTGTCTGATTTGTTTGCGGTGTTTGCATCCCCGATTTATCGATCGGTGTTATTTTTTCCCTCTCTTATATCGTACCGGACGGAGACCGACCCTTGCCACCCTGACACTTGACCTTTGCGACACCGGGTTTCACCCGATCACCGTTGCGAAAACCGGCACAAGACTAGCCGAAGCCAACGGAACGAAAAACCCCGTTTAATATCTAAACGGGATATTTTTATAGCGCGCCGGAAAGTATTCTCGTAATAGTTCCAGTGCAAGGTGAACGCCGCCGGCTCGACGCGCTGATCGCGCAGTTCGAAGTTTTACCCGAATCGGAGGTCCTGCGGACCCCCGGCGGTCAGAATTGTAAACACCGCGCGCGCAAGAGGAAAACCGGGGATGTTTTTGCAAACTGCCAGCCACCTGGGATATATAAAGACCACCACTCTCCCACCCCTTTCTAGGGTTTCCCTAGCCAAAAATTGCAGCCACCCCCTCATCTTTGCCCCAATTTTTGTCCAAACCTAGACCTAGATCTGGAAAATCTGCCCAAATCGTTCTGGATCGTCAGATCCGAAGATCCGACGGCCCCGGAGGCTGCCACGTCGCCCGGAGTGGATCTGGCTCCCACCGCGCCGCCCGCTCCCGAAGCCGCCGCCAGCATGGAAGCCGCCGCCCGAGCGCCTCCATGGCTAAGCCGCCGCCGGCGGCGGGCGCCGCTCCTGCAGGTCGCCTCCCGCGCCCCTCCTCTCTTCATTCCCCTTCCTCCTCCTCTAACTCCCTCCCTTTCTCTTGCTGCAAGAAATGGCGGCCGCCGCCATTGACGCCCGAAGGAGCTCGCAGCGCCGCCTCAAACCTCGCCGACCGCCGCCCCTCTCCCGGATCCGATGGCCTCCACCGCCCTGACGCGCCTCCTCGGCCACCCCTCCAACCGCGCCGCCCCCTGCAGCCTTCGACCGCCTCGCCGGAGAGGCCAAGACGGCGCCGCCGCCGCTCGGGAGCGTCCCGTGCCCCAGCGCCTCCATCGTGGGCCGGCCTCCTCCCCGCGACCCGTCCCCTCTACGAGGCCCAGCTCGGCCAGGGGCCAGTCCATCGGCCACAGCCTCCTCTGGCCTGTTGGGCCGAGGCCCACTGGGTGAGCCAGCCTGAGCCGCCTCTTTTTTCCATGTGTTGTTCTTTTCTATTTTTGCTAAGTCTGAGAATAAACTGTTGCTGATGTTGTTTTGCGTTGAAGTTTGCGAGTAAATTGTAGCTCGGATCGCGTTGCGCCCAAAAGGAAAATTGTTTAGAATTGTGTGTACTTCAATCCATCTTTTGTGAGCATTTTGATTTGAGGCCATCTTGATGGTGCAAATCTGTGTTGAAGTGGGCATCAGGCTGTTAACTACTATTATTTCATGTTAGTGTGCTGTTGCTGTTATTTTATTGCAAGTTTGATTGATGATTGTAACACATCCATGATGCCTATTGTATTAATTCTTGTTGCATACTGTTAAGCATCATGTCGACTTTCATTATATGTATTGCATTGTCATGTTTACATTTCTAGTCATACATATGTTTAGCTCCAAAGTTGCTATCCTGCTGTTTTTGACAGCCACCTCTATTTTTCTCCAAGTCTGTAACTTTCCGATGCCATGTTGCATGCTTAATATCTTTTGATCTATTATGCCTATGACCTTGATTCTTGTTTGTACCTGATCACCATCATGTCTACTTCATGCCCATCTATTGCTATGTCATGTTGCTGCACATTTTCATATAGCTTTACCCCTGTTTATACAACATGAAAATAACAGTTTCTGCCATGTTTTCCTGATTTTCACCAAGTCCTAGACCAGTAATGTTTTATTGCATTTTGCTTGGGCTATAATTAGTTGTTCATGATGCCTATTTGCATGATTCCTTTTTCTATGCCTTATCTGCCATGTCTACTATAGTTGCATATCATGTTTAAGCATGTTTGCATTCATTATCCAGTTTATGCATTACTCTAAAGTGTGCTTCCTGATGTTGGCAGATTGTGTTCCAAACTTGTTTTGCTTGTATCTTTTTAACCGTAACTCCGTTTGGAGTGTTCTTTATATGTAACTTGATTAGTTTTTCGTGTACTTTGTGTTTATGCTGTTGTTTGCTGCTGTTAACCAACCTAAATATGGTTTAGGGCAGAACAGTACCAAATGCTTAAATTGTCGTGGGGTACTTAGTGGATGCCATGTTTAGGTTGTGCCTCACTTAAATTGACTAGCATAGATAGTTTATCCTATGCTTCACCTCTTGAAATGTTTGTGTGATATCCCATGCTTACTTGAGTTGCCATGTTAACAACCTTTGCTCATCTTGTGTAGCTAAACAACTTGAACCCTTGTAAACGTGCGGTATCGTCGTGTGTGACGAGTACTCCACTTAACCTGTTAGTAACCGTTCTTGACGGTAGGTGCGATTTCTCGTGTTGCCTTCTTGTTGATGCTTGCTCCTGTTTGCTTCGTATTAATAGATGCTTGCTCGTTGATTGCTTTCTAGTGTTTACCGTCTTGTGTGCTTCCGCGGGTACCTCTCAGAGACGATGCGAGCTTGCGATCAACTACACCTTCGGAACCCGACTTATCAACAGGCAAGGACTATACATTACTTATGATCCATTCTATTTCAACCAACGTTTGCATGCTAGTCTAGGATAGGTTTTCATTATACCACATGTTTACATCCTCTTTAAAACCGATACAGCCATGTCCCCTCCCAGCAAACCATGTACTGCTATGTTACTATTGCTCGTTGCTCAGCCCCTGCTTAGTATGCATGCTTAGGATGCTACGATGTTACCCTGTTACTCCTTGGTTTGGGATATCACACTATTATATTTATTGTGGATGATATGATTATTATAATTTTAACTATATTCGACGAAGGATGGAAGGTCTAGGCCAATTCGAGAGCGCGACCGGCTTTTGAGTTGGATGTCGACTCACTGGGGGCCACCCGGATTTGTTCGTTGTTAGCTAGAGGGACCTATCGTACCGGATCTCTCGGAACTAAATCATAAAATGGTTGCCTATGATGGGTAGCAACTGAGAGAGATGGGCGTGCGTGTGGAGCCTTGTAATGGGCAGTTGGTACACCCCTGCAGGGTTAAATCTTTTCGAGAAGCCGTGTCCACGGTTATGGACGACTTGAGACCTACTCCTTGTTCATAGACAACAATAACTGAGATAATCCTAATATAACTTGATCAACGTGTGTGTGCCTTGACTGCTTCTTCTTCGTCGGGATGCGAAGAGGAGGACAAGTATAGGATAGGTGTTATGTTTGCGTAAGTAGGTGGATAGCATACTTGTTGGAGGCGATTCCTCATCGAATGCTTGACTTCTCATCTTACTCTATAGATCGTTAGCCACTTCATAAATGCTAGTGCGGCAGCAACCTCGCCACTTACCCCATCCTTACCGTAAACTACTAGTTGTCCTAGAATGACAAGTGATGAAGTCCTTGCTGGGTCAGTTGACCACTACAGTTGGATGCTGAGTACTTCTGTACTCATGATACTAACCCCAAACTCTTTTCAGGGTTCTTGCTCGACTACAGGTACGATGGTCGATGTTTAACGGAGAATCGACGACGACTAGTTAGGCGGATCCCTGCGGAGGGCCTGGACCCGTGTGGTTATGGGATCGATGTTTTTCTCTTTGCCACTAGGCATTTGATTGTAGTCTGTACTCAGACATGTATCTTCCGCTGATGTATTGTATTAAGGCAGTTGTATGCCGATTGTATGAAATGTCGTATCTTTCTATCTGTAATGTTGTGATATCATGTTGGAAATCCGGGGCATATGACTTCGTCATATTTCGCGGTGGGACCGATATGTGCTTCGTCCCTGGATCTGGATGGAAACATCTAGATCTTGAGCAGTATCGCATATCGGGCCTTACAACTTGGTATCAGAGCCTTATCGACCGTAGGATCCCCTCTTTGGCCGAAGTCGAGTCTAGACAAAAACTATTTTGTAGATACTAAGTTAGATATCGGAGAGTAGGATTATTTTTACTCCTTACCCTTGCTCTGGTCAGGACAAGTGTCGTAAGTGTTTTATTCTCGCCTTATCCTCCTTCAAACTCTAGGATCTCGAGAGTGTGGAGTTTCGGAACCGTTACAATGCCTTGCTTGCAGTGTATTGTCTCGATTCCGATCTCAGTTTGGGAAATCATGTAGTATATTTAGTTCTTCCGAATCTGGGCAAACATCTTGGTCGTCCGTTGACCGCATTCCTCTTGCATAGTGATACGTCCAAAACGTATCTATAATTTCTGCTTGCTCCATGCATGTTTTGTGTGATATTGCTATGTTCTAGATACACTTTCATACATTTTTGATCATATTTGGACTAACCTATTAACTCAGTGCACCCCAGTGCCAGTTCCTGTTTTCTACTGTTTTTCTATTTCAGTTTTCCCCCATATAAAAAGAGCCAGAAAAAATCGGGAAAATTCAGATAAAAAAACAGCGTGGAGGAAGCTTCGCGAAGAGCCCGGGAGGGGCCAGAGGGGAGCCAGGGGGCCCAGGCGGCCACCCGGCGCGGCTCCACCCCTGGCCGCGCCAGGGGGGCGCCTGGGGCCCCTGGTCCACCTCTGGCTTCCCCCCTTCGCCTATTTATTCTCCGTCACGGGAAAACTCCAGAAGAGGAACCCTATTCCGCGAACTCGCCTCTGTTCCGCCGCCTCCGCGCTTTCGAAGATCGGGAGCACCAGAAGACCTCTTCCCGGCACCCTGCCGGAGGGAGGATTGACCTCTGGGAGTCTCCTCTCCACCATGGATGCTCCCCGGATGTCTCGTGAGTAGTTTTCCTTGTACCATGGGACCGTGATCAGTAGCTATGTGATGTTCTCCTCCCCTCTTTGATCTTAATTGTTTAGACCTCGTGAGCTGCCCTACATGATCGAGGCACCTTTGTAATATTTCTGCTGTTGCTATGTTGAGTTTGGAGGGATCTCTTATATTTTTGTTCCTAAGTAATTCTTGCATGTTCTCCGTTGCTGTTTATTGCTTTGGCCAAGTAGTAGGTAGTGACTTCAAGAGGGAACGTTGTGCTAGATTTTGGGTTCATGCCCCCCGATGACACGCTTGAGTGACAGAAACATGACTCTAGGGGATGTGTTGTTTCCACAAGGGGGAAAACAACGGTGCTTGTGACCGCGGTCACAAGGATTGTTTACTTTACGCAGAGTTCTTTTTAATGCAGTTGTCTGTTGCTTTGGGTTTACACTTTGGGTGGGGCTCGCAACTTAATACCAGCGAGATGTTCTGGATAGATATCTCAAGGTGGATGATTAGTAGTAGATGCAGATGGATTTCGGTCTACTTATCTTGGCGTACTGCCTGTGCTTTTGAACCTCGTCCTTTCTTTTGTAGCATAGTTAGCATTGCGGTGCGTTCATAATCCTGTCAATTGCCTTTCTGTAATTTGTTTACCTCGCATAGCAATTTTATCGTCTTTTGGGAGAGAGACATCACTAGCGAACATCACGTATCCCGGTCCATATCCTCATTATTGTTTCCACGCTATATTTACTTTACTGCTTTTACTTGTTATCATTATCCCTTGCATTTTATCCTTGTGAACAACAAGACCGGAGAGATTGACAACCTCTCTGAACTTCGTTGGGAACAAAGTTATTTGTGTCTGTGTGCAGGTCCGCGTCAGTTGCGCCGCTGACACCTACTTATCATCTCTGGAGTCCTACTGGAGACAAACCTTGGTATCTTCACCGAGGGAAAACTGGTGCTACACTGCATCTCAACCTTCCACTTGGGGTAACCAACGAAGGGGACGAGAAGCCATCAAGCACATAGTATCCTCGCTATTTGAGTTAGAATGCTTCTCTTGATCGTCACTTTGGACTATCGTTCTTCCTCTTGATCCCTCGATGGTTTCGTTTTTCGACGTTGTCGTCTCTTTGCGGAAATTTATCTCGGCAGAAGTTCGACGTCGACATGGAGCAGAGTCCCTTGTTGGTGGTGTATTTAAGTTTGACATTCAGGTGAGCACTTGCTATATTTAACACAACTATGTTCATTTTTTAAGTTTGAAGGTGTTTCGCTGGAATTCATCATGAAGAAATTATTCTCCATGTCACTTATAGGTAAAGCTTCAAATTAGTATAAGCTCCTTGATAACTCACATCTACTTAATTGGGAAGAGATTATGTCTCTCTTTTATACAAAGTTTTACCCTCTTCATGAAATTCATCGAGACAGGAATTACATCTACAACTTTTGGTCTCGCGACGGAGAGAGCATCGCTCAAGCTTGGGGAGACTTAAATCCCTAATGTGAAAATGTCTTATCCATGAACTCCCCAAAGATATTAAAATTACAAATTTTTATGCCATGCTTTCTCGTCAGGATAAGGAGATGTTGGATGCCTCCTCTAGCGGGGTATTCCAAACAAGATGCATCGAATAAAAGTGGGATCTCATTGAGAGGATCCAGAAGAATACTGAAGACTAGAAAATCAATAAAGGTATTGAACCTACTATAAATTATGAGCATGATTACATTGAGAGCCATGTGAAAACTGATTATTTTAATACCTTTTGTTCTAAGATTGGTATTGATTCCCATCTTATGATTGATTTTTGTAAGAACTTTGCCTCTCACATTGACTCTTCTAAGGAGGAGAAGGATCAGTATCATAAACCCTTTAAAGAGTTACTTGTTGATATTCATGTTGCTGACCCTATTCTGCCTGCAGTTTTTTATGAAAAGCCCTCTTTTCCTACAAGGATAAGGGAGCACTCTTCTGTGACAGGCATAATGAATAAAAGTGAGAGAAGAACTGACAAACCTGAGGACCTGATCAAGGTCGATCCTCAAGTTGCGATGGTTAAATATTTAGTTACTAAGATGTTTCAGATTCCAAGATAAATTTTTGTGTTGTTTCAACTAACATTGTCACAGCCAAGAATAAGAGCCCAATTTCAGGTGCACCAGTTGTATCTGTCAAAATAGGAGATCACAACTATTACGGGCTTTGCGATCTGGGGTCCAGTGCTAGCGCTATTCCTTATTCATTCTATTAGGAGATCATGGGTGAGATTTTACCCTGTGAACTTGAAGAAATCGATGCTACCATTTATCTAGCAAACAAAGAAACTATCTCTCCCATTGGAATTGTGAGAGATGTTGAAGTCCTATGTGGAAAGGTGAAGTATCCTACCGATTTTCTCGTACCGCGTTTAGTGCAAGATAGTTTTTGCCCTATTATCTTTTGTAGACCTTTCTTGAGCACTTGTGGTGCTATTATAGATTGTAAAAAAGGTAAAGTTTCTGTTGAATCCAATGGCGAGCCATATGAATTTAACTTTCCTAAATTTTCCAAGCAACCTCGTGGTACTGATTTACTTAGTGATGATAAAATTATTGAAAATATTGCTTCTATTGCTATTCCTCTTAATGATCCTTTGAAGCAATATAGGGAAGACCACGAGAATGATATGCATATGCAGGAAAGAAATGAGTTAGACGAAATATTCACAAGACAAACTGCTATCCTGAAGAACAACCTTCCAGTTGAGCCTTTGGGGATCCTTGCGCAACCAAAAGAAGACCCGGTGTTTGATCTCAAACCATTGCCTGATACGCTCAAGTATGCCTATTTAGATGAAAAGAAAATATATCTTGTCATTATCAATGCTAACCTTTTTGGATTTGAAGAAGAGCGATTATTGGAGACACTTCGCAGACATCGTGGTGCCTTGCGCTATACCCTTGATGACCTTAAGGGGATTAGTACATCGATTTGCCAACACACTATCAATCTCGAGCCCGATGCTAAGCCAGTTGTTGATCATCAACGACGGCTGAACCCAAGGATGAAGGACGTGGTTAGGACGGAGATTCTTAAACTTCTAGCCACAGGTATCATCTATCCTATAGCTGATAGTAGGTGGGTAAGTCCAGTTCATTGTGTTCCCAAGAAAGGAGGTATGACTGTTGTTCCTAATGATAAAAATTAACTAATACCTCAAAGAGTTGTTGTTGGATATAGAATGTGTATTGATTACAGGAAGTTGAACAAGGCAACTAGGAAGGATCACTACCCGCTGCCCTTTATTGATCAGATGCTAGAGAGGTTGTCTAAAAACACCCACTTTTGCTATCTTGATGGGTACTCTGGCTTCTCTCAAATTCATGTCAACACTTCCGATCAAGAGAAGACCACTTTCACGTGTCCCTACGGTACTTATGCTTATAGGCGCATGCCTTTTGGGTTATGTAATGCACCTGCTACTTTTCAGAGATGTATGTCTGCTATTTTTCATGGTTCTGCTAGGATATTGTGGAAGTCTTCATGGACGATTTCTCCGTCTATGGAACTTCCTTTGACCACTGTCTCCACAATCTTAATAAAGTTTTGCAGAGATGCGTGGACACAAACTTAGTTTTAAACTGGGAAAATGTCACTTCATGGTTAACGAAGGGATCGTGCTTGGTCACAAGATTTTCGAGATGGGAATTGAAGTGGACAAGGCGAAGATTGAAGCTATTGAAAGGATGCCCTATCCAAGGGACATCAAAGGTATCCGTAGTTTTCTCGGTCATGCTGGTTTCTATAGAAGATTTATTAAAGACTTTTCTAAGACCTCGAGACCCCTCACTAATCTTCTCCCGAAGGATGTTCCTTTTGTTTTTTATGAAGATTGTAAGGAGGCTTTCGAAGTTCTTAAGAAAGCTTTGATAACCGCTCCTATAGTACAACCACCTGACTGGAATTTGCCCTTTGAAATTATGTGTGATGCTAGTTATTTTGCTGTTGGAGCTGGTTTAGGACAAAGGATTGATAATAAATTGAAGGTTATACATTATGCTAGCAAAACCCTTGATAGTTCCCAAAAGAATTATGCTACTACTGAGAAGGAATTCTTAGCAGTAGTATTTGCTTGTGATAAATTTAGTCCTTATATTGTTGATTCTAAAGTTATTATTCATACTGACCATGCTGCTCTTAAGTACCTTATGGAAAAGAAGGATGCCAAACCAAGACTCATCAGGTGGGTACTCCTTCTTCAAGAATTTGATTTACAGATTGTTGATAGAAAAGGAGAAGACAATCCGGTGGCTGACAATCTTTCAAGGATGGAAGATATACCGCATGACCCCATCCCGGTCAACGACAGTTTTCCAGACGAACAACTTGCCGTTGTAAAAGTACAATCTCTCTCCAATCCTTGGTTTGCAGATTATGCTAATTTTATCGTTGCAAAGTATTTGCCTCCAGGTTTGACATTTCAGCAAAGGAAGAAGTTCTTCCATGATTTGAGGCACTACTTCTGGGATGACCCTCATCTTTTCAAAAAAGGTCTGGACGGGATCGTGAGAAGATGTATACCGGAACATGAGCAGAAGGACATTCTCAAGCAATGTCATGACAGTCCCTATGGAGGACATCACGCCGGCGAGAGGACCGCACATAAGGTTCTCCAATCAGGTTTTTATTGGCCTACTCTCTTTAAAGATGCTAGAAATTATGTCTTTTCTTTTGATAAGTGTCAGAGAGTTGGTAATATTTGCAGGAGGAATGAGATGCATATGAATTACTCACTAGTGATTGAGCCTTTTGATTGCTGGGGTTTTGATTTTATGGGTCCTTTTCCTCCTTCAAACAAGTACACTCGCATTTTAGTAGCTGTTGATTATGTGACCCAGTGGGTTGAAGCAATCCCCACTGAGAGTGATGATCACAAAACATCTTTGAAAATGCTCAAGGATGTAATTTTCCCTAGGTTCGGTGTACCTAGGTAAGTCATGACTAATGGAGGATCACACTTCACACATGGAGCTTTTAGAAAAGCTTTAGCCAAGTACGATGTCAATCATAGAATTGCTTCACCGTACCATCCTCAAACTAGTGGGAAAGTTGAGCTCACCAATAGAGAGATCAAGTTGATCTTGAAAAATAAAGTTAACAGTTCTAGGAAGGACTGGTCAAAGAAGCTAGGAGATGCTTTGTGGGCGTATAGAACTGCTTAAAAAACCATGGGCATGTCCCCGTATAAGATGGTCTATGGCAAGGCTTGTCATTTACCATTAAAATTAGAACACAAAGCTTTCTGGGCTGTTAGAGAGCTTAATGCTGACCCAAAGTTGGCTGGTGAAAAGCGCATCATGAACTTGACTTCTATAGATGAGTGGATAAGTGAAGCTTACGAGAGTGCTAATTTTTTTAAAGAAAAGGTAAAGAAGTGGCATGATAGAAGAATTCTGAAACATGAATTTAATGTTGGTGATAAAGTTTTGTTGTTTAGATCTCGTTTCAGGTTTTCTCCAGGTAAATTACTTTCCATATGGGAAGGATCATTTCATATCGAAGAAGTTTACTGGTCAGGTGCAATCAAGATTAATAATTTTGATTGCACCAAACCTCAAGTTGTGAATGGGCAAAGACTCAAGCATTACATGGCGGGAGATCCCTTCAACGTTGATGTAAATATAATACACACAACGACTCATGAAGAATATGTTGCAGCCCCGTTTCAGACTCCAGCAGAAGCAGAATAAGAAAAGGTATGTATTACGGTAAGGAAACATCGCGAAACCGCCACAAAGTTCCAGATTACGAGTTTTTGCAAAATATAGAAAATTCAGAGCCTATTTGGAGCCGGAGAGGAGCTCCAGGGGGGCGCGGCCTACCTCCTGGCCACGCCGGGTGGCCGCCTGGGCACCCCGGAGCTCGTCTTAGACTCCACTTTGGCTCATTACCTTCCTATTGTTGCAGAAATTTTTGCTATATATTTGCCCGGATAGTCCCGGCACCCTATCTCTCGATTTCGTGTGTTTTCTTTTCGAGTTGTTTCTGCCAGGAGATCTTTTAGCTAGACCAAGGTGACATGGCTTCCCCAAGCTCCCCCAAGGACAAGTTCGCCGTCAGCGGCATCAACCCTTACCTCGCTCAGGTGAAGAACCATCCTCGAACCGTCCAGTTAGAGGATGGTGTCCTCCACCAAGAAGATCTGAAGGAACCTGCCAAGGAGGGGAGCATCGAGCCAGGCTAGAAGAGATGGAGCAAGAAGTCTTCAAGTACAAGAAGATGGTTTAGCGGGGTATTGAAGCCAACTTCGAACTCATCAACGAGCTAAAGACGTTCTACGAGAAAGAGATGAGGGGGATATGGTCAAGCATCACCGCGGCGGAAGAAAGAATTGATGATCTCCAAGGGAAGATCTATGATCTACACAACCAGAACTGTGAGTATGAACTAAAGTTTATGCGCATGGGTTTAGGTGCTGGAAGCAGGATCTTGGAGACTGAATCCACTCATGGGACCGGGGAACCTCTGCCATGGAAGCGCTTCGTCCATGACTACATCAACAACAACAACAACAACAACAACAACAACAATGAGGAGTAAATATCCTTGGGTAATGGCACCCCCTCAGCTTGTTCTAAGCTTGGGGGAGTGCCCGATATCTTTATCTTTATCTTAGTCTTTTAGAGTCAAGTAGAGTCGTATCATGTCTAGGGAAGTTATTATATGAAATAGGTGTTTGCATTAAGGTCTACCACTCCTTCTATGGAGAGTTTGTATCCGTGAGTGTGGAGTCGTCTATGTTGGAATATTAATGAGAAGTCTATTGGTTTCTTCGCTGCACTTGGTATTCTCTTCATGCAATCAACCTTATATGATGATTCGTATGGGGAGTATTGGCCTTATATCAGGTATGGCTTTGAAAACTTTATTTAATTTTGGTCAAACATAGCTTTGGTCTTGACAACATACCTGTTTTTCCAAGTAGCCACATAGCCAAAACCTTTATGTTATTATGCTTGAAGTGTTATGTTGACAAGGAAGACAACTTGATGTGTTATGCTTACCTTCATGTTTAAGCTTTATATGTTTTGCATCTAAGTTAGCATCAATTGTTTGTTCTCTTAGAGCCTTTGCTAGCCAAACCCTTTGCCTAGCAGATTTCTGCTTGTGCATCCATACCCTGAAACCAATACCTTCCATATGAGTCCACCATACCTTCATATTCGTGGTATTCTATTACCACTCCTATAAGTATAGAATTTATGTGTTGTCCTTAAATGTTCAAAATCTTCTGTTTTGTGCCTCTTGTTTAGCTCATGAGGAAGTAGTAGGTAATTCATGATCTTTGAACAGGTTTCACCCCGGGATTGCATGTCTAATCTGCAAACCCATAATACGAGGAGGAACTGGCATGAGTGCGCCCAACTCGAAATATAATATAACAAAAAAAACCTCCTTCACGCTTGGTTTATGAGAAATCAGAAACTTTGGCAGTGATAAACAAAGGAGATTAAGGGGATGTGATCGTCCCCACTTGGGAGTCGTTCCTCGAAACTTGTCCATCTTGAGAAGTAATTGAGCTATCTATTAGCATTCGTTGACAAACTATGCACCGCCCAAAGTTTATTTTCATTCTGTTTGATTTAAGGATAGCGCATGAGTTTTCCCTGCTTGGATTTAACAAAACCTTTACTTTACTTTTATGTTGAGTCAGTTTCCCTACTTCTTTCTTTTCCCAAAGAGAACAGACACTTGATGTTGATGAGGATTCATCCATATAATGATGCATTAAGTTTTGCCATGCCACATCATCGTTGACATTATATTTTCGATAAGTAAATTGTTTGCGAAAGATTTTGCCAAGCAAACATCTTCCTTTGTGTTAGCATTTGCACTTCATGACTAATAACATGTTCTTTCAAATCTTCAATTTGTTTCATTACAATTAGAAAGAGCAAAAGTAAAAGTTATTAGTTGTCCTTTGACCAAGGACATGTTTGTCATAATTTGATGAGTTCTCTCAGCCCTACTTTTGATTATAATTGTTATTACTTTCTCATAAGGACCTTATGAGTTGAGGTTGTTGTTGAGGATGCTTGAGTTTGATGAAGAAACCTTGATGCTTCTTGTCTGTGTTCTATTTATTGACACTTCACTCTCTAAACTTGTGGACAGGTTTACCGAGCTCAGTATTCGCTTGGGGACAAGCGACGTCTAAGCTTGCGGGAGTTGATACGTCCAAAATGCATCACTATTTTATATAGTAATTCTTTCTTCTACATTGATATATTTCATGTTATGATGCTATTCTTATGTTGTTTTGGCTCATTTTACACAGTTTGCAACTTTCCGATGCCGAAGCAGCAAACGAAGGATTCAGCGGTAAAAAGTTGGCGCTGAGTTGCTGAAGAAGAACACCTCCAAATTGCCTAAAAATCGACAGAGGGTGATTTTCAGAAGAATGATGAAGACACGCCGAAGAGGGGCCAGAGGGGGTCCACAGGGTGCCTAGGCGGCCACCTGGCGCGACCCCCACCCTGGCCGCGCCGGGAGGGCGCCTGGACCCCTAGGGCCACTCCCGGCTCCCCCCTCTGGCCTATATATCACACATCGTCCAAAAACCCTAGAAAGGGAAGAGTTTTCGGAGTTTCTCCGCCGATCCGTGGCGGAAACCTACAGAGGAGAAAAGACATCTCTGGAGGGCAGATTCCGCCGGGGAGAACACCTCCCGGAAGGGGAGATCGTCGCCATCGTCATCACCATCATCACGGGCATCATCGAGACCATCATCAACATCATCCCCAACATCAGCACCATCTTCATATTCATCCAACCTCACCTCACAAGTTCAACTTGTGTTGTAATCCGTACTATCTATCATCTCTACTCTACCGGTGTTGATTACTACCGTGTGATGAATGTTATTGAGTTTTGTTGGAGAAATATCATTGTGTCCAGATTGTTTATCATCTATTTATCCCCATTGATCATGATCTCTTTTATGTCTTGTGAGTAGTTACTTTAGTTATTGAGGACATGAGAGAAGTCTAGTTGCTAGTAGTCATATGATGTTGAAGTAATATGTGTTGTCTGATATTTAAGTTGTGTTGTTATTTTCCTAGTGGTGTTGTGTGAGTCGAACACTCAACACTTCACCTTATTAAGTACCTAGGGGAATGCATTGTGTTTAAAGAATTCTTACGGTGGGTTGCCGGAGTGACAGAAACCTGAACCCCAGTTCGCATGCTTTTGCACAAAGGAACAATGGATCATCGATCGTATTGATATGGTTAGGCTTCTGCCTTAATTACTATCTTGTATTTGTGGATGCTTGCAAGTTGTTTAATAATAAGAGTGCACTTATCTTAGTCTAGAGGGTCCACTAGCATAGATCCATCCACTCAACACTTATCAACACAGCACATAGTACCGATACGGAATATGGCAAAAGCACATGACTATTTCTCCCGTGTGTCCTCAAGAACGCTTTAGCCTTCATAAGTTCAGTGCTAAGCCTCTCCTTTTCTCAAAAGGATTGGGCTACTTGTTACTCTTCAGTGCCTTTCACTTTGCTCACTTTTACCTTTTTTGTTGCTTATACCGAAAACCCCTAAAAAGTAATCTTTCAGTTCCTGCGGCTATTTCTTTACCAAAGTCACTTACCAATACCTTCTGCTCCTCGTTGGGTTCTACACTCTTATTTATCGAAAACGCTACAAACGATCCCCTACAGTTGAGGGTCATCAGCTTACAACATGTATCAAGAACATAGGCACATCTACTAAACATTCATAAGCCAGAGTGGCTTGAATCAATATAT
This sequence comes from Bromus sterilis, assembly GCA_950022295.1. Lineage (NCBI taxonomy): Eukaryota > Viridiplantae > Streptophyta > Magnoliopsida > Poales > Poaceae > Bromus > Bromus sterilis. The sequence goes on along the minus strand of OX465596.1, from coordinate 21,679,184 downwards.
TATAGCCATATAAGGTTCTTTACAGAGATGTGGGCAGCGGAACATACTATCTATGGCAGCACGGACTTGGAGCGGATCCAATCCATAGGGATTTGACTGGGTTGCTCTTCTAGCTCGCGAACGCTCCGTCTTCTTCTAGGGGAAGTCGGATCCTTAGGTAAATCTGTAAATCTGGCTACGCGAATAGCCAGGGACAAAGCCAGATGACTACATTTGAATGTACTCCCAAGCAAGAAAACGAAGTAACATATACACAAGGCAAAGAAATCCATGACACTCAAACATGCATAAGTAATTAGAGCAGTATTATTGATCATGGCATAAAATAAATATCTAGCCGTATTAATGGTAAGGTAAATACTAAATGTAAAGCAGGTTAAGCTGATGATCCATATCGTAGATATTCATACGGTCCAATCAAATCCAACCCTCTCGGCCCTTCGACAACCTTTCACATAGCCATACCTGGTTCTGGTTTAATATTAGCATTAACACATCATAGTTCGTTCCTCCAGACTCGAAAAAGACCAAATAGTGTGACTTAGTACGAACTGTCCATGACCGCAGACTCGTCTATTCGAATAGATTTTTTACTCTGTAGAGTTTGCGCACTTTACCCACGCTATGGAGTTACTCCCTCATCCAGTACCTGGGAACTTATCTCGCGGGAACCGCGGAATTCGTCCCACAAGAGTGGACTAGGACTCCTCCAACAAGAGTCCTCTACCGTATGCCACCATTATCGTATCACCGACATAACTTACGGGTCATGTCCTGGTTATCCACCATGTCTTACCGACACTTCCACCGTCGAGGCTAAATAAATTTGTCCCCTGCACCATGAATTTGTCTTTTTCATACTTAGTTCTGAAATTTTACACACATACACCTCACATCCTTGTTTACTTGTACAATTTTTTCAGATTTTTCTGAAAGCTTAAAAAAATGTTTTGATCTTAAAAATAACAGGATTCATGGAGCTTGAGCTCCAAAAATCTTTACTCGTGTAAGTGAGTAGTAAAATAGCATGCATTATAGATGCCCTAAACAAATGTAAAACAACAAAAGTACACCCGGGTTACATGTACACTAAGAAGCGCCAACACATATGGTATAGAAGAAATGAAGAACAGACGTAATATGTAAACACGTAGTACGATCTTTTGCGTTGCCTAAAAACTGTAAATGGAGAGAGTCGACACCATGACTGCAATTTTGACGGTGAAAAGGAATGTATCACAGGTAAATAAATTATTACGTTGAATTGAAATCACCACATTTAAGAGAATTAAGTGGATCTCTTAGAAGCAGTAATAACGAACTCGGAAAAAGTATTGAAATCAGTTGCGTTGAACACAACAGTGGTAATCGATGCTCAAATTTCTTGAACTACCAGTAGGAAAGTACCTCTCGGCATACACCGGGGGCTTGGCAAAGTAGTTCTTCATCAATCTCTCCATTCTCTCATGAGCCTCTTGTCGATTCCTATGTAAATACACACGATGAAAACCCGAACCACCACGCTTTAGGTTTTGTTGGCATGTATGAACATGACCACATCAAGATCCGCCTCTTCGGTAATTTGCATTTCCTGTCTCACGAGGAATCACCCCATAGACAAGATGAACCAACCGATGAGGAACTCATCTACAATGGTAAAATCTCCGTAACAATCCATTTTTTGCGTAAGTGTGTGCGCAGGTGCATCGGCATTGTGATTGGCAATTCTAAATAAATCCTCACAGAAATAAAGCACCTGCCATACTGGTGCATGGAGTGTTATCTTCACAGAACGAATATCGCCATTACAAGTCTGAAATAAATTCAGGAAAACACAAGCATGTGCCACACCTAAGAATTGAATTCGGATGGGTTGATTCCACCGTAAGAAACCTCACCATCTGAGCTATGCTTTGTTCACCAATTATCGAATTCTTGGTCACCGGGCAATTCTTTTTAATATTTTTCTTTCTAAGTTTTTCAAGAAAAAGATGCACCAATATTTTGCTAATATTATACTCCAAAATTGCAGTTTTAGATATAGTTGTGCAATTTTACATATCTAACATTCTTCAAAAACTTTGATAGAAAAAATAAAATAAAACATATTAGCAGCATGTTATTTCTCCAAGATAATTCATTAAAAATTATCATACGAATCAAATAATAGTAAACAACAGATATACCGAAAAGGCTTCCGTTCCGCTTTATAGATAAAGCCTTGACTAACATAGGAACCAATACAAACGTACGCCAACTCGACACCCCATGCACACAAGACCAGATACAATCCAAGCCAGACATTGTTTAAATCAACCACATCTCTAAACTTTTGATTCAAGTTCTCTAACCCAAAGATACATTAAAATTTCTTGAAAGTTGCACCACTTAAAATAGTGCAGTTTTAGATATTAAGATTCTAAGAGAAGAACACTACAGAAGATTAATTAGTAAAATTGCTAAACTATAACCATGATAAACATTTAGAGAATCCAATGATTCTAAGGTTATTGGCCACCTCCTACATAAACCGTCTTGCGGGCACCCCCCACCCCCCTCCACCAATCCCTCTTGTATTTTGATGTGAGCATCCTTTCCTTCAATAACATGATAAGTGATAGGAAAATGCCCCCGCGTCGCTTCCGCGGGAGTGACTCGGGCGTTGAATCACTAGCCCAACTCTGCCTCATCACCACTAGAGGTGGCTTCCAGCTCGCCGTAGAGTCTAGCAGCGAGGAAGTGGTTGCTACATTCTCTCGCGGGGGACTCCGGAATCATGGCGGCGATCTCAAGTGGTGGCGCCTAATCCACTTCGCAGCGAGTGACGACCGATGGTTCTATACGTCGGCCTTGGTTGTGCTGGCAAAAAGGTCATGTCTGTGGCCTAAGGTCCACAAGCATTTCCCCACTATGGTGGTGCCACCTTGCCCGATTCAACGAGATGGCTCCGCTCAGGAGTCGTCGGCGGCGGTAGCGGCACCCTTTGCTGGTGCCGATGGGATAGTAGGCATAGGGTCATGGGTGCTGTAGCCAGGAAGGTTGTGGTGCCCTGGTTCTTGGCCACCAGACAGATCTGCCTTTCGTGCTCTAGATCGGGCCATGTCGGTCTCGGGGTCGATGGGCTTAGATATGGCTATTTCCGGTGATATGGCAGTTGACGGTGATGTGCTTCTTCGTCATTGTTGGTTCATGTGGTGAGCACTCCGACCTACAGCAACAGCCTACTTGCTAATTGTTGTGGCCACCGAAAGGTCTTTGACAAGGTTCCTATCTACAGATGCGGTGTTTTCCTTCGCCGGTGAGATGCAATCTATGAATGAAGGCTTGTTGTCGTGGGTATGGTTGTGCAGCGGCGATGGGTCATCGCATATACCTGTTGGGAACGCAGAAAAATGGTGACGACAATACATGATTGACTTGAAGGATGGTGTTACTTATGCAATAGTCTCGGGCTCTAGGGTGCAAACCTAGGTTTGATCGGAGTAGGTTATGCATGGCACTGACGATGTTTATGTGTTGTTACTTGTTGAAGACATTGCTCGAACATGCTTCGGTTGGTTTTTCGAAATGAAAGCCTAGAATCTATCCTTTGCTGGTTGGATGAGGTGGCGGTGGTGCTTGAGAGTCGCTCGCGTTGCTGTTAAATAACTTCATCGTCCTTGTGGTGTCATGGTATGGTTGGTGCATATATGATCATTGTTATAGTCTAACGATCACGGATTTGATCGCTTTGAGGTTTTCTCTTTTTTCTCGCTTAGGCATACTTTGGCCTTTTATGAACTTGTTATTTCCCGGTATATTTTTTAGGTGTGTGATTTATAATGATTGTGTGCATTCTAGTTTTCGGAGGACGGACGTATGCCTATTGTGTTTATATCATTTTGATGCTTCAGTTTAAATCAATAAATTTGACTTTTTGACAATAAAAAAATAACATATTGTCACATTATTCCACAAGTTTATTTCTGTAAAAATAGTTTGTACGTGTAACAACAAAACCTGCAGTTGAAGCTCTACACGGGATCCTAAAGTCGAGAAGCTATATCTATTGATGGATCCATCCTGCTTCCAATATTTTGAATTGAATCCAAAGCGGGAACAAAAAACAGAGCAGCTGATGATGCAAACTCTACTTACCAATGATCTCTAATTGACAACATTCTACCAGCATCCGAATCACTCACTAGTCCCATTGGCTACTTGCATCCTCTATCTTACACACACTGACACACACACAGGTCCACCCGTCATTGCCGCGACCCCATTCGCCTCTCTCACATCACATGCATCCCCAACCAAATGAGATATCCAGCACAACATGCACGTACGTATACGTGAAGCTACAGTACGACAAACACAAAGCCTACGTGGCTGCTACGTATACTAGTACTACTCCACGGTCTCAAGCCACCGCATTCCACTCGACGGGCGGCCACGGCCACGGCTCCCACAGCTCCGGCGTGGCGCAGAAGGAATCCGGGAGGACCGCGCCGTCGTAGTGGAGGCAGTCGTCGCAGTCGGACTCCACCGACGCCGAGACGTCCGCCGGCGTCGCGCACGTCGCCCCGCCGAGCACGCAGCTCTCGTGGAGCTCGACCTCGACGTTCCTCTTGTCGTCGTCCAGCTCCCGGCCGCCTCCGTTGCAGCTGCTGCTGCTGGCCGTGGCGGTGGTCGTCGCGCCACCGCCGCCGCTGCCGTCCTTCTCCCTCAGCCTCTCGCTCAGTTCATGCAACTGCATACACATGATCCAACCCACGTACGTAATCAGCAGCTGGATCATGAAGTATTGGTAAGAAGAGATTAACCAGGTTTGTTTGATGATGACGAACACTAACCTGGGCGGCGAGGGCGAGCTTGTCCTGCTTGAGGGAGTCGACGCGGGCGAGGAGGGCGTCGTAGCTGGCGCGGAGGGCGGCGAAGTCGTGCTCCAGCTGCTTGGAGCGCCACCGGGCGCGCTTGTTCTGGAACCAGATGGCGACCTGGCGCGGCTGCAGGCCCAGCTCGCGCGCCAGCTCCGCCTTCTCCCGGGGCTCCAGCTTGGCGTGGTGCGCGTGGAACATGGACTCCAGCGACCGTATCTGCTCCTCCGTGAACCGCCGCTTCCTCTCCCTCTCCGCCGACGACCTCCCCCTCCCCCTCTCGGCCGCACCCCCGGCGCTCCCCATCAAGAACTGCGGCTCGTCCATGTCGACCATGTCCATCATCGGCACGCACAGCTGCTGCCGCTGCACCGGCGGCGGCATCAGGAACTGGTGCTGTTGCTGGTGGTAGTCGGCTGGATCCATGTCGATCCGGTGGGCCACTGCTCTCTGCTCCGACCGGTTGGTTCCTTCCTCCGTCCCTCGGCTGCCGGACCCCGTTTTATACCGGCGGACGGGGTTACGTGTCGTCCGCGTTGTGAGATGCGAGCGAACATGTGGTCATTGCGACCGAGGGATAAAGAAAACCGGGCGGGCGGGCGAGCGGGGCCCGCGCGGCGTGACACCGAGCAAAGCCGCTTTCGCTCGCCGGCCAAGTGTCAGGCGTCCGGCGGCGCCAAAAGCTGCGCCCACCACGGCTCCCCATGTTTATCCTCCCACCTCGAGATCGGCGCCCGAAACGTGGCCCGGCCGAGGTGCACGAGTGCAACCAAGATTTGCTTCTCCTCCTCCTCACTCCTCTTCATCATCAAGCTTTCGTTCCTCCCTACGACGACTAGGAATTGCAAGGTCGACCGACTTCTTTTCCTTCATTTATCTCTCTGCCTGTCCACCTCTTGGGTGTACCACGAATGGATCGAACGGACCAGGTGCACAAGAAAGGATCAAGACGAGTAGGTAGTAATCCAGTGGTGTGTCATCGTTCAGCACAGCAATCGCTGGGGGCACCCCTAAAAAAACTATAGCCGGGGGCTTAGAGCATCTCCAGCAGTTCACCCCAAAGGCGTTTTTAGATGAAAAATAGTGTCTATTGGGGGTTTACCGGCACTATTTTCGACGATATGGGGAGTTCAGTTTTCCGCCACCCCTAAGTTCGTCTTCAACCGCCGAGTCTTAACTCAGATTCGACACAAATTCATTACACTTCGACACAAATTCAACAAAAAATATTTTTGATTACATAGTTTATCACAGAAATCAATACAAATCAAATAATTCAACCAAGCAAGCTAATAATTTGAACACAAATTAAAACACATCGAACTAGAGACGTTGCCCTCCACCATTGCGGGCGTGGTGGGCGGGTAGCCGCCGATATCCTCGCCTGCGTGGTCAGTCCTGTAAGTTCGTCCAGGAGCGGATGGAGGCTATCGCGGTGAAACCCTCTCTTTCCAGCGGGTGAATGACCTTTCTAGCGGCGGAGCAGCGGCTATAGCCATACGGATGGTGTCGGCATCGACATGGCGGCGAAGTCCACCAATGTGTTGGGTTCGGCCTGGGATCGTCGGGCAAAATAATAACCCAAACCGGCGAAATTCGACGTCCTAAGGTGCGACTGAGAAAAAAAGTTGCGCCGATGAAAAAAAAAACAAGGCATGTTGGTGGCGCGGCTGGAGATCTCTTAGTTACCGGCCAATGGGTGGCGGAAAGGTTTGCGCCTTGGTGTTCCACGGGGAGACGGAGACGGGCGCAGGAGGAACAGGTAGGACCAATGGCCGTCCGCGCACCGGGGGCCTAGCTCCGTCGTCCAGGGCTGCACGGGTCGCCGTCACGCCGTCGAGGTGGCTCGCCGCGTTTGTCCCGTTCGAACCACCGGGCCGATGCACCCACGCTCCTCCAAGTCTTGTCGCCTGTTGTCGCCTTGTGCCCTTGTGTGTTTTAGTCATTAGTTTACTCGATCGACCGTTTACCACGGTAACTAAAGATGGATAGATAGAAAGATAGATACGGTGAACGTGATAAGCACTTGGTTGGGTCTGCTACTCTGGTCAGTGCGGTGCGGGGAGCAGCGGAGGCTATCCTCCTCCACCCGGAGACCGGTGATTTGCTGCTCCCCATCGACTCCCCCACGATCCCAACGTGTTAGAGCAGATCAGGTAAGTTAAAAGCGGAGACCCAGTGCGCTTGAACACCCTTTATTTGTACTGTGCGATTGACCAGCTCCGTTAGTGGAGTTCTTCAAGCTTGGGTGACGGCGGGTGTCATTTCTAGCCGCACTATGTCTGTCACTGCCGTTTAGCATCGATCATTGTACTGTACTGTAATTTGTAAGTAACAATGGTAGTTCAGTTTAGTCCGACCCGTGAAGCAACGTTGGTCGCCGGCCCGCCGCGTGCGCCCGTCCGTGGCGGCCAAGCGGTGGCGGGCAGCCATGCACGGGGGCGGGACGCCGGCCGGTTGAGTAGCTGTCCGTGGTGACCACCGTGATTAATCGAGGAGATAACTTGCTCGAGTGCGGAGGGAGAGGTGTGCAAGGTACGTAGAAGGAAGAGTTATTACGCGGAGAGGTTAGGCGACCGGCCGGGACCAGGAGGGAGAGGAGGGGGGCGCGCGCGGCGGCGGGTCCACCGGAGACGTCGACGGCTGGCCGGACGGAAGCAGCCACATGGCCGCACGCGAGTGGCGGAGGCGGCGCACGCGGCGCCGTGCGAGTGGCGAGGGGGCGGAGGCGGGTCAGCGTCGCTCGCGCGGTACTCGTGGCTTGGCTGCTGGTGCGGCCGTCGGCGTCCTAGGGTTTGTGGGGAGATCAAAAGCTTCGCCGCCGCGTGGCCGGCCACAGCTTCTTTTTGCGCCTTCCTCCTCCCGATCGAGCTGAGCTCGTGGGGATTGTTTCACGGTGCCATCTGGTGTGCTACAGTTTAAATTCCGATGGTCCTGGGGATGGAGACGGGCGCGGCAAGGAATTCTTCGATCCGTGTCTCATTTTCGTTTGTGTGCATGGCACTGTGCACCTCAAGCTACCCTACTACAGTACGTGCCTCTTTTAAGACCAGTCACATGAACGATCATATCTAAAGCGTAGGCAATTTAAGTCAGAAATCTACACTGCCATGGAAATGTTAGCCTGAAATCTGCATGTCTTGTGGTATAGTTTTTTTTTTTAAAAGTATACTTTTTATTTTTGAGGGTATCCCTTGTGGTATATGCATGTACGTGTGACTATGTTTACGTTTCAATTTTACTTCTCCCGGTTCGATTTTTTCTGGGACCTCCTAACAACACACGATAATGATAAATCACGTGCTGAAAACCAAGTACCATTACTTAACTTGCAAAACTACAGAACACTACACTGGTGCGGCCTTTTCTTTGTTTAGCTCAAAGGCAACATAGTCCAACCAACTGAGCAAGGAACGCACCTTTGCTAAGTAGAAGTAGTTAGGCTAAGTTATTCTTGCAAAGCAATACCACTTTGCGTTGCGATGAATCGCACTAATCATCACAAATTTTACAAGTTTATTATCGTGCTTGATTGCTTGTGGCATCCCCTCTTATTCAATCTTTTTTAAGTTTGACCTCCGACTATGGCGCATCTTTTCCAATCAGGGAGCCGTTGCGTATTAGAGAAACATATCTACTCACGAACTTGCTGTCGAGCCTGTAAAGAAAACCGGCACAATTTTACACGTTAGTTGGAAGGTTTTTTCTTTGGCTTTGGTTTCCCAATCCAAGCTCAGAATGACAAATATACAAGCAACAGATTTTGATTAGTAGTTTTTTTTTAAATGGATTTTTATTAGTAGTAAAGGGTGGTAGAATATGACTAAAACCTGAACCTGGTTTAGTTAGGAAACTCTGCATCTGCAACTGCAAGTGATGTAAAGTTGTTCTGCATGCAATTCACGAGCTGTGGTCAACAAAGTCCTCTACGGTTGAAGGGGGAAATGAAGCTCAGCGAAGATGACAGAAAAAGCAAGAGCAATAAAAAAGAACCGAGGTAACTCCTCTATAATGACCACTCAAATGTACAGAACCGTCACAACATCGTCAGACAACATCGTCACTCAACACCCTCACTGGCAAGTACAGTAATAAACGGTAATATAGACAACACAAAATCAGGAGTTACAAGTTGACAACACATCATACAGCGCCTCAAAAAACTCGTGAAGCTTTAGATAGGTTGTTTACATTGCCGGCCAATAAGTCTGCACTGCTCCGGTAGCAGGGAGCAGACTACCTGCCCCTTGACACGGCAAAGCTCGCCGTCTATTCCACATCCATTGTGGGTGTTTGCACCAGGTTTCACCTTGACTGATTTCACCTGTCAATGTAGGACCAACGGTTAAGACGGAGTCATTCTTCTTATGCTAGAAATAAATTATTATTGTGCACAAAGAAGTAATATTTCTGGAGAAAAAAAATGGACCCCTGCTTGCGACCAGAACTGATCTGAGAAATGCATAAGACGCAGACAAAACTACTGGTATCGACATCAGAACCATGTTGTTCTGACTAGAAAATTGATTCCAACAATACTAAGTATGAATCTAAGGACAAAGGTCTCATTTAAAACATGCATTTTGAGATTTGTGACTTGCAAGCAAGCTTTTATTAACCCAGGAATAGAAAGGGATAAACACAACCAAAACCAGAAATTACCAAATCAGAACAGTTTCAATCAAAGACACGTCGATACAAGTGCAGATATGACCGTATCTTATCGAAGAACAGGCGATCATATAAATATCAGAAGATATGCACTTTCAGGGTTCATTGGAACATGCACAAAATGGTGCAAATACAGTATTTTTCGGAATGCCAAAGAAGTAGATGACCACAAATGAAAAGCACTTTACAAGTTGGATTTGCTGCACATAGCCAAATTGAAGTTCTGTACAAGGAACAAACAGAACAGGGCAGGAAAAATAAACTTGAACAAGGACAGAAGTTGAACAATACCTTCACATATTCCACATATGGTAAAGAAAGATGGCGACCAAATTGCAGTAGTATGAAAAATCTCAACAGCTTCCATCTCCCCCTTCCGCCAACCAAAAGTAAGTCCAGACTGTTGTCATCATGGCTCGCTTTTGGTGCAACAATCTGGGAACTTTGAACTGTTCTGCACGAGTGATTACATACTAGGACACCAAGAAAGTGCCCCTTCCTGACAACCCATTTCTCATCCAAATTTGGCACAAGTTCCATAGACATTCCAATTTCTATATCTTCTGGTGGTCCAGGAAGTTCAATAGGGTGGTCAGGCTCCCAAGTTGTCTCTGTGTCCCATCGTGGCCCAGTGTCCCACTTTGGTTCATTATCCCAAATAGGTCCTGGGTCTGATATTGTTGAGGAAATGTCCTCCTTGTCATGCATAGATGGGGCTGCCCAAGATAGCCGTGTATCGTTAGAAGCTGCGACACCAACTGAATTTTTATCGGTCCTTGTTTTGGACCTTGTTCTTGGCCAGTATGATCCATGATGTGGTTGAGGGCGTAGGACTTCTTCTGGTTCTGAAACAATGTTGCTTCTACCCATAGACATCCGTTTTGATTTTGGATCAAGACCACGAACATACTCTGATGGTTCACTGCTTGCCGCTGTACCACCTGATGTGTCAAAGTCCCCAAGTGACATCCGACTTGGAGTCATGATAGAGTCAATACTTGAAAAACTGGAAGCTCGTGGAAATCCTTCTCTTTTTGATCGGCTGCGCATTACATCTGTATAGACATCAGACAATTCAACCTTGTCTTGTTCTGTACCTTTTCCATGCCCGGCTATATCCGTTGACATAGGAAGATATTCTAACTCATAGAAGTAACTTGGTAGGCACAAAAATTTGAGTACTCCAGCCACAAAATAACGAAGAGGGCCAAATTTCTTCTGGTATTTCTCGGAAAGTTCCAGGACTGCAGAAAAGTTACAATAGATTAGTAAATTTTTCAGTGCTATGCCATGCTGCACTTCTGCAAATACTGGATAGTAGACAAATAAACTAAACTTCTATGTTACCACAGATAAAGATACACTAGTCAACTTAGTCACTAAGAACTATACCCAGATCTTGAAACGTGTTAAGAATAAACTAGGAATAAAGCTACAACATTTTCTCAGAGAACTTCAGATCAAACACAAACTTACAGAAAGCAAAATTAAAGTGGGTTATCATATCCGGAAGCTGTTGATGAAGTCCTCCAAATTAAAAATGTGTGACAAAAACACCTACTAAAATACTGATGTACTGATATTAAAAAGAAAACAGAATTGGATTGTATTTGACTTATCTGTGACATTATTATATACTACTTACGTTCGTAAATAGATGATATTTTAGATATTGATATGGTCACCGGTATGTATCTTTGACCATTAGTATTTGTAGGCGCGTGTTAGTATAAACTTATGAAATTTTAGATATGAAAAAGATTTCATGACAATTCTAAAGGTACTATTTTATTTTCACCTCACCAATCCAAATATTTGTGAATCTATAGTACTCGAAGTTAGAAAAGTTTGTTCTATGGTTTGTAGGACGTCAACTTTTTTACAAACAGACAAATTATGTCATACAATATTATCTTGTTGTTTTAGACATTAACATGATCTCCGAAATTCAACTTTGACAACTAATATCAATTGCAATCTATGTACAAAATCTAAATATATTGTATATCATGAAAGTAATTATCAAGAAAAATTTACGCATAGGATTTTCAACTATCAATCTAAATCTTTAGAGATGTAGGCAGAGTTTCTAAAGTTTGACCTTGCAAATGTCCAACAAGTTATAGGGACTGAAGGAGTATATCAGAAGAAACATGATAAATAGTGAAACAAAGTACATGTCATTTGCAGTTACCAACTTACCATCACTAACAAAACCATAGTATGAAACAGTAGTGCCGAAGTGTATTAGCCCGGATTGGAGCCACTTAACAGCCAATATGTCTAGTGTTGTAAAGCCACCCTGTTACCAAGGGATAGTTCTCGTGAGAAAAGTTTAAAAGTGATAAACTAATTTCAGAAAAGGTGGAAGTGAGAACATAAGGATATATGAATAATGCTGCAATTATGTTCTTCATGTAACAGGAAGTTGTGATAAATTTGACGTACCTTAACAATCAACAATGAAGCGGAAATAGGATCCTTAACTCCCAAAACAGTCCAAATAAGTGAGTTGTCAGATCCTGCTGGGATTATTCCAACTGGAATTGTCACAGCTTCTGTTCTATCGCTTCTGCTGAGAAGACCGTTGAACACCTGCACAACTATTAATGTTTAGCTATCATATAAATTACTACTTCATATAAAATAGTGATATGAACATTATGTGCAAACCTCATTTACAATTCCATCGCCGCCAACACAGACAATCCCTGCAAAAATAGAATAACATCAAGGTATTAATTAGACCAGCTGCAATGGTTGCCTCTATGTTGGGGCTTACCTAAACTACTTAGCTACATGTGTAAAGTTTATACCATCAGGGAATGCGCCAAAATCAAATGTAGACGCGAGAGACTTCGCATGACCAGCATGAGTAGTTTTAACTACTTCCATGTGAAAACCTGCAAGCTACACCAGAACACAGAGGATTAGTCGCTTGAGGTAATCAATATAAAGGGGCCGTTTCCATCTTAGCCACACCTTGCCGTACTTTGCGATACCCCATGTTACGCAAGTTAGACCAAGTTATGTGAGTGTATGGTTCTAGGCTTCTAGCCACACCCAAGGCAAGTTTTTTTTTTTTGAGAAATAAGCCCCACGTGTCATACACGCACACAAAATGTGGCAAGATTCTCTAAGGAAAGCCAAAGTGTGGCTAATAATTTGAGCACCTAAAGTAAGGCAAATGTGGAAAAAAATAGTGTAGCAACATGTGGCGAAGTTATTCACCAACCAAACATGCCGCAAACCTACACATTTAAGCATAAGAGAGTGTAATATTTTATATAGGATAGGAAAAATCTACAAATTGGTGCACCAAATCGCCAATAACCATCATAATGAGGAATTTAGAAAACTCAGCTTATGCAACTATCTTCTAAATAATGTACAGAAAACTCGAGTTGGTCCATTTCAAAGTGAATAACTCATGTGAGTTCTACAATATTACAACAGTCGATTTCATGCTGCCAAGGGAGAGGAGTTAAAATGCTAATAATATTGCCTAAACATTTTCCCCGTGGAATTTAACAAAGTTATTCATTCCAGTTCCGTTGCTGTATTCCTTATTTTCGACCGTTACTACTACAGGTTGAAATTAATAAGAAACTGAAATAGTCCACTCATTTTTCCTGTTATTTTAAAATTTGTGTGCTCAAACTTAACCACCAATATGTTTAAGACTACCTAGATTATCTATATGAATATCACATCAGTAGATTTACTGTTGAAAATATTCTCATATTATTATAATTTCTACTAATATCCTATAAACTCTGAATAGTAACGGTAAAAGTTACATATGAAATACACTAAAAGGCCAATATATAAGAGCATAACTTAAGAAATACAGAGGAGAACACTATCATCTTCATGAGATTTTCACAGGACTGAACCAAATGGTCAATAGAAGCTTCATGAAGCAAGTTTATCACCAGACAGACATATAGTCTCAGAATATCACTTTTAATAGCAGTGCAAAAGGTAGAGGTTTGACAGTGGAAACATCAAAAGTTACCTTAAATATAGGTTCTGCTTTTTCATGGAAAACTTTGATTGACCGCCCATGTCCAGATCGAGGGTTCAATATAACAAGTATGCTCTGCGGAGTTCTGCATTTGATCGGCGGGTAATCAAATAAAACCCCGCCAAGGGGGGCATCTGTGTCTTGCTTGATACTAGATGTTGCAGGATGTGGCAGTACATTAATATATATGTTCTGTTCCGCAAAGCATGTTACCCACAAAATGGCTTCGTCTAGTGTAGAGGCTATAAATCGGAAGTCCTTCCGAACTCTATGTGCCTTTCCAAATAGAGAGTTCTTAACAGGATATGCATGTAAAGTAAAATGTTGGACACCAGAATTATAAGATACCTGTGAAGATGTAAACACGGCACACAAAGTCACTGGATGTCCAACTGGACCAAATAACAATTGAAGAATTTGAAGTGCATCTTGGTCTCTGAAACTTACAGAGATAATATCTTCAAGGCTGAGTACAGTAGAACCCCATATCAGGGCTTTACTCGTGAGTCTTGCATCAGTTGTATGAGCTTTCCTGTTTGCTGACAAATGATCGTCCACTCCAATACTTTTATTTTTCCTGTCGAAAAACAGTTTCCCAGAATAGACTTCGAAACCTACAAAATTCGACCTCTCATCCACCGTGTCGGTTTTACGCTCATGGCTTTTACCCTTTTTGGCATCTTTATTGTCAACAGCCGCTTGCTTCTGCCTCAAGGATCTAGGTTTGCCTCTTTTCTCTGGAAATACAGTGGGGGAAGATTGTTGTCCAGCTGACTTTTGAGAACGGCGACTACTAGAACGGCGGCTGGATTTCTGAGACGAGTTTCTTGATGTTGGATTCTCTAGGTCAGTTCCTTCCATCTCTTTATTCCAAACAGAACCTTAAGAGCATCGGAACGGGTAAGGAGTTTGGTACAGGTTAAGAAGTGTATGGCACATCATGAGACCAATGCCGCGCGAAAGGATTGGTATAATTAAATAATCTGCAACCAAAGAGAAACAGAACAAATATTAGATGCATATAGCTGGTAACTGTGCATTGCTTCCCATGGATCAAAAGAATGTGTTCAGGGAAAATGAAATGAGCTTCATCTCCCAAAGACTGATAGCCGCAAAAGGCGAGCTCCTCACTAGTACTGGAATATCTTAAGTTGATGATATCTTACGCCTATACCCACTAGACAGTCTGGGCACCTCAGAATACCTAGTGGAACTTCTCACGATTCAACTCCCACAGCCCTGCGAATTCAGATCTCCACAACTACGTGCGCAACAACACATTTCCAGATGCATACCAAGGTCTGGAATTCGTGGGTTTAGATGGAGATATGGAGAGCACGACGGGGCGGATCTAGGTTGTCTGGCGGGTGCGCGCCGGCACGCGAAAATCTTGTAGGATCAGTTCGGGTCAAGTCATCACCGGATGACTCGAAAGCTCGTACCTTTGAAAACCAATGTCCGGGATTGCGGACGGGGGTGGAGACGGCAGCAGCGACGCGATGAAGTAGGAGCGGGGACGGCGATGGGTGGCGGCGACGCGCGTCAGCGGCGGGGTTGTTGGGGGAGCAGAGGAGAGCGGTGGTGGACTAGTACAGGAATAGGAGAGATTGGGTAGGGCAGAGGAGCATGAGAGCAGCGTGATGGAGGAAGGGATCGGGAAGGGAGAGGAAAGGTACGGGAGGGAGGGTGGAGAGGAAAGAAAAGTCTAGCTGCGGAGAAGGGCTGGGAGTGTGGAGTTTTTCATCAGGGTTCAAATCGGTGGGCTGGCTGCCACGATTGGTGTGATTCGGTGGTATAAGATGGAAGGTGGACATTTTTGACTGCCATTGTGTCGGTCTATCTCGGATGGCTTGCAGAAAACAAGAAGAACATCCTACTCCATTTGTTCCAGTGATGAAAAGATTTGATTTAGACTATCAATTTAATCAAGTAAATGCGGATTGTGTGTTACGAAGGTTATACCGTTGGATTCGTATTCGAGCGAAGTTTCGGTGATATGGGTTTTTAGTCACATGACTTGTATATTATTGATCTAGTTCACAACCAAAATTTAATTTAGACATGTGTGGAAACCTTAATCATTGGAATGGAAGTGGTAGCTTGTGATAGATTCACACATAGATAAGAATGTGGATCCCGAGCTAATAATATATTCATCCTTAGTTCAAAAATTGATATTTTTGCTCTGTGTAAGTCGGCAGGGGTCATTGCCCTCCTAGCCCTAGGAATTTTTGTAAATAATTTTTTTGGCCTAGATTAAGAAAACAGTGAATTTTGCTCCTCCATAAATTAATATTTTGTTTTTCACCTCATCAATCAATTTCTACGTCTACCACTCTGGAGAGCCGAGCGGTTCCCTGCCATAAACTAGCTGACGTGTAATCTTTATTATAGTTGTTTCGACATGGAAACACGTTGTTTCCATAATTGCTAATCCTTTGTTGTGGCTTGTCGTCACTCTTCTCTATTGTGTAACTAGCATATTAACACTCAGTACACGAGGTAACCCTTCACCCCTCCAACCTCGCACGTGCCGCCTCTAACCTAGCGTATTAACACTCAATGCACGAGGTAACCCTTCACCCCTCCAATCTCTCACGTGTTGCCTCTAACCTAGCGTATTAACACTCAGTACATGTGGTAACCCTTCACCCCTCCAATCTCACACGTTTTGCCTCTAACATACGTTTGTCGCATCGAAGTAGGGCACCACACCACTTGCAACTTGGTAGAAAAAGGTCACAAAAATGAGAAGGTGCAAACAAGAGTAAGAGGATTCCACTAATAAAAGGGAACCGCCTTTGCGTTTTTTTATCATAGTGAGTAAGATTTCATACCAATATTTTTTTATTCAACGGTTAACCGTACTACAAAAAAGTAACACAAGTTTAAAGAGTCTAGCATATGAAATAATTTTATGGGTTAAGGTGAAAAGGTAAGCCCGCAAAAAAAGATGTGCTACAATATATGTGTTTGAAAAATGCTTAAACTAGTAGTCGGAGGAGGCCGTCTAGCTAATACCAGTGGTGGATGATGGGCGACTAGGTCATGTGTTTCCTAACAAACATGCATCTAGCCTCCTCCCAAATCCCATACTCGTCTGCCTTCTGTCCAATCTATCCCGAAGCCATCAGTTTTTCACCAACCGACGTGTGTTAGTTCTCGAATTGCTGCAATCGCATGGCTTCAACGTTGGGGAAGGCTCCTGAGCTACTTCGCGGAATCCGACGTTTGTATTTCACGTGTGACTGTGTGCAATGTTGAGGGATGGGTTTGTCATCCATGCTTACATATGTGGGATTGTGTGGGTACCCCGCCTTCCCAAGGAATAGATGCATTGCGAGCGGTCATGAGGTCCTCGTCGAGGGGGGCGTTGTGGTGTTGTCCACCTCGCGATCTGTGTCTCTACTTTAGTCAATCTGGTTAGCCCCATTGTGCATGTGTATGTGTACACACCTAGTTCCTTCTTCCATGCTGAGATCATAGGTCCTCTTTGCGTTCATCATTTTTACTCCCCCATCTTCAATGGGTTCGGCAAGCTCGTTGACGTCAAATCTACTCTTGCTGGGGAGCGCCTTCCCCCTAGGCTATAAAATTTGCTAGTCTGAGTATCATTGTGTGGGGATGTGCTTGGATGGTGTGCGGGGGCTAGAGAAATAAACACCAAAGGCCATCGTGTCTCACCTTAGTGTTGTTCTCATGCCTTCTTGTGGTGGGTTTGGGGTGGGAAGAAATCCCTAGCCGAGAAAGCTCGACAACAACAATGGTGACACATTCATATTGCTTCCTCGTGTTGGTGGTGTTGTGTTCATCATCTTCGTGTCCACGCGAGGTCTTTGCATTGTCTCTAAGATCCCTCGAAAATGTTCACCCCATCACAACTGGGTCGCCCTATTGTCATCCCTCTCTTTGTTTGTAGCACCTTTCATTTATACTCAACTTTAGGCAATAACCATCTTTGGTGGAGATAATTTTGTTAGGATATTCTGTACGGT
The DNA here is from genome assembly GCA_950022295.1 of Bromus sterilis. Taxonomy (NCBI): domain Eukaryota; kingdom Viridiplantae; phylum Streptophyta; class Magnoliopsida; order Poales; family Poaceae; genus Bromus; species Bromus sterilis. The sequence continues at coordinate 21,661,632 of OX465596.1, read as the reverse complement.
CATTAGCACTTCGTTAGGATTGCCCTATTCTGGTCACTTCCATGGACAATGGACACCCTTTTGGTGAAGAAAACACGCTTCTCCTTCATGCATGCTTGACGATTCAAAGCCTTTCTTGTCTTCATTTTTAGTCCTCCTGGGCAATGACCACCCCTTACTATGAGGGTTCGATGGCACGTGGTTGGTGATGGAAAATTTCCAAAAGAGATTGTTCGTTTGATAGGGAATTAAAGGTGATTGAAATGGATTGAGGGGGATTAAGTCCCTTATAATTCAAAATCCCCTTCAATCCTCTTTGACCCCCCCCCCTCCTCTAATAAAGGGTGTAACCAACAAGGCCTAACGTGACTACACATTTCCCCAAAGGGGTAGTCTGGTATTGCCTTGGTGGAGCTCTCATGTGGTGTCCTTCGAAGTTTGCCTTTCTCTTGTCTCCTGGTACGATGTGTTATCTCGGCGGCCTCTTGTCTGTTGCAGGTGGTACCCTGTATGTGGTTATGGCAAAACATGTGCGTCAAACGACCTCTTAGATTCATTGAATGTTTAGGAGATCGATTATTTCCTTGTGTTGTAGCTATGCCTTGGTGTGTTTTGTGTTTTGCATACTTGTCTCGGACATGATATACTTCCCCTCGGTATGTTTAGAATTTTGATTTGGTTCACTTATGAATCAAATCTTTGACTCCCAACTCTTTCAATAACCATAGGCGAAACAACGACATGGGACAACAGGGCATCTTCAACGCGAACCCTCAAACCTCATGCATCCGTCCAGACTAGGCTGTACAGACCAATATTGTCATCCAACGCGGCCCTGTATCCATTTGCGAGCTGGTCCGCATGTTCTTTTCCCGCAAATCTGACCAAAACTAAGGGGGCTTTGCGGGAGTACGGATACCAACTAGTGCTAAACCGCTAACTGGAGGGACGTACAGCTCGTGGGCCGAGAGGCCTGGTCTTCGCGTTTGTTCAATGCCGGAGAGACGCGATGGGATGGTGATATCTCTCCTCCTTGGTTACCCCAAGTGGAAGGTGAGATGCAGTGTAGCGACAAATTTTCCTCGGTGAAGATACCAAGATTTGTCTCCAATAGGACTCCGAAGATGATAAGTAGGTGTCAGCGGCGCAACTGACGTGGACCTGCACACATGATACATCTCAAACGTATCTACTTTTCCAAACACTTTTGCTATTGTTTTGCCCTCATTCTTGCATGATTTGAGCTAAACTAACCCGGACTGACGTTGTTTTCAGCAGAGCTGCCTGTATGGTTTTATTGTGCGCAGGAAAATGGATTTTTGGACATCTCAGAAAATTCCCAGAAAAATACCAAAAATCCACGCACCCGAAGGAGCCCGAAGCCAAAAGGGGGGGCAGAGGGCAGCCAGGGGGGCCCAGGCGCCCTGTGGGCGCGGCCAGGGGTGGGGCCGCGCCGGGTGGCCGCCTGGCGACTCCCCCCTCCCCTGGTGCCCTACGTCATCTCCTATTTATTCCCGTGACGGGGAAACTCCGAAACAGAAGTCGCTTTTCCAGAACCCGTCGTGGAGCCGTCGCCAACCTCTGTTCTTCCTCGGGAGGGCTAATCTGGAGGCTGATTTGGCCTCCGGAGAGGGGAGATCGTCGCCATCGCCATCACCACTCCATCCCTCCTCCATGACTTCTCTTCACATGTGTGATTAATTCCCCGCTGTAGGCAAAGGGGATGGTAGGGATTTGATGAGATTGATCATGTAATTGTTGGATATATGCTCTAGAGGCAAATAATATATGATTATTCCAATATATCTAAAGAAGTTCATGACGAGTTTCATACTGTGCGGGAACTGTATCAGTGAAACAATGATACAGGTGTGATATAGAAACAACCAGAGTTCCTAGTCAGCCTCTCATGATGGCTGGTTTATCGTCAACTGATGATTGTGGTTTCACGATCATGGACAATCAAGTCAATTGACGGCAAGGTCACCTCATTGAATGAATGACGTGATGAACATTACCCAATGCAAGCATCGCAACATGATCAAATCGTAAAAGTTCAGTGTTGTAATTACAGAACGTAGTAGCCTGTTCCTTTGACCATGAGATCACGCATAATTGCTATCTTCTGAGGATGCTTTGAGTGCATTAACCGTCACACTAAAACATGGTGACCATAAAGGTGTATCTTGGGCTATCCGATGGGATATGTTGAGGAGTGTTGATTCAAGAGCGGGATTTGTCAACCCATATAATGGAAATATACTTCATGGCCAACTCGGTGAGATTGCATCCATAAAGCTGCGCAGCGTGTGACTAGGTCACAAGGATGAATATCACGGAACGAGTGAACAAGATTTGTCGGTAACAAGATAGAACTAATGCATTGGATGCAGTTGATCGAATCTTGGACTAATATAGTATCGCATGACAAAGGGAATGGTATACAACGTGTACGGTTCAATCGGTTACTTCCGGAATGCACAGGGGTCATTATGGGCATCCAGGTCCCACTATTGATCATTGGCTGTAGCCTTTGTCTCGGTCATGACTGGAGTGTTCTCGGACCGTAGGGTAACACACTTAAGGGCTCGATGAATATCGGAGACCTTTTCGGAACTATTGGAGTTACCGGAGAAGAGAGAAAGACGTACCGGAAAAGTTTCGTGTTAGTCCGAAGGACGTTTGGAGTGAGCTGGAAGGAGTTCCGGATCATCGGGAGATGAAATAATATGTATTATTTATTAATTAAGTGAATTAATAATTAATAATAATTTATTTCAGATTAAAAAGTGCAATGTGCCTTATTTGTGAAAGAAGCCCATTAGGGGAAGGAGGAAAATAAAAGGGAAAAGGAAAAGAAGAAAAAAGGGGCGCCATGGGCCTTGGGGCCCATGTGGGTGGCGCCCCACTCCCCCCCTCCTCCTAGCCGCACCCTCCCCCCTTGGCAAGGGATTAGTCCCACATTGCCAAGGGAAGGGGGGTTGACTCCTTCCGTCTGCCTATATAAAGATGGGCAGGGGTGCACTTCTTAAACACAGAAAAATTCGCAGAGAATTCAATATTACTCCGAATTGAGATCGGTTTTCACCGGTCTTCTCCCCTCTCTCGTCTCTCTCAAGCCGGGGTCCCCTTGTCTGGAACCTGTGCTGGGATTGAGGCTTCTCTGCTACGCGGACGCCATCGTGCTGCCGAAACTCCGGTTCCGGGAGGTCTACTTCCGCCACCTTCGCTGGATCGGAGAACGGAGGTCGTCATCGAGTCCGTACGTGTGCGAGTACTACGAGGTGCTGCACGTGCGGCACTACCACCCAACAGGGTGCTAACACAGCCAGGGGCTGTGAAAGGTTTACGGCTTCATCAACCACGTTTGCGGGAATGTTTCCCGCGCAACGGTCTACACCCCGAGGTATGTTTCCGCAAGTCTTTCCGTTACAGCATTACAGCTAGATAGATCTTGGGTTAAGGGCGACGCTAGTTAGAAAAATTATTGTTTTCTGCTGCGAGACCCAACAGTGGTATCAGATCTAGATCTATGCTTCGTATTGCTATACGGTTAGAACAGATTGGGGATGTGGGCGTTGATTCTACGATTGTTACCCTCTCACGTGTACTTGTTATATCTGTGGCATTGTTTGATGAAGCGGCCCCCGACCGACCTTACGCGTACGCTTACGCGAGACTGGTTCCACGCTTGACATACGGCTTGTACCGTATAAAGTGGCTCTGGGGGGTGTTTGTCTCTCTTACTTTAGCGGATATGTCATTTGCAACGGAGGGCCCCGTACGGGGTGTAATAGAGACAATCTATAATCAGCGTTGTGGTTCAATGTTCGTAGAAACGGTTGATCTATGAAAAGCCCTAGCAGCCACGTAAAACATGCAATATACAAATATAGAGGCGTCTAACTTTATATTGCAGAGGGGGCTATTGTTGTTTGCTTAATCTTGATGTAGTGATAGCTTTGCTATGTGTTACTAGAAAGTAGTAAACGTTCATCATGATGAAACAAACTTAAATTGAGACACTGTAGACTTAGTGCCACCATGATCATACATCTTAAAACTAGCTAGTACGACGGTAGCATTAAATAAGTTGATCCCTTATAAAATACCAAACATAAGTATTCTACTGAAGTGTGCACCACCTGGAAGGTTCTCTTTATGATAGGCAGGCCGTGACGATCGGGTGTCATACATACATTAGAGTTCGCATGAGGTTGGGCCTGGCAAGCCTAGCATATGTCTATATGACCTTGCTAAGCAACATATAACACTAAGGTCAATTTGGCGAGCCTAGCATATGTAGATATGGCCTTAGAATACTAGAGATTGAAAGATCGAGCATGAGTCACATATAGGATGTGATCGCACAAACTAGTTGTCTACCTTTGTGTTGGGGATCGGCGCAGAAAACAAAAAATTTCCTACCTACGAGTCCCGAACCCAAGATCTATGCTATGCTGATTGAAAGGGCATGTGCCCTTATGTTTGGTTTTGGTAATTGATGACAATATTTATGGACTAATGATTTCCTTGAGTTATACTTTAAGGTTTGTCCATAGGCAACGCTTGAAGATCATATGGTGGCTTCAAGGTTGTAAGATGAAGATTACGTGTTGACCAAGGTGTTCTTCATGGAGCTATCCAAAGATTGGTCAAGTAGATGTGTGCAAGGTCAAGAAGAGCATCACGAAGATATCGTATGCTTGGAGCTTGCCGACCATTTGGTGATAATGGTCGTATGAAGATGTGCCTAAAAGAGGCTCACCCATAATGGAGTATGGGGGAGCTATCTACAAGTCTTCATCGAGCCGGAGGAATCAAGGAAGATGTTCCAACTTGAGGCGGGCATGATCGTCATCATCAAGCTCAAGTGGATTATGCGCAAGACAAAGGTTTGACTAGATAGGTGTCTAGTTTACCGGTCTCTTGGTAGTAGTTAGGAGACCGTGTTATAGGCTAGGTCGAGTCGTTCGTGGAGAGCTCAAACCTTTTGCATCCTTGGCATCATCTTTATTGGTTCTTGTTTGGATTTTCTCCGTGTGAGTTTTGGAGCTTGTGGTCCTCTTCATGACAAGCTCTTGTTCATCGAAAACGGATTTCATATGCGTCTTCTCGTATGTTTTTCGATGTGGGAGATTTGTCGGGTCGTCTCGGTTAGAGGTTTCACACCTCTATCTGTTTGGCATTTCTCCCTTGCCACTTCTAAATATTTCCAGTCGTGATTAGGCAACTCTGTTCGTTAGCTGTCCATCAAGCTTGAGTTTGCCTTAATCGGAGTTCATTTGCAGAAGTTGTGGCAATTCAGGGTTTGCCTGTTTCTTTGGAGTTCATCTGTTGTGTGGCCTGGGCTCCCTGGGTCTGCCAAGGCGGTAGTACCGCGGTACGGTAGTACGGCAGTCTAGTGCCGCAACCACTACCGCAAGCGTACTGACTGAGCGGTAGTGGGCACGACACTAGAGTGCGGTACCACGGTAGTACCGCACCCAGTGCGGTAGTACCGCGCTACGGTAGTACGTCAGTCTAGTACCGTAACCACTACCGCAAGTGTACTGACCGAGCGGTAGTGGGCACGACACAAAGCTGCGGTACTATGGCAGCGCGGTAGTACCGCACCCAGCGCGGTAGTACCGCACTACGGTAGTACGGCAGGCTAGTACCGTAACCACTACCGCAAGCGTACTGACTAAGCGGTAGTGGGCACGACACTAGGCTGCGGTACTACGGCAGCGCGGTAGTACCGCACCCACTGTGGTAGTACCGCACCACGGTAGTACCGCTCTCCGAGCGGTAGTACCGTGGTTGGTGGGCTGCCAACGGGTTCCAACGGCTGGATTCGTGGGAGACTATAAAAGGGGGTCTTCTTCCTCCTTTGTCTCCACCGGTTCTTTGCAAGTTCTTCCCCCCATTGTTGACCTCTTTGAGCTTGCTTACTCTCTTCCCCTCCTATGATTCTTGCTCCTTTTTGAGGGAAAAGAGAGAGGAGGTCTAGATCCACATTCTCCACCAAGCCATCTCTCCTCTAAGTGAGGGGAACCTTGTGGATCTAGATCTTGGAGTTCTTGGTGTTCTCCTTGTTCTTCCTCTCATATTCCTCCATAGCTTTTGTTTCTTTGGTGGGATTTGAGAGTTGGGGACTTGAGCACTTCGTGTGCTCTTGCCATTGCATTTGGTGCATCGGTTTGAGTTCTCTCCGAGGATTCTTTGTAGTGAGTGAAGTTGTGAAGATAGCTACTCTTGAGTGCATTGGCACTCTAGACCTTGTTCCTCGTGGGTGCGTTGGCACCTAGAGGCTTGTTGTTACGGAGCTCAATCATTGTGGTGGAAAGCTTCGGGACGCTACGGGAGCCTCCAATTCGGTTGTGGAGATTGCCCCGAGAATTTGTACGGGTTCGGTGACCGCCCCCAAGGGTTGCCATTTGTACGGGTTCGATGACTGCCCTCAAGTGTCCTAATAGTGGAATCACGGCATCTTGCATTGGTAAGAGCGTGAGGAGAAATAGGGTGGCCCTCGTTGGCTTTGTGTGAGCATTGTGCTCCTCACCCTCTCCAAACGGAGACGTACTTCTCGCAAGAGAAAGAACTTCGGTAACAAATACTTGTCTCCATCGGCTCCACTTGCGGTTATCTCTACCTTTACTTTGAGCAAGCTTATTACATTGTTTATCTTGTACTTTCTCATATTATTGTACATTGCTTGTCCCATAGGTTGTTCTTCTAGTCAACCTATTTACTTGTGCACCTACTTTGTGATAGCCTTAGTGCTCTTGTTATATATCTTGCTATCACATAGTTGTTTATCTTGATTAGTATAAGTTGTTGGTGCACATAGTTGAGCCTAGCTTATTTAGGTTTCTTTCTTGGAAAATTAAACGTTAAGTTTTATTCCGCATTTTTTCAAGCTGAAACCGTAGTTATTTTAAGCGCCTATTCACCCCCCCTCTAGGCGACATCCACGTCCTTTCACTGATGTATGTAACGGAAGGAATCGGTGTTCATACCTTCTAAGACCGAAAGAGGGAAACGTTCCTCGAACGTGGTTGGCGTAGACTCCGATCCTACGACCTCCCTGTCGTGTTGAAGAACCTCCGACGATGAAGTAGCACCACACGTGTAGTGCCTCGCGGGATTACACAGGTACGGTGCAACTGACGTCCCTCCGGGCTCCGAACCAGAAGAGCAGCGGAAAGAAGATTGATCCGGCTCCCGATTTCGGCAGCGCGACGGCGTCCGGATGATGGTGAAACCCCCAACCAGGTGCAAACTCCAAACCAGGGGAGTCCGCTCTAGGTCGGAGAAAGAGAGAGAGAGAAACTCAATGTTATTTAGAAAAAGGCACCCCACCCCTCCTTATATAGGCCAAGGAGGGGCTCCACCCCCTCCCCTTCCCCCATGTGGGACTAAACCCCCAAGGGGGGGAGTGGTGCGGCTAGGAGGGGGGATGGGCCCCTCCCTTGGCGCCAAGCCCAAGGGGGGAGGCTCCCCCTTCCCCTCATGGGCCTTTTAAGGCCCAAATACCTTTTCACCTTTTTAATTAATTATTTAAATCATTTTTAATATTTAATACTGTCAATTAAATAATAAAACATATTTAAACATTAATATATATTATTTTGAACCTTTCAAAATATCCGGAACAGCTTCCGGCACCTCCCGGTACATTTCCGGTGTTTTCTCTCTTTTCACCGATGATCCTGAATCAATCCTTAATGCATCGATTGCCCTTAAGTGTGACACCTTATGGTCCGGGAAATAGTAGACATGATCGAGACACTCTCTGACCAATGACCATCATGTGGGATCTGGTTACAATCCTTGATGTGCCCCTACGCTTCCATCGAATAAACTTCATCGTTGTTGAACCGTTAACAATATGACTTGATCCCTTTGTGCTTCGGTACGATGTTTGTCCGAGGTATGATCGTCGGTATCCAATACCTAGTTCTTCCTCTTCTCCGACATAACATGTTTACTCGTCTGTGAATATTACATCTCTTGTGACCTAGTCACTTGCTTGCAAGCTATTGATGCAACACCACCGAGTGGGCCCAGAGTACCTATCCGTCACTCGGATTGACAAATCCCGCTCTGATCTATTTCATACTCCTCAACATATCTACTTCGGAATACCCAATATACACCTTTCCAGTTACCATGTTTCAGTGTAATGGTTAATGCACTCAAAGCATCCTAATAGATAGCAATTATGTATGATCATCACGGTCTAAGGATTCAGTCACTATGTTATTAAGTCATCGCAATGCTGAACTTATGTGACTTGATCACACTGCAATGCTTAAGGTGGGTGTGTGTCCATCACATCATTCTCCTAATGATATGACCTCATTGTGAATAGACTATTATGTTCTCATGATCAGGAAACCTTGATCATCAATTGCCAAATGAGCTAGTATGCCTGAGTTTAACTAGGGACCAGGTTGTTATATATCACACGTGTATTAATGTTTCCGCTTAATACAGTTCTAGCACAATATATAACGTATTATGAACAAACAGATATGTGACAAATATCTTTATTAATTTTCCTCTAGGGCGCATATCCAACAGTCTGCCACTTGCACTAGAGTACAAATTACACTAGTTTACACCAGGTATGTATCTAACACCAATAGTCTCTCGGTGTTGTTCAAACTTGGCTTGTGGAAGAGGTTTAGTCACTGGGTCTGACGGATTCAGATCCGTATGTATTTTGCAAATCCTAGTATGACCATCCTTGACGTAGTCCCGCGTCAGATGGAAACGTCGGAGAATATGCTTGGTTGTAGAGAGAGTCCTCGGCTCCCTTGCGTTAGCAATGGCACCCGTATTTTTGCAATAAATTCTAACAGGGTCAGTGCAACCAGGGAATACGCCAAGCTCGATGACGAACTTCTTCAGCCAATGCGCTTCATTTGACGCTTCGCAAGCGACAATATACTCCGACTCCATCGTAGATTGGGCGACGACTAACTGCTTGCCGCTCCTCCAGCTAATCGCACTACCATTCAACATAAACACGTATCCCGTCTGGGATTTTGAGTCATCGGGATCAGCACCAAGACTGGCATCGACGTAACCTGTTACGGCGAGCTCTTCTTCACATCCTCCATAGACAAGAACCAAATCCTTAGTTCTTCATAAGTACTTAAGGACGTTCTTCACCGCAATCCAATGATCCATTCCAGGATTACTTTGGAAACGATTAGTCAGACTAACCGCCAGGGCCACATCTGGTCGTGTACACAGCATAGCATACATGATAGAACCTATGGCTGAGGCATAGGGCTTTGAGGACATTTCCTCCCTTTCTTTTGCTGTTGCTGGGCATTGAGTCACACTCAATTTACTTCCTTTCATAACGGGCAAGAGGCCTCTCTTGGCATTATCCATATTGAACCTCTTCAATATCTTCTCAAGGTAAGTTCTCTGACTCAGTGCTAATAGGCGTCTTGATCTATCTCTATAGATTTTAATGCCTAACATGTATGCAGCTTCACCTAGGTCCTTCATGGAAAATTGTCCATTCAAATATTCCTTTAACCCCTCTAGAAATTTCACATCATTCCCTACCAATAATATGTCATCCACATATAGTACTAGGAATGCCACAGAGCTCCCACTCGCTTTCTTATAAACACATAATTCTTCTTCATTTTGGACAAATCCAAAAGCTTTGATCACCTCATCAAAACGAAGATTCCAGCTCCGAGATGCTTACTTCAACCCATAAATGGACCTTTGAAGTTTGCATACCTTACCAGCGTCGTTAGGATCAATAAGACCTTCCGGTTGTACCATATACAACTCTTCCTCAATGTTGCCATTTAGGAACGCGGTTTTCACATCCATCTGCCATATTTCATAATCGTAATAGGTAGCAATTGCTAGCAATATCCGGATAGACTTTAGCATCGCTACGGGAGAGAAAGTCTCTTCGTAGTCAACTCCTTGAATTTGTTGGAAACCTTTTGCGACAAGTCGAGCTTTATAGACAGATACGTTTCCGTCTGCGTCAGTCTTTTTCTTGAATATCCACTTATTCTCGACGGCCTTTCGGTCCTCGGGAATATCCACCAAAGTCCATACTTTGTTGGCATACATGGAGTCTATCTCGGATTTCATGGCTTCCAGCCATTTCTCGGTCTCGGGTCCCTCCATTGCTTCTTTGTAGTTCGCATGTTCGTCAGGTTCATTTAACATGACTGCATTGACAAGTTGCCCATAAAACTGAGTTTTTAGTCGGGCTCTTGATGACCTGCGGGGTACAATAGTATCCTCTTCATCTTGATCATGATCATCATGTATGTCACGATCGTTATGAATATCATGATGACCGTTCTCTTCAGCTCCCACTACGGAAGATGGTTCCGGAACAACTTCCATTGCCATTTCTTCCACTTGGAGTGATTGGTCAATCATCTCGTTGAGGTCTATTTTCCTCCCACTCAATTTTTTCGAAAGAAACTCTTTCTCAAGAAAGCATCCAGTCTTGGCGACAAACGTTTTGCCCTCAGACTGGTTGTAGAAGGTGTATCCAACGGTTTCCCTTGGATATCCCACAAAGATGCACTTATCCGCTTTTGATTCGAGTTTGTCAGGCTAAAGTTTCCTAATATAGGCCTCACAACCCCAAATCTTCAAGCGAGACAACTTTGGTTTCTTGCCATGCCATTCCTCAAATGGTGTTGTCTTTACGGATTTGGACGGTGCCCTATTAAGAATGTAAGCGGCAGTTTCTAATGCATACCCCCAGAATGACACAGGTAAGTTGGTATGAGACATCATCGATCGTACGCTATCCAATAAAGTTCAATTACGTCGCTCAGAAACACCATTACGCTGAGGTGTTCCTGCCGGCGTAAGTTGTGGTACGATGCCACAAGTCTTAAGATGATCGCCAAACTCGTGACTTAAATACTCGCCTCCTTGATCGGATCGAAGGTGCTTGATTTTCTTCCCAAGTTGATTCTCGACCTCACTCTGAAATTCCTTGAACCTTTCGAAGGTTTCAGACTTATGTTTCATTAAGTAGATATATCCATATCTGCTTAAGTCATCTGTGAAGGTCACGAAGTAACGAAGACCATTTCGTGTGGGGACGTTCATAGGTCCACATACATCTGAATGTATGATCCCTAACAAGTCTTACTCACGCTCCATTGTTCCATTGAATGGAGTCCTTGTCATCTTGCCCATAAGGCATGGTTCACATGTGTCAAGGGATCCAAAATCCAATGACTCCAGAAGTCCATCATCATGAAGCTTCTTCATGCGCTTTTCACCAATATGACCAAGTCGACAATGCCACATCGTCATGTGTTCTTCACCACTAGGTTTTAATCTTTTGGCCTCTACGTTATCAATATGAAGTATATCGCAATCGAGATTAAGAATGAATAAGCCATTTTTCTCCGGTGCGTGAACATAAAACACATCATCCTTATAAATCGCACAACCAATTGTATCTGACTTAAAAGAATAGTGGTCTCGCTTCAAGCAAGAACCACTAACGATGTTCACACTCAATGCGTGTACATAGTAGCACTTATTGAAAATCAAAACTAATCCCGAAGGGAGACTAAGATGCTTCGTGCCGACCGCCACCACTTCAATCCGGCAGCCGTTTCCCACGCGCATCGTCACTTCATCTTTAATCAAGCGTCGCCTATTCCGTAGCCCCTCAGAGGAGTTAAAAATATGAGCAACATATCCTGTATCAAATATCCAGGATTTTTCCCCAACGCTTGTTAAGAAAAGATCAATAACGTGTATATCAAATATACCTTTGTCTCTTCTGACAATCTTGCCAGCCTTCTTATCCTCTAGGTACTTGGGGCAGTTGCGTTTCCAGTGACCATCACCCTTGTAGTAGAAGCACTCAACGCCGGGCTTGGGTCCAGGTTTGGGTGCCTTACGAGGAGTGACAACTGGCTTGTCACCCTTCTTCGGGCTTCCCTTCTTTCCCTTCTCCTTCTTGCCAGACTTCTTGAATTCAACGGTCTTGTTGACCATGAATACATCATGCTCCTTCTTGATCTCAACCTCAGCAGTTTTCAGCATGGAGAACAACTCAGAAGGGGTCTTAGTCATCCCCTGCATGTTGTAGTTCAACACAAAGCCTTTGTAGCTAGGGGGCAGCGACTGCAGCACCCTATCAACAGCAAGTTCATCTGGAATCGGACATTCCAGAGCATTCAAGCGTTGAACGTAGCCAGACATCTTGACCACGTGCTCACTAACACTGCTATGTTCATCCATCTTTGCTGAGAAGAAAGCTTCAGAAGCCTCATAACGTTCAGCCCTGGCTTGGGGTGCAAAGACGGCCTTGAGGTCGGTGATTATCTCATATGCACCCATCCTGTCAAAGTGTTTCTGCAGCTCAGCCTCCATGGAGTAAAGCATTCCACTCTGGACAAGGTTGTAATCATCCGTCTTGGAGAGGTAGACAATCTTCTCATCCTGACTAGCGTCTGCTGGTGGTTCGTCACCTAACGCGGTCTCTAGTACGTATGCCATCTTGAGGGGAACGAGGAGAATCCTCAGAGTGCGGAACCAGTTGGTGAAGTTTGACCCATCGGTTTTCAGTTTGTCTTTGTCTAGGAATGACCCTAAGTTGAATGAGGGGCGAGGTGCAGCCCTCTACAATGGTTATTTGCAAAACACATATTTAGACTTTGTTCATAATTGGAGTTCAATTTTAATTAATTCTAAAACTCCCACTTAGTTAAACATCTCTCCAAATTTACTAAGTGATTAACATAATCCTAGTTTGAATGATCGTCCTCGAATATCACACGGCCGATGACACATCTCCCTAGGTAGGCCATCATGCCAATCATATCCATTGTATGACTCATGCTTAACCTTTCGGTCATCCGTATCCCAAGCTCATATCTACATATTTCAAGCCTTCCAGTCGAACCTTAGTGTATGGTTGTTCAACAAGGCCATATCTTCATATGCTAGGCTTGCCAAACCCTATGACACCCGATCGTCACGTCCTGCCTATCATAAAGAGATCCTTCCAGGCGGTGCCCACTAAAGGAGAATACAATCATGGTATTGAGAGAGATTATCCTATCATGCTACCGTCGCATATCTAGCATATTAGCAAGACAGGAAGTAAAACTGTAAATCATACAAGCTATGATCCCCCCTTACATGCAAATTAAAGTTAAAACGCCTTCTACTTTATCTTTTGCAAGTTTTACGTGGCTGCTAAGGGGTTTCGAGAGAGAACCGCTTTCTATCCTGCGAAAACAAGCCACAACACCAATCCTGCAATCGTCTCTATTACACCCCTGTCGGGGCCCTCCGTTGCAAACGTCTTCGCGTCGCTAATGTTAGAGAGACAGACACCCCCCAACCACTTATATGGTACAAGCCATATGTCAAGCGTGGAACCAGTCTCGCGTAAACGCGTAAGGTCGGTCAGGGCCGCTTCATCGGGACATTGCCGCAACGCTAAACGAGTACACGTGGGAGGGTAACAATTGGAGAATTGATGCCCACATCCTAGATGTGTTCTACCCGTACAATACATCTACGCATAGCCTTGCTCATGATACCACTGTTGGGGATCGGCGCAGAAAAAAAAATTCCTACCTATGAGTCCCGAACCCAAGATCTATGCTATGCTGATGTATGTAACGGAAGGAATCGGTGTTCATACCTTTGAAGACCGAAAGAGGGAAACGTTCCTCGAACATGGTTGGCGTAGACTCTGATCCTACGACCTCCCTGTCGTGTTGAAGAACCTCTGATGATGAAGTAGCACCACACGTGTAGTGCCTCGCGGGATTACACACGTACGGTGCAACCGACGTCCCTCCGGGCTCCGAACCAGAAGAGCAGCGGAAAGAAGATTGATCCGGATCCAGATTTGGGCAGCGCGACGGCGTGCGGATGATGGTGAAACCCCCAACTAGGTGCAAACTCCAAACCAGGGGAGTCCTCTCTAGGTCGGAGAAAGAGAGAGAGAGAAACTCAATGTTATTTAGAAAAAGGCACCCCACCCCTCCTTATATAGGCCAAGGAGGGGCTCCACCCCCTCCCCTTCCCCCATGTGGGACTAAACCCCCAAGGGGGGGAGTGGTGCGGCTAGGAGGGGGGATGGGCCCCTCCCTTGGCGCCAAGCCCAAGGGGGGAGGCTCCCCCTTCCCCTCATGGGCCTTTTAAGGCCCAAATACCTTTTCACCTTTTTAATTAATTATTTAAATCGTTTTTAATATTTAATTCTGTCAATTAAATAATAAAACATATTTAAACATTAATATATATTATTTTGAACCTTTAAAAATATCCGGAACAGCTTCCGGCACCTCCCGGTACATTTCCGGTGTTTTCTCTCTTTTCACCGATGATCCCGAATCAATCCTTAATGCATCGATTGCCCTTAAGTGTGACACCCTACGGTCCGGGAAACAATAGACATGATCGAGACACTCTCTGACCAATGACCATCATGTGGGATCTGGTTACAATCCTTGATGTGCCCCTACGCTTCTATAGAATAAACTTCATCGTTGTTGAACCGTTAACAATATGACTTGATCCCTTTGTGCTTCGGTACTATGTTTGTCCGAGGTATGATCGTCGGTATCCAATACCTAGTTCTTCCTCGTCTCCGACATAACATGTTTACTCGTCTATGAATATTACATCTCTTGTGACCTAGTCACTTGCTTGCAAGCTATTGATGCATGATGGCAAGAGAGTGTTAATACTCTTCAAGCCTCGTTGGTTACCCCAAGTGCAGAGTGAGATATAGTGCAGCGGCAAGTTTTCCCTTGGCAAAGATACCAAGGTTTGTCTCCCGTAGGACTCCGAAGGATACAAGAAGGTGGTAAAGTTAACAATGGCGCCGAGGTTGCTAGCTTCACCTGGACCTGCACACAGATACAAATAACTTTGCTCCCAACGAGTACAGAGGAGTTGTCAATTCCTCCGGCCTTGCTGTTTACAAAGGATCAACGCAAGAGATAATAATAGTGGCAGCTGAAAGTAAAGACTGAAAGTAATAAGGGTGTAAACAGTGATATGAAGATGGAACGGGGTCCCGTGATTTTCACTAGTGATGTCTCTCTCCCAAAAGACGATAAAAGTGCTAGCGAGGTAAACAAATCACAGTTGGTCAATTGACAGGATTATGAAGGCACCGCAATGCTAACTATGCTGCAAAGAAAGGAAGGGCTCAAAAGCAATGGG
This sequence comes from Bromus sterilis, assembly GCA_950022295.1. Taxonomy (NCBI): domain Eukaryota; kingdom Viridiplantae; phylum Streptophyta; class Magnoliopsida; order Poales; family Poaceae; genus Bromus; species Bromus sterilis. The sequence continues at coordinate 21,646,446 of OX465596.1, read as the reverse complement.
CAGTATGCCAAGGTAAGTAGACCGAAATCCATCTGCATCTACTACGAATCATCCACCTTGAGATATCTATCCAGAACATCTCGCTGTTATTAAGTTGCGAATCCCACCCAAAGTGTAAACTCAAAGCAACAGACAACTGCATTAAAAGAACTATGCGTAAAGTAAACAATCCTTGCACCCGCAGGTACAAGCACCGTTGTTTTATCCCTGGTGGCAACAGCACATCCCCTAGTCTGATGTTTCTGTCACTCAAGCTAGACATCAAGGGGCTGAACCCACAATCGAGCATAACACTCTCTCTTGGAGTTGCAAATAAAATACTTGGCCAAAGCAAATACCGCAACGGAGAACATGCAAGAATTTACCCAAGAACAAAATATAAAAGAGAAGAACCAAATATATTACTCATCACAATCTGAACATAGTCTCATAATCCGTCAGATCCCAACAAACTCAGCATAGCAACAACAGAAATTACATAGATGCCTTGATCATGTGAGGCAGCTCACGAGGACTCGAAAGTGGAAGCACGAAAGGGGGAGAGATAGATCACATAGCTACTGGTCACAGACCCATGGTCCAAGGGAAACTACTCACGGTACATACGGGAGGCGTCCATGGCTATGGAGGGTCTCCCGAAGGGGGTAGCTTCTCCCGGCAGGGTGCCGGAGCAGCTTCTCCAGGCAGCCCCGATCTTGAAACGGCAGCGGCGGCGGAACAGAGGTGAGATCGCGAAAGAGGAGTCCGTATTAGGGGTTTCCACCCCGAGGGGTAAATATAGGCAAAGGGGGGCGTCGAGGGGACCCACGAGGCAGTCAGGAGGGTGCCTAGTGCGGCCCAGGGTGGGGCCGCGCCACCTGCCCTCCTTGCTGCCTGGTGGTGGCCCCCCTTCTCTCTCTTGGTGATTCCGGAAGCTTCTGTTGCGCTGATTTTTTTTATATTTTTCCCGGAATTTTTGGAGTACTTTTAATGGCCGGAAAACCTGAAATACAAAAGCAGCAGAAAACAGAAACTGGCAACTGGGTGCACTGAGTTAGTAGGTTAGTCCAAACAGGTTCAAAAGTGTATGAAAGTTCAAGAAAAACATGGCAAAGTCACACAAAACATGCATGGAACAAGTAGAAATTATAGGTATGTTTGGGACGTATCAACACCCCCAAGCTTAATTCCTGCTCGTCCTCGTATAGGTAAATGATAACAAACATAATTTCTGTGGTGACATGCCACACAACCATAAAAGGACTTTTAAGTAAAACAATCAAAGCATGCAATTCAATTCAAGTCTTAACAAGCAAGAGTCTATATTTACATTGACAAAAGCAACAAAAGAACAAAAGGTGAAAGAGCTCTCGCTGTCCGTGACTCGAATGTCTCCAGATGGTGTTTGCGTGCAAGCAAGGGATAGGGAAATACGAGAGAAAAAATAAGGTTGTTGAGCACATCTATCTACTAAAGTTTCACACTTGATCTCCTTTGGATTCTTATCTGGACTCGTCCCCAGACCACTAGCCAGGTACAAGTCAAACTGATCCACTCCCTTTCGATATTTTGAGCACTCATGCAATGGATGAGCGTGAGCAAGAAAGTTGACACCTAAAAGGAAAAACAGAAAGAAGGTGGAGGAGGAAGACAAAAAGGTGTGAAAGGCTCACATCAATGAGGACAATCATAGGCGAGAGAAGGCCATATGATTGATATGATATGAGGAGTAGGGATTGCCATGCAACGGATGCACATGTGAGCTAAAAGCTCTCCAAGTGAACTAGTGGGGGTGCATCTAACTTGCTTGCTCAAGAAGACCTAGAGCTCCTTTGAGGAGGCTCATCATTGGAATATTCAAGCCAAGTTCTATAGTGTGAAGGGTCCCCACATAGCTATATGCATGATGATGATCTCTATGGAGTACAAGGGATAGAAGATGAAGTACTAGTGTGGATCTCTCAAAAGGAATAGTAGTATGCCCCCTTCTCTCTTTTTATTTTTTTTCTCCTTTTCTCTTTTTTTTATTTTTTTGGTGGCCTCAATGGCTCTTTCTATTTAACTCTCATTTGTCCTCTTTGGGATCTTTTGATTTTGTCCTCTTTGGGATCTTTTCCTCACTTTAGGGGCAATACTCTATATTTACAAGAATATAGGAGATCTTTCACACTTTACAAAGGTACTCACATAAAGAAAATGTAACTATCATGATGCAAATGTATGCTTCTGCCAGGATAGCAGGATATGCAATGATACTAGCGCGTCATGTAGCAATGATTAGGGCAAGGCCCAACTAGCATGCGTCTCATCGATCAAGCAAGTAGCATGTATGACATGAAGATCAAGTCATGAGAAGGTGGATGTTGCATGGCAATGTATCTCGGAAAGGCTATGGAAATGCCTTGTAGATAGGTATGGTGGCTGTTTTGAGGAAAGATATAAGGAGGCTTATGTTGACAGAGCGTATCGTGCCAAGGGTTTGGATGTACTGGCGAAGGTGGACGCCAAATCTCGGAGCGAGAAGAAAGCAATGCATGGCACAGGAGAGGCTAGAAAAAGTATAGGTGGGTGGAAGTGTCAACTTTCGAATACTCACATTAGTCCGAAGAACTCATGCACTTATTATCGGTAACTCTCAATCTAATCAGGAGGTTCACAAAGAGACAGGTACCCCGAGGAGGAGTGTATGGGGGTTTGGTTATCCTTGCGCATCCTCGACTCATGGTACGTGAGTGTACTCTAATATTCGAACCCTCCAGAGGTTAGTGATCCATCTAGTAGCTAGAGTTCTCAACAGGGATTTTTTGGTTTTTGAAAAAGACACGGATCTCCCAAAATACGACATCTATCACTAATAGGCAAGATCTCTTGACACCATAAGTTCAAACATTACTCTAGTCAATACCTCAAAACTATTGCAAGTTACTACTACAAAGAGAATAGCAACTTTAACTACCTACTTTCAGTCAAGACACAAAACTCAGTGCAACAGGCAAACTCTCTAACAAGATAAAACATGCAACCTATAGAAAGTTCAACCTAAGACAAAAAGAAAAGCTCTAGAAAAACTAAAGCACTGCAACTAAACAGAACAACAGCTAAGAAAAGAAAAAGATCAGCTCACAACTAAAAGAATAAGCATGCAAATCCTATGAGGAGTTCTAGTTCAAGCGGAGCGTGAATCTCTCCAACACAAAAGAGTAAGTTGGGGTCTAACTTGTTACTACAGTAAATAAAGCAAAATAAAACTAAAAACAAAACCTAAGAGCGAGACGCTCCAAGCAAAGCACATAACGCATGAAGTGATAAAAATATAGTGCAATGAGAGACGAACTGATAATTGTTGATGAAGAAGGGGATGCATGAGGGCATCCCCAAGCTTAGACGCTTGAGTCTCCTTGAATATTCATTGGGGGTGCACATGGGCATCCCCAAGCTTGAGCTTTTGACCCTCCTGAATCTTCTTTTATCATCCTCCATCGCGCACTTGAAAACTCCCTTCATACATAACTCATTGTAGGCTGATTAGAGAGGTTAGTACCTGATACCTCTCAAACGTATCTACTTTTCCAAACACTTTTGCTATTGTTTTGACCTCATTCTTGCATGATTTGGAGGAAACTAACCCGGACTAACGCTGTTTTCAGCAGAGCTGCCTGTATGGTTTATTTGTGCGCAGGAAAATGGATTTTTAGATGTCCCAGAAAATTCCCAGAAAATCCACGCACCCGAAGGAGCCAGGAGCCAGAAGTGGGACCAGAGGGGAGCTCTGGGGCCCCAGGCGCTCCCCTGGCGCGGCCAGGGGTGGGGCCGCGCCCTCTGGCCGCCTGGGCGGCTCCCCCCTCCTCTGGTGCCCTACCAAGACTCCTATTTATCCCCGTGACAGGAAAACTCCAGAACAGAAGTCGTTTTTCCAGTTTCCGTCGCGGAGCCGCCTCCACCCTCTGTTCTTCTTCGGGAGGGCTAATCTGGAGGCTGATTTGGCCTTCGGAGAGGGGACATCGTCGCCATTGTCATCGCCATCACCACTCCATCCATCCTCCATGACTTCTCTTCATATGTGTGAGTAATTCCCTGCTGTAGGCAAAGCGGATGGTAGGGATTGGATGAGTTTGATCATGTAATAGTTCGTCAGATTGTTGGGGGCATGTTGCCTATCATCTACTTTGGTGTTTGTCATCTTTGCTACAACTTGTTGTTCTTAATGCTTGTCACTTTGGGCCCGAGTGCCATGTTTTCAGATCTGAACCTTATGTGTTTTCATGAATATATTTGTGTTCTAGATCCTATCTATGAGTTGTATGCACCTATTATGGTCCGGAACCGGCGATCCCAAAGGTGACAGCTTGGGACACCAAAGGGGATGGTCCATAATTTGAGGATTCCATGTTTCCATTGAGTTTATTGCTTTGTTCCGGTGCTCTTTGACAGGAGCACCTTAATCTCCATAAGTTCCTTTTGGCCCCGTTCGAAGCGGGATGGTAGGACAAAAGATGTTGTGCAAGTTCTTATTGCAAGCACGCACAACTACCTACGGGATACATGCCTACTGTTTGATATTTGCCTAGATGATCATTGCTTTTCTGTGTGCCTTGCCCCGTGTTAGAATCTATTATATGTTCACTCTCATCCATGCAGCGCCCAACCATCCATCTCCCTAGCCTACAGTGTTTTCAATCCTGCTGGTCATTAGTTGTTACTTTTGTTGTTACTTTTGTTGTTGCCACTATCACTATCATATTATCGTTACCACTTATCCATCGTTGCAAGCAAGTATATTTTAGGTGCGGTTGAATTGACAACTCAACTGTCAAAGCTTATAAATACTCTTTGGCTCCCCGTGTGTCGAATCAATAAATTGGGTTAACTTACCCGCGAAGACTATCTCGATCCCTTACGCCTGTGGGGCATCAAGCAACGTTCTCTGGCGCCGTTGCCGGGGAGCATAGCAATATTTACAAGTCTACTTGAAGTATCCTTCCTGTTGCACACCATCCGCTATGGGTAAGAAAGGAGACCCCAAGGTTCCGATCTTACCATCCTGTACAAGAAAAGGTACTGTTCTGAACACTAGTGCTACACTTGATTCACCTTCTGTTATGAGTAAGTTTACTTCACCACCACTACATGATGCTTCTATTGAGTCTGTCACTATGTCCGATACTTTTGATGATGCTTCCACTATTCTTGATGATGCTACTTTTCTTGGTCACTATATTGAAACTCAGACTGCTAAGGCTGCAGCAAAATCCAAGACCGAGACCCCTGCTACCTATATTCCTACCTGCAAAACCTTTGGTTACCCGAGCTTAGATGAACTCAAGGAGAGAATCCTTGATGATGATTATGTTACTCTTGATGATGATTTTTGCAGGGAACTCAGAGAGTGTGTCGACTCTGACCCTGGTGCTGTTAAGGAGTTGCTCAAAAGGCACTCCATGAATAACAAAGCTATTCCTGATCCTCTATTTTCCACGTCTCCTATATGCATCACTGATCCTGATTATGATTTCTCTGTTGATCTTTCACTTATATCTACAGTCGAGGTTGACCCCTTTTATGGCAGAGAAAATGATGATGCTATAGCACACTTAACCAAGCTCGCTGAGCTAGGAAACCTATTCACTACTGATCAGAAGATACGAAACTTCTATGTGGCCAAGCTTTTTCCTTTTTCTTTGAAGGAAGACGCTAAAACATGGTATGATGCACTACCCTATGGTTCCGTTAAGAGTCCCCAGGACTTAGTCCAATTATTTGTTGATAAATATTTTCCAGCTCATATGCAACATGCTGCTTTGCAAAGAATCTATAACTTTAAACAATTGCAGGATGAGCACCTCCCTAAAGCTTGGGGGAGGTTTTGTGATTTACTTAAGGTTATGCCGGGACATGGAGTCCCCAAGAATGAACTGCTTGATATATTTTACGCTGGTTTAACCGATGAATCCAGATCCTATCTGGATAGTTGTGCTAGTTGTGTTTTCATGGAAAGAACGCCGGACGATGCAGAAGAATTAATGTGAAAAATCGCCAAGAACCATGACGATTGGTCCGTTCCTGAGGCACTTATACCACCAAAAAAAATGGGCATGCTTGTTCTGAACCCCGAAGATATGCAAGAAGAAAAGAAGTCTATAAAGGAGAAAGGTATTAAAGCCGAAGACGTGAAGAATTTACCGCCTATTGAGAAATTGTGTGAGCCTACCACTCACCCTCCCTTGGTAGAGGTACACTCTCTATTAGACTTTACTGAAAGTGACATCCCTAAAGTTAAGCCTCCCGACCAATGTTTAGATGAGCTTGATAATTTTATTGTTAAGCAAGGCCATTTTAATAGGAGATTACAAAGTCAGCTGCATGATAATTCTCTTGCTATCAAAAGTCTGTGTGATGTTCTAGAAAGAACAGTTAATGATGTTAAATGTCTTGTTAAGCATTTTCATATGGTTCAAACTCAGCTTGAACAAATTTCTAATGTGCAAAAATATTTGCTTGCTAATATTGCCAAACAGGACAGACAAGCTTATGGGATTAAAACTAGGGGTGGAACACACGCCCAGGACCCACTCTATCCTGAGGGGCATCCAAAGAGGATCGAGCAAGATTCTCAAGTACAAGAAGAAGACGAGACTGTTAGCTCTCCGAAGAAAAAGAAGAAGAAGAAACACAAGGAGGCTGACAATCCCGATGATCCTATTACAAGTGAAAAGCCAGCTGTTGATCCTAACAGCATATCTACCTCCGATGCTGAAACAGAAGACGGTGTCGAGTCTGAAGAAAAGGACGCAAAGAAGGATGATTCTCTCAAGGTAAGAGAAGAAGAAGCACCCGATAAACGCAAGAGGTACTCTAAAGAAGATTTCATCGCGAGAAGACATGGGAAGGAAAGAGAACCATGGATATAGAAACCCATGCCCTTTCCAGATAAGTCCCTCAAATCCAAAGAAGAAGAGCATTATAATAAATTTTGTGAATGGATGAAGCCTCTTTTTCTTCAAATTCCTTTGACTGATGCTATTAAGTTACCTCCCTATTCAAAATATATGAAATATATTGTTATTAATAAAGAAAAGTTCCTAATGAGGAAATATCTACTATGCTTGCTAACTACTCTTTCAGTGGTAAGGTTCCTAAGAAGCTCGGTGACCCAGGTATACCTACCATTCCTTGCTCCATAAAGAATAATTACGTCAGAACTGCTTTATGTGATCTTGGTGCAGGAGTGAGTGTTATGCCTTTCTCTCTTTACAAAAGGATTTGTTTAGAGAAACTAATCCCTACAGATATCTCCCTTCAGATGGCTGACAAATCAACAGTTGTCCCAATAGGTAGGTATTTGTGAGGATGTACCTGTTGAAGTTGCTAATTGTTTGATCCTTACAGATTTTGTTGTGCTTGACATGCCCGAGGATGGGAGCATGTCCATTATTCTTGGTAGACCTTTTCTTAACACTGCAAGCGCTATCATTGATTGCAATAAAGGGAAGGTCACTTTCAACATTGATGATAAAGAACACACGGTGTATTTTCCAAAGAAGATCGACAAGAGGCATGGCCTTAACTCTATAGAGAATATCGAGACCGTGAAGATTGGAGAATGGGACTGTCCACTACATGTGTACCACAAATACAAAACCATTATGGTGGGGATAATGTCCATTAAAGTAAAGGTGCAATGATCACTTAATAAGAGGGGAGACTTCTTGTTCTATATATCGCCGGTTTGTTGGTAAGACTTGATCAACCTTACTAGTGAGCTTTTTTTATATAAGTAAAAAAGTTAAGCTTGTTATGTTTTCATTTGCTTTAGCTTTCATTCTCTTTGCTGTAGCAAGTTTTTGTATTTTTGAAGCTTCACAATACTAATCAGCGCTTTAAGTTTTCAGAAAGTTTTTGCAGCTTTTTGAACTCCGAGAAATTTTAAACAGTGAAGTTTTCCGAAAAATTCCAGAAAAATAAAAATAAAAATTTTCATGCCGGGAGTGACCCAGAGGCACCCGGGGCTGACCAGGGGGGCCACCAGTGGCCCAGGCGGCCAGCTGGCGCGGCCTGCCCCCTGGCCGCGCCCACAGGGTTCTTGCTCCTCCTTCCTCCCTCTCCAAAAACACGAGTTCTGCACTTTGTTCTTGCGTTCTTGCTGTTCTTGGAGGAAATTTTCGATCTCTCTCTACAGCCCACCATTCAAGCTGAATTTTTGAGCAAATACTCCCTGGTAAGTAACTCCTTCACCCCTCCAATTAGATTTTTGATTGGTGGCTTCATTTGTGAGTATTTAGTAGCTCTTGGTGCTGTTTATGTGAGCTTGCTTGCATGTGTAGAATTTTATTTTCCAAGTTTTGATGCAAAGTTTATGCCTTAGGTAAGTGAGTTGAGTAGTTTGCCTTAACTCACTTTGTTTAAATCCTTGTTTTTGTAATTTTTCAAAAATTTCAGAAATGAGTTTGCTAGGAAGAGCAAAGGGGTGGCTTGGGAAGAAAAGGCCCGAGCGCTCCGATCGAGTTACAAGAGCTGCAGCTTCACCCTCGGCTGCTAGGGTGAGCTACAACGAAGATCATGTGCCCTTAGAGTTGTTTGAGGACACAAATCCAGCACGTGCAATGACTTTCCCGTGCGATGAATTCCTTGAAGCTGCAGGAATTAAGGAGGAGTTCTATAATCTTTGTGCTAATGCAGGTCTGACGCGGCTCGCAACGTGCCGTGTTGTTCAGTATCAAAAACTCACCTCCTGTTTTATTAACAATTTTAGATATAACCTTGATGCTGGTTTTGTTGAGTTTAAAATTTACAATGATCTTTTGACCATGCCTTTGGAAAAGTTTTGTGAAATAATAGGCGTGCCGAACGTGGGACTGACGGCGAAGATGAGCTCTCAGCCCTCCGAGCTAAGAACCATCTTCAACTCTCTCTGTAGCATGGATACAAGGGATATTCATTGGTCAAAGATCTCCAGCATCTTATTCCCACACCTCAGGTATTTTGTGTACTATATTGCTAGAGGGGTGTTAGCTCGTGACAACACGAGCAACATATCTGCGCCGGATATTGCTATCCTGGCAACCACCCTTTCAGGGAGGTTTGATTATAATGTGGGTGCCTTAATTGCTCGACGCCTTGCTATGAACGGTAACAAGGGAGACTTATTTGGTGGCGATTACGCCACACTTACCCTAGAGTCTCTTAATGGCACCCCACACCCCGATGATAAGCCTTTTACTTATTTAAGTTTTGACCTTGCTGCTATGAAAATGCATAAGTTTGTTACCATGACTTCCGAGTTTGGTAACCTTGATTATATCTTGCGTTTCGGAGCCACCACGGAACGCAAGATCCGTCTACCTGCACCTCTTTTGTTTGATTTTTCTCGCAGGAACGGATGGTCCTTTGATGTTATCCAGTTCGATGAGTTCATGGTCCAGCATCAATTTCATAACCCCATGGAGGGGGTTGTGCCCGACGAGGAGAGCATGGTGAGTTCCCACCTTTCCAGGGGGAGACCTTCACCCAGTTTGGTGAAGGGTCTTCCTCTACTTGGAGCGCGGATCCTTCTTCGTGGGAGGATCCGAGGACTTCGGTGTACGCACCGGAAGCCTCATACGACCCTTGGACTCACCAGTACCACCCTGGAGCAGGAGGCTCCTGGGGACATTAGCTACTACCAACTCAGGCCAAAATCCTAAGCTTGGGGGAGTACGTGCCCTTCTCACTTTTCCATTGTATTATCCATTTTATTCTCTTTGATCTTTTCGAAGTTTTTGCCCGTTTTTCTTTCTTTCTTTCTTTGCAAAAACAACAAAAAGATTTTCTCTTTTCTCTTGCTCTCTTTTAAACCTTAAAAAACCCCAGAAAGATTTCCTTTCTCTCTTTAATTTGCTTTGTTTTCAGAGATCAGCTCGAGTCCGTGATGGCATTTGATAATATTTCCCACGTTCGATCGTGCAAGTGACAAGGCAGTAATGACGAAGATCGACGGAAGGGAAGCAACAAGGAAAACCGGTATGAACTCTTCTTGTTTCTACCTATGTACATATGCCTGTACTTATGACCTAGAGACCAGCTTGTAGCGACATAGTGCTATGTTTAAAATGCTTTCCCAGTGTTCATGCTTTCCTTGTGGCTAGTCTCAAATAGCTAGAGTACATAATGTGTTGTTGAAATGATTTACATGCATTGCATTGTTCATGGTTTGGCATACTGAAGTGGTATTTCCCTTCGGAGAATTTTTGGATTGACTTGGCACATGTTCACACATGCTTATGACTATAAAGTCTACTTTTGCCTTGATGATCTTTTTGTTTCAGAATAGTTATATCACTTTCATGCCCGATTCAATGTTGCTTTGTCGCTCTGCATGATTATGACAGTTATTGCTCTCTAGTTGGTCGCTTCCCAGTCTTTTGCTAGCCTTCGCTCGCACCAAGCGGATTTCTGCTTGTGTTTCCAAACTACTTTTCAAACCCAGTTGTTCCATTTGAGTCCACCATACCTACCTATATGTGGTATTTACCGGCCACTCCTAACTTAGACTTTCTTGTGCCATCTCGAAATTTATTCAAAAGTTTCCTTTTTGTAACCGTACAAGCTCATGGTACGGTGAGGGGAAATCAGTATCTTTCATGCCAAAAATATTTTGACGGAAGTTTTAACTAGTCAAAACAGAAAAAGAAAAAAAATACGAGAGTTACACCTCCCCCATACTTGATGATGGAGTGAAATGGACCAAATGCTGCTTATGATAGATGGAACGATACCCTCCTTCCATCCTTGAGGCAAAATAAAAGGTTCCATAGACCATCGAAGGATTTATGGATAAGGGAATATGTGTAAGCAAAAAGGCATTATATATAGTTGGCATGGGAGATATTGAGAGACCTTTACCGTTCACCGTTGACTGGAAAGTTGCACTTCTCAAAAATGTTTTATCTCTGTTTCCAAAACCAAGAGCTCTGGCACTTGTTTAGTCTTTGCTTCTTTTCACGGGTTTTCAACCTTGCCATCAAAAGCCACGGTTCGAGAGTCTCCCCTTCTTTCTTCAAAGCACCAACTATGAGAGCATAATTGTCATTCTTAGTGTAACATGCATTGTCCCAAAGTATTACATTGTCTTCTGCATGCTTGTGTTATTGCTAGTCTGAAATACTGAGTTCTAGTCACCTTTAAAACTCCGGAGGAGTTTCTGCATTTATGTTTTGCTTCACTCATGGAGGCTAGCGAAATGCCACTCAAGTATGTTCAAGCTATGTGCATTGTGATCCTGTCTTGATTTTTAGTAGCTTATTATTTACTTTTAGTTGTTTGTGACTGATCACATGAAAGAAGAATTGCTTCGTGCATTGTCCTTATAGCATTGTTTCATTACCTCTAATGAAGCAAAAGAGTTTGTCAAACTTTTCTTTGTCGCGTCCAGTTCGTTGAACTGAATTGCTTGAGGACAAGCAATATGCTAAGCTTGGGGGAGTTGATACGTCTCAAACGTATCTACTTTCCCAAACACTTTTGCTATTGTTCTGCCCTCATTCTTGCATGATTTGGACGAAACTAACCCGGACTAACGCTGTTTTCAGCAGAGCTGCCTGTATGGTTTATTTGTGCGCAGGAAAATGGATTTTTAGATGACCCAGAAAATTCCCAGAAAATCCACGCACCCGAAGGAGCCAGGAGCCAGAAGTGGGACCAGAGGGGAGCTCTGGGGGCCCCAGGCGCTCCCCTGGCGCGGCCAGGGGTGGGGCCGCGCCCTCTGGGCGGCTCCCCCCTCCTCTGGTGCCCTACCGAGACTCCTATTTATCCCCGTGACGGGAAAACCCCAGAACAGAAGTCGTTTTTCCAGTTTCTGTCGCGGAGCCGCCGCCACCCTCTGTTCTTCTTCGGGAGGGCTAATCTGGCGGCTGGTTTGGCCTCCGGAGAGGGGACATCGTCGCCATCGTCATCGCCATCACCACTCCATCCATCCTCCATGACTTCTCTTCATATGTGTGAGTAATTCCCTGCTGTAGGCAAAGGGGATGGTAGGGATTGGATGAGTTTGATCATGTAATAGTTTGTCAGATTGTTGGGGGCATGTTGCCTATCATCTACTTTGGTGTTTATCATCTTTGGTACAACTTGTTTTTCTTACTGCTTGTCACTTTGGGCCTAAGTGCCATGTTTTCAGATCTGAACCTTATGTGTTTTCATGAATATATTTGTGTTCTAGATCCTATCTATGAGTTGTATGCACCTATTATGGTCCGGAACCGGCGATCCCAAAGGTGACAGCTTGGGACACCAAAGGGGATGGTCCATAATTTGAGGATTCCATGTTTCCATTGAGTTTATTGCTTTGTTCCGGTGCTCTTTGACAGGAGCACCTTAATCTCCATAAGTTCCTTTTGGCCCCGTTCGTAGCGGGGTGGTAGGACAAAAGATGTTGTGCAAGTTCTTATTGCAAGCACGCACAACTACCTACGGGATACATGCCTACTGTTTGATATTTGCCTAGATGATCATTGCTTTTCTGTGTGCCTTGCCCCGTGTTAGAATCTATTATATGTTCACTCTCATCCATGCAGCACCCAACCATCCATCTCCCTAGCCTACAGTGTTTTCAATCCTGCTGGTCATTAGTTGTTACTTTTGTTGTTACTTTTGCTGTTGCCACTATCACTATCATATTATCGTTACCACTTATCCATCATTGCAAGCAAGTATATTTCAGGTGCGGTTGAATTGACAACTCAACTGTCAAAGCTTATAAATACTCTTTGGCTCCCCGTGTGTCGAATCAATAAATTGGGTTAACTTACCCGCGAAGACTATCTCGATCCCTTACGCCTGTGGGGCATCAGTTGCCTAATAAAATAATTTTCCTCTACTGCAAATAAAGATTTCCAGGAAGAGCTACTGTTTCCCAAGATTGCCAAAAGGTTTTTTGCAAAGAAAAAGCAAGCTTAAGGTTTGCAAATGTGAAGAGAGACAAAATGTGGCAGAATCTGTGAAAAACAGAACAACAGATAGAAACGAATTTTTTAGAGGTACTTCTGCAACTCAAATCAAAAAACTCAGAACATACGGAAGTTTCATAATTGTATAGAGCACGCTGTGTAAACAATTCATCTCAAAAAGATGAACAGGAATTTTTCTCTGATTTTTCTAGTCACGAGGACAGAATCTGTTTTCTGGACAACATGTCACAACTTTTACTTCCCTTGCCGTAAGAGGCTAAATTTGGCACAAAGCTTGAAAAGTAAAGATACAATGATGTTGCTACAGTAGTAACAATCATCAAGACCACTAAGAACAGAATAAAATCAAAAAGAAAAAAACTAAATTCGTTGCGGGCTGCCTCCCGAAAGCGCTTCTTTAGAGCCATTAGCTAGGCTTAAAGCAGAAGATCAAGTCTTTTCAAGAGAATAACTAGCCCGTGTGACGGACTCAAAAGTTAACTTAATCTTTTTCCTAGGGAAATGTTCCATCCCTTTCTTGAGAGGGAATTGGAATTTGATAGTTCCCTCTTTCATGTCAATGATAGCACCAACTGTGCGAAGAAAAGGACGTCCCAAAATAATTGGACAAGAGGGCTCACACTCAATGTCCATAATAGTGAAATCAACGGGAAGATAATTGTCATTGACAATGATAAGAACATCGTCGATCTTCCCCAAAGGTTTCTTTACGGAAGAATCAACAAGACGAACACCAAAAGAACAAGGATCAAAAGGTTTCAATTCAAGCATATCATACATTCTTTTGGGCATAACAGAGGTACTTGCTCCAACATCACAAAGAGCATAACAAGAGAAGTTATTCAATTTAATTTTTATAATAGGATCCCAACCATCTTCTAGCTTCCTAGGTATGGAGGCTTCTAGTCTAAGCTTATCCTCCCTAACTTTGATTAGAGCATTGGTGATATGCTCTGTGAAGGCAAGATTGAGTGTGCTAGTGTGGGGGTCTCTAGACATCTTGTGTAGGAAACCAATAACTTCAGGTAAAGTGCAGTTTTCAAAGTCTAGGTCACTACTATCTATCAAGGAGGTAGTGATATCATTTAGGTTCACTTGTTTGAAAGCCTCTACGTTCATAGAGGTTTCCTCTTCTAAGGTTGAGGTGGTAGCATCACCATTGATAGGTCCAATGGGACTAGGGGTGTGATGGGTGCTAATAGTTTGGACATCCTCAACTACTTGGATAGTAGCTACTGTGTGGTACGTAGGAAGGCTCTTAATTCTCTCTTCTCCCTTGGGTACAACTTCGGGTTTAGCTGCCATTTGGTTTATCAAGGTAGATTGGGTATGAGACATGTTTGAAACATAAGTCTCGATGGAAGCGAGTCTAGTTTGGAGACTGGAAATGTCACCGTTCAGGCTCTCAAGCTGTTTGCTAATGTTTTGCAGGATAGAGGAGTGCTCATCTAATTGTCTAGAAAAGGCCTTGTTTTGTTCAAACTGAGTGTGCATATAGATTTTGGTGGCCTTTTCTATTTCTACAAGTTTCTCATAGCTGGGAAGGTCTTTTTCCCTATAGTTCTGGCTGTAGGAGTTGCTGGTGGTAGGATAAGTGTTGTTCCCATAGTTGTTGGATGGGAAAGGCCTAGGATTGTTGCTACCAAAGTTACTCCTATAAGCATTATTGTTGAAGTTGTTTCTAGAGACAAAATTGACATCTACTTGCTCCTGAGCAACCAAAGAATTTAAAGGAACATCTTGAGGATCAATAGAAGGTTGCTTGGTAAGTAGAGACATGATAAGGTCAAGCTTTTCATTTAAAGAGGAGATCTCCTCGACAGAGTTTACCTTCTTACCGGTTGGAGATCTCTCGGTGTGCCATTGCGAGTAGTTCAGCATCATCTCATCAAGTAGCTTTGTGGCAGCACCAAGCGTGGTTGACATAAAAGTTCCTCCCGCGGCCGAATCTAACAGGTTCCGCGAGGTGAAGTTCAATCCTGCATAAAAAGTCTAGATAACCATCCAGGTAGTCAGTCCATGTGTGGGGCAGTTCTTGACAAGCGTCTTCATACGTTCCCAAGCCTGGGCAACGTGTTCATTATCCAATTGCCTGAAATTGATAATGTTACTCCGCAATTGAATAATTTTAGCAGGGGGATAGTACTTCCCTATAAAAGCATCTTTGCATTTACTCCAAGAATCAATACTGTTCTTTGGCAAAGATTGTAGCCACTCCTTGGCTCTTCCTCTCAAAGAGAAAGGAAAAAGCTTCAGCTTGACGATGTCTCCATCCACTTCCTTGTACTTCTCCATGTTGCAGAGCTCGATAAAGTTGTTTAGGTGCAAGGCAGCATCTTCTCCTGCTCCTGAGAATTGATCTTTCATGACAAGGTTAAGCAGAGCAGGTTTAATCTCATAAGAAGGCGCTGAAGTGGCAGGTGGAGCAATAGGAGTGCAGATAAAGTCAATGTTGTTGTGACTAGTGAAGTCACACAACTTAGTGTTTTCATTGGAACCCATAGTGAAGGGATCGTAACAAGGAAAAACAAAATTTTTCCTACGGAAAGCAACAAAACTTCCAAGATCATATCTAGGAGATAACTTGTAACGGTTTGAGATGGACTCACCCTCGAAAACCGAAAGTGTTCAACGAGAACAATTCTCGTGGGTGATGTAGACGTTCACTTGCCGATCTCAAGATCGTGATGAAGAACGTTGCAAGAGGCAACGCTTCCGTAGTCGGTCACACGTACAGCTTGATGACGACCTCCGTCCCTTGCTCCAGTTGGGCAGCGGAAGTAGTGGATCCTCGGGAACTCCAACAGCACTACGCCATGGTGGTGGAGGTGGAGAGAAAAACTCAGCAGGGCTTCGCATAAGCACGTGCTCGAGTAGAGGACAAGCAAGGAGAGGAAGATGTCAACCAAAGGACATGCGAGAAGGAGAGGGAATGAGCTAGTGGAGAGGAGGTCTCCACCTCCTCCTTTTATAGGAGAGAGGGCAGCCCCAAGGGAGGAATGGCGCCCCCATTACTCCCCTCTTCATGGGAGAGGTAACTCCCTCTTAAACTCATTTAATACCTCCTCTTAATTTGGTAGAAAACTTCCACTCATAAATCCCAAGAGTTTATCTCCCATAAATGAATAAAACATTTTTAATTCTTTTATTTGAGATTTAATATTTGTTAATTCTTGTAATCAACAAACATTAACATTTAACCCCTTGAACTATTCAGATATCTTGAAACAATTTCAGTGTTGTCCAATATTTTCTCCGGTGTTCCGTATCCATTCAAAAAGCGTCAACAAACCTTAAGTGTGTCACCCTACGGTTCGTGAACAAGATAGACATGACCGAGACATTTCTCCGATCAATAATCAACAGCGGGATCTGGAGATCCATAATGACTCCCATCTATTCAACGATGAACTAGTGATCGTGTGAACCTTCAACGTCGTAACCAATTCCTTTTGTCTCGCGATATTTTTTACTCGTCCGAGATCCGATCATCGGTATCAACCATACCTTAGTTCGATCTCGTTACCAACAAGTACTCTTTTCTCGTTTCGTGATATAACATCCTTGTGAGCCAGTCACGTGCTTGCAAGCAATGTCGATGCGATATCACCGAGTGGGCCCAGAGTATATCTCTCCGTCATCAGGATGGACAAATCCCACTCTTGATCCCCGAGCCTCAACTAACACTTTCCGAGTACCCAACTACAACTTTATAGTCACCCTGTCACGGTGTGATGTTTGATGGAATCAAAGTACTCTTCCGGTGTTAGTGATTTACGTGATCTCATGGTCTAAGGATTAGAGTTACTTCGTATGAGTTTGATATAACAATATAAACTTGATGACATGATCGTATTGTTATACCTATTGTGGGTGTATGTTCATCACATCATTCTTCTAATGATACGCCCTTGTTATTAACAACATCCAATGTTCATGATCAGGAAACCTTGATCATCCGTTAATCAACAAGCTAGTATATTGAGAGGCATAACTAGGAACCTATACCTTGTTTATTAAACACACATGTATTAACGTTTCCGATTAATACAATTATAGCATGAGAAATAAACATCTATTATAATTAAGGAATAAGATAATAACCATTTTATTATTGCCTCTCGGGCATATTCCCTTCAGTCTCCCACTTGCACTAGAGTCAATAATCTAGATTACATTGTGATGAATCTAACACCCATAGAGGTCTGGTGTTGATCATGTTTTGCCCTTGGGAGAGCCTTAGTCAACGGATCTGCAACATTCAGATCCGTGTGTACTTTGCAAATCTTTATATCGCCATCTTTGACATAGTCACGGATGGAGTTGAACCGGCGCTTAATATGCTTGGAATTCTTGTGAGACCTTGGTTCTCTAGCATTGGCAATGGCACCATTGTTGTCACAATAGATAACCATTGGATCCAAAGCACTTGGAACCACACCTAGTTCAGTTATGAACTCCTTCATCCAAACCGCTTCCTGTGCTGCTTATGAAGCAGCAACATATTCCGCCTCCGTTGAAGATGCTGCCACTACGGGTTGCTTTGAGCTCCTCCAACTCACCGCTGCTCCATTCATGAGGAAAACGTATCCAGATTGTGACTTAGAGTCATCTGTATCGGTGTCAAAGCTAGCATCGACGTAACACTTTGCGACGAGCTCTTCTTCACCACCATACAAAAGAAACATATTCTTAGTTCTTCTTAAGTACTTAAAGATATTCTTAACCGCTGTCCAGTGTTCCAAACCTGGATCAGATTGGTACCTGCTAGTCAAACTAATAGCATGTGCCACATCCGTTCTTGTACACAGCATAGCATACATGATAGAGCCTATGGCTGAGGCATAGGGTTTCAAATTCATCACCTCTCTATCTTCTGCTGTAGCTGGACTTTGAGTCTTACTCAACTTCGTACCTTGTAACATGGGTAAGAACCCTTTCTTACTCTCATCCATTTTGAACTTCTTCAGAATCTTGTCAAGGTATGTACTCTGTGATAGCCCAATTAAACGCCTCGATCTATCTCTATAGATCTTGATGCCTAAAATGTAAGCAGCTTCACCAAGGTCCTTCATTGAAAACTTACTATTCAAGTAATCCTTTACGCTTTTCAAAAGTTTTACATCATTTCCAATCAATAATATGTCGTCCACATATAATATCAGAAATGCTATAGAGCTCCCACTCACTTTCTTGTAAATACAAGCTTCTCCGTAAGTTTGGACAAATCCAAACCCTTTGATCACCTCATCAAAACGGAGATTCCAACTTCGTGATGCTTGCTTCAATCCATAAATGGATCGCTGAAGTTTGCACACCTTGTTAACATCTTTAGGATCAACAAAACCCTTGGGTTGTATCATATACAACTCTTCCTCAATGTTACCATTAAGGAATGCGGTTTTGACATGCATCTGCCAAATTTCATAATTGAAAAATGCAGCAATTGCTAACATAATCCGAACTGACTTTAGCATCGCTACCGGTGATAAAGTCTCATCGTAGTCAACTCCTTGAATTTGTCGGAACCCTTTCGCGACAAGTCGAGCTTTATAGACGGTCACATTACCATCAGCGTCTGTCTTTTTCTTGAAGATCCACTTGTTCTCAACGGCCTTGCGGTCATTGGGTAAGTCTACCAAAGTCCATACTTGGTTTTCGTACATGGATCCCATTTCGGATTGCATGGCTTCAAGCCATTTGTCAGAATCTGGGCTCATCATCGCTTCATCATAGGTCGCAGGGTCATCGCTCTCAACTACCATGACATTCATAGAATGACCATAAAAGTCAGGAGCTGAACGTATTCTTGTTGACCTGCGAGGTGCGGTAGTGTCCTCTTTCAGAGTTTCATGATCCTCATCATTAGTTCCCTCTTCACTCGGTGAAGTCAACACTGGAACATCTTCCGGTGCTGCGCCATTCGCCGTTTCATGAAGAGAAGGTTCAATAACCTCGTCGAGTTCTACCTTCCTACTACTCACCCCTTTTGAGAGAAACTCCTTCTCCAAAAAGGATCCATTCTTGGCAACGAAAACTTTGCCTTCAGATCTGTGATAGAAGGTATACCCAATTGTTTCTTTAGGGTATCCTATGAAGACGCATTTTTCTGCTTTGGGTTCGAGTTTATCAGGCTGAAGTTTCTTCACATAAACATCACATCCCCAAACTTTTAGAAATGACAGCTTAGGTTTGTTGCCAAACCATAATTCATACGGTGTCGTTTCAACGGATTTTGATGGTGCCCTATTTAAAGTGAATGCAGCTGTCTCTAGTGCATGACCCCAAAATTATAGTGGCAAATCGGTAAGGGACATCATAGATCGTACCATATCTAATAAAGTTCGATTACGACGTTCGGAAACACCATTACGTTGTGGTGTTCCGGCGGGAGTGAGTTGTGAAACTATTCCACATTGTTTCATATGTGTGCCAAACTCGTAACTAAGATACTCTCCTCCACGATCGGATCGTAGAAATTTGATCTTTCTGTTACGATGATTTTCAACTTCACTCTGAAATTCTTTGAACTTTTCAAATGTATCAGACTTATGTTTCATCAAGTAAATATATCCATATCTACTCAAATCATCCGTGAAAGTCACGAAATAACGATATCCACCGCGTGCCGACACACTCATTGGACCGCATACATCAGTATGTATTATTTCCAATAAGTCGGTCGCCCGCTCCATAGAACCGGAAAACGGGGTCCTAGTCATCTTGCCTATAAGGCATGGTTCACATGTCTCAAATGATTCATAATCAAGTGATTCAAGTAGTCCATCGGAATGGAGCTTCTTCATGCGTTTTACACCAATATGACCTAAACGGCAATGCCACAAGTATGCAACAATATCATCATTCAGCTTGATTCTTTTTGCATTCACATTATGAATATGTGTAGTACTACTATCAAGATTCAAAAGGAATAAACCATTCTTCTCAGGTGCATGACCATAAAAGATATTATTCATATAAAAGGAGCAACCATTGTTCTCAGACATAAATGAATAACCGTCTTGCAATAAACAAGATCCAGATATAATGTTCATGCTCAACGCAGGCACCAAATAACATTTATTTAGGTTTATCACTAATCCCGATGGTAAATGGAGAGGTAGTGTCCCGACGGCGATCACATCAACCTTTGATCCATTGCCGACGCGCATTGTCACCTCATCCCTTGCAAGTGGTCGACTATTCCTTAGCCCCTGCTTCGAGTTACATATGTTAGCAACTGAACCGGTATCAAATACCCAGGCGCTACTGCGACTACTAGTAAGGTACACATCAATAACATGTATATCATATATACCTTTGTTCACCTTCCCGTCCTTCTTATCCGCCAGATATTTCGGACAGTTGCGCTTCCAGTGCCCAGTTCCCTTGCAGTAGAAACACTCAGTATCGGGCTTAGGGCCAGCCTTGGTCTTCTTCTCAGAACTGGCAACAGACTTGCCGTCCTTCTTGAAGTTACCCTTGGACTTGCCTTTCTTCTTGAAACTGGTGGTCTTATTCACCATCAACACTTGATGTTCTTTCTTGATCTCCACTTCTGCAGCCTTTAGCATTGACAGAAGCTCGGGGAGAGACTTCTTCATGCCCTGCATGTTATAGTTCATCACAAAACTCTTGTAGCTTGGTGGCAGAGACTGGAGAACACGATGAATTCCTAGCTCAATGGGGATCGATATTCCCAGAGCTATGAGCTTCTCGGCGTACCCAGACATTCTGAGTACATGCTCGCTAACGGAGCTGTGTTCCTCCATCATGCAGCTAAAGAAATTTTCTGAAGCTTCATAACTCTCTACAGCAGCATGGCAATCGAAAATCATTTTCAATTCCCGCATTGTATCATAGGCAGTGCTGTTCTCGAAACGCTTTCGGAGTTCAGGCTCAAGTCCATACAATATGCCGCAATGAGCCAAACTGTGGTCCTCCTGGCGAGTCAAGAAAACATTTTTCTCTTCGTCGGGAGCGTCATCAGCAGGTGGGGCACCTAGAGGCGCATCAAGCACATAGGTCTTTTGAGCAGCTTTAAGGAGAATCCTCAAGTTGAGGTCCCAGTTGGTGAAATTGCTACCATTGGTATCTAGTCTCTCTTTCTCCATGAACAAATTGAAATTGAAAGCAGGGGGTGCCATCTACAACATATTTGCAAAGTTATTTAGACTAAGTTTATAATAGATTGAGTTCAAGCTAATTCATAAAATTGCTATGATAACTCCCACTCAAAAACAACATCCCTCTAGTTGGTTTTAGTGATTACACGAACCAAATTCATTACACCACGACCGATCATCACGTGAGGTGGTGCAACTACAATGGCGAACATCATATGTTCATCATATCATTTATATGATTCATGCTTAACCTTTAGGTCCATGTTCCGAGGCCATGTCTGTACATGCTAGGCTCGCCAAGTAGAACCTTAGTATTCACATGTGTAAAACTGTCTTACACCCGTTGTATGCGAACGTAGAGTCTATCACACCCGATCATCACGTGGTTCTTCGAAATGACGAACTTTATTAACGGTGCATACTAAGGAAGAACATATTATTATCTTGATATTAAAAAAAGGGATCATCTTATAATGCTACCGTCATGATCATATCTAAGCAAAATAAGATGCATAAAAGGATTAACATCACATGCATGATAATGTGATATGATATGGTCCTTCTTGCACTTGATCTCCATCTTGTGCGTCATGGCATGATCTCCATCATTCCACCGGCGTGGCTCCAAGGTCCATGGCGCCTCCATCTTGGTTGACTCTCATCATTACAATATATATATCACATGGATATATACATATATAGCACGCAGGCCATGAAAAGAATAAAACAACCATATGGCTCCTGCCGGTTGTCATAATTTACAAAAGAGATCATTTCATACATCAATTTTGTAACATTAACCATATCACATCACATGCCCCTGCAAAAACAAGTTAGACGTCTCTAATTTATTTTTGCATATTTTACGCGGTTTTGGGCTTTCTAGGATAGAACCGTTCTTACCTACGAACAACAAACCACAACGGTGATAAACACATTATTAGCAAACCGTTGTAGATTAGATCACAACTATAGTGAAAGAAACTGACACCCGCTAGCCACTTATGCAAAGCAAGTTGCATGTCAATCGTGGAACAAGTCTCATGTGCGCGGACATGTAAGGTTAGTCCGGGCCGCTTCAATTCCACTATGCCACCATGATCCAAAATACACAAAAAATTGCAATAACATGATCATCAACGTCCACATCCATATGTGTTCTAACCGTACAAAAAATCTACGCATAGACACGGCTCATGATACCACTGAAGGGATCGTAACAAGGAAAAACAAAAAATTTCCTACGGAAAGCAACAAAACTGCCAAGATCATATCTAGGAGATAACTTGTAACGGTTTGAGATGGACTCACCCTCGAAGACCGAAAGTGTTCAACGAGAACAATTCTCGTGGGTGATGTAGACGTTCACTTGCCGATCTCAAGATCGTGATGAAGAACGTTGCAAGAGGCAACGCTTCCGTAGTCGGTCACACGTACATCTTGATGACGACCTCCGTCCCTTGCTCCAGTTGGGCAGCGGAAGTAGTGGATCCTCGGGAACTCCAACAGCACTACGACATGGTGGTGGAGGTGGAGAGAAAAACTCAGCAGGGCTTCGCCTAAGCACGTGCTTGAGTAGAGGACAAGCAAGGAGAGGAAGATGTCAACCAAAGGACATGCGAGGAGGAGAGGGAATGAGCTAGTGGAGAGGAGGTCTCCACCTCCTCCTTTTATAGGAGAGGGGGCAGCCCCAAGGGAGGAATGGCGCCCCCATTACTCCCCTCTTCATGGGAGAGGTAACTCCCTCTTAAACTCATTTAATACCTCCTCTTAATTTGGTAGAAAACTTCCACTCATAAATCCCAAGAGTTTATCTCCCATAAATGAATAAAACATTTTTAATTCTTTTATTTGAGATTTAATATTTGTTAATTCTTGTAATCAACAAACATTAACATTTAACCCCCTGAACTATTCAGATATCTTGAAACAATTTCAGTGTTGTCCAATATTTTCTCCGGTGTTCCGTATCCATTCAAAAAGCGTCAACAAACCTTAAGTGTGTCACCCTACGGTTCGTGAACAAGATAGACATGACCGAGACATTTCTCCGATCAATAATCAACAGCGGGATCTGGAGATCCATAATGACTCCCATCTATTCAACGATGAACTAGTGATCGTGTGAACCTTCAACGTCGTAACCAATTCCTTTTGTCTCGCGATATTTTTTACTCGTCCGAGATCCGATCATCGGTATCAACCATACCTTAGTTCGATCTCGTTACCAACAAGTACTCTTTTCTCGTTTCGTGATATAACATCCTCGTGAGCCAGTCACGTGCTTGCAAGAAATGTCGATGCGATATCACCGAGTGGGCCCAGAGTATATCTCTCCGTCATCAGGATGGAAAAATCCCACTCTTGATCCCCGAGCCTCAACTAACACTTTCCGAGTACCCAACTACACCTTTATAGTCACCCTGTCACGGTGTGATGTTTGATGGAATCAAAGTACTCTTCCGGTGTTAGTGATTTACGTGATCTCATGGTCTAAGGATTAGAGTTACTTCGTATGAGTTTGATATAACAATATAAACTTGATGACATGATCGTATTGTTATACCTATTGTGGGTGTATGTTCATCACATCATTCTTCTAATGATACGACCTTGTTATTAACAACATCCAATGTTCATGATCAGGAAACCTTAATCATCCGTTAATCAACAAGCTAGTATATTGAGAGGCATAACTAGGAACCTATACCTTGTTTATTAAACACACATGTATTAACGTTTCCGATTAATACAATTATAGCATGAGAAATAAACATCTATTATAAATAAGGAATAAGATAATAACCATTTTATTATTGCCTCTCGGGCATATTCCCTTCACATAGTAGCAGCAGGTATTTTTGGTATTTTTTATTAAGGGACACAAAATTAAAAACTGAAAAGTAAACTAACAAGACTAAAAAGCAAAGGTAAAAGATAGTGTGCAACTCCCCTATCTTGTAGACTGGAGTCCCCGGCAACGGCGCCAGAAAAGCTCGTTGATGGCGGAGAAGTTAATAGGTTTAGTTGGGTTGCCTTCCCTGTTAACCGCACCAATAAACGATTCTTGATAACCCACAAGTCTAGGGGATCAATTGTAGCTTTTCGATAAATAAGAGTATCGATCCCACGAGGAGCAGAATGTATTAAAGTAATCAGTCTTCACATAACTTTCAATGTAGTCATGCTCATAGTTTATAGCGGGTTCAATACCTTTATCAATTTCCCAGACTTCAGTGTTCTTCTGGATCCTTTCTATAAGATCCCATTTTTCTTCCATACTTCTGGTCTGGAATACCCCACTAGAGGAGGCATCCAACATCTCCTTGTCCTGACGAGAAAGCCTGGCATAAAATTTTGTAAGTATAATTTCCTTGGGGAGCTCATGGTTTGGGCATTTGAGCATCAGGGACTTCAGTCTCCCCCAAGCTTGAGCGATGCTCTCTCCGTCGCGAGACCAAAAGTTGTAGATGTAGTTCCTGTCTTGGTGAATTTCACGAAGAGGATAAAACTTTGCATAAAAGAGAGACGTAAGCTCTGGCCATTCAAGCATATCAGAGTTATCGAGTAGCTTATACCAATCTGAAGCTTTATCTTTGAGTGATATGGAGAATAGTTTCTTCATGACGAATTCCATCGTCACACCTGCAAGCTTAAATAAAGAACATAATTGTGATAAATATAGCAGGTGTTCTCCCGGATGTCCTTCTCCTTTATAACGATTAGCCAAGACATAATCAACAATACCAGATGGTATTTTATAGGGCACAATTTCAGTAGGGGTAGGAGTGACCACCACAGTCGTGGGGCGGCTCCTTACCAGCAACGAACCAACAACAGAAGAGTCCATAAGGACTGAAAGTAGCAACAGAAAATAAAAGTTCCCTTACCGTATTCACTTACCAATAGCGCTACACTCCCCGGCAACGGCGCCAGAAAACTTGCTGATGGCAAGAGAGTGTTAATACTCTTCAAGCCTCGTTGGTTACCCCAAGTGCAGAGTGAGATATAGTGCAGCGGCAAGTTTTCCCTTGGCAAAGATACCAAGGTTTGTCTCCCGTAGGACTCCGAAGGATACAAGAAGGTGGTAAAGTTAACAATGGCGCCGAGGTTGCTAGCTTCACCTGGACCTGCACACAGATACAAATAACTTTTCTCCCAACGAGTACAGAGGAGTTGTCAATTCCTCCGGCCTTGCTGTTTACAAAGGATCAACGCAAGAGATAACAATAGTGGAAGCTGAAAGTAAAGACTGAAAGTAATAAGGGTGTAAACAGTGATATGAAGATGGACCGGGGTCCCGTGATTTTCACTAGTGATGTCTCTCTCCCAAAAGACGATAAAAGTGCTAGCGAGGTAAACAAATCACTGTTGGGCAATTGACATGATTATGAAGGCACCGCAATGCTAACTATGCTGCAAAGAAAGGAAGCGCTCAGAAGCAATGGGCAGTACGCCAAGGTAAGTAGACCGAAATCCATCTGCATCTATTACGAATCATCCACCTTGAGATATCTATCCAGAACATCTCGCTGGTATTAAGTTGCGAATCCCACCCAAAGTGTAAACTCAAAGCAACAAACAATTACATTAAAAGAACTATGCGTAAAGTAAACAATCCTTGCACCCGCAGGTACAAGCACCGTTGTTTTATCCCTGGTGGCAACATCACATCCCCTAGTCTCATGTTTCTGTCACTCAAGCTAGACATCAAGGGGCTGAACCCACAATCGAGCATAACGCTCTCTCTTGGAGTTGCAAATAAAATACTTGGCCAAAGCAAATACCGCAACGGAGAACATGCAAGAATTTACTCAAGAACAAAATATAAAAGAGAAGAACCAAATATATTACTCATCACAATCTGAACATAGTCTCATAATCCATCAGATCCCAACAAACTCAGCATAGCAACAACAGAAATTACATAGATGTCTCGATCATGTGAGGCAGCTCACGAGGACTCGAAAGTGGAAGAACAAAAGGGGGAGAGATAGATCACATAGCTACTGGTCACGGACCAATGGTCCAAGAGAAACTACTCACGGTACATACGGGAGGCGTCCATGGCTATGGAGGGTCTCCCGGAGGGGGTAGCTTCTCCCGGCAGGGTGCCGGAGCAGCTTCTCCAGGCAGCCCCGATCTAGAAACGGCGGCGGCGGCGGAACAGAGGCGAGATCGCGAAAGAGGAGTCCGTATTAAGGGTTTCCACCCCGAGGGGTAAATATAGGCGAAGGGGGGCGTCGAGGGGACCCACAAGGCATTTAGGAGGGTGTCTGGCGCGGCCCAGGGTGGGGCCGCGCCACCTGCCCTCCTTGCTGCCTGGTGGTGGCCCCCCTTCCCTCTCTTGGTGATTCCGGAAGCTTCTGTTGCGCTGATTTTTTATATATTTTTCCCGGAATTTTTGGAGCACTTTTAATGGCCGGAAAACCTGAAATACAAAACAGCAGAAAACAGAAACTGGCAACTGGGTGCACTGAGTTAGTAGGTTAGTCCAAATAGGTTCAAATGTGTATGAAAGTTCAAGCAAAACATGGCAAAGTCACACAAAACATGCATGGAACAAGCAGAAATTATAGATACATTTGGGACGTATCAATGCAACACCACCGAGTGGGCCCAGAGTACCTATCTGTCACTCGGATTGACAAATCCCACTCTGATCTATTACATACTCCTCAACATATCTACTTCGGAATACCCAATATACACCTTTTCAGTTACCATGTTTCAGTGTAACGGTTAATGCACTCAAAGCATCCTAATAGATAGCTATTATGTATGATCATCACGGTCTAAGGATTCAGTCACTATGTTATTAAGTCATCGCAATGC
The DNA here is from genome assembly GCA_950022295.1 of Bromus sterilis. NCBI lineage: Eukaryota > Viridiplantae > Streptophyta > Magnoliopsida > Poales > Poaceae > Bromus > Bromus sterilis. The sequence continues at coordinate 21,619,565 of OX465596.1, read as the reverse complement.
TGAACTTATGTGACTTGATCAGACTGCAATGCTTAAGGTGGGTGTGTGTCCATCACATCATTCTCCTAATGATATGACCTCATTGTCAATAGACTATTATGTTCTCATGATCAGAAAACCTTGATCATCAATTGCCCAATGAGCTAGCATGCCTGAGTTTAACTAGGGACCAGGTTGTTATATATCACACGTGTATTAATGTTTCCGCTTAATACAGTTCTAGCACAATATATAACGTATTATGAACAGACAGATATGTGACAAATATCTTTATTAATTTGCCTCTAGGGCACATATCCAACACTTTGAAACTAATCCGTCGGCCGTTGTGATATTCGAGGACGGATAGTGAATCTGGATCATGTAATCACTAAAACTTCTTAGGGATGATTGTTTTAGTGTGAGCTCATCTATAATATGATTATTATGAACTCATTTTTATGAACTAGTCTTAATTTTTTTTCCTTGCAAATATTTTGTAGAAAATTAAAATGGACATGAATCAGTATCATGGATTGGTTACTTTCTTACGTGGTGAAAGACTTAAAGTTGATGGGTCAAATTTCGTTGATTGGTACTTATACCTTAGGGTTGTGCTCAAGAGAGCTAACCTCTTTTTCGTGATACAAGAGCATATGGGAGACCCTCCAGTAGACAACATGGATGAAAAAGTAATGCTTGATTACCATAATCGTCGAAGGACTTACGCCATGGTTAAAAGTGTCATAGAAACTAGCTTTCCGCAAGATTTACGTGAACAATATGCAGATATGGATACGTTTTACACAATCGACATGATGAAGTCATTGTTTATACATCAGTTCAGAGTGGCCAGATTTGAGTTAGAAAATGAGTTTCTTACTACAAAGATGGAAGAGAACACTTGTATGAAAACTCACGTAGCCAAGATGCATGGGATACATCTGAAACTCGTGGAGGACTTTGACTATTGGACCACAGAGGAGTCTTCTATAAACACGGTGCTACACTCGCTTCCACCGAGTTACACAGACTTTGTCCATGACTATGTCGGAAGAGGTGAAAGCCTTCAGTTCTTTGAGTTCATGGTCAACCTCCGAGATTTAGAGGTTGAACCCATCGAAGGAGAAATTGTTGATGGAGAAGGTATATGTTTGATATACTCGTTATAAATGTTTGTTCCCTTATACAACATTTGCAGTTTAATAAGTATTTGATACTTGTTCTGTTTTATGAAAACAGGGCCTGTCGTTGCATGGACCGGAAGAGGTGCGATCCAGGATTGATGGCAACCAAGACGGTTGATGGCCACCAAGATTTCACCAAGACATCTATCATAGAATTATACTTAGAGTATTAGATAAATCTTTTGTAATCGATTAAGTATGAACACTTAGTGATATGTCTTGCATCTCGCAAGACGAAGTTATTCATGTTTTGAGACAAGTTAGTTGTTCCAGTTTGATGAATAAAGTGTGCTTATACTATGATTACAACTGAGTTTATATTATGATAGAAGCATTTATAAAACACCATAATTGTCAAGTGATATTCAATGTTTAATGATTTAGTTATTATGAATAACAATAAGGTCAAAAGTCATAACTATACTAAATGCACGAGATGAATTCATAAATGATGAAGTCATTAGATACTCGATCTATTAACTCATGAATTTACTATCAACCAAGATGACTAATGACGAAGTTCTAGCAAAGTAGAACTTGCGCCAAACATTGTACATAAATGATGTATTAACCAAGCGCATGAATAATCATTAAAGATGCTTCGCATGATTAATTGAACAAGGCATTGAATTAAGATCATAAATCTGAGATTAAGGAATCACAGTGAAGTTGGATATAAGAATAAAAATCACCATGATGTGATCAAAGTGATGAGTATTATAGTTGACATAAATGAGAGACTTGTGGAAATAATGCCACAAATTACGAAGGAAGTTTAAAGTGCTCAAGCACCTGAACCATTCGTAGTCATACTAAAATGTAGTATGGTCTAAATACATTCCCCTTACGCTAATGCTATTTTGAATGAACAAAGTTGTTATAATTTATTAAGTTAAAACACCCACTTCATGAAATAAGGAAACCATTCTGAATTTAATGAAGCTGATGACTCCATATGATGATGGTGTTAGAAAGTTTCTAGAAGTTTTATATGATATAACTTTCTTTGTATTAGAGTTGTGAGAAATTGTAAAACACACCTTCCCAAATAGCAAAACTTGTATTGCTTGAATTGGTGAATGAGAAGATGGTTCTCAAGGAATAAACCAATGGGAGAAAAGTGAATTCTTTGACCAGGGTGATTGACCCTGCCTCCAGATAACAGAGTAACACAACGGAAAACGTTCCGCTGAAATGACTCAATGAGAAGAGGAAATATGCTATTGATGATGATCATGGTATATTAGTTAAAGCCTTAGTTTAAAAATAAGAAGATTGTCATGAATACGTTCTGTACAGAACAATAATCATGAATCTTCTTAAGTGAAACAAAAGGGACACTGCTCATAAATTACGAAGGATTGATGGTTACCTAGGAAACGAGGAGAAATGAAATCATATTGAGTTGCATATGGGATGGCTCACATCCTATGAAATAAAGTAGTTATTTCACATTCCGAATAACCAGGAAGTTATTAAGAATGATGCAACACATAAAGGCATGATTTGGCACATAAAAGATGTTATGGCTAAATTCAATAATGATTGACTACGGAAGCGTAGTAATGCTAAATCAATATGGGTATTTCATTCACGAACACTATGAAGGGACTATAGCTTGAAATTGCATCACATTCAAGTTGTGGAATTTGAAGAGAAGTAGCAATTGGCATAACGAAAGAATGTTTCGATAAGATGGACCATAGTACCTCAAGGCAGAAACTCTCAACCTTGATTTGACCAAGTGATTTTGAAGTAATCAAAATATTGAGATGGACTGCAATTTCATGAAACTGAGTGGGAGCTTTGGAGACTTTCTGAAAACTTGGAATGCAGAGAGCATTTTCTGAGTGGCAGCTTTGGGAGCAATATTATTATGTCTGGCATAATTAGAATAGAAACTTAATAAAAGCATACTTACAGATATATGTCGGATATATTTGAGTGGGAGCACAATGTCAATTTCATATATATACGATGATATATGTGAAACAATCTCATATATATACGTTGATATACATGGAGATTAAGGCTAATAAGATGAAAGGATTACGAGAATCTTATATGAAAGAAATACAGATGTGTCACACACTAAAATCTATAAGGATAGATCAGGACACGTGTAATGAACATCAAAAGGATTGGAATGATATCCTAAACAAGAAAAGGTTCTTGTGGCTAGGAATTATATAAAGGACGTAAAACCTTAATATCACAAAATAATGTTTTAATGGAAGAATAGGGATACACTTTGTCTCAAGACATGTGATCCTATATGACCTTTGACATATGATTCTACCATAAAACGGAAGTTGTGAATCCAATAACAGAATGACTCAAAGGTTCTTAGAAGAAGAACAGGTTCCGATGTGCTTGGTTGGCCAAACATAGAACCTGAGCAAAGTCCAAGCATTCAGTATCCGAAGAGAAACTGAGGACAATACTCTAAATGATAGAAAAGATAATATACTTGAATGTAATACTGGATTACGATTGCAAGCCTTATTATGGGTCTATATGAATTAGAGATATCACCAAAAGGAATAGAAAGGAAATGTGAGCTATAATTTCACGAACCAAAACTCTACAAAATATAGATATCTACTTAAGGAAGTAGAAGGTTGAATAAAGTTTAGCATAAGAAGTATACATGACTATGGGAGTCCTAGGGACTAAAACCATTTTGTCATTAGAGAATACTGTAAAATAAGAAGTCTCACTCTCCCGCCAAACTTATAATTCAAGCATTATTAGATAATGAAGGGTATATCAAGTGTCGGGGGATTGATACCCGGGTAGGCTAACCCAAGCGGAAGCAAGCTTTCAAGACAAGGATGGACCAATTGGACTGCAGCTGGGCCGAGCTGGGCAGAGGTACGGCCGATTGCTCCAAGGCAATCGACCATACCAGATGCCAGCAGTCGGCCCAGGCGCAATCGGGCCACCCTTCACCAAAGATGATCATCCGATTGGTCCGCAGCTGGACCGAGGCCGATTCCTAGAAGGCCGATTGCCCAGAGCAATCGACCCCACCAGGAACCACCAGTCGGTCCAGGCGCAATCGGAGCAACCTACCACCCAGTCGGGGGTATGATTACGAGGTCATAAATACCATATCCCGAGATATCTGGGTGGCAGGAAGGCCAGGTCATGTCGAGGATTTGCTGGAGATACGGTGTCGACCTCCCCGCCGATTCTGCGGACAGGCCGACAAGACCGCACCCCCTAGCTCCACTGTTCACTCCTAGGTTCTACGAGGTAGCAGCATGGGCCGCCGCTCGTAGGCTCCGGGTCACCCGGAGAGGAGAAGTCGGTGGGCCCAGGCCGATTAGAGGATGACGGATGGGTCCATTCGGCGATGAAGTTACCATAGTACCCTGGACTCACACTATAAGAGCCAGGGTACCCCCTCCTGCGCGAGGGACGCTACACCTGAGATCTCATTAACTCATTCCCCTTTCAGTTCATTTACTGCCCGTAGTCACTCCTCAGGGAAGCAGGAGAGGACCTTGCCCACGGCGGCGGTGTACTCCTTCCCCTGAGAAGATAGAAGAGCAGTTATTGTAGTTCCTTCATTGATATACAAGAGACAAGCAGGAGTAGGGGTGTTGTCTCTCCGGAGAGCCCCGAACCTGGGTACATCGTGGTGTCTTCACCGTGCTTGTGCCTAACCCGATTCCGGCACCATTGACATTCTCTCCCTCGTGTCTTCCCCTCACTTTAGCCATCCCCATGGCATCTGCCGTCACATATCGACGACAGTTGGCGCCCACCGTGGGGCAGACCGAGGCGTCGACTGGAGTCAAGATCCGGACGGGATTTTCCTCTACATCAGGCGGTAGCCACGCCTCCGGCCTGATTCTAAGGCGTGGGGCAATCGATTATGTAGTGGATTACTCGGCGCGGTACAGGGCTGGAGCACCCTTGCCGCCCGGAGTGTCGCTGCAAGTGGGAAGTCATCGCCTCTTCATTGGTAACTTCCCTGAGGCGTATCCCAGAGACATCCGCATCTTCTCGTGTGCTACAGATCCGCTCTCGACCAGGGGCTGCGTCGCAGCGCCTGGCCGAGAGGAGGGCCGACTGCACGCCGCTGTCATGATGGCGGGAGCATCCTCGTCGACCAACCGTGATCCGGCAAGCGCAGCAAGGAAGGCCAAGGAAGTAGCTGATGCGACAGAGCGAATCGGCACCAGTGCGTTGCGAGATGTGTTATACACACCCGTGAACAGGAATGGTGATCCGGAGCAGGTGTACACCGAGCTGGAAACAGCACGGCTCGCTCTGGCTCGCAGGGCTGAGCAAGTGCTGGCAGAAGAGCGTCGGCTGGGAGCCATCACAAGGGAGTACAATGCAGCACATGCAGGACCGCGCCGACCGATTGAGCCCGCAGTCCTGGAAGACCTGAGAAGCCGAGGAAGAGGAGTCAACCAGCAGCTATCAGGAGCTGAGCAGCCGGAGCGTCCGAGAAGGCCGGTGCAACCGGAGCAACCAGCGCAGTCGGCATTCATCCAGAGGCCAGCATATAGCACGGCGGACAAGAACTTGAGAGCAGCTGAGCAGATAGCGCTCGAGCTGGAAGAATTGGAAGGAGATGAGCGGCGCGAACAGTCGCACCGAATGCGTGAGCTGATAGCGGCCGCAAAAGAGCAGAGGCTTGTAGCAATGGGCAATCAAAATGCTGAGCCGGAGGCATCGAGAGGAACTGTGAGGCCGAATGCGGGAGCTAGCCAGCGACCGAATGCATCGCGCCAGAACAGGCATCAACCTGCACCATCTTGGCACGACAGCAAGGTCAGAAGCAATCGGCCACCTCCAGCAGCAAGCAGAAGAATGGAAGAGCCAGCTATTAACAGCAGGCGCCATGACATGCCGCAGCAATCGGCGCCAAGACCAGCAATCAGCACTCGACTTGGCCCTCGTCAAATTGGCCAAAACGACGCAAGGCATCGCATTGAGCTCCTGGAGAAGGAAGCTCAGAAAGATGAAGAAGGAGAAGCTGGCCCATCATGCTTTGGTCACCGCATTCGGACGGAGAGATTCCCCAAAGGCTTCACGTTGCCGAGAGACACTCCCAAGTACAATGGCTCGGTGAAACCGGAAGATTGGCTGTCCGATTACCTGACGGCAGTCCGCATTGCAGGAGGCAATCGGCGTGTAGCAGTCCGCTATGCACCTCTCATGCTGCAGGGCTCAGCGCGGACGTGGTTGAACAGTTTGCCCAAGGACAGTGTGAATTGCTGGGAGGATTTCACGACCGCATTCATCCACAACTTCACAAGCACGTATGAGAGGCCCAACCTGCCGCGGAAGTTAGCTTTGTGTGTGCAAGGCAAGGACGAGCCCCTCCGAGATTACCTATCTCGGTGGATCAAGCTGAAGAATTCATGCGAAGGAGTCCATGAGATCCAGGCCATTCAGTATTTTACTGATGGATGCCTGGCTGATTCAATGTTGAAGCACAAGCTGCTCCGCAAATACTTCACGTCGCTCGCTGAGCTCATGAAGGTGGCAAATGCGTTCGCTATGTCCAATTCTGCGATGCGCCCTATCCAACTCGGAGTTGGAGGTGTGATCCAATCACCAGGGGCTTCACAGTCGGACACAGGGAACCAGGGCCTCAGTCGGAAGGAGAGAAGAGAGAACTATCGCAACAACAACAACAACAACCAGCAGAACCACGGCAAGCGCAAGGACGAACAGCCTGATACTTAGTATGGAAGTCGGCAGGTGGCCGCTGTTCAAAATAAGGAAGATCCAGCGGCTGCAGGAGGCAGTCGGAAAATGAGGCCAAATGTGAGACCCCCAGGGCAGATGAAGCCCAAGTACACGTTCGAGGATATGTTGGACGCACCATGCAAGTTGCACAGCACGCCTGGGAGGTCGTCTGCGCACACCACTCGGCAGTGTGAATTCGTGAGAAGGATTGCAAAGGGAGAAGCTTTACCACCACCACCACCACCCCAGAACAGAGGACCACCTCAGCAGTAGAACCAGTACCCGCAGCAGGATGCGGCTTACATGATTTTTACCAGCGAGTCCACAGACAAGGGCAGTCGGAGGGCCCGAGCCCAAGAAGTTAATGCCACTATGCCGCCGATTCCCCAATTCATGCACTGGTCCGAGTGTCCGATATCCTGGGACAGAGCAGATCATCCCACCATTTTTCCGAATCCAGGCAATTATCCGCTGGTGGTGGACGCTCTGGTTGTAGGACCAAGATTTTCATGCAAGTTTTCTCGAGTGCTAGTTGATGGAGGAAGCACAATCAACATTCTGTACAGAGATACAATGCTCAAGCTAGGGCTCACAGAGCGGGACCTGGAGCGCAGTCGGACGACATTCCATGGGATTGTTCCTGGATTGTCTTGCACCCCCATGGGTCGCATTCGGCTGGATGTCATATTTGGCACGGAAGAAAATTTCAGGAGAGAGCCGATTTGGTTTGAGGTGGCCGACCTCAGCAGTCCTTACCATGCTCTATTGGGGTTACCAGCATTTGCCAAGTTCATGATCAATGCACAGCAGACATACCTGAAGATGAAGATCCCGGGGCCAAACGGCGTCATCATAGTCACCGGAGACTTCAGGAAGTCCCTCGAGTGCACATCCGCTGGTAGCAGTTTGGCTGAATCTCTAGAGGTGGAGACGGAGAAGAGCCAGCTCGGCAAAGTCATTGCAATGGCGCAGGCACAAAGCAAGAATCCACTTCCGGTTGGCCCAGCAAAGTGATTAGATGAGGAGTCGGCTTTTCAGTCGGCCAAGGACAGCAAGAAGATCGCTCTAGATCCCTCCGACTCAACCAAGTTCGTTGTAGTCGGAGATGGACTTAGCGATAAATAGGAAAGCGAGCTCGTCGAGTTTCTCCGTGAGAATCGGGACATCTTTGCATGGTCTCCACAAGACATGCCTGGTGTTCCGAGAGAACTCGCCGAGCACAAGCTGCACATTCGGCCAGGCTCGAAGCCGGTCAAGCAACCCCTGAGACGTTTTTCTGAGGACAAGAGAAGGGCAATCGGCGAAGATATTGCGAAGCTGCAAGCGGCAGGTTTCATCATGGAGGTGTTTTACCCCGAGTGGCTGGCGAATCCAGTCCTCGTCATGAAGAAGAACAAGACTTGGCGTATGTGTATAGATTATACTTGCCTGAACAAGGCATGCCCGAAAGATCCGTTTGCTCTGCCCCGTATTGATCAAGTGATTGATTCTACGGCCGGCTGCGAGCTGTTGTCTTTTCTGGATGCTACTGCTGGATATCACCAGATCAAGTTGGTTGTGGAAGATCAGATCAAAACTGCATTCATAACCCCCTTTGGGGCCTATTGTTATATCACCATGCCTTTTGGTCTGAAGAATGGAGGAGCCACTTATCAGCGTACAATTCAGAGGTGCACACATTCTCAGCTCGGCAGGAATCTCCATGTGTATGTGGACGATTTGGTGGTGAAGTCGGCAAAGGGGATCACATTTCTAGATGATCTCAGAGAAACATTCGTGAATTTGAGAACTTATCAGATCAAGCTCAACCCGGAGAAGTGTGTGTTTGGAGTCCAAGCTGGCAAGCTTTTGGGGTTTCTCGTTTCCGAGAGAGGAATTGAATGCAACCCCGAAAAGATAGATGCAATAGAGCGCATGGAGCAGCCCAAGACCCTGAAGCAGGTGCAGAAATTCACCGGTTGCCTCGCGTCTCTCAGCCGATTCCTCAGTCGGCTGGGTGAAAAGGCAATCCCATTGTACCAGTTAATGAAGAAGACCGAGAAGTTCACGTGGACCCCTCAAGCAAACGAAGCATTCCGAGAACTCAAGCGCATGCTCTCCACGGCACCAATCCTGGCTGCCCCGATTGAGAAGGAGCCAATGATGTTGTACATTGCGGCAACCAATCGGGTGATCAGTGCAGTCATGGTGGTGGAGCGGCCCGAGAAGGACAAGGCACAGAAAATCCAGCGTCCAGTGTACTACATCAGCGAAGTGCTCTCGGCATCCAAGCAGAACTACCCTCACTATCAGAAGATGTGCTATGGAGTGTACATGGCAGCCAAGAGATTGAAGCCGTACTTTCAAGCTCACCTGATCACAGTTGTCAGCTCTGCTCCATTAGCCGACATCATGGGAAGCAGAGATGCAACCGGAAGAGTGGCAAAATGGGCAATTGAAGTCGCTAGTCACGGCATCCAGTATGAACCTAGGACTGCAATCAAGTCGCAAGCATTGGCCGATTTCCTGGTGGACTGGGCTGAAACTCAGTACATGCCGCAACTCCCAATGTCGGATTGCTGGCGAATGCATTTTGATGGCTCCAAGATGAAGAATGGCCTAGGGGCTGGGGTGGTACTCACTTCCCCAAGAGGAGATCAGTTGCAGTATGTGCTTCAGATTCACTTCGCAGCATCAAACAATGTCGCCGAGTACGAAGCCCTGGTAAATGGTATCAAGCTTGCTAGGGAAATCGGTAGTCGGAATATCGAGTGCTTTGGTGATTCTGACCTGGTGGTACAGCAGTGCTCGGGCACCTGGGATGCAAAAGATGCTAACATGGCAAGGTATCGATTCCTAGTGCAGCAGATCAGCGGATAATTTGAAGGTTGCGAGTTCCATCATGTGCCAAGAGCAAACAACGAGGCAGCAGATGCATTGTCCAAGCTAGGCTCCACAAGGCAATCAATCCCACCAGGCGTATCTCTGGAGCATATCAAGAAGCCATCTATCATTCCATCCCCAGAGTCCGAGTCCATTTTTATCTCGGAGACCGATCTTGAAGCACTAAGAAAGGCAAAAGAAGTTCAACCGGCCAAACCTGCAACCGTGAAGAAGCAGTCCAGCGCCCAGGGTGTCTCGGCATCAGCACCAGGGGCTGCCGATTGTGAGCCAGGGGCTGCACAGAAGAGGAAGAGCAAAGGGAAGCAAGCAGAAGCTGCACTCGAAGGCACAACCTCTGAAGAGCCAAGGACATCAGAAATTGCCAAGTACAATGATGAAGCTCCAGCTCCAGATGAGAAGTCGGCACCAGGGGATGCCGAATGCGTGCTAGGCGCCGCAGTCGGAAGTTCAGAAGCAGAGATAGAAATGACAGACGTCCAAGTGGCCGAGATCGAGGAGGCCAGTGTTCAAGAGGCCTAAATCCAAGAGGAAGTCCCACCTCAGCATGCGGCTGTAATGGTGGTCGTCAGTGCGCCATCATGGGCACAACCGATCAGAGATTTCTTAGCGGATGGGATCCTCACACCAGATTTAGCAGAATCCAGACAGATCAGCCGCCGATCTTGGGCATATACAATAATCAACAATGAGCTGATGCGCAAGAGTGCAACTGGTATCCTCCAGAGGTGTGTTGAAGAGGACAGAGGCTTGGAGCTGCTCAGAGACATCCATCAAGGTGAATGTGGTCATCACGCGTCAGCAAAGGCAATCGCCAACAAAGCTTTCCGACATGGTTTCTACTGGCCAACTGCACTTGCAGCGGCTGAGAATCTGGTGAAGCACTGCAAGGGTTGTCAGCGATTCAAGGCAAAGAGTCATCAGCCAGCATCGGCACTAAAGACCATCCCAATAGCTTGGCCGTTTGCAGTTTGGGGTTTGGATATGGTGGGACCATTCAAGAGAGCTCGGAGTGGCATGACACATCTCCTAGTGGCAGTCGACAAGTTCACCAAGTGGATTGAAGCAAGGCCAATCAAAAAGTTGGATGGGCCGACTGCGGTTCGGTTTGTGGCCGACATCGTATGCAGATACGGTGTACCTAACAGCATCATCAACGACAATGGCACGAACTTTGCAAAGGGGGCGCTGGCCCGATATGCATCTCAGCAAGGCATTCGGCTCGATCTGGCATCCGTGGCACACCCACAGTCCAATGGTCAAGTCGAAAGGGCAAATGGATTAATCCTATCGGGTATCAGGCCCAGATTGGTAGAGCCACTTGAGAGGGCACCCGGAGCGTGGATTGACGAACTTCCAGCAGTACTGTTCAGCTTGAGGACCACTCCAAACAGAAGAAGAAGCAAGATTGGCAAGAGAAGACGGCATCGACCTCAAAGAAGAAGCTTGTCTGTTGGCCTTGTCTAGGTCAGCAGTCTATCAGCAGAAGTTGCGGCACTACCACAGCAAGAAGATTCGTCCTCTCGCTTTCCGAGAGGGAGACATGGTGCTACGCCGAATCCAGAAGTCAGAGGGGCAGCACAAGCTATCCTCACCTTGGGAAGGGCCATTTGTTGTCAGCAGAGCGCTCAAGAACAACTCCTATTATCTGATCGACTGCACCAAGGGCACTCGGCACAAGGACACGTCAGGAGTAGAGATGGAGCGGCCGTGGAACGCCGAGTTGTTGTGTCCGTTCTATAGTTGAGCGGCCAAAATTTATGTAAGCCATTCGGCAAACAATCAGTAAAAGTTATCATGTCTCTAAAAATGAGCATTCGAGTACTTTTGTATAATTTCATTCTAAGGGCTAGCCTCAATCGGCAACGCTCAGTCATACCCGAGATGTGCGTAGCACACTCGGGGACTGGCCGACCGCGAGGTCAAGTAAATAAGCCATCGAGGCACAGGGACTGCAGGCTGGCCTTCAATCAAACACTTAGCTCGAGCGCAAATCACTAAAAGGTTTGTGGCATTGAGGAGGGTGGCGATTGAGGCAGTCGGTAGTACAAATTCCCGAGAAACAATTTGAAAGAGGCCACCAAGGGCAGTCGACAGGACGGAGTCACCGATTGCGCCGCAAATCAGGACATCGGACCTTGTAGCGAGCAATCGGCGCTTGCTATTGCAGAATCCTTTGCGGTAAAAATCTTGTCGTGTAAAAAATGAAAAATTATCGAACCTTGGCCGGATGTCTACTGTTGATCCGATTGCAGACCGCATGACGGCAGCAAGGTCGACACAGCAGACATCCCCAAGTGTAGCCGATAAAGGAAACCGACAAAGACGCAAAGTCGATCGCACATGCAAAAGTGACAAACAAGCAATCGGATTGCATCAAAAGTAACAGGCCCAAGGCCGAATAATGTCATTACATCCAAGTCACACCCAGTGGGTGTCGACAGAATTAAAAATATGTCTTACAAGCGGGCAGTCGGAATACAAATTAAAGATAACATAGCTTAAGCAGTCGGAGGCACTGAGCTAGAAGGTGGAGCAGACGGGTCCGATTGAGCTTCAGAAGTCGCAGCACCAGTCTGTTTAGACTTCGGAGACGTCTGGGAGGAGCCGCTATCGGAGAGCTCCTCGGCCAGGCCAGAGATGGTAGAGGCAGGGAGCGGTTTCCCTCCCTGGTCGAGATACGGAGTATACTCGTAGGGAGAAAACCAATTCACCATCGTGCTGGCTAGCCGATTGACTTCGACGTAGGTTTTCTCAAGAAGGTCAGAGGCGTTGTTTCGAAGGCTGTACAATCGGGAGAGCTTCACTTGAGGGTACCAAGACAGCACAGTCTGAAGAGCGGTCTCCGCACCAGTCCTTCCGGCAGAATTCAGCAGAACGTCGATCCGACGCGGGATAGCCTTAAGGAGAGTCCGAGTCTGCTCAGTGGTGGCATTCGGAGTGTCCCCTTGGTCAGAATCCTCTTCATCCTGAGTGTCTTCCTTACGGGTTTCGGCGGAGGAGTCGGCAGCATTCTTCATCTTCTGGAGTCCGGCCTTGAGCTCAGTCGGCGACCACAGTGCTTCAGCAATCTTTAGAATTCCGAGCTTGAAGGATAGGGCAATTCCCTGTATAATAGGAATGCGGGCTTGGGTGCCGATCAGATATTCATGCCGGGTCCAGACGTTATCTGCACGGTCACAGGTCCCTCCAGCGGCGATGGTATCCTCTCGGGACTTGGCGACAGCTGCATAAGCAGCCGCTTCAGATTCGGGCCAAGCTTCTGCATCAAGAAGGAAGAGCATAAGTAATAAGATAAGAGAAGAAAGCAACCGGAAAGTGCACTCGGCAACAAGGAAGACTCACGGCCAAGGAGGAGGTCCATTTCGATCAATGTATCGCATAAGCCCTTGGCTCGGCGGCGCATTCGGGTGGTCTCCTCATAGCTGCACTTCTCCAGTTCTTCGAACTTGGCGACGAGCTCGTCATGATCTCGGCGAATGGAGTCTCGGGCAGAAATTGCTTCATCCCTTTCAGTTTGCAGAGCAACTCGGGCGGCGACGCAACATCCCGTTCAGCAAGAAGTCCATCACCAGTAGCTGTCACTGCGGCGATGTCGGCCAGATGTTTCGTCTCAAGAGCAGCCATTTCAGATTGGAGGCCTTGAAGAGTCCGAGTCAAATCCCTCTCTACCCCCTGCAGCCGAGTTACTTCTCCAGTGGCTTTGTCAAGAGCTGGACCTTGTTGGCTAAGTTCTGTAGCCAATTCTGCAATTCGGCCTTGAAGATCATTTACCATAGGAATAGAAGCTACAAGAGAGCGCGAAGATTTCAGTACCAGAGCAGTTGTCAAATGAAGAAAAGACAGCGGTGAGATAGAGGATACCTCTTAGTTTAGTGATTTCAGCCGATTGGTTATTAACCTGCAGCTGGGCCTGGGCGAGGGTTCGAAGGCTGGCAGTATAAGCTTCCAGGAGTTTTTCGAAGACACCTCTTTTCTCTTCCATGAAAGCCTGAGAAGAAAAGCAAGACGGAGTCAGACATAAAGCAACAGTGAAAAAGATCCGAACCGATTGTGACCAATCGGCCCGAATCTCGGGGACTACACCCAGTGGGTGCGCTTGCGCGCACCCACCGGAAGAAAGTCTACCGATTGAGGAAGGCAAACGATAAAGCAAAAAATGTTAAAGATCCGAACCGATTGTAACCAATCGGCCCGAATCTCGGAGACTACACCCAGTGGGTGCGCTTGCGCGCACCCCCCGGAAGAAAGTCTACCGATTGAGGAAGGCAAACGATAAAGCAAAAAATGCTAAAGATCCGAACCGATTGTAACCAATCGGCCCGAATCTCGGGGACTACACCCACTGGGTGCGCTTGCGCGCACCCACCGGAAGAAAAATGGCCGAGGTAAGACAGAGGTACAGAAAGGAAAAGTTAAGGAGTTTACCGTATGGTGAGAGGTCAGCTGTTGAAGGTCCCGAGCAAGGGTTTCGGCGAATTCGTTCACCCGGCTCAGAGCGCTCGTCACGGGATCCCGAGGACGATGCGAAGCATCAGGCTCAGCGCCGACATGACGGGCGCGAGAATACTCGGCTCGTAATTGATCCACCGAGCGCATAAGAATCTCTGAGGGAGAATAAATCGGCGGTGGCACTGAATTGGGAACGATGGTGAAAGCTGTAGTGGTGAGGACTGGCGGCACGGATGTTGGTGAAGGACCGGACTCACCCGATTGCGGCGGCGGCGCAACCGGGCGAGTCGGAGCAGAAGTGGTAGCGACGACTGGCGGCGAAATCGTCGCAGTCGGTGGGTCAGATAGTACAGCAGGCGGAACTGTGGAGGCAACCGGCGGTGCCGACACCAAAATCGGCGATGGGGTCGTCACCACCGGCGTATCAGGTGCGGTCATTGCAACAGGGGAAGTTGCGGCAGGCGAAGCTGGGTTGGAGTGGCGCGGTGGAGACGGGGCAATTGGGTCAACCGGTTGCGTTCCTCCACCACCAGGAGCCACCCGATCCGCTGCGTCCTTGAGAGTTGGGGAGGCAAGGGTGGAAGAAGAGGTCTTCGAAGTCGCCGCAAGATGGGCCTTCTTGGCAGCACGCTCGGCGTCCTTGGAGGAGCGATGAGCGGGAGCCGCCCGCTTGTGGACGGCAGCAGCAGAGGCAGCGGGCGAGATGACGGGTCTGGCACGGACGGGAATGTCAGTGTCAATGTCATCAAGCCCAATCGGCTCCCTGAAAGAAGAAAGGGAGAAGAATTAGTAGAAGCAAAGATAGTGAAGTAGGAGGCATGAAGACAAAAGCATACCCGATTGTCCTGGGTGCGCCAGTGGGCATTCGGCAGCGAAGTGGAGCGACGTTCAGCGGCGCCTGGACGGTCGGCCTCCGAGTTGTCGTCTCTCGGACTTGTTTTCCCTTGCTGGCAGTCGGTTTGGCCTTGGCAACTTGGCCAGAAGCCACACCAGAGGAGGAGCCGGCGGCCGATGTGCGCTTGGCTGGCACCTTTGGAGGCTTGGCTCGAGGAGATGCATCGGAACCATTACCCTTTGAGACACTATCATCATCACTCCATTCAGCCAAAAATTGCTCAAGGGAAGGGTCAGGCGTACCCCCTTGAGCTGGCGGCCGAGTGTTGGTCTTCGGAGGGTATGCGCGCTCGGCGTCATCATCATCAGCATCCATGGGGTCGGAGGATTCTCCGGAAGACTCGTCATCGTCTTCATCATCCCCACTGGACTCGGCGGAAGGAATCTCGCCGTTATACTCGAGATCGGTGGGGTCCTCTTCCGTGCGATCAGGGGCATACACGCCAGCTTCCTGGCCGTCTTCCATGAGGTCGGACTGAATAAAGTGCTAAGAAGGAGGTATAAGCAATCAGGGCAATCGGAAAAGAAAGCAATCGGAAAAGAAAGCAATCGGAAGAGCATGTAATCGGAGCATACCACAGGCGGCTTTCGCTGGCGAATGAGATAATCAAGCCCGAAGCGGAAGGGATCAGGCAAGGCGCTAGAGGTGATGGCCTTCACTCGGGGGCAAAGGTCTTCTGTCTTCTCCCGCCACGTGCAGAGCCGAGTGGGATCTCGAGGTCCCGACACGTCGCAGAGGCGGTGCACTCGGCGCTGCAGGGGAAGAATCCGAGCGTGAAGCCACGCAGCCACCAAGTCGGTTGGGAGGAGTCCTTCTTGCTCCAGCTGGGTGACCCTGGCAGCTTGGGCATCGACATCGCAGTCTCCGACGCCGTTCTTCAGCGACCACTGATGCTTCTCAATCGGCCGGGCGAGAGAGAACTCGGGAAAATTGAGGAGGTCGGGGCCTTGGTCAGGGGACTTGACGTAGAAAAACGTGGTCTACCAATTCTTGCAGGATTGGACGATCTCGGGGCTCGTGTACTTCGATTTGCCGGCTGCGACAAGGCAACTACCGCAGTCGGTCATGTCAGTCGGGTACGTTGGCTTGCCGCCTTCGATGGCAGAGGCCACCACAGCACCCGTCTGAGCGTTGTGAGCTCGGAGGTTGAAGAAGCGTTCCAAAGGGCGACGCTTGGACGGCAGCCGAGGTACCCTTCACAGAGCGTCACGAACCCGGAGAGGATCATGATAAAGTTGGCTGCGAGGTGGTGAGGCTGCAGTCGGTGGAAATCGAGGAATTCGCGGAAAAAGGCGCTAGCGGGAAGGCCGAATCCACGCTCGAAGTGAGCGAGGAACACGACCCTCTCGCCGGTGCGCACGCTGGGGACGACCTCGGCCTCGTTGGGAATCCGCCATTCGACTTCCGCGGGCATATTCCGGGCGCGGACGAGAGACTCGACGGTGGCGGCGGTGGCCTGAGAGCCCTTCCAGCACCCGCGGCTCGCTTGCGACACATCTCGTCGAGGCGCCATGGTCTTCGCCGACGAGGAGCGGAGGAGAGAAAAGAGGAAGGCGGAGCACGAGAGATGCGGAGAAGAGTGGCTGCGGTGGCGGCGGAAGCAGCGGAGAGCACGAGCCCGTGGCCGGAGCAAGCGCGAGATGCAGACGCCGGCGGCGGGGAGAGTCGCGTGGAGTGGCGAGGGTGCAGAGGAGACGACCTCGGTGGAGGTGTTTGGGAGAAGGAAGAGGCGAATCCCCCCCCCCCGGTGGCTTATATGGGTGGCAGGGGAGGGGAGTGGGATGACCCTGTGGCTGTGTGGCCCGGTGTGGCCTAGGGAACAGGGAGGCCAACCGGAAGACCAGCGCAAAGGATCCCGACATGAATTAAGAGAGAACCACGTCCAATCGGACGGAAATTTGGTCAACCGAGTGTGATCTCCGACTCGGCCGACGAACTCGGAATGACGCACTCGAAGAGGCCACAGCAGTCGGAGAACGTCAAGGCAGAGATTGAAAAACTGGAAAGGCCCCGCGGTCAAGCGACCGTGGGACCTTTACAGCTTTAGGGGCTACTGTCGAGGGATTGATACCCGGGTAGGCTAACCCAAGCGGAAGCAAGCTTTCAAGACAAGGATGGACCAATTGGGCTGCAGCTGGGCCGAGCTGGGCAGAGGTACGGCCGATTGCTCCAAGGCAATCGACCATACCAAATGCTAGCAGTCGGCCCAGGCGCAATCGGGCCACCCTTCACCAAAGATGATCATCCGATTGGTCCGCAGCTGGACCGAGGCCGATTCCTAGAAGGCCGATTGCCCAGAGCAATCGACCCCACCAGGAACCACCAGTCGGTCCAGGCGCAATCGGAGCAACCTACCACCCAGTCGGGGGTATGATTACGAGGTCATAAATACCATATCCCGAGATATCTGGGTGGCAGGAAGGCCAGGTCATGTCGAGGATTTGCTGGAGATACGGTGTCGACCTCCCCGCCGATTCCGCGGACAGGCCGACAAGACCGCACCCCCTAGCTCCACTGTTCACTCCTAGGTTCTACGAGGTAGCAGCATGGGCCGCCGCTCGTAGGCTCCGGGTCACCCGGAGAGGAGCAGTCGGTGGGCCCAGGCCGATTAGAGGATGACGAATGGGTCCATTCGGCGATGAAGTTACCATAGTACCCTGGACTCACACTATAAGAGCCAGGGTACCCCCTCCTGCGCGAGGGACGCTACACCTGAGATCTCATTAACTCATTCCCCTTTCAGTTCATTTACTGCCCGTAGTCACTCCTCAGGGAAGCAGGAGAGGACCTTGCCCACGGCGGCGGTGTACTCCTTCCCCTGAGAAGATAGAAGAGCAGTTATTGTAGTTCCTTCATTGATATACAAGAGACAAGCAGGAGTAGGGGTGTTATCTCTCCGGAGAGCCCCGAACCTGGGTACATCGTGGTGTCTTCACCGTGCTTGTGCCTAACCCGATTCCGGCACCATCGACATTCTCTCCCTCGTGTCTTCCCCTCACTTTAGCCATCCCCATGGCATCTGCCGTCACATATCGACGACATCAAGCAAGTTGACCAATACCTGTTGAAAAGGAACATACGAATCTGAACGGGTACAGATCATTGACGAAACCTCTTCCACGAGCAAGCATGATCAATAAACACTTATATGATAAGATGATTATGATCGAGAAAATATGCAGCTAGATTATTTTCTATCTAGTGCAAGTGGGAGACTGTTGGATATATGCTCTAGAGGCAAATAATATATGATTATTCCAATATATCTAAATAAGTTCATGACCGGTTTCATATTGTGCTGGAACTGTATCAGGGAAACAATGATACAGGTGTGGTATAGAAACAACCAGAGTTCCTAGTCAGCCTCTCATGATGACTGGTTTATCGTCAACTGATGATTGTGGTTTCACGATCATGGACAATCAAGTCAATTGACGGCAAGGTCACCTCATTGAATGAATGACGTGATGAACATTACCAAATGCAAGCATTGCAACATGATCAAATCATAAAAGTTCAGTGTTGTAATTACAGAACGTAGTAGCCTGTTCCTTTGACCGTGAGATCACGCATAATTGCTATCTTCTGAGGATGCTTTGAGTGCATTAACCGTCACACTGAAACATGGTGACCATAAAGGTGTATCTTGGGCTATCCGATGGGATATGTTGAGGAGTGTTGATTCAAGAGCGGGATTTGTCAATCAATATAATGGAAAGATACTTCATGGCCAACTCGGTGAGATTGCATCCATAAAGTTGCGCAGCGTGTGACTAGGTCACAAGGATGAATATCATGGAACGAGTGAACAAGATTTGTCGGTAACAAGATAGAACTAATGCATTGGATGCAGTTGATCGAATCTTGGACTAATCTAGTATCGCATGACAAAGGGAATGGTATACAACGTGTACGGTTCAATCGGTTACTTACGGAATGCACAGGGGTCATTATGGGCATCCAGGTCCCGCTATTGATCATTGGCCGTAGCCTTTGTCTCGGTCATGACTGGAGTGCTCTCAGACCGTAGGGTAACACACTTAAGGGCTCGATGAATATCGGAGACCTTTTCGGAACTATCGGAGTTACCGAAGAAGAGAGAAAGAGATACCGGAAAAGTTCCGTGTTGGTCCGAAGGACGTTCGGAGTGAGCTGGAAGGAGTTTTGGATCATCGGGAGATGAAATAATGTGCATTATTTATTAATCAAGTGAATTAATAATTAATAATAATTTATTTCAGATTAAAAAGTGCAATGGGCCTTATTTGTGAAAGAAGCCCATTAGGGGAAGGAGGAAAATAAAAGGGAAAAGGAAAAGAAAAAAAAGGGGGGGCGCCATGGGCCTTGGGGCCCATGTGGGTGGCGCCCCACTTCCCCCCCTCCTCCTAGCTGCACCCTCCCCCCTTGGCAAGGGATTAGTCCCACATTTCCAAGGGAAGGGGGGTTGACTCCTTCCGTCTGCCTATATAAAGATGGGCAGGGGTGCACTTCTTCAACACAGAAAAATTCGCAGAGAATTCAATATTACTCCGAATTGAGATCGATTTTCACCGGTCTTCTCCCCTCTCTCGTCTCTCTCAAGCCGGGGTCCCCTTGTCTGGAACCTGTGCTGGGATTGAGGCTTCTCTGCTACGCGGACGCCGTCGTGCTGCCAAAACTCCGGTTCTGGGAGGTCTACTTCCGCCACCTTCGCTGGATCGGAGAACGGAGGTCGTCATCGAGTGCGTACGTGTGCGAGTACTACGAGGTGCTACACGTGCGGCACTACCACCCAACAGGGTGCTAACTCAGCCAGGGGGCTGTAAGGCCCGATATGCGGTACTGTTCCAGATCTAGATGTTTCCATCCAGATCCGGGGACGAAGCACATATCGGTCCCACCTCGACATATGACATAGCCATATGCCCCGGATTTTCAACATGATATCACAACATTACAGATACAAGGATACAACATCTCTTACAATCGGCATACAACTTCCTTAATACAATACAACAGCGGAAGATACATGTCTGAGTACAGACTACAAGCAAATGCCTAGTGGCAAAAGAAAAACATCGATCCCCATAACCACACGGGTCCAGGCCCTCCGTCGGGATCCGCCTAACTAGTCGTCGTCGAGTCTCCACGTGAAACATCGATCACCATACCTGTTGTCGATCAAGAACCCTGAAAAGAGTTTGGGGGTAGTATCATGAGTACAGAGGTACTCAGCATCCAACTGTAGTGGTCAACTTACCTAGCAAGGACTTCATCACTCGTCATTCTAGGACAACTAGTAGTTTATGGTAAGGATGGGATAAGTGGTGAGGTTGCTTCTGCACTAGCATTTATAAAGTGGCTAACGAACTAGAGAGTAAGATAAGAAGCCAAGCATTCGATGAGGAATCGCCTCCAACAAGTCTTGCTATCAACTACTTACGCAAGCATAACACCTATCCTATCCTTGTCCTCCTCTTCGCATCCCGACGAAGAAGAAGCAGTCAAGGCACACACACACACGTTGATCAAGTTATATTAAGATTATCTCAGTTGTTGTTGTCTATGAACAAGGAGTCTGTCTCAAGTCGTCCATAACCGTGGACACGGCTTCTCGAAAAGATTTAACCCTGCAGGGGTGTACCAACTGCCCATTACAAGGCTCCGCACGCACGCCCATCTCTCTCAGTTGCTACCCATCACAGGCAACCATTTTATGATTTAGTTCCAAGAGATCCGAAACGACAGGTCCCTCTAACTAACAACAAACAAATCCGGGTGGCCCCCGGTGAGTCGACATCCATCTCAGGAGCCGGCCGCTCTCTCAATCTGGTCTCTGATACGTCCCAAACCGTACCCGGGGTTAGCGTATGCAAGTACATCTAAGACATAGTCATATGAAGAGCCGAGAACCGTACCCACTTGTCTAAGCAGACAAGGCCAAGCACAGAACATTCTCGGAGAGCATCGTACGTGAGGGGCATCCCATCCAGGCCGGATGATCAACTGAGATGGGTCCTCATCGTCCGCACACAAGTCTAATGATATGGGTGATGAGCTCCCATATTCAAAGACAAGTCGCCTCAACCATACAATCGACTATCTCATAACTCTTACATAGACTTACTCCAGCCCGATCACTTAGTCGGGGTCTAGGGCGGGCTCGATCATACCACAAAGTGTGCACGAGACGGAGTCTCGAACAATCGCATCGCGATGCCCCAAACTGCGCACATCTAAGGGCCACTTGGTGTATGAAAGACCGCCAGCCAGATCACAACTAAGGTCTCGAAAACCCATACAAAGACATGCATGTTATAAACATACACGCATCACACATGCCTTGTATGAACAGTAGGTATCATTGCAATTCTCTACAAAGTATACCATTTTATTGATAACTCTTATAGAGTGCACACAGAGATCACATACATGTGATCCAACATTACAACACAGGCGGAAGCAAATTATGTCTGAGTACAGACAAGTTTAACAAATGGCTTAAGAAGCCTTATTTAAACACAAAGCCCTCCACGAGGGAACCAGTCGTCTGACTGGGACTAGACTAGTTTAACTTCAGTCGTCCAGCTCGATGAAGAAGCCACCTTCGGGGTCAGTGGCGTCATCTAAAACATAGATTAAGCAAACGTGAGTACAAAGGCGTACTCAGCAAGACTTACATAGGATCTATACTACTCATGCACATGTGTCAATGTAAAGGGAGGTGGGGTTCACTTGCAGAAGTGCCAGCTTTGACTTGGCTAATCCTGAACTACGAGTACCAGACTTTGAGGTAAGAAGCGTACACGAGTCCACTACTTTCACCAACCAATACACCACTATGGTGCCTTCCTCGACTTCCCCACGAGGAAGCACGCCATAGCACTCACACTTATCTTGGTGTGTTTTAGAAGTATCCGGTTCAAGTTGTCTAATAATCAAGCTAAGCTTTCCAAGCAGTCCATAACCGCGGACGCGGCTATTCGAATAGTTTTGTTAACCTTGCAAGGGTGTACCGCTACACACACATGACCATCATTTACCGCCTTTGTACTCGACACCATTCAAGGGGTGCCGGCGAGGATGCTCACCACAACTGTTACCTCATAGCCTATCTAGTCCGAGAAAGCCGCCTACTTGGGTTGGTTACCACTATCGTGAACCCGGCCGGTTTACCGAAGTGGACCCAAGCGATGTGTGCGTGGTGCATAAGCCGGTCTCGGGTGAGCCGTTCTCTCACTTAGCATCCAGGCCACAAGCCTACCAGAACTCCGAACTACTGCGACATCTGGACATCGAAAGGGATGAGTTAATAGGTTGAGAGGGGTCAGTGAGCCCAATGTGTGGTTGTACTCTTCATCTTGGATCACCACACAAGAACTCGTACTAGGGCGGTGTTCAACGAGACAACCCACTGTGTACTCCTACACAACCTCTCATCGTTCACCTTGTATTAGGGTCGATTCACCAACACTTTTCTACCATCATCAACATGATCACTACCATCCCGACTCACATCACAGTAACAACATGGTATCATACTAAGCATGCAATAAGCAGTAGCATTGCAGGGGTTACATGATATCATTCAACTCCTACATTTGCTAGGATTATGGTTTGCTTACTACTGTGACAAAAGATAGGTCATGCAAAGGAATGGGTTCATCTATGCGGTAGAATCGTAACATGGTGATCATCCTAAACAATGCATAAGCAAGACATGAGAGGGAAGTGGGATTTTATCGACATGATCAATGGGGGTTTGCTTGCCTTGCTGACGAGGTTCGGGTTCTGGATCTTCAGCGAAGGGGGTGACCTCTTGCTCCGGTTCCACCTCTACTCGACAAACAAAGCACGAAGTAGCAATCAATATGAATGCAATGCTCAAGCACATGATTGAATGTTTAAAACTTGAAGTATAAGTTTTGATGTGTGTGAGGCAATTCCATTTAAGAGGAGTATATTGCATTTGAAATGCAATTTCAAAATCCACATTTGAATTTAACTTAGCCAAGTTGAATGTGACATAGTTTGATCATTTTGAATCGACTTCAAATGTGTATGATATGCCTCTGAAGTGTGGTTGAATTACATCATAATTCCATGGTCCAAGTAGCAAAAGCATTTGGTTTGAATTTGAATTAATTTCAAATAAAGCAAATGACATATGCCACTGGTCCCATTTTAAAATCAACTCAAACAGAGTTTAAAGTTGCATATTTGGAAAGATAATTTTCTCCTGATCATTTTTCATATATTATTTGTCCAATTTGGAGTTAACATGAATTTTCTATGAATTTCCAAAGTTTGGGGTATTTTCTGGAATTTCTGGAATTCTTTTTAATTAGAAAAGCTTTTATTGCGCCAGCACTGCATCAGCATGACGTAAGGGGGGTTTTGACCCCGGTCAAACTGACCAGTGGGCCAGGGCTGTCAGCCTCTCATCTAATTTCCCTGTTAGATTAATCTAACAGAGAGGATTAGAGGGGGCTGGGCCCACCTGTAAGTGACCCAGGGGGTTGGTTTAGTGGCTAAACACCCCGGCCACGTCAGGCTTGCCGGCGGCTAGCCGCCGGTGGCCACCAGTGCGGCGGCGCTGCACGGGGAGAGCGCTCCCGTGGTCCAAATCGCGCGCTTCGACCACTGAGACGAAGCTCTCGGTGTCGCGCGTCGATTGAGACCGAAAGGGGAGGTGGGGAGGCCCTGTAGGCATGCCGGCGTCGAGCTTTGGCGGCGGCGGTGCTACTGGCTAGAGGCCGAACTCGATACAGAGCTCCAAATGGCGCGTGGTTGGGTGTGTTCGAAGCAACGGAGCACGGGGAACGCAAAGGACAAGGTAGCGGGGTCGATGGCTTAACGGTTGCTCGCCGATGACGAGCACGGCGGCGCTGCACTTCGGTGTTCATGGCGAATGACGACAGAGAGCGAGAGGGAGACCACGGAGTAGTTCTAGCGAACTGGGAGCTCACCGTGAATCCAACTGAAGCGGTGGCGAAGTCGGAGGAGCTCGGGGTTGGCCGGAATTGAAGGAAGTTCACGGCGGCTCCGGCGATGAAGATGTTGAAGCTCACGTCGTATGCGTTGGCGTTGAGCTTCGATTGACTTGGGGGAACGACGGAGTCGACGGTGCTGGAGCGACTAGACACGGCGGCAAGGCTGGAGGAGCTCAGTCGCCACGTCGGTGCACTGCCGCGCCGGGCTAGGGTTTCTGCGGCGGAGCGATTTCTTCGCGGGGAGAAGAACCAGAGGGCGAGGAAGGGGAAAGTGAGGCGTGGGGCGTCTCCTGGTGTGATAAGGACGCCTGGGGAGGCCTGGAAGCTTGAAGACGTTGCTGTGGCGTCCACGGCGTCGGCGCCGCGCCACCGAGTTCCTTGGCAGCGCGGGGTGGAAGACGACAAGGGGGGCTTCGCGGGCTGGGCCGGCTGGAGAGGTGGGCCTTGCCCCTGGCGAGAGGTAAGTCCTTTTCCTTTTTCTGTTTAATCTTTCCTTTCTGTTTTTCTGTATATTTGTTTTGACTTTGGTAAAAATACCAAATCATTTTATTAAATGCTGAAAACTTTTATGTGGCCTCATAATAATATAGACTAGCCACTTATAAACTTTCAACATTTTTAAAATTCAAAAGATTTGAATTTTAAATCAAATAGGGGTATTTCATTAATTCCAAGGCACTGTTTGAATATTTGAAAAATCTATGAGCATGGGGTGGGTCCCACATCACTTGATATGTGATCACACTCATTTATAAGACTTTTCAAAACTCTAACATGAATTTTTGGAAAAGATTTTTATCTGGCCTTTTGAATTAATTCATATGGGGGGTGTTCCTTCTCCCATTTTGATTTTGAAAATGATTTCCAAGATTTCTTTTGAAATTTTGACATGATGCAAAGGCACTAGCTAACCCTAGCACATACCTAACAGAGGGTTCTGACAACTCGCCCCCACTCAAAAGAATCTCGTCCCGAGATTCAGAAGTCTGCGGGAGGAAGGTGGGGTACTCGACAGTGAGACGGTCTTCTCTTTCCCACGTAGCTTCTCTTTCAGAGTGGTGTGACCATTGCACTTTCAGAAATCTAATCTTCTGACGACGAGTGACACGCTCTGCGGAATCAAGAATACGAACGGGGTATTCTCGATAAGAAAGGTCATCTTGGAGATCAAGCGTTTCATGGTCGACTTCGCGGATGGGGTCCTTGAAGCAACGCCTGAGTTGGGACACATGGAATACATCGTGTACTCGGAAAAGGTGCGGGGGTAGTTCAAGTTGGTAGGCAACTTCTCCACGTTTAGCTAGAATGCGGAAAGGTCCGATGTAACGTGGGGCCAACTTGCCTTTGATACCGAAACGTTGGGTTCCCTTCAGAGGAGTAACCCGAAGGTAAGCCTTCTCATCCAGATTGTAGCTCTCTTGCCTATGATGACGATCATAGTAGCTTTTCTGACGAGACTGGGCTGCTTTCAATTGTTCACGAACGATACGAACTTGCTCTTCTGCTTCCTTGATCATATCCGGTCCAAAGAATTGTCTTTCACAGGTTTCAGACCAGTTTAGTGGTGTTCGACATCGTCGTCCGTAAAGGAGTTCAAAAGGAGCCATGTTCAGACTAGATTGAAAACTATTGTTATAAGCAAATTCGGCAAATGGAAGAGAATTCTCCCAATTCTTTCCGAATGAGATAACACAAGCTCTGAGCATGTCTTCAAGAACTTGGTTAACCCTTTCGACTTGACCGCTAGACTGAGGATGGAAAGTTGTACTAAAGGAGAGATGAGTTCCCATAGCATTCTGAAAGCTTCCCCAAAATCTAGAGGTAAAAAGGCTACCACGATCAGAATTGATTTCCAAAGGAACACCGTGAAGGGATACAATTCTGGAGATGTACAAGTCTGCTAACTGGCTAGCAGTTATAGACTCGCAAACCGGAAGGAAGTGAGCAACTTTGGAAAGCCTATCTATGACAACGAAGATGGCATTGTTTCCTTTCTGGGTTCTTGGAAAGCCGGTGATGAAATCCATACCGACTTTGTCCCATTTCCACTCGGTAATAGACAAAGGTTGAAGTGTACCAGCAGGTCTTTGATGTTCTGCCTTAATGCGACGACAAACATCACATTCGGCAACAAATTGAGCAATGTCTCTCTTCATCCTAGTCCACCAAAATCTCTGGCGTAGATCTCGGTACATTTTCGTGCTACCGGGATGAATTGAGAGGGGTGTGTCATGGGCTTCTTTGAGGCTGAGTTGCCTTAGTTCCTTATTCTTAGGTACTACCAAACGATTTTCAAAGAATACCGTTCCTTTGCTATCTGTGGAGAAACATTTAGCAACTCCGCTAGCAATGTTCTCCTTGATCCGGCGAATACCTCGTGCACGCCTTTGGGAAACTATAATTTGATCCTCAAGAGTTGGTTTCGCCACCAAGGTAGAAAGATAGCCATGAGGAACAATCTCAAGGTTGAGCTTGCGAAATTCCTCATGAAGAAGTGGTTGATACTGTTGTAACATGAGGTTGTTACAATACGACTTACGACTTAGTGCATCAGCCATGACATTGGCTTTGCCTGGGGTGTAAGAAATTACTACGTCGTAATCTTTTATCAACTCAATCCAGCGTCTTTGCCTGAGATTAAGATCTGGCTGGGTGAAAATATATTTGAGGCTTTGGTGGTCGGAATAAATCTCACAACGATTACCCTGGAGGTAATGTCAGCAAGTTGTTAGGGCATGAACTACGGCAGCGAGTTCAAGGTCATGGGTAGGATAGTTCTCTTCATGTGGCCGCAACTTGCGTGAAGCATAAGCTACCACATGTCGATCTTGCAGCAGTATGCATCCTAACCCTTGCCGTGAGGCATCACAATAGAACTCGAAATCCTTTTTGGTGTCTGGAGGTGCAAGTACGGGTGCAGAAGTCAATCTTCTTTTTAGCTCTTGAAAGCTTTCCTCGCACTTGGGAGTCCATAAGAATTTCTTATCTTTCTTAAGGAGTTCAGTTAGAGGCTTTGCAACTTTAGAAAAGTTCTCGACGAAGCGACGACAATAGCTGGCTAGGCCAAGAAAACTCCTAACTTGCTTAACCGATTCAGGTGGAGTCCAGTCAAGGACGGCCTGAACTCTCTCGGGATTCACAGCAATGCCTTTTGCAGAAATCACGTGGCCTAAGTAGGTCACTTCTGGTAGCCAGAATTCACACTTGGAGAATTTAGCGTACAGGTGATGCTCTCTAAGCTTCATCAATACCAGCCATAAGTGTTCGACATGATCTTCTTCGTTCTTCGAGTAGATGAGAATATCATCAAGATAAACCACAACAAATTTATCTAGGTACTCCATGAAGATCGAATTCATCAAGCGCGAGAATGTGGCGGGGGCATTGGTTAAACCAAAGGACATGACGGTGTACTCGTAAAGACCATAACGAGTAGTAAAAGCCGTTTTGGGAATGTCCTCGTTTCGGATTCTGATCTGATGATAACCTAATCTCAAATCCATCTTGGAGAAGACGGAGGATCCTGCAAGTTGATCATAAAGATCATTGATCCTGGGAAGTGGGTATTTGTTCTTTATCGTCGCTAAATTTAGCGGGCGATAGTCTATGCACATCCTTTCTGTTCCATCTTTCTTCTTTACGAACAGAACGGGGCAACCCCATGGCGATGATCTAGGGCGGATGAAGCATTTTGCCAACGAAGCATCAAGTTGGGTTTTTAGCTCAGCTAACTCATGTGGGGCCATTTTATATGGGCGTTTGGAAATTGGTGCGGTTCCGGGAACAAGATCCACTATAAACTCTACACACCTGTCGGGTGGCATGCCCGGCAGCTCTTCAGGAAAGACATCCGGGAAGTCACGAACCACCGGAATATCTTCAAGTTCGGGAAGGGGAAGTACATTCAAGGAATGCACTTGGGTTCTTGTTCTGGATGAGGTATAGTTGATTGTTTTGCCTGAAGGGTGGGTGAGTTTCACGGATTTGCCTCTGCAATCCAGGTAGGCATTCTGTCTTGATAGCCAATCCATGCCAAGGATGACATCAATGTCTGAAGACTTAAGGGCTATGAGTGAAGCAAGGAATACTAAACCCTCAATTGCAATTTGATTACCATGGCTTACTCTATTAGTTTGCCATCTTGACCCTGGAGTTTGAATAACCATCGGGGTGGACAATTCAACAAAGGGTAACTCATGACGAAGTGCATAACTTTCCGACATGAATGAATGAGATGCTCTTGGCTCGAAAAGAACGGAAGTAGGAACAAAATTGACTGGGAGCGTACCAAGAATGACGTCAGTGGTGTCGTCAGTCTCTTCGGCGGCGATCTGGTTCAGACGTCCACGACTGGCGGGAGGAGCGGGTTTGGCGGTGAAGACCTTCTGGGGTGGCTTGCCACGACCATTGTTGCTGTTGTTGCCTCCAGCACGGGGTGGAGCATTCTGGTGTTGGAGCTGGTTCTGGGGACACTCACGAGAATAGTGGCCTGCCTGACCACACTTGTAACAGGCTCCGAAAACAGTGCGTGGAGCTGGGTTGTTTGGTGGAGCTGGGTGGAACTGGGTGGGTGGACAAGGCGCCACATAGGATGGCCTCGGTGGGTTGTTCTGGCGGAACATGCTGTTTGGGATCCAGATCTTGCGCTTCTGGGAGCCAGAACTGGATGAACTATCATCTCTAGGGTGTTTGCGAAAGTCGTTGGGGGTGTTCATGTCCTCGGCTTTGATGGCCTTGTTGACAAGGACCTGGAATGTGGCAAAGTCATGAAGGTTGAGCTCGCGACGGAGTCCGGAGTTGAGGCCACGACGGAACCTCTCTTGTTTCTTGGAGTCGGTGGAAACTTCTTCGGTAGCGTAACGAGCCAGTCGGTTGAACTCACGACTAAACTCATCAACGGTCCTTCTGCCTTGAGTGAGGTTGCAGAACTCCTCACGCTTGCGGTCCATGAGACCCTTGGGAATGTGGTGCTCACGGAAAGACGTGCAGAATTCCTCCCAAGATGTAGGCGGTCCAACGGGTCGCATATTCAGAAAGTTCTCCCACCAAGAGCTAGCTGCACCTTCGAGATGATACGTGGCGTAGCTGACCTTGTCGCCATCTGCAACATGGCCGGCTTGGAGCTTCCTCTCGATGTTGCGGAGCCAGTCATCGGCGTCAAGGGGCTCGGTGGAGTAACTGAAAACCGGGGGATAAAGTCAGATGAAGTCGTTCAGGGACACCAACTCATTGCGCTGCTGAGTGGTGTTGCGTGCAATAACTTCCAACAGGTGGTGAGAGTCTCGGCGGTTCCTCTCCACTTCCATCAGAACTTGTGCCATCGTGGGTGGGGGTGGAAGGTTGCCTTCCTCCTGGTCATTCCCACGACCTTGGTTACGACCAACCTGGCCACGGGTTCCTTGAGACATCCTGAAGGTGAAATCAAAGTCAAACAGAGTTGATTTGAAGAGTCTAAACAAGGTATTGAAGTACTGGAAGGATTACAGAGCAAAGGAAGTAATCATCTTGACAACATGGTGATAAAAGCATACAAGCCATATATTCACAAGCTGTCATATAAACCATACATCGTTTTAGTACAAGCACCAAGCTAATACAAACGTGATGAAGATGATACATCCTTCAGAGGCACTCTGACTTCCTATACATTATTTATCTAAGCCTCTGGAACTTAGACACCTTGCTTACAATATACTAGGATACTACTACATCCTCACTAAGTAAGACCACAGGCGGTCTCACTCATCTCCATCTCCATAGTAGTCCTCGTAAAAGTTACCCGCGTATCCCGGTAGCTGGAGGTGACCATCGGAAAACACGGAGGCTTGTGGACCCTGATATCCATTTGCGCAAGGATGGGGCCTAGGTCCAGTGTAGGGTGGAAGCAAAGGACCACGGGGTGGAAAAATGCCTCCAATCTCGGGCCAAGCAACTCGAGAAGGCATCTGAGTCCTCACTGGATAGATCGCATCAAACTCAACTGATCCCACGCTCACAAAGGGTGCCAAGAGCGTCAGTGCTCGGTACAGACGAACTCGGGTGGCGTGGAGCTCAAAACGGAGAGCGCGTGCATCACGATCTCTGTCACTAGCAAACCTAGCAGTCACCTGGAGTGCTGGATCCTCTACAGAGTGATCTGAGTAGAGTCCGGTGTAATATCCCTCTTCTCCTGGAAGTGCAGCAGGGATATAGCGGAATGAGGTCTCTCTCAGCATGGTGTGCTCCTCTCTCAGCAGTGTAATACATGAATATGCAGCATCCTGCACAGCCATGTTCTCGGTAACGCCAATGCCATATCCAAAGTGGATAGGCTGGGTGACTCCAACGTGGTGCGGATATATCCGGACAATGCAGTGGAACTGCGTCTGGTTGAAGTCGTGGAACTGCTCCTCGATGGTGTACTCAGGGTACCATCGATATCCCACATAGGACATCATCTCGATCAACGTGGCGGGATGGCCACGCACACCGAGGCACCTGGTCAAACGAACAATCTGCCGAGGGGGAAGATCTGCCATCTGAAACAGAAAGGAGTTTGCAAATGCATCAGATTATGAGATAAACCTGGAATGACTCGGACAGCATAACGGCTGTAATTGCAAGAAAAAGACAATTTCTTACAACATGGAAACAGCACTTACATACGATGTAACAAAACAGGGAGCATAACCAATCTAACAAACCGAACACAACTTTCCTACGGCTACAAGGAAGCAAACAACGAGATGTGCTAATCAGACAGAGGAGAGCCTAGTCCTATCTTCCCGTAGAATAAGATGAGGGTGACTCAGAACTCGGAACGAAGGGGGTAAGGAGAAAAAAGAAGCCTTACGTTGTTCCCTTATATACCCAGAGTAACTATATAACTATAGA
This sequence comes from Bromus sterilis, assembly GCA_950022295.1. Classification (NCBI taxonomy): domain Eukaryota; kingdom Viridiplantae; phylum Streptophyta; class Magnoliopsida; order Poales; family Poaceae; genus Bromus; species Bromus sterilis. The sequence continues at coordinate 21,588,612 of OX465596.1, read as the reverse complement.
AAGCTAGACTCGTCTTCGGCCAAGGCTACTAGTCCTACAGTCAGTCCTGCTCTAATACCAAGTCTGTCGGGACCCGGGGTTAGCGTATGCAAGTACAGCTAAGACATAGTCATATGGAGAGCCGAGAACCGTACCCACTTGTCTAAGCAGACAAGGCCAAGCACAGAACATTCTCGGAGAGCATCGTACGTGAGGGGCATCCCATCCAGGCCGGATGATCAACTGAGATGGGTCCTCATCGTCCGCACACAAGTCTAATGATATGGGTGATGAGCTCCCATATTCAAAGACAAGTCGCCTCAACCATACTATCGACTATCTCATAAATCTTACATAGACTTACTCCAGCCCGATCACTTAGTCGGGGTCTAGGGTGGGCTCGATCATACCACAAAGTGTGCACGAGACGGAGTCTCGAACAATCGCATCGCGATGCCCCAAGCTGCGCACATCTAAGGGCCACTTGGTGTATGAAAGACTGCCAGCCAGATCACAACTAAGGTCTCGAAAACCCATACAAAGACATGCATGTTATAAACATACACGCATCACACATGCCTTGTATGAACAGTAGGTATCATTGCAATTCTCTACAAAGTATACAATTTTATTGATAACTCTTATAGAGTGCACACAGAGATCACATACATGTGATCCAACATTACAACACAGGCGGAAGCAAATTATGTCTGAGTACAGACAAGTTTAACAAATGGCTTAAGAAGCCTTATTTAAACACAAAGCCCTCCACGAGGGAACCAGTCGTCTGACTGGGACTAGACTAGTTTAACTTCAGTCGTCCAGCTCGATGAAGAAGCCACCTTCGGGGTCAGTGGCGTCATCTAAAACATAGATTAAGAAAACGTGAGTACAAAGGCGTACTCAGCAAGACTTACATAGGAGCTATACTACTCATGCACATGTGTCAATGTAAAGGGAGGTGGGGTTCACTTGCAGAAGTGCCAGCTTTGACTTGGCTAATCCTGAACTACGAGTACCAGACTTTGAGGTAAGAAGCGTACACGAGTCCACTACTTTCACCAACCAATACACCACTATGGTGCCTTCCTCGACTTCCCCACGAGGAAGCACGCCATAGCACTCACACTTATCTTGGTGTGTTTTAGAAGTATCCGGTTCAAGTTGTCTAATAATCAAGTTAAGCTTTCCAAGCAGTCCATAACCGCGGACGCGACTATTCGAATAGTTTTGTTAACCTTGCAAGGGTGTACCGCTACACACACATGACCATCATTTACCGCCTTTGTACTCGACACCATTCAAGGGGTGCCGGCGAGGATGCTCACCACAACTGTTACCTCATAGCCTATCTAGTCCGAGAAAGCCGCCTACTTGGGTTGGTTACCACTATCGTGAACCCGGCCGGTTTACCGAAGTGGACCCAAGCGATGTGTGCGTGGTGCATAAGCCGGTCTCGGGTGAGCCGTTCTCTCACTTAGCATCCAGGCCACAAGCCTACCAGAACTCCGAACTACTGCGACATCTGGACATCGAAAGGGATGAGTTAATAGGTTGAGAGGGGTCAGTGAGCCCAATGTGTGGTTGTACTCTTCATCTTGAATCACCACACAAGAACTCGTACTAGGGCGGTGTTCAACAAGACAACCCACTGTGTACTCCTACACAACCTCTCATCGTTCACCTTGTATTAGGGTCGATTCACCAACACTTTTCTACCATCATCAACATGATCACTACCATCCCGACTCACATCACAGTAACAACATGGTATCATACTAAGCATGCAATAAGCAGTAGCATTGCAGGGGTTACATGATATCATTCAACTCCTACATTTGCTAGGATTATGGTTTGCTTACTACTGTGACAAAAGATAGGTCATGCAAAGGAATGGGTTCATCTATGCGGTAGAATCGTAACATGGTGATCATCCTAAACAATGCATAAGCAAGACATGAGAGGGAAGTGGGATTTTATCGACATGATCAATGGGGGTTTGCTTGCCTTGCTGACGAGGTTCGGGTTCTGGATCTTCAGCGAAGGGGGTGACCTCTTGCTCCGGTTCCACCTCTACTCGACAAACAAAGCACGAAGTAGCAATCAATATGAATGCAATGCTCAAGCACATGATTGAATGTTTAAAACTTGAAGTATAAGTTTTGATGTGTGTGAGGCAATTCCATTTAAGTGGAGTATATTGCATTTGAAATGCAATTTCAAAATCCACATTTGAATTTAACTTAGCCAAGTTGAATGTGACATAGTTTGATCATTTTGAATCGACTTCAAATGTGTATGATATGCCTCTGAAGTGTGGTTGAATTACATCATAATTCCATGGTCCAAGTAGCAAAAGCATTTGGTTTGAATTTGAATTAATTTCAAATAAAGCAAATGACATATGCCACTGGTCCCATTTTAAAATCAACTCAAACAGAGTTTAAAGTTGCATATTTGGAAAGATAATTTTCTCCTGATCATTTTTCATATATTATTTGTCCAATTTGGAGTTAACATGAATTTTCTATGAATTTCCAAAGTTTGGGGTATTTTCTGGAATTTCTGGAATTCTTTTTAATTAGAAAAGCTTTTATTGCGCCAGCACTGCATCAGCATGACGTAAGGGGGGTTTTGACCCCGGTCAAACTGACCAGTGGGCCAGGGCTGTCAGCCTCTCATCTAATTTCCCTGTTAGATTAATCTAACAGAGAGGATTAGAGGGGGCTGGGCCCACCTGTAAGTGACCCAGGGGGGTTGGTTTAGTGGCTAAACACCCCGGCCACGTCAGGCTTGCCGGCGGCTAGCCGCCGGTGGCCACCAGTGCGGCGGCGCTGCACGGGGAGAGCGCTCCCGTGGTCCAAATCGCGCGCTTCGACCACTGAGACGAAGCTCTCGGTGTCGCGCGTCGATTGAGACCGAAAGGGGAGGTGGGGAGGCCATGTAGGCATGCCGGCGTCGAGCTTTGGCGGCGGCGGTGCTACTAGCTAGAGGCCGAACTCGATACAGAGCTCCAAATGGCGCGTGGTTGGGTGCGTTCGAAGCAACAGAGCACGGGGAACGCAAAGGACAAGGTAGCGGGGTCGATGGCTTAACGATTGCTCGCCGACGACGAGCACGGCGGCGCTGCACTTCGGTGTTCATGGCGAATGACGACAGAGAGCGAGAGGGAGACCACGGAGTAGTTCTAGCGAACTGGGAGCTCACCGTGAATCCAACTGAAGCGGTGGCGAAGTCGGAGGAGCTCGGGGTTGGCCGGAATTGAAGGAAGTTCACGGCGGCTCCGGCGATGAAGATGTTGAAGCTCACGTCGTCTGCGTTGGCGTTGAGCTTCGATTGACTTGGGGGAACGACGGAGTCGACGGTGCTGGAGCGACTAGACACGGCGGCAAGGCTGGAGGAGCTCAGTCGCCACGTCGGTGCACTGCCGCGCCGGGCTAGGGTTTCTGCGGCGGAGCGATTTCTTCGCGGGGAGAAGAACCAGAGGGCGAGGAAGGGGAAAGTGAGGCGCGGGGCGTCTCCTGGTGTGATAAGGACGCCTAGGGAGGCCTGGAAGCTTGAAGACGTTGCCGTGGCGTCCACGGCGTCGGCGCCGCGCCACCGAGCTGCTTGGCAGCGCGGGGTGGAAGACGACAAGGGGGGCTTCGCGGGCTGGGCCGGCTGGAGAGGTGGGCCTTGCCCCTGGCGAGAGGTAAGTCCTTTTCCTTTTTCTGTTTAATCTTTCCTTTCTGTTTTTCTGTATATTTGTTTTGACTTTGGTAAAAATACCAAATCATTTTATTAAATGCTGAAAACTTTTATGTGGCCTCATAATAATATAGACTAGCCACTTATAAACTTTCAACATTTTTAAAATTCAAAAGATTTGAATTTTAAATCAAATAGGGGTATTTCATTAATTCCAAGGCACTGTTTGAATATTTGAAAAATCTATGAGCATGGGGTGGGTCCCACATCACTTGATATGTGATCACACTCATTTATAAGACTTTTCAAAACTCTAACATGAATTTTTGGAAAAGATTTTTATCTGGCCTTTTGAATTAATTCATATGGGGGGTGTTCCTTCTCCCATTTTGATTTTGAAAATGATTTCCAAGATTTCTTTTGAAATTTTGACATGATGCAAAGGCACTAGCTAACCCTAGCACATACCTAACAGAGGGTTCTGACAATAAATCACCAGATCATCTTTTTGATCTGAATTTTTTTAACAACATGCTCCATACAATTGGCTTGCTAGCCCCTGTTCAAAGTTTTTTGATTTGAGTTGCAGAAGTACCTCGAAAAAATTCCCCTTTCTCTGTTGTTCTGTTTTTCTCAGTTTCTGCCCCAGTTTTTCTTTTCGCAGTTTTGCAATCCTTAAGCTTGATTTTTCTTTGCAAACTTTTTTGGGCAGGCAAGAGAAACAGTAGCTCTTCCTGGAAATCTTTATTTGCAGTAGAGGAAAATTATTTTATTAGGGTACTAACCTCTCTAATCAGCCTACAATGAGTTATGTATGAAGGGAGTTTTCAAGTGCGCGATGGAAGGTGATGAAAGAAGATCCAGGAGTGTCAAGCACTCAAGCTTGGGGATGCCCAAGTGCAGCCCCAATAAATATTCAAGGAGACTCAAGCGTCTAAGCTTGGGGATGCCCCCGGTGCATCCCCTTCTTCATCAACAATCATCGGTCTGTCTTTCGTTGCACTATATTTTTATCACTTCATGCGTTATGTGATTTGCTTGGAGCGTCTCGCTCTTTACTTTTCTAGGTTTTTTTTGCTTTCTTTGCTGTAGTAACAAGTTAGACCCCAACTTACTCTTTTGTGTGGGAGAGAAACACGCTCCACTTGAACTAGAACTCCTCATAGGATTTGCATGCTTATTTCTTTTAGCTGTGAGCTGTCCTTTTTCTTTTCTTAGCTGCTGGTCTGTTTAGCTGTAGTGCTTTAGTTTTTGTAGAGATTTTATTTTCAGGTTGAACTTTCTATAGGTTGCATGTTTTATCTTGTTAGAGAGTTTGCCTGTTGCACTGAGTTCTGTGTCTTGACTAGAAAGTAGGTAGTTAAAGTTGCTTTTCTTTTTGAAGTAGTAACTTGCAATAGTTTTGAGGTATTGACTAGAGTAATGTTTGAACTTTTGGTGTCAAGAGATCTTGCCTATTAGTGATAGATGTCGTATTTTGGGCAATCCGTGTGTTTTTCGAAAACCAAAAACCCCTGTTGAGAACTCTAGCTACTAGATGGATCACTAACCTCTGGAGGGTTCGAATATTAGAGTACACTCATGTACCATGAGTCGAGGATGCGCAAGGATAACCAAACCCTCATACACTCCTCCTCGGGGTACCTGTCTCTTTGTGAACCTCCTATTAGATTGAGAGTTACCGATAATAAGTGCATGATTTCTTCGGACTAATGTGAGTATTCGAAAGTTGACACTTCCACCTACCCATACTTTTTCTAGCCTCTTCGGTACCGTGCATTGCCCTTTCTCATCTCGAGAGTTGGCGCATACTTCGCCGGTGCATCCAAACCCTTGGCATGATACGCTCTGTCATCATAAGCCTCATTATATCTTTCCTCAAAACAGCCACCATACCTACCTACAAGGCATTTCCATAGCCTTTCCGAGATACATTGCCATGCAACATCCACCCTCTCATGACTTGATCTTCATGTCAGACATGCTACTTACTTGATCAATGAGCCGCATGCTAGTTGGGCCTTGCCCTAATCATTGCTACATGACGCGCTAGTATCATTGCATATCCTGCTATCCTAGCAGAGGCATACATTTGCATCATGATTAGTTACATTTTCTTTTTGTGAGTACCTTTGTAAAGTGTGAAAGATCTCCTATATTCTTGTAAAATATAGAGTATTGCCCCTAAAGTGAGGAAAAGATCCCAAAGAGGACAAAATCAAAAGATCCCAAAGAGGACAAATAAGAGTTAAATAGAAAGAGCCATTGAGGCCACCAAAAAAAAGAGAAAAAGAAAAATAAAAAGAGAGAAGGGGGCGTACTACTATTCCTCTTGAGAGATCCACACTAGTACTTCATCTTCTATCCCTTGTACTCCATAGAGATTATCATCATGCATATAGTTATGTGGGGAACTTTTACACTATAGAACTTGGCTTGTATATTCCAATGATGAGCCTCCTCAAACGAGCTCTAGGTCTTCTTGAGCAAGCAAGTTAGATGCACCCCCACTAGTTCCATTGGAGAGCTTTTAGCTCACATGTGCATCCGTTGTATGGCAATCCCTACTCCTCACATCATATCTATCATATGGCCTTCTCTCACCTATGATTGTCCTCATTGATGTGAGCCTTTCACACACCTTTTTGTCTTCCTCCTCCACCCTTTTTCTGTTTCTCCTTTTAGGTGTCAACTTTCTTGCTCACGCTCATCCATTGCATGAGTGCTCAAAATATCGAAAGGGAGTGGATCAGTTTGACTTGTACCTGGCTAGTGGTCTGGGGACGAGTCCAGATAAGAATCCAAAGGAGACTAAGTGTGAAACTTTAGTAGATAGTTGTTCTCAACAACCTTTTTTCTCTTTCTTCCCAGTCCCTTGCTTGCACGCAAACACCATCTGGAGACATTCGAGTCACGGACAGCAAGAGCTCTTGCACCTTTTGTTCTTTTGTTGCTTGTGTTAATGCCAATATAGACTCTTGCCTGTTGAGACTTGAATTGAATTGCATGCTTTGATTGCTTTACTTAACAGTCCTTATTTGGTTGTGTGGCATGTCACCACAGAAATTATGCTTGTTATCATTTACCTACTCGAGGACGAGCAGGAATTAAGCTTGGGGATGTTGATACGTCCCAAACGTATCTATAATTTCTGCTTGCTCCATGCATGTTTTGTGTGACTTTGCCATGTTTTGGTTGAACTTTATTACACGTTTAAACCAATTTGGACTAACCTACTAACTCAGTGCACCCAGTTGCCAGCTTCTGGTTTTCTGCTGTTTTTGTTTTTCAGGTTTTCCGGCTGATTAAAGTGCCCAAAAAATTCAGCAAAAATTATATTAAAAATCAGCGGGCAGGAAGCTTCCGGAATAACCAAGGGAGAGAGCCGGGACCACCACCAGGGAGCCAGAAGGGTCCCTGGCGCGGCCCCAACCCTAGGGCGCGCCAAGCACCCTCCTGGCTGCCCTGGGTGGCCCCTCGACGCCCCCCTTCGCCTATATAACCCCCTCGGGGTAGAAACCCCTAAAAAAGAACTCTTTTTCGCAGAAACCTCTCTGTTCCGCCGCCGCCGCCGTTTTCAGATCGGGGCTGCCTGGAGAAGCTGCCCCGGCACCCTGCCGGAAGGAGATCACCCCTACGGGAGACCATCCATAGCCATGGACGCCTCCCGTATATACCGTGAGTAGTCCCCCTTGGAACATGGGTTCGTGATCAGTAGCTATGTGATGTCCTCTCCCTCTTTTGTGCTTCCACTTTCGAGACCTCGTGAGCTGCCTCACATGATCGAGGCACCTATGTAATTTTCTGTTGTTGTTATGCTGAGTTTGTTGGGATCTGATGGATTATGAGACTATGTTCAGATTGTAATGAGTAATATATTTGGTTTGCCCTTTTATATTTTGTTCTTGAGTAAATTCTTGCATGTTCTCCGTTGCAGTATTTGCTTTGGCCAAGTTATTTGCTTGCAACTCCAAGAGAGAGCGTTATGCTCGATTGTGGGTTCAGCCCCCTGATGTCTAGCTTGAGTGACAGAAACATGAGACTAGGGGATGTGTTGTTGCCACCTGGGATAAAACAACGGTGATTGTGCCTATTGGTGCAAGAATTGTTTACTTTACGCAAAGTTCTTTTAATGCAGTTGTCTGTTGCTTTGAGTTTACACTTTGGGTGGGATTCGCAACTTAATACCAGCAAGATGTTCTGGATAGATATCTCAAGGTGGATGATTCGTAGTATATGCAGATGGATTTCGGTCTATTTACCTTGGCGTACTGCCCATTGCTTTTGAGCCCTTCCTTTCTTTGCAGCATAGTTAGCATTGCGGTGCCTTCATAATCCTGCAATTGCCCAACTGTGATTTGTTTACCTCGCTAGCATTTTTATCGTCTTTTGGGAGAGAGACATCACTAGTGAAAATCACGGGACTCCGGTCCATCTTCATACCATTGTTCACACCCACTATTTACCTTTCTGTTTTTACTTTTACTAGTACCTTTTTATCTCTTGTGTTTGATCCTTTGTAAACGACAAGGCCGGAGGAATTGACAACTCCTCTGAACTCGTTGGGAGCAAAGTTATTTGTTTTGTTCAGGTCCACGACAACTCCACGCATCAGAATAATTTCTGGCGCCGTTGCCACCTATCGTACTTATCGTTGAGTCCTACTGGAGACAAACCTTGGTATCTTTACTGAGGGAAATTACCGCTACGCTGCATCTCAACCTTCCACTTGGGGTAACCAACGAGGGGCGAGAAGCCATCAGTCTCTACCGTTTGTCGCAGGTTTGGATAGCCGGTTAATCACACATGGGAAACCGGGTCCTCAGCCGGACAAGGTGGGACAGCAAGGGAACTATGTCCTCACTGGTCCAGGTTGGTTTGAAAACTACTGGCGGCCGACCAGCACACACACAGTTTCAAATGGTAAATCAGCTTGGGCCACCACTGGAAATGTTTGAAGCTAGGTAGGTAAGAAAAGGGGACCCCATAAAACCCCACACGCGGTTAGGCACGCTCAGTCTTAAAACCAATACCCGGAACTCGGATCCTAGGTTTCTCGAATGGAACAAAGCGTCGGGGCGGGATAGCCTAGACCTTCCATCCTTCGTCGAATATAGTCAACATTTATAATAATCATATCATCAACAACAATATAATAATGTGATATCCCAAATCAAGGAGTAACAGGGTAACATCGTAGCATCCTAAGCATGCATCCTAAGCAGGGGTTGAGCAACGAGCAACAGTAACATAGCAGTACATGGTTTGCTGGGAGGGGACATGGCTGTATCGGTTTGAAAGAGGCTGTAAACATGTGGTAGGATCAAACATCGAACCTATCCTAGACTAGCATGCAAACCGTTGGTTGAAATAGAATGGATCATAAGTAGTGTATAGTCCTTGCCTGTTGATAAGTCGGGTTCCGAAGGTGTAGTTGATCGCAAACTCGCGTCGTCTCCGAGAGGTACCCGCGGAAGCACACAAGAAGGAAACACTGGAAAAGGCAATCAACGAGCAAGCATCTATTACTACGAAGCAAACACGAGCAAGCATCAACAATAAGGCAACACGAGACATCGCGCCTACCGTCGAGAGCGGTTACTAACAGGTTAATTGAAGTACTCGTCACACACGACGATACCGCATATTTAGAAAGGTTCAAGTTGTTTAGCTACAGGTGATCAACAAAGGTTGTTAACATGGCATCTCACTCAAGCATGGCATAGCACACAATCATGTCAAGAGGTGAGGCATAAATAAACTACCTAAGCTAGTCAATTTAAGTGGGGTGAAATCCTAGACATGGCACGGACCCCACGATAAAAATGGAATTTGGTACTGTTTTTCCCTAAACAATATTTTATTATTTTTATTAGCAAGGAAGAGCATCATAAACACAATCTACAAAAAATTCTACTCAAGTTACATATAAGAAACATTTTAAACCGAGCAACGGTTAAAAAGTTATTAAAGAAACAGTTTGCAGTGGCAAGGTTGTAATTAGCAGGTAAACAACATGTAAACAAAGTCAAACATGGCAACAATCAACATTTTAATAATCTACACAAAAATCTAAGCAAGTTTCATGCTTGACGCATCGCGATCCGAGCTACGGTTAAAAAGATACGGGCAACGCAAAATAATAATACAATCTGCAATTTTATTAAACCAGAAAAGAAAACGTCTAACGGGCCGAAAGCTACTGGGCCCAACAGAAAATAGAAAAAAAGAAAGAAAAACAAAAAAAGGGCGCCTCACCTAATGGGCCTCGACCCAGGAGACGTGGGCGCTGGACCTGGGCCTGGAGGCGCCGGCTGGGCCGCTGGGGCTCTGTTGGGCCGCGCGCTGGAGGCAGCCCAGCACGGGCGCTGCTGGTGGAGAGGGCGGTTCGTCCTCGCGTCCCGGACGCTGCAAGTAGCGACGGCGGCCACGGCGGTCTTCTCCGGCGAGGGCTGGGCTGCGCACGGCGACGTGGACGTCGGGGATGGGCGGAACGGGGCGCTGTCGTCGGGATCCGGACGGATCCGGTCAAGGCGACGGCCGGCGGCGAGGGCACAGGCGCGGCGCTATGCGGAGCTCCTCGGTCTGGGCGTCCATGGCGGTCTGGGTGCCTCGATTTCCTTGGAAGAGAGCACAGAGGATGAGAGGAAGAGGGAGAAGGGGAGAGGGAGAGGAGGGAGGCGCGCAGAGGAGGCGCGGGACCTGCAGGGGTTCGGCGGCGGCGGCTAGGCTCGCCGGCCGGTGTGCAGCACCGTGGGGCGGCGGCCAGGGCAGAGTACGAGGAGGGAGAAGCTCCAATGCGGGGGAGCACGGGGGCTTCGGGCTGCCGTGGCGAGATCTGGGCCACTGATGTCTACGCACGCTTCTATTCTTGTAGACTATGTTGGGCCTCCAAGCGCAGAGGTTTGTAGGACAGCAGCAATTTCCCTCAAGTGGATGACCTAAGGTTTATCGAACTCAGGGAAGTAGAGGTTGAAGATGGTCTCTCTCAAGCAACCCTGCAATTAAGATACAAGAAGTCTCTTGTGTCCCCAACACACCTAATACAACTAGGAGTTGTATAGGTGCACTAGTTCGGCGAAGAGATGGTAAAATACGAGTGATAGGTGTGGCAAAGCAAGGTAATATAAATCTGTAATAAAAAGTGCAGCAAGAAAACATGTGACAAAAGTGAGCACAAACGGTGTAACAATGGTGGAAACAAGGCCTAGGCTTCATACTTTCACTAGTGGCAACTCTCAACAACATTAACATAGTCTAATCACATGATATTTCCCATAAAACTTGCAATGGAGACGCACTCGGAGGTCAATCCTTTGTGGTCAAGAGAGGATGAGAATTATGTAGGGCTACAAAAGCACACCTCAAAGTTCGTAGTTCTCAATCTATGGATTTCCCAATGTCACAGCGGCCATCCAAAGAGAGTACCACAATCACCACAACATATCTCAAGGATAGTCAAAGACAAGCACCAAGAGACTCTCAATCTTCAATCAACACACAAAAGAGGAAATCACTCATGATAATATTCTTCTAACCCATGTCCAATAGACCGCTTTCACCTTGGTCTCGGGGATTATACTAGATAAGATCAATTGAGTACATCAATCCAATACATAGAGGAAGGGGAAATATCATGGGATCACCCTAGATTAACATAGCCTACGATCACAACGAAGATCACATCATGGGAGAGAGAGAAGAACACATATCTACTGGTAGAAACCTCAGCCCCGAGGGAGAACTACTCCCGCTTCATGGAGGGAGGAAGCAACGGCGATGGAGATGAATCCGGGGGCACTTCCCCGTCCCGGCAGGGTGCAGTCACAGGAATTATGGTCCCCCCAAGCTTGTCGGCGATGGCGGCGGAGATCGGAATTGCTTCTCGAGAAAAGGGGTCTGGAATCAGGGTTTCCGCGTCACGGAGAATATATAGGCGAAGGGGGGCAGCCAGAGGTGGACCAGGGGCCCCAGGCGCCCCCTTGGCGCGGCCCAGAGGGTGGCCGCGCCGGGTGGCCGCCTGGGCCACCCCTGGCTCCCCTCTGGCCCCACTCGGGCTCTTCGCGAAGCTTCCTGTACGCTGATTTTTCCTATATTTTTCCCGGAATTTTTCTGGCACTTTTTATATGGGGGAAAACTGAAATAGAAAAACAGCAGAAAACAGGAACTGGCACTGTGGTGCACTGAGTTAATAGGTTAGTCCAAATATGATCAAAAGTGTATGAAAGTGTATCTAGATCATAGCAATATCACACAAAACATGCATGGAGCAAGCAGAAATTATATATACGTTTTGGACGTATCAGCCACCGGTTGCCCGGATCTGAGGGCTGAGATCTGCTGGAGCTAGGGTTGGCGAAAATGGGGTGTTTTTGGGTCAAATCTGGACAAAGTGGAGGGGGTGGCTGCAATTTTGTGTCTAGGGAAACCCTAGAAGGAGGTGGGAGTGTGGTGGTCTTTATATAGCCCAGGTGGCTGGAAATTTGCAAAAACATCCCCGGTTTTTCTCTCGCGCGCGCGGTGTTTACGTTTCTGACCGCGGGGGGTCCGCAGTACCTCCGATTCGAGTAAAACTTCGAACTGCGCGATCGGCGCGTCGAGCCGGCGGCGTTCACCTCGCGCTGGAAACGTTCCGAGAACACTTTCCGACGCGCTATAAAAATATCTCGTTTAATTATTAAACGTGGTTTTTCGTTCCGTTGGCTGCGGCTGGTCTCGTGCGGTTTTCGCAACGGTGATCGGGTGAAACCCGGTGTCGCAAAGGTCGAGTCTCAGGGTGGCAAGGTCGGTCTCCGTCCGGTACGAGATAAGAGGGGAAAATAATCGCCGATCTATAAATCGGGGATGCAAACACCGCAAACAAATCAGGCAATCAAACAATTCACACCGAAAACAATTTTTTTATTTTTTGCAAAATATGGCCTGTTACAGGGGCTGTGAAAGGTTTACGGCTTCATCAACCACGTTTGTGGGAACGTTTCCCACGCAACGGTCTACACCCCGAGGTATGTTTCCACAAGTCTTTCCGTTACAGCATTACAGCTAGATAGATCTTGGGTTAAGGGCGACGCTAGTTAGAAAAATTATTGTTTTCTAATGCGAGACCCAACAGTAATAGTTCGTCAGATTGTTGGGGGCTTGTTGCCTATCATCTACTTTGGTGTTTATCATCTTTGCTACAACTTGTTGCTCTTAATGCTTGTCACTTTGGGCCCGGGTGCCATGTTTTCAGATCTGAACCACTTATGTTTTCATGAGTTTATCTATGTTCAAGATCCTATCTATGAGTTGTATGCACCTATTATGGTCCGGAACCGGCGATCCCAAAGGTGACAGCTTGGGACACCAAAGGGGATTGTCCATAATTTGAGGATTCCATGTATCCATTGAGTTTATTGCTTTGTTCCGGTGCTCTTTGATAGGAGCACCTTAATGTCCATAAGTTCCTTTTGGCCCCATTCATAGCGGGATGGTAGGACAAAAGATTTTGTGCAAGTTCTTATTTCAAGCACGCACAACTACCTATGAGATACATGCCTAATGTTTGATATTTGCCTAGATGATCATTACTTTTCTGTGTGCCTTGCCCCGTGTTAGAATCTATTACATGTTCATTCTTATTCATGCAGCGCCCAACCATCCATCTCCCTAGCCTACAGTGTGTTAATCCTGCGGGTCACAAGCTGTTACTTTTCGCTGTTTCACTATCGCTATCATACCACAGTTGCTATTAATACTTTGTTGCAAGCAAGCATATTTCAGGTGCGGTTGAATTGACACCTCAACTGTCAAAGCTTATAAATACTCTTTGTGTCCCCTTGTGTCGAATCAATAAATTGGGTTAACTTACCCGCGAGAACATTACAATCGATCCCCTACAGTTGAGGGTCATCAACACAACACAAATAACTTTGCTTACCAACGAGTACAGAGAGGTTCGCAATCTCTCCGGCCTTGTTGTTCACAAAGGATCAAACGCAAGGGATAATGATAATGATAGCAGCTAGAAAGTAAATCGAGAAAATAAATGAGCGTGTAAAAAGTAATGAGAATATGGACCGCGGTCCCGTGATGTTCACTAGTGATGTCTCTCTCTCAAAAGAAGATAAAACTGCTATGCGAGGTAAACAAATTACAGCTGGGCAATTGACATGATTAAAAACGCACCGCAATGCTAACTATGCTACAAAGAAAGGACGAGGCTCAAAAGCATGGGTAGTACGCCACAATAAGTAGACCGAAATCCAACTGCATCTAATACTAATCATCCACCTTGAGATATCTATCCAGAACATCTCGCTGGTATTAAGTTGCGAGCCCCACCCAAAGTGTAAACTCAAAGCAACAGACATCTGCATTAAAAAGCAATTTGCGTATGATACGTCCCAAACGTATCTATAATTTCTGCTTGCTCCATGCATGTTTTGTGTGACTTTGCCATGTTTTGTTTAAACTTTCCTACACTTTTGAACCTATTTGTACTAACCTATTAACTCAGTGCACCCAGTTGCCAGTTTCTGTTTTCTGCTGTTTTTGTATTTTAGGTTTTCCGGCCATTAAAAGTGCTCCAAAAATTCCGGGAAAAATATATAAAAAATCAGCGCAACAGAAGCTTCCAGAATCACCAAGAGAGGGAAGGGGGGCCACCAACAGGCAGCCAGGAGGGCAGGTGGCGCTGCCCCACCCTGGGCCGTGCCAGGGACCCTCCTGACTGCCTCGTGGGTCCCCTCGACGCCCCCCTTCGCCTATATTTACCCCTCGGGGTGGAAACCCCTAATATCGATCTCTTTCTCGTGAACTCCCCTCTGTATCGTCGCCGCCACCGTTTCAAGATCGGGGCTGCCTGGAGAAGCTGCCCCGGCACCCTTCCGGAAGGAGGAACCCCCTCCGGGAGACCATCCATAGCCATGGACGCCTCCCGGATGTGCCGTGAGTAGTCCCCCTTGGACCATGGGTCCGTGACCAGTAGCTATGTGATGAATCTCTCCCCCTTTGTGCTTCCACTTTCGAGTCCTCGTGAGCTGCCTCACATGATCGAGGCATCTATGTAATTTCTGTTGTTGCTATGCTGAGTTTGTTGGGATCTGATGGATTATGAGACTATGTTCAGATTGTGATGAGTAATATATTTGGTTCTTCTCTTTTATATTTTGTTCTTGAGTAAATTCTTGCATTTTCTCCGTTGCGGTATTTGCTTTGGGCAAGTATTTTATTTGCAACTCCAAGAGAGAGCGTTATGCTCGATTGTGGGTTCAGCCCCTTGATGTCTAGCTTGAGTGGCAGAAACATGAGAATAGGGGATGTGTTGTTGCCACCAGGGATAAAACAACGGTGCTTGTACCTGCGGGTGCAAGGATTGTTTACTTTACGCAAAGTTCTTTTAATGCAGTTGTCTGTTGCTTTGAGTTTACACTTTGGGTGGGATTCGCAACTTAATACCAGCGAGATGTTCTGGATAGATATCTCAAGGTGGATGATTCGTAGTAGATGCAGATGGATTTCGGTCTACTTACCTTGGCGTACTGCCTATTGCTTTTGAGCCCTTCCTTTCTTTGCAGCATAGTTAGCATTGCGGTGCCTTCATAATCCTGTCAATTGCCCAACTGTGATTTGTTTACCTCGCTAGCACTTTTATCGTCTTTTGGGAGAGAGACATCACTAGTGAAAATCACGGGACCCCGGTCCATCTTCACATTATTGTTCACACCCTCAATTTACTCTCAGCTTTTACTTTCCTTTGCACCTTTTATCTCTTGCGTTGATCCTTTGTAAACGACAAGGCCGGAGGAATTGAAAACTCCTCTGTACTCGTTGGGAGCAAAGTTATTTGTTGTTGTGTGCAGGTCCACGACAACACCCTAGTCAGGAAGCAATTTCTGGAGACGTTGCCACCTACTTGTATCTCCTAAGTCCTACTGGTTTGATAACCTTGGTATCTTCACCGAAGGAAACTTGCTGCTGCATTGCATCTCAAACCTTCCACTTGGGGTAACCAACGAGGGGCGAGAAGCCATCAAGCAAATTTCTGGCACCATTGCCGGGGACTCCAGTCTACAAGATAGGGGAGTTGCACACTATCTTTTATCTTTGCTTTTTAGTCTTGTTAGTTTACCTTTCAGTTTTTACTTTTGTGTCCCTTATCAAAATTACCAAAAATAGTATGTCTAGTTACGTGCTTGCCACCAATGCCTAATTTCTTTGAAACCGGATCTTATTGGCATGGAGGATTCACTGAGGATCAACAAAAGTGGTACAAAGAACACCACTTGTCTCAAGAAGGGAAACAAATACATCAGTTGTATGAGTATGCTAGAAACTTGTGCTCAAAATATAATATATCTTTTTGCAGGGATGAATCTTGTTGCTTTATGAGGCATAAACACCTTGCTTTCCAATGTGAGTACAATTATGATGAAACCTTAGCTTCTTATGCTAAAGGAAATTATGATTTTTATGATGCAGAGCAAATTGAAGAATTTGTTGCTTTTAAGGGTGCCGATGAAATTACTTCTCTTCTTAAAACTATTGATGATGCCCCTTACAAATCTGAGAGTCTTTCTATACTGAACTATTGCCTTGAAAATTATGATGCAAATTATTATATTACTGATTATCTTGAGAGAATCTCTCCCCCAAAGGAAGATACTAATGTTTTGCAGGACTCTATGGAAGAAGAAATTGCTGAAATTGAAAGCTCCTTGGATGAAAATGAGGAGGAGAGTGACGAACAAAAGGAGGAAGAATGGAGCCATCCATGTCTACCTTCTAATGAGAGTAACTCTTTGACTCTTACTTTATATGATGAGTGTTATGATTCTATGAATTCTTTTGAAATATCCCTTTTTGATGAAGTTGATGCCTTCTATACTTTTGGCCATGATGCCACTATGGATGATGCTTACAAAGCTGAACTTGCTATAGTTCCTTATGTTATGAATGAAATTGCTGCTAATGCACCCACACTTGATTGCCCCATAATCCTTTTGAAATCTCCAACTATTCCGGAGAATTTTTCTCTTATCAAGGCTCAATGTGATGGGTTGAATCTATCTTATCATCCTAAAAACCGTGTTGAAAACAATACACGTGTGCTTGTAGGTCATGAACAACATGATTTATGTGATAGTTATATTCTTGATTTTGTTCATGATGCTACTGAGAATTACTTTGAGAGAGGAAAGTTTGGTTGTAGAAACTTCCATGTTACAAAAACACCTCTCTTTATGTTGAAAGTTTTGAAGTTGTTCTCCTTGTACCTTCCTAAGCTCGTTACTTTGTGCTTTCATGATTTATTTTCTTACAAGTTTCCTAGGCATAGTAAGTGGGTTAGGCTTAAATGTGTTTCACATTTTCTTCTTGATGTTCTCTTTTGCTTCAACTCCTATTCTCTTGTGAGAGCATCTTTTGCAATCTTTAAGCCTAGCTAATGGCTCTAAAGAAGCGCTTTCGGGAGGCAGCCCGCAACGAATTTAGGTTTTTATTTTTTGCTTTTCTTATGTTCTTAGTGATCTTGATGATTGTTACTACTTTAGCAACATCATTTTATCTTTACTTTTCAAGCTTTGTGCCAAGTTTAGCTTCAGATTGCAAGAAAGGTCAAAAGTTGGTGCTTGCTGTCCAGAAACAGATTCTGTCTGCTTGACGGAAAAAATCTCAATAAATCACCACATCATTTTTTTGATCTGAATTTTTTTGACAGAATGCTCCATACAATTACCTTTCAGGCGTATGTTCAAAGTTTTTTGATTTGAGTTGCAGAAGTACCTCGAAACAATTCTCCTTTCTCTGCTGTTCTATTTTTCTCAGCTTCTGCCCCGGTTTTTCTTTTCGCAGTTTTGCAATCCTTAAGCTTGCTTTTTCTTTGCAAATTTTTTTGGGAAGGCAAGAGAAACAGTAGATCTTCCTGGAAATCTTTATTTGCAGTAGAGGAAAATTATTTTATTAGGGTACTAACCTCTCTAATCAGCTTACAATGAGTTATGTATGAAGGGAGTTTTCAAGTGCGCGATGGAAGGTGATGAAAGAAGATTCAGGAGTGTCAAACGCTCAAGATTGGGGATGCCCATGTGCACCCCCAATAAATATTCAAGGAGACTCAAGCGTCTAAGCTTGGGGATGCCCCGATTCATCCCCTTCTTCATCAACAATCATCACTTTGTCCCTCGTTGCACTATATTTTTATCACTTCATGCGTTATGTGCTTTGCTTGGAGCGTCTCGCTCTTTACTTTTCTAGGTTTGTTTTGCTTTCTTTTCTGTAGTAACAAGTTAGAACCCAACTTACTCTTTTTTGTGGGAGAGATTCACGCTCCGCTTGAACTAGAACTCCTCATAGGATTTGCATGCTTATTCTTTTAGCTGTGAGCTGTTCTTTTTCTTTTCTTAGTCGTTGTTCTGTTTAGTTGTAGTGCTTTAGTTCTTCTAGAGCTTTTCTTTTGTCTTAGGTTGAACTTTCTATAGGTTGCATGTTTTATCTTGTTAGAGAGTTTGCCTGTTGCACTGAGTTCTGTGTCTTGACTGAAAGTAGGTAGTTAAAGTTGTTGTTCTCTTTGTAGTAGTGACTTGCGATAGTTTTGAGGTATTGACTAGAGTAATGTTTGAACTTTTGGTGTCAAGAGCTCGAGCCTATTAGTGATAGATGTCGTATTTTGGGAAATCTGTGTGTTTTTCGAAAACCAAAAAACCCTTGTTGAGAACTCTAGCTAGTAGATGGATCACTAACCTCTGGAGGGTTCGAATATTAGAGTACACTCACGTACCATGAGTCGAGGATGCGCAAGGATAACCAAACCCACATACACTCCTCCGCGGGGTACCTATCTCTTTGTGAACCTCCTGATTAGATTGAGAGTTACCGATAATAAGTGCATGAGTTCTTCGGACTAATGTGAGTATTCGAAAGTTGACACTTCTACCCACCTATACTTTTTCTAGCCTCTTCGGTACCGTGCATTGCCCTTTCTCACCTCGAGAGTTGGCGCATACTTCGCTGGTGCATCCAAACCCTTGGCATGATACGCTCTGTCATCATAAGCCTCCTTATATCTTTCCTCAAAACAGCCACCATACCTACCTACAAGGCATTTCCATAGCCTTTCCGAGATACATTGACATGCAACATCCACCTTCTCATGACTTGATCTTCATGTCATACATGCTACTTGCTTGATCGATGAGCCGCATGCTAGTTGGGCCTTGCCCTAATCATTGCTACATGACGCGCTAGTATCATTGCATATCCTGCTACCCTGGCAGAGGCATACATTTGCATCATGATAGTTACATTTTCTTTATGTGAGTACCTTTGTAAAGTGTGAAAGATCTCCTATATTCTTGTAAAATATAGAGTATTGCCCCTAAAGTGAGGAAAAGATCCCAAAGAGGACAAAATCAAAAGATCCCAAAGAGGACAAATGAGAGTTAAATAGAAAGAGCCATTGAGGCCACCAAAAAATAAAATAAAAAAGAGAAAAAGAGAAAAAAAAGAGAAGGGGGCATACTACTATTCCTTTTGAGAGATCCACACTAGTACTTCATCTTCTATCCGTTGTACTCCATAGAGATCATCATCATGCATATAGCTATGTGGGGACCCTTCACATTATAGAACTTGGCTTGTATATTCCAATGATGAGCCTCCTCACACGAGCTCTAGGTCTTCTTGAGCAAGCAAGTTAGATGCACCCCCACTAGTTCCCTTGGAGAGCTTTTAGCTCACATGTGCATCCGTTGTATGGCAATCCCTACTCCTCACATCATATCTATCATATGGCCTTCTCTCGCCTATGATTGTCCTCATTGATGTGAGCCTTTCATACCTTTTTGTCTTCCTCCTCCACCTTCTTTCTGTTTCGCCTTTTAGGTGTCAACTTTCTTGCTCACGCTCATCCATTGCATGAGTGCTCAAAATATCGAAAGGGAGTGGATCAGTTTGACTTGTACCTGGCTAGTGGTCTGGGGACGAGTCCAGATAAGAATCCAAAGGAGACCAGATGTGAAACTTTAGTAGATAGTTGTTCTCAACAACCTTTTTTCTCTTTCTTTCCAGTCCCTTGCTTGCACGCAAACACCATTTGGAGACATTCAAGTCACGGACAACGAGAGCTCTTGCAGCCTTTGTTCTTTTGTTGCTTGTGTCAATGCTAATATAGACTCTTGCTTGTTAAGACTTGAATTGAATTGCATGCTTTGATTGCTTTACTTAAAAGTACTTATTTGGTTGTGTGGCATGTCACCACAGAAATTATGCTTGTTATCATTTACCTACTCGAGGACGAGCAGGAATTAATCTTGGGGATGTTGATACGTCCCAAATGTATCTATAATTTCTGCTTGCTCCATGCATGTTTTGTGTGACTTTGCCATGTTTTGCTTGAACTTCCATACACTTTTGAACCTATTTGGACTAACCTATTAACTTAGTGCACCCAGTTGCCAGTTTCTTTTTTCTGCTGTTTTTGTATTTCAGGTTTTCCGGCCATTAAAAGTGCTCCAAAAATTCCGGGAAAATATATAAAAAATCAGCGCAACAGAAGCTTCCGGAATCACCAAGAGAGGGAAGGGGGGCCACCACCAGGCAGCTGTAAGGCCCGATATGCGGTACTATTCCAGATCTAGATGTTTCCATCCAGATCCGGGGACGAAGCACATATCGGTCCCACCGCAACATATGACGAAGTCATATGCCCCGGATTTCCAACATGATATCACAACATTACAGATACAAGGATACAACATCTCATACAATCGGCATTCAACTGGCTTAATACAATATAACAGCGGAAGATAAATGTCTGAGTACAGACTAGAAGCAAGTGCCTACTGGCAAAGAGAAAAACATCGATCCCCATAACCACACGGGTCCAGCCCTCTGTCGGGATCCGCCTAACTAGTTGTCGTCGAGTCTCCACGTGAAACGTCGATCACCATACCTGTTGTCGATCAAAACCCTGAAAAGAGTTTGGGGGTAGTATCATGAGTACAGAGGTACTCAGCATCCAACTGTAGTGGTCATCTGACCCAGCAAGGACTTCATCACTCGTCATTCTAGGACAACTAGTAGTTTACGGTAAGGAAGGGGTAAGTGGTGAGGTTGCTGCCGCACTAGCATTTATGAAGTGGCTAACGATCTAGAGAGTAAGATAAGAAGCCAAGCATTCGACGAGGAATCGCCTCCAACAAGTCTTGCTATCAACTACTTACGCAATCATAACACCTATCATATCCTTGTCCTCCTCTTTGCATCCCGACGAAGAAGAAGCAATCAAGGCACGCACACACGTTGATCAAGTTATATTAAGATTATCTCAGCTATTGTTGTCTATGAACAAGGAGTAGGTCTCAAGTCGTCCATAACCGTGGACACGGCTTCTCGAATGGATTTAACCCTGCAGGGGTGTACCAACTGCCCATTACAAGGCTCCGCACGCACGCCCATCTCTCTCAGTAGCTACCCATCACAGGCAACCATTTTATGATTTAGTTCCAAGAGATCCGAAACGACAGATCCCTCTAGCTAACAACGAACAAATCCGGGTGGCCCCCGGTGAGTCGACACCCAACTCAAAAGCCAACCGCGATCTCGAATCGGCCTCTACCGTCTGTATGAGGTCGGGTTAGTTGCCCAAACAGATGTGCACAACCCCCTAGCTCCCTGGGGTGGACCAACAAGAGAAACCATGTCTCCGCTGGCCCGGGTTGTTTGAAAACTACTCGCGTACGACCAGCACACACACGGTTTCAAAAGGTAAAATCAGCTTGGGCCACCACTACAAATTCTTGAAGCTAGATAGGTAAGAAAAGGGGACCCCATAAAATCCCACACACGGTTAGGCACGCTCAGTCTTAAAACCAATACCCGGAACTCGGATCCTAGGTGACTCGAATGGAACAAAGCGTCGGGGCGGGATAGCCTAGACCTTCCATCCTTCATCGAATATAGTCAACATTATAATAATCATATCATCAACAACAATATAATAACGTGATATCCCAAAACCAAGGAGTAACAGGGTAACATCGTAGCATCCTAAGCATGCATACTAAGGAGGGGCTGAGCAACGAGCAATAGTAACATAGCAGTACAAGGTTTGCTGGGAAGGGACATGGCTGTATCGGTTTGAAAGAGGTTGTAAACATGTGGTAGGATCAAACATCGAACCTAACCTAGACTAGCATGAAAACCGCTGGTTGAAATAGAATGGATCATAAGTAATGTATAGTCCTTGCCTGTTGATAAGTCGTATTCCGAAGGTGTAGTCGATCGCAAGCTCGCATCGTCTCCGAGAGGTACCCGCGGAAGCACACAAGACGGTAAACACTGGAAAGCAATCAACGAGCAGGCACTCTATTACTAAGGGGCAACACAAGATCAAGAAGACATCACACGACACGGCAACGCGATACGGATCTATCGTCGAGAATGGTTACTAACAGTTTAAGTGGGGTATCGGTCACACACGACGAATACCGCACGTTTACGGTGGTTCAAGTTCCTTAGCTACATGTGATCAACCAACGGTTATTAACATGGCAACTCAAGCAAGCATGGCATAGCACACAACATGGAAAAATGTTAAGCACCAAGTAAACTACCTAGGCTAGTCATTTTAAGTGAGGCAACCCCTAAACATGCATAGCACTACTTGCCCCACAACAATTAAAGGATTTGGTACTGATCTGCCCTAAACCATATTTTAGGTTGGTTAACAACAGCAAACAATAGCATAAACACAAAGTACATGAAAAACTAATCAAGTTACATATAAGGCACACTCCAAACGGAGTTACGGTTAAAAAGATATAAGCAAAACAAGTTACGAGCACAATCTGCCAACATCACGAAGCACACTTTAGAGCAATGCAGAAACAGGATAATGAATGAAAACATGCTCACAAATGATATGGAACTAAAGTAGACATGGCAATGAAGGCATGTCAAAAGGAATCATGCAAATAGGAATCATAGATCAAAAGATATTAAGCATGCAACATGGCATCGGAACGTTACAGACTTAGAGAAAAACAGAGGTGGCTGTCAAAAACAGCAGCATAGCAACTTTGGAGCTCAATAACTATATGACCAGCAAGCATATTATGACAATGAAATACATGTAATGGAAGTAGACATGATGCTTAACAATATTCAATTGGAATCACTCAATTCCGATAAACGGTCGCGACACACTCGTCGACCGAAGTTGCAACAAAATAACAGTTTCAGCAACAACAACAACACATTAACAGCAGGGTAGATACTTTGGAGCAAGATACAATCATGATGCAGAAAGCATTTATGGCATGTGAATGCATGAAACTGAAGTAGAAACAATGCTTAACGCAACGCAAAAGGAATCACTCAATTCCGACGTACGGTTGCGAACCAACCGTCGCCCGAAGTTTCAATCAAGCAACAGTTTTCAGACAGTTTAACAGCAGCAATTGCAATTAACGATCTGATGCCTTGTTTAGCACACAATTACACAATCAATATGACCTCAAATGCAAATGCTCACAAAAGATGAATTAAAGTACACGCAATTCTAAGCAACTTTCGTTTTGGGGGCACGTTCATCGGAGCTACGGATCAACGGGAAATCACATTACAAAACGGGATCAGCAGCATATATCACAGGGACTTAGCAGAATTTCGCAGGGTTATACCTAAAAAAATAAAGGGGCTCACCCCACTAGGCTCGGCCCAAGTGGCTTGGGAGGTGGCTGGAGCGCTGGCAGGCCGGCCTGGCTGGGCTGTGGCGACCTGGGCCGTGCTGGGCTCCAGGTGGGCCGCACCTGGCTGGACCCGTGGCCTGTGGGGAGACAGCTGGAGCCGCTCGGGCTCGTCCCGACGAGGCAGCCGGGGCTGCTGGCGGCGCCGGCGAGGCTGCGGCCTCCGGCGAGGCGGGCGGCGCAGGGGCCTGGCGCGAGGAGGCGGGGAACGGGCCGGATCCAGACCGTGGCGGCGCCGGTGAGGCCGTGGTGCCGGCGGCTGTGCTCGGCCGAGCTCGAGCCGTCCATGGCCATGGCGGACAAAACCTGCACGGGAGAGAGAGGAGAGGTGAGGGAGGAAGGAGGAGAAGGGAGAGGAGAAGGAGAGGAGGAAGGGGGGCGCGCGGCTCCGGCTGGCTGCTGCTGGCCGGCGGTGGCGGCCGGCTACGTGCGGCGGCAGCGCCCACGGGATGGAGGCGGCGTGAAGAGGATTGGAGGAGAGAGATGGGAGGCAGGGCGCATCTGGGCCATCGGATCGCGAGATCTGACGGTCCAGATCGCGGGGGAGCAAAATTTCGGGATTTGGGGGCTAAATTGCGAAAATTGGGGCTTTTGTGAGGGGGGTGGCTGAAATTTTGGTCTAGGGAAACCCTAGAAAGGGGTGGGAGAGTGGTGGTCTTTATATAGCCGCGGTGGCTGGCAGTTTGCAAAAACATCCCCGGTTTTTCTCTCGCGCGTGCGGTGTTTACGTTTCTGACCGCCGGGGGTCCGCAGTACCTCCGATTCGGGTAAAACTTTGAACTGCGCGATCAGCGCGTCAAGCCGGAGGGGTTCACCTCGCGCTAGAACCGTTCCGAGAACACTTTCCAGTGCGCTATAAAAATAACACATTTAATTATTAAACGGGGTTTTCGTTCCGTTGGCTGCGGCTGGTCTCGTGCGGTTTTCGAGACGGTGATCGGGTGAAACCCGGTGTCGCAAAGGTCGAGTGTCAGGGTGGCAAGGGTCAGTCTCCGTCCGGTACGAGATAAGAGGGGGGGAAATAATCGTCGATCGATAAATCGGGGATGCAAACACCGCAAACAAATCAGACAATCAAACAATTCACACCGAAAACAATTTTTTTAAATTTTGTGAAAACTGGGCTGTTACAGCAGCCAGGAGGGCAGGTGGCGCGGCCCCACCCTGGGCCGCGCCAGGGACCCTCCTGACTGCCTCGTGGGTCCCCTCGACGCCCCCTTTGCCTATATTTACCCCTTGGGGTGGAAACCCCTAATATCGATCTCTTTCTCGCGAACTCCCCTCTGTACCGCCGCCGCCGCCGTTTCAAGATCGGGGCTGCCTGGAGAAGCTGCCCCGGCACCCTACCGGAAGGAGGAACCCCCTCCGGGAGACCATCCATAGCCATGGACGCCTCCCGGATGTGCCGTGAGTAGTCCCCCTTGGACCATGGGTCCGTGACCAGTAGCTATGTGATGAATCTCTCCCCCTTTGTGCTTCCACTTTCGAGTCCTCATGAGCTGCCTCACATGATCGAGGCATCTATGTAATTTCTGTTGTTGCTATGCTGAGTTTGTTGGGATCTGATGGATTATGAGACTATGTTCAGATTGTGATGAGTAATATATTTGGTTCTTCTCTTTTATATTTTTTTCTTGAGTAAATTCTTGCATGTTCTCCGTTGCGGTATTTGCTTTGGCCAAGTATTTTATTTGCAACTCCAAGAGAGAGCGTTATGCTCGATTGTGGGTTCAACCCCTTGATGTCTAGCTTGAGTGACAGAAACATGAGACTAGGGGATGTGTTGTTGCCACCAGAGATAAAACAACGGTGCTTGTACCTTCGGGTGCAAGGATTGTTTACTTTACGCAAAGTTCTTTTAATGCAGTTGTCTGTTGCTTTGAGTTTACACTTGGGTGGGATTCGCAACTTAATACCAGCGAGATGTTCTGGATAGATATCTCAAGGTGGATGATTCTTAGTAGATGCAGATGGATTTCGGTCTACTTACCTTGGCGTACTACCTATTGCATTTGAGCCCTTCCTTTCTTTGCAGCATAGTTAGCATTGCGGTGCCTTCATAATCCTTTCAATTGCCCAACTGTGATTTGTTTACCTCGCTAACACTTTTATCGTCTTTTGGGAGAGAGACATCACTAGTGAAAATCACGGGACCCCGGTCCATCTTCACATTATTGTTCACACCCTCAATTTACTTTCAGCTTTTACTTTCCTTTGCACCTTTTATCTCTTGCGTTGATCCTTTGTAAACGACAAGGCCGGAGGAATTGACAACTCCTCTGTACTCGTTGGGAGCAAAGTTATTTGTTGCTGTGTGCAGGTCCACGACAACACCCTAGTCAGGAAACAATTTCTGGCGACGTTGCCACCTACTTGTATCTCCTGAGTCCTACTGGTTCGATAACCTTGGCATCTTCACCGATGGAAACTTGCTGTTGCACTGCATCTCAAACCTTCCACTTGGGGTAACCAAAGAGGGGCGAGAAGCCATCAGCGTAAAGTAAACAATCCTTGCAAATGCGGTTACAAGCACTGTTGTTTTCCCCCCTTTTGGCAACAACACATCCCCTAGACTCATGTTTCTTTCACTCAAGCGTGTCATCGGGGGGCATGAATCCACAATCGAGCATAACGTTCCCTCTTGGAGTCACTACCTACTACTTGGCCAAAGCAATAAACAGCAACGGAGAACATGCAAGAATTTACTCAAGAACAAAATATAAAAGAGAAGAACCAAATATATTACTCATCACAATCTGAACATAGTCTCATAATCCATCAGATCCCAACAAACTCAGCATAGCAACAGCAGAAATTACATAGATGCCTCGATCATGTGAGGCAGCTCACGAGGACTCGAAAGTGGAAGCACAAAAGGGGGAGAGATAGATCACATAGCTACTGGTCACGGACCCATGGTCCAAGGGAAACTACTCACGGCACATACGGGAGACGTCCATGGCTATGGAGGGTCTCCCGGAGGGGGTAGCTTCTCCCGGCAGGGTGCCGGAGCAGCTTCTCTAGGCAGCCCCGATCTAGAAACGGCGGCGGCGGCGGAACAGAGGCGAGATCGCGAAAAAGGAGTCCGTCCTAGGGGTTTCCACCCCGAGGGGTAAATATAGGCGAAGGGGGGCGTCGAGGGGACCCACCAGGCAGCCAGGAGGCCTTCTGGCTCGGCCTATGGTGGGGCCGCGCCAGGGGCCCTCCTGGCCACCTGGTGGTGGCCCTCCTCCGCTCCTTTGGTGTTTCCGGAAGCTTCTGTTGCGCTAATTTTTTATATATTTTTCCCGGAATTTTTGGAGCACTTTTAATGGCCGGAAAACCTAAAATACAAAAACAGCAGAAAACAGAAACTGGCAACTGGGTGCACTGAGTTAGTAGGTTAGTCCAAATAGGTTCAAAAGTGTATGAAAGTTCAAGCAAAACATGGCAAAGTCACATAAGACATGCATGGAACAAGCAGAAATTATAGATACGTTTGGGACGTATCAACATGCCCAAGCTTAATTCTTGCTCGTCCTCGAGTAGGTAAATGATAAAAAGCATAATTTCTATGGTGACATGCTAGCAACCATATAAGAACTTTGAAAAGTAAAGCAATCAAGGTATGTGATTCAATTCAAGTCATAACATGCAAGAGTCTATATTAGCATATAAACAAGCAACATAAGAACATTAGGTGCAAGAGTTCTCGCTGTCCGTGACTCAAATGTCTCCAAATGGTGTTTGCGTACAAGAAGGGGGGTAGGGAATACGATAGAATTTTTTTGTTGAGAACTCAATCTACTAAAGTTTCACACTTGGTCTTCTTTGGAATCTTATCTTGACTCGTCCCCAGACCACTAGCCAGGTACAAGTCAATTTGATCCACTCATTTTCGATATTTTGAGCACTCATGCAATGGATGAGCGTAAGCACGAGAGTTGACACTTAGGATGGCAAAGAGAGAAATATGGTGGAGGAGGAAGACAAAAAGGGTGAGAAAGGCTCACATCAATGAGGACAATCTTAGGAGAGAAGGCCAAATGATAGATATGATGTGAGGAGTAGGGATTGCCATCCAACAGATGCACATATGAGCTAAGAAAAGCTCTCCAATGGAACTAGTGGGGGTGCATCCAACTTGCTCGCTCATGAAGACCTAGAGCTCGTTTGAGGAGGCTCATCCTTGTAATATGCAAGCCAAGTTCTAGTGTGAAGGTCCCCACATAGCTATATGCATAAATGATCATCTCTATGGAGTACAAGGATAAGAGGGAGTACTAATGTGGATCTTTCAAAAGGATAATAGTGTTGCCCCTTTCTCTCTTTTTATTTCTTTTTCTCTTTTTTTTTCTTTTTTTGTATTTTTTTGATGGCCTCAATGGCTCTTTCTATTTAACTCTCATTTGTCCTCTTTGGGATCTTTTAATTTGTCCACTTTGGGATCTTTTCCTCACTTAAGGGAAACACTCTATTTTACAAGAAGGTATAGAAGATCTTCACACTTTACAAGGTACTCAAACATAAAGAAGATGTAGCTATAATGATGTATGCAATGTATGCCTCTACTAGTGTAGCAGGAACATGTATGACATGAAGATCAAGTCATGAAGAGGTGGATGTTGCATGGCAATATATCTCTGAAAGGCTATGGAAATGCCTTGATAGGTAGGTATGGTGGCTGTTTTGAGGAAAGATACAGGGAGGTTTATGATGACAGGGCGTATCATGCCAAGGGTTTGGATGTACCGGCAAAGGTGGACGCCAACTCTTGGAGTGAGAAGAGGGCAATGCACGGTACGGAAGAGGCTAGCAAATATGAGGAGGTGGAAATGTCAACTTTCAATACTTACATTAGTCCGAAGAACGCATGCACTTATTATCGATAAATCTCAATCTAATGAGGAGGTTCACAAAGAGACAAGTACCCCGATGAGGAGTGTATGCCTGTTTGGTTATCCTTGCGCATCCTCGACTCACGGTACGTGAGTGTACTCTAATATCCGATCCCTCCAAAGAGTAGTGATACATCTAGTAGCTAGAGTTCTCAACTAGTTTTGTAGGTTTTGAAAATAAACACGGGTTGCCCAAAATACGACACCTATAACTAAAAGGCTAGAGATCTTGACACCAAAAGTTCAAACATTACTCACAACAATACCTCAAAACTATTGCAAGTTACTACTAAAATTAAATAGCAACCTCAATTACCTATTTTCAAGACAAGACACAACTCAGTGCAACAACCAACTCTCTTAACAAGATAAACATGAAAACTAAAGAGAGTTCCAGCAACAAACTAAACAAAAGCCAATGCTCTTGCTAAAGACAAACTAAGAATAAAACTAAACATGGCAGTAGTTATGAAAAGATAAAGAACACACAACAGTAAAAAGATAAGCATGAAAAATCTTATGATGTGCTCTAGATTGAAGTGGAGCGTGTTTCTCTCCTACACAAAGTAAGCCGGGGTCTAACTTTTTATGAACAGCAAGCAAATCTAAAGAAGACAAAAAAGTAAACCTAAGAGCGAGACGCTCCAAGCATAGCACATAACGCATGAAGTGATAAAAATATAGTGAGACGAAGGACGAACTGATGATTGTTGATGGAGAAGGGGATGCACGGGGGCATCCCCAAGCTTAGACGCTTGAGTCTCCTTGAATATTTATTGGGGATACATGGGGGCATCCCCAAGCTTGAGCGTTTGACACTCCCGGATCTTCTTTCATCATCTTCCATCGCACACTTGAAAACTCCCTTCATACATAACTCATCATAAGCTGATTAGAGAGGTTAGTATCCTTAATAAAATAATTTTCCCCCACTGGATATAAAGATATTCTTGAATAGCTACTGTTTCTCAAGATTTCCAAAAGGTTTTTGTAAAGAAAAAGCAAGCTTAAGGTTTGCAAAAGTAAGGAAAGACAAAACGTGGTAGAATCTGTGAAAAACATAACAACAGGTAGTAAATATTTTTTTTGGGTCACTTCTGCAACTCAAATAAAAAAACTCAAATCATACAAAAGTTTCACAATTCTATAGAGCATGTTGTGTAAAAATTTCAGCTCAAAAAGATGAATTGGTGATTTTTTACGATTTTTTCCGTCAAGTAGACATAATCTTTTGCTGGACAGCTTGTCACAACTTTTGATTCCCTTATCATATGAGGTTATTACTTGGCACAAAGCTTGAAGATAAATATACAATGATGTTGCTACAATACTAACAATCATCAAGACCACTAAAAACAGAAGTAAAAAACATCTTGGGTTGCCTCCCAACAAGCGCTTTCTTTTACGCCTTTAAGCCAGGCATAAGGCAAAAGAAAAATCAAAGGTCTCCAAGATCATCGGAGTCATAAAAACCTTCAAATTGATTTTCAACAAGCTCATTCTTCTTCTTCCTAGGAAAGAGGTACTTACCTTTCGCCTTACTGCGTAAGCGTACGTGCCTGTTACCAATATCAATGAATCCTTTCATAGCTCGGAGGAAGTCCCTCCCAAGCACGATGTTGCTTTGGTTTGGCTCCATGATGAAAAAATCCATTGGTGCAACCGTAGGGAGGAATGCAACTTGGAATTCTTTAACCTTTCCTTTAACCTCTGAAATATCTCCATTAGCGTGTTCATGATAAGATGATAATTTATCCAGATCTAGTTTCAAAGAATCATAAACTATTTTCGGCATGGTAGAAACTATGGATCCAAGATAACAAAAAGCAAGGAAGTCTTGGTTAGATATGCTAATCCTAACAAAGGGCTCCCAATCATCATCTATCTCCAACATTTATTTTTTGTTGGACTTAAGTTCCTCTACCTTCCTCAAGTCTAGAGCATCCATCCTCTTTTCAATAGTGGCAAGTCTATCTATAACAATATCAATACTACGGTCATAAACAAAATAACTAGATAGACCATGCAAAATATCAAGAGCTCTAGCTTCATCACACTCTAAAAAGTCTCCTTTCGCTATAATATCAAGAGAGTGTTTACACCACTTAAAAAGATCATGGTAAAAAATTCTGAGCACAATTTTTATAGGTATCCAAGGCATAATTCTTTTATGTGCTTATGAAATTTTGTCCCATGCCTTCTTCATATTTTCTCCATCCCTTTGACGGAAATCGAGAACTTCCGATTCCCGCAAAGCACCAAGTCCTAACATGTTCATCTAAACAAGGAGGACTACTAAAAGCAAGATAAAAAATTTTTTGATTTTTGATATAAGACACAAAGATAAAAACTGAAAGGTAAGCTAACAAGACTAAAAAGCTAAAGTAAAAGGTAATGGGCAACTCCCCTATCTTAGCACTCGGAGTCCTCGGCAACGGCGCCAGAAATTTGCTTGATATCTCTCCTCGTTGGTTACCCCAAGTGGAAGGTGAGATGCAGTGTAGCGGCAAATTTCCCTCGGTGAAGATACTAAGGTTTGTCTCCAGTAGGACTCCGGAGATGATAAGTAGGTGTCAGCGATGCAACTGACGTAGACCTGCACACAACACAAATAACTTTGCTTCCCAACGAGTACAGAGAGGTTGTCAATCTCTCCAGCCTTGTTGTTCACAAAGGATCAAACGCAAGGGATAATGATAATGATAGCAGCTAGAAAGTAAAATAGGAAAATAAATGAGCATGTAAACAGTAATGAGAATATGGATCGGGGTCCCGTGATGTTCACTAGTGATGTCTCTCTCCCAAAAGAAGATAAAACTGCTATGTGAGGTAAACAAATTACAGCTGGGCAATTGACAGGATTAAAAGCGCACCACAATGCTAACTATGCTACAAAGAAAGGACAAGTTTCAAAAGCATGGGCAGTACGCCAAAATAAGTAGACCAAGATCTAACTGCATCTACTACTAACCATCCACCTTGAGATATCTATCCAGAACATCTCGCTGGTATTAAGTTGCGAGCCCCACCCAAAGTGTAAACCCAAAGCAATAGACAACTGCATTAAAAACTATTTGCGTAAAGTAAACAATCCTTGCAACCGCAGTTACAAGCACCGTTGTTTTCCCCCTTGTGGCAACAGCACATCCCCTAGACTCATGTTTCTATCACTCAAGCGTGTCATCGGGGGGCATGAACCCACAATCGAGCATAACGTTCCCTCTTGGAGTCACTACCTACTACTTGGCCAAAGCAATAAACAGCAACGGAGAACATGCAAGAATTACTTAGGAACAAAAATATAAGAGATAAAAACCCAATATATTGCTCAATCACAATGTGAAAATAATCTCATAATCCATCAGATCTCAGCAAACTCAGCATAGCAACAACAGAAAATTACATAAGTGCCTCGGTCATGTAGGGAAGCTCACGAGGACTAAACCATGAAGAACAAAGAGGGGAGGAGAACATCACATAGCTACTGATCACGGACCCATGGTCCAAGGGAAACTACTCACGGCACATCCGGGAAGCGTCCATGGTGGAGGGGAAGCTCCCAGAGGTCGATCCTCCCTCCGGCAGGGTGCCGGGAAGAAGTTTGCTCGCGCTCCCGATCTTGGAAGCGCGGCGGCGGCGGAACAGAGGAGAGATCGCGAAAAAGGGTTCTCTCTTCGGGGGTTTCGCGACACGGAGAATAAATAGGCGAAGGGGGCAGCCAGGGGGGCCGCCAGGGGTCCAGGCGCCCCCCCCCCCCGGCGCGGCCAGACCCTAGGCCGCGCCAGGTGGCCGCCTGAGTCCCTGGTGGTGGCCCTCTGGCCCCATTTTGGTGATTCCGGAAGGTTGCGTAGCGCTGATTTTTTATTTGATTTTTCCAGAATTTTTTGGAGCATTTTTAATATGGGGGAGACCTGGAATAGAAAAACAGCAGAAAACAGGAACTGGCAGTGTGGTGCACTGAGTTAATAAGTTAGTCCAAATATGATCAAAAGTGTATCTAGATCATAGCAATAACACACAAAACATGCATGGAGCAAGCAGAAATTATAGATACGTTTGGGACGTATCAGATGGCTACCCTCTCATCACCCTTCTGGCATTAAACCAGCGCAGCGACCGAGAAACCCACTCCGACCCCCCGCACACACACCTGCTCCTCCGCTCCCCCAAACTGCACCGGCTATTTAAACGGATCCTCACGGAACCATGGAACACGCCACACAAACTTTCTCTCCTTTTATTTTCGTCCCCCCATCGCTCCTTCGCTCCCCTAGCCATGATTGTGAGCTTTAGGCTCTTGTGGGATAGAGGCCGCTTTGCCGACCGAGCAACATTGATTGCGGATGGTAGCTCTCCTCAAGAAATCGGTCGTAGCAGCTGCCCAGGCGGTGAGTACAGGCAACAACTCTCCTCACCGGAGGGCTACACGCCGGCTCGGGTCCCAATAAGGTCATCACTTGTTCCCTCCCGTGGACACCAAGCTTGGTGGACTGGTTGTCGAGCGATTAACCGATTGGCCGGGGAGGCACACGATGGGCTTCCCCTCCCGCTGAAGCATCACTAACCAGTGCAATGGTCAACCTCCTTCATCATATAAGTAGGAGGATCGAGTGGTGCACCAGTGAGGAGCTTTGAATAACTCTTAATATGAAAATAAACATCATAATGAGTGTTGTTGGTGTAGATAACCGGTGTCTGCACTGAACCTTCTTCGACGCTGGGACCACCAGAGCCAGCAAAAAGCAAGGAAGACCCATCTGATCTTATGAAATGCGTTTTTAATGAAAATCACACTGTTTGCATGAAACGCGTTAGGTTTATGTAAATTATATCCGAATGATGAAATCCATATGATCTTGTGTGAATTTGACGTATTTTGGTTAAACTGCTGACGAATTGATGTGACTACGGTTGGATGGCCTGCTCCCGCATTAGTGTCCGCGGATTGGTCCGTAGGATAAATGCAGTGTCCATTTTAGGGTTCAACGGTGAAGATGCCCTAACTTCTATTATTTTATTAGAAAATTAGT
Organism: Bromus sterilis; assembly: GCA_950022295.1. NCBI lineage: Eukaryota > Viridiplantae > Streptophyta > Magnoliopsida > Poales > Poaceae > Bromus > Bromus sterilis. The sequence continues at coordinate 21,555,312 of OX465596.1, read as the reverse complement.
ATTTTATTTATTTATTTATGTAACCGGGATCACCCTTGTTACTCTCTTATGTACAAAGGGAGTATAACGATGTCAGACAACTGTATCCATACTAGGCCGTACTAACATATAAGAGCAACTCTAGAAAATGCGTCATCCCGCTCCCGACACATATATATATATATATGCAGGTTTTTTGACGGAAGGGCAAACTTTCGGTCCAAATAAGAACCGCCATAGTTCTGTTGGCCCGTTAAAATTTTGTGAGCGGCCCGCAAAACACCGCTTCGGCCGCTTTATCTACGGCGCAGGGGGCGATCTAGGTTCCCGTCTCTCATCCAATCCCCTCTTCGTCGTCGCGGTTTCTTTCCTCCGCCGTGTAGAGTAGCCAACTCTGACGATGAATTAGATGGCGTCTGTTTCCTGAGGAGGTCTGGGGCATGGCTCTACCGATGGTTGCGGCAAAGGACGTGCCATTCCCGAGCCCCTGTTCAACTTGCGCTTCTCTACAACGTCGGTGACCCACCCTCCAATCACGCTTGGGAATGGTTCCTGCAGCTCAGCTTCTACGCCCTTTCGTACATCACGGGGGTGGTTCATACCGACATCTGAGTCCGGGCAGCTGTCGTTGTCGTGATACACGGTGAAGATGGCGCACGGGAATGCCACGCCACCGCCTAGGCGTCGTACGACCTCGCCACCGAGCGGTATAGAGCTCCCTGTGGCCGCTTCAACCCCGACCTTTGAGGAGCGTCAACCTCAGGCGACCTTAGGCGAACTCCGGTGACCTCCGACCACCTTATATTAGGGTTTTTTTTTCAGTGTTTGCGTGCTTCGATGATGTTCCAACTATGTGAAACAATCTATCTTTAAATTTATAATTATGGCATATAACTACGATGTATCTATTCTACCGTGCCATATTTCGTGTTGCATAATTGATTTGCGGTGACCCGCATTTGGGTTTGCGGGCAGCTCATTTAGGCTAGAGTTTCTCTAAGTAATTGGGTTTTAGAGGTTAGTATTTGCTATCAAGATTACCTTGGTCTCCAGTGCACAACTAGAAAACTATTTGACCTGGTTCATATGGATCGAAGATCTCTATAATACAGAGATGTCCTGCAAGCAACATGGCCCAAATTGTGATTGCCGAATCGTGTTACATCATGCTTATAATAAGCTGGTGGATACTAGAATCTAAAAAAGAACAGCTCTTTTTATAAATCCTTGATTTTATCTGAGTTTTTCAATAAAAGGTAATATCAGCTTCATCTCATTTATCTGCAAACTGATTAAGATAAGCCAACGGAGCCGTGCTTGCAGACTTTGCCTATTCACGGTCAGAGTAGACACCCTCTCTAACGCCCATTGGAAATTCCAGCTAGCCGGCGGAAGTACCTGGTACAAGTTCCCAAACTAACCCATTTCGACATTGCAAAGGTTCAACAGTGTCTGACCGTTACTACTAGAAAAGAACCTTGAAGGCAAGAAAAACGAATTACTACTCTGACCTGGATTCAGTTCAACTTGCCTTGTCTGGTTTAGTTTCAGTCTAACAAGGTGTTCGCCATGTCGTCTGGACGTTGGCACATGTGACGTGTGTGTCCTTGAAGGCAAGAAAAACGAATATTCGCCTCGTTTCAAAGCTGCAACGCGTTAAAGAATGGTGGGCGTTAATCATCTTTTTTCTTGCCTGCCAGCTACTATATCTTGCTGCGAATATCATCGACAAAGTTGTTCAGGTCTTCTTTAGTGCATACGGTTAGCCGGTTAGGTACACCGTACGCCGATGGGGAACAATGAGAATATATCTTTTTGAGCAATGGGACGATTAGGATATGGATGTTGCTATGGTGCTCTAATTGCACTGCAAACAAAAGATGATGATAGCTTTGTTTTGCTTAAATTTCTACGCAATGATTGCATGTGCAGTATCTCATATTTCCAAGGTTGCAAGCAACCGAGGAGAGAGTCGAGTAGATAGATCGGTCGGGCTGAAATTCCTTCTATTTACTCATCTATACCTATATATATATACCTAATAATAAAGGGAGGTGTGTTTTTCCCCTTTTTTGGTCCGTCATAATCTTTGCCCCTGTTTTTGTAAGTAATTACGGGACATTGCCATCGCCAAGTGTACAAGAAAAACGTTTCGCTGCATTTAAAAAAAACTTTCGGCCCAAATTCAGCGCCCCGTGCCCCAGAGTGAAACCTCGCCTCTTTGCGCCGCGCAACTATCCAGCGCCCACCATGTCTTGGCACGAGCCCACGAGGTGAGCAGCCTCTCTTCTTTTTTTGTTTTTATGTTGGGCCAGGCCCAGTTGATGCAGAACTTCTATAAAGCGCTCTGTACACTTTGTTTTTTTATCTAGCACGCCCTTATTTAGACGCGTTTAAATCTGTTTTGGCCCAGTAGATGTTTAATCATTTTCTGAAAAATAAAGTGTGCACTATTTAATAAAAACGCTAATGATTTTTACACATTATATATATATATATATGAACATTTTTTAGTACAAACATCTTATAAAAATAACGCAAAAAATTAAAATAATTGCATTTTATGTATTGAACATTTTTAAAATACTATTTTTAGTGCAAACATCCTATAAAAGTGATGGAAAAGTAAGATAAAAAGAAATGAAAATGTTCCAAAGAAAGAAAATATTATGAAGTGCGAGCACACATTTAAGGGCGCCAACATTTTAAAGTATTAATAAAGTGTAAACTATTTGATAAATATGTTCATGTTTTTTTGTATATTTTGTATATATGTATATTTTTTTAAATGTTATTGTTTGGTGCAAACATCTTATAAAAGTGATGCAAAATAAAAAATATATTTTATATATGAACATTTTTTCAAATAATATGTTTTAGTGCAAACATCTTATGAAAGTGATGAAAAAAAAAATGAAAATGTTTCAAGGAGAGCAAATATTTTTAAGTGCGGGCATTGTTTTAATTTTTACAGAATTTGAGTGCGAATAGTTTTAACTTTCTTTGACTACGGTCTTTTTCTGAAAGAAAAAAATGGTAATAAAAAACAAAATAGGATAATTTAAATATAAAATACAATTCACACTTAGAAAAATATATTATTTAATAACAATTCAGACTATAAAAAGCTTATGTGTGAAAAATCTAACACATTTAAGTGCGCCAACATTTTAACGCATTTTTAAAATATGAACTATTTAATAAATAAGTTCATGTTTTTTATACATTTTAAATATATGACCATTTTTTCAAATATTATATTTAATGCAAACATCTTATAAAAGTGATGCAAAATAAAAATAAAAATAAATGAAAATATTTTGAGGAGAGCAAATATTTTATGTGTGTGCATTTTTTAAAAATTTACAAAATTTGAGTGCACTCGATGTATTCTAATATCCACTCAATCATTCTGGTACGTATTCAATTTAGGTCGGGATTTATTATTTTAGGATGCAAACGATAAGATTTTGACTTCCCGATTTAACACTCTAAATTTAAGGTTCATAATAATTTTACATTTTTTTAAATGATGTTTATATTTTGGAACGAATGTCTTTGAACCATGTTTATTGAGCTAGGTTGTGTGATATTTTCCCGTTGCAACGCATGGGCATTTGTGCTAGTATCTACATAAGAAAGTTATATACACACGACACTAATTTGTAGTTTTAGGTGTGACCATCATCGGACAAACTGGTTGGAGATTTGAAGGCGTGGATCCAACCCAAATAACTGTGAATACATTATCGTATGCTTTCGATGTTGAGCGTATTATCCAGGACACTTGTTGAAGAAGGCTTATTAAAATGCAATACGCAAGACACGTCAATGAAGTTTTATGAAAACCGAAACCCCATACACCCGGAAGGAGACGCATTAAAGAGTGTAGTGTCTTGGGGTTGCCTTAGATCGACCTAACCGCTTCTAAAGCCTTAAGGTTCCTGCCATTATGAAGAACAAAGAAGATTAGAGAACAAAAGATACAAAAGTAACGAATTGATTGAATAACCGTGTTTTATTTAACCAAGTATTACACCCATTTATATGTGAAATGTCTAGACCATAACAAAATGATTTCAGTTTTTTTTATCAAATATCTAAATCTAGCATAATGCAGATAAGTGGATATAGAATTATGGGCCTAAAAACATCTTTAACATAGTGGTTTGGAATTATAAGTTGCATACTCAAATTAAGATGATTTCAAAAGTAATTTGTTTGCTCTTTTTATTTGAAATATTTTGAGGATAAAAGTACCCATAGCTTACCTCAGATTTGTACCCTAGATATGTTTGGGTCAGGCAATTGTTACTGTGTTTTGATGATTCTAGATTTATTTTGCAGGTACCCTAGATATTTTGGGCCAGGAAATTGTTACTGTGTTTTGACTCTAGGTTGCATAGGATCTCGGATTGAGTTGATTCAAAAAACAAAGTTCACCTCAATGAAACACACAACTTATAGTATGTTTCCATGTTTGCGGTTGTTTATAGACGTTTCTTTGTTTGAGGTTGTCTTATAGATGTTTTTGTGTAATCCCAAACCTAAAATCGATACGTTTCTTTCGAGATCGATGACAACAATGTTATAAAAATGCATCCTTTGTTGAACAAGAAGATGCCTATGAAGCGCTTAGGCATGCTTAGTTGCTAGGTAGTGAACAAAAATCTCAATTAAGAAATAAACAAAAATCTAGGCAGTACAAGCAAAAAATTGACCACTCAAACTAGAAATCACGGCATATTGCACTGGCAAGTCAAATAGACCATATTTCGATGGTAGTAGTTGACAATGCATTGTGTACCCTTTTCTTTTTCACTGTTTTTTCTTGTTTTTTAATAGTTTTTCTTTTGATTTTTTTGACATATTTCTAAAAACAATTCTTCCACATGGTACCATTATCGTATACATCAAGATTATTTCAAAACATACTCCCTCCGTTCCAAAATAACTGACTGAACTTTGTACTAGCTCTAGTACAGAGTTGTACTAAGGCTAAGACACTTATTTTGGAATGAAGGGAGTATTGAATATTTTTTAAATGTATGTTCTGATGCTATTTTTCTGCACAAGTTGTACCTTTTCTATATACATGTAAAATATTTTTTATACATAATTAACACCTTTTCAAATCTATATATTTATGTCTACTTTTTTTAACACATCATACATTAAAAATATTTTTTTACTATATAAATTTTAACATTTTTTAAATACATGTTTAATACTTTTCATATACATGATTTGTTTTCAAATACTTATACTTTTGATGTATAAATTTATCATACACATTATACTGTTGAAAATTATATATGATTTTCATCTTTCCGAATCTATGTCTTGATATTTATTTTGTTTCACACAAATCATGAATTTTTTAATACATGGGAAAAATATACACGTCTTTTTAGGATTATTTGTATACATTGAAAACATTTTTCTATAGGCATTTCATTACTTCTCAAATAAGTACATTTTAACATTTTTTCTTAATTTTATGTAAAGTGTTTTGTAATATATATATATAATTTTATGGAATAATTTTTTTTTTATAGAATAGAAAACAAAAAATATAAGAAAAATAGAAAAATAAGCGCTTTAGGGAATGCGGTCTCTCGTGCGCTTGTCCGGCCCATTATCTCAGTTGTTATCATTCTCCTAGTTTTGAGGGTCGTCTGCGTTAGCATTGCTTGTGGGGGTTCTGTTTTTTCCTTTTGTAGTTCGATTTCTATTCGGTTCTTGAAAAAAATGATCGTTGTTTTTGAAGAACTGGATATTTTCATAGTCTATTAAATAATATAATATATTTTCAAATTGGTTCAATATATGTTTCATACAAAAATAGTGTATATTAAAAAAATCACCGTATACAGGAAATGTTTAGTGTGTATCAAATAACTCTTAAGCATATAATTAGAAAACAATCATTGTGTGTCAAAAAATAGTATACAATATATAGAACACAAATATTTAGTGTGTCCTTTATAAATGTTCTCCATATACTTCAAAAATATTTAATGTGTATAGAGATTTTTTCAACGTATATTAATAAAGTTCAATACATTAAAAATATTTATTGCATGTAAAAATGTACATCATGTATTAATTATTTCTCAACATGTCATAATAAGAAAATGATAAACATAAAGAATGAAAAAATACACAAATGAAAAGCCAGAAACGAACCAGAATAGTATGAGGCGATGCCAAATATGTTAAGACTGAGATTTATCCTTTCGGGGATGGAGAGATACACTCTAGGCCTACTAGGTGTTAAAGTGTCCAACATCGACTAGCCAAGTATTATGACTTGTCAGAAGGATACCAAAGTACAAAAAACAAGAAAGGAATGCAACAAATCTAGGTATCACCAAATTGATCACATGGATACCGTCGAAGTCTCACCTCGGATTGCATAGCATGTTAAGAGGCAAGATGAATTGTATGCGGTAATACCAAGGTCAGCTCTATAAAGACCTTTGATGATATATGTAAATCATTATGGATGTCCAAATATCGCTGATGATTATTGACCAAAAAATGTTTCTCACATGTTCATATATGCTAGAACCTATATGGTCACACACTTAACATTTAGTGACATTTAAGAATGATATGATATGATGTAAAATGAGCGAGAATAACTACGGCGAGGAACGGTTTCTCTCTTCCTCCCACCACCCACCTAGTCGCTAACATCAAAGACCTAACAGACTTTATTGAAGGCACCAATGACGATTTTATGGAAGAGGAAGTCGGGGATTCTGAAGAAAGCCTAACGCCACCAATAACATCCCCTAGAAAGTGGACGTCAACCTCCAAATATACACCTCGAGGACAACAACCAGCGGGAAGGACAACGACAACAACAACGACCCAAAAATGCGGATGAGGAAAATGGAGGCGACCCATCAAAAGATGTCATCTCTAGCAAATTTGTAGCATCTGATGAGGATGCCATAAAAAATCACTGGATGACCCTAACCTCGGCAAAAGCCAGAAAAATTGCCAGATCGACCAAGAAAGGGCTTTCTGTTTTCATTGGCACCTTAGGCTCTGTTTGGTTGAGCTGCAGATTTTGAAAAAGCTGTTGTGAACTGCCAGCTGCGAAAAAGCTGTTGTGAGCTGTCAGCTGTGAAGAAGTTCAAAGGTGTTTGGTTCAGACAACTGTAAATCTGTAGATTTGGCCATGAATTGTTTGTAATGCCCCAGATGCATGACTAGATATATTTTTATGGCAATAGATCATGAAGCGATTAAACGACTAGAATTTGATATTGCATAAATATAAAGTGGGTCTGTAGTATATTACAAAAAACATGAACCATACATAACACACATGGTTCAGATGATGATGACCTCCATTAATAAAACTATGTTGCCATCGAAGAGGAAATTCTGGTATACAAAAGAAAAAGAAAACAAAGTTAAAGTCACAAATAAAAAATAAAAAATGATGACATTATTTATTATGATATACCTTTGGGAGGTTTGGAACTTGGATTGCTCACTCACGTGCTCCTTCATACTGTCTATACGTACTGAAGTAATAGCTAGTATATATAGTTCAAAATTTTATTTTTTAACGCTTTTCATTAGCTTGGCCGCCCCAGGAAGGATGAAGGAGCACGTACTAATAATCTCATATATCCTACGTACGTAGTAGAGATCAACATACAGGAAGAAGGACGAGAGACGAGGGAGGAAGGAGGGAAAGGAAAATTGTACTTGCCGGAGGGACGGACGGACGGCCGCAACGCCGGCGGAGGGCCGGCAGTGACAACCGCAGGGGCGGTCGTGAAACCCTTGCCGTCCCTCGTGAGCATTATTTGTTTTCGTGATTTGGCAAGATAACGAGGGATACACTTTTTTCTATTCACTCGTGAAGCAGAGGTGGGTAAATATTACGAAGTTGGTTGGATGAGAAGCTGCAAAAGTTGGGGTCCAGCGGCTGCGAAAATTGTACTAGGAGAAGTTGCAGCTTCTATAGAATTTGAGTCTGATAAAAAACCCTTAGAATGTCAACAAGGATTTCTCCTTACACCTCTTTCGAATTTCCTGGACCTCTAAGCCCAAAGGTTCATATTTCTCTCTTATGATGCAAAGAATAGAAAAAAGTCTTGTTGGTTGCTCCACCATGCTATCTTATGAAGGCATGCTTCTCCTCATCAACTCAGTGCTCTCCTCACTTTCAACTTATTACATGTGCACCTTGTTGCTTCCTGTCAGTGCTATTAATCAACTCAAATATTTGAGGATTTTATTGGAGGAAGTATCTTATGGAAGATGGTGCATCTGCCCTTATTGCTTGGAAATAGTTTGTTTACCCAAGTCTCAAGGGGGGTTGGGTATACTATATATTGTTACGTACTCACAACAAGATCCAACTTTAAAAAAGGCGCACATGTTCTTCAACAAGGAAAACATTTCCCGGGTTAAACTTCGTTGGAAATAATTATTTGACTCAAGACCACCTATTGACAAATTGGAAGGATCATTCTAGTGGAAGGCCCACCCTTATGTGATTCAACCCTTCAAGCACTCTGCTACCTGTAAGGTTGGGAAAGGTGATACTATTTTTTCTGGCATGATAATTGGATGGAGGAGCACCTTAGATTGAAATACCCTGAATTATTCTCTTTTGTCAAGCATGATTAAATCTATATTTCAAGTTTTGTCAACTCAGAAAGCTGGATTGAACATTTTGACGATCCTTTGTCCACTCAAGCTTGGAAACAATACCTCCAATTCTTTGAAGCCTTGCGAAATCTCATTTCTCAGGAGCTTAACAATTGGCAGTGCCATACCAATAAGAGACACCCATCCATGCTAATGTACAAGCAACTTTTAACAGCTCATGATAGCTCAAAGTTATTCCACTTAATTTCCGTAGCTCTAGCATACTAAAACATAAAATCTTCTTTTGGCTTGTGACCCATGATAGAATTAATTCTAGATCATTGCTTCAAATAAAATGTTCTTCTTGGAGAGCTACTCTTGCACTTGCTGCAATCAAAACTCAGTGAAAACTTTGATGCACCTGCCATGGGATTGAAGTTTTGCACACATGTCTTGGATTTCTCTAATTCCATTCAAGAAAATAGAAACTTCATTACACAAAGACACTATGCTTGCACTCCCTCATTCGACACAAAGATAGTCATTTTGGAATGTTGGCACAATTAGATTCGGAGAAATGACAAAAAATTCAATAACATTTAGCCATGAGTACTGAATTGGGGACATGGGTTATTAAAAGATCTTAAACTTCTAAAGCACAAGATCGGAGACACATACGATGTTTTTTTCCAAGCATGGCTAGACAACAATGTATGATATGTTTCCTCATGTTGTCTTATACTGACATTGATTGACTCTTTAAGCTTTATTTTAGGCCTTTTTGATAGTTTTTCTTCCTTTTGCTCCTTCCATTGTAACTTACTGACTATCTATGAAAATTATTGTTATACGGTTCAGACTTTAAAAAGAAAAAAAGAAACAAGCATGATCGAATGTAGAGGAACGTCCCAATCTGTCCGGTTATCGAGGGGCCGGGTCTCCAAGCAGCCTTTAAGTTCAAGACCCTGATTCTGAGCGACTAGTCGCGCCGTGGAAGGTTGGAGCGAACGAGGAGATCATTGTGGGGGAGGGGATCGAGCGAACCCTTCTGTTCGCTACGACTGAGCTCCAGCGCGACCCCTCATGAAAGTACTTTAGTTGGGCCAAAAAACAAATTTATTGTGATAATTTTTTTTATTTTTTCTATGTAAAAAATGTATAGTTTCCATGAGAAGAAATATGAAACATTATTTAAACATTATCACTAGTATTTGATAAAAACAGTAAAATAATGGCAAAATTGCCATGTCATTTTTTAATGAGAAATTTTTTATTGTAAATTTTGCCATGAACTTAAATTTTTTGTCATGCTACAAAAATAAAAGTAAACTGAAATTGCCATGTCTAAAAGAACCATTTTCCATGCAAAATAAATTAGGATTGTCATGTCTAAAAAATACATTTGACATGCTACATAAGCTAAAATTGCCATATCCAAAAGATATATTTGCTATGCTGCATAAAACTTCATTATCCATGTTGAAAAAACTACATTTTCCATGTTGCATAAACTTCATTTGCCATGCTACATGCACTTTATTTGCCGTGTAAAAAAAATACATCTGCCATGTTGCATAAATTTCATTTGACATATCCAAAAAATACATTTATCATGTTGTATAAACTTCATTTGCCATGTTCTGAATGCCAAAAATGTCAAGCTTCATATATTGAATTTGCCATGGTTTAAAAATAAAAAATAAAAATAAATAAAATTATATTTTCCATCTACCTAGAACTATTTTTACATGTTTTTACCATCTAATTAAAAAAAAGTACCAAGATTACAATTTTGATCGCCATCGTGTAAGACTAGGTACCTAACCAATGGACTAGCATATGCTTCTGTTTCAAAGAAGGATTCGCGCTGATGTTATTCCGCACGAATGGTTACGAAAACTAATGTGGCATGGATTTTTGTTCTGTGAACCGTACGGCAGATTTAGTGGCTGGAAACGAGTCGCGCGAGAAGCCTGTAGAGCGACTAGTCGCGCTATATAGATTAGGAGAGTTTAAAATGTATTTTTTTTCTGTATAGTGGACATGGAGAATTGTTTTGAAAATGACCGTTTTGTAAGGTTCCGGCGAAGTTGCTTTGGAATCTTCCACCTGCTTATGCCAATAATTCTTAATCCAACTTAGATTTCTTTCTGCCGGTGAGAGATGAAGGAATGCAGGCCGGCTGCTGTGCCAATTGTCAGTTCCATAGCTTTTGCAACACCGTCCTTAATTTATGACTAATGCGATGTCAGATCTTGCTTGGTCGTGGCTTCGTACTTTCGTAGTACGGAGTATGCCGCATGATAAGGCACACTACACTGTTTGAACAAATCAACGTGTAATACTATTACCAGATGGAGCTTCAATCAGCCTGCCCTGTCATGAGAAGGTCAGAAGCCGTATCTCGCATTTTCAAATGTAAATTTGATCCACACATCAAAGATTGCAACTACTACGAATTCTGCACCGGATAGAACCTGATACCATTCGCAACAAGATTTGTCTCTACTGTTTTCTCCATGTATGTAGGTGCATGTATCAGTTTTTCGTTGTTTAAAGTTCCCTAGACAGTGAGTGAGATGGCATTCGGAAGTTGTGATAGGGTTGTTGTTTCTTCCTGTGATATATACTAGTGTGATAGTGAGAACTTGCAAGCACCGCTGCACCAGCACGCACTGTCTTTCCCAAAAATATGTTTATTCTTCCAACACATCTGGAAAAAGTCTATATATACACCTTAAGTTGGTGCCAAACTTTGCATTGTCGTGACGTGTGCATAAAAGCCAAATTTACAGCATCTATAGATGCCTTTTTCATTACCCATTCTTATCTTTTTCATGTAGGGTGTAAAAAACATATTTTTTTCACAAGAACCAGAAAATAATTAGTTCATTTTAGTAGTATACTCCCTCCTTTCAACATATACCTTGGTTGAAGAGATTTATGAATTGAGCCCTATAAACCGGAAAGGAGGGTGTATTTACTATATCTACCCGTTTTTCCTATTTTTTATTTTTCCAAATTATATCTGAATTCATTTTTTAAATCGTAAAGAGAACGTGTGTACACACAACTGCACAAAATCATCGTTCGAAACTCAGAAAATAGGCAGAGATAGAAGCTCGAGGTGTTGAGCGATCCTAGATCAAGTTTTAGACTTGACACTGGCGCTTTCATTTTTATTTATTTATTTGTTTATGATATTTCGGTGATTTGTTCACTGAGAGAATACGCGACTTCATCAACATTAAGATGTTGTGTTGATCCAGTATCTCGAAGATGCTCGTAAGAACAGGATGTGCATGTGAGTGTCCACGGTTGTACTTTGTTAGAAAAAGAAACATGATAACTTTTTTAGCACTGATCCTCTAAGAATGTGAGCATCAATAATGTCAAAGAAAAAAAAACAAGAGCATCAATTATACTCACGCGGGTACAACCTACACATAGACGCACGCCAAGTTTGTCCATTTCGCTAAGGCCTTGTTTGGTTTAAAAAAAGTTCGTTCCACCGATGGAATTATTCCTCACGTGGATTAGATTTACCTGCACAATTCCTGTTGCTATGTTCGCTTTTTGGACGTGTAATTCAATCCACGCCTCGATGGCGATTCTTGCACGCCGCGTGGAAACAGGTGGAACGCAGTGTATCCAGCAGTGGAACAGAGTGTATTAGGTAAAACCAAACAAGGCCTAAACGGGAAGAAAATGCTGTCCACAGTGCGCATCACCACAAAAGCTGTTAGCCCGCTGTAGTAGGGGCCCCGCGTGTCGGTGAAGGCGGTCCATGGATTCAAACTTCCCTCCAAATCAGGCAGGAACGCGTATGGAAAATTGCGCAGAGAGGAAGCGAGGCCACCCCCCTACCAATCTGCGATGGCTTTCCATATCCGCAGCTCCACGGTGACCTCACGCCAACTGGGCTTGCCACTGGCATGGCGTCTCGAGGCACAGAAATGGCGAGTAGTAATCACTAATCACTGTCCGTTTCTTGCCCGGCTCGACTAGTAATCCACCGTGTGTGCGGGCGTTTAATTCGAGGCTAATCCTGAGATCCATTCCACCACGCGCATGTCCCAATCATGGTTTATATGCGTGCCAATCCCTGTCGTCTTCCTCCTCGTACCCCCAGTCCTGCCATCTCTCCCCCCCTCGTCTCCTTCCAGGTGCCAACTGCCAACTGACTGTAAAGCCTCGGGCTCTTCCTTGTCGGGCTCGATCGGCTGCGTGAAGAAGCCGTCGTCTGACTCGACTCGAGCCTGAGGTCGATCGATGGCGACGGCGATGGAACAGTTCGCCCTGTTCATCGTGTTCTTGTGCTCTCTGTCCTCCCGATTCGCCGGTAAGTAGGCTCTGGGTTTCTTCTCATGTGCTGTGATTCTTGCCGTTTAATTTATGTATGCGTGGAGTGAACCGCGATTGATCCATATCTCTTTCGCAGATGCGTATGATCCGCTGGATCCGAACGGCAACATCACCATCAACTGGGATTTTCAGAGCATCGACCCTAATGTGTACACGGTGCGCGTAATTCGGATTGATTAGAAATCCCGGTTTATGCCGCTGAAACTGCGTAGAAATCAATGGAGAATTCTTGTGCGCGCATGCAGGTAAGCGTGAGCATCCATAACCACCAGCTGTACCGCCACATCGAGCGCCCGGGGTGGCGGCTGAGCTGGGTGTGGGCCGGGCACGAGTTCATCTCCGGCGCGCTTGGCGCGGAGGCGACGGAGCAGGGCAACTGCACCGGCCTCCATGCCGCCGGCGGCGCCCGTCCGCATTGCTGCGAGAAGCAGCCGGTTATGGCCGACCTGCTGCCGGGCGCGGCCTACACCAAGCAGTTCAGCAACTGCTGCCGCGGCGGCGTGCTGTCGTCCGCCACGCAGGACAACCGGACGGCCACCGCCCAGTTCCAGATGTTCGTCAGCGGTTTCACCCTCGACGAGCACGGTGACCCCAAGATGCCCACCACCTTCAGCCTCGGCGTGCCCGGCTACACCTGCAGCAACGCCACCAATGTGCCCGCCACCAGGTCCAAGGTCGACGGCCAGCGCCACGAACAAGTCCTGCGTAAGCACTTATATTTTCTTTCTTGCCAACGCCACTGTCTTCCTGACGCGCCACCGCCCCGTGGTGCACCGAGACCGAGCGATGACTCTTTCTTGGCTTGGTGGCGTGCAGTGACATGGCAGATCATCTGCTCGTACTCGCAGTTCAGGGACATGCCGTCGCCGGCCTGCTGCGTCTCCCTCTCGACCTTCTACAACAGCACGATCGTGGGGTGCCCGGACTGCAGCTGCGGCTGCACGCGCTCTCCCACGACTCCCCAGTGCCTCAGGTAAAGCCACCTGACATCCCCACTGCACGCTCTGCATTTTCTTTAAGTTTCTGCTGTCATTTCTGATTCGTGTTCGTCCGATTGGTTTTTCAGCGGCGGCGAGCCGTACAAGATGCCGGCACTGCGAGACGCCGACGGCGATCCGCCGGCGCCGGTGATCCGGTGCACGGGGCACATGTGCCCGATCAGGGTGCACTGGCACGTGAAGCAGAGCTACCGGGGGTACTGGAGGGTGAAGGCGACGGTGAGCAACTACGACGCGGTGAGCAACTACAGCAACTGGAACCTGGTGGTGCGGCACCCAAACCTCCGGAGCCTCACGCAGCTCTTCAGCTTCAACTACCAGCCCCTCATCCAGTACGGCACAATCAGTAAGTGATCTTCGAGCTCGACAAGGTTAGTTAGTTCACTAGCAGTACGTACGAGGACGAAGCTCATGATGGATTTTGCAGATGACACGGGGATGTTCTGGGGGATCAACGACTACAACGAGATGCTGCTGCGGGACGGGAACGTGCAGACGGAGATGATACTGAGGAAGGAGACGAGCGACTTCACCTTCTCGGGGGGCTGGGCGTTCCCGAGGAGGGTCTACTTCGACGGGCACGAGTGCGTCATGCCGCGGCCGGATCAGTACCCGTCTCTGCCCAACGCCGCCTGGGACGTGCGTGTCTCGGCGGTGCAGCGGTGGCTCATCGCCGGCTCTTGCCTGCTCTCGTTATATGTGTTTGTTCTTGTGTAAAGGGTGACTCACTAGGTACCCCCCTGAATACATGGGGCTTAAGTCTCAGTTTAATTGACCCTATGCAACTAGTCCCAGGCTCCCAGCATATACTAGTACCTTTTTTTCTAACGGCTGTAGATTAACCTTTGCTCAGCAACACATGACCCCCAGCAAAAACATTCGACAGGAATGTCTTCTTCCTAACAATTCCATGGTTCTCCTCGTTAAATTTAAATTTAGGGCCAGACTAGGTCTCACTCTCAGGCGATTGATAGTCTTGATCGGTTGACATCATCATAAACAAATTAAGTTTTTTAACACATTCAAAGAAGTTATCTAGTTGCGGTGGGTTGTGTAGTCGTGGGCGAGATTTTCGGAAAAAAATTCCATGCATACCGGCTGCAAAGCGGTACCTGTGCATACCCGACGCGGATGCTCGCCACGTGGCCGCCCAGGTCATCCGACGTCCATGTCGTCTGCGCTAACGGTCCCATCAAAATCAAGCTCGGCTTGACCTCGGCTCCTTCGTCCTCCCTAGGCGAACTGCTCCTCGGCTCATCCTCATCGTGTGTGCCAGCGGCGGCGAGCCGGCGACCAAGCAGCCGACCGCGCGCATCACCAAGGCTGTGTCGCAGCACCATGACTCCTCTACAACTGCCTGCCGTCCTGCTCCTCACTACCGGCACCGGCTGCGTGCTTCAGATGCATCTGCATTATCACCTATTCATGGGGTTGCAGATCACAACTCGCATCAGCCTCTGCTAGGTCATTGGTTTAAACGGAAACAAGCCACACTCCTCATCAATCAAGTGCGAGGTATCCGGCCATGGCCATGGACCATGATCAGGCGGCCGGCTGCTCGGTCGCCGCGGCCGCGCACGATGGGAATGAGCCGAGCAACAGTTCTCGAAGGGAGGAGCCAAGCCGAGCTTAATTGTAGTGGGCCAGCTGATGGAAATGACATGGGCGTCGAATGGTTTAGGTGGCCACGTGGCGCGCATCCGCGTAGGGTATGCACAGTTACGGATTTGCAGCCGGTATGCATGGAATTTTTTTCCAGATTTTCAGTTGCAAGTACGTTGTTAGACATGCATTCCTTCTCTCCCCTCTTCGACAAAAAGATAAGTTCAGTTACAGTTGTGAGGGAGACATACACTTGCAGTTGAGGGCGACACTCAATCCTAGTGTCAAACATGCAACTTCATCCTCTCACCGCCCACTTACAAAACAAATATCAATTGTAGTCGGATGTGTAGGCATATAGTTGTAGTTGAGGATAACACTTGCTATTGCAAACCTAGTATTGGACATGCAACTATTCCCTCACACCGCCCACTTTCAAAAACAAAGGTCAATTGCAATCCAATGTATGGGCATACAATTGCAGTCAAGGGTAGCACTTGTGTTTTTTTTTTTGCGAAATAAGGGTAGCACTTGTAGTTGCAAGTCTATAATCTAACATGAGGTTGCAGTTGAGGGCAACACTTGCAGTTGCAAGCTTACTATCATATATGCATTTTCCCCCACTCTCGCACAAAAAAAAACAAAGTCAGTTCCAGTCAGGAGGGAAACATGTAGTTGCAGTTGGGAAGCAGATATGCATTTGTAGTGGAGGGTGACACTTGCAATTGCAAGCCTAGTATCTGACATGCAACTCCCCCTCTCCCTGGTGTCCACTTAGAAAATAAATGTTAGTTGTAATCGGGGTATACATGCACACAGTTATAGACGAATATGCAGTTGCACTCGAAGGCGATACTTATAGTTGCAAGTTTAATGTTGAACATGCAATTGCCTTTCTTTCTGATGAAACACAAGACCGATTACAATTGAGGACGATATTTGTAGACCCAAAAAATAGGAAAGAAAAAATACAAATAAAAAACGAATCTACAAATGAAGAAAAAAACCAATGGCTAACTCGTCGATTAAGACTTCGAAAAGTCTCAATCGATTGAGATTTAGTGTCACCGTAAAATTTAAGTTAATTCCACGGTCTTTGATTTTTGTAACGAAATTAGATTGGACTCCAATCGAAAGCGAACGTATGTGTTTTCTTCTTCCAAAGCGATTTGTTCTGGACTATTCGATCAATTGCGTGCATCACGAAGAATGAAGAGTGACAAGTCATTTTTTATTTTTGTTCACGCTAATCTAAATAGATGCAAACACCTTCGTAATTGACTACAGAGTGCAAGCACAGTGACAATGTCAAATCCCAGGCTTTTTAATTTTTTAATTTTTTCTCACACATGGCAGAATATGCAAAAATATCCTAAAAATATGTTCTAGAAAGATGACAATTTTACAATAAAAAAATTCCCCTTGGATAGCAAAAATTTGCAAAACTATAACTACCATGGACCAATTTAAAATTTGCCACCGGAAGTAAGTAAATTCACCATGGTTCAAATTAAATTTTGCCAGACTGCAAAAGCTAAATTTGTCATGTTGTTCAACCTAGATTTACCATGGACTAAAACTAATTTGTTATGATAAAAAATAGATTTGCCCTGATCGAAAATAAAATTTCCATGCAACATAAAGTATATTTGCCATGTTTAAAAAATAAAATAAAATGCAACAAAAAGGAGTGCGGATTATGTGCTGGTACAAGCGGCTACAGGTTATATCTATACTGTCGAATGTAGTGTCTCGCCTTAAGATCTGTGCAATATACAATGTGGGCTTCTTCCGCTAAGCACACGAATGGACAGATCACTAAGCGAAAAAAGGCATGTGTAAAAGGTGACCTTTTTTCCGCTGCCCACAATTGCTAGCCCATCCCCACATGTGTAGCAATACCCATCCTGTCGGAGGAAACAGACCACGCCGGCTCCTACAAATCGCCCCAATCTCCTGAACATGTCCTCGCTAATCTAGCCTTATCCTGATCTCATTCTGCTCATCCACCGCCGATGGCCACGGTCGACGCGCTGGTGCTCCTCGCCGTGCTGGACTTCCTCTTCGTCCCGCATGTCAAGCTGCTGCTGCTCGAGACGCGCATGCTGCTCCACAAGCCCGCCTCCTGCCTCCCGCTCCCGGCCGTCGTCGTCGTGCTCGGCTGAGGCCTGCTCGGCCACCACACGCGCAAGTGCGGCAAGCTGCGCTGCTCGCCGCCGCTGGGGCGCGCCTCGTCGATCTCGGGGACGCCCACCGGGACCTCAAGGTCGAGCTCCGCAAGATGGCGCCGCCCAATGGCCGCACCGTGCTCATCTTCCGCGCGCCCTATGGCTGCCTCAAGGGCCGCATGCAGGTCTAGGGCGCAAAGAAGCTGCGCCGGATCAAGAAGTAGACACCAAGAAGAAGGGTCAGATAGCTCCATCTTACACTAGTAGTAATGTAAGGCCCGATATGCGGTACTGTTCCAGATCTAGATGTTTCCATCCAAATCCGAGGACGAAGCAAATATCGGTCCCACCGCGACATATGACATAGCCATATGCCCCGGATTTCCAACATGACATCACAACATTACAGATATAAGGATACAACATCCCATACAATCGGCATACAACTGCCTTAAATACAATATAACAACGGAAGATACATGTCTGAGTACAGACTACAATCAAATGCCTACTGGCAAAGAGAAAAACATCGATCCCCATAACCACACGGGTCCAGGCCCTCCGCCGGGATCCGCCTAACTAGTCGTCGTCGAGTCTCCACGTGAAACGTCGATCACCATACCTGTTGTCGATCGAAAACCCTGAAAAGAGTTTGGGGGTAGTATCATGAGTACAGAAGTACTCAGCATCCAACTGTAGTGGTCAACTGACCCAGCAAGGACTTCATCACTCGTCATTCTAGGACAATTAGTAGTTTACGGTAAGGATGGGGTAAGTGGTGAGATTGCTGCCGCACTAGCATTTATGAAGTGGCTAACGATCTAGAGAGTAAGATAAGAAGCCAAGCATTCGATGAGGAATCGCCTCCAACAAGTCTGCTATCCACCTACTTACGCAAGCATAACACCTATCATATCCTTGTCCTCCTCTTCGCATCCCGACGAAGAAGAAGAAGTCAAGGCACACACACATATTGATCAAGTTATATTAAGATTATCTCAGCTGTTATTGTCTATGAACAAGGAGTAGGTCTCAAGTCGTCCATAACCGTGGACACGGCTTCTCGAAAAGATTTAACCCTGCAGGGGTGTACCAACTGCCCATTACAAGGCTCCTCACGCACGTCCATCTCTCTCAGTTTCTACCCATCACAGGCAACCATTTTATGATTTAGTTCCAAGAGATCCGAAACGACAGGTCCCTCTAACTAACAACGAACAAATCTGGGTGGCCCCCGGGGAGTCGACACCCAATCCAAAAGTCGGTCGCGCTCTCGGATCGGACTCTTCCGTATGGCCAAGGTCGGGTTTAGTCTCACCTATATAACAGGGGACTTCCCTAGCTCACCAGTGTGGACCAACAGAGAAACCATGTCTCCGCTGCCCGGGTTGTTTAAAAACTGCTAGGGGATCCACCAAGCACACACATGGGGTTTCAAATGGTAAATCAGCTCAGGCCACCACTAGAAATGTTTGAAGCTAGGTAGGTAAGAAAAGGGGACCCCATAAAATCTCACACGCGGTTAGGCACGCTCAGTCTTAAAACCAATACCCGGAACTCGGGTCCTAGGTGACTCGAATGGAACAAAGCGTCGGGGCGGGATAGCCTAGACCTTCCATCCTTCGTCGAATATAGTCAACATTATAATAATCATATCATCAACAACAATAATATAATAATGTGATAGCCCAAACCAAGGAGTAACAGGGTAACATCGTAGCATCCTAAGCATGCATACTAAGCAGGGGCTGAGCAACGAGCAATAGTAACATAGCAGTACATGGTTTGCGGGGAGGGGACATGGCTGTATCGGTTTGAAAGAGGCTGTAAGCATGTGGTAGGATCAAACATCGAACCTATCATATACTAGCATGCAAACCGCTGGTTGAAATAGAATGGATCATAAGTAATGTATAGTCTTTTCCTGTTGATAAGTCGGGTTCCGAAGGTGTAGTGGATCGCAAGCTCACATCGTCTCCGAGAGGTACTCGCGGAAGCACATAAGACGGTAAACACTGGAAAGCAATCAACGAGCAAGCATCTATTACTACGAGGCAAACACGAGCAAGCATCAACAAGAAGCAACACGAGACATCGCACCTACCGTCGAGAGCGGTTACTAACAATTTAAGTAGAGTACTCGTCACACACGGCGATACCGCACATTTAGAAAGGTTCAAGTTGTTTAGCTACACAAGATGAGCAAAGGTTGTTAACATGGCATATCACTCAAGCATGGCATAGCACACAAACATGGCAAGAGGTGAAGCATAAGATAAACTATCTATTCTAGTCAATTTAAGTGAGGCACAACCTAAACATGGCATATCACTAAGTGCCCCACGTCAATTAAAACATTTGGTACTGTTCTGCCATAAACCATATTTTAGGTTGGTTAACATCAGCAAACAATAGCACAAACACAAATTACACGAAAAACTAATCAAGTTACATATAAAGAACACTCCAAACGGAGTGACGGTTAAAAAGATACAAGCAAAACAAGTTTGGAACACAATCTGCCAACATCGGGAAGCACACTTTAGAGCAATGCATAAACATAATAATGAATGCAAACATGCTCACACATGATATGAAACTAAAGTAGACATGGCAGGGAAGGCATGGCAAAAGGAATCATGCAAAAATACATCATGAACAACTAGTATAGCCCAAGCAAAATGCAATAAAACATTACTGGTCAAGGACTTGGTGAAAATCAGAGAAACATGGCAGAAACTGTTATTTTTATGCTGTATAAACAGGAGCAAAACTATATGCAAAAGTGTAGCAACATGACATAGCAATAAATGAGCATGAAGTAGACATGATGCTTAACAGTATGGAAAAAGAATCAATGCAATAGGCCTCATGGATGTGTCACAATCATCACGCAAACTTGCAATAAAATAACAGCAGCAACACATAACAGAAATTCGTAGCAGTTAACGGCCTGATGCCCACTTCAACAATGATTTGCACCATCAAGATGGCCTCAAATCAAAATGCTCACAAAAGATGAACTAAAGTACACACAAAACTAAACAATTCGTCTTTTGGGCGCAAAGTCATCCGAGCTACGGTTATCTAGCAATCGTCAAAGCAAAACTGATCACAGCAGTAATTTCTACAGACTTAGCAGAAAAAATTAAAAAAAAATGGGAAAAGAAAAAAAGGGGGCTCGGCCCAAGTGGCGAGGAGGCGGCCTGGCGCTGGCTGGCTTGGGCTGGCAGGCCGAGGTGGCGCAGGCCGGCCCACCTGGTTGCCGAACCGATCCCGATCGGGATCCTGCCCAGGCGGCGGCCGGCATGCTGTCTCCTGGCCGGCCACGTTGGCTTCTCCGACGAGGGGACTAGGCGGCGCAGGAGCAGGTGAGGACGGCCAAAATGGGGCGCGGCGGCGCGGATCTACCTGATCCCGTCGTCGGTGGAGGCTATGGGGTGGCGCGGCGAGCTTCCCGGAGCTCCATGGCCATGGCGCGGCGGCGCTGCTGCCCTGCGGGAGGAGAGGAGCGAGGACGCGCGGGGATGGGCGGATCCGGCTGGCTAGGGGCGACGCCGGCGCGTTCCAGGGTGCTGCGGTGGCTGGCCGCAGGAAGCTCCGACCCGAGCTCTTCACGGCAGCAGCCATGGCCTGCGGGAGAAGACATGGAGGAGAGGTGAGCGAAGAAAAGAAGGGAGAGAGAGGAAAAGGAGAGAGGGAGGAGGAGGCGCCCCGGGGCATGGCGGAGTGCGTCGGGCGGCGCCGATGGCTCACCGGAGCGCAGCGGCGCGACGGCCACGGCATGGAGGCGGCGGCGGCTTGGAGAGAGACAGAGGAGAGAGGTGGAGGCCAGGGCGCGATCTGGGCCGCTGGATCGGCCGATCCGACGATCCAGATCTGCTAGGGGGCAAAAAATCTCAGATTTAGGGTTTTGGACGAAAATGGGGTAGATTTGGGGCAAAGTGGAGGGGGTGGCTGCAATTTTAGGCTAGGGAAACCCTAGAAAGGGGTGGGAGTGTGGTGGTCTTTATATAGCCCAGGTGGCTGGCAGTTTGCAAAAACATCCCCGGTTTTTCTCTCGCGTGCGCAGTCTTTACGTTTCTGACCGCCGGGGGTCCGCAGGACCTCCGATTTGGGTAAAACTTCAAACTGCGCGATCAGCGCGTCGAGCCGGAGGAATTCACCTCGCGCTGGAACCGTTCCGAGAACACTTTCCGGCGCGCTATAAAATATATCCTGTTTAGTTATTAAACGGGGTTTTCGTTCCGTTGGCTGCGGCTGGTCTCGTGCGATTTTTCGCGACGGTGATCGAGCGAAACCCGGTGTCGCAAAGGTCGAGTGTCAGGGTGGCAAGGGTCGGTCTCCGTCCGGTACGAGATAAGAGGGGGGGAAATAATCGCCGATCGATAAATCGGGGATGCAAACACCGCAAACAAATCAGACAATCAAACAATTCATACCGAAAACATTTTTTTTAATTTTTGTGAAATCTTGGCTGTTACAATACAACACCACCAACAAGGGATCCCATCCCGAGATCCTGGACAATCCGGGGGAGAGGGGGGAGAAATGAGAGACGATGATCTTACACACCACCAACAAGGGACACTGCTCCATGTCGACGACGAACTTCGATCGAGATAAATTTCCGCAGAGAGACGGCAACGTCGAAAAACAAAACCATTGTGAGATCAAGAGGAAGAACGACACTTCAAAGCGACGATCAAGGGAAGTACTCTCACTGAAATAGTGAGGATACTGGGCAAGAGAACGGAAGACAATAGACGACCAAGATGTTTACCCAGAGTCGGTAAAACTAAAGGTACTACGGGATTTTCCAAACCTGACATCGGAATCGAGACAATACGCTGCAAGCAAGGCATTGTAACGGTTCCGATACTCCACACCTCGAGATCCTAAAGTTTGAAGGGGGTAAGGCGACAGTAAAACACTTACGGCACTTGTCCTAACTAGAGCAAGGGTAAGGAGTAAAAAGATTCCTACTCTCCGATAACTAACTTAGTAACTACAAAATAGTTTTTGTCTAGACTCGACTTCGGCCAGAGAAGGGATCCTACGGTCGGTAAGGCTCTGATACCAAGTTGTAAGGCCCGATATGCGGTACTGTTCCAGATCTGGATGTTTCCATCCAAATTCGGGGACGAAGCACATATCGGTCCCCCCGCGACATATGACATAGCCATATGCCCCGAATTTCCAACATGATATCACAACATTACAGATACAAGGATACAACATCTCATACAATCGGCATACAACTGCCTTAAATACAATATAACAGCGGAACATACATGTCTGAGTACAGACTACAATCAAATGCCTACTGGCAAAGAGAAAAACATCGATCCTCATAACCACAAGGGTCCAGGCCCTCTGCCGGGATCCGCCTAACTAGTCGTCGTCGAGTCTCCACGTGAAACGTCGATCACCATACCTGTTTTCGATCGAGAACCCTGAAAAGAGTTTGGGGGTAGTATCATGAGTACAGAAGTACTCAGCATCCAACTGTAGTGGTCAACTGACCCAGCAAGGACTTCATCACTCGTCATTCTAGGACAACTAGTAGTTTACGATAAGGATGGGGTAACTGGTGAGGTTGCTGCCGCACTAGCATTTATGAAGTGGCTAACGATCTAGAGAGTAAGATAAGAAGCCAAGCATTCAATGAGGAATCGCCTCCAACAAGTCTGCTATCCACCTACTTACGCAAGCATAACACCTATCATATCCTTGTCCTCCTCTTCGCATCCCGACGAAGAAGAAGCAGTCAAGGCACACACACATTGATCAAGTTATATTAAGATTATCTCAGTTGTTGTTGTCTATGAACAAGGAGTAGGTCTCAAGTCGTCCATAACCGTGGACACGGCTTCTCGAAAAGATTTAACCCTGCAGGGGTATACCAACTTCCCATTACAAGGCTCCGCACGCACGTCCATCTCTCTCAGTTGCTACCCATCACAGGCAACCATTTTATGATTTAGTTCCAAGAGATCCGAAACGACAGGTCCCTCTAACTAACAACGAACAAATCCGGGTGGCCCCCGGGGAGTCGACACCCAATCCAAAAGTCGGCCGCGCTCTCGGATCAGACTCTTCCGTATGGCCAAGGTCGTTTGTAGTCTCACCTATATAACAGGGGACTTCCCTAGCTCACCAGTGTGGACCAACAGAGAAACCATGTCTCCGCTGGCCCGGGTTGTTTAAAAACTACGAGGGGATCCACCAAGCACACACACGGGGTTTCAAATGGTAAATCAGCTCAGGCCACCACTAGAAATGTTTGAAGCTAGGTAGGTAAGAAAAGGGGACCCCATAAAATCCCACTCGCGGTTAGGCACGCTCAGTCTTAAAACCAATACCCGGAACTCGGGTCCTAGGTGACTCGAATGGAACAAAGCGTCTGTAGGAGATATGCCCTAGAGGCAGTAATAACAGTTATTTTGTATCTCCGAGTTTGTAATGAATGTTTATGTTCCATGCTATAACTGCAATGATTCTCGAGTCTGCAATATCCACGAGGCTCGGAGGGAAACTCATGTGCACGTGTGGTATAATAAACAGTAAAATGTATTCCTAGTCATGCCTCTAAGACTGGCTCATGTATTGCATGATGATCCTGTTTTCCTGATCATGGGCATGTCTATGCCGGCAATTTTGAGGGCACAATGTTAGAAGAACATTTGTGTTGAATCGACCCGAATTGATGTTATGCTATGAGATACATTCGTCACAAGTTAATGGTTAATAACACAGAGAAAGTTGTGCGTTTGCATAATTCCTTAGACCATGAGAGTATCGAGTTCCTTCGTACTTGCTTCGTGAACTTTGGGGTTTTGTTAAACGTCATCTGTAAAAGGGTGGCTATTACAGCAACTTGCGGGTTCACGGAAAAGTATGACAAGGAACTAGGTAGCTCGAGATTGGGATTTGCTCCTCCGTCGTTGGAGAGATATTCTTAGGGCCCTCTCGGTGTTACGGTATCCACCATCGTCTGGCCAGACACAGTGTGATTTGATCACAGGAAGGCCGGAACGCGGGAACGAGAAAAGAGAACAATACCAGGAACGAGGTAACTGGCATAGTGGACAAGTTGTTGATTCACGGGGATGCCAATAAGTCTCACCTCGGGTATTTGTAATATATCGCGAAGCAACAGGAATAGCACACAGCAACTAAAGGTTCACTCGAATAATTCTTCGTATGGGTATAGGGATCAATATGGATGTCCTCGGTTCCGCTATTGGTCATTGATCGGAAAGTGTTCCGGTCATGTATATACTTCATCGAACCTACAGGGTCACACGCTTAAGGGTCATCTATCTGTTGAATACTAGACAGGGAGTCTGAGATAAAGTCACCGGAAAGGTTTCGGAGACGGCGGAAAAGTTCCGAGAGAGAAAACCGAAAAGTTGTTTCGGGGTAAACCACTAAGCCGAAAAGGTTTCGGAGAGCACCTGGTAATTTTGGAGAGTGCCAGAATTGTTCTGGTAACTTCTGGAATTTTTCTGGAGAAAAGATTAAAATATTTTTTTCGGAAATATTTCGGAGCTGCCGGAAATGTTCCGGAGCTGCCGGAAATGCTTAGGTTGCTTTTCGCAGATGAAAATCACTAATCCGGAATTGTTTCGGAATGCGCCCAAAATCATTTTAGTGGGTGTTGGAATTATTCTAAGACCCACAGAAATGTTTTCGGAATTTTCGGACGCGAAAAAGTGGTGTCATGAATAGTAAAAAGTACTACTTGAGATATTTTTGGAAAGCCTTCTAGAAGGACTTGGGAGCCAAGAAAGCCCCCTTGGGTTTCCTATAAATAGAGGTGTGAGGGCAGCCCCATATCCTTGATCCAAGCTCTCACTTGAGTTCTCAACACATGCCATGCAATTATCTGGCTTCTTCTCTCCCTCACACGAAAGAGTTTCGTAGAGCCGAAAGGCTGTCTGGGTTCCGGCAAGAACTAGTTCTGGACGGCGAAGCCCTGCTGGATAGCTGACACCGTATGTGTGCAACTTGGTAGAGAGGTCGTTGTTTCGATCTTAGTTCGAGTGTGCCTCCCGAAGGGCTGTCCGAGTTACAGATCGAGTTTCGAGGGTCCTCCCGAAGGGCTGTCCGTGACATCGTCCGAGGGACTGTCCGACCGCCTCCCGGAGCGCTGTTCGTGGGGCAGACGAGGGAATACATTCTCGCGGTTGGGAGGTTGTAAATCCTAGCTGCGGGGATCTGCATCGACGATCTTCATCGACTCTACTTCCCGCTGCGCTGCGAGTCGGTAACGATCAGATCAAAACCTTGTATGCGTCTCCATAGTGGTCCTGGGCGTGCTCGCTATACCGAAATTTTTTGTTTTCTGTTGCGTTCCCCTACAGTGCTATCAGAGCCGTGCTATCCGTAGATGCATGTTATGATCTAGAATACATGGAGATGTATGGGTATTGCATAATATAATTTTGGAGTAGATCAGATCTATTGCTGAAAATTATTTATGCGGGTGGCAGATGAAATCTGTTACCCGATATTCTTGTTGCTTCCCTAGAATTTGCGTATTTCTGATCTCGAGACATCATGGTGGAATTTTACAAAGTTCTGGCAATCCGCGATCCTGATTGATCAACGAAGTGCTATCAGTTCTTTGGGTTCCGCCATAGTCAAAAGAAAGATGAAATTCGCAGACTAAAGGGCAATGCAGATATGATCTGCACGGGGATCACGCGTATGACGAAGTTCAGTATGGGGTTCGAGATTTTATTATCTCGTGCTTCATACACCCCGCAATGTTAATCTAGTGACTTGAATAATCATACTTGATGATAAAACGTTGGTAGTTGCGGTTTAAGTCAAAACCGTAGAAGCCACGTAAAATAAAATTTTGCATAAACCGGTTTAGAGGCGTCTAACTTGTTTTTGCAGGATGTGCTTGCTATATGGTATAGCAAAGCTCATATTAATTCGATTATGTATGAGATGACTATATAATGTAAATTTATTAACATGACCTGCGTGTCATGATTCGGCATGATGGCTGGAGCCATATGATTGTCACTTTAATGACCTGCGTGTCAACCTTAGGTAATGCACTTATTCATTTGCTATAAAGATAGCAATATTATTTGGTGCATCGACAAGGTGGTGGCAATCTTCGCGAAGGTGAACTCCGACGCAAATGCCAAAGACGAAGAAATACTTGACTTCTCCGTCAGAAGGGGCTATACCATATCATGCTATTATGAATTGCATGGGATGTTTATCCCTTATGTTGCACCCTTCTTGATTGCGCGGTAGTCGCTTTTTATTAGGGTGATCTCTCACTTAAAATATCAAGTAGTTAGTGTTCTCCCAAGTGTAGCGCCGTCACAGCATCTATACTCTCGGGGTGCGCCATGGATGCATGGGTACGAACGATTGGAGAAATGTAAGGCGGGTGAGGTCAGACCTCGCAGCAAGATCACTTGGTTGTCTTGACGTTCATGGCAGGATCGTCCTGAGCTCGGAACACACGCATCGAAAGATGAACAAGAGTCACATAGAGATGTGATCGGCAAGTTGGCCTACCAAATCAAAATCCTCGTCATGAGATGATGATTCTATGGCGTTGTATTGATATTTGGATCTTGAATCACTCATAATCAATTTTGAGAGATATTGATTTAAGTGGTAGCACACTTTAGAATAAAATTGTTTATTCACTAGTGCAAAAATCATTATGAACAAAGTCTAAGTGAAACTTATGTTTACCGTTGTAGATCAAATGGCTCGCAACACCGCTTTCAACTTGGGGCCATTGTTAGAGAAAGAAAAGTTAGCTGCGACTGGAAACAACTATGCGGACTGGGTCCGTAACCTGAGGATTGTCCTCAGGAGCGCTAAGAAAATCTATGTGCTTGAAAAAGCTCTTCCAGCTAAACCGGCGGCAGGTGCCTCGGAAGATGAACAAAATGTCTGGGCCACTCAGGATGATGATCACAACGCAGTACAGTGCCTCATGCTAGCTTGCATGAGTCCAGAGCTCCAAAAACGTTTTGAATTCCATAAACCCCGTGATATGATCCGGGAATTGGATGCTCTGTACAAGGAAACCGCAAGGTCTGAACGTTTTGATATCATGAATATCTTGATGAATTTAAAGATGGCTGAGGGCGGTTCATTTGGCGAACACATAGTCAAAATGATTGGCTATGCTGAAGGCTTAAAACCCTGGAATTTCCAATTCCAGCATCCCATATGATGGACATGATGCTTTCTTCACTCCCCCCGTCTTACAACGGTTTTGTCATGAATTACAACATGAGTGGGATGGAGAAAACACCAGAAGAGGTGCTCGCCATGCTGAAAACTGTGGAAGAAGGACTGCGGAAAAATCACAAGCAAGTGTTGCTTGTGAATAAAACCGCCAGTTTCAAAAAGAAAGGCAAGCCAAAGAAGGGCAAGGGTGCCGGTAAGACCGGCTCCCAAAGCAACTCTAAGGGCGGAGCCAAGAATGAAACTGAGTGCTTCTACTGCAAGGGCACAGGACACTGGAAGAGAAACTGCAAGAAGTATCTGGCCGATAAGAAGTCCGGGAAAACCGGAAAAGGTATAATTGTTATACAAGTTAATGTCATTGATGTTTTGCTTGCTAGCGAAAATTCTAAGTCTTGGGTATTTGATACCGGATCGGTTGCTCACATTTGCAACTCGATACAGGGACTGCAGAAGGTCCGCAAGCTAGCAAAGAATGAAGTCATGATGCGCGTCGGGAACGGCGCTGGGATCGCCGCTCAAGCCGTCGGCATTATGCCTCTACGTCTCCCTTCAGGATTTATCTTAGAGCTAAATAAATGTTATTTTGTTCCACTATTGTGTAGAAACATTATCTCTGGATCATGTTTAGTACACGATGGGTATTCGTACAAGTCTGAGAACAATGGTTGTTCACTTTATTGTAAGGATATGTTTTATGGATTTGCACCCATTGTTGGGGGCCTTTTCATACTAAATCTTGAATGTGAAAATGATGTCTTTAACATGAATGCTAAACGCCTTAAGAAGGTTGATACCACAACCACTTATTTGTGGCACTGTCGGCTTGGCCACATCGGAAAGAAACTCATGCAAAGACTCCAAAGAGATGGAGTTTTACCGACCTTTGATTTTGAATCATTTGACACATGTGAAGCTTGTCTAATGGGAAAAATGACCAAGATGTCGTTCAAGGGTCATCCTGAACGGGCGGGTGAATTATTGGAAATAATACATAGTGATGTATGTGGTCCAATGAGCACAGCCGCACGGGGTGGGTATTTCTACTTCGTGACTTTTACTGATGATTTAAGTCGGTATGGCTACATCTACTTGATGAAGCATAAGTCGGAAACCTTTGAAAAGTTCAAGGAATTTCAGAATGAGGTAGAAAATCATCGTGACAAAAAGATTAAGTTTCTGCGGTCTGATCGCGGAGGCGAATACCTTAGTCATGAGTTTGGCCAACATCTAAGTGACCGTGGAATCGTTTCACAGCTTACGCCTCCCGGAACTCCACAGCGAAATGGAGTATCGGAAAGACGTAACCGAACCTTGTTAGACATGGTAAGGTCGATGATGTCTCTTACAGATCTGCCGATATCTTTTTGGGGTCACGCACTAGAAACTGCCGCTCACACACTAAACCGAGCACCGTCTAAGTCTGTTGAAACGACACCACATGAGATGTGGAATGGGAAGAAACCCAGTTTGTCGCACCTTAAAATTTGGGGATGTGAGGTACTTGTAAAACGTTTACAACCAACCAAACTCGATCCCAGATCAGACAAATGTAACTTTGTAGGTTATCCAAAAGAAACAATTGGGTATTCCTTCTACCTACCCTCCGAGCACAAAGTGTTTGTCGCTAAAAGCGGAGTCTTTCTTGAGAAAGAGTTTCTCGCCAAAGAAGTAAGTGGGAGGACAGTACAACTTAATGAGATTAGTGAATCTTCGGCGACCGTTGCTATGGCTAAAGAACCGGAAGTAATTCCGCAAATTATCCCTACAACCGAGCCGGAAGTTGTCGCATATAATGCAAAAACTTCAGACAATGTTGTAACTGAACCGCATAGATCAGGTAGGGCTGTCCAGCCACCTGAGTGGTTTCATGATGAAATATTCATTCTTGAAGACGATGAACCTGCGCACTACAAAGAAGCGATGGCGGGGCCCAGCTCAAGGGAATGGCACAGAGCCATGAAATCCGAGATGGAATCCATGTACGAAAACCAAGTTTGGAACTTGGAAGAACTTCCAGAAGGCGTAAAGCCCATTGGTTGTAAATGGATTTTCAAAAGAAAGACGGACGCGGATGGTAACATTACTATCCACAAAGCTAGACTTGTCGCGAAAGGGTTCACGCAAGTTCCAGGAGTGGACTACGACGAGACGTTCTCGCCAGTAGCTATGCTTAGGTCTGTACGGATATTACTAGCAATTACTGCTTATTTCGACTATGAAATATGGCATATGGACGTCAAAACGGCTTTCCTAAATGGAAACCTCAAAGAGGATGTATACATGATACAGCCAGAAGGTTTTGTCATTCATAAGGATGCTAAAAAGGTATGCAAGCTTCAGAAAGCCATTTATGGTCTGAAGCAAGCATCAAGGAGCTGGAACATTCATTTTGATGAAGTAGTCAAACGGTTTGGCTTCATCAGGAATGACGAAGAATCTTGTGTTTACAAGAAGTTTAGTGGGAGCACAAAAGCATTTCTAATCTTGTATGTGGATGACATATTGTTGATTGGAAATGATGTGAATTTCCTTAGCGAAATAAAAGACTCATTGAAAAGGAGTTTTTCAATGAAAGACTTAGGCGAAGCGGCATATGTATTGGGCATTAGGATCTATAGAGATAGATCAAGACGCCTGATAGCGCTTAGCCAAAGCACGTACATTGACAAGGTGTTGAAAAGGTTCAACATGGAGAACTCCAAGAAAGGCCTACTCCCCATGTCACCTGGCACAGTGCTTTGCAAGAATCAGTGTCCTCGGACTCTCGATGAGCGAGTACAAATGAATGATGTTCCATATGCCTCGGCAGTTGGTTCTATTATGTATGCCATGATATGTACAAGACCGGACGTTTCCTATGCGCTAAGTGTTAGCAGCCGGTACCAAAGTGATCCAGGATTGGAACACTGGGCCGCAGTCAAGGGTATTCTTAAGTACCTCAAACGGACCAAGGATTTACTCCTTGTGTACGGAGGTGATGAAGAGCTCATTGTAAGTGGTTACACTGATGCAGGCTTCATGACTGACCCAGGTGACTTCAAATCTCAATCAGGCTATGTTTTCATATTGAACGGCGGCGCAGTTGATTGGAAAAGTTCCAAACAAAAGACTGTGGCGGATTCTACGACAGAGGCGGAATATGTTGCTGCTTCAGAAGCCTCCAAAGAGGCGGTATGGATCAAGCAATTTCTTGAAGACCTTGGTGTGGTTCCAAGTGCTCTGGACCCGGTGGAGATCTATTGTGATAATAGTGGCGCCGTGGCTCAGGCAAGGGAGCCAAGTTCGCACCATAAGACAAGACATACTGAACGCAAATATAAACTCATTCGACATCATGTCGAAGCGGGTTTAGTGAAAGTACGCAAAGTTCACACGGATCTGAACGTGTCAGACCCGATGACAAAGCCTCTACCACGAGCAAAGCATGAGCAGCACCAGATAGCCATTGGTGTTAGGGAAGCCATGTAACTGGATTATGACTCTAGTGCAAGTGGGAGTCTGTAGGAGATATGCCCTAGAGGCAGTAATAACAGTTATTTTGTATCTCCGAGTTTGTAATGAATGTTTATGTTCCATGCTATAACTGCAATGATTCTCGAGTCTGCAATATCCACGAGGCTCGGAGGGAAACTCATGTGCACGTGTGGTATAATAAACAGTAAAATGTATTCCTAGTCATGCCTCTAAGACTGGCTCATGTATTGCATGATGATCCTGTTTTCCTGATAATGGGCATGTCTATGCCGGCAATTTTGAGGGCACAATGTTAGAAGAACATTTGTGTTGAATCGACCCGAATTGATGTTATGCTATGAGATACATTCGTCACAAGTTAATGGTTAATAACACAGAGAAAGTTGTGCGTTTGCATAATTCCTTAGACCATGAGAGTATCGAGTTCCTTCATACTTGCTTCATGAACTTTGGGGTTTTGTTAAACGTCATCTGTAAAAGGGTGGCTATTACGGCAACTTGCGGGTTCACGGAAAAGTATGACAAGGAACTAGGTAGCTCGAGATTGGGATTTGCTCCTCCGTCGTTGGAGAGATATTCTTAGGGCCCTCTCGGTGTTACGGTATCCACCATCGTCTGGCCAGACACAGTGTGATTTGATCACAGGGAGGCCGGAACGCGGGAACGAGAAAAGAGAACAATACCAGGAACGAGGTAACTGGCATAGTGGACAAGTTGTTGATTCACGGGGATGCCAATAAGTCTCACCTCGGGTATTTGTAATATATCGCGAAGCAACAGGAATAGCACACAGCAACTAAAGGTTCACTCGAATAATTCTTCGTATGGGTATAGGGATCAATATGGATGTCCTCGGTTCCGCTATTGATCATTGATCGGAAAGTGTTCCGGTCATGTATATACTTCATCGAACCTACAGGGTCACACGCTTAAGGGTCATCTATCTGTTGAATACTAGATAGGGAGTCTGAGATAAAGTCACCGGAAAGGTTTCGGAGACGGCGGAAAAGTTCCGAGAGAGAAAACCGAAAAGTTGTTTCGGGGTAAACCACTAAGCCGAAAAGGTTTCGGAGAGCACCTGGTAATTTTGGAGAGTGCCAGAATTGTTCTGGTAACTTCTGGAATTTTTCTGGAGAAAAGATTAAAATATTTTTTTCGGAAATATTTCGGAGCTGCCGGAAATGTTCCGGAGCTGCCGGAAATGCTTAGGTTGCTTTTCGCAGATGAAAATCACTAATCCGGAATTGTTTCGGAATGCGCCCAAAATCATTTTAGTGGGTGTTGGAATTATTCTAAGACCCACAGAAATGTTTTCGGAATTTTCGGACGCGAAAAAGTGGTGTCATGAATAGTAAAAAGTACTACTTGAGATATTTTTGGAAAGCCTTCTAGAAGGACTTGGGAGCCAAGAAAGCCCCCTTGGGTTTCCTATAAATAGAGGTGTGAGGGCAGCCCCATATCCTTGATCCAAGCTCTCACTTGAGTTCTCAACACATGCCATGCAATTATCTGGCTTCTTCTCTCCCTCACACGAAAGAGTTTCGTAGAGCCGAAAGGCTGTCTGGGTTCCGGCAAGAACTAGTTCTGGACGGCGAAGCCCTGCTGGATAGCTGACACCGTATGTGTGCAACTTGGTAGAGAGGTCGTTGTTTCGATCTTAGTTCGAGTGTGCCTCCCGAAGGGCTGTCCGAGTTACAGATCGAGTTTCGAGGGTCCTCCCGAAGGGCTGTCCGTGACATCGTCCGAGGGACTGTCCGACCGCCTCCCGGAGCGCTGTTCGTGGGGCAGACGAGGGAATACATTCTCGCGGTTGGGAGGTTGTAAATCCTAGCTGCGGGGATCTGCATCGACGATCTTCATCGACTCTACTTCCCGCTGCGCTGCGAGTCGGTAACGATCAGATCAAAACCATGTATGCGTCTCCATAGTGGTCCTGGGCGTGCTCGCTATACCGAAATTTTTTGTTTTCTGTTGCGTTCCCCTACAGCGTCGGGTCGGGATGGCCTAGACCTTCCATCCTTCGTCGAATATAGTCAACATTATAATAATCATATCATCAACAACAATAATATAATAATGTGATAGCCCAAACCAAGGAGTAACAAGGTAACATCGTAGCATCCTAAGCATGCATACTAAGCAGGGGCTGAGCAGCGAGCAATAGTAACATAGCAGTACATGGTTTGCTGGGAGGGGACATGGCTGTATCGGTTTGAAAGAAGTTGTTAGCATGTGGTAGGATCAAACATCGAACCTATCCTATACTAGCATGCAAACCGCTGGTTGAAATAGAATGGATCATAAGTAATGTATAGTCTTTGCATGTTGATAAGTCGGGTTCCGAAGGTGTAGTGTATCGCAAGCTCGCATCGTCTCCGAGAGGTACCCGCGAAAGCACATAAGACGGTAAACTCTGGAAAGCAATCAA
Source organism: Bromus sterilis (assembly GCA_950022295.1). Taxonomy (NCBI): domain Eukaryota; kingdom Viridiplantae; phylum Streptophyta; class Magnoliopsida; order Poales; family Poaceae; genus Bromus; species Bromus sterilis. The sequence continues at coordinate 21,521,434 of OX465596.1, read as the reverse complement.
CAAGTAAGCATCTATTACTACGAGGCAAACACGAGCAAGCATCAACAAGAAGCAACACGAGACATCGCACCTACCGTTGAGAGCGGTTACTAACAATTTAAGTGGAGTACTCGTCACACACGACGATACCGCACATTTAGAAAGGTTCAAGTTGTTTAGCTACACAAGATGAGCAAAGGTTGTTAACATGGCATATCACTCAAGCATGGCATAGCACACAAACATGGCAAGAGGTGAAGCATAAGATAAACTATCTATTCTAGTCAATTTAAGTGAGGCACAACCTAAACATGGCATATCACTAAGTGCCCCACGACAATTAAAACACTTGGTACTGTTCTGCCCTAAACCATATTTTAGGTTGGTTAACATCAGAAAACAATAGCATAAACACAAAGTACACGAAAAACTAATCAAGTTACATATAAAGAACACTCCAAACGGAGTTACGGTTAAAAAGATAAACGCAAAACAAGTTTGGAACACAATCTGCCAACATCGGGAAGCACACTTTAGAGCAATGCATAAACATAATAATGAATGCAAACATGCTCACAAATGATATGAAACTAAAGTAGACATGGCAGGGAAGGCATGTCAAAAGGAATCATGCAAAAAGACATCATGAACAACTAGTTATAGCCCAAGCAAAATGCAATAAAACATTACTGGTCAAGGACTTGGTGAAAATCAGAGAAACATGGCAGAAACTGTTATTTTTATGCTGTATAAACAGGAGCAAAACTATATGCAAAAGTGTAGCAACATGACATAGCAATAAATGAGAATGAAGTAGACATGATGCTTAACAGTATGGAAAAAGAATCAATGCAATAGGCCTCATGGATGTGTCACAATCATCATGCAAACTTGCAATAAAATAAAAGCAGCAACACATAACAGAAATTCATAGCAGTTAATGGCCTGATGCCCACTTCAACAGTGATTTGCACCATCAAGATGGCCTCAAATCAAAATGCTCACAAAAGATGAACTGAAGTACACACAAAACTAAACAATTCGTCTTTTGGGCGCAAAGTCATCCGAGCTACGGTTATCTAGCAATCGTCAACGCAAAACAGATCACAGCAGTAATTTCTACAGACTTAGCAGAAAAATTAAAAAAAAGAAAAACAACCGGGAAAAGAAAAAAAAGGGGTCTCACCCTCATGGGCTCGGCCCAAGTGGCGAGGAGGCGGCCTGGCGCTGGCTGGCTTGGGCTGCTGGCGCTGGCAGGCCGAGGTGGCGCAGGCCGGCCCACCTGGCTGCCGAACCGATCCCGATCGGGATCCTGCCCAGGCGGCGGCCGGCGTGCTGTCTCCTGGCCGGCGGCGTTGGCTTCTCCGACGAGGGGACTAGGCGGCTCAAGAGCAGGTGAGGACGACCAAAATGGGGCGCGGCGGCGCGGATCTACTTGATCCCGTCGTCGGTGGAGGCCATGGGGTGGTGCGGCGAGCTTCCCGGAGCTCCATGGCCATGGCGCGGCGGCGCTGCTGCCCTGCGGGAGGAGAAGAGCGAGGACGTGCGGGGATGGGCGGATCCGGCTGGCTAGGGGCGACGTCGGCGCGTTCCAGGGTGCTGCGTTGGCCGGCCGCGGGAAGCTCCGGCCCGAGCTCTTCACGGCGGCAGCCATGGCCTGCGGGAGAAGACAGGGAGGAGAGGTGAGGGAAGAAAAGAAGGGAGAGAGAGGAAAAGGAGAGAGGGAGGAGGCGTCCCGGGGCATGGCGGGCGGCGTCGGGCGGCGCCGGTGGCTCGCGGGAGCGCAGCGGCGCGACGGCCACGGCATGGAGGCGGCGGCGGCTTGGAGAGAGACAATGGAGAGAGGTGGAGGCCAGGGCGCGATCTGGGCCGCTGGATCGGCCGATCCGACGGTCCAGATCCGCTAGGGAGCAAAAAATCTCAGACTTAGGGTTTTGGACGAAAATGGGGTAGATTTGGGGCAAAGTGGAGGGGGTGGCTGCAATTTTAGGCTAGGGAAACCCTAGAATGGGGTGGGAGTGTGGTGGTCTTTATATAGCCCAGGTGGCTCGCAGTTTGCAAAAACATCCCCGGTTTTTCTCTCGCGCGCGCGGTCTTTACGTTTCTGACCGCCGGGGGTCCGTGGGACCTCCGATTCGGGTAAAACTTCAAACTGCGCGATCAGCGCGTCGAGCCGGAGGCATTCACCTCGCGCTGGAACCGTTCCGAGAACACTTTCCGGCGCGCTATAAAATATATCTCGTTTAGTTATTAAACGGGGTTTTCGTTCCGTTGGCTGCGGCTGGTCTCGTGCGATTTTTCGCGACGGTGATCGAGCGAAACCCGGTGTCGCAAAGGTCGAGTGTCAGGGTGGCAAGGGTCGGTCTCCGTCCGGTAAGAGATAAGAGGGGGGGAAATAATCGCCGATTGATAAATCGGGGATGCAAACACCGCAAACAAATCAGACAATCAAACAATTCATACCGAAAACAAAATTTTTAATTTTTGTGAAATATGTGCTGTTACAAGTAATAAGCAGTAGCAGAATAAATAAAGGGATTATGTGTTGCCATGCAGAGGATGCTTTTTCATTCTAATTTTTCATGAGATTCTGAATCCTAGCATACACACTTCTTTACTTGGTTGTTGTGCTTTTTGAATCTCTGTTTGATCTCTCATGCTCTACTTTTTGGATGGTATTTTTGTTTGATGCTGCTAGGATAAGTACCTTTGATGCCACTGTGTTTGCATCTCCCACCGAACAGTAATTCTGGGTTATTTGCCTAAATGAAATGTTTCCTTACTTGATTCTTGCTGCCTTGGGATAATTCCTAACTCTTTCAGACAATGGATGATAGCTGATCTTTCATCGTATTGACCTGAAGTACGAGTTGAGGTTATAATCTTCTTTCATCTTGATCCATTGAGTCCTAATATCGTACTCCAATATACTGTATTAAATATTTAGATGGCCACTTTGAAATTCGCTTGGCTTCTGTGGGTTTTGAAGAAATTGGTTAGCTGAACTTTAAATTAAATATGCACGTCAATATAAGGAATCAAAGCTCTAGAATTTATATGCTCAAATCTATCTTTTGTCTCTAGTATTACATTGTTATGGCACATTGATGGCACAATCATCATATTTTTGCATCCCAGTTAATTTTGTTTTCTTCATTCAATATTTTCGCTGAAGCATTATTCGGTTCCATCCAAAAAGAATGTTTCTTTGAGAAATCATTCTGTTATGGTACTGTGCTTCTTTTACCATGTCATTCTGTTGCCTTGTAAAGTTGTAATAAAAGTAAGAGAGAAGGGGGCCGCCGGAGAGAGAGAGGGGAGAGGGGAGTAGTGGAGTAGTGGAAGGGATCACGTGTTGTCGGGAGAAAAAGGCAGAGATTCCTGCAGGAAACCGGAAAAGCCCATGTTGATTAACTGTTTTTTATTTTAAATAATCCCATCCTACAGATTTTAGCAGTAGCACTATTTTTCATGTTTCAAAAAAAATTACCATGCTGTATGAACTAAATTTGCCATGATTAATTTTTTTTGCCATGATCTACAAGTTAAAACTACCAAGGTTATGTACAAATAATTGAAACATCCGAAAAAATTGACATGTGTATAAACTATTATTTTGCAGATTTTTACCATCCAAAAATTGTTATAAACATTGTGATGTCACTAAAAGCAATAATTTTAGATTTTTTCTTTGTGTATTTTGTCATTTTTCATAATAAGTAAAAAATGCAGTGATTGGGATTCAAAGTTTGGAACAAATAAATTTACCATGTTGTATGAACTAATTTTCCATGATTGATTTTTCTTTGCCATGATCTACAAATTAAAATTGCCAAGGTTACATACAAATTTTGAAATGTACGAAAATATGACATTTGTCTAAACTATGTTTTTGCAAATTTTGCCATCCAACAAACAAAGTATTTATTGTAAAAATCACCATGTAAATAAGAATAATAATTTTAGAATTTTTCTTTATGTATTTTGTCATCCTTCATAAAAGGTAAAAAATTACGGTGCCTGAAATTTGAATCCAGGTTTGCTAGGTGGAAGCAGGCGGTAAGCACCACTACACACGAGTCGCGCGAAGTTGATTAGGGAGGCGTTCGCACGAAAATGCCTTGTGTAGCCGAGTTACACATAGCTTGTTCTTTTTGAAAAAATAAAAAAAGAATACTAAAACAATTCAAACAATTTTGAATTTTTTTATGGATATACATACACATGTATAGGACATTTGTGCAAAATTTCATACCATTATACCTTAACGCGCCACGGGAATTGTTTTGACAAATATTTGATTTCAAATGGGCCCGTTATCCTTGTGTTTTGGGCCAAAATTTTGTTATTTTTCTGCAGACTGCATATTACAATATTTTCAAACAAAATTTGGCATGTTGGTGTGTGGAATACATATAAGTTTCCACGGATTTTTTCGTTTTTTTCAAAACTTTTAAATATTATTTTCGAAGTTTTTTAAATAAAAGACTACATATAGCTCGAGCTACAGAAATTTGCGTCCGACGTTCACGATCCATTTATCCTAGCACGAACACCCCATAACGAGTGTGCAAAGTGTCCATATTTTGGATGTTCACGCTACCCTTGTAGATATATTATAAGGTTCATCCAAAAATAGAAAGCACACTAAACAAGAAAGTGGTGATTCGATGCCCGGGTGCATCTGCACGTGGGAAAATTAAAAAAAATGAAAAAGCTTTAAAATCCTTTTTTTGTGATCGAAGATGCTTATATGGAAGATGTTTCTGCAAATTTTAGAGAAGTTCGGACTTCTGAAGAGTGCGCAGTAAAAAAGACAAATTTGCAGTTTCTTGAGAAGATATTGTTCATACACTATTTCAGATTTAATTTGTCTTTTTTGCCGCGCGCTCTCCAGAGGTCCGAACTTCTCAAAAATTTGGAGAAACATCTCGCACATAAGCATCTTTTACCACAATGTTTTTTATTTTATTTCAAATGTCTTTTCAAGGACCTTTTGCGTACGATTAGATTAAGCATGGGCTCATCTTTGAATAACCGGGTAAACAAAATAAACATTACATAGAGATCCCTGGACCACTAAATGACCACCACCACTACCAGAACAACCCACTGATGTGTCCTTGTCACCACTCTGATGCTAGCAAGGAAGATAGTTCTCTTGCTTCTCATTGCTTACCCCAAGTGGAAGGTGACATGTACCGTAGCAGCAAATTTCCCCTATGCAGAAGATAGGGTTTGTCTCCCGTAGGACTCGCAGAAATACAGGAAGATGGTAAAGTGAATAATGACGTCGTTCACAACTTCAGGGTTGCTTACTTCACCTAGACTGCACACACAACAAGTAACTTTGCTCCCAACGAGTACAGAGGAGTTGTCAATTCCTCCGGACTTGCTGTTTACAAAGGATCAACGCAAGAGATAATAATAGTGGCAACTGAAAGTAAGAACTGAAAGTAAATTGAGGGTGTAAACAATGGTGGAAATATGGACCGGGGTCCCATGACGTTCACTAGTGATTTCTCTCTCCCAAAAGACGATAAAAGTGCTAGCGAGGTAAACAAATCACAGCTGGGCAATTGACAGGATTATAAACGCACCGCAATGCTAACTATGCTTCAAAAGAAATGAAGAGGCTCAAAAGAAATGGGCAGTACGCCAAGGTAAGTAGACCGAAATCCATCCGCATCTACTACGAATCATCCACCTTGAGATATCTATCTAGAACATCTCGCTGGTATTAAGTTGCGAATCCCACTCAAAGTGTAAACTCAAAGCAACAGACAACTGCATTAAAAGAACTTTGCGTAAAGTAAACAATCCTTGCACCCGCAGGTACAAGCACCGTGGTTTTATCCCTGTTGGCAACAACACATCCCCTAGCCTCATGTTTCTGTCACTCAAGCTAGACATCAGGGGGCTGAACCCACAATCAAGCATAACGCTCCCTCTTGGAGTTGCAACAAATCACTTGGCCAAAGTAAAATACGGCAACGGTGAACATGCAAGAATTAACTTAAGAACACAAATATAAAAGAGAACCAAATATATTACTCATCACAATCTGAACATAATCTCATAATCCATCAGATCCCAGCAAACTCAGCATAGCAACACAGAAAATTACAAAGGTGCCTCGATCATGTGAGGTAGCTCACGAGGTCTCGAAAGTGGAAGCACAAATAGGGAAGGAGAACATCACATAGCTACTGGTCATGGACCCATGGTCCAAGGGGGGACTACTCACAGCACATCCGGGAGGCGTCCATGGCGATGGATGGTCTCCCGGAGGGGGTTCCTCCTTCCGGCAGGGTGCCGGGGCAGCTTCTCCTGGCAGCCCCGATCTTGAAACGGCGGCGGCGGCGGTACAGAGAGGAGAACAGGAATAGCAGATCGAAATTAGGAGTTTCCTCCGCGGGGGCTAAATATAGGCCAAAGGGGGCACCGAGAGGGGCCACAGGGCAGCCAAGAGGCCTCTTGGCGCGCCCTAGGGCTGGGCCGCGCTAGGGACCCTCCTGGGGCCCTGGTGGGTCCACTCCCTTCCATCCTTAGTTCTTCGGGAAGCTTCCGCGACGCTGATTTTTTATATATTTTTTCCGGAATTTGTTTGGCATTTTTAATGGCCGGAAAACTTGAAATATAAAAACAGCAGAAAACAGGAACTGGCAATTGGGTGCACTGAGTTAATAGGTTAGTCCAAATATGATCAAAAAAGTGTATGAAAGTTCAAGCAAAACATGGCAAAGTCACACAAATCATGCATGGAACAAGCCGAAATTATAGATACGTTTGGGACGTATCAACATCCCAAAGCTTAATTCCTGCTCGTCCAAGAGTAGGGAAATGGTAACAAGCATTTTTTTTTCTGTGGCGACATGCCACACAACCATATAAGGACTTTTAAGTAAAGCAATCAAAGCATGCAATTCAATTCAAGTCTTAACAAGCAGGAGTGTTGGAATTATGCCCTAAAGGCAATAATAAATGTATTATTATTATTCTAGGTTCATTATTAATGTTTATATGTCTGTGCTATAACTGCAATGGCCTATGCGGAGGTTTTCCAAGTGCATGTTAACTGCCTTCAGAGGAAAATCCATATGCAGGTGTGGAGTATAAACACAAAGTGTTCTTAGTCTGCCTCTAGGACTAACCTGTGTATTATGGATGTCATTTTTTCCTGACATAGGGCATTGAATATGCCGATAATACATGGGAGCACATTGTTACCAGAACAAGGGTGTTGAACCGACCCAATTGTATGATTTGCTTTGAGATTTCATCATCATTGTTGACGAGGGGGTGACCCCACGACTCCTACAGATAGGCCTACCCGGTGTCCCTAAAGATAGAAGGCCCATGAAGACCCGCCTGGACCCGCCTTGGCCCGCTAATTGACACCGACGTAGGAGTCTGCGACTCACAAGGAAGGTGCAAAGACCTGTCGTACGGAGCAAGCTAGGGTTAGGAAAGCTTACCTGTAAACATAGATGAACTCCCCGAGACCTAGCCCAGTATATAAGGGCTAGGAGGGGCGACGCCAAAGGCATCCAATATCATCTGTAACCCTAGCCTTGAGCGCTCCAGCCTTGGCATCCACTGTAATCGCATCTCCCTCATCAATAATATTGAGCAGGAACGTGTCCTCCTGTTTGCCGACGAGCTATCGTCCAACCTGTGCCTCTCATGACTAACCCAGGGTCCCTGACCATGGGATTTGCTGGGGTTGATCCCCGTCAATTGGCGCCGTCTGTGGGAACTACACAGGTTGGGATCACGATCTCGGCGGTCCCGTCTCCAGCAAGCCACAAATCAAGGGCAAGGACCAGATCTAGCCCACTCGAAAGATTTAAGATCACGGCGAAAATCTCTGCCACCCCATCAAGATCGCTCGGGCTACAGCTGTGCCAGGACCGATACTACAATAACGGCCAAGTGCAGCGTCAGCAGCGAAGGAATCGACGACCCAGAAGAACGGCGAGAAGCCTCTACGAAGAAATTCCACTCAACGAACCGCGACGCGCAGCGGAGGACTCGCAAATCTTTTGACAACCCACCACTGCCCGGGCACCCGCCGCACATCAAGACGATGACTACGAGATCGAAACTAGCGATCAGCAGAACCATCGCCAAGCAAGAAGGAATCGACGACCAAAAAGGCGCACACGGGAGATCTACGGCGAGGCCCAACTGAACGAGCCACGTCACGCAGCCGTGCAACCGATGGCCACTCGACGACACGCCGTCGCACGAGCACCTGCCGCCAGACAGGACAGCGACTCCGAGACACCGGTGGGCGAGTACTACGACCCAGATCGAAGGCCAGATGAATTCGCCAACCTCATCAAGAACCAAGATATGAGTCGAGGAATCGAAACCGACCCTCGCTTCAACGAACACCCAGAGGATCACGAGCAAATCTTCAGAATCTCAAGAAGGAAGAGGCACGCCGGATCTAGCAAACTCACGGCTAGAGAGCAGCTAGCAGGACCTTGCATGATCCACAGCTTCGAGGATGACTGGGGACACGTCAGGTCAGGTCACACTTTGAGAGACTGCCGCCTGTTCAACGAGCTAGCCGACGACCTCAAGAAGGAGAAGCAGAAAGAAGGCAGGCGCAACCGGCGACCCGAACAATCGCCGCCCCCAAGCCCGGAAGGACATCACAGCCCGATGCAAGGACAGGTGCTCATGATCCAAGAGGGAAAAGTGCCGCAAGCACAACGCGACGCCTACGCCCTGCAAGCTATTGCAGCCGAGAGCATAAATATAGTCAAAGTCTACCAGCTACATGATGCGGAGACCAGCATCACGTTCTCATAGGACGACCATCCACCCGCAGTCCCAAGACCGGGGCACGCGCCCCTGGTGCTCGATGCACAAATCGGAGGGTACGACATGGATAGGGTCTTCATGGACGGAGGCAGCAGCATGAATATCATCTTCGCTAGCACACTGCAAAAGCTGCTGATCCCACGATCAGTATGGAAGAAATAGAGCACCGCGTTACACGGGATAGTCCCAGGAGAAGCAGCCACATCCCTCGGAGTCGTCGAACTCAAAGTTGTCTTTGGCAACCGACGCAACTTCGCAAAGCACGTCCTCGAGTTCGAAGTACTCGACTGGCAATCCTAGTATCACGCCATACTGGGACGGACAGCATTCACGCAGTTCATGGCGGTTCCACATTAAGCCTACCTCAAGCTCAAGATGCCAGGATCAACGGGAGTCCTCACGATCAACGGAAGCTTCATCAAATCAGATCAATGTGACCGTGACTTTCACAAAATCTCCGACACATTCGGAGTCGAACAAGAACTCAGAGAAATAGCCATGGTGATGGACAAGAGTACCTTCTGATGACGGCTTCTCGCCCTTCGTTGGTAGGCCCCAAGTGGAAGGTGTGATGCAGTACAGCAGCAAGTTTCCCTCAGTAAAGATACCAAGGTTTGTCTCCAGTAGGACTCCAGAGATGATAAGTAGGTGTCAGCGGCGCAACTGACGCAGACCTGCACACAGACACAGATAACTTTGCTCCCAACGAAGTTCAGAGAGGTTGTCAATATCTCCGGTCTTGTTGTTCACAAATTATAAAACGCAAGGGGATAATGATAGCAACTTGAAAGTAAATGCAGAAAAGTAAATATAGCTTGGAAACAATAATGAGGATATGGACCGGGATACGTGATGTTCGCTAGTGATGTCTCTCTCCCAAAAGACGATAAAAATGCTATGCGAGGTAAACAAATTACAGAAAGGAAATTGACAGGATTAAGAACGCACCGCAATGCTAACTATGCTACAAAAAAAAGGAAGAGGTTCAAAAGCACGGGCAGTACGCCAAAGTAAGTAGACCGAAATCCATCTGCATCTACTACTAATCATCCACCTTGAGATATCTATCCAGAACATCTCGCTGGTATTAAGTTGCGAGCCCCACCCAAAGTGTAAACCCAAAGCAACAGACAACTGCATTAAAAAGAACTTTGCGTAAAGTAAAAAATCCTTGCAACCGCGGTTACAAGCACCGTTGTTTTCCCCCTTGTGGCAACAGCACATCCCCTAGACTCATTTTTCTGTCACTCAAGCATGTCATCGGGGAGGCATGAACCCACAATCTAGCACAACGCTCCCTCTTGGAGTCACTACCTACTACTTGGCCAAAGCAATAAACAGCAACGGAGAGCATGCAAGAATTACTTAGGAAAAAAATATAAGAGATAAAGACCAAATATATTACTCTATCACAATCTGAACATAATCTCATAATCCATCAGATTCGATCAAACTCAACATAGCAATAGCATAAATATTACAAAGGTGCCTCGATCATGTAGGGAAGCTCACGAGGTCTAAACAACGAAGATCAAAGAGGGGAGGAGAACATCACATAGCTACTGATCACGGACCCATGGTCCAAGGAAAACTACTCACGAGACATCCGGGGAGCATCCATGGTGGAGAGGAGACTCCCGGAGGTCAATCCTCCCTCCGGCAGGGTGCCGGGAAGAGGTCTTCTGGTGCTCCCGATCTTCGTAAGCGTGGCGGCGGCGGAACAGAGGCGAGTTCGCGGAATATGGTTCCTCCTTCGGGGTTTTCCCGTGACGGGGGATAAATAGGCGAAGGGGGGCAGACAGAGGTGGGACAGGGGCCCCAGGCGCCCCCCTGGCGCGGCCAGGGGTGGGGCCGCGCCAGGTGGCTGCCTGGCCCCCCCTGGCCCCCCTCTGGCCCCTCCTGGGCTTTTCTCGAAGCTTCCGTCACGCTGATTTTTTATCTGAATTTTTCTGGCACTTTTTATATGGGGGAAAACTGAAATAGAAAAACAGCAGAAAACAGGAACTGACACAGGGGTTCACTGAGTTAATAGGTTAGTCCAAATATGATCAAAAATGTATGAAAGTGTATCTAGATCATAGAAATCTCACACAAAACATGCATGGAGCAAGCAGAAATTATCGATACGTTTTGGACGTATCAACATCCCCAAGCTTAATTCCTGCTCGTCCTCGAATAGGTAAATGATAACAAGCATAATTTCTGTGGTGACATGCTAGCAACCATAAAAGAACTTTGAAAAGTAAGCAATCAAGGCCAGAGATTCAATTCAAGTCATAACAGGCAAGAGTCTATATTAGCATTGAAATAAGTAACAAAAGAACAAAAGGTGCAAGAGCTCTTGCTGTCCGTGAATCGAATGTCTCCAAATGGTGTTTGCGTGCAAGAAAGGAGGATAGGGAATACGAGAAAAAAGTATTTTTGTTGAGAACTCAATCTAATAAAGTTTCACACTTGGTCCTCTTTGGAATCTTATCTTGACTCGTCCCCAGACCACTAGCCAGGTACAAGTCAATTTGATCCACTCCTTTTCGATATTTTGAGCACTCATGCAATGGATGAGCGTAAGCACGAGAGTTGACACTTAGGATGGCAAAGAGAGAAATAAGGTGGAGGAGGAAGACAAAAAGGATGAGAAAGGCTCACATCAATGAGGACAGTCATAGGCAAGAGATGCCAAATGATAGATACGATGTGCGGAGTAGGGATTGCCATGCAACGGATGCACATACGAGCTAGGAAGCTCTCCAATGGAACTAGTGGGGGTGCATCTAACTTGCTCGCTCATGAAGACCTAGAGCTCGTTTGAGGAGGCTCATCCTTGGAATATGCAAGCCAAGTTCTATAGTGTGAAGGTCCCCACATAGCTATATGCATAAAGATCATCTCTATGGAGTACAAAGATATAGAGGGAGTACTAGTGTGGATCTCTCAAAAAGGATAGTAGTGTTTCCCCTTTCTCTCTTTTTATTTATTTTTCTCCCTTTTCTATTTTTTTGTATTTTTTTGGTGGCCTCAATGGCTCTTTCTAGTTAACTCTCATTTGTCCTCTTTGGGATCTTTTAATGTGTCCACTTTGGGATCTTTTCCTCACTTAAGGGCAACACTCTATTTTACAAGAAGGTAAAGGAGATCTTTCACACTTTACAAGGTACTCAAAATCATAAAGAAGATGTAACTATCATGATGTATGCAATGTATGTCGCTGCCAGTGTAGCAGGAACATGTATGACATGAAGATCAAGTCATGAAGAGGTGGATGTTGCATGGCAATGTAACTCGGAAAGGCTATGGAAATGCCTTGATAGGTAGGTATGGTGGCTGTTTTGAGGAAGGATAAAGGGAGGCTTATGATGACAGAGCGTATCATGCCAAGGGTTTGGATGTATCGGCGAAGGTGGACACCAACTCTCGGAGTGAGAAGAAGGCAATGCACGGCACGAGAAAGGCTAGCAAAATATGGGAAGGTGGAAGTGTCAACTCTCAATACTTACATTAGTCCAAAGAACTCATGCACTTATTATCGGTAACTCTCAATCTAATGAGGAGGTTCACAAAGAGACAAGTACCCCGAGGAGGAGTGCATGGGGGTTTGGTTATCCTTGCGCATCCTCGACTCATGGTACGTGAGTGTACTCTAATATTCGACTCCTCAGAAGAGTAGTGATCTATCTAGTAGCTAGAGTTCTCAACTAGTTTTGTAGGTTTTGAAAATAAACACGGATTGCCCAAAATACGACACCTATCACTAATAGGCAAGAGCTCTTGACACCAAAATTCCAAACATTCCTCACAACAATGCCTCAAAACTATTGCAAGCTACTACTAAAATTAAATAGCAATCTCAATTACCTACTTTCAAGACAAAGCATAACTCAGTGCAACAACCAACTCTCTTAACAAGATAAACATGAAAACTAAAAAGAGTTGCAGCAACAAACTAAACAAAATCCAAAGCTCTTGCTAAAGACAAACTAAGACTAAAACTAAACAAGGCAGTAGCTATGAAAAGATAAAGAACACACAACAGCAAAAAGATAGGCAGGAAAAATCCTATGATGTGTTCTAAATTTTGAAAGTGGAGCGTGTTTCTCTCCCACACAAAGTAAGACGGGATCTAAATTGTTACGAACAGCAAGCAAAGCTAAACAAAAGTAAAAAACAAAACCTAAGAGCGAGACGCTCCAAGCATAGCACATAACACATGAAGTGATAAAAATATAGTGAGACGAAGGACGAACTGATGATTGTTGATGGAGAAGGGGATGCACGGGGGCATCCCCAAGCTTAGACGCTTGAGTCTCCTTGAATATTTATTAGGGATGCATGGGGGCATCCCCAAGCTTGAGCGCTTGACACTCCTGGATCTTCTTTCATCATCTTCTATCGCACACTTGAAAACTCCCTTCTTACATAACTCATCATAAGCTGATTAGAGAGGTTAGTACCCATAATAAATAATTTTTCCCACTGGATTTAAAGATATTATTGAAAAGCTACTGTTTCTCAAGAGTGCCAAAAAGTTTTTGCAAAGAAAAAGCAAGCTTAAGGTTTGCAAAAGTAAGGAGAGACAAAACGTGGCAGAATCTGTGAAAAACAGAACAGCAGATAGTAAAGAATTTTTTAGGGGCACTTCTGCAACTCAAATAAAAAAACTCAGAACATACGGAAGTTTCGTAATTGTATAGAGCATACTGTGTAAAAAATTCAGCTCAAAAAGAAGAACTGGGATTTTTCTGGAATTTTTTTGGTCACGAGGACAGAATCTGTTTTCTGGACAGCATGTCAGAACTTTTACTTCACTTGCCGTAAGAGGCTATAACTTGGCACAAATCTGAAAAGTAAAGATACAATGATGTTGCTACAGTAGTAACAATCATCAAGACACAACAAAAGCAAAAAAAACCTAAATTCGTTGCGGGCTGCCTCCCGAAAGCGCTTCTTTAAAGCCATTAGCTAGGCATGATGCAAAAAGAAGAATCAAGTTTTATTAAGAGAAAGAGAATAACTAGCCCGAGTAACGGACTCAAAAGGTAACTTGATTTTCTTTCTAGGGAAGTGTTCCATCCCCTTTTTGAATGGGAATTGGAATTTTATATTCCCCTCTTTCATGTCAATAACCGCACCAACGGTGCGAAGAAAAGGACGTCCCAAAATAATTGGACACAAAGGTTCACACTCTATATCCATAACAATAAAATAAACGGGAACATAGTTGTCATTGACAATGATAAGAACATCATCGATCTTCCCCAAAGGTTTCTTTACGGAATAATCAACAAGACGAACACCAAAAGAACAAGGCTCAAAAGGTTTCAAATCAAACATATAAAATATTCTTTTGGGCATAACAGAGGTACTAGCTCCAACATCACATAAAGCATAGCAAGAGAAGTTATTTAATTTAATTTTGATCATAGGGTCCCAACCATCCTCTAGCTTCCTAGGTATGGAGGCTTCTACTCTAAGCTTCTCCTCCCTAGCTTTGATAAGAGCATTTGTGATATGCTCTGTGAAGGCAAGATTAAGTGTGCTAGTGTGGGGGTCTCTAGACATTTTGTGTAACAAGCTAATAACTTCTGAGAGGGTGCAACTATCAAAATCAATATCACTACTATCAAAGGTGGTAGTAGTGTCATCTAGGCTCACTTGTTTGAAACCCTCTACGTTCATAGGAGTTTCTTTTTCTACGGTTGAGGTATTAGCATCACCATTAATAGGTCCAACGGGACTAGGAGTGCATTGGGTGCTAATAGTTTGAGTGTCCTCAACAATTTGGATAGTGGCAACTGTGTGGTGTGTAGGAAGGCTCTTAATTCTATCCTCTTCCTCTTTTTCTCTAGCCCATCTTTCTTTAAGTTTAGCCATCATCCTAATATTTTCATTGATTTGCAACTGGATAACATTAATAGGAGTGGCTTTATTCTCCTCAAGGAGAGAGGTTCTAATTTTGAGCATCTCAATATCAAGGGCTAAGCTTTCTACCTTCAAAGAGAGATTATCTATTTTAGATAATTTCTCTTCTACATTTTTGTTGAAGGCTTTTTGGGTAGTGATAAAGTATCTAAGCATGCTTTCAAATTCAGAAGAGGGGTTCTTGTTGCTAGGGTAAGTATTGTTGTTCCCATAGTTGGATGGGAACGGTCTAGGATTGCTAGCAAAATTTCCCCTATAAGCACTATTGTTGAAGTTGTTTCTAGCAATAAGGTTCACATCTACTTGTTCTTGAGCAACCAAAGAATTTAAAGGAACATCATGAGGATCAATAGAAGGTTGCTTGGTAAGTAGAGACATAATTAAATCAACTTTTTCATTAAGGGAGATAATTTCCTCGACAGAGTTTACCTTCCTACCTGTTGGAGCGCGTTCGGTGTGCCATTGGGAATAATTGGTCATCATCTCATCGAGAAGCTTTGTGGCAGCGCCAAGTGTAGTTGACATAAAGGTTCCTCCCGCGGCCGAATCTAACAGGTTCCGCGAGGTAAAGTTCAAGCCTGCATAAAAAGTCTGGATAACCATCCAAGTAGTCAAACCATGTGTAGGGCATTTCTTAACAAGAGATTTCATTCGTTCCCAAGCTTGGGCAATGTGTTCATTATCCAATTGCTTAAAATTCATAATATTGCTCCTCAATTGGATAATCTTAGCAGGAGGGTAGTACTTCCCTATAAAAGCATCTTTGCACTTATCCCAAGAATCTATGCTATTTCTAGGCAAAGATTGAAACCAGATTTTAGCATCTCCCCGTAAAGAGAAAGGAAAGAGCTTAAGCTTAACAACATCTCCTTCCACTTCTTTATACTTTTGCATATCACATAATTCAAAAAAATTATTCAAGTGTAAAGCAGCAGCATCTCCAGCACCAGAGAATTGATCTCTCATAACAAGGTTTAGTAAAGCAGGTGTAATTTCATAAGAGGTAGCTGAAGTGGCAGGTGTGGCAATGGGAGTGCAGATAAAGTCTTGGTTGTTGTGACTAGTGAAGTCACACAACTTGGTGTTTTCAGTGGAACCCATAGTGGCAGCAAGTGTGGCAGATTTTTTTGTAATTTTTGATAAAAAAACACAAAGATAAAAACTGAAAGATAAACTAACAAGACTAAAAAACAAAGGTAAAGGGTAGTGTGCAACTCCCCTATCTTAGCACTTGGAGTACCCGGCAACGGCGCCAGAAATTTCTCTTGATGACGGCTTCTCGCCCTTTGTTGGTAGGCCCCAAGTGGAAGGCGTGATGCGGTACAGCAGCAAGTTTCCCTCAGTAAAGATACCAAGGTTTGTCTCCAGTAGGACTCCAGAGATGATAAGTACGTGTCAGCGACGCAACTGACGCGGACCTGCACACAGACACAGATAACTTTGCTCCCAACGAAGTTCAGAGAGGTTGTCAATCTCTCCGGTCTTGTTGTTCACAAATTATAAAACGCAAGGGGATAATGATAGCAACTTGAAAGTAAATGCAGAAAAGTAAATATAGCTTGGAAACAATAATGAGGATATGGACCGGGATACGTGATGTTCACTAGTGATGTCTCTCTCCCAAAAGACGATAAAAATGCTAGGCGAGGTAAACAAATTACAGAAAGGAAATTGACAGGATTAAGAACGCACCGCAATGCTAACTATGCTACAAAAGAGAGGAAGAGGTTCAAAAGCACGGGCAGTACGCCAAAGTAAGTAGACCGAAATCCATCTGCATCTACTACTAATCATCCACCTTGAGATATCTATCCAGAACATCTCGCTGGTATTAAGTTGCGAGCCCCACCCAAAGTGTACACCCAAAGCAACAGACAACTGCATTAAAAAGAACTTTGCGTAAAGTAAACAATCCTTGTAACCGCGGTTACAAGCACCGTTGTTTTCCCCCTTGTGGCAACAGCACATCCCCTAGACTCATGTTTCTGTCACTCAAGCATGTCATCGGGGAGGCATGAACCCACAATCTAGCACAACGCTTCCTCTTGGAGTCACTACCTACTACTTGGCCAAAGCAATAAACAGCAACGGAGAGCATGCAAGAATTACTTAGGAACAAAAATATAAGAGATAAAGACCAAATATATTACTCTATCACAATCTGAACATAATCTCACAATCCATCAGATCCGATCAAACTCAACATAGCAATAGCAGAAATATTACAAAGGTGCCTCGATCATGTAGGGCAGCTCACGAGGTCTAAACAACGAAGATCAAAGAAGGGAGGAGAACATCACATACCTACTGATCACGGACCCATGGTCCAAGGAAAACTACTCACGAGACATCCGGGGAGCATCCATGGTGGAGAGGAGACTCCCGGAGGTCAATCCTCCCTCTGGCAGGGTGCCGGGAAGAGGTCTTCTGGTGCTCCCGATCTTCGGAAGCGCGGCGGCGGCGGAACAGAGGTGAGTTCGCGGAATATGGTTCCTCCTTCGGGGTTTTCCCGTGACAGGGGATAAATAGGAGAAGGGGGGCAGACAGAGGTGGGACAGGGGCCCCAGGCGCCCCCTGGCGCGGCCAGGGGTGGGGCCGCGCCCGGTGGCCGCCTGGGCCCCCCTGGCCCCCCTCTGGCCCCTCCTGGGCTTTTCTCGAAGCTTCCGTCACGCTGATTTTTTATCTGAATTTTCCCGAATTTTTCTGGCACTTTTATATGGGGGAAAACTGAAATAGAAAAATAGCAGAAAACAGGAACTGGCACTGGGGTGCACAGAGTTAATAGGTTAGTCCAAATATGATCAAAAATGTATGAAAGTGTATCTAGATCATAGCAATATCACACAAAACATGCATGGAGCAAGCAGATATTATCGATACGTTTTGGACGTATCACCTTCCCATTGGTGAGCCGAAGCGAATCTAAGGAGTACGGACGTGACTTCAGCATCGACAGCGACACAGTCACTCACCAAGTGCACCCGACGAACCCGGACAAAACAGTCCGCGTGTACGCCCACCTACCAGAGGAGCAGGCAACGGCTCTCGTCGCTTTCCTTCGAGATGAGTGGGAAATATTCGCCTGCTGCCCGGCCGACATGCCTGGAATACCACGCGAATTCGCGAAGCACGCCCTACGCATCAAGCAAAACACGAAGTCGGTGAAGCAAGCTCTGAGACGATTCTCGGAGCCCAAGCGCAGAGCAATCGGAGAGGAAGTCAACCGGTTACTCGACACCCAGTTCGTCCGAGAAACGAAAAAAGCCACCTGGATAGCCAACCCAGTGCTGGTGCCCAAGAAAGACACGACCGTGCTGCGCATGTGTGTCGACTACGGACCAGTCAACAAGCATTGCCCAAAGGACCACTTCCCCCTGCCTAGAATCGATCAGATAATCGACTCGACGGCAGGGTGTGATCTATTTTCCTTTCTTGATGCCTACTCAGGATACAACCAGATCAGGATGAAGGAAGAAGACGAAGAGCACACATCGTTCATCACCCCCTATGGCGTATTCTGCTACAGGACCATGCCCTTCGGGCTCAAGAACGCAGGTGGCACATACCAGCGAATGATGCAGGCCTGCCTGAAAGAGCAAATCGGAAGAAACGTGCAAGTATATGTGGAAGACATCGTCATCAAGACCTACAAAGCAGCCACACTACTCGAGGACCTGCGCGAAACCTTCGCAGCGCTCAACAAATACAGAATCAAACTCAACCCAAAGAAGTGCGCATTCGGCGTACTGGCGGGGAAGCTGCTCGGCTATATGGTCTCTGCCCGAGGAATCGAGGCAAACCCTGAGAAAGTCCAAGCCATCGCCCCAATGCAAGTACCAACCAACGTCAAAGGAGTACAACAGCTCACTGGAAAACTCGCAGCCCTAAGCTGCTTCATCAGCAGGCTGGGAGAACGCACGCTGCCTTTCTATCAGCTGCTCAGGAAAGGAAAGAAATTCGAGTGGACGGAGGAAGCCCGCCAAGCATTCGCGGACCTAAAAAAGACACTCTCGACCCCACCAATCCTGGCGGTACCCAAGGAACGAGAGAAGCTATACCTCTACGTGGCAGCACGTAACAGCATAGTAAGCACAGCGCTCGTTGTCGAACGCACAGAAGAAGGCAAGGTCCAAAGCATACAGAGACCAATCTACTACCTCAGCATGCTCCTGACCAAATCCCAGCAGCGATACCCGCATTATCAGAAGCTACTACTGGCCGTCATCATGACTTCAAGAAAGGTGTCCCACTACTTCGACGAGCACCCTATCACAATCGTGAGCAGCGCACCACTCACTGACATACTCAACAACCCTAGAGCGACTGGACGAGTCGCCGAGTGGAACATTGAGCTCAGCCCACGGGACCTGCAGTTCAAGCACCCAACAGCCATCAAAGCCCAAGTACTCCTAGATTTCCTGGTCGAGTGGACGGAGGTTCAGACACCAGGCCCCCCAGACCTATCAAATTCATGGTCAATGTTCTTCGACGGGTCCAAGAGACAACAAGGAGCCGGGGCAGGAGTCGTGCTCATCTCCCCTAAAGGAACAAAGCTAAAATACGTCCTCCAGATCAACTTCAGTCACGCCTCCAACACCGAAGCAGAATACGAGGCACTCCTCCATGGCATGCGCATGGCCAAAACGTGCGGAACCACTCGCCTCATAATCTACGGGGACTCCAATATCGCCGTCCAGCAGACGATGAGAAACTGCGACGCAATAGCCGACAACATGGCGGCCTACCAGAAGCTCTACAACACACTCGAAGGAAGTTTCGACGGTTGCGAGCTCAACTACATCACCAGGGCCAACAACACATAAGCTGACAAACTCGCAAACATTGGCTCGACCCGAGGACCAATAACACCCGACGTTTTTCTTGAAAGCATCAGCCAGAGATCCATCAAGGTACAGGAAGCAGCACCTGAAGCAGTCGTGGACGGCGAGGACGCAACAGACCTGGCGCAGGTGGCAGCAGCAAGCCCATCAGAAGGCACAAGCACCAGCACACCCGACAGCACAGCTCCGACAGGGCTCGAAGGACCTGTCTGGGCAAAACCGTTCCTCCGATTCCTAATCGAAGGTACGCTACCGCAAGACGTGGTCGAAGCATGACGCATCAGCCGACGATCCAAGGCGTTCACGGTGATCAACAAACAACTATACAAGCGCATCATTACCCAGATACTCCAAAGGTGCATCGACAAAGAAGATGGCAAAGCCCTACTGCTCGAAATCCACGAAGGCACCTGCGGGCACCATGCGAGCAGTCGAGTACTCGTGTCCAAAGCATTCCGAGCCGGGTTCTATTGGCCCACAGCCATGAAAAACGCAGAGGAAATCGTGCGATGTTGTGTCGCCTGCCAGAAATTCACCAACAGGCCACACGCCCCCGCCTCTGAGCTCAAGACCATACCACTATACTGGTCGTTCGCCACCTGGGGACTCGACATGGTGGGACCACTCAAGAAATCATCAAAGGGCGGAAGGACACACCTGCTCGTCGCGGTCGACAAGTTCACTAAAAGAATCGAAGTAGTGCCCATCACCAGCTCCACAGCCCTCACGGTTGTCAACTTCATCAAATCGATCATCTTCAGGTTCGTAGTGCCACACAACATCATCACGGACAACGGCACGAACTTCACAGCCGCAGAATTCCAGAACTTTTGCGAAGAACTGGGCATCAAAATCAATTATGCATCAGTCGCACACCCGCAGTCCAACGGCCAAGTGGAAAAAGCAAACGGCCTTGTATGCGGGGGAATCAAGAAGCGGCTCCTTGCACCACTCGAGCAAGACGCCGGCAACTGGGTAGAAGAACTGCCCGCGGTACTATGGAGCCTACGAACTACACCAAACACCGCGACCTAGTACACACCCTTCTTTATGGTGTACGGGGCAGAGGCAGTACTACCACATGACTTCAAAGTTCGGAGCACCTCGGGTCACCGGGTACGAAGAAGAAGAAGAAGCAGAAGAAGCATTACAAGATGACAAAGATACAGCTGACGAAGCAAGAGATACAGCCCTGACAAAATCAGAGGGGTACCAAGACAAGCTACGCACCTACCAAAGCAGTCTCTTGCGCACTAAAACCTTCAACAAAGGTGACCTAGTCCTACGGCTGATACAAGAGAAGGTCCATAAACTTGACCCCCAATGGGAAGGACCATTTATAGTCTCAGAAGTCATCGTAGGTGGCGCCTACAGGCTAAAGAACCCGAAGACAGATGAGGACGTGGGTAACCCATGGAACGTCGCAAACTTGCGACTGTTTTATCCATAGTCCCTATCGGTCAGACATGACTGGAAACTCATGTAGCCGCTCGACCGCAATAAAATAAATGTTGCCCAAATACTGCCATCTCAAAGCACTCGGGGGCTTAAGCATAAAATCCCCCCGAGAGACGCTATCGCCTACGCGATCTTAACCAAAGCACTCGGGGGATTAAGCATCAAATCCCCCTGAGAGATGCTACCGCCTACGCGATCTTCACCAAAGCACTCGGGGGCTTAAGCATAAAATCCCCCCGAGAGACGCTATCGCCTACGCGATCTTAACCAAAGCACTCGGGGGCTTAAGCATAAAATCCCCCCGAGAGACGCTATCGCCTACGCGATCTTCACCAAAGCACTCGGGGGCTTAAGCATAAAATCCTCCCAAGAGACGCTATCGCCTACGCGATCTTAACCAAAGCACTCGGGGCCTTAAGCATAAAATCCCCCCGAGAGACGCTATCGCCTACGCGATATTAACCAAAGCACTCGCGGGCTTAAGCATAAAATCCCCCCGAGAGACGCTATCGCCTACGCGATCTTCACCAAAGCACTCGGGGGCTTAAGCATAAAATCCCCCCGAGAGACGCTATCGCCTACGCGATCTTCACGAAAGCACTCGGGGGCTTAAGCATAAAATATCCCCCGAGAGACGCTATCGCCTACGCGATCTTAACCAAAGCACTCGGGGGCTTAAGCATAAAATCCCCCCGAGAGACGCTATCGCCTACGCGATCTTCACCAAATCACTCGGGGGCTTAAGCATAAAATCCCCCCGAGAGACGCTATCGCCTACGCGATCTTAACCAAAGCACTTGGGGGCTTAAGCATAAAATCCCCCCGAGAGACGCTATCGCCTACGCGATCTTAACCAAAGCACTCGGGGGCTTAAGCATAAAATCCCCCCGAGAGACGCTATCGCCTACGCGATCTTCACCAAAGCACTCGGGGGCTTAAGCATAAAATCCCCCCGAGAGAAGCTATCGCCTACGCGATCTTAACCAAAGCACTCGGGGGCTTAAGCATAAAATCCCCCCGAGAAACGCTATCGCCTACGCGATCTTAACCAAAGCACTCGGGGGCTTAAGCGCAAAATCCCCCCGAGAGACGCTATCACCACCTACGCGAGCTCACCTTAAAAACTCGGGGGCTCAGGCATAAGCATTCCTCGAGACACGCTACGGTCCTATTCGAAAACACCAAGTCAGCAATCTTCAAGTCTTCACCCGGACGACAAACAACCAAGACTCGGGTACTACTCCAGAGCCAAACCGCGAGGAAATACGCAAAGTTTTAAGCCTACGTTTGACTCTACGACTCAAACGTAGCCTCGGGGGCTACTCCCATCGGGAGCATTGCCGCGCACCCGATAGAACACACCATAAAGTTAAAGTCAGTACATCACGGGAGAAGTCGAAGACATTTCACGCTATCAGATGGAGTCGAAGACATTTCACGCTATCAAATGGAGTCGAAGACATTTTACGCTATCGGATGGAGTCGAAGACATTTCGCGCTATCAGATGGAATCGAAGACATTCTGCGCTATCAGAAGGAATCGAAGACAGTGCATCACAGGAGTCGAAAACACAGTTTATTGCAAGATCTCATCCACAGCTTGAAGTCAACCATAAAGGTATAAAAGGACTCAACTACATTTGGATAGAAGGCAGCTCCTGTTACAAGAGGGAATTACCCAAGGAATTAAGACTTCTACATGTGTGCCCATGAGGGGTAATCGACTCTGATACAAGGGCATCACCACAGACAAAGGAAAAAAGGAAGCTAGCAGAGGATGTCAATGACATAACAAAAGGGTGAAGCTCGACTTATTTGTCGATGCTCCACCAGCTTCTTCTCCCGCTCCACCAGCTTCTCCAGCTGCACAGCTTCTTCTCCGAGTTGCCGGCGAAGATGAGGCCGCCTCCAGTTCTACAAGGTCGCTTGGCGCGCCCGCTTGATCGACGGCTTGACGTCGATGTCCTCTTCGGAGCTGATGGAGACGGCATCACCACCTGAGGAGTCGCCAGAAGACGGAGCTGTAGAAGATACACGCGTAGGACTCGTCGACCTTGTGGAGCTGTCGCTGCTCGACTCCTGCCTATGCGGATCCATGATGTTGCCGTTTGGGTCGAACGCGCAAACAGTGACAGTGCTTTCGCCGTCAAAACGACAGCTAAGCATATCGCCATCTCACAAATTCAACCGTCGAGCAAACAAACTCCAACCAGAGCCAAGAAAAATCAAGCGGGAGCTATCAAACTCCAAGTCAACATAAGAAGGAGATCGACAGCTCCCTTGAAGATGCAGAAGCAAGCCATCTAAGCCACGTTCAGAGACAATGACGGAAAAAGCAGAGGGAAGAAGAACGCGACTAGCGCTCTGACCACGAATGCGTAAAAGAAAATCATAGCGCCAGAATCCCTCCTCCAAGGGAGAGGAGGAAGGCATTGGCGTCGTACCATGGCGACCACCACGGCATGAGCGTGGTGTACGGCCACCACGGCCACGACGAACACGGCCACGGCCAACACCTCGCCTAGGAACCATGAGAGGAAGAAGAGAAGAAGGAAGAGGCAAAGCAGCAAGATGGATAGAGGCAAAACGCCGTGGAAGAGAAAGGCTTATTTATAGAACAAAAATCCCCTAGCACGGAGAAGCCAAGACGACAGCAGCAATTAATTTAAATACCAAACGTCAGAGACGTCTCAGATTCCAAGACCAAGATGCTTTCTCACGGGACACACCGTGCGTGAGACACTTCAATTCACGCGCGTTTCCAACGCGCGTATCGGAAACCCAACCAGCGCCCGCCGCACGCCACAACGGTCATCATTATGACCGGTCACGAAGACGTGACGGTTCACTGGCGGAGCATCCCTGACAACCATCAAACAGAGGCATCGTTATCCTGACAAGCGGCAGACATCAAGGATGATTTCTTAAACACATTTTTCAAATATATTTAAACTCCCATCGGTAGCGTACCCACTCAAAACTGAGCCTCAGGTGAGCAGCCCCCTAAAAATCAGCAATGTGCTCGAGTGACCACTCGCACTCACGAGAGTCTCGGGTGCTCCCTCAACCCGACACAAGGCAAACATTCACTCGCCAAGATCATACGGCGCTAGAGTCTCAGGTGCTCCCTCACCTCAAGAGACGAAACGGTATTCGAGTGACTACTCGCGAAGAACCCCCATCTGAGCACTCGAAACAAGCTCCGCGGGTGAATGAGTGAACAACTCGCTTGATGTTTTGTTCCAAGCGGGTGCAATACTATTAGGCTCCACGCCTCAAAAACACACATTCCTGGAACACGATACACTGTTCCCAGATGCCACGCAAGATTAGCGTGTAGGTAAGACGCCACTGGGAAGTTCGGCCGGGCTGGGACTTGCCGAAGAGCGATTTCACTCCCAACCTTTTCCATGTGCTGCGCATGATAGATAAAGTCGGGCGGACGTGCCTTAGTCTACGCACATTACTGGCGGCAAATGAACACCGTAAGACCTGAAGCGGCAGGACTTTTGCTCGACACCAGTGTTCCAAGCTCACGTCGAGGGACGTGGGTTTGATTGGGCTATTGCGGTATTTGCCACTAGCGCAATTCACCAAGGCTCGACCAGTCGACTCCTTGGGCCCTTTCAGCTTAGCATCCCTCGAAACAGGTTTTGTCATGGCCACCAGACTGCCAGCGACCCGTGGTTGTACCACGCATACAAACGACCTACAAATGGATGTACTCGAGTCCCTGCGCGACTCTTCGAGTCCCCCGGGCACTCGGGGGCTACTGACGAGGGGGTGACCCCACGACTCCTACAGATTGGCCTACCCGGTGTCCCTAAAGATAGAAGGCCCATGAAGACCCGCCTGGACCGCCTTGGCCCACTAATTGACATTGACGTAGGATTCTGCGACTCACATGGAAGGTGCAAAGACCTGTCGTATGGAGCAAGCTAGGGTTAGGAAAGCTTACCTGTAAACATAGATGAACTCCCCGAGACCTAGCCCAGTATATAAGGGCTAGGAGGGGCGACGCCAAAGGCATCCAATATCATCTTTAACCCTAGCCTTGAGCGCTCCAGCCTTGGCATCCACTGTAATCGCATCTCCCTCATCAATAATATCGAGCAGGAACGTGTCCTCCTGTTTGCCGACGAGCTATCGTCCAACCTGTGCCTCTCATGACTAACCCAGGGTCCCTGACCATGGGATTTGCCGGGGTTGATCCCCGTCAATTGTATTGTGAGTTAAATCATTAGATGAGTTGACATTTGCATGTATCCTTATAGACCATGAGGATGTTAAGTACCTACATGTTGGGGAACGGGGCAGAAAACAATAATTTTTCATGACCTACGCGTCCCGATCCCAAGACCTATGCTATGGCGATGCAAGTAACGGAGGGAATTGGTCACATACCAGTATGTAGTCCGTTAAGCGGGAAACGTCCCCGCGTGAACGTGGTTGATGTAGTTGTACCGGCAATCCCCGATGCCGTGCAGATCCACGATGACTCCTGAGGCCACCCAGTCCTTGAAGGCCGATGGCGGGATTACGTCCCCGTCAGAACGTTATCGGTGAAGACGTCGCGACACGGCCTCAACGATGAAGGAGCACCACAAGTGTAGCGCCTCGAGGGATTACACGCATACGGTGTACCCGACGTTCCCTCCGGGCTCCGAACCAGAAGAGCAGCGGAAATAAGATGGATTCGGATCCCGATTCCAGCAGCACGACGGCGTGCGTATGGTGGAGAAACCCCAACCAAGTGTAGACTCCAAACAATGGGAGTCCACTTGAGGAGGGAGAAAGAGAGAGAAGATAGATCTGAGAAACTTGTCTCAAATCAAATTGTGTGAAGAAAAAAGGCACCCCCACCCCTCCTTATATAGGCCAAGGAGGGGTGCCACCCTCCCTCCCCTTCCCATGTGGGACTAAACCCTAGGGAGGGGGTTTGGTGCGGCTAGGGGACGTGAGCTCCCTCCCTTGGCGCCTTGGCCAAGGGGGAGCTCCCTCCTTCCCCTAATGGGCCTCTTTAGGCCCATATGCCTTTTAATTCACTTTTAATTATATTTAATCATATTTTAATATTTAATTCTGTTAATTAAATACTAAAACATATTTAAACATTATTAAACATTATTTTGAACCTTTCAAAATATCCAGAACAACTTCCGGCACCTCCTGGAACAATTCCGGTGTTCTCTCTTATTTCACCGATGATCCCAAATCAATCCTTATTGCGTCGAATACCCTTAAGCGTGACACCCTACGGTTCGGGAAACAGCGGACATGATCAGACACTGTCTGACCAATGACCATCATGTGGGATCTGGTTACAATCCTTGATGAGCCCCTGCGCTTCCATCGAATTAACTTCATCGTTTGAACCGTTAACGTTGAGTCCTGATCCCTTTGTCATACGTACTTTGTTTGTCCGAGGTTTGATCGTCGGTATCCAATATACCTAGTTCATTCTCGTTACCGACAAACATGTTTACTCGTTCCCGTGATATTACAACCCCGTGACCTAGTCACATGATTGCGCAATATTTATGATGTAATATCACCGAGTGGGCCCAGAGTACCTATCCGTCACTCGGATGGACAAATCCCGTTTTGATCTATTTGCATACTCATCAACATATCTACTTCGGAATACCCAAGATACACCTTTATGGTTACCATGTTTCAGTGTAACGGTTAATGCACTCAAAACATCCTGGAAGATAACAATTATGTATGATCATCACGGTCTTAAGGATCTGGTCACTACGTTTATAGTTATCGCAATGTTGAACTATGTGACTGGATCACATTGCAACACTTCTGGTGTGTGTGTCCATCATGTCATTCTCCCAATGACATGACACCATTGTCAATAGACTATTCATATCTCATGATCAGGAAACCTTGATCATCAATTGCCCAATGGACTAGTTTACTAGAGTTAACTAGGGACCTGGTTGTTTGTATACCACACGTGTATTAATGTTTCCGCTTAATACAGTTATAGCACATTATAAAACTTATTATGAACTAATGGAATACGCCAATAAACATATTTTATTTGCCTCTAGGGCACATTCCCAACAGTCTCCCACTTGCACTAGAGTACAAATAATCTAGTTCCATTTTTCTGTGGATCATAACTCCATATCATGTATATGGTTATAGATCATGCTTGTTGGTGGAAAAGGTTGTATCAACGGTCTGGGTACCATTCAGATCCGTATGTCTTTTGCAAATCATTAATGTCACCTAGTTTAACATTACTTCATTATCCATTATAATGATGAGGTATACATATATATTCGGCGGTAGAGTGAGACTTCGTTTGTTTGTGTTTCAGCAATGATATCTC
This sequence comes from Bromus sterilis, assembly GCA_950022295.1. Lineage (NCBI taxonomy): Eukaryota > Viridiplantae > Streptophyta > Magnoliopsida > Poales > Poaceae > Bromus > Bromus sterilis. The sequence goes on along the minus strand of OX465596.1, from coordinate 21,494,056 downwards.
GTGGGTCACGCGGACTTTCCCATAGTCATGCACACTGAAACTCACTCAGTCAGAAGTCGAACTTCTTAAGCCATAATATTACTCTTGCCACTTATAAAGTAGCCATATCATTGTAGATTTAATCCTTAGTGCATTGTATGCAACTTTGATGTCTAACCATGTTTCTTTCAACTTAGGCATTTATTAGTATGATATCTCAATTTTCCAGGTTAGTGTCAGAACTTGAACCAGCATAACATTTATGGTCAAGTCCACTATCCTTTACAAATTAGAGATGTATCCTCGGTTCTCCCCAAATACTGAAGGATAAACTTAACTCTTTGTTCAATGATTTACTCATAAATATATCACAACATGTTCTTCTTACTAAGAACTTGGGTCACATTATGTCGAGTACAAAACTTTGGTTTTTATATGAAAGAACCTATGACAGAGGCATAGAGGATATAGCACATCCATTTCTTTCATTTAACCATCATTTAACCATTGTTCTTGTACTGAGATTAACTCGATACTTCTCTTGGATATACAAGTAAGAACTACCTTCTTGACTTGTCCCATTCTGAACTTCTTCAGAATCTTATCCAGGAAAGTATTCCGACTCAATGATATTAAACGCATTAATCTATCTTAATAGATTTTCAATGCTTACTTCATTCATGAAAGATTTCAAATAATCATTAATACCAACTACATCATTCACCATATGTTATATATGAGAATGTTGTCACGCTCCCACTCAAATATGTCAGCCACATATAAGACTAGGATAACATCCACATAGCTCCCACTCAAATATGTCACCCACATATTAAGTTCAGGATAATACTCCCATAGCTCCCACTCAAAATATGTCGTCCACATATTAGGTTTAGGATACTATTCAGCTCCCACTCAGTTTCATGCAAATGCATGTTTCCTCGATATTTTGTCTAAGTCCAAAATCCTTTGATCATCCATCAAATCAAGAATTCCGGTTACGAGACACTAGCATCCATATGTTTTCCAAAACCTTCTCGTTGTACCAATTACAACCCTTCTTCAAATGCAGGATTTGAGGAAATCACGGTATTGATAACAATTTGGATCAATCGTAGTGATAATCCTATTGACTCAAGCATCGCTACTATTGTAGTCAACCTTTTGAATTTGTCAGAAACATCCTTCATGACAAATCGATCTTGATGTCTTCCTTTGATGTTCACATTTATTCCTTATAACCTTGAAGTTATTGAGAATATCAAGTAACCTCTTTACTCGATAAGATTCATGTAATCTTAAATGTAACTCAATATAGGATTCCATGACTCATAGTCATTTCTCGTACTTAGGTCCACCATCGCTTCTTCGTAGTTCGTAGGTATGTCTTGTTCCATTAACTTGACAAGTGAATCATGAATATTACTTTTCACAAGGGCAAATATGTCTTCTTGAATCCTACTTTGTTCAGTAAAAGTTTCAACCGAAACACCATGATCATTATCATCATTTTCTCCTCTAATTGTAGAGCTTTGGTTTCGGAACACGTTCCGTTGCGCTACTCTGACATCTGGAGGCAAGGTCAATTACCTTGTTTGAACTTTCACTTTCTTCCATTAACACATTCATCAAGAACACTTCTTGACAAACACCAAACTTAGCAACACAAGTTTTGCTCTTTGGTCCTAGTTGCGGAAGATGCATCCATAGTTGACTAAGGATACACTACAAAGATAATTTACCACATAAATTATTTTCCTAGAAACCATGACACACCATAACTTATATAGTGTTGGTTTCCACGAACTCAGATGGTTCCCTATACTGAAGTGAGTGTTTGCTTATTAAATTAATAACTCTAAACAATAATAACGTAACTCGGTAAGAGATAACTTATACCATACACTATCCAATAGAGTATGATTATAATGTTCAGGCACATCAACAATATTGAAGTGTTCCAAGCATTGTAATTTGTGGAACAACTTTCACACAAGTCCATATGCCGAAGGCTAACTTAAAACATTTGTCTCTTTGATCAAATCGTAGAGACTTGTTTTCATGTTTATCTTGTTAAAGAGAGTTGGTTGTTGCACTGAGTTGTGTCTTGACTTGAAAGTAGGTAATTGAGGTTGCTATTTAATTCTAGTAGTAACTTGCAATAGTTTTGAGGTATTGTTGTGAGTAATGTTTGAACTTTTGGTGTCAAGAGCTCTAGCCTATTAGTGATAGGTGTCGTATTTTGGGCAATCCGTGTTTATTTTCAAAACCTACAAAACTAGTTGAGAACTCTAGCTACTAGATGGATCACTAATCTTTGGAGGAATCGAATATTAGAGTACACTCACGTACCATGAGTCTAGGATGCGCAAGGATAACCAAACCCCCATACACTCCTCCTCGGGGTACTTGTCTCTTTGTGAACCTCCTTATTAGATTGAGAGTTACCGATAATAAGTGCATGAGTTCTTCGGACTAATGTAAGTATTGAAAGTTGACACTTCCACCTTCCCATATTTTGCTAGCCTCTCCCATGCCGTGCATTGCCTTCTTCTCACTCCGAGAGTCGGTGTCCACCTTCGTCGGTACATCCAAACCCTTGGCATGATACGCTCTGTCATCATAAGCCTCCTTATATCTTTCCTCAAAACAGCCACTATACCTACCTATCAAGGCATTTCCATAGCCTTTCCGAGATATATTGCCATGCAACTTCCACCTCTTCATGACTTGATCTTCATGTCTTACATGTTCCTGCTACACTGGCAGCAACATACATTGCATACATCATGATAGTTACATCTTCTTTATGATTTTGAGTACCTTGTAAAGTGTGAAAGATCTCCTTTACCTTCTTGTAAAATAGAGTGTTGCCCTTAAGTGAGGAAAAGATCCCAAAGTGGACACAATAAAAGATCCCAAAGAGGACAAATGAGAGTTAAATAGAAAGAGCCATTGAGGCCACAAAAAAAATACAAAAAAATAGAAAAAAGAGAAAAATAAATAAAAAGAGAGAAAGGGGCAACACTACTATCCTTTTGAGAGATCCACACTAGTACTCCCTTTATATCCTTGTACTCCATAGAGATGATCATTATGCATATAGCTATGTGGGGACCTTCACACTATAGAACTTGGCTTGCATATTCCAAGGATGAGCCTCCTCAAACGAGCTCTAGGTCTTCATGAGCGAGCAAGTTAGATGCACCCCAACTAGTTCCATTGGAGAGCTTCCTAGCTCGTATGTGCATCCGTTGCATGGCAATCCCTACTCCTCACATCATATCTATCATTTGGCATCTCTTGCCTATGATTGTCCTCATTGATGTGAGCCTTTCTCCTCCTTTTTTGTCTTCCTCCTCGTACTTCTCTCTTTTCCATCCAAAGTGTCAACTCTCGTGCTTACGCTCATCCATTGCATGAGTGCTCAAAATATTGAAAAAGGAGTGGATCAAATTGACTTGTACCTGGCTAGTGGTCTGGGGACGAGTCAAGATAAGATTCCAGAAAAAGACCGAGTGTGAAACTTTAGTAGATTGAGTTCTCAACAAATAAATGTTTTTTCTCGTATTCCCTATCCCCCTTCTTGCACGCAAACACCATTTGGAGACATTCGAGTCACGGACAGCGAGAGCTCTTGCACCTTTTGTTCTTTTGTTACTTGTTTCGATGCTAATATAGACTCTTGCTTGTTATGACTTGAATTGAGTTTCTAACCTTGATTGCTTTACTTTTCAAAGTTCTTATACGGTTGCTAGCATGTCACCACAGAAATTATGCCGTTATCATTTACCTACTCGAGGACGAGCAGGAATTAAGCTTGGGGATGTTGATACGTCCAAAACGTATCTATAATTTCTGCTTGCTCCATGCATATTTTGTGTGATATTGCTATGATCTAGATACACTTTCATACACTTTTGATCATATTTGGACTAACCTATTAACTCAGTGCACCACAGTGCCAGTTCCTGTTTTCTGCTGTTTTTCTATTTCAGTTTTCCCCCATATAAAAAGTGCCAGAAAAATTCCGGGAAAAATATAGGAAAAATCAGCGTACAGGAAGCTTCGCGAAGAGCCCGAGTGGGGCCAGAGGGGAGCCAGGGGTGGCCCAGGCGGCCACCCGGCGCGTCCCCACCCCTGGCCGCGCCAGGGGGGCGCCTGGGGCCCCTGGTCCACCTCTGGCTGCCCCCCTTCGCCTATATATTCTCCGTCACGTGAAACTTCGGAAAAGAGAACCCTTTTTCGCGATCTCTCCTCTGTTCCGCCGCCGCGCTTCCGAGATCGGGAGCACCAGAAGACCTCTTCCCGGCACCCTGCCGGAGGGAGGATTGACCTCCGGGAGTCTCCTCTCCACCATGGATGCTCCCCGGATGTCTCGTGAGTAGTTTTCCTTGGACCATGGGTCCGTGATCAGTAGCTATGTGATGTTCTCCTCCCCTCTTTGTTCTTCATGGTTTAGACCTCGTGAGCTTCCCTACATGATCGAGGCACTTTTGTAATCTTTCTGCTATTGCTATTCTGAGTTTGATGGGATCTGATGGATTATGAGATTATGTTCAGATTGTGATTGAGTAATATATTTGGTTTTTATCTCTTATATTTTTGTTCCTAAGTAATTCTTGCATGTTCTACATTGCTGTTTATTGCTTTGGCCAAGTAGTAGGTAGTAACCCCAAGAGGGAACGTTATGCTCGATTGTGGGTTCATGCCCCCCCCCCCCGATGACACGCTTGAGTGACAGAAACATGAGTCTAGGGGATGTGTTGTTGCCACAAGGGGGAAAACAACGGTGCTTGTAATCGCGGTTGCAAGGATTGTTTACTTTACGCAAAGTGCTTTTTAATGTAGTTGTCTGTTGCTTTGGGTTTACACTTTGGGTGGGGCTCGCAACTTAATACCAGCGAGATGTTCTGGATAGATATCTCAAGGTGGATGATTAGTAGTAGATGCAGTTGGATTTCGGTCTACTTCTTTTGGCGTACTTCCCGTGCTTTTGAGCTTCTTCCTTTCTTTTGTAGCATAGTTAGCATTGCGGTGCGTTCATAATCCTTTCAATTGCCCATTTGTAATTTGTTTACCTTGCATAGCAGTTTTATCGTCTTTTGGGAGAGAGACATCACTAGTGAACATCACGTATCCCGGTCCATATCCTCATTACTGTTTCCACGCTCATTTACTTTTCTGCTTTTACTTTCAGTTGCTATCATTATCTCTTGTGTTTGATCCTTTGTGAACAACAAGACCGGAGAGATTGACAACCTCTCTGAACTTCGTTGGGAACAAAGTTATTTGTGTCTATGTGCAGGTCCGTGTCAGTAGCGCCGCTGACACCTACTTATCATCTCTGGAGTCCTATTGGAGACAAACCTTGGTATCTTTACTGAGGGAAATTTGCTGCTGTGCTGCATCACACCTTCCATTTGGGGCTCACCAACGAAGGGCGAGAAGACTACACCCGTCAACTCTCGCGTCATCACCGTAGCGTCCCGAAGCTTTCCACCACAATGATTGAGCTCCGAAACCACAAGCCTCTAGGTGCCAACGCACCCACGAGGTACAAGCTCTAGAGTGCCAATGCACTCAAGAGTAGCTATCTTCTCAACTTCACTTCTACACCGAATCCTCGGAGAGAACTCAAACCGATGCACCAAATGCAATGGAAAGAGCACACGAAGTGCTCAAGTCCCCAACTCTCAAATCCCACCAAAGCAACAAAAGCTATGGAGGAATATGAGAGGAAGAACAAGGAGAACACCAAGAACTCCAAGATCTAGATCCACAAGGTTCCCCTCACTTAGAGGAGAGATGGCTTGGTGGAGAATGTGGATCTAGACCTCCTCTCTCTTTTCCCTCAAAAAGGAGAAAGAATCATAGGAGGGGAAGAGAGTAAGCAAGCTCAAAGAGGTCAACAATGGGGGGAAGAACTTGCACAAAACCGGTGAGGACAAAGGAAGAAGAAGACCCCCTTTTATAGTCCCCCACGAATCCAGCCGTTGGGAACCGTTGGCAGCCCACCAACCACGGTACTACCGCTCGGAGAGCGGTACTACCGTGGTGCGGTACTACCGCACCGGGAGCGGTACTACCGCCCCACGGTACTACCGAAGCCCAGTACCGTGCCCACTACCGCAGAGTCCAGTGGACTTACGGTAGTGAGTGCGGTACTTGCCCACGGTACTACCGCGCTGGGAGCGGTACTACCACCCCACGGTACTACCGGGGGCCAGTACCGTGCCCACTACCGCAAAGTCCAGTGGACTTACGGTAGTGAGTGCGGTACTCGCCCACGGTACTACCGCCCTGGCAAACCAGGGAGCCTAGGCCACACAACAGATGAACTCCAAAGAAACAGGCAAACCCTGAATTGCCACAACTTCTGCAAATGAACTCCGATTAAGGCAAACTCAAGCTTGATGAAAATCTAACGAACAGAGCTCCCACATCTCCCACATCGAGACGACCCGGCAAGGGAGAAATGTCAAACAAATAGAGGTGTGAAACCTCTAACCGAGACGACCCGGCAAATCTCCCACATCGAAAAACATACGAGAAGACGCATATGAAATCCGTTTTCGATGAACAGGAGCTTGTCATGAAGAAGACCACAAGCTCCAAAACTCACACGGAGAAAAGCCAAACAAGAACCAATAAAGATGATGCCAAGGATGCAAAAGGTTTGAGCTCTCCACGAACGACTCGGCCTAGCCTATAACACGGTCTCCTAACTACTACCAAGAGACCGGTAAACTAGACACCTATCTAGTCAAACCTTTGTCTTGCGCATAATCCACTTGAGCTTGATGATGACGATCATGCCCGCCTCAAGTTGGAACATCTTCCTTGATTCCGCCGGCTCGATGAAGACTTGTAGATAGCTCCCCCATACTCCATTATGGGTGAGCCTCTTTTAGGCACATCTTCACACGACCATTATCACCAAATGGTCGGCAAGCCCGCGGTCTTTGTATCTGGTAGGAAGCGAATGCAACTCCCCAGTTATCGCAAAATAACCAGTCATTCTGTAGTCCAAGTTGTACACAAGGTGTTCATGTATCTTATACATTTTCCAAGTGACTTTCTCAGCAGGTTGTTCCTTCCACCATGGTTGAAAGAAACCTCGTCCATATACTCATATTCCATTACTCTAATTTGTGACTTAGTGCTTTTAAGATCACCTAGCACGTCATACGTGTTGGTGTCTTAATCATGCATTCACAATTCAGATTCCATAGAATGAAGTATGGTGTATCGGACAGTCATTGAATAAGAGACGATGAATACGATACTCATCATCATCTTCCTCAATTACGGAGTTATCCGGTGTATCTCCTAGCAGTTCTCGTATTATGTTTTAACAAGTCATTAGTAATGAGTATGTCTCTAACGGTGTTGGTACACATCAATGAAGTAAGACCCATTTTCCTTAAGTTCTACATCACACTAAAGAGCCATGGTTATAAACATTGGTTATGACATTATCTACAATGATATTTGCTAAGACATGAAGATTAAGTTCATAATAGGAGTTCATGTTTTAAACAATTCTAGAACTCCCACTCAGACAAACATCCCTCATAGTTTATTCTAAGTGATTACTCAATCCTTGAGAACTATACCTCCGTGTGACACGACCATCAGTATATTCTCAAGGTAGGCCATCATGCCAATCACATCATCCACGTGACTCATGCTCGATCTTTCGATCATTGTGTCCCGAGGCCATATCTGCATATGCCAGGCTCGCCACAATAACCTTAGTGATTATATGCCGTGTATGCAAGGCCATGTTTCTGGACATGCTAGGCTTGCTCCACCCATCAGATTTGAAAGCTAATATGTTTGACACCTGTGTGACACGCGATGCCTCCATAATGGAGATATTTCCAGATGGTGCTTCACTAAGGAAGGACACTTTGTTGGATTAGTGAGGGATCATCCTATAATGCTACCGTCGTATATCTAATACAAGCAAAACAGGATGCTATAGTATAAATCATACTAACTATGATGCCCCCGTGCAAATTAAAGTTTAGGCGCCTCTACTTTATCTTTTGCAAGTTTTACGTGGCTGATAGGTCTTTCGAGATAGAACCGTTTCTATGCCTACGAACATACAACCACAACACCAATCCCGCAATTGTCTCTATTACACCCCTGTCGGGGCCCTCCGTTGCAAACGTCTTCGCATCGCTAATGTTAGAGAGACAGACACCCCCCAGCCACTTATATGGTACAAGCCATATGTCAAGCGTGGAACCAGTCTCGCGTAAACGCGTAAGGTCGGTCGGGGCCGCTTCATCAGGACATTGCCGCAATGCTAAACGAGTACACGTGAGAGGGTAACAATTGGAGAATTGATGCCCACATACAAGATGTGTTATATCCGTACAATACATCTACGCATAGCCTTGCTATGATACCACTGTTGGGGAACGGGGCAGAAAACAATAATTTTTCATGACCTACGCGTCCCGAACCCAAGACCTATGCTATGGCGATGCAAGTAACGGAGGGAATTGGTCACATACCAGTATGTAGTCCATTAAGCGGGAAACGTTCCCGCGTGAACGTGGTTGATGTAGTCGTACCGGGAATCCCCAATGTCGCGCAGATCCACGATGACTCCTGAGGCCACCCGGTCCTTGAAGACCGATGACGGGATTACGTCCCCGTCGGAACGTTGTCGGTGAAGACGTCGCGACACGGCCTCAACGATGAAGGAGCACCACAAGTGTAGCGCCTCACGGGATTACACGCATACGGTGTGCCCGACATTCCCTCCGGGCTCTGAACCAGAAGAGCAGCGGAAAGAAGATGGATTCGGATCCCGATTCCAGCAGCACGACGGCGTGCGTATGGTGGAGAAACCCCAACCAAGTGTAGACTCCAAACAAGGGGAGTCCACTCGAGGAGGGAGAAAGAGAGAGAAGAGAGATCTGAGAAACTTGTCTCAAATCAAATTGTGTGAAGAAAAAAGGCACCCCCATCCCTCCTTATATAGGCCAAGGAGGGGTGCCACCCTCCCTCCCCTTCCCATGTGGGACTAAACCCTAGGGAGGGGGGGTTTGGTGCGGCTAGGGGAGGTGGGCTCCCTCCCTTGGCGCCTAGGAGGAAGCTTCATCCTAGGGGAGGAAGCTTCCTCCCCCCTTCCTTGGCGCCCCACCAAGGGGGAGGGAAACCCTAGGGCGCCACCCCTAGGGCTGCCCCCTCCTCCAAGGTGGCCTCCCCTCCCCTCCCACTATAAATAGATGAGGAGGGGGCACCCCCAAACACACAAGTTTGTTCATTTGCCTCAGGGCTGCCCCTCCTCTCTCTTCTCCATTAGATCTAAACTCCACCTTACACCGAAGGGCTGCTCCTTCCTCCTCTCTACTCCGGCGGCGCCGAGCTCTGGACGGCGGAGCCCTGCCGGATCTACTACACTATACGTGTGGATCAAGCGTAGAGAGATCATACGTTCGATATTCGTTCGAGGGACTTCTAGATCTGTTCGTTGGAAGTCAAACGGTTTAGATCTGTTTGAGGGGTTGCGCTACGTCAAGCTTCCCCAATGCTCCATCAACTTCTTCCGCTACGAGAGAACTACCGTTGAACGGTTGTTAAGGCAACAAGATCGCTACCATTGTTTGCATCTATCTAGATCCAATCTTGGGACTTGGTTTCGTAGTGCCGGAATATTTTTGTTTTCTACTACGAATCCCAACAGTGGTATCATGAGCTAGTTCTAGTAATAGATGCAGGTTCGATCTAGAGTTCATAGCGATGAACGGGCATTGCACAAAATTTTCATTGTGCGCGGTTTTTTATAATAGATCTAAACTGAATATTCTAGTTGCTTCCCCTTTAATTGCACAAGTTGATCCCTCCTGTATTGCTTGATTTTGTTACAAACATCTTGCCCCTCAGGGTTCTTCTATGCTACTCCTGAGTATGCTGGTCGCGCGAAGATGATTTGGGTCTTGCTTTTGGTGTGGAGAAATTGTGTAACAAAAGGGGCGTGTTAGATTGTTGATCTAGCACGGGGATCATGCGTATTGAAGATTGTTCAATATGGGTCATGAGATTAAATTGTAGTCTCATGGTTGATACGCCCCGAGTGTTAATCTAGCAACTTGAAGATTGTGCTTTATGTGGTTACGTAGCTAGCAAAACGTTTTGCCATGCAAACCCTAGTAGCCACGTAAAAGATGCAAAGAACGAGTAGAAGAACGTCTAGCTTGTGATTGTCACTTATTCGGCCTGCGTGCCAAACTTCATGTAATTTTCTTTTAGTAGAATAGATGCTAGCAATATTGTAGTATCTACATGAAGATGATGGCCATACGTCATGGTGCTTGACGACATGTCGTGCATGGAGGTGATGCTCTCCGCCAAAAGAAGATGAAGAAAGAAAAGATGGTGCTTGGAGCTTCTTGAAGAAAAAGGCTATACCATATCACATACATTAAATTGCCTATGATGTTAATCCTTTTCATTGCCTGTTTGAATGCGCAAGTAGTCGTGTTTTAATAGGTAGATCTCTCTTAAAATATCAAGAAGTTCGTGCTCTCCCAACCGTGCAACTGTCTGTAATAAACGCCACCCGAGGTGTGTCGTGTCACACGAGTACCAACGGAAAGGTAACAAAGAGACGGGTGGATTGAGTTGTCTCCACAACAATAGCGCTTGATTGTCTTGACGTTCTAGCTTATCAGATCTGAGCTCGGCGCACAAGTGTCGAAAGACTAATACAAGAGTCATAAAATGGTTATGATTGGTTTTGTTAGACCTACCAGGTTGATCTCCTCCATGGCTGAGTGTTACACCGGTGGCAGGTGTATTGATCCGGATCTTGATTACCCTAAGATAAATTTTGAGAGATATTGGTTTTAGTGGGAGCATTAGATTAAACTTGTTAATATTAATGCAATTAATTTTGAACCATATCTAAATCAATCTGTTTATATTGTTGTAGAGAGATGGCCCGCAACAACAATGCTTTTAGCTTAGGACCGATGCTTGAAAAAGAGAAGCTTGCTGTAAATGGGGGCAACTATGCGGACTGGCTACGTAATCTTGGGTTTGTCCTCAAAGTTTCTAAGAAGGACTATGTTCTCAAACAAGCTCTCCCAACCGCTCCCGCTGAGGATGCATCACAGGACGATAAGAACGTATATGCGACTAAAGTGGATGACCACACCGCAGTACAATGCTTGATGCTTACGTGCATGGATACAGAGCTCCAGAAACGTTTTGAGAACTTCACCGTTTTTGACATGGTGACACAACTGAATGCTCTGTATCTGAAGCAGGCTAGAACTGAACGTTACGAAATAACGAAGCAGCTATGGGAATGCAATATGGCAGAAGGTAGCTCCATAAGCGAGCACGTGATCAAACTTGTTGGTTACGCGCAGAGGCTGAGTGCTCTGGGATTTGCGATCCCTACGACACTCAGCACAGACATTCTCCTTGCGTCACTCTCCCCGTCTTACAACGGCTTTATCATGAATTACAACATGAATGGGCTTGACAAGACCACAAATTAATTGTTCGCTATGCTTAAGACTGCGGAAGCATCTATGCAGAAGGATCCAAGCCACGTGTTGGTTGTGATGAACACTACCAGTTTCAAGAAGAAGGGCAGAGGCAGAAATGCCAAGAGCGGTGGTAAGACCAAAGCTCAGGTAAAGACCAAGAATGGCCCAACTAAAGATTCTGAGTGTCACTACTGCAAGAACAAGGGGCACTGGAAGAGGAATTGCAAGAAGTATCTGGGAGATCTGAAAAGTGGTCTGATCACCAAAGGTATAAATAAGTTATACTAAGTTAATAGACAATTTCATTATTTCACCTTCAAGGTATAATTGATACCATATCGATTGCTAATGGTTCACAAATCGGTACAGGGAATTCTCAGAATTCAAAGGAGAAGAACGTATGAAGTGCAAGTCCGCGTCGGAAGTGGTGCCCAAGTCACCCAAGGTCGTCAGAGTTCATCTATCAAGATTTATCTTAAATAAAAGTTATTTGATTCAGAGATTGTGTAAAACAAAGTAATATAAATCTGTAATAAAAAGTGCAGCAAGCAAACATGTGACAAAAGTGAGCACAGACGGTGTAACAATGGTGGAAACAAGGCCTAGGCTTCATACTTTCACTAGTGGCAACTCTCAACAACATTAACATAGTTTAATCACATGATATTTCCCATAAAACATGCAATGGAGACGCACTCGGAGGTCATTCCTTTGTGGTCAAGAGAGGACGAGAATTATGTAGGGATACAAAAGCACACCTCAAAGTTCGTAGTTCTCAATCTATGGATTTCCCAATGTCACCACAGCCATCCAAAGAGAATACCACAATCACCACAACATATCTCAAGGATAGTCAAAGACAAGCACCAAGAGACTCTCAATCTTAAATCAACACACAAAAGAGGAAATCACTCATGAAAATATTATTCTAATCCATGTCCAATAGACCGCTGTCACCATGGTCTCGGGGATTATACTAGATAAGATCAAGTGAGTATATCAAATCCAATAAATAGAGGAAGGGGGAATATCATGGGATCACTCTAGATTAACATAACCTATGATCACAACGAAGATCACATCATGGGAGAGAGAATTGACCACATAGCTACTGATAAAACCTTAGCCCCGAGGAGGAACTACTCACACATGGACATGGTGAGATATAGAGAGTTGTTGATGGAGAGGTGCAGCCCGGAGGAGATGGAGGAGACGGCGGCCACGGCGACGCCCACGGCCACGGCGGTGGCCACGGCCCTTAGCCCCTTCTTCTTCCTTGGAGATGATGCTGCTGTGGAGATTGATCTCCCCCTCAAGACGGCTGCCAAGGGGGAGGAAATTTCGTGGTGCCCTTTGACCTAGATTTCGTCTCTATATATACACTCTCGGATTCCCGTCATCCAGATTACGTCTTCGGTATTTCGGGTCCAGAGGGAGCATCCGAACTCCGATTTGGCCGAATTTTATGTCTAGATCCACTGGAAAAAAATTCCTTACAACTTTGTAGTTTTAAGTTGTTCCGTTTGAGTCCGTCGTCTAGCGTTTTAGGGGCGATCTTTAAAACCTGTCTGGTGGGGACAGATTTCGGGAGAGTTAGAGTCCAACTCCTACAAGGCTCCTTTTTGTGATTTTTCCTTTATCCAAGTAATTCCTACACATAAAGTACAAAAAACAAGAACTTGTGCACTCTTGCAACCATTAATAGGTTAGTTCCAAAATATGTTATAAAAAGATATGAAAATGTATCAAAAGCATACAATATCACACAAAACATGCATGGAGCAAGCAGAAATTATAGATACGTTTGGGACGTATCACACCTTTCGTGGTGAATTACTTAAGTTGAAATCTTGATGTTCTGTCTATTTTCTTGATTGCTAAATAAATTAACCTATGTGATGATAATGCTAAAAAAATTATAGCATAAATGACTTAGTCGCATTAGAACAAAGCGCATGCGGAAGCTTCATATCGATGAAGTCATTCAATCTCTTGACTTTGAGTCATTTGACACATGCAATGTTTTTCTAATAGACAAAATCATTGATTAAATAAATTGTTCAAGTGTTTAGTAAACTATTGGTAACAACACATATCGAAGTGTGAAGAACCAATGAACAGTACTTTACATAAAACTTTGTGATGATGACTTGTATAGATATACCGATATTTAGACAAGACATAATATCTGAAATTTTGAATAAGTTCAAAACTGTTTCAACACAAAGAGAATCATCATCACACATAGATCAAATATTTGATGATCTGATCGTAAAATAAACGAGTTAAAGAATTTAGCAAACATCATTGAGTGTATGAAGTCAGTTCATAAACTAGTGTCACCCGAAACCCCGTATTGCTACGGAGTATCTTGACGCATAACCAAGCCCTATATGACATATTCGAATTAAAATTGTTTTCTACCCTGAATTCCAGCATGACATGGTGAGATCGGTGATGTACTTAAACCACACTCCCATTCACTATACTGCTTAACGCTTTAGAGAAACCACTTACGAACTAAATAGAGCGCCGTCATATGACTGTTGAAACAATGCCCTATAAGAATATGGCATGGATAAGAAATCCAATTGTTGTTTCATAATTTCGGAGATATATATTTAGAATATACTCGATCTCAAATATAAGTACTGTAGAAACATCATGTTACGAACAACACCTCCACTACCATACCCGAGAAAATTGTTTATCGAGGGACATGGGATTTTTCCTTGAGAAAATAGCTCTCTTAAAACAATTAAGTAGGAGGACTAATAGCTTGATAATGATTACAATGAATCATTTGGTTCTACAGAATGGAACTCGAAATTTGATCTAGAGATAAATTCTATGACCAAACCAGAAATTCCTACATCTGATGAAAAGGAATGATGAAACTCTGAAATGTGTTCCAGAGATGAAATGATCAAGTCTGATGTTGTATCACACAGCTTTATAAATTCACATTGAACCAATGTAGTTCTGAAGTGTGATAAACCTGTGAACTACAAGACCCCATGACGGGCACTAACTCCACTATATGGCTTAAACACCATAAAAACGAAATAAAAGCCATCCACCAAAATCAAGTTGAGAACTTGGTAAAACCCTCCTAAGGATACCTGATCATTAGAGTGGATTGGTTTTTCATAGATATGAACATAGATGATAGCTTCATCGTTGATAACGCTCGACTTATCGCAAAATAAGTTTTCCGATAGAGTTCAAAAGATTGACTACAATATGTGTAGTGATGCAAATGTTCATATGGAAAATTACTGATAATCGCGGCATACTTCCGAAGTATGACATATGGATTTTTCTGAGAAAATTAAACAAAGGGTGTATGCATGATACAACCTGAAAGGATTTAATGATCTATACGATATTAGTAAAAGTGAGAATGCTTCAAAGATTAGTTCATAGTTGAAGCAAATATCACAGAGCTGGAGTAATAATTTTTGATGAAGTTATAAGTGTTATTATTTCATCAATAATCATATACGATATGAAATTAAGTGGGAGCACGATTCTAATCATATATGTGAATAACATATGAGTGATTGAGAATAAATATTTTAGAAAAATAAAGCACTAAGGTATTGGATGTCCTCAAAGTGTAACAATCACCAAAGTAATCTAAATAGTAGATTAGTTCTCTTGAAGTACCTCAGATGAAGAAAGGTTCTATGAGGAAGACTAAAGAGTTCATTACAAATAGATGAAAGATAGATTCATAATGATTTGTAATATTTTTAATCGGTCTATACCTAAGTAGCAAAATAGGATGTTAAAAATTGTTTTTCAAGCTAAGGCACATAGCGGGATTCCTACAACGTAGACGTGAAACATGGAAACTCTGGAAGTTGCATAGGAGGGTATTTGGATCAGGAACACCATCATAGTGATTGGCATAGTTCTGAACGCTTGATTTACCCAAACCATATTTTGATGTGAGCATCATGATCAAAGCAAAGTAAGCTAAGAGCTCACTGTAGTCCAAACATGTTGAACGATAGTGCCCTATCTTTAAATAATTCATAAAGGATGAAGGGGTACATTAAGATACGCAGGATTGAGACGAGCCTAAAAGCGTTTAAGCTCAGTGACGAAGTCTATAGCACAAGCGATCATGAAGACCAAAGTGCCATTGGTCTGAGCAAACCATGCAACTAGATCATTGTCTCTAGTGCAAGTGGGAGACTGTTGGAATTATGCCCTAGAGGCAATAATAAAATGTATTATTATAATTCCAGGTTCATTATTAATGTTTATATGTTTGTGCTATAACTGCAATGGCCTATGCGGAGGTTTGCCAAGTGCATGTTAACTGCCTTCGGAGGAAAACCCATATGCAGGTGTGGAGTATAAACACAAAGTGTTCTTAGTCTGCCTCTAGGACTAACCTGTGTATAATGTGTTGGGATTCGGAGTAGAAAACAAACAAAAACCGGCACTAAGAAAACCAAACCCAAGAACGGATCTAGGAAGATGCAGATGACAAGATCGATCTTGTTACCTTTTGTAACCGTTCAATGGATACACTCTCTCGCAACGGAAGATGTCGATGGAGAGTTGGAGAAGCGTGAAGATGAACAATCCCACGATCCGATCTAATCACTGTGGAGACCCTCGAACGAAGATCGAACGCACGATCTCTCTACGGTTGATCCACACGTACAGTGTAGATGATCCGGCAGGGCTCCGCCGTCCAGAGCTCGGCGCCACCGGAGTAGAGAGGAGGGACGAGCAGCCCTTCGGGGTGGTGGAGATTAGATCTAATGAGAGGGAGAGAGAGGGGGCAGCCCTTTGGGAGAGAACAACTTCAATTGTGTGTTGAAGGGATGCCCCCACCTCCTCTATTTATAGGGGAAGGGGAGGGGAGCCACCTTGGAGGAGGGGGCAGCCCTAGGGGTTGCGCCCTAGGGTTTCCCCTCCCCTAGGGTTGCGCCAAGGAGGGGTGGGAGCTCCCCCAAGGCGCCTCCCCCCTTGGGCTCCCTTGGCCCAAGTGCTCCCTCCCCACTTGGGCCTTCCAAGTGAGAGGGAGCCCATTTATATTAAATTCATTAATTTAATTCCGAAACCTTTTTGAAATACATAATAAATGAATATTAAATATATCTAGACCAACTTGGAACTTTTCTGGCCCTCCGGTTTTACCCGGTTTTCTTAAAACTCTTCCCGGTACCTTACCGGGTCCCCGAAAAAGTTCCGGTTTTCTCATCGATCATAACCCGATCACTCCGAGACTTTCGCGGTGTGATAAATACATGCTCCTATCACTCTAGTAATCTACACATCATCTAACTTTAAGTGTCTGACCCCATAGGTTCGGTAGGATACGGACATGAACCGGAAACTGACTTTCCCGCGGAACAATAACCGATAGCGGAGCCATGGACACCCATAATGGTTCCCGTACCTACACGAATATAAATTTGAGTGAACCACAAGCTTAACATGCCAGTCCTATTTGCTTCCTCCTTCTCATTTAGTTCCATTTTCTCATTTAGTATTCCGGTATCCCTTGTGATCAATTCACAGTGTCTGGACAGACGATGTTGGATGCCGTAATACCGAGAGGACCCATAGAAGTATCTCTCCATCGTTAGAGGAGCAAATTCCCAACTCGAATCGTTAAGTCCCTTGACACACTTTCAGGTGTGAGTGATCAAAGCCGTTATTGCCACGCCTGTTACGGGTGGTGTTGGGATAGTGTCAAAACCCACCCTCCGGTATGAAGTTACAAAACATTCTTATGGTCATGAAGGACACATGCATATTAACTTTAGATGATTTTACTTATAACATGGAAACGATGTGATCTCAAAGTAAATCATACAATTGGGTCGGTTCAACACCCTTGTTCTGGCAACAATGTGCTCCCATGTGTTACCGGCATTTCCAATGCCCTATGAACATGAAAACATGTCATCCGTAACACATGGGTTAGTCCTAGAGGCAGACTAAGAACACTTTGTGTTTATACTCCACACCTGCATATGGGTTTTCCTCCGAAGGCAGTTAACATGCTACTTGGCAAACCTCCGCATAGGCCATTGCAGTTATAGCATAGACATATAAACATTAATAATGAACCTGGAATTATAATAATACAATTTATTAGTGCCTCTAGGGCATAATTCCAGCAGTCTCCCACTTGCACTAGAGACAATAATCTAGTTACATGATTTGTCTAACACTAATGGCACTACGTTGTTCTTCATGCTTTGCGAGTTGTAGAGGCTTCGTCAACAGGTCTGACACATTCAGAGTCGTATCAGTCTTGCATATCTTTAAGTATCCATCTTTGATGGAGTGGCGAATAAGATGGTACTTGCGGTCGACATGTTTGGATTTCTGATGAGCCCTTGGCTCCTTTGCTTGAGCCACTGCGCCAGTGTTATCACAGTATGACTCTAGTGAGTCTCTTGCACTCGGGACGACATCAAGCTCGATGATGAAGTTCCTAATCCAAATGCCCTCCTTAGTCGCTTCTGAAGCTGCAATGTATTCTGCCTCCGTTGTAGAATCCGCGGCGGTATTCTGCTTGAAACTTTTCCAGCTTACTGCTCTACCATTTAATGTAAATACATAACCTGACTGAGATTTGAAATCATCATGAGCAGTCATGAAGCTAGAGTCCGTGTAACCTTTTACAAGGAGCTCTTCATCACCTCCGTACACGAGAAACAACTCTTTTGTTCTATTGAGGTACTTGAGTACATTCTTGACAGCAGACCAATGAACCAATCCAGGGTTGCTTTGGTATCTGCTACAAGCACTAAGTGCAAATGAAACATCTGGTCTGGTGCACACCATGGCATACATGATCGATCCAATGGCTGAAGCATATGGATTCTTGCTCATCTCTTCTCGTTCTGCAGCCGTCTGAGGCGACTGACTTCGACGAAGTACTGTTCCATGTGACATTGGGAGATTGCCTTTCTTTGCATTCTCCATTCTGAACCTTTTAAGAATCTTGTCAAGGTACGTGCTTTGGCTAAGCGCTATTAGGCGTTTTGATCTATCTCGATAGATTTGGATGCCTAATACATATGCCGCTTCGCCCATGTCCTTCATTGAAAAACTATTTTTAAGTGACTCTTTCACTTCATTAAGAAAGTTTTTATCATTTCCAATTAACAATATGTCGTCGACATACAGAACCAGAAAAACTCTTGCGCTCCCACTTACTTTCTTGTTCAAGGTGAAGTCTCAATGACCTACGAGGGGCAGTACTTGGCTTGATCGGGGTCACTGTATCTGGTATAGTGACTTGTGGCTCAGTCACGGGAACTGACTCCTGAACAATTTCCGGTTCTTTTCCCTGAGGGGCCGAAGATTCAATAATCTCATCAAGTTGTACTGTCCTCCCACTCACTTCTTTCGCGAGGAACTCTTTCTCGAGAAATACTTCGTGTCTTGCGACAAACATTTTGCCCTCTGAACGGTGGTAGAAGGAATATCCAGTTGTCTCTCTTGGATATCCAATAAAGTAGCATTTGTCTGCTTTGGGGTCAAGCTTGCTTGGTTGTAAGCGTTTCACATATGCGTCACATCCCCAAATTTTAAGATACGACAAATCGGGCTTATTCCCGTGCCAAATTTCATATGGTGTCGTTTCCACAGACTTTGATTGGGCTCTGTTTAAAGTGTGGGCAGCAGTTTCTAAAGCGTATCCCCAGAATGATATGGCAGTTCCATTAGGGACATCATAGACCTCACCATGTCTAACAGGGTTCGGTTACGCCTCTCAGACATACCATTTCTTTGTGGTGTTCCTGGTGGCGTAAGTTGTGGAACAATTCCACGATCTCTGAGATGTGCGGTAAACTGATCGCTTTGGTATTCACCTCCACGATCAGATCGTAGAAATTTTATCCTTTTGTTCTGATGATTTTATACTTCGTTTTGAAACTCTTTAAACCTTTCAAAAGTTTCAGATTTCTGTTTCATCAAGTAGATATACCCATATCTGCTTAAGTCATCAGTAAAAGTTACGAAGTACAAATATCCATTGCGTGCAGTTGTACTCATTGGACCACATACATCAGTATGGATGATTTCCAATAGTTCAGTTGCCCGTTTTACAACTCCATTGAACGGTGTTTTGATCATCTTTCCCATTAGACAAGCTTCACATGTGTCAAATGAATCAATATCAAAAGACTTTAAAACTCCATCTTTATGGAGCTTCTACATGCGTTTCTTTCCAACGTGACCAAGACGGCAATGCCACAACATAGTGGTATTTTCATCAGACAACTTTATGCGTTTAGTTTTTATTTTATAGACGTCGCTTCCATAGTCAAGATCAAGTATGAATAATCCACCAACCAGTGGTGCAAATCCATAAAACATTTCATTCATATAAATAGAGGAACCATTTATCTCAGATTTAAATGAATATCCATCGCGTAACAAACATGATCCAGATATTATGTTCTTACACAACTCGGGAACAAAATAACATTTATTCAATTCCAATGTAAATCCTGACGGTAGACGTAGAGTGACGACACCAGCGGCTTTGGCGTCAAGATGGACTCCGTTTCCGACGCGCATCGTCATCTCTCCTTTTGCCAACTTCCTCATCTTCCTAAACCCCTGCATCGTATTGGAAATATGAGCAACCGATCCGGTATCAAATACCCAAGAGTTGGAATTGATGCCAGTAAACAAGACGTCAATAACATTGATATCAATTATACCTTTGATGGGCGGTCCAGCACGTGATTCAGCCAAAATCAATCTTATCCTCTGCTCCATGGTGTCTCTTATGCGCACGACAAGTTTGTAGAACGGCTGCGGGAATGATGCAAGGATAAGTTCAACAGCAAGGTCATCCGGTATATCAAGTCCGAGAGGCCTTAGCTGTGAAACGTAGTCAGCCATGGTGACCACATGGTCTCTCATAGAGCCATTCATTTCCATCTTGTACTCATATAAAGCTCGAGTGAGCTGTTGGCGCTTAGCCTTGAGCCAGTTCATGTACCATTTGTTGAGAGTAGCAATCATTTCACAGATGGTTGAAAACTCAAAAGAAAATTTCAGATACTTGTCCATGTGTGACAACATCACTTGTCGCACAGCGTCATAGTCAGCTTTGAGAGAAGCATAAGCAATTTTCTCCTCATCAGAAGCATTCACCATTGGAGGAGTAGGGAGTTCCGCTCGAATCAAGTATTCTTTCTTAATCATGTGAAGGTTATTATCCAAGACACGTAGCCATTCCAGATAGTTATTTCCATTTGAATCCAAAATCAAATCTCCAAGTAATGCATCAAAATTAACGGGAGTGTCGGGGGCCATAGCTCTACAACGAAAATAAACAAGTTGATTTAGATATGGTTCAAAATTAATATGGCATCATTAACAATTTAATCAAATGCTCCCACTAAATGCAATATCTCTCTAAATTGATCTTAGGGTATTCAAGATCCGGATCAAAACACCAGCCACCGGTGTAACACTCAGCCATGGAGGTGATCAACCCAGTAGGTCAAAATAAACCAATCATAACCGACTTATGACTCTTGTATTAGTCTTTCGACACTTGTGCTCCGAGCTCTGATCGGATAAGCTAGAACGTCAAGACAACCAAGCGCTTTTGCTGTGGAGACAACTCAATCCACCTGCCTCATTGTTACCTTTCCGTTGGCACTCGTGTTACACGACGTACCGCGGGTGGCGTTTATTACAAACGGTTGCACGGTTGGGAGAGCACGAACTTCTTGATATTTTAAGAGAGATCATCCTATTAAAATTACGACTAGTGCGCAAACAAAACAGACAATGAAAATGATTAACATCACAGGCAGTTAAGTATGTGATATGGTATAGCCTTTTCTTTGGGAAGCTCCAAGCACCATGCTTTTCTTTCTTCATCTTCGTTTGGCGGAGACATCACCTCCACGTACGGCACGTCGTCGAGCACGTTGACGCGTGATCATCATTTTCATGTAGATACTACAATTATTGCTAGCATCTATTCTACTAAATAAAACTTTACATGAAGTTTGGCACGCAGACCCAATAAAAGACAAGCACATGGCTCCAGCCATCATGCCGTACCATGACATGCAAGTCATGCAAATATAAACTTTACAAAATATAATCATCTCATACAACAAGTTATGACGAAGACTATACCACATCACATGTTCCTGCAAAAACAAGTTAGACGTGTTCTACTCGTTTCTTGCAAGTTTTACGTGGCTACTAGGGTTTGCATGGCAAAACGTTTTGCTATCTATGTAACCACATGAGACACAATTTTCAAGTTGCTAGATTAACATGCGGGGCGTATCAACCATGAGGTTACTGTTTAATCCCATGACTCATACTGAACTATCGACAATACGTGTGATCCCCGTGCTAGATCATCAATCTAACAAGCCCCTTTTGTCACACAATTTATCTACTCCAAAAGCAAGACCCAAAGCATCTTCACGCGACCAGCATACTCAGGAGCAGCATAGAAGGAACCCAAGGGGCAAGATGTTTGTAACAAAATCAAGCAATACAAGACAGATCAACTTGTGTAATTTCGAGGGGAAGCAACCAAAAAACCAGTTTTAGATCTCTTATCAGAAAACCGCGCACAAAAAATTTTATGCAATGCCGTTCATCACTTATGAACTCTAGATCGAACCTGCATCTAGCACTAGACTAGCTCATGATACCGCTGTTGGGATTCGGAGTAGAAAACAAAATCCAGCACTACGAAAACCAAACCCAAGAACGGATCTAGGAAGATGCAGATGAGAAGATCGATCTTGTTACCTTTTGCAACCGTTCAACGGATGCACTCTCTCGCAACGGAAGATGTCGATGGAGAGTTGGAGAAGCGTGAAGATGAACAATCCCACGATCCGATCTAATCACCGTGGAGTCCCTCGAACGAAGATCGAACGCACGATCTCTCTACAGTTGATCCACACGTAAAGTGTAGATGATCCGGCAGGGCTCCGCCGTCCAGATCTCGGTGCCACCAGAGTAGAGAGGAGGGAGGATCAGCCCTTCGGGGTGGTGGAGATTGGATCTAATTAGAGGGAGAGAGAGGGGGCAGCCCTTCGGGAGAGAACAACTTCAATTGTGTGTTGAAGGGGTGCCCCCACCTCCTCTATTTATAGGGGGAAGGGGAGGGGAGCCACCTTGAAGGAGGGGGCAGCCCTAGAGGCTGCGCCCTAGGGTTTCCCCTCCCCTAGGACTGCGCCAAGGAGGGGGGGAAGCTTCCTGGAAGCTCCCCCAAGGCGCCTCCCCCCTTGGGCTCCCTTGGCCCAAGTGCTACCTCCCCACTTGGGCCTTCCAAGTGAGAGGGAGCCCATTTATATTAAATTCATTGATTTAATTCTGAAACCCTTTTCGAAATACATAATAAATGAATATTAAATATATCTAGACCAACTCGGAACTTTTCCGGCCCTCCGGTTTTACCCGGTTTTCTTAAAACTCTTCCCGGTACCTTACCGGGTCCCTGAAACGGTTCCGGTTATCTCATCGATCATAACCCGATCACTCCGAGACTTTCGCGGTGTGATAAATACATGCTCCTATCACTCTAGTACTCTACAGATCATCTACCTTTAAGTGTGTGACCCCATAGGTTCGGTAGGATATAGACATGAACCGGAAACTGACTTTCCCGCGGAACAATAACCAATAGCGGAGCCATGGACACCCATAACGGTTCCCGTACCTACACGAATATAAATTCGAGTGAACCACAAGCTTAACATGCCAGTCCTATTTGCTTCACAATATTATACAAAACCTGAGGTGAGATCTATTAGGTATCCGCATGATTAACCATTAACCATTATACCAAGTCATCCTCCTTCTCGTTTTGTTCCATATTCTCGTTTAGTATTCCGGCATCCCTTGTGATCAATTCACAGTGTCTGGCCAGACGATGTTGGATGCCGTAATACCGAGAGGACCCACAGAAGTATCTCTCCATCATTAGAGGAGCAAATTCCCAACTCGAATCGTTAAGTCCCTTGACATACTTTCAGGTGTGAGTGATCAAAGCCGTTATTGCCATGCCTGTTACGGGTGGTGTTGGGACAGTGTCAAAACCCACCCTCCGGTATGAAGTTACAAAACATTCTTATGGTCATGAAGGACACATGCATATTAACTTTAGATGATTTTACTTATAACATGGAAACGATGTGATCTCAAAGTAAATCATACAATTGGGTCGGTTCAACACCCTTGTTCTGGCAACAATGTGCTCCCATGTGTTACCGGCATTTCCAATGCCCTATGAACAGGAAAACATGTCATCCATAACACACGGGTTAGTCCTAGAGGCAGACTAAGAACACTTTGTGTTTATACTCCACACCTGCATATGGGTTTTCCTCCGAAGGCAGTTAACATGATACTTGTCAAACCTCCGCATAGGCCATTGCAGTTATAGCATAGACATATAAACATTAATAATGAACCTGGAATTATAATAATACAATTTATTATTGCCTCTAGGGCATAATTCCAACAGTCTCCCACTTGCACTAGAGACAATAATCTAGTTACATGATTTGTCTAACACCAATGGCACTACGGTGTTCTTCATGCTTTGTGACTGGTAGAGGCTTCGTCAACGGGTCTGACACATTCAGAGTTGTATCAATCTTGCATATCTTTAAGTACCCTTCTTTGATGAAGTGACGAATAAGATGGTACTTGCGGTCGACATGTTTGGATTTCTGATGAGACCTTGGCTCCTTTGCTTGAGCCACTGCGCCGGTGTTATCACAGTATGACTCCAGTGGGTCTCTTGCACTTGGGACGACATCAAGCTCGATGATGAAGTTCCTAATCCAAATGCCCTCCTTAGCCGCTTCTGAAGCCGCAATGTATTCCGCCTCCGTTGTAGAATCCGCGACGGTATTCTGCTTGAAACTTTTCCAGCTTACTGCTCCACCATTTAATGTAAATACATAACCTGACTGAGATTTGAAATCATCATGATCAGTCATGAAGCTAGCGTTTGTGTAACCTTTTGCAAGGAGCTCTTCATCACCTCTGTACACGAGAAACAACTCTTTTTTTCTCTTGAGGTACTTGAGTATATTCTTGACAACAGCCCAATGAACCAATCCAGGGTTGCTTTGGTATCTGCTACAAGCACTAAGTGCAAATGAAACATCTGGTCTGGTGCACACCATGGCATACATGATCGATTCAATGGTTGAAGCATATGGATTCTTGCTCATCTCTTCTCGTTCTGCAGCCGTCTGAGGCGACTGACCTCGACGAAGTACTGTGCCATGTGACATTGGGAGATTGCCTTTCTTTGCATTCTCCATTCTGAACCTTTTCAGAATCTTTTCAAGGTACGTGCTTTGGCTAAGCGCTATTAGGCGTTTTGATCTATCTCGATAGATTTGGATGCCTAATACATATGCCGCTTCGCCCATGTCCTTCATTGAAAAACTATTTTTAAGTGACTCTTTCACTTCATTAAGAAAGTTTTTATCATTTCCAATTAACAATATGTCGTCGACATACAGAACCAGAAAAACTATTGCGCTCCCACTTACTTTCTTGTATACACAAGATTCTTCTTCGTTCTTGATGAATCCGAAACCGTTGCATTATAAAAACTTTGCGTAAAGTAAACAATCCTTGCACCCGCAGGTACAAGCACCGTTGTTTTATCCCTGGTGGCAACAACACATCCCCTAGTCTCATGTTTCTGTCACTCAAGCTAGACATCAGGGGGCTGAACCCACAATCAAGCACAACGCTCCCTCTTGGAGTTGCAACAAATCACTTAGCCAAAGTAAAGTACGGCAACGGAGAACTTTAGCTACTAGATGGATCACTACTCTTCTGAGGGGTCGAATATTAGAGTACACTCACATACCATGAGTCGAGGATGCGCAAGGATAACCAAACCCCCATACACTCCTCCTCGGGGTACTTGTATCTTTGTGAACCTATTGATTAGATTGAGAGTTACCGATAATAAGTGCATGAGTTCTTCAAACTAATGTGAGTATTCGAAAGTTGACACTTCCACCCACCTATACTTTTTCTAGCCTCTTCGGTGCCATGCATTGCCCTTTCTCACCTTGAGAGTTGGCGCATACTTCGCCGGTGCATCCAAACCCTTGGCACGATACACTCTGTCATCATAAGCCTCCTTATATCTTTCCTCAAAACAGCCACCATACCTACCTACAAGGCATTTTCATAGCCTTTCCGAGATACATTGACATGCAACATCCACCTTCTCATGACTAGATCCTCATGTCATACATGCTACTTGCTTGATCGATGAGCCGCATGCTAGTTGGGCCTTGCCCTAATCATTGCTACATGACGCGCTAGTATCATTGCATATCCTGCAATCCTGGCAGAGGCATGCATTTGCATCATGATAGTTATATCTTCTTTATGTGAGTACCTTTGTAAAGTGTGAAAGATCTCCTATATTCTTGTAAAATATAGAGTGTTGCCCCTAAAGTGAGGAAAAGATCACAAAGAGGACAAAATCAAAAGATCCCAAAGAGCACAAATGAGAGTTAAATAGAAAGAGCCATTGAGGCCACAAGAAAATACAAAAAAATAGAAAAAAGAGAAAAATAAAAATAAAAAGAGAGAAGGGGGCACACTACTATTCCTTTTGAGAGATCCACACTAGTACTTCATCCTCTATCCCTTGTACTCCATAGAGATCATCATCATGCATATAGCTATGTGGGGACCCTTCACACTATAGAACTTGGCTTGTATATTCCAATGATGAGCCTCCTCAAACGAGCTCTAGGTCTTCTTGAGCAAGCAAGTTAGATGCACCCCCACTAGTTTCCTTGGAGAGATTTTAGCTCACATGTGCATCTGTTGCATGGCAATCCCTACTCCTCACATCATATCTATCATATGGCCTTCTCTCGCCTATGATTGTCCTCATTGATGTGAGCCTTTCACACCTTTTTGTCTTCCTCCTCCACCTTCTTTCTGTTTCACTTAATAGGTGTCAACTTTCTTGCTCACGCTCATCCATTGCATGGGTGCTCAAAATATCAAAAGGGAGTGGATCAGTTTGACTTGTACCTGGCTAGTGGTTTGGGGACGAGTCAAGATAAGAATCCAAAGGAGACCAAGTGTGAAACTCTAGTAGATAGTTGTTCTCAACAACCTTTTTTCTCTCTTTTCCCCAGTCCCCTGCTTGCACTCAAACACCATCTAGAGACATTCGAGCCACGGACAGCGAGAGCTCTTGCACCTTTTGTTCTTTTGTTGCTTGTGTCAATGCTAATATAGACTCTTGCTTGTTAAGACTTGAATTGAATTGCATGCTTTAATTGCTTTACTTAGAAGTCCTTATATGGTTGTGTGGCATGTCACCACAGAAATTATGCTTGCTATCATTTACCTACTCAAGGACGAGCAGGAATTAAGCTTGGGGATGTTGATACGTCCCAAACGTATCTATAATTTCTGCTTGCTCCATGCATGTTTTGTGTGACTTTGCCATGATTTGCTTGAACTTTCATACACTTTTGAGCATATTTGGACTAATCTATTAACCCAGTGCACCCAGCTGCCGGTTGTTGTTTTCTGCTGTTTTTGTATTTCAGGTTTTCCGACCATTAAAAGTGCTCCAAAAAATCCAAAAAAATCAGATAAAAAATTAGCGACCCGGAAGCTTCCGGAATCACCAAGGTAGCGGAGGGGGGCCACCACCAGAAGACCAGGAGGGTACCTGGCGCGACCCCACCCTAGGTCGCGCCAGGAGGCCTCCTGGCTGCCTGGTGGGTCCCCTCGACACCCCCCTCCGCCTATATTTAGCCCTCGGGGTGGAAACCCCTAATATCGATCTCTTTTCCGCGAACTCACCTTTGTACCGCCGCCGCCGTTTCAAGATCGGGGCTGCCTGGAGAAGCTGCCCCGGCACCCTGCCAGGAGGAGGAACCCCTCCGGGAGACCATCCATAGCCATGGACGCCTCCCGGATGTGCCGTGAGTAGTCCCCCTTGGACCATGGGTCCGTGACCAGTAGCTATGTGATGTACCTCTCCCCTCTTTGTGCTTCCACTTTCGAGACCTCGTGAGCTGCCTCACATGATCGAGGCACTTTTGTAATTTCTGTTGTTGCTATGCTGAGTTTGCTGGGATCTGATGGATTATGAGACTATGTTCAGATTGTGATTAGTAATATATTTGGTTCTTCTCTTTTATATTTTGTTCTTGAGTAAATTCTTGCATGTTCTCCGTTGCAGTATTTTGTTGTGGCCAAGTAGTTTGCTTGCAACTCCAAGAGGGAGCATTATGCTTGATTGTGGGTTCAGCCCCCTGATGTCTAGCTTGAGTGACAGAAACGTGAGACTAGGGGATGTGTTGTTGCCACCAGGGATAAAACAACGGTGCTTGTACCCGCGGGTGCAAGGATTGTTTACTTTACGCAAAGTTCTTTTAATGCAGTTGTCTGTTGCTTTGAGTTTACACTTTCGGTGGGATTCGCAACTTAATACCAGCGAGATGTTCTGGATAGATATCTCAAGGTGGATGATTCGTAGTAGATGCAGTTGGATTTCGGTCTACTTACCTTGGCGTACTGCCCATTGCTTTTGAGCCCTTCCTTTCTTTGCAGCATAGTTAGCATTGCGGTGCCTTCATAATTCTGTCAATTGCCCAGCTGTGATTTGTTTACCTCGCTAACACTTTTATCGTCTTTTGGGAGAGAGACATCACTAGTGAAAATCACGGGACCCCGGTCCATCTTCACATTATTGTTTACACCCTTAGTTTACTTTCAATTCCACTTTTATCTCTTGCGTTGATCCTTTGTAAACAGCAAGGCCGGAGGAATTGACAACTCCTCTGTACTCGTTGGGAGCAAAGTTATTTGTATCTGTGTGCAGGTCCAGGTGAAGCTAGCAACCTCGGCGCCATTGTTCACTTTACCACCTTCTTGTATCTTTCGGAGTCCTACGGGAGACAAACCTTGGTATCTTTGCCAAGGGAAAACTTACCGCTGCACTATATCTCACCCTGCACTTGGGGTAACCAACGAGGCTTGAAGAGTATTAACACTCTCTTGTCATCACCGAACAAAAAACCGAAGTAACCTGGTAGTCACAAGGCTCGTCACGCGCTTCTCTCGTCAACAGCTGGCGGCTAACCGCGCGTGAACGAAAGGCCCAAGGCCTGCTTGGCATGGGGCGGCCACGCCACACTACGTACGATACAATAGCTTTTTTAAGGGAGCCACGTAGTGAGCATGGGCGGATGGGCCGGCCACGTATGGGCTAATGATGTTCAAAAAACGTATGGTCTAATGAAGTGTGCAACGCCAGGAGACGGTGGTTTAGTCCCACCTCGATTAGCCATGCGGAACTGAACAAAGTGCTCGGTATATAAAAGGTTGTTGAGTACAGAAGCGCTTGTACTGGCAAATCAACATTTCAGTATAAACTGAATACCGCTGGCAAATCAACATTTCAGTATAAACTGAATACCGAATCGAATGGATCGGTTAACCAAAATTTCGGTTAGCTGATTTTTGGTTTGTATTTCGGTTTTTACTTTTGTTAACCGAATTTATAAAAAAACCGAACGCCCAGGCCTAGCCAGGAGGCCTCCTGGCGCGCCCTAGGGCTGGGCCGCGCCAGGGACCCTCCTGGGTGGAGGGTCCCTGGCGGGTCCACTTCCTTTCATCTTTGGTTCTTCGGGAAGCTTCCGCGACGCTGGCTTTTTATATAATGTTTTCGGAATTCATTTGGCACTTTTAATGGTCGGAAAACCTGAAATATAAAAACAGCAGAAAACAGGAACTGACAACTGGGTGCACTGAGTTAATAGGTTAGTCCAAATATGATCAAAAAGTGTATAAAAGTTCAAGCAAAACATGGCAAAGTCACACAAATCATGCATGGAGCAAGCAGAAATTATAGATACGTTTGGGACGTATCACACTCCTATATTGAAGTCGATCGAACCTTGCCAATGATAGATGGGATGTTTTCGTGCACGTACCCTTAATGATTAGCGCCCTAGAGACGTAGTTGTCGCTGTTGAACCCTTGAGTCGATCCCAAAAAACTAACACAAAATCTCATCGTCGTGTATGCATAACGAGAAAGCGTAACCTCGCTACCCCGTGGAGCTAACATAAATCTACGTCGGAGCTCATCCATCACAATGGATGAACTTGAGGAGGATTGGATCCCAGAAGACTGACTTGAAAAAGAAGCGCCCACATTCATCTGAGTGTCGTTTGCGCAAGGACTAAAAACCCTACATATCTACTCGCCGAAGTTGAGGCATCAATATTCCCTTTCGGCCATGGTTTTTGTATCCCTTTCTCGTGGGATCATTGGTGCAATAACCAAAGACTCAAAGATAATTTCCCTATTCTATTCACCTTCACCCAAGACAAATTTTTCTTTTATAATATATTTTAAAATGAAGTTCAACTTTGAATTAATAAACCCAACAACAAACCATGATTACAACATACAACTAGTATACAACTGAAGGTATAGAGTGAAGGTATAGAGTGCTAGCAACAGGTTGCAACCGAATGTTAACGCATAAAAGAAAGGAAATACTAAAACCTAGTATGAAATAACAAGGATGGCGTCTTGAGTAGCAACAACCACCAACAAGTAGGCGAATATCACAGAAGGAGTTGTTGTCGCTGGAAAAAACACATCCTTGCCCACTCCATAAAGGTTAGAATGTGATCTACGTACGTGGTAGCACCTTCAAAGGTTTGGCTTAAGCACCGCTCCAAAGGAGACTAGCACTCCCTCAAAGGAGTGTGAACTTCAGGATAAAATCATCGTGTCTCCCATGTCACTTGTGGTTATTCCTTTACCTGCACTTTATTTGTACTAACTCCCTATTCTTGTTGTCTTGCTAGATTAATTGTTGCCTAGCATATTAGTTTGAGCTTGCTTGTCACTTTGGATTGTTCATCTACTTGCATTACTAGATAATCACTTTAATCTGATTAACTCTAAAATTAGTAATTAAGTTTAAATTTGTTAGTCACCTATTCACCCCCATCTAGTTGACCATATCGATCTTTTCATACACCCTCTCACTTTTTTCTTAAACAACATAGACTCAAATTACTAGGTATAAATAAGAAAAGAGCGAGCGAATGTGGTATTCCAAATGATAAATACCAAATCTTTAAAATCAGGAAGATCAAGCTTTTTAAATCAACTTTTTATGGGAGGTAACCCTCCTACCACCGGTGACCAAAACTAGAAGGGAGTGCTCACTACCCATTCCAGGGATAACAATTAAAGTAGAACGCGGAAAAAATTAGTCCCACTCTACAGAACAAAAAACTCACAAATGTAGAGAAAATTGGGTTAAATTGGTTATTCCCTCGGTAAAACTTGTATCGGAGATAGGAATCTCCACTAGGCACCACTTATTGATGTAATCATTGAATAAGAAATCCAACCTGTGAGTAATAATATCGTTGATTTTATCCTTGATATCCCTAACCAGGTTAAAAGTCCCCTCCTAAATTAACGGTATATGAATAATTATCAACAATATCATGCAACTCAAAAAATAAAATCTATGTTAATATCAGGATAAATAGCGCCATAAATAATGTCAAGATGCTAGATGAAACCATCACACTTAGAGACCACAATCCAAGTAACACTAAATTGCTTAGAGTTGAAACCAATAACATCATAAAGCTCAACATTTAAGACCCACACGGATGTCGCCAACAGTACCAACATAAAAAAATGCCAAGTGAAACCTTCGCACGCAGAGACATATTTTAAGAATTTGTCAATCAAAATTCCTCTCTTAGTCTCCTAAATATCCAAGAAGTCAACACTACTACGACCCTGTTTCTTTGAGATTTTGCTTCTACCTTTATAGCTTTTCTATTTTGATCAAGAAGCCATACAAGCCCCTAAATAGGTGATTTTGGAGCTTTATGGCTTTTTGGCCAAAGTGCAAAAGCTGCAAAAGTAGAAGCAAAAGCCCAAAAAACAGGGGTTATGCCTAATAACATCATGCATGCAATGATATTTGCTAGATCGACCCAAACCTCTAATGTTTCAAAAGAGATCTATCATGGAATTTTAAAACAGGTGTGACAATTCAGAAGGCTCAAAATGGGGTAACAATCATAGGAGATTATCATTGGCAAAAGCTAAGCATTGCATTTTTTGAATTATATTATCTTTTCCACTACTGTAGTATGCTCAGGTATGTTACATCCAACGATAATATTCATTTTTATGAAACCGTGAAAGAAGATTATCAGGATTTAGGACTACAACGAGTTACCTTTAAAAGGTGGAGGGATTTCCAAGTTCCTTTTCATCTTTTAGGCAACAACCTTGTCCATAATGTTCACGTGTCAATGTTCTGTTTCCGTTCCCCCCTATTCGTTGGTATTTTTCATAAGTCCATAACGTCCACTTGTTAATGGGGTATTCCAAATGGAAAACACCAAATCTCTAAAGAGAGAATTCCTCATTTGGCCCATTTTTAAAACCCGCTTCCCTTTTTGGCCCAAAATACATTTTTCTTCCTCTTTTGACACTTCAATTTCATTTTGTTCCTTATATGGAACTTTTATCAGTTTTTATTCATAACGGTGTTAAGTTTGACATGAAAAGACCATTTTATCACTAGTTTAGTATGTGACCAGATTATTTACATGCATGTAGACAATTTGGTCACATACTAAACTAGAGGTAAAATGTTTTTTTTATGATGGACTTAAACACTATTCCTAGCCAAAACTGACGAAAATGTCAAATAGGGAACAAAATGAAGTTTAAGTGTTTAAAAAGGAAGAAACAAAAATTTTGGGACAAAAAGGGAAGTAGATTTTAAGAAAGGGCCAAATAACAAATTATCTCATCTTTAAATTGCGATGGTCAAGCTTTTCAAATCGGAAAAAGTTTTGGGAACCCCCATACCACTAGTGTCCAAAATTAGAGAGGAGTGCTCACGAACCACTCTAGAGAAAACAGTTAGAGTAGAAAGTGAAAAATGAAAAAAGACTACTCTGGCAATTGTAGAGAAAATTGGGTTAACTTGGTTACTCCCCAATATAAATTTTATCGAATATATGGAATTCAACTAAAACCCACTTATTTATCAAATCATTGAATTAGAAAGCCAACATGTGATTAATAAACTTTTATCCTTGCTATCCATAACCATGTTAAAATCTCCCCCTAAAGTAACGGGACAAGAAGAATTTTCAGCGATATCACGCAACTCGGCAATAAAATCCATCTCAAGCTGCAAATCAACTTGTGGTTGAGTTGGTTAGAGGGACAGTGATATCCCCAGTCCACTAGAGTTGAAATCTTAGATTTGACATTGGTGCTCGCATTTTCCTGAATTTATTCCAGGGTTTCCGGCGATGTGCTTTCAGTGGGAGGAGACGTTCCCGTCGAAGATGAGGTGGTGACTTCGTTAATTTCAAGATGATGTGCCGACTCAGTATTGCGAAGATGCACATAGGGGTAGGGTGTGCGTATGTGCGTTCATAGGGGTGAGTGTACGGTTGTGTATGTGAGCGTCTGAGTTGTATCGTGTTCTAGAAAAAAAACCATCTCAAGCTCAAGATGAACAACACCATGAATAATGACAATACGCGGGATGAAATCACCACACTTAGAGAGACAACAATGGCAGCAACACTGAATTTCTTAGAGTTGACACAAACCTCTAATATTTCAAAAGAGACATATCATTGGAATTTTAAATGGACTAGATGACCCGTTGCGCCAATGGCGCAAGGGGCGACAGGAAAGTAGGTTCTTGGTGAAATGCATTTTGTATTGGGAGGAAACACAATGAGAAAAGAATAAGGCGGCCATTTTTTGTAGTTTCGGTTTAAGAATCAACACACATGACCACATGTTAGGCATAAGAAAACTTAAACATGGAAGTTCAAGATCTGAATAGCATTGAACCAAACTAAGTAAAAGTGAAGGATATGAATAGGACTGAACTAAGAAGCAGACAACCTGGGCAGTGAGAATAAATAGCGGGAAAGTACATCTCAGCTTGTAGAAGGATTGAACTATGCATAAGTTGTAGCTAATATATAGAGTGGTAGGTTACATAGTTCAGGATCTGTCTAAGATAGAGGGCAACATCATATATACAGGAGTAACGCAAGTACTTGACAGATTGTAGAGAAAACATGCTGATGCAGTGCATGATTTCTTTGGTAGCAGAAGTAAGTAGATTCGCAAAATGATCCTAAATACGGCAGTTCTGACATGGAGTTCTAAGGTAGTTATGGGCATAAACAGTTGTTGATAACTGGGGTGGTGCTTAGATAGTATGGATCGTAAGGTGGAGTCCCCTTGCTGTGGGCTTGAAGGCAAAGGCGCAGATGCTTCCTTCTATGAACTCGTCTTGGATGATGAAGGCCTTCCAGCCTGTTGTGATTGTTGCTCTACTGTCAATTCCCTTAATAAGCTGAGCTGATACATGCACGCTTCCATCCTTGTTTTTGATTGGTAGTACATTTTTTGTTTGAGGCATATGTGTCAGCAGATAGTTCCTCGAGAAGTTCATGTTGAAGTACTGTGAAGGAAAGTGGAACTTGAGTAAGTACACTTGAGCAGAAACGTTATTATAAATAATTGCAATATTATGGTGCATTGCCATCCGTTGTGTTGGGGAAGCAAATGTCTTGCTGAGCTCGCAAACGTAGTAGGGTATGGAGGATTCCTTAGCTTTGATCAGCCGACGCAGGTGAATGATATGTTCTCTGTAGAGGGTGGCTATGTTTCCCCATACACAAGCAGAGCTGAGCTCATCTGAATAGAAACGCCCAGGAATGCCTGCTCAATCCATTTTTAGGAGCAATCTAGGGGAATGTACATAGGAAGGAAAGTATTTTTTTTCTCCGGCATAGCACGTTACCTAGGGTGTCAGAAGGCGGCTGGCCCAAAGGGAACCCAACCCGTGTTTATTTTTTTAGCCAACTGGGTAAATAAAGTTTATGCAATAAAGCAAATGGATTTTTTCTATCTACATATAAACCAGTGAAATTTTTATGGTGAACCATTGGTGTTCGCCCTTATCATTAGATAGTAATTTTACTAATAATTAATAAGAAGAATGAGTTTGTTGTGTAAATTATTTTGTGGATGCCAAATCCGAGCGTTATACTTGCTACCCAGTTTACACAATTTCTGAGCAGAGTGCAAGCTCTTTGACATTCTAGCAGAAGGGTGCGTGAACAGGAATGGAATTAAAGTAAGATGACACCGTATGTTAATAATTCAAATTGAAAGGCTTCAAATTCAGAGGAACGCATCGAACGACTATGCTTATTTTCACTGTGATGAACATTGAAATGAATCATTGATTTAAAATTGGCTTCTAAAGATTTATAGTTGTTGGTATTGGAAGGCGAGCTTGATGAATCTTCCAAAATTCCTTGCAACAGGCAAACAAAAGGCCATCGTATGGTGATTGTTCTGGGCGGGACATTAGTGGGGTATAGCATCTTTAAAAACCAGGTGAAATAGCATTAAATGAAAGACATATAAGCAATATAGGAGCATGAACCAGAGCTACATTAAGGTGCTTAGACCAGCGGTATTTACAATGCGTGGAAATTGTTGCAAGGAGGAAGCTAACGCGGACGGGGCTAACGAGAATATTTACAATGCGTAGGGATTGATCATCGAAGATCATAAATAGAGGAATTGTCATGACAGTGCCTTCACATGGTTTCATAAATGTCGAAGACTTGCCTTACAAAGTTGGACAAAATAAACTACTTGACGCCCAAAAGTGCAGCGGTGCGGTGATCTTTAGACCCGATTGTCTGACGGTGGGGGGTGTGCAATAGCGTTGAGAAGCTCCCTTCAACAACGCACTGATCTAGTGATGAAGCAAGCTTGATAAGGAAGCAGTAGGCAGAAGATACCTTGAAGAAAGAGAAGAAATGTAGTTATGCGGGTAAAATGCATTAGCTTTTTTTATTGCATAAGAGTGGGTTTTAAGAAGCGGTACTCATACCATATGTACAAACTGAGCCTAGCCCAGTCAAGGATTGCTTCTTTGCTTTCTTTGGAGTGGTAGATCCCTTTGGAGCAGACTGTCCCCTGAGGTTAATAAAAACCAGAGAAACAAAGTACTTCAGTAGATGAACCCTTAGTTTGAGTACCTCCAAATTGTTAAAAACATTCTCATGTAAGTTGTCTAATCTGCTGAACATGAAAAATCTGGGAGAAAAGAAGAATAAAATGATGATACTTTTCTTTATAACGAATGAACTACAAATGTATGTTCCAATTAAATATTTTCATGCAAGTTCCAGTAGGGAGCATGACATCAGTGACAGACCTAATAGAATTAAAAGAGTTAAATAAGATGTTACTCAACAAGCAATCAGATATGGCACAGGAGGAGGGTGGACCTTTTCCTTTCTTTGCCATCATCAACTTGGTCGTCCTGCTCGTCAGGTTTATTTGCAGCAGGGATCAGAAGATCATCAAGAGGCTTGGTGTGCTTGTCATCAATAAGCTGGTCACTGGGTTCATCTTCATACAATTGCATGTATGTGAGTGATCAAAGAAGGGAAAATTTGTAAATGGTAAATGAGATTACATGCGCAAATGAAGGAACACCTTTGGACCTCGTGGAAGGTCGATAGTCTTGCCAGGGAAAGCGTTGGGTTTCTCAGATGATGCACCTTCCTTTATCTTCAAAGGGGAAGAGAAGAGCTTGCGGCGTACTTTTTGAGAACATGGTGTTTTCCTACGTGCAAATAGAAACCAGTAAGTGGTGCGAGAAGGTTGTGCATCAAATCGAATAAGAGGATTATTATTACCCATGTATGATAGGTGAGATAGCTTTCCCTTTTCCTTTGAAGGCAGACAAAGGAGTGGTGAGCTAGCAATGAAAGAATCGTTAGTTCATATGTAATAAGTGAGCAGAATAGATGTGATGAAGGCGTTTAACTCATCTATTGGGGACTAAGCAAGCAAGTGCAATCCATTTGCTGTTTTGTTGTCCAGTAATCCTGGGGTGGATGGCGGGAGCAAAA
This sequence comes from Bromus sterilis, assembly GCA_950022295.1. Taxonomy (NCBI): domain Eukaryota; kingdom Viridiplantae; phylum Streptophyta; class Magnoliopsida; order Poales; family Poaceae; genus Bromus; species Bromus sterilis. Next base: position 21,457,512 of record OX465596.1, on the reverse strand, counting down.
GCAAGGTTGTTGGGTCAGCCAATGATTTTGCGGTGCTAGCACGCGGAGACAGCAGGCTAATGGTTGGAGAGGGATGTGTAAATTCCAAGGGTCCTAGTTCAGGCTGAAAAGTATGGTCAATCCTTCCGACTTGGAAGGAGAGCTGGAGGCTTGTAGGCTAAAAACTTTTATTGGAAATGGAAACAACCAGCCTATATTTCTGCGAGACCAAACGACTAATCTCTACAGGAAGAGTCACATCAGCCCCCCCTATCTGTGCTATCTCATGCACCTCTGTAAAGCCTGGATATTTCTGTCGAAGCAAGGTAATTAGGGGCTTTCCAATAGCTGCCCGTGCAGATTTTTTGAAGAATGTAAATTCTGCTTCAGCTATGCCATCATTTGCGAAAGTTGAAACACAGTACCTACATTACGAGTTATCAAATAGTAAGGTAAGAGGCATTGAGAAAGAGGAAAGTAAGGAAAGGTAAATAATTAGATGAATTATGTTGCTTCAGCTTCTATTGATGCACAGGCACGGTCAGAACAACGATAGACACTCCTAGAAATGTAAGCTGTTTTGTGGCATTTTCGGCATGAAAGGAACCACCAACGCCTATCAAAACCTATTCGGTTGATCGTGACAGTGCAAAGAAATTGCCTTCGCTGCAGGCATGAAAGCACATCTGATGAGAAATAGGTAACATAAGATTACATAAGTGGGTGCCTGAACTAACCTGGTTATCAAATGGGTCTAGAGCCAGCAGTTCTTGGACTGTCTTTTCTGTTAGTGGGTCGCGGATAGTTGCCGTCACAATAGATTGCTGTCCAGGAACATTGTTACTTATAGGAACAATTGCCTGGTCAAAACTGGAATGGTATTGGAAGCTCATCAGATTATGGGAATGTCAATCAAAAGATATATAAACAGGGAGAGTAGTAAGAACCTTTCATGTAAAGCATTTATTTCTGGCAGATCCTCGTTGATGTACCAACGGCATGCAGAGCTGCCACTCAGACCTTTAACACCTACATAAAGTTTGTAGGTTTCAATACAAATGAATAAGTTTGTTGTTTGGTTGCAAAACATTAGATCGGGAATAAATATCTACCACGATAAATTTTTGGGAGTGTAGCTACAAAGATGGCAACCACCGGGCTTGTTTCACTTGCAGCTCGAACCTCCTCAACATTAAATTCACGTGCACGGGCACCCCAAAGGATAAGGATGATTTCATTGCCTCTGTATTACAGGGTGCACATGTAATCAGGATACACAGTGAGATTGTTGCAACGGTAAGAATAACTAAAATAAAAAAAGTGTGCATACTCTAGATCTTGCAGATAAATGGTCCTTGTGTCTGAAGGGGTTGGTTGGTGCTGGGACTGAACAGTACCAAGGTCTGTGACAGCAGTTATCCGGCCAATGACATCTAGAAGGAGGTGATGTAATCAGGGTTCAGAAACTATGCATAGAAGCAGGTACATGGTGGAATAAATTTCAGGTGAACTAACTTACCAAGGAATCTAGGATTGGTGCCGCCTAGTCTTGGGATATCTGTGAATGACGTGAGGTTATAGGTACAATATGGATACTCATCTTCAACCCCTAGCCGTGGAATTGCACTGCTGAAACGAGTGAACTGCATCATATAAGGAGCATCAACAAGCCTGAAAGATTGCTTCGATGCGTTGCACATGAACCTCTTCATTAAGTAGACCTTCCCTTCTTCAAGAGCGTTCCCGAAGCGCTCAGCAGGCTCGGGAGGTATCTGGCCATACATGTGATTCCCCTGTGAAATAAAGAAGGGATAATTTCAGCTTAGTTATGAGCAGGCCAGAGGGGATTAGAGGGTAAATGAAAGCTGACCTCTTTATCGATGGCAATAATATCAGTATGTTTGAGAGTCCCTTCGTCGGTACCACCATGAAATTGCCAAAGACGAGAGACAAGCACAGTTGCATTCCAACTCTTTTCTTTGTCGTGCACCTCTGAGAGAAGGCTTAGCTTATCAGACGCCATCTGGAACAAAAATAAATACTGGTGTAAGAGATGAAAGCAGAAGATGGTGATGAGATGAGAAGATAAAGGTACGTACATTTGGAAGCAAAAGTCAGATACCAAAAGATAAAAGGTGTAATATGAAGAATAAAGGACAATGAAGACATTGGGTAACTGAGATAGCAAAGCTGGTTTGGCAGATTTATTTTAAGATCTACTTTACATAAGGTGGAATGTACCATAGCAATGGTAAACGCGTAATAATCTAAAAAAACTACAGCTATTACAAATATAAGGGGAAGCATACTATGACTGTACATATAATGTACAACATTACTAATAATATTCAAGTGATTGAGGCAAAGATTTCAGGGAACACAATGTTCCTTGTTTGACAAGTTGTTTGGCCATCTTCACCCTCAACCAGGATTTTGAGTGCTTTCTTTGAGGTTACCTGTGATATTGCCACATAAAGTTGTCCATGTGTGAATACAGGTGTATCTAAGTAAAGGCCAACATTTGCAAGGGTTTGTCCTTGGCTTTTATTGATGGTCATTGCATAAGAAACTCTGACAGGGAACTGGCGGCGGTGCAAAGTGAATGGCCATTTAGGGTTCTTAGACGTCAAACAAATTCTTGGAATGTAGACAATATCGCCTATGTTCGACCCTGTAATAATAACTGCTTGTATCACTTTATCAGCAAGATCTGTAATTATTAGGCGCGTGCCATTGCATAGTCCTGTAGACTGGCTTAAATTCCTGAGAAGCATTATCGGAACACCCACTTTAAGAATCAACTTGTGATATGGGAAATTATTAACCTTAATCTCATTCAAATATTCAACAGGGTAAAAACATCTAGGTTTCGTATTCCATCAGCAGGGTTACCAATAGAATCATAGCTCAAGTACTCTCTTGCAGTGGTAGGTACCAAGGAAAGTACATGGTCATTTATTTTTTCTGCCATTTCATTGGTGGGTGTTAATATTGCTCTTTCCCGGAGATAGTTAACATCTGAATATCTAGTAGCAAGGTCTTTGTACACGGCCTGCACAATAGCATCAATTTTATTACCACTCGTGTGGACCAAAATTTCTTCAGGAATAGTTACCCAAGAAGCCATTGCCTCACCCTCACGTGCAACAGAAGGTGTTGTGCCATCACCTATGGTGAGAACCCACTCAGCAAAAGCAGCTAATTCTGCCTGTAATATGGGGTCTGTTGTGTGGGCAGTCAAGCGCATGTTAATTGTGAGCTGTAGGATTTCCGCATTGGTCCATAGAGGTGAGTTTGTGATTGCAGCGTTAACAACCTGGGATCGAGAGCCACCTTCAATAACAGGTAAAATTTGCCTTAGGTCACCACCCAAAACAATCACCTTACCACCAAATGGAACTTTGTCTAAAGAAGGATTAGATGCTGACATTATATCACGCAATGAGCGATCCAAGGCTTCAACACATTTTCTGTGTGACATCAATGCCTCATCCCATATAATAAGAGAAGCCGATTCAATTAAAGCGGATAACATCGTCGATCTTTTAATTTCACAAAGACCATGGTCGGCTAGATCAATTGGGATTTTGAACCTAGAGTGGGCTGTTCTACCAGCGGGCAAAAGCAAAGCAGCAACTCCTGATGATGCAAATGATAGGACAATTCGTTTATTACCCCTGAGATACGCATCCAACGCATTCCAAAGAAATGTTTTGCCTGTTCCACCATAGCCAGATACAAAGAAAAGGCCAGGTTTTCTAGCTCTAATTCTATCAAGGATTGTTGTATAAGCATGGAGTTGGTCATTGTTTAGTTGGTGGTACATTGCTTCTGCTTTCAAAAGAAAACTATGAACGTCAACATCTAAGGCATCCGTTATCATATCATTGTGTAGGGGAGCATCATCAGCAGTGGTTTTTAAAGGCAATTTATGGTCTAGAATAGAGCCTCCATTTCTAGCGAAAACGGCTGCTAATTCTGTAAGCAACATATCTTTTAGAACCACAGGAGGAACAATGTATGAAAGTTCACCTCGAGCTTGCCGGAGTCTATGTTGGATATCATCGCTTAGGTATGATGAGTACTTGTCAAAGAAAGCAGATTCATCATTAATGTTGCAATGCAATATCACGGTAACAAAAAGTTGGCGTAATGGATTTCCCATGCCCCATTTTAAAGTCTCATCAAATGCATTATACCACTCAATGTCATCACCAAGTAAAACTCTTGCTGCACATGCTTCTCTAAATGTTTGATAAACGACTCCATTGTAGGTCCTAACATCAGCATAACATTGTGCTCCTTTAACAATCATTAAAAGCATTCTAAAGTAATAAAGATCTCCAGTGGTAGGATGCACATAGTATATTCGACCAATCCTATCACTGCGTACCCTAGGTGCCCAGAATTTATCATCGCCTGACCATGTCCATCTAGTAGGAAAATCACAGTATGTTAATGTCCTAGCCGCAGGGTACATACGATTTGCAACAAACCACTCAGTCAACATAGTTTTCTGCAACCAACTGCTATTAGCAACTGAACCAAGTGTAGCTTGTGTGCGGAATCGAACAATGTGCATGTTTTCTAGATGTACAGGGAGCCTTTCAACATATGGTGTTTTGCTATGAATTTCAAATCCATATACCCTCCAAAAGGAGTCATAGTCAACAATGTACCAACATTCTCTATATTCCTTAATTTCATCGATTTGTTCATGGCCATGTCGGCGAATTCTTTCAAACAAAGTTTTTGACATATTAGGGCCTTTAGTGACATATTTGTATAAATATTTGATAACGTAGGTCTTAGTACACCACTCAACATTAATGTGGGCCTGGAATTTCTTTAACATGGCCATTTTATGTGGGACAACATGCCTGTTATCAAGCCTGATATTGTTTTTCATAATGAACCGACCATTGTCACGACGGCGATAGACAGGAAATCCATTTTCATCAATAGAAGTTTCATCTTGGAACTGCTTTGGATAATTCTTTGAACAAATTCCTTTTTTCATGCATGGGCACTTGACGCTGTCAAGACCACAAGGACCATGCATCATAAATTCAGAAACAAGAGCATATCCCAAAGGATCCTCTATAGGATCAGGGATTTCAGCTGATATGAATGAATCTATCAGAGCGGGGGTGACCACCCGGTTGTCCTCCTTCTTCTGCCAAACCAGAATATGAGCATGTGGAAGGCCTCTCTTTTGAAATTCTACAGTGTGTAAGACTGAGGAGCAGGAGGGGGGGGGGAAATGAGCATAAACATTTTAATTGGGTTTGCAAAGAATACTCTAATAAGTTGTGAATGGGCATTACCAACAACAACTGGGCCGAAAACCGAGCCCTTCTTGATTTTATGGAGGAAGTGGGTAAGTTTCATATGAAAGATCCTAACACAAATGTCAGCCCTATCTGATGGTGTTTGGCCAGGTTCAAGAGCATCAACTATTTCTGGCCACTTTGGATTACAAGTAAAAGTTGGAAATATGTCAGGGGAACCATGAACACGAGAAACTGCTACAGCATCTTGGAAATTCTCAACCATGTATCGGCGTCCACCAGTATAACTCGATGGCAAGATATATTTCTTACCAACCTCTGAGCCATCGATTTTCCTTCATCTACCGCATCTACAATGCCTTGGTAGTTCTCTGCTCGCATATCATCATTGCATTTAATTATAAAGTTAAGACGACATTCATCAATGCAAGCACGGGAGTCAACAACAGCTTGCGATGACAACAAACCACAACATAGGTATGGGTTGTGTTGATCAGGCTTGTAGTGGGAGCAGAAGCAATAGTAATCTTGCATAGTCATTTTTACTCTTTTGCTACTATCATTTGGATTTGCACCAATATAGCGAACCCCGAGTTGAAAACCTCGTTCACCATAGGGGAACAAGAGTGGATATTGTAATGGCATATATGATGTATCCGAAGACGAGATACGCTGCAACCAATCACCTCGAGCACGAATGATCAAATCACGACACAGTGCTTCCAACGTAAAGTCACCAACAACTAAAGCTGCTAACTCATCGGTTGTAGGTAAGCTATATTGTGGGCTGTCAGATTCACCAGGAGCTATAAGGCGTATAGAAATAACAGCATGTTCATTTTCTTTCAAGATTTCGCTAGCCATTCGGAATTTTTTAACCAAAGAATTATTTTCATTAAGCATCTGTAAAAGGCCTTCCACAACTGTTTTATCTAGCCCACTGTCACTTTCATTATGTTGATTCAAAGCCTGGATTCTATTGTCCACTTCATGTTGTGTATCATATATATATAGTTCTGCATATTTGGGTGCATTGCCTTCAGTAGGCAGAAGGGAACCTATGCGATGGCAAACCTGTCCGTTGATTTTAATTTTTTTTGGCCCCCACCATCGTTGATGGATCTATCAATATTCGCTCCCATTGATGTGAAAGCAAATAAGCAATTATATTGCCTTATCTTCTGAATAAACCGTGAACTGCGTGATGGGCCGGCATAGTCAAGCAAGGTGTTTAAAAAGGCAGGGGTTTTTCTGAAAGGAGGGATAAAGACTTTGCCTGCCTTGCAACAAAGGTTGTAAACTACCTTTCTTTTTGTAATAGCTGACTGGGACTTAACCCGCTCACGCCACCAAAAGGTAGCTTTACACCGAGGACACGTGTACTCTGGGCCTCCATAGTACGCTCTCTTGGGATAAGAAGCTAGAGAGAGGGATAGTCATGTTAACCGGGACGAAACAGGGCACATAAAGCAGGGTGGAATTGAAAGTAGCAGGTGGCAGTACCTTTTAACATATCTACCACCTGGGACGTATAACCAGTCCAATTAGGATCAAGGGGTGAGCTAAATATATAATCTGGGTTGAAAGAGAAGGTGACGATGTTCATTACATAGTAAGAGAACCAGGCCACGTAGGGGAGATCAAGAAAACAATTGTGAACTAACCGCCATTCTTGTACAACCGGAACCTATCCAACAGGAACCTGCGTTTTTTACGGTTCCTGTTGGTAACAGTTTCATGAAGGAACGGGAAGTAGCCATCTCCTAGGATTATGAAAATCAGAGGCATAAGTGATGCAACAAAAGCCTGGCGAAAGGGAAAAGGCATGGCAGCGCAATTGCGCAGGTAGAGGCACAGGACATACGTTTCCTTTTCCTAGTAAGGAGAGGCGCGTAGGATGGGGGTAAAACAGGGGCAGCACGACGAAGAGGTAAAGGGCGTTGGCGAGGCATAATTAGAGCACACAAGGTAAACAACCAAGAGATTGGAACACATAGCACTGCAAGAATGAATAATAGTGCTATAATATATAAAAGGCATAGGAACAATGCAAGTATGGGAAAAACACAGGATAGGATTGTGTAGGGATGAACCTTTTGCCCGAAGGGACCCTGCCAGCAGGAGCACACGATCCACAACAACTAAAACCAACAGCAAATGACAGACAGGGTAAGTAGGGATTGGTAAAACCGCAGCCATGGACAAGATCTTAGGTAATGGAATAGCCAAGTTTGTTTGGCTGAAAAGGAAGACATGCTGGACTTGAGATGTAATAATATGAATTGACGTAGGTAACTTTATGAGGCACAAGCAGGGAAAAGTGCTTAGATGGAACTATCTAAATAGGAACAAGAAGGAAGCTATGAAGAGGAAACAACAATAATGTTTCAGGTGTAAGTTTTTTGTTCTGAGGAAATGAACGGTATAGTGCGCATGGAATTACATAAATAGGAGGTGCAGGATTTGGTAAGTAGAGAACACATGAAAACACCATCAAGCATTTGCAAACTGTAAATCTAGTACACAACTGATGAAATCTTCCAGGACAGATTATTCAGTTTGAAGGCAACAGAACATGTAGCATGTAAACGAGGTAGTTAATTTTCCATGAGGCAGAAGCAAGTAAGACAACAAATTATTAAGGAGGAAGCAAGTAAGACAACAAATTATTAAGGAGGAAGCAAGTAAGACAACTGGCTGGGACTACCTTGGAAGCAACAAAGATAAGCAGAACCTTCCACGCCAACTGGACCTGTAGGATGGGGAAAAGGGGCGTCAGCTGCAAGAAGGGGAAAACACAGAGCCATTGTTTGGCAAGGAAGATAGATGCCATTGCCATGGCTGCAGCATGTAAGTGTAGGGACATGTTTTCAGGTTTCACTAAGGAGATGCAGGTTATACGTCCAATTGATTGCCAGTGTCAAAAGAGCACAAACGTTGAGCAAGGAAAGGGAAAGAGAACCAAGAGTAAAAGGCTACCTTCCGAACAGAGGAACAAGGAGAGGGCAACACAGCTCTGCAACAAGTTCCTGCATTAACAAGGAAGGGAAATCTGAAGATTGTACTGGCGCATTACATCGAGCACATACGAAGCATGAGCAGGGCTTACCGCTGTGCCAAGCATACCAACAGCAAATGACACCCAGATCTAACCCTGCAAGAAGAACGATGGAACAAAGAATTAGGAGGAGAAGAAAAGGGGAAAGCAAAGAATTAGGAGGAGAAGAACAAAGGAACGCACGCCAACCTCGAGCCGAGCAGGTTGATCAGAACAAACCGAGCAGTTCAAGTGACACCCATGGCGAAACGAAAATGGGATCTAGAGGCAACCAGAAAACGAAGCAGCCAACCAGGGAGAGAGGGAGGCAGAAGAAGAAGCGGAAGCGAGCGAGTTGAGTGACGAGGAGGGAGAGGGCAGGTCACGCGGGCTCGTACTTTTGAGGCCGCTGCGACGCATCGTGGTGCACAGCAGGAACCGGGGTCCATCGGCAGAGAGAGCACACGAGGACCAAGGCCACCAACCGCTCCTAGCCAACCAGCGAGGCGTAGAGGGCGCTGCAAGTGGACGCCGGTGTGGCAGAAGAGGAGGAACGGTTTTCACCTCGCGTCCAAAGGAAGAAGAAGCAAACGGTCCACCAGTCATGGCCTTAATAGCGATTCACCCGTGATTTACCAGACTTGACTAACTGACCTACGGCTGATTAAGAATCCAACGCGATGAAACCCCCTGTTCACAGGCGCAAAGAACGGCCACGATGGAGAATTTGTACCAGGACGCACGAGAGGCTGGGTTGGGTAGGAGCTTTTTATAGGAGGAATGTGACCATCTACAAGGTTAAAAACGATCAACAAGCATAGAAGATGGTCTACTAAAATTAGTGGTGCCCACTAACATAACAAGATCAGGTCTAATAACAGGTGATAAGATTATTAGGTTAAAAAAATTTGTTTTACGTAACCTACGAAAACCGTCTCCACCCACTAATCAAATACGCCCACACTAAATTTGAGAGTGAATCCTGTTCCTCCAGTAATACCCAATTAAACACTGCCACCTCATTACGTAAGGCTAGTCACCACGCAGTCTTACGTAGGTGTAATAAAGCTTGTATTAGGTTTAGAAGTAAAACATAATCTAGATTATCTCAAAAAGTAATTTTAGGATTATCATTAGCCATTGCCATAACTAGGCATTGCATTTTTATAGATTTTATTAATTACCCCAATATTTTAGTACGGCCAGCACATCACATCCAATGGTGGCAATATTCATTTTATCAGACTGAAAAAAGATTAGGAGGATCTAGGACTGCAGATGAGTTGTCTTTAAAAGAGGAGGGGTTTCCAAGTACTTTTTCATCTTGTTGTAGGCAGCAGGCCTTGTCCATAATGTTCACATGTCCATTTTCTCCGCCCGTTTCCCCCCTATCCCCTTTTGATTTCGTTGGTTCTTTTCGCATCTAGCGCACGGTGAGCCTGGGCCGAGCGAGAAGAGCGGTGGAGAGAGGGCGACTTGGACGGCAGCAGCTGACCTTCTTCCTGGACTACCCGGTCTGCGTGGTGGTGCGGGAGTGAGGCTTGTGGCGGCGGCGCTCCGGTGCTTTTTCCCCCGTTCCTGGAGTGAGCGCCGGCCTACAGGTTGGGCACCTTCAAGTCGGACCTCACCGGAGTCAGGAGATACTTCGTCCCCTTCCTGAGGTTTGTCTCCGATCTCAACACTTCATTTTTTGTTTAGAGCGGCGGAGAGGGGGAGCCGATTCCGGTTCGCCCCTCACCAAGAAGCCCCCCGCGTCGGGTGGCGGCCGTAAACCTAGCCGCCGCCGCCGTCGCTCATCCATGTCCCTGACCTCGCCGCTGCCTGAATAAGCCGCCGCGCTTCCAAGGACGGTCGCGGCGAGGCGTTCGCCCGGCGCTAGGATGGCTCGCCGCGTTCGTCTGTCTCCGGGTGTGCTCCCCGTTCGTCTCTGTCCGCCAACCGTGCCCCTCCCCGCGCGACCTTGCTCCTCGAGCTCCCTCCTCACTAGGTCGTCGACCAACACCGCCGCCACCTGCCCGTGCGCCTTGTCCCGCAGGTGCTGCGCCTCGCGCGGGCTTCTCTCCCTCAGATCTGGCTCGCGTCCGGCTCCTGGCGGCGAGGCCGCCGATGCATCCCGTTGGTGTCGGAACTAGTCCGTTTCCCTGTATCTTTCTTGCCCCTTCGTCTTCCAATTCCCGAGTCCAGACCTACCCAAGCTCCAACCCGACCAAATGCGGCTGTAAGATCTCTCCTGCTACAGTCTACAGCCGCCGTGCCCTAGAGCTGCGGTCTTGCTGAAGATTAGCATCACCACTGGGCGCCAGTGCCTCACTCCCTCGCTGTCGGGCGTCGCCCCCTCCGTTCCCGTTCTACCTCATCGAGGCAATCACATACCTGCTGGTTCTACCCCGTCCACAGTTGGCCGCTTGTTTTGGAAGTATGCGCCTTTCGTCATCCAGGGATGAGTTCAACCTCCACAAAATTTGGGCATGCCCGTGCACACCATCTAGAGCCCGCATCTTGTACTTTTGCCCAAGTACCGCCCGCCTGAAAGATGCCTTTAAGTGTTCTCACTTTGCTGGCTGGATTGTTAGCTCCAATACCTCAGTAAGAGGACCGCTGAGGCCATCATGTGTACTTTTGCCGATCATAAGTGTGACTGGCGCGGGGTGCATCAAGGGGGGAGGGGGGAATTTTGGAACTGTTATATTTTGCATTGCATTTGAAGTGTCCAATTCATGACTTGACTGATATACAGTGCTTTATACTGCCATCATAGAGAAATTGTATCCTACTTGAGCATGCTGAATTTTCGCTTTACGGTAGCTTGCTTGTAGGTGTTGGTCTAATGTCTGGCAATGAGACTTACCATGAGATCTTGCTGGGTCATTTGTTCAAGTGCCATCTGCCATGTTTAGCAAGTATAGGCGTCTGAAGTGCTAACTCTAATTAGTTTTGTTCTAGTATTTGCAGAGGTGCGAAGTTTGCAGAATACCTTTCGTCCTTCTGAACTAATTGGTTTTTGAGCCGAGAAGTGAGCGATCCTGAGAATCTTGAGCACATTTGACAACAACCCCTCATATGAAATGTCACTGCTTAGTAGATTCTTCTACAAGAGGCCTCCCGATGGATTACTGGAGTTCATTGACAGGATCTATGGTAACTTATGACTTATGAAGTGTTGTTAGTGTTTTATATTGATCACCTCATTTGTTATTTATTTATTATTTTGTGTTCCAACTAATTTGGTACCTTACGGCATTTTGCAGTTTTTGACTCATGCTTCTGCACTGAAGTTTTGCCGCATGGAATGTACCCAGTCTATTTAAATGGAATTCTTACAGAGTTGCATGAAGAGCACGCAGAATCTCAATATTTGGCAATTAACTTCAGAGATGGGGACAAAAGAAGCCAGCTTGCTGATATCCTACATGAATACGATATTCCAGTAATTGACTACCCACGCCATTTTGAAGGTTGCCCTGTGCTTCCTCTATCTCTTATTCAGCATTTTCTTAGTGTCTGTGAACACTGGCTATCTACTGGGAACAGCCAAAACATTATACTACTACATTGTGAGAGAGGGGGCTGGCCATCATTGGCATTTCTGCTATCTTGTTTTCTTATTTTCAAGAAGTTGCACAGTGCAGAACATAAAACTCTGGACATTGTTCACCGTGAGGCCCCTAAGGGGTTCCTACAGCTATTTTCTGCACTCAACCCAATGCCCTCTCAGCTCCGATATATGCAGTATGTAGCCAGAAGAAATATCTCCCCAGAGTGGCCTCCTATGGAGCGGGCACTCTCTTTGGATTGTCTGATCCTTCGAGCTATTCCGAATTTCGATTCGGATAATGGATGTAGGCCATTGATCCGAATTTTCGGTCGAAATCTTCTTGGCAATGCTAGCATGACCGATATGATTTTTTCAATGCCTAAGAAGAAGTCCTTGCGCCACTATCGGCAGGTACGTGATAATTGGAATCACATGAAGTTTTCTTTCTTTCTTGGCATCAATCGGCATTGTTTTCATGCAGGAGGACTGTGACGTGATAAAAATCGACATCCAGTGTCCAGTCCAGGGAGATGTTGTTCTGGAGTGTGTACATCTTGATGTTGATCCAGAAAAGGAAGTTATGATGTTCCGGATAATGTTCAATACTGCTTTTATTCGTTCAAATGTACTGATGCTAAATAGTGATGATGTTGATATACTCTGGGGTTCAAAAGATCGGTACCCAAGGAATTTTAGGGCAGAGGTAAGAACAATGCACCTACTCATTTGAATTTTCAGGCAAGAAATCAATTACTGATGCAGATTTGGAAGTGCAGGTACTGTTTTGTGAAATTGGGGGCATTTCTCCTCCAAGGGCCCCAACAGTAACATTGAATGGTGATATGAAAGGTGGTTTACCAATTGAAGCCTTTTCAGCTGTTCAGGAACTCTTCAATGATGTTGAATGGATGGAAAGCGGTGACAATGCTGCTTTTTGGTTGCTCAAAGAATTCTCAGCAAACTCGCTGCAAGATAAATTTCAAAAGCTAATACTCAGCGACATGAAAGAGCTTTCGAAGTTCCAAGCTAAAGTTGGCCACCAGATGCCACTAATGTCTCCACTGGATTCTGATGAGGAAAAATACTCCGCGGCTTCTGATTCCAGTTATTCAGCAGATTATGAGAAGGTTCAACATGGTGGGAACTCATCTGACTCAGAGAACATTGATCGGGCTCTTACCACAGAAGATTCTGAATCTATCGGTACATCTATTTACACAAGTGATCATTCTTGTTAAACTTTATTACCACATTCAATTATTTATGCAATACACCTTTTGAAGAAAACTTCTCTTGTTGTTCCTGGTGTTTTCATGTTCTACATTTTGTCCCTTTGCTCCATCATCTTCATTAAAGTCTGATTGATAACCATAATCTTCACAATTTGTGCAGCTACTTCCTCAGCAAACACGTCATCTCCCCCTCCTCCACATGGTAGATCTTCTGGCCTTTCAACTGAACAAAGTTGTCTACCAGCAGAGTTACAGCAGGAGTTACCGAGTAGCAGGCGGCCGCCGTCACTATCAGCAGAAAATGGAGACAAACATGTTATCTCAGCACAGATATCACCACCAGGAGCAGCAAATGGAAGCAAACCTTCTTTTTCGCCGGCGCCGCCGCCGCCGCCACCACCACCACCTCCAAGTGGCAGCAAACCTGTTCTCTCGTCACCGCCGCCACCACCACCACCGCCACCACCACCACCTCAGATTAGTAATGTATCTTCTCCACAGCCTCCACCTCCGCCACCCCTGCCAACTTCTCAGATAGGAGCACCTCTATCTGCACCGACCCTGCAGCCTCGGCAAAATATTCAATGTCATCCAGTCCCACCACCTCCGCCACCTCCTCCCCAAGCTCAAGGAATAGCTAAGAAATGCCCTCCACCACCTCCACCGCCACCTTGCCTCCCTCCCTCTTCTGACAGAAAATTGACAACTCCTGCCTCTCTGTCAAAAATGCCAGCTCCTCCACCGCCACCTCCACCTCCACCTCCACCTGGTGCTCCATGCCCACCCCCACCTCCACCATTGCCAGCAAGTGCTAATAAAAGAGCTCCTCCAACACCACCACCTCCACCCATGATGACAGGAAAGAAAGCTCCTGCACCGCCACCCCCACCTCCACCCATGATGGCAGGAAAGAAAGCTCCTGCACCGCCACCCCCACCTCCACCCACGATGACAGGAAAGAAAGCTCCTGCACCGCCACCCCCACCACCTCAAGCACCAAAACTGCCTGGAACTGTACCACCTCCACCACCAAGCTCAAAAATCTCAAATGCACCAGCACCACCTCCATCATTGGGAAGAGGAAGAGCAGCAACTGGAGTAGCCAAAGGTCGTGGCATTGGATTGGCGCATCAAAGTAACCCCCCAAAGAAAGCTTCGTTAAAGCCTTTGCACTGGGTGAAAGTTACACGAGCAATGAAAGGAAGTCTCTGGGCGGATGCCCAAAATCAAGGGAATCAGGCCAGGTAACTGTTATGCTGCCAATATTTTTGCATTTAATTCAGCCGTTGATGATTTTACGTCATTAATACTACTAGGCATAAAATACAACATTCGTCGTTTATGAACTGGATCGGTGATCTGTTCTCTCATGCTAAATTATGTTCTTTGAACATGGGTCTGGAATTTCTTGTCCTTGTTTAACATGTGGGAAATCTCTGCATTGAGACTGTATTTACTCATGGTGTCAAGAACTATTTTGCAGTGCTCCTGATATTGATATGTCCGAGTTAGAGACTTTGTTCTCCACTGCTGTTGTAACAAATGCAAGTGAAAAAGGAGGAACGAAGCGTGGCTCAGCTATTAGCAAGCCGGAAATTGTCCACCTGGTATGGAAACTTTCACTTCCTTAACACTGATTTTCTGTAGAGCTCTTGAATTTTTTTGACCTTTCATTCTTGTGCTTCTACCTTAAGCACTTAAATCATCTCATACTTATCACATTAAAAGTGTTATTTGTAAATCCTCTCATACTTGTTATGTTAAACTTGTAGTTTGATTATTTTTCATAATTTGTTGAATGATCAAGCCCTGAATCTTGGATTTGTCAAACCATTCTTGATTAGAACTGTTGTGTGATGATACGATATGCACAATTACTCTTTTTCTTAAGAGAATATATATTTTATTTCCTTGCAAGTGCTCAACTGAGTGACTTTTGAATAGTTATCTCTCGCGCATTCTTGCTCTGTTTATCATTTCACGTCAAACTTTCGTTTTCCTGACATCTTCAGTTATTTGCAGTCAAAACCATTCTGTTCTAGCATGAGGAGAGAAATTATGTTAATTATTTCATCAGGCCATGGACTAATTGTTCCTGCTAGTTTTATTGCAGGTTGATATGAGACGAGCAAATAATTGCGAGATCATGCTTACCAAAATCAAAATGCCTCTCCCTGATATGATTGTGAGTATCCTTTGTAGGTTATTTTTTTCCCATGGAATAGTGACATCTCAGAGAATTTTGTGCTGTGTTGATGATGTGAATGTAATTATTTGAACTATTGTGAATATCTGCAGCTTGTATTTTTTTCCTTTTCCCGTTTCTTTTATTTTACTAGGTATGCGCCCGTGCGTTACCTTGGGAGCCAAATATTTTTAGTGAAATAAGAGGATCATATGAGACAAGTTTTGATGCAAAACAAATAGACATTTTTTTATAGAGTAGAGTATACAGTTTTATAAAGTATCCAGTTTTGGACGATTTGATTTAGGAAGATGATTAGTCAAAATATTGATCAGTGTTATCGTGGAAGAAAATAATTAAGAAAGGTAGTATTCAAGGAAGGGAGTTAAAGGGAGTTATGAACGGTTAGGAAGGCAGTATTTTAAGGAAGGTAACTAAAAGTCGTTCATACATTGTGCCTTCCATAAGTGGGATAGTTCAACGTTATTGATCAGGAAATAATCGGCATTGTACTTGCGTGGAAGAGAGTCAAAGTTGTACATGCGTGGAAGAGAGTCAAAGTTGGACGAAGTGTCTATGCCAGGCAGGAAAAGGAACCTTACAAATGTTAAGTAGTAGAGAGTAGAGATAGAGAGAGATAACTTTTTATGGAGTTAATACCTTTTTTGACAGCTTCCATCTACGAATATTTTGCTATTTTCTCAAGTGTAAACTTATATGCTACATACATTAATAGATTCTGCGACACACACATATCTTGCTAACATTTTCTGCATGTATGCATGGAAGTTTCTGTCAGCACAAAATTATTACTAAAAGTCCTAGCTTTTTCTTGTTTAATTTGCACTCATACAGTGATATAACATGTGGCTGCGTAAGCCTACAGAGCACTAGAAAACTTGAATGGCCAATTGCATGGTTTTCAAGGCGTCGCCTAGGCGTCAGAGCCCCCCCCCCCCTCCGCTTCAAAAAAATGGGTGCTTTAGGCGTCCAAAGCGCCCGCCTAGGCGTCAGAGCGCCCCCCCTCCGCTTCAAAACGCCTTAACGCCTTAAAAACAATGGCCAATTGGCCATTCAGACTCTCTTTTGGTAATGTAAAACGACTCTATATGATTATCATACATGCAAGTTACTGCTGAGTTGTGTTGCTTTCTTGATCCATGTTTTCTTTCTTTCTTGATTCATGCTTTTATCTTCTAAGTAATTTCACACGGCCATGTCATTATTAAAGTGCTCAAATGGTGCTGTTGACGAATGTCTGTTAACCTGATACTTTGTAAGTGTTCCTATGTAATCTTCTCTGAAATGGTTTTATCTTGTAGAGCGCGATCTTGGCTTTGGATACTTCTGTTCTTGATAATGACCAAGTGGAGAATCTCATTAAATTTTGCCCTACTAACGAAGAAATCGAGATGTTGAAGGTGCTTCTGCTCACATCTTTTGTTTTTCGCATTTCATAATACGTAACTTGACTTCCTTATCAAAAGATGTTGTTTTGTCCTAAATTGCTATCCTTTTCATCTATGAGCTCAGAACTACAACGGCAACAAAGAAATGCTTGGAAAATGTGAACAGGTTGGTTTAATATTTTGGTTGCATATAGTGCGCCACACCGCCACTTTATGAGTATTGATGGAAGCTTTCAACTTTGCTGTAGTTTTTCCTGGAGCTAATGAAAGTTCCTCGCGTCGAGTCCAAACTACGAGTCTTTGCTTTCAGAATTGCATTCTCAACACAGGTCCGTTCTCGTCCTCCACCAGTTAATTTACTTGGATCATCTCACTTTCTCCAAAACTTGCAGTCGTAATGTGATGTCTTGCCTTTTGTCAGGCAGATGAGCTAAAAACTAACTTAACCACCATAAATGATGCAACAAAAGAGGTACAATGTTGTATCATCTCTTTCTTGAGTAATATATATATATATATATATATATATATATATCATTAATGTTTCTTTTTGAGCAGGTGAAAGAGTCTCTGAAGTTACGGCAGATAATGCAGACCATTCTCACATTAGGGAATGCATTAAATCAAGGAACAGCTCGAGGTATCAAACCATTGTAGAAAATTTTCACAGAATGCCTTTTGTTTAATAGCTTTGTTTGATATGGTGATGTGTTGAACAGGTGCTGCTGTTGGCTTCAGATTAGATAGTCTTCTTAAACTATCGGATACTCGAGCTAGGAACAATAAGATGACACTAATGCACTATTTATGCAAGGTATGCACTTGGCATAAAGTGTTATGAACACATAGGTTTGCATGCTAAGATATCTCTCAGTCGAGTTCACCTCTGGCCATACTGCACAATAATTCTGTGCTGGTTAGGGTTTACTGTCTTACTTCAGAAAACTGTGCCACTTCTTATAGACCTATGGTACATGATTTCTCCTACACTCTGCGATCTTGTTGTGCTAGTGCAGAACTACGGTAATTTACCTCAGCCTTTAAAGTTGGGAATCATGTATTTTTGTTGTAGTGTGAATACTTTATATAGGAATAAGGTCCACTTTCCAACCTAAACTCTAGCAAAGGTTCACTTTTCAACTCTAAACTGTAAATCTATTTGAACATCAGTCTTGAACTATTGAAATACATGATGATTTTGGTGCCAATCACAATGCATGACTCTGTAGGAGATGTCTATTTGTTGTATACTATCTCAGTCTGCTTGAGATTTTCTTTCACGGGTCAGATCTGGGTTTATCAATAACTAATACAGATCAAACAAACAATAATAGGGTGCTCTGAAGACCCACTATTAGTCTGTCACCAGGTTTATGTGTTTCAGCCTGATGGCTGGCTTCAGTTTTGGTAAATTCACTGGTTGGTTGTAAACTGTAGGAGCATGAACAATCTGATCTTAATTGTGATCGTGTCTGATCAGATCAGTTTTTTTTTTTCTGAAGAGTGGTCTCATCTGACGTTTGGTCTTAGCTTAGAGCTGGAACTAGCCACCTTCAGGCACCTCAATACCTATCCTGGATCTTAATCTTGAGCTGCCTTCTTCTGAGGATATAACCCAGGGAGGTGTGTGGTCATTGGTGTAGATGTTATTGATGGTTCCACAGGAGCTGTTAGTACGATTGTAAACTTCTGCCAATTGTCTGCATAGTCATTGTTTTCTTGTAAACTCCAAAATGCAGGCTGTTACTGGTCACTGTTTAGGAATCAGCCTTGTTCCGGTATCCCAAATTCCGGAGCTGTGCATGTGGGCAGTTGTGTATCTAGTATTCTGTATCTTAATGAAAGCATTTACCCATGCATATTTTAAATAGTTTGCCAGTTGCTTTTGCAAGCTTGTGCAGTCTACCTTATCTTTCTCTATCACATGCTAGCTTCTTGCTGAAAAGTTGCCTGAGCTTCTTGATTTTGACAAGGACTTGATTCATCTGGAAGCAGCTTCTAAGGTACTGTAGTTATCTGTTAATAGCAATTTTTTATGACCATCAAGCTACTCATCAGATATGTTGCTTTATAATTGCTTTTTTAATTGCCCCAGATCCAATTGAAGTTGCTTGCTGAAGAAATGCAAGCAATAAACAAAGGTCTTGAGAAGGTTGAGCAGGAATTAGCTGCTTCAGTGAACGACGGTGCAATATCTGTTGGCTTCCGCAAGGTAAGAAATAATTCCCCTTTGTCTATTTTTCACAGTTGTTGGAGTGTTGAGCATATTTGTTCTTTTTATTTACAATTAGCCTACTAGTTAAGGAACTATTGAATTTGCTATCCCAAGATATTCAATGTGTATTTACTATGTTTCTGTTTTTCTCAGATTTGTATCTTTATGTATAGGATAACAGAGTGCATACTTTCTGCATCATCCATTCAGTAATCACTTCTATACTGGAATAAATATGCACCACCTCTCAAGTTGAAAAGAAGTGCTACAAGGCTCCATGCTTTGAAAAAAAATGTATTTCTCAGAACATAAAATCAAGAATGTACAAGAGTAAATTAGCCTAGAAAAATATCCTGCTATCTACTGAACACAATTGATACACAATTCAGGGAATCAATCGGCATTCACTTTTGTGCATCAAGCACATCAACACCCCCGTGCAGAGTCTGAAACTCTGGACTCGGTAGGAGTTGTGACCTTCATGGACTCCTAAACTCAAAAGCAAGCATGGATCATGAGATTAGTTGTGTGAAACCAATAACGATTGATTTACAGTGAACTGAGATCAATTGCTTTTACAGGCATTGAAATGCTTTCTCGACTCTGCAGAAGCTGCAGTTAGGTCTCTCATTTCCTTGTATTCAGAAGTGGTGAGCCCCTACCTTAGAAGTTGTTCTTTTGCATGCGCCTTTGTTTGTGTAAGACCTTGACGGATTCGTTTTGCAGGGAAGAAATGCTGATTCCCTAGCTCAGTATTTTGGTGAAGATCCAGCTCGCTGCCCTTTTGAGCAAGGTTTTGTGTGGCCTTTATAACTTTTTACAGATTTATGAGGCATCGTTCTCTTAATTATATGCACATATGTAACTCATCCTATGCGGAAGGTGTTCAGTGAACTTTTCTTAATTATGTGCACCTTCTGAGTAATATTCACTATAACATTTTACAGTTTTACTTAATTATGTGCACCTTTTAAGTAATATTCACTGATAACAATCTGCGGATCGCACTAGCACAACGAAAAGAAACTTCAAAATATTTCCTTATCCCTTGAGGAAGTTTCTCTCATAGGTTCAAACATTTTTGTTATCCAAATAGTGCATTTCTCGGAATTGAATTGCTGTTTCTTGGGAAGGGTCTATCAAGTGGCATTCTCTGTTCTTTTAATTCAATTATGAATTGAATCAACACACTTCTGTTTGATTGATATGAAGAATGAACTCAATTTTTTAGCACAACAGTCTTGTGGTTCTCTCCTTGATTTCTTGCTCTTCTGTTTTCAGTTACATCAATTTTGGTTATTTTCGTGAATATGTTCAAGAAATCACGAGATGAAAATGCTCGGACGGTGGAAGCTGAGAAGAAGAAAATGGAAAAGGAAAAGGCAAGTATGTCTACTATAAAAGGATAGGAGTGAGGACATTTCTAAGCCATCCTTCCACCTTTGCGAGGCGGCACCATGCTTGGTTGTCCCGCTGAGGAGCTGCCGCAGAATGTTACATACACCGGAGCCCGCTTCTGCTTTTTGATACTCAATGTAGTATATGCAGAGGTGTAATATCAGAAGGCTTAAGCTCGTTGGCTGGGCGTCATCCACTAAAATGGTAATTTCTTTAACTGCATTCCCTGTTTGAGCTATTGTTAGATTGCATCTTCACCAGTGATCAAGCATCAATGTTTTATATGTTGCTTTAGCGATCGCAATCTAAATGAACTTCCTGTTTCAGTCTTATATTGCATCTAGATTGCAGGCTTATTACTGCAGTACTATTTTATGTACAAATTGCCCTAGAAATTATCTTTTCCTTTTTGTTGCTTTCAGTGGCTGTCCTCTGATTTATTTTCCATTCTTATTTTTTGAAATAATTACGCAGGTTGCTAGCGGTTTTGCAAGCTATGGAACAAATGCGGGGGGATGCTTCAATCTGCTCTAGTGGTGTTGTACATATAGCAGTTGCTTTATATTCTTTCGAGAAATACATATAGCAGTTCCTGATACATAGCTGTCTTAGGTGTACATCAAGTTAGCCCAAGTGGAAGCAGCACAAAGAAAAGACATGATTGTTGTAAAATTTCTTGTGTAATCAACAAACAAGCAGATCAGTGCCGCCTTACCGAGTATGCAAGCCAATTAGCAAGCAGATCAGTGCCTTTATGCACTTTTTTTTGCAAGCGGCAATTGTTGTTATAGGCAGTACAAGCCTGAGGATGTGTCTGGTGTTTGTGTGTAATTCTCAAAGGTTAAAACAGAGTCCAATCCATGGCAAATTCCAGAGAATAGTATCCGAAAGAGCGACCAAATCAATGTATTCTGTTGCATAGTTTCAAAGCTTGGCGAAGAAGCAAGTAGTAGTATATGTTAATTGCTAAAATACGTGTTTAGGTAATGTAAGCCAAGACAAAAAACACACAAAAAGAAAGGGATTGGAGCAGATTGGATGCAAACAGAAACATTCTTCTGTTATTGGTACACTAGCAAGTACATAGTGCAAACCTGCTTGCTGTATATATCATCCCTTACAAGCTACTAACATGGTATGTTTATTCACTCACTTGTTCGTTCATTCATTCATCAAACAAACCAAAAGAAGAAAACAATCAATCTGTCCATTCTCCCGGGCCAAACCCATGGAGCATTTTCTATCATTGTTTCCAGAGGCCGAGGAAGGTGAAGATGAATCGGACGTAGTCGTAGCGGAAGAGGTGGCGCATCATGGCGATCTTGTGCTCGTCCCACGGCGGGTACCTCAGCATCACCTCCACCAGGAACCCCCTCCGCAGCACCGCCTTCTTGTGGCTGAACATCTCGAATGAGTACTTGCCGTGGTACTGCCCGAACCCGCTCTCCCCGACGCCGCCGAACGGCAGCGAGTCGATCCCGAACTGCACCACCGCGTCGTTGAAGGTGACGCTCCCCGACGACGTCTCCTCCACGATCCGCTGCTTCAGCGCCTCGCTCTCCGTGAAGGCGTACACCGCCAGCGGCTTCGGCCTCGCCCTCACGAACGCAATGCTATCTTCAATCTTCTTCACCTGCATGTATAGATGATGTAACCATCACCGAAAAACCACTGAAATAGCGCGCTATAGCATCGTTAATAGCACGCTAGCAATGCTGAGAAATGATCGGTACCGTGATGATGGGGAGCAGAGGGCCGAAGATCTCCTCGGTCATGATCGCGGAGTCCAGCGGCGGGTTCAGGAGGATGGTGGGCTCGATGCACCTGAGTGTTTTTGTTGCGAGGTCGGTCACTCGCAGCTTCGAAATGGAAAATACATTATGTTGCAGATGGGTTCAGGATAAGTTTCATACAGGTTTTTGGCGTCGACGTTGCCGCCGTGCAGGATGGAGGCCGCCACCGAGGGGTCCTTGAGGAGGGCGGTGAGGCGCTTGAAATGGCGCGCGTTGACGATGCGCGCCATCTGATCATGGTCGGCGATGAACCTCTTCAGCGTCGACTTGAGCAGCTTGATCTTCAGTGTGCAACAGAAACGAGCACGCGAGGTTAGAATCAGAACGATACTGCCAGCGGCGCGCGTGAAATCCGAACAAAAACGTACCAGGGTGGGCGCGAACCGCTCCTCGACGAGCACGTAGTCGACGGCGATGCAGGCCTGGCCGGCGCAGGCGGACCACTTGGCCGCGACCACGCGGTTCACGGAGCTCTGCAGCTTCCTCTTGCCTCCGATGGCGTCGAAGATGCAGGGGCACTTGCCGCCCAGCTCCAGCGCCACCGGCGTCAGGTGCTTCGCCGCCGCAGCCATCACCACGCGCGCCACCCGCGGGCACCCTGCCAACCAATGCTTCTTCTACCTAATTAGCATGCATAGCACTAACAACTATACTTGCTTCGATTCTCGGCTGGTTTGACTGTACCGGTGAAGAGGACCTTGTCCCATCTGTGCTCCATGAGCTGCTCCCCGACGGCGGGGCCGCCCTGGATGACCTTGATCGCCGTGGCGTCCATGTACTGGCCTATGTTCTCCTCCAGAAACTTTGCCGTCGTCGGCGCCATCTCCGACGGCTTCAGAGCCACGGCGTTCCCCGCGGCTATGGCCCCGATCAGCGGCTCCAGAGACAGACCTGCGCACGCACAGAGCATGCGTCATGCATGCATTCATGAACGATGCGGTCCATGTCCATCCATTGACGACCTTGACGAAGGTTTTTGGCCCTAGCAGCTGAGCTGAGGTGGTACCACTGGGCACTGCCCGTGTCTGCCCGGCCGTCAATGCGATCTTTGGTGAAACCGGACAGTGTAATTTGAGGGAGACGTGGTACAGGACCAGCAGCGTGCCGTGCCGTGCCTCCCGGGATCTAGGGCATGCTACGACATAAGCTCATGTCGGTTACTGACTAAGATAGATCCGTGGGATAACAGTAGTGGAGTCTCTGGAACCCCTGAACTATCTTACAGACTCTGCTTGACACTTGACAGTGTGTGGCTGTTTTTTTTTCTGGAAACTGGTTAGGCTTTTTTTAAGTCTTTTTAAACTGGTTAGGCCTTTTAAAAAGTCTTTTAGGACCTTTGTATTATGGTTGTTTTGATTTTTATTAATTTAAATCCGAACGCTGCTTGCGCCGTTGATTTAGGAAAAAAAAGCAGAATGTGGCTCAATGAGGCCATTTGCAGGGCCAGGGCTTCACCACCTAAACACAAACGAACGAACGAAGGCACATGGGAGAAATTGAAACCCATCGATGGTGGTCGCGGATTGGGGTTGGGGAGAAGTGGTTCTTCCCTGGTCCCGAATGCGGTCCAAGACAAGTCCTTTGCCTTTCTCCGCTGGTCTTGGTCCCTCCTCGCTCTCGCTGGTGAGGATAGTTTCTCTTTTGTCCTACTCCCTCCGTTTTTTTAGTTTGTATATAAAATTTATTTAAAGTTAAACTGTGTAAACTTTAACCAAACTTATATTACAGAATATTAACATCTACGATATTAAAATTATATAGAATGAAAAATTATCTTATGATGCATCAAATGATATTGTGGATGTTGATGATTTTTCCTATAAAGTAGATCAAATTTTACTTCAGAAAAATCTATGTACAGATTAAAAAGAAACAAAGGGGATACATGGCGCTCACGATACAAATTAGTTTTATCGACGAGTGGCGATACAATTGGCAATATATTACTATGCCATTCAGAAATAACCACTCTCTTATGCATCTCGAGTTTTTTTGTTGTTAGTGACTTCAGATCTTGTAAGTATGTCATATCAAAACTAAAACTCTAGTTTTCCTACTCCCTCCGATTCATATTAATTGACGCACACTTAGTACAACTCTAGTACAAAGTTGTACTAAGTGAGTGTCAATTAATTTGGATTGGAGGGAGTACTATTTTTTTTGTCATAACCGAGTCATCTTACTATGGGTGTTGTAAGAAATCGCCATGAAAGAACAGAAATGATCATTTTTTTAGCATCTTACATAATACAATTTTCATCATGGTTGGGGATTTTAGGAGCCGTTGAATCAACTCAATCTGACGATAGAAATAAAAAAAAGTACTAAAAAGAAACTATTGAAAAGTAATAGAAATAATTATTTACCAGTAAAAATAATAATTAGATGAGAAAGCGATAATTAGCTGTGCTTGATCAACGAATAAAAAGAACTCTAACGAAAATAGTCGAAAGTACTAAGAAGTACTCGTCAATCACCAGAGAAGAACTCCTTGCATAAACTGGAAAGTTGTACATTAACTGACATGACTTGCGTATCCTTGAAGGAATCGTCAAAGTCGTAATAAAAGCGCCCCAGCTCATTACTCATGGTCAACAAAATCGATGGACGATTCCTACCTTTTGTGTGTGAGAATATTCGGCATTCCTTGAGCCATTGGGGATGATCATCCGGCATCTGACAAGACAAGTGACCTAAAACTGCTTTACCCTTGAGCTAACGTGCAGTACATGTGCAGTTCACAGTTCAGGTAAGGTGAAACCGACCCATTTCCATGAATCGTCCGTCCATATCGAAGTGGTACTCACTCGGCGAGAGGGCGTGGTAGGTAGGGTCCCTTCATTTTTGTATGTGCACCCATCACGATTCACGAGCCGTGCTAAATTTCCATAGCCTAGCTGGTGACATGGGTGGGACTAGTGCATAGTAGTAGATGAACATTCAGTGGAGCAGTGAGCGGAATTGTCAAACTTGAGTGGACCAGTGACAAGTATTTCACTCATCAGTCGGTGCAAATGTGAAATTCACAAGTACTTCAGTCGGTGGGAATATTGGAATTCAAGAGTACCACTGTACTATCAGTGAATGGAAATGGATGTTACCCTGAAGAAAATGAATGGAAATGGACCATCTTATTACTATTACCAATAGGAGTTGAGTTGAGTTGAGCCATTTTTATCGCTATCAATACTCCTTGAATGCAAGGTTATCGTAGCAGTAGAATCGTAGCAAGATTGGGAAGGAATTCTTACCCAAGGGGAAGTTCCAGCAGGAGAAGATGAGGACGACCCCGAGCGGCTCCGGCACCACCTGCGCGCTCGCCGGGAAGGCCGCCAGCGGCACCCACACCTGCATGCGCCCCATCCATCCATCACTCGCCGGAGTTAGCCTCCACTCCAAAGCAGTTTGGATGTGAACCAAATAATGAATGAATGAATGAGTGGAGCTTGCCTTCTCCGGCGCCGCCCATCTCTCCATCTCCCGCAGCGCGGCGTTGGCGGACTTGGTGAGCACGCCGACCTCGTCGCGGTAGGCCTCGGCGCGGTGCTTGCCGAGGTCGCTGTGGAGCGCGCGGAAGGCGTCCTCCTCCTTGTCGGCGAGCAGCCGGAGGAGGCCGCGCAGCTGGGCCTGCCGCCACGCCAGCGGCCGGGTCCTGCCGCTCTCGAAGGTCTCCCGCAGCTCGCCCACGCCGTGCAGCACCTCCAGCGCCGCCCCCGCCGCGCCCATCTCCTCCTCCACGCTCGTCGCCATTGTGCCCATGCTCTCGATCTCACTCACTCACTCACCCCGCTCTGCTGCTCCACTGCTCCACTGTGAATGTGAGTGAGCAGGTGACGGACGACGGCTCGCTCGCCGGTTGGCCGGTTTATTTATTGCCAAGGTCGCGCCCCATGCTACTACTACTACGCACGGGGCTTCAATGCGGGTACCACCGTACCAGCACAGTCCACTGCAGCAATTATTTCCTCCATTAATGGGGTTACTGCAGCTCGGCTCTGATTGGTGAACGGTTGCAGTAAGTGTATCTTCAGATCAGAGTCGTGCGCAGGTTGGCCGGCCGGCGTCGAGCGTCGTCGTCGTCGTAGTTTCGCTGCTCCGCTGGTTCGTTGCATGATTGAGCATGGCTCATTGGCTCGGTAGGGAACCGGCGACGTGTACGCATATTGGTTCATTCGTTCGTTGCATGTTTTCTTACTTAAAACGGTGGTAGTATATCAAGTTCTCCGGGTGTCCCCGACCCAGAAGGCACATCTTCATGCACAGTGTGTCACGTTAGAGTGTGACGCATACCAACCTGATATAACGCAAGTCAGAAGCTTGACGTATCCACAATGGCTGCAACTGACGACTCCTGTATCTGAGATTGACGGCTCTATTAACGGATAATGACGACTCCTTGCGATGTTGATGGAGCATCACGTCTCGTTGGCGTCGTTCCTTGATTGATTGTGAGTTGAGTCTTCTCCTCCGTTTATTTTTGTATGCGGTCTATTGAGACTGACTAGAGGATAGTTGATTTCAAGTGATGGTGGCATGTGTGATGAGATTAATGTGTGCATGAGATCAAGTAATAATGAAAAAATTTATCCATATTGTGGTGGGTCTTTGATGACGTGGTATGTGTGCGTGTCAAAATAATAGAGATAGTGGGGATCGAAAAATGCAAATGTAGACCGAGCTACATATAGCTCGGTATTTTGAAAAAATCATAAAAAATACTATTATAAGATTTCAAAAAAATAATAAAAAATCCTGTGGAAACCTATATGCATCCCACATGAACTTGCAAATTTTCATTTGAAAATGTTATAATATGCAGACTACACAAAAAATACAAATTTTTGGCCCAGAAACAATTTTTTAGCCCATTTAAAAATCAATATTTTGTTATTTTTGTGCAGCATGCATATTACAATATTCTGAGACGAAACTTGACATGTACATGCGGAATACATATAAGTTTTCACGATTTTTTTTTGATTTTTTTGAAACATTTCAGTGTTTTCTTAGATTTTTTTAAAATATGAGGGCACATGTAGCCTGAGCTACATTAGTTCGCGTCCTAGTGGGGATGAACTATTTATGTATAATAGAAATATACCCCGCGCGTTGCAGCGGAAATTCCTTTAAAAATTATTTTACATAAATAAAAAAATAAAAAAAGTATGATACATTAAGTTGTCTAGGTGAACATGCAAATTTCAATTTGTTGTAGTCGAGATACTAAATTTATTCGACACGAAACATGTGTGTTAAAATTATTAATATGGACAATAAAATGATTAAAAGATGGTTGATGTGGAGTTTGTATATAAAGATTAATAAATATAATAATGAAGATGACATGGATAATTGGTTGGCTAAGAGAATGATTGATGTGAATAGCTTGCATGTGAAGATAAAGAACTTAAATGACCCTATAGTGGATGACATTGACAATTGATTGGTTAAGATAATAGATGATGTGGATAGCTTGTATGTGAAAATAAACTACTTAAATGATCACATAATGGGGTCTTGCTTTATAAGAAGTATATATAGGATTCGTTCGCTATGGGTAATTGTTGATTAATATTTGATTAAAGTAATTGTCGAACACTTCAATTGCTGATTGTGGGTAATTGTTGATTAATATTTTCTTGAGCCGTGTTTCCGAGTTAATTGCACGAAAGCACAACAATTCGGAATAGGATTGTAGAAAACACACTTCTTCATCTTTTTAGCAAAAACCACTAATTTTTCGACTAATTTTTTGCAGATACCACAGATCGCGTACTCAGCTCGTTTTAACCACGTTTCTGACAGGTGGGATATGTCTATAAGGAAGATATTTTGCAAAAAGGCCCCTAAATTGTTTGTAGGAAACAATCAAGTCCCTGTTACAACAACTGCTCACGATCTCCGTCCGCCATCGCACCACGCACCCCCTCCCGTGTTCAGCCGGTGGGAAGCGACACCTCACCCTCCTCCCCCGCAACGAGCACCAGCGGCGGCGGCCCGTGTTCGGCCGGGTGGGAAGCGGCGGCGGGCGGCACCTCCCTCTCCCCCAGCGAGGACCAGTGCGGCGCTAGGCGACGTCGCAGGTGGTCGGGGCCAAGACGGGTAGGTGGCCGGGGCTGGTGCCGAGCGCGCAGGCCGGCGTGGGCCGGCGCACAATGTGGCTTGCCGAGCGCATGGGCGGCACACTAGTGTGGCTTGGCGAGCGCACGAGCCGGCGTACCAGCGTGGAGCGGCCGGTGCGGGCGCGGCGCGGGCACCAGCAGCCGTCGGCGTCCGCCACCGTGAGAGATGGCTACCCGCGTGTTGATGTAGAAACTGTTAGTAAAAAAATTAATATTTTAAAATATGAATTTTTTTATGAAATTTAATATAATTTTATTATTAAATATTTTTTTAAATAAATATTTCTTAGAGTAAAAATCTAGGAAAATTTGATAAAAAATATGAAAATAAGTGCGAGTTTTGTTTTATTAATTTATTACCTCGAGAATATACCGATGAAATGATATGAGACGAAAACAATGTTGAGTGAGAGAGTGAAGACATCACTCTTAGCTAAACCTAAAACAATGATAGCAATGACATATGTGCATATATAAAAAAAATCGTATAGAAAAATAAAATGCGAGGTAACTCATTTGATTTTCTATTAAAAAATCATAATATAATTTGTGTGGCTTAGTGCATATTTTTTAATATTTATTTGTGATAGGGTGCATGCTCATGCGGATTTAATAAAAGCATGTACATGAAGAGTTAGTGTTAAAATTTAAACCTACTTAATAATGTGGATAACTTGCATGTCAAGATAAATAGTTTAGTGGGATGAACTATTTAGGTAATATAGATTCTCTTGAGCCGTGTTCCCCGTAAGGTTCACCCTTCATTACATGTTTCTTCAAAGCCAAACAACCAGCGATCGCAGCTCCGATCCCCCTTCCCCATAGTTTCTTCTCTAACATTGTCGATCACACATTCCCCTCCCCCCGTTTCTTCTCCTGTCACCCCCATCCCCACCCTACCTCCAGATCAACCTTCAAACCTGTTCTCCCCTGATTTTCTCTAAAATTATCCTTCCCTCTCTCCCAGTCGATCCCCTTATCGAACCTAAACTACCAGGCAAGTAGATATTATTTTACCAGCTTCAAGCACCTAAAAGTGATGGATCCATGTGCGCTGCCAATTTTGATAGAAAAGGAGAAATTTATAAACACCAAGGAGGTAATTAACAGTATTACCTATAAAAGTAACCTGTCTCTCTCGCTCTCTCACTCCAAGCAATTTCCCCCAATTCTAACCCTAGACTATCGTGTCAAGAGAAATGATTTTACTAGTATAAAGAGACTAAATTATCATAGGTGACCTTTAACCATAGGATGAAAATCTCGGTGTGATGACCATCTTGGCTACAAAAAGGGAGAAATTACCAACTCTCACTCCACTAATTTGCTAAAAAAACATCCCAACATGTTTACATTGCCACTAAATTTGCAAGAAAGCTATTGGTGGTGGTAAACTTACCATGATATCTTACATTCTTAAAAAGTTGGTCTCAATTCTCTCAACATGCATGGTGTCCATCTCACCATCCCACTTAGCCAATCATTTAAATTTTCTTTCCCACTAGGCCATACAAAGTATGCCACATAAGGGAGCTCTCATTAACTTCGCATGCGCATGTAGCTTATCACATATAAATATTAACTTTTTTTACACTCAAATTTATAAGTGACTTTTTTATAGAGAATCAAATTATAATTTACCTCACATATTGTTTTTCTATGCGATTTTTTGTATGAATGCACATATGTAATTGCTATCATTGTAATATGTTTAATCAAGGGTGATGTCTCCGCTATGTCTACTCAATGTTCTTTTTGTCTCATATCATCTCGCCGATATATTGTCAAGGTAATAAACAAATTTTTTTAAAAAGATACTCATTTTTTATTTATCATCAAATTTTCTTAAATTTTTACTCTAAATAATATTATTTTCAAAGAAATTATAATTATATTATATTATGTTTCCTATATTTAAAAATATGAAATTATTTATTAACAATTTCCGCAACAACGCATGAGGCATCATCTAGTTATCTAAGTTTAATAAACCTAAAAATATACATAGATCATCTATGTTATGTATCATAGGGCAGGAATGAAAATTTCAAGAAATTTCTACAAGCTTGTTACAGCGAGGGAAACAAGTTGAATTTTAGTTGAAGCCTCCATCAAAATATGAACAACAACTTGAAGATTGTAGAATTTTTAGTAATGTTTCCATGATCATCCTAAGTAGAAACTTTGCATGTAAAAGTTAAAAATTGTAAAAGAAAGTTGGCATGATGTGTATGAGAAAGTTATCAACTGTTGTGTACCACTGTTACCGGGTTTCTACAATTAAAATCTGGTCACAAATTATTCAAAGCATAATCATGCAAAATATTAATCATTTGTAACTAAAACTGACCTAAAACATTTTTCTATGGCATTGCTTTGATCCCTTTGGAAAAAGCAAAACAGCAAAAAGAGAGAGGTTATCAGCTTGTGTGTAATAATATTATCAACACTTTTAAATATGATTTATCAAAATGAATGTGAATTTTCCTTCTGTTTAAAATAAAATGAATTGTGTCACTACAACCGACACGATAAGGTGAAACTGTATGCGATAACTGCAAAGCACACCGTACTAAAAGCGACCTGTGTGCCGAAAAGTGAACTGTGGGCGATTAACGTGACAACACTGACGGTAGAAACCTACAAACTCGTGAGCGATGATATATACACAATTCCGTTTGAAAAACTATGTGGATTGTAATTATTCTATTCAAACGATCGAACTTATCGACCCATAGGGGAATGCATTCTGATGGTTCTATAGTGCTCACCATCAGTGATGCAACTTATCATCGCACACAATTGCTCATCAACAACCCGTGTGGGAATAAATGCCGACGCGACGATGCCCGCGACCCATGTGTGGGAATCAAATATTCATTGTTATTTTGGTCATGTCGCTGGCGGTATTGACTAGCGTGTTAACAACTATAGTTTTTTGACTACTCACCGCGTCTCCATCCCCTGACGTGGATCGAAGCTGTGGCAGTTTTTGACCCATCAGCTAGCTGTGGAATTTGCTGAACTACCCTGGACTAAATGGCATTAATGATCGTCGGTTGGCGTGCTGGCTATATGCCGGTCGTAGTACTCTCTTCATTGACACCCATTATCACCGCAAATGGCTTACCCGGATGAACCCCCCGTCTTCAGTTTTGGCGACGAGCAGGAGGAGGAGGAGCTTGATCCTCTGGCCTCCTTGTGGGTGGAGTTTGACATGGTTGTTGTCGACGAGCAAGAGGACGAGCATCAGGTGCTCGTCGTGCCAGTGTAAGTGGAGGCGCAGATACAAGTGTCCGCGCCCGTGTCCCGGGGCACTGATGGTACGAGAGATGATAACGTCTTCTCGCCCTTCGTTGGTTACCCCAAGTGGAAGGTTGAGATGTAGATAGCAACAAATTTCCCTTGGTGAAGATACCAAGTTTTGTCTCCCGTAGAACTCCAAGGTCGACAAGTAGGTGGTAAAGTGAACAATGGCGCCGTTCACAAACGAGGGTTGCTTACTTGACCTGGAACCGCACACACAACAAGTAACTTTGCTCCCAACGACTACAGAGGGGTTGTCAATCCCTCTGGCCTTGTCATTTAGAAAGGATCAAAACACAAAGGGGATAATGATAATGGTGATAGCAACTGAAAGTAAAATCAGAAAGTAAAGTGGAGGTGCAAACAGTGGTGGAAATATGGACCGGGGTCCCATCATGTTCACTAGTGATGTCTCTCTCGCAAAAGACGATAAAATAGCTAAACTGGGTAAACAAATTACAGCTAGGCAATTGACAGAATTATAAACGCACCGCAATGCTAATTATGCTGTAAGAAAGTCAGAGGCTCAAAAGCATGGGCAGTATGCCAAGACAAATAGAACAAAATCCATCTGCATCTACTCACTAATCATCCACCTTGATATATCTATCCAGAACATCTCGCTGATATTAAATTGTGAATCCCATCCAAAGTGTAAACTCAAAGCAACAGACAACTGCATTAACAAACTTTGCGTAAGGTAAACAATCCTTGCAACCGCGGTTACAAGCACCGTTGTTTTCTCCTTGGTGGCAACAACACATCCCCTAGTCTCATGTTTCTATAACTCAAGCTAGACATCGGGGGGCATGTGTAACGACCCGATTCACTAAAGAATCAGAGTCTCTTTGCATTCTGTGCTAGTCCTTGGATCAATAGCTAGCACACACAGTACATGATGTAATATCAAGAATAAACCACAAGTAATAAATATTACATCGAAGATCCAGTATTACAATAAAGCATACCTGCATAGCTCAAGGCTAGCTTACAAATAAAATACAGCGGAAAACAATATAAGCTTCGTGGCGTCCATCAACTCCACCGGCAAGTTGAGTATAGACATCGTAACCCTACATCGCACCACTTACTCATCGTATAAAATCCTGCAACACCGAAGGTTACAGCTCGACAACGGGTCAGTACATCTGATTTGTACGACAAGTCACACGAAAAAGGATATAACAAACCTACTTCTACATGCAAGGATAAGTCAAAGGAAAGGTTTATGTTTTAGTTTTGCAGAAAGCTAATTTTTCCCTCACATACTACAACTAATCAAATTTTAATTTAAATTGCTAGTCCTAAGTATGGCTGAATCGGGCTACACCAATTCCAACCATCCCTTTATTAAAAGTTCCCACTCAAATTCTTATTAAGGTGAAATATCTGTCAAGACCATCCAACAACAATAATGCCCAGGTGCTCAAAGTTGTCCGTAACCGTGGACACGGCTAATCATGATCAGTTTTTACACTATGCAGAGGTTTGTACACTTTCCCCACTAGACTCAACCCGAAGATTGAGACATAGTCTTTCAGAAGAGGTTGCCTCCACCCTTTGGTAGCCGGTACACCTATCATATCTACATCAGCTAGCTACCAGGGCCAGGTTCCCCACAACTTACTCATCTAAGCATGAGCCCATATAGCCAGTGGTTGTACATGGAAGCTACTAGTCACACTGTCTGTCCGATCTTTTTGAGCCTGGACAGCGCCCACTGCGTTCAGAGGGTACGCGCCATGACGCACCCGGTTCACCACCAAACAACCATTCGGGAAGCATTTAGCCCTGGTCCCTCCTTATCCAAGGCATGAGCACCAGGATGCATTCCCTGCCCGTTCAGAGGTGATTTCTATTAAAGTTTGCTAGTCAAGTCATTAATCCTCACATAGCTCAATGATAACTCAACCAATCCCCATCTACAGATCAATAGCAGTATATAACAACCACGATCCTAGGTCGACAATGAAATACAAGATCAGAACATATGGCTATCCTACTAGGTTTAAATCATAACTAATATATAATCCTACACATGCATAGAGTGATAATTTGTTACATGCATAATAGAAAATATAGGTTGAGGTATGGTCAAAGTGTAACTTGCCTTATACATTCGATGAAGATCTTTGCTCTCACGTTCCCGTCAACTCTACTCGTCACACTCCGAACAAATCTATCGCAAACGAATGAACTCGAATAAGCGATCACATCACAAGGACAAAACAAAAGATCAACAAAACAAACACAAAGGTTTTAGCAACAAAACAAGCGGCTTTGAAGTGCAAAGGTCTCGATGTGCTCGAAGGTGAACGGTGGAAGGTGAGCTCGAGAGAACAGATAAAGGATTATCGGTAAAGAATTGTGATCATGGACATTTATGAATTCAAGGTGAATATCATGCCCACATGAAAAGTGTGTGAATATTACCGATAACATGTCTCAAGTGATCCGATATGCCAAAAGAATCACGTGAAACGGAATACTACAATGCAGGTCGTAGCAATTGCAACATTGAATTGAATTTGAATTTAAACAGATCAATAAACTTGTGAATTTTTGTGTACACATGACATAAACAGAAGGTACATGGAATGAGTGATCCAACGCAAAAGAATCACTCGATTCGGAGCAACGGTTTAAAAGATACGGCCACCGGAATTTGAATTTGAATTTGAAATAACTTCAAATTCAAAAAGGTGCAAAGTGTGAAAAGTTGATTCCGTGCTAAAGTACAGAACAATACGAGCGCGTAGGAAAAAGTTTCACCTCGATCCGACGCACGGTGTAGAAGATATTGCGGGCACCGTGACGGGGTGTTTTCTGCCCAAAAGGACTAGTTCGCGAATAAAAATAATTCACAAAAAGCGGTCGGGTCCTGGTTAGATCTGACCGGAGTTGACTCCGTTCTCCGGCGAGGTGCCGTGCTCCGGCGAGGTCCGGCGTGGAGGAGGCCGGCACAGGGTGGCACGACGGCGAGGGGAGGCGGCTCGGGGTGAGGGGCGCGGCGACCCGGCGATGGGCGCGGCGCACGGGGCGACGGCTCGGCCGCGGGTGGCCGGCTCGGTCGTGCAGCGGCGCGGCTCCAAGGCCGGCGAGCGGCAGTGGCGGGGCGGCTCCATGGTGGGGCGGCCGACGCGCGTGGCGGCGGTGGCGCCGCAGCCAGGGAGGCGCGGGAGGCGCGGTGGCCGGCGGGGATGGCCGGGCGGCGAGGCGGCACGGCGCCCGGGCGGCCGCTCCGACGACTCGTTGCCGGCGGCGCGGAGGAGGACTCCGACGGCGGCGGCGGGCCCCACTATTAGGGTTTCCAAAAAATCCAAAAGAAAAGAAAAGAATTTATCTAAAAAAACATTAAATAGGCAGAGGAAAAAGAAAAAAAAAGAATTTGGATCCGATTCGGGCCCCAATTACGCTCGCGGCCGAAAAATAAGCTATTGGGCCGTGGCGACAGATTTTTCTTTTATTCAAAATCCGAAACTTCAAATAATTAAATCAAATCAACCGTAACTCCGAAAAATATGAAATAAAATTCTAAATTCTTCAAATAATCTAAAGAAAATTATAAAATGAAAATATTTTCCAAAAAGGTAAATAAAATAAAAACCAGATAAAATCCAATAAATTATTTAAAATATTTTTATTTGGTCAAAAGCATTGAGAAACCATTTCTAAATAATAAAATATAAATTTGAAAATTGTCACACCAATAAATAATTTGGTAAAATAAAGATATCCCATTGGAATACTTTTTCAACTCATTTAAAATATTTAATAAATCATTTTGATGAAATAAAAACTCTCTTAGTATTAAAAATCCCTAAAATAATTTTAGAGTTATTTATAATACTCATAATAAATTTTAAAAACTTTTAAAGTAATGTTCTAAATATTTTCCAACTTTATTAAAAAAGGGGATAAGTCATTTTATATCCTCTCAAATGAATTTCCTTGAGTTGAAAAATGTTTTGAATATTCAGAAGAATTCCTATAATGATTTAAAACATTTTCCAACCTTTTAATATGTTGAATGAGTCATATTAACTTCTCTCATTTTGTTTTGTTGGTTTTGTTTTAAAATAATAAATTTCAAAAACATCAATTATGAATATTAGGGAAAGTCCTTTTATTCCCTCTCTTTTTAATATTCAATAAACTCCAAAAGTTTCAAATCCCAGAGAAATTCAAACACATCAATCAAACAATCATTATCTATTTAATTTATTAACATTCCAAAATTCGGAGAATTTTGGGATGTTACACACTACCACCCTTAAAAGGAATCTCGTCCTCGAGATTCGAGAAAGCTAGAAAGAAAGGTTAGGGTTCGGGTCTTCATGAGAGTCCATCGATCCTCCGATGAGCTAGGGTGCTACCACCCTTAAAAGGAATGCGACGTGGTCTTCGAAAATCTTGATCCATCGATGACGTCTTTCATAGAGATTTCACCAACTCCTTTGAGGTTTCCATTCCTTAGCAAGAGAGTGGTCTTCCAAGTACTGAGACTTCATGGCTGACAGGTCAGACGCCACTACTAAACAACTATCGATTTCTCTCTTGGTGGTCGTCAAGCATACTTTTACGGAATACCTGCAGCAGACGGTCTTGGTCCATACTCACCGTATAACACAAACGAAAATCTCCTACAGGGGTCACACATCGTACCATTCTATGGTTCAGGCTTTGACATCGTCGTCTCTCTGCTATAGGTAAGTCACTCAAGATTTACTATCCCGCATAGCAAGAGCGAATAATAAGGGTAGTCGTCATGGGGGCCAATCCATTCCGCACCCAGATCATTACCTTGTATATGGTTTTGCGAATCTCGCAATCTAACACTCGGTCATCCTCACAAGCGTTGCAGAAAATTCCTCTTGATCACGAACTGGGTTCAGATAAATCCATGGTTCTGCAAGCCAAACAAACATCTATCGTTTCTTCACTACACTCAGGTTTACGTAGCCTGCTATAAAACGTGTACTAGTGCACCACAACTTCCTCCAGGGTTCTTCCTTCAACAAGATTGTGCTTGCTTGTTGTAAGATCCTGGCACACGGGGTTAACTTTGAACTTGGCATTGGTTGCATCATCTTTATTCCAATCTTGACATTAACATCCATTGTAGTAGCTTCTTCAGTGTAGGATGAGGATGAGGGGGAATAGAATGTAGATAGAGAGGTAGAGAGAGAGATAGGGAGAGATACCCATACAAACATCACACTAGTTTTGAAAGATAGTTTTGATGTGTAGCTGTCAGTAAAAACAATAAATGACAGCTCACAGAAACGATCTAACGGTAGCAACGTTGATCTTCCAGGTCTTCAAATCTACAGGTCTTCAATGACGGTAGCTTCAGTTTTGCATTGACGAAGAAATCTTCGTATCGTCGAGTCACTTGTGAGCTCATTCTGCTTGTGGTTGTGTATCCTTTAGTCTTGAAGCATACCAAATAGATGAGGGTCTAAGGTAACGTAAACTTATTCCACTCGTGTAGAAGAAACACAAAGAACCACACACAACATCAATCAAAGACATATCAGGGTCAAGTCCACAAGCAAAACTAAACAAAACAATCAGACATAACACACCTAGTTCAACCAGCAAAACCTGCTGTGAACCAAAACTCCAGCTAACAATAAAAGGTAACAACGTACACTTAGTGCACTCCTACAAACGTCTATCCTCCAAAATCCAAACATAAGATTCTTCAAGTCAGCATCCTTGCTTCCACGTTCACAACTTCTCCTTCCTCTTCAACTCTGGACACATATTGCTGTAGTGTCTCATGTTCCTGCACCGATAGCACTCAATTTGGCTAAGGTCCTTTTGTTTCTTCTTCCTCACGGGTGTTTCCTTTAATTCTGGACACATGTTGGCGTAATGTCCCATATTCCTGCACCGATAAAACTAAATTTCGCTAAGATTTTTCCTTTCCTTCTTCACAGGTGCTTCATTGAACTCCTGGATAATCTTCTTCATCCATTCTTTTTGTTGTTGAACCACTTGTTGTGTCATGGTGTAAAGGTGACACTGAACGGGATAATGATTAGTTCCCTCACACACAAGACATGTGACTTGTGTAGTGGGGCATTCTTCACCCGAGTGAATTTCTTCACAATAGGGGCATCCATCTTGGTGTCCTTCATAGGAGTGCCCTGTTTCTCCGCAAATTGTACATGCACGGATCCTCTTAAGGGTTACCGTCCTTTGCATCGGGGTGACGAGGCGGGATCCCAACAAAATCCTTGTAAATTCCTTCCAAGTAATCTTCCTTTGTGATTCGTCAATCGCTTGATGCATTCTCCACCAAGTACTTAACATCATAGGGGACCATGTCCTCACTTCCAACCTTGTTTATCTTCAGGTGCTCCTCCATACTACGAATCCATTGCTCCACCTTCAGTCTCGACATCGCCCCAGAAAAGGCGAGTCCTACTCCATACTCCATCTATTAAACCCATACGACAAGGGTTAGGGCAAAACTATAACTCCGGCAAGACAACAACTAAAGAATACACCAAACATATGCACTCAAACAAAAAAGAGGCAAAAACACCTCCGCGCAAACGACAACACATAACAACAATCACTCAAGTCGCCAAAATCAAACCACACAAACACCCTAGAGTAAGGTCATATGTGCCAGACATACGATCTCATCATACTACGCGAAATTCGTTCATCTAACTTCGCATAAAATTGGTGGTCTGAATATAAACTTCATCCTTCTCAGCTAAGCTGGTCTTGAAGATCCTCTCGTAGTGTAAACACTACTTCTTATTAAATCCATAGGATACTCCAGTTCTGGTAGTGGTAACCTCAATTGATCCACGAGGTTGATGATGCACTTCTCAAATGTCTTGTCTTCCGGGGTATAAACATCTCAGAGGGGTATTTACAGTAAAACAAGATGATGAGTTTTATAAGATGAATAATAGATGATAAATACTAGTGGAGAGAGCAAGTAATCAAAGAGTGAAAAATTATTTTTGTTCCTATGGCTTTTTTCTATCCATTTTCTAGGGTCACGACCTACAGTCAACATGGGCTCTGATACCATCTGTAACGACCCGATTCACTACAGAATCCGAGTCTCTGTGCATTCTGTGCTAGTCCCTGGATCAATAGCTAGCACACACAGTACATGATGTAATATCAAGAATAAACCACAAGTCATAAATATTACATCGAAGATCCAGTATTACAATAAAGCATACCTGCATAGCTCAAGGCTAGCTTACAAATAAAATACAACGGAAAACAATATAAGCTTCATGGCGTCCATCCACTCCACCGGCAAGTTGAGTATAGACATCGTAACCCTACATCGCATCACTTACTCATCGTATAAAATCCTGCAACACCGAAGGTTACAGCCCGACAACGGGCCAGTACATCTGATTTGTACGACAAGTCACACGAAAAAGGATATAACAGACCTACTTCTACATGCAAGGATAAGTCAAAGGAAAGGTTTATGTTTTAGTTTTGCAGAAAGCTGTTTTTTCCCTCACATACTACAACTAATCAAATTTTAATTTAAATTGCTAGTCCTAAGTATGGCTGAATCGGGCTACACCAATTCCAACCATCCCTTTATTAAAAGTTCCCACTCAAATTCTTATTAAGGTGAAATATCTGTCAAGACCATCCAACAACAATAATGCCCAGTTGCTCAAAGTTGTCCGTAATCGTGGACACGACTAATCATGATTAGTTTTTACACTATGCAGAGGTTTGTACACTTTCCCCACTGGACTCAACCCGAAGATTGAGACATAGTCTTTCAGAAGAGGTTGCCTCCACCCTTTGGTAGCCGGTACACCTATCATATCTACATCAACTAGCTACCAGGGCCAGGTTCCCCACAACTTACTCATCTAAGCCAGAGCCCATATAGCCAGTGGTTGTACATGGAAGCTACTAGTCACACCGTTTGTCCGATCTTTTTGAGCCTGGACGACGCCCACTGCGTTCAGAGGGTACGCGCCATGACGCACCCGGTTCACCACCAAACAACCATTCGGGAAGCATTTAGCCCTGGTCCCTCCTTATCCAAGGCATGAGCACCAGGATGCATTCCCTGCCCGTCCAGAGGTTATTTCTATTTAAGTTTGCTTGTCAAGTCATTAATCCTCACATAGCTCAATGATAACTCAACCAATCCCCGTCTACAGAGAAATAGCAGTATATAACAACCACGATCCTAGGTCGACAATGAAATACAGGATCAGAACATATGGCTATCCTACTTGGTTTAAATCATAACTAATATATAATCCTACACATGCATAGAGTGATAATTTGCTACATGCATAATAGAAAATATAGGTTGAGGTATGGTCAAAGTGTAACTTGCCTTATACATTCGATGAAGATCTTTGCTCTCACGTTCCCGTCAACTCTACTCGTCACACTCCGAACAAATCTATCGCAAACGAATGAACTCGAATAAGCAATCACATCACAAGGACAAAACAAAAGATCAACAAAACAAACACAAAGGTTTTAGCAACAAAACAAGCGGCTTTGAAGTGCAAAGGTCTCGATGTGCTCGAAGGTGAAAGGTGGAAGGTGAACTCGAGAGAACAGATAAAGGATTATCGGTAAAGAATTGTGATCATGGTCATTTATGAATTCAAGGTGAATATCATGCCCACATGAAAAGTGTGTGAATATTACCGATAACATGTCTCAAGTGATCCGATATGCCAAAAGAATCACGTGAAACGGAATACTACAATGCAGGTCGTAGCAATTGCAACATTGAATTGAATTTGAATTTAAACAGATCAATAAACTTGTGAATTTTTGTGTACACATGAAATAAACAGAAGGT
This sequence comes from Bromus sterilis, assembly GCA_950022295.1. Classification (NCBI taxonomy): domain Eukaryota; kingdom Viridiplantae; phylum Streptophyta; class Magnoliopsida; order Poales; family Poaceae; genus Bromus; species Bromus sterilis. The sequence goes on along the minus strand of OX465596.1, from coordinate 21,417,171 downwards.
ACATGGAACGAGTGATCCAACGCAAAAAGAATCACTCGATTCGGAGCAATGGTTTAAAAGATACGACCACCGGAATTTGAATTTGAATTTGAAATAACTTCAAATTCAAAAGTGTGCAAAGTGTGAAAAGTTGATTCCATGCTAAAGTACAGAACAATATGAGTGCGTAGGAAAAAGTTTCACCTCGATCCGACGCACGGTGTAGAAGATATTGCGGGCACCGTGACGGGGTGTTTTCTGCCCAAAAGGACTAGTTCGCGAATAAAAATAATTCGCAAAAAGCGATCGGGTCCCCGGTCAGATCTGACCGGAGTTGACTCCGTTCTCCGGCGAGGTCCGGCGTGGAGGAGGCCGGCACAGGGTGGCACGGCGGTGAGGGGAGGCGGCTCGGGGTGAGGGGCGCGGCGCATGGGGTGACGGCTCGGCCGGCTCGGCCGTGCGGCGGCGCGGCTCCAAGGCCGGTGAGCGGCAGTGGCGGGGCGGCGGTGGCGCCGCAGCCAGGGAGGCGCGGTGGCCGGCGGGGATGGCCGGGCGGCGAGGCGGCACGGCGCCCGGGCGGCCGCTCCGGCGACTCGTTGCCGGCGGCGCGGAGGCGGACTCTGACGGCGGCGAGTCCGACCATGTCGGCGGCGGCGGCGGGCCCCACGATTAGGGTTTCCAAAAATCCAAAAGAAAAGAAAAGGATTTATCCAGAAAAACATTAAATAGGCAGAGGAAAAAGAAAAAATAAAGAATTTGGATCCAATTCGGGCCCCAATTACGCTCGCGGCCGAAAAATAAGCTATTGGGCCGTGGCTACAGATTTTTCTTTTATTCAAAATCCGAAACTTCAAACAATTAAATCAAATCAACCGTAACTCCGAAAAATATGAAATAAAATTCTAAATTCTTCAAATAATCTAAAGAAAATTATAAAATGAAAATATTTTCCAAAAAGGTAAATAAAATAAAAACCTTTTTAAATACTTTATTTAAATATAAAATACTTTTCATAAATCAGATAAAATCCAATAAATTATTTAAAATATTTTTATTTGGTCAAAAGCATTGACAAACCATTTCTAAATAATAAAATATAAATTTTAAAATTGTCACACCAATAAATAATTTGGTAAAATAAAGATATCCCATTGGAATACTTTTTCAACTCATTTAAAATATTTAATAAATCATTTCAATGAAATAAAAACTCTCTTAGCATTAAAAATCCCTAAAATAATTTTAGAGTTATTTATAATACTCATAATAAATTTTAAAAACTTATAAAGTAATATTCTAAATATTTTCCAACTTTATTAAAAAAAGGGGATAAGTCATTTTATATCCTCGGAAATGAATTTCCTTGAGTTGAAAAATGTTTTGAATATTCAGAAGAATTCCAATAATGATTTAAAACATTTTTCAACCTTTTAATATTTTGAAGGAGTCATATTACCTTCTCTCATTTTGTTTTGTTGGTTTTGTTTTAAAATAATAAATTCCAAAAACACCAATTATGAATATTATGGAAAGTCCTTTTATTCCCTCTCTTTTTAATATTCAATAAACTCCAAAAGTTTTAAATCCCAGAGAAATTCAAACACATCAATCAAACAATCATTATCTAATTAATTTATTAACATTCCAAAATTCGAAGAATTTTGGGATGTTACAGCATGAACCCACAATCAAGCATAAACGCTCCCTCTTGGAGTTACTATCTACTAATTGGCCAAAACAATAAAAAACAACGGAGAACATGCAAGAACTATTCAAGAACAAAATATAAAAGGTGAACCAAATATATAACTCATCACAATCTGAACATAATCTCATAATCCGTCGGATCCCAGCAAACTCAGCATAGCAATAACAAAAAGAATTACATATATGTCTTTATCATGTAGGGAAGCTCACAAGGGCTAAGAATTGAAGCACAAGATTGGAGAGAAGACATCACATATCTACTGGTCATGGAACCATGGTCCAAAGGGGGACTACTCACGGCACATACGAGAAGCGTTCATGGCGGTGGAGCTCTCGGAGGTCAATCCTCCCTCTGGCAGGGTGCAGGGAAGATGTCTTCTGGTGCTCCTGCTCTTGGGAGCGCGGTGGCGACGGAACATAGAGGAAAATCGTGATACGGGGGCCTCTGATAACCCTCAACCGTAGGGGATCAAGATAGTGTTCGCGGGTAAGAATAACCCAATTTATTGATTCGACTCAAGGGGAGCCAAATAATATTTATAAGCTTTAACAGTTGAGTTGTCAATTCAACCGCTCCTGAAATATACTTTCTTGCAACAAAATATTAATAGCAACTGTGATATGAGAGTGATAGTGATAATGGAAATAGTGGCGGTGAAACAGCAAAAGTAAAACAACAAAAGTAAACAACTAGTAACCAGTAGGATTAAAACACTGTAGGCTAGGGAGATGGATGGTTGGGCGCTGCTTGAATGAGAGCGAACATGTAATAGATTCTAACACGAGGCAAGGCACACAGAAAAGCAAGGATCATCTAGGCAAATATCAAACATTAGGCATGCATCCCGTAGGTAGTTTGTCAGAACCCCAACTAGGGTAAGTGCTAGGGTTGCTTGTGCCCTTTGCATCATGCAAAATTTTCAAAAGAAATTCAAAATTGGGGAAAAGAAAAGCCCTAAAGAATTTAATTAAATGGCCAGACAAAAATTTCTTCCAAAAATTCCTCTGGTATTTTTGAAAAGTCTTATAAATATGCATGATCACATATAAAGTGAAGTGGGTCCCACTCCATGCACCAAGATTTTTCAAATATTCCAAATAGGGCTTGGGAATTAAATTAAACTCTAATTTGAATTTAAATTCAAATTATTTGAATTTCAAAAATCTCCAAAACTTGTGAGTGTCTAACTATATGCTTTGTAAGTCCATATAAAAGTTTTGGGCATTTTATAAATTGCCTAGGTATTTATTTATCAAGGCACAACAAAATTACAGAAAGAAAAAGAGAAGAAAAAGAAAAAAAGAAAAAAAACCCATGGCCAATCTGGCCCAACTGAAGCCCCCCAGCCTCCTGGCCCAGCCCAGCCCACCTGGGGAGGGCACATGCGTCTTCCTCCCCAGGCCAGGCAGGCAGGCAGCACGCCGGCGACCGCCGTGGGCGTGCCAGGCAGCTACCTGCCTCCCTCCCTCTATCCCCCGGCGCCTGGAGACGCCTGGAAGGCCACCGCGTCCATTCCCCCTCTCTCTGGACCTCCTCCCCCTCTCCTCCTCGCCGTTCTTGCGCCTCCCAAGAACCCGCCGGAGCACGCCGCCGCACCCGCGCGACCATCGTCTTCCTCCAGCTGCTCCGAGGTGTCCATAAGGCTCGCAGTGCTCGTCTTCGTCACCGTGCCAAAGATTGGGAGACGGGAGCCCCTGGAGCAAGCGAATCGCGTCGTCTTCCTCGCCTCCGGCCGCCGTGCGCCATCGTCAATTTCGTCTCCGGCAAGCCACCTCCGCCCTCGCCGCCAACTCCATTGAGTTCCTGGTGAGCCGTAGGTCCAAACCCATCTTCTCCCACCTCCTATCGCTGCCTCTATCGGGATCTGCCATGGAAGCCGAGAGCCACCATCACCATTACCGCCGACGAACTAGCTCACTTGCCCTTCCATCCAGCCCAGCCTGTCCGTCGCATTCCTGAGGCTCCCAGCTTTGCGTAGCACCAGTCCACGCCCAAGGAGGAGCACTACAACGCCGACTGCATCACCGATGTGCCACGGCCGGCGCAAAAGGTCGCCGCCGACGAGGTTCCGGCGCCCCCAAGTGTCCCCGTGTGCACCATGCGATGCGGACGAGCTCGGGCATCAGTTCGATGCCCTCCCCGTGCCAAGCAGTGGCCGGGAAGCCATTCCGGCGAGCCCTCCGCCGCATCTGTGGTCTCCGCCGGCGAGCGGTGACGTGGCCGTTTGATTAGGGGATTAATCACTCCCTAATCCCCCCTAAACCCAATGACAGATGGGCCCCAGGCCACCCCTAATCCCTCTGTTATTTTAACAAAGATGGGTTAACCCCCACTGAGGCTGGCAACAGGGCTCCACTGGCCAGAGCCCACCCACGTCATGTTGATGTCAGTATGACGCAGTAAACAGAAATTGTTTTAAAAGAAAATCAGAGAAAATACAGAAAATCCAGAAATTCATTTAAACTTCAATAAATCATAGAAAATTCATATTAACTCCAAATTAAGCATATAATATATGAAAAATTATCAGAAAAATGCAAGGATTAAGAATATTCAATTTCTTTTCATGTTTGACCATTTTAAAATGGGGCAACAGTAGCAAATGTGCATATGGCTTAATTTGAATTTGAATTCAGAGTTTGAATTTGCAATTCTTTTGCAATGCACTTCAATTAAATGGAATTGTAAACACATCAGTACCATGTACATCATGTTATCACAACTTATCATGTGTTTGAGCATCGCAATTATATTTATTCCTTGTTTGATTGTTTGCTCGATAGACGTGCAACTGGAACCGGAGACCACCCCCTTCGTTGAATACACCGTGTGTGAACCTCGTCAGCAAGGCAAGCAAGCCCCTTTGATCATGTATATAAAATCCCAATTCCCTCTCAGTCTCGCGTATGCATGTTTAGGAGATCACCTTGTACCGATTCTACCGCATAGTTGAACCCATATCCGATGCATGACCTATCATCTTGTCACAGTAGTAAGCAAACCACAATCCTAGCTGACATAGGAGTTGATTGATATCATGTGGCCCCTACAACTGTTACTGCTTATCGCATGCTTAGTGGTACACTGAGGTTGCTTTTGATGTGAGTCGGGGTGATAGTGAACATGGTGTTGATGAAAGTGAAACTGTGTTGGTGAATCCACCCTAATACAAGGTGAACGATGAGAGGCTGTGTAGGAGTACACAGTGGGTTGTCTCGTTGAACACCGCCTTAAGCACCGAGTTCTTGTATGGTAATCCAAGACAAAGAGTACAACCACACATTGGGCTCACTGAACCCTCTCGGCCTAGTACCTTGATCCGTGTCGACGTCCAGGAGTCACATTAGTTCGGGCTTTCCATTTGACATTTGCATAGAAAAAGAATGAAGGAATGGTGTCATCATATAGATATGTGGGTGCACCTGTGAGGCAGGAAAACCATCTGCCAGAGGTGGCGTCTCGGTCACTTACATTGTTTGAGTCCGTTTCGTTGATCCGGCCGGGCTCTCGAGCGGAGGCAACTCAGATAGTCGACTCCTGGAATAGACCGGTGGTGAGCGAAGTGTCGTGGTGAACATCCTCGCTGTCACTTCTTGAACGGTGGCGAGCAAAAAGGCGGTAACCGATGGTCATGTGTGTGTAGCTTACACCCTTGCAAGGTTAACAAAACTATTCGAATAGCCGCGTCCGCGGTGATGGACTACTAGGAACCTGTACGTGATTATTAGACAACTTTAATGGATACTTATAAAACTCGCAAGATAAGCGTGAGTGCTATGGTGTGCTCCTCGTGGGGAAGTCGAGCAAGTAACCATAGTGGTGTATTGGTTGGAGACTTGGATAGTGGACTCGTGTACGCTTCTTACCTCAAAGTATGGTACTCGTAGTACAGGGCTAGCCAAGTCAAAGCTGGCACTTTTGCATGTTGAACCCCACCTCCCCTTTACCTTGAAACTCGAGCATGAGTAGTATAGTTCTGATGTAAGTCTTGCTGAGTACGACTTTGTACTCACGTTTGCTTATTCTATGTTTTAGATGAGAACCCGGACCCCGATGGAGTCACCGACCGGAAGCTCGACGTTGACCTTGGTAGTATAGTTCCAGACAGCAGTCTGGTCCCTCGTGGAAGGGCATGTATGTTTACAAGGCTTCTCTAAGCCATTTGTTAAACTTGTCTGTACTCAGACCTAATTTGCTTCCGTTGTATGATGTAATGTTGATCACATACATGATCTTTGTATACTCTATGCGTAAGTAAATAAAGAAGTACTTGTAGAGTTATGTGATGATACCTGCTGTTCATACTAGGATGTTTGTTGCGTGTATGTTTATAACATGCATGTCTTAGTATGGGTTTTTGAGACCTTAGTTGTGATCTGGCTGGCGGTCTTTTATACACCAAGTGGCCCTTAGATGTGCGCAGCTTGGGGAATCGCGATGCGATTGCTTGTGACTCTTTCACGTGCACACTTTGTTGTATGATCGAGCCCGCCCTAGACCCCGACTAAGTGATCGGGCTGGAGTAAGTCTATGTAAGAGTTAGGATTCAATCGATAACATGGTTGAGGCGACTTGTCTATGAATATGGGATTCACCACCCATAAGCATTTAGACTTGTGAGCGGACGATGAGGACCCATCTCAGTTGATCATCCGGCCTGGATGGGATGCCCCTCACGTTCGATGCTTACCGAGAACGTTCTGTGCTTGGCCTTGTCTGCTTAGACAAGTGGGTACGGTTCTCGGCTCTCCATGTGATTGCATCGTGACTGGAATTACATACGCATATTCCGGGTCTCGACAGACTTGGTATCAGAGCAGGACTGTCTGTAGGCTTATCAACCCTTGGTCGAAGTCGAGTCTAGCACTCTATAGTTATATAGTTACTTGTGTATATAAGGGAACAACGTAAGGCTTCTTTTTCTCCTTACCCTTATCGATCTGAGTTCTGAGTCACCCTTATCTTTTCTACGGGATGATAGGACTAGGCTCATCTATGTCTGACTAGAACATCTCGTTGATTGCCTCCTTGTAGCCGTAGGACAGTTGTGGTTTTCCAGAGTCTTCGAGTTTTTGAGTTCCTTGAGGAAGTTCTGTTCAATCTCCTCGAGGTTGTCTTGTTTTCCATCCCGGTGTAGCCGTTATGCTGCCGGAATTATTCTGAGTTTCTGTGGATCATTGCCTTCGCATTATAATCCTTTCCGCCTTCATCATGTCTTGTTATCCTTGATTCCATATTAGAACCTGTTCTGATTGTTGATTTTTATCACACAGGATGTCAGGTGGAACTCGTAGTGCTGTTCGTCGGAATCGAGACCGTGATCGGAATCGAAATGATGATGAACCTCTACCACCGCCTTCTGCAGCAGAAATCATGATGGAAGCTGAGAAGAATCGACGTGATCAAACACGCCTTCTGGAGCTCATCGAGTAGAATACCTCACGTCATTGTAATATGATCGTGAGCATTCAGGATTTCATCCTCCTCAAGCCATCGGTATTCCGATGTTCTTCTGAGCCCCTTGAAGCTGATGATTGGCTCCGTTCCATCGAGCGTAAGCTTGATACTGCACATGTTGCTCCCGATGACCGAGTTATTTTCGCGGTATACTTCCTGGAAGGTGCTGCTATTCAATGGTGGGAGAACTATGTTGCTATGCAGCCAGATGGTCACGTAGTGACTTGGGAGGAGTTCTGTGTTGCCTTTCGAGGGTACCACATTCTGGATGAGTTGATGGAGTGCAAGAAAGAAGAGTTCTGCAACCTGACCCAAGGAGAGATGTCCATCCATGAGTATGTGAGAGAATTCAACCATCCTGCTCGATATGCTCAAGATGAGATCACCACCGATGCCAGAAAGCAGGCAAGGTTGCGCAAGGGACTTAGCCCCATTCTTCGTCATGATCTCAACCTCATCGAATTTGCCACCTTTGAGGATTTAGTCAACAGATCTTTCAGAGCTGAGCATGGCAATGAAGTGTTCGAAGAGTCTCGCAAGCATGCTCTTGAGCTTGCTCCTTCTTCAAGTTCAGCCCCTTAGGAACGCCGAATTTGGATTCCAACCAGAGCCATACCTCAAAACTTTTTGCAGAGACGAACCTCCAGTATATTCCATCCACCCCAACACATTATTCCACCTCGGAATGATGGTGTGCAGCCAAGTAATCCCAATCCCAGCAATTCAGACAGGGTATGCTTTAAGTGTGGTCTTCCAGGCCATTACTATCGTCAATGCCCTCAGGTCTTGATGGCACCACGTCATTCTCGGCCCAAGCCTCCAAAGAAGTCAACCACCAAGACCTTTCCAGCAAGGCTTTTAGTCACAGGTAGTGGTTGTGTGAACCAAATCTCAGTTGAGGAAACCACTGCTGCTTCTGACGTCATTCTTGGCACACTCCCAGTCAATCATGTTCCCGCCTCCGTTCTTTTCGATCCAGGAGCTTCTCATTCATTCATGCCGGAGAGTTATGCACTTCGTCATGAATTCCCTTTTGAAGAAATGTTTTCTCCAATGGTCGTTCAAACTCCTGGTTCCAAATGGCAAACTAATAGAGTAATCCATGGCAATCAAATTTCAATTGAGGGTTTAGTATTCCTTGCTTCTCTTATAGCCCTCAAGTCTTCGGACATTGATGTCATCCTAGGAATGGATTGGTTATCAAGGCAAAATGCTTTCCTTGATTGTAAAGCCAAATCAGTTAAACTCAACCATCCTTCAGGCCAGATCATTGATTACACATCACCCAGCTCTAGAATCCAGATGCATACTTTGAATGTGCTTTCCCTTCCAGACCTTGAAGATATTCCGGTGGTTCGTGACTTCCCGGATGTCTTTCCTGAAGAGCTGTCGGGAATGCCACCCGACAGATGTGTAGAATTCATAGTGGATCTTATACCAGGCACAACCCCAATTTCCAGACGTCCATATAGAATGGCCCCACATGAGCTAGCTGAGCTAAAAACCCAACTTGATGCTTCGTTGGCAAAAGGCTTCATCCTCCCTAGCTCATCGCCATGGGGTTGCCCCGTTCTGTTCGTAACGAAGAAAGATGGAACAGAAAGGATGTGCGTAGACTATCGCCCGCTAAATCTAGCGACGATAAAGAATAAGTACCCACTGCCCAGGATCAATGATCTTTATGATCAACTTGCTGGAGCCTCTGTCTTCTCCAAAATGGATTTGAGATTAGGTTATCATCAAATCAAAATCCGAAATGAGGACATTCCAAAAACGGCTTTCACTACTCGTTATGGTCTTTACGAGTACACCGTCATGTCCTTCGGTTTAACCAATGCCCCCGCCACATTATCGCGCTTAATGAATTCGATCTTCATGGAGTACCTAGATAAATTTGTTGTAGTTTATCTTGATGACATTCTCATCTACTCGAAGAACGAAGAAGAGCACGCAGAACATCTTAGGTTGGTATTGATGAAACTTAGAGAGCACCGCCTTTATGCCAAGTTCTCCAAGTGTGAATTTTGGATTCCAGAAGTGACCTACTTAGGCCACGTGATTTCTGCGAAAGGTGTTGCAGTCAATCCCGAGAGAGTTCAGGCCGTCCTTGACTGGACTCCACCTGAATCGGTTAAGCAAGTCAGGAGCTTTCTCGGCCTAGCAAGCTATTGCCACCGCTTCGTTGAGAACTTCTCCAAAGTTGCGAAGCCTCTAACTGAACTTCTCAAGAAAGATAAGAAATTCCAATGGACCCCCAAGTGCGAGGAAAGCTTTCAAGAGCTAAAAAGAAGATTGACTTCTGCAACCGTACTTGCGCCTCCAGACACCAAAAGGGATTTCAAGATCTATTGTGATGCTTCACGGCAAGGGTTAGGATGCATACTTATGCAAGATAGACATGTGGTAGCTTATGCTTCACGCCAGTTGTGGCCACATGAAGAGAACTATCCTACCCATGATCTTGAACTCGCTGCTGTAGTTCATGCCCTGAAGACTTGGCGACATTACCTTCTTGGTAATCATTGTGAGATCTATTACGACCACCAAAGCCTCAAATATATATTCACCCAGCCAGATCTTAATCTCAGGCAAAGACGCTGGATAGAGTTGATAAAAGATTATGACTTAGGAATTTCTTACACCCCAGGCAAAGCCAATGTCATGGCTGATGCACTAAGTCGTAAGTCGTATTGTAACAACCTCATGTTACAACAGTATCAACCACTTCTTCATGAGGAATTTCGAAAGATCAATCTCGAGATTGTTCCTCGTGGATCTCTTTTCAACTTGGTGGCGAAACCAACCCTTGAGGATCAAATCATAGTTGCCCAAAGGCATGCACGAGGTGTTCGCCGGATCAAGGAGAACATTGCTAGCGGAGTTGCTAAATGTTTCTCCACAGATAGCAAAGGAACGGTATTCTTTGAAAATCGTTTGGTAGTACCTAAGAATAGGGATCTAAGGCAACTCATCCTCAAAGAAGCCCATGATACACCCCTCTCGATTCATCCCGGTATCACAAAAATGTACCGAGATCTACGCCAGAGATTTTGGTGGACTAGGATGAAGAGAGATATTGCTCGATATGTTGCCGAATGTGATGTTTGTCGTCGCATTAAGGCAGAACACCAAAGACCTGCTGGTACACTTCAACCTTTGCCTATTCCCGAGTGGAAATGGGAGAAAGTCGGTATGGACTTCATCACCGGCTTTCCAAAAACCCAGAAAGGAAATGATGCCATCTTCGTTGTCATAGATAGGCTTTCCAAAGTTGCTCACTTCCTTCCCGTTCGCGAGTCTATAACTGCTAGTCAGTTGGCGTACTTGTACGTCTCTAGAGTTGTGTCTCTTCACGGTGTTCCTTTGGAAATCAATTCTGATCGTGGTAGCCTTTTCACCTCTAGATTTTGGGGAAGCTTTCAAAATTCTATGGGAACTCATCTATACTTTAGTACAGCTTTCCATCCTCAGTCTAGCGGTCAGGTTGAAAGGGTTAATCAAATCTTGGAAGACATGCTCAGAGCTTGTGTTATCTCATTCGGAAAGAATTGGGAGAAATCTCTTCCATTCGCCGAATTTGCTTATAACAATAGTTTCCAATCTAGTCTGAACATGGCTCCTTTTGAACTCTTCTATGGACGACGATGTCGAACACCCCTAAACTGGTCAGAAACCGGTGAAAGACAATTCTTTGGACCGGATATGATCAAGGAAGCAGAAGAGCAAGTTCGCATTGTTCGTGATCGATTGAAAGCCGCTCAGTCTCGTCATAAAAGCTACTATGATCGTCATCATAGGCAAGAAAGCTACAATCTGGATGAGAAGGCTTACCTTCGGGTTACTCCTCTGAAGGGAACCCAAAGATTCGGTATCAAAGGCAAGTTGGCCCCACGTTACATCGGACCTTTCCGCATTATTGCTAAACGTGGAGAAGTTGCATACCAACTTGAACTACCCCCTCACCTTTCCCGAGTACATGATGTATTCCATGTGTCACAACTCAGGCGTTGCTTCAAGGACCCCATCCGCGAAGTCGACCATGAAACGCTTGATCTCCAAGATGACCTTTCTTATCGAGAGTACCCTGTTCGTATTCTTGATTCAGCAGAGCGTGTCACTCGCCGTTAGAAGATCAAGTTCCTTAAAGTTCAATGGTCACATCACTCCGAGAAAGAAGCAACATGGGAAAGAGAAACCGCCTCCATGTCGAGTACCCCACCTTCCTCCCGACGACTTCTGAATCTCGGGACGAGATTCTTTTGAGTGGGGGCGAGTTGTCAGAACCCCAACTAGGGTAGGTGCTAGGGTTGCTTGTGCCCTTTGCATCATGCAAAATTTTCAAAAGAAATTCAAAATTGGGGAAAGAAAAGCCCTAAAGAATTTAATTTAATGGCGATACAAAAATTTCTTCCAAAAATTCCTCTGGTATTTTTGAAAAGTCTTATAAATATGCATGATCACATATAAAGTGAAGTGGGTCCCACTCCATGCACCAAGATTTTTCAAATATTCCAAATAGGGCTTGGAAATTAAATTAAACTCCAATTTGAATTTAGATTCAAATTGTTTGAATTTCAAAAATCTCCAAAACTTGTGAGTGGATAACTATATGCTTTGTAAGTCCATATAAAAGTTTTGGGCACTTTATAAATTGCCTAGGTATTTATTTATCAAGGCACAACAAAATTACAGAAAGAAAAAGAGAAGAAAAAGAAAAAAAAAGAAAAAACCCCCTGGCCAATCTGGCCCAATTGAAGCCCCCCAGCCTCCTGGCCCAGCCCAGCCCACCTGGGGAGGGCACATGCGTCTTCCTCCCCAGGCCAGGCAGGCAGGCAGCACGCCGGCGACCGCCGTGGGCGTGCCAGGCAGCTACCTGCCTCCCTCCCTCTATCCCCCGGCGCCTGGAGACGCCTGGAAGGCCACCGCGTCCATTCCCCCTCTCTCTGGACCTCCTCCCCTCTCCTCCTCGCTGTTCTTGCGCCTCCCGAGAACCCGCTGGAGCACGCCGCCGCACCCGCGCGACCATCGTCTTCCTCTAGCTGCTCCGAGGTGTCCATAAGGCTCGCAGTGCTCATCTTCGTCACCGTGCCAAAGATTGGGAGCCGGGAGCCCCTGGAGCAAGCGAATCGCGTTGTCTTCCTCGCCTCCGGCCGCCGTGCGCCATCGTCGATTTCGTCTCTGGCAAGCCACCTCCGCCCTCGCCGCCAACTCCATTGAGTTCCTGGTGAGCCGTAGGTCCAAACCCCTCTTCTCCCACCTCCTATCGCTGCCTCTATCGGGATCTGCCATGGAAGCAGAGAGCCACCATCACCATTACCGCCCACGAACTAGCTCACGTGCCCTTCCATCCAGCCCAGCCTGTCCGTCGCATTCCTGAGGCTCCCAGCTTTGCGTAGCACCAGTCCACGCCCAAGGAGGAGCACTACAACGCCGACTGCATCACCGATGTTCCACGGCCGCCGCAAAAGGTCGCCGCCGACGAGGTTTCGGTGCCCCCCAAGTGTCCCCGTGTGCACCATGCGATGCGGACGAGCCCGGGCATCAGTTCGATGCCCTCCCCGTGCCAAGCAGTGGCCGGGAAGCCACTCCGGCGAGCCCTCCGCCGCATCTGTGGTCGCCGCCGGCGAGCGGTGACATGGCCGTTTGATTAGGGGATTAATCACCCCCTAATCCCCCTAAACCCAATGACAGATGGGCCCCAGGCCACCCCTAATCCCTCTGTTATTTTAACAGAGAGGGGTTAACCCCCACGGAGGCTGGCAACAGGGCCCCACTGGCCAGAGCCCACCCACGTCATGCTGATGTCAGCATGACATAGTAAACAAAAATTGTTTTAAAAGAAAATCAGAGAAAATACAGAAAATCCAGAAATTCATTTAAACTTCAATAAATCATAGAAAATTCATATTAACTCCAAATTAAACATGTAATATATGAAAAATTATCAGAAAAATGCAAGGATTAAGAATATGCAATTTTTTTTTCATGTTTGACCATTTTAAAATGGGGCAACAGTAGCAAATGTGCATATGGCTTAATTTGAATTTGAATTCGGAGTTTGAATTTGCAATTCTTTTGCAATGCACTTCAATTAAATGGAATTGTAAACACATCAGTACCATGTACATCATGTTATCACAACTTATCATGTGTTTGAGCATCACAATTATATTTATTCCTTGTTTGATTGTTTGCTCGATAGACGTGCAACTGCAACCGGAGGCCACCCCCTTCGTTGAAGACACCGTGTGTGAACCTCGTCAGCAAGGCAAGCAAGCCCCTTTGATCATGTCTATAAAATCCCAATTCCCTCTCAGTCTCGCTTATGCATGTTTAGGATATCACCTTGTACCGATTCTACCGCATAGTTGAACCCATATCCGATGCATGACCTATCATCTTGTCACAGTAGTAAGCAAACCACAATCCTAGCTGACATAGGAGTTGATTGATATCATGTGGCCCCTGCAACTGTTATTGCTTATTGCGTGCTTAGTGGTACACTGAGGTTGCTTTTGATGTGAGTCGGGGTGATAGTGAACATGGTGTTGATGAAAGTGAAACTGTGTTGGTGAATCCACCCTAATACAAGGTGAACGATGAGAGGCTGTGTAGGAGTACACAGTGGGTTGTCTCGTTGAACACCGCCTTAAGCACCGAGTTCTTGTATGGTAATCCAAGACAAAGAGTACAACCACACATTGGGCTCACTGACCCCTCTCGGCCTAGTACCTTGATCCGTGTCGACGTCCAGGAGTCACATTAGTTCGGGCTTTCCATTTGGCATCTGCATAGAAAAAGAATGAAGGAATGGTGTCATCATATAGATATGTGGGTGCACCTGTGAGGCAGGAAAACCATCTGCCAGAGGTGGCGTCTCGGTCACTTACATTGTTTGAGTCCGTTTCGTTGATCCGGCCGGGCTCTCGAGCGGAGGCAACTCAGATAGTCGACTCCTGGAATAGACCGGTTGTGAGCGAAGTGTTGTGGTGAACATCCTCGCTGTCACTTCTTGAATGGTGGCGAGCAAAAAGGCGGTAACCGATGGTCATGTGTGTGTAGCTTACACCCTTGCAAGGTTAACAAAACTATTCGAATAGCCGCGTCCGCGGTTATGGACTACTAGGAACCTGTACCTGATTATTAGACAACTTTAATGGATACTTATAAAACTCACAAGATAAGCGTGAGTGCTATGGTGTGCTCCTCGTGGGGAAGTCGAGCAAGTAACCATAGTGGTGTATTGGTTGGAGACTTGGATAGTGGACTCGTGTACGCTTCTTACCTCAAAGTATGGTACTCGTAGTACAGGGCTAGCCAAGTCAAAGCTGGCACTTCTGCATGTTGAACCCCACCTCCCCTTTACCTTGAAACTCGAGCATGAGTAGTATAGTTCTGATGTAAGTCTTGCTGAGTACGACTTTGTACTCACGTTTTCTTATTCTATGTTTTAGATGAGAACCCGGACCCCGATGGAGTCACCGACCGGAAGCTCGACGTTGACCTTGGTAGTATAGTTCCAGACAGCAGTCTGGTCCCTCGTGGAAGGGCATGTATGTTTACAAGGCTTCTCTAAGCCATTTGTTAAACTTGTATGTACTCAGACCTAATTTGCTTCCGTTGTATGATGTAATGTTGATCACATACATGTGATCTTTGTATACTCTATGCGTAAGTAAATAAAGAAGTACTTGTAGAGTTATGTGATGATACCTGCTGTTCATACTAGGATGTGTGTTGCGTGTATGTTTATAACATGCATGTCTTAGTATGGGTTTTCGAGACCTTAGTTGTGATCTGGCTGGCGGTCTTTTATACACCAAGTGGCCCTTAGATGTGCGCAGCTTGGGGCATCGCGATGCGATTGCTCGTGACTCTTTCACGTGCACACTTTGTTGTATGATCGAGCCCGCCCTAGACCCCGACTAAGTGATCGTGCTGGAGTAAGTCTATTTAAGAGTTAGGATTCAATCGATAACATGGTTGAGGTGACTTGTCTATGAATATGGGATTCACCACCCATAAGCATTTAGACTTGTGAGCGGACGATGAGGACCCATCTCAGTTGATCATCCGGCCTGGATGGGATGCCCCTCACGTTTGATGCTTACCGAGAACGTTCTGTGCTTGGCCTTGTCTGCTTAGACAAGTGGGTACGGTTCTCGGCACTCCATGTGATTGCATCGTGACTGGAATTACATACGCATATTCCGGTTCCCGACATAGTTGTACGTTCTTGCAATAAGAACTTGCATAACATATTTTGTCCTACCATCCCGCTACAAATGGGGCCAAAAATAAACTTATGGAGATTAATGTGCTCCTGTCAAAGAGCAACGAAACAAAGCATTAACACTTAATGGATAAATGAAATCCTCAAATTATAGTCCATCCCCTTTGGTTTCCCAACTTGTCACCTTTGGGATCGCTGATTCCGGACCATTATAGGTGCATACAACTCATAGATAGGATCAAGAACACAAATAAACTCATGA
Organism: Bromus sterilis; assembly: GCA_950022295.1. Lineage (NCBI taxonomy): Eukaryota > Viridiplantae > Streptophyta > Magnoliopsida > Poales > Poaceae > Bromus > Bromus sterilis. The sequence goes on along the minus strand of OX465596.1, from coordinate 21,401,532 downwards.
AAACACAAGTGGTTCATATCTGAAAACATGGCACTCAGGCCCAAAGTGACAAGCATTAAGAGCAACAAGTTGTAGCAAAGATGATAAACACCATACTAGATGATAGGCAACATGCCCCCAACAATCTGACGAACTATTACATGATCTAACTCATCCAATCCCTACTATCCCCTTTGTCTACAGCAGGGAATTACTCACACATGAAAGGAGAAGTCATGGAGGGATGATGGAGTAGCGATGGTGATGACGATGACGATTATCTCCCCTCACCGGAGGCCAAAACAACCTCCAGATTAGCCCTCCCAGAGAATAACTGAGGGTGGCGGCGGCTCCGCGACGAGAACTGGGAAAACAACTTCTGTTCTGAGGTTTCCTTGTGACAAGAATAAATAGGAGTCCTGGTAGGGCACCAGAGGGGGGAGGACCCACCTAGGTGGCCTCCCGACGCGACCAGGGTTGGGGCCGCGCCAGCAGGTCCCCTGGGCCCCCCTGGCTGCCCTCTGGCCCCACTTCTGTCTCAAGGTCCCTCCGGGTGCGTGGATTTTCAGTGATTTTTCCTGGATTTTTTTGAGACACCTAAAAATCCATATTCCTGCACGTAAGAAAACCATACATGCAACTCTGCTGAAAACAGCGTCAGTCCGGGTTAGTTTCGTTCAAATCACGTAAGAATGAGGCCAAAACAATGGAAAAAGTGTTTGGAAAAGTAGATACGTTTGAGACGTATCAGCCTCCTATAGGGTTTTCGGAGCGAGGGGCAAAAATAGGCCGAAGGGGGGCAAGGGTGTTCCCACCTCCCAAGCTACCTGGTGGCGCGACCAGGGGTGGGGCCGCGCCACCTGGACGCCTGGGAGGGGGTTGGCCCCCCTCTGGCCCCTCTTCGGTGATTCTGGCAGCTTCTTCTGCGCTAATTTTTATCTGATTTTCTTGGAATTTTTGGAGCTCTGTAAATATGGGTAAAAACCTGCAACTTATAGACATCAACAGATAGAAATTGGCACTGGGTGCACTGAGTTATTAGGTTAGTCCAAATATGTGTAAAAAGATATAAAAGTCTAGAAAAACACGTAGCAATGTCATCTAAAAGATCATGGAACAAGCAGACTTTATAGATACGTTTGGGACGTATCAACATCCCCAAGCTTAATTCCCGCTCGTCCTCAAGTAGGTAAATGATAACACAGATAATTTCTATGGTGACATGCTAACACACATATAAGACTTCAAAGTAAATCAAGTAAGATATGCACTTCAAGTCAAGATAATAACAAACAAGAGTCTATATCTAGTATTGAAACTAGCAAAGTATGAACATAAAGGTGCAAGAGCTCTCGCTGTCCGTGACTCGAATGTCTCCAAATGGTGTTTGCATGCAAGAAGTGAGAGATGGGTTAGAGCACAAAAATACTATATAGTTTAATTGAGAACCCAATCTATTAAACCTTCTTATACGTCCCAAACGTATCTATAATTTCTACTTGCTCCATGCATGTTTTGTGTGATATTGCTATCATCTAGCTACACTTTCATACACTTTTGATAATATTTGGACTAACTTATTAACTCAGTGCACCACAGTGCCAGTTCCTGTTTTCTGCTATTTTTCTATTTCAGGTTTCCCCCATATTAAAACTGCTCCAAAAATTCAGGAAAATTCAGATAAAAAAAATCAGCGCAACGGAACCTTCCGGAGTCCCGAAGGAGAGCCAGAGGGGACCCACCAGGGCCCCAGGCGGCCACCTGGCGTGTCCTTGGGCTTGGCCGCGCCAGGGGGGCGCCTGGACCCCTGGTGGCCCCCCTGGCTGCCCCCCTTCACCTATATATTTCCTGTGACGCGAAACCTCCAAAGAGAGAACCCCTTTTCGCGATCTCGCCTGTGTTTCGCCGCCGCTGCGCTTCCAAGATCGGAGCACCAGCAACCCTCTTCCCGGCACCTGATACGTCTCAAACGTATCTACTTTTCCAAACACTTTTGCTATTGTTTTGCCCTCATTCTTGCGTGATTTGAGCTAAGCTAACCCGGACTGACGCTGTTTTCAGCAGAGCTGCCTGTATGGTTTTAGTGTGCGCAGGAAAATGGATTTTGGACGTCTCAGAAAATGCCCACAAAAATGCCCAAAAATCCACGCACTCGAAGGAGCCCGGAGCCAGAAGGGGGGGGCCAGAGGGCATCCAGGCCCCCCTAGGCGCCCTGCTGGCGCGGCCAGGGGTGGGGCCGCGCCCATAGGCCGCCTGTGCGACTCCCCCTCCCCTGGTGCCCTACTTCGACCCCTATTTATTCCCGTGACGGGGAAACTCCAAAATAGAAGTCGCTTTTCCAGAACATGTCGCAGAGCCGCCGCCAACCTCTGTTCTTCTTCGGGAGGGCTAATCTGGAGGCTGATTTAGCCTCCAAAGAGGGGAGATCGTCTCCATCGTCATCACCATCACCACTCCATCCTCCCTCCATGACTTCTCTTCACATGTGTGAGTAATTCCTTGCTGTAGGCAAAAGGGGATGGTAGGGATTGGATGAGATTGATCATGTAATAGTTCGTCGGATTGTTGGGGGCATGTTGCCTATCATCTACTTTGGTGTTTATCATCTTTGTTACAACTTGTTGCTCTTAATTCTTGTCACTTTGGGCCTGAGTGCCATGTTTTCAGATCTGAACCACTTATGTTTTCAAGAGTTTATTTATGTTTGAGATCCTATCTATGAGTTGTATGCACCTATTATGGTTTGGAACCGGCGATCCCAAAGGTGACAGCTTGGGACATGATACGTCCCAAACGTATCTATAATTTCTGATTGCTCCATGCATGTTTTGTGTGACTTTGCCATGATTTGCTTGAACTTTCAAACACTTTTGAGCATATTTGGAATAATCTATTAACCCAGTGCACCTAGCTGCCAGTTGCTGTTTTCTGCTGTTTTTGTATTTCAGGTTTTCCGGCCATTAAAAGTGCTCCAAAAAATCTGGAAAAATCAGATAAAAAATCAGCGAGCCGGAAGCTTCCGGAATCACCAAGGTAGCGGAGGGGGGCCACCACCAGGAGACCAGGAGGGTCCCTGGCGCGGAACCACCCTAGGCCGCGCCAGGAGGCCTCCTGGCTTCCTGGTGGGTCCCCTCGACACCCCCCTCCGCCTATATTTAGCCCTCGGGGTGGAAACACCTAAAATCGATCTCTTTTCCGCAAACTCGCCTCTGTACCACCGCCGCCGCCGTTTCAAGATCGGGGCTGCCTGGAGAAGCTGCCCCGACACCCTGTCGGGAGGAGTAACCCCCTCCGGGAGACCATCCATAGCCATGGACGCCTCCCGTATGTGCCATGAGTAGTCCCCCTTGGACCATGGGTCCGTGACCAGTAGCTATGTGATGTACCTCTCCCCTCTTTGTGCTTCCACTTTCAAGACCTCGTGAGCTACCTCACATGATCGAGTCACTTTTGTAATTTCTGCTGTTGCTATGCCGAGTTTGCTGGGATCTGATGGATTATGAGACAATGTTCAGATTGTGATGACTAATATATTTGGCTCTTCTCTTTTATATTTTGTTCTTGAGTAAATTCTTGCATGTTCTCCGTTGCAGTATTTTGCTTTGGCCAAGTAGTTTGCTTGCAACTCCAAGAGGGAGCGTTATGCTTGATTGTGGGTTCAGCCCCCTGATGTCTAGCTTGAGTGACAGAAACACGAGACTAGGGGATGTGCTGTTTCCACCAGGGATAAAACAACGGTGCTTGTACCCGCGGGTGCAAGGATTGTTTACTTTACGCAAAGTTATTTTTAATGCAGTTGTCTGTTGCTTTGAGTTTACACTTTTGGTGGGATTCACAACTTAATACTAGCGAGATGTTCTGGATAGATATCTTAAGGTGGATGATTCGTAGTAGATGCAGTTGGATTTCGGTCTACTTACCTTGGCATACTGCCCATTGCTTTTGAGCCCTTCCTTTCTTTGCAGCATAGTTAGCATTGCGACGCCTTCATAATTCTGTCATTTGCCCAGCTGTGATTTTTTTACCTCGCTAGCACTTTTATCGTCTTTTGGGAGAGAGACATCACTAGTGAATATCACGGAACCCCGGTCCATCTTCACATTATTGTTTACACCCCCTAGTTTACTTTCAGTCTTTACTTTCAGTTGCCACTATTATTATCTCTTGTGTTGATCCTTTGTAAACAGCAAGGCCGGAGGAATTGACAACTCCTCTGTACTCGTTGGGAGCAAAGTTATTTGTTTCTGTGTGCAGGTCCTGTCAACTCCCTAGCCAGAAGCCAATTTCTGGCGCCGTTGGCACCTTCTTGTATTTCTGCGAGTCCTACTGGAGACAAACCTTGGTATCTTCACCGAAGGAAATTTGTTGCTACGCTACATCTCACCTTCCACTTGGGGTAACAACGAGGAGTGAGAGAACTATCCTCCTTAATGATGTTATTGAAAAGTAAAGATACTTTAGCTCACATTATGAGAAAACTTGAAAAAATAGAGCTAGATATGCCAAGTATCGATAGGGTGAATGATTTGGATCGTAAGATTCAAGGGAATTTGAATAGGCTATATAACTCCATGCAGAAAATTGTCAAAACTTTGGAGACTATTAAATCCCTTGATGAGAAGTCTTCTAGGATAGAAAAGATTGAGGAAGTTATTGAAACTCTAGGAACTACCTTTTCCTCAATCAAAACCAAAAAGGATGAAACTCCGACAAAGAAGGAACCTAAGTTCGTTTACGTCCCCAAGGTTCCTCGAACTAAAGCAAACACACCCATTGCCAAGAGAGTTGAAACGGTGAAAACTTTGGAGCAGACACCTATCTTTAACTTTAATGAAACTCCAATTGATTTCCCTCCTTTTGATTTTATTCCAAGAAGCATTTTCATTCGTCCTTTATTTGAGAAACCTATTAAGACTATTTGTACTATTGAAGAGTTTTTTGATGATCGTGATGATGGTTCAATGGATACAACTTGATCTTCTGCTTTAAGCCTAGCTAATGGCTCTAAAGAAGCGCTTTCGGGAGGCAGCCCGCAACGAATTTAGGATTTTCTTTTTCTTCTGTTCTTAGTGGTCTTGATGATTGTTACTACTGTAGCAACATCATTGTATCTTTACTTTTCAAGCTTTGTGCCTTTTATAGCCTCATATGACAAGGGAAGTGAAAGTTGTGACATGCTGTCCAGAAAACAGATTCTGTCCTCGTGACTAGAAAAATCAGAGAAAAATCCCAGTTCATCTTTTGAGCTGAAATTTTTACACAGCGTGCTCTATACAATTACGAAACTTTCGTATGTTCTGAGTTTTTTGATTTGAGTTGCAAAAGTATCCCTAAAAAATTCGTTTTTACCTGATGGTATGATTTTCACAGATTCTATCCTGTTTTTCCTTTTCATCTTTTTGCAAACCTTAAGCTTGCTTTTTCTTTGCAAAAACTTTTTGGCAATATTGAGGAACAGTAGACCTTCAAGGTTATCTTTATTTGCAGTAGAGGAAAATTATTTTAGTAGGGCACTAACCTCTGTAATCAGTCTACAATGAGTTATGTATGAAGGGAGTTTTCAAGTGCGTGATGGAAGATGATGAAAGAAGATCTTGGAGTGTCAAACGCTCAAGCTTGGGGATGCCCATGTGCACCCCCAATAAATATTCAAGGAGACTCAAGTGTCTAAGCTTGGGGATGCCCCCATGCATCTCCTTCTTCATCAACAATTATCAGTTCGTCCCTCGTATCACTATTTTTTATCACTTCATGCGTTGTGTGCTATGCTTGGAGCGTCTCGCTCTTTACTTTTCTAGGTTTTTTTTGCTTTGTTTGCTGTCGTAACAAGTTATACCCCATCTTAATCTTTTGTGTGGGAGAGATACACGCTCCGCTTGAACAAGAACTCCTCATAGGATTTGCATGCTTATTCTTTTAGCTGTGAGTTATTCTTTTTCTTTTCTTAGCTGCTGCTCTGTTTAGTTGTAGTGCTTTAGTTTTTCTAGAGCTTTTCTTTTGTTTTAGGTTGAACTTTATATAGGTTGCATGTTTTATCTTGTTAGAGAGTTTGCCTATTGCACTGAGTTTTGTGTCTTGACTAGAAGTAGGTAGTTTAAGTTGTTATTCTCTTTGTAGTAGTAACTTCCAATAGTTTTGAGGTATTGACGAGAGTAATGTTTGAACTTTTGGTGTCAAGAGCTCGAGCCTATTAGTGATAGATGTCGTATTTTGGGAAATCCGTGTGATTTTTGAAAACCAAAAACCCCTGTTGAGAACTCTAGCTACTAGATGGATCACTAACCTCCAGAGGGTTCGAATATTAGAGTACACTCACGTACCATGAGTCGAGGATGCGCAAGGATAACCAAACCCTCATACACTCCTCCTCGGGGTACTTGTCTCTTTGTGAACCTCCTGATTAGATTGAGAGTTACCGATAATAAGTGCATGAGTGCTTCAGACTAATGTGAGTATTAGAAAGTTGACACTTCCACCCACCTATACTTTTTCTAGCCTCTTCGGTACCGTGCATTGCCTTTCTTACCTTGAGAGTTGGCGCATACTTCGCCGGTGCATCAAAACCCTTGGCGCGATACGCTCTGTCATCATAAGCCTCCTTATATCTTTCCTCAAAACAGCCACCATACCTACCTACAAGGCATTTCCATAGCCTTTCCGAGATACATTGCCATGCAACATCCACCTTCTCATGAGTTGATCTTCATGTCATACATGCTACTTGCTTGATCGATGAGCCGCATGATAGTTGGGCCTTGCCCTAATCATTGCTACATGACGCGCTAGTATCATTGCATATCCTGCTATCCTGGCAGAGGCATACATTTGCATCATGATAGTTATATCTTCTTTATGTGAGTACCTTTGTAAAGTGTGAAAGATCTCCTATATTCTTGTAAAATATTGAATGTTGCCCCTAAAGTGAGGAAAAGATCCCAAAGAGGACAAAATCAAAAGATCGTAAAGAGTACAAGTGAGAGTTAAATAGAAAGAGCCATTGAGGCCACCAAAAAAATACAAAAAAATAGAAAAAAGAGAAAAATAAAAATAAAAAGAGAGAAGGGGGCACACTACTATTCCTTTTGAGAGTTCCACACTAGTACTTCATCCTCTATCCCTTGTACTCCATAGAGATCATCATCATGCATATAGCTATGTGGGGACTTTCACACTATAGAACTTGGCTTGTATATTCCAATGATGAGCCTCCTCAAATGAGGTCTAGGTCTTCTTGAGCAAGCAAGTTAGATGCACCCCCACTAGTTCCCTTGGAGAGATTTTAGCTCACATGTGCATCCATTGCATGGAAATCCCTACTCCTCACATCATATCTATCATATGGCCTTCTCTCGCCTATGATTATCCTCATTGATGTGAGCCTTTCACACCTTTTTGTCTTCCTCCTCCACCTTCTTTCTGTTTCTCCTTTTAGGTGTCAACTTTCTTGCTCACGCTCATCCATTGCATGAGTGCTCAAAATATCGAAAGGGAGTGGATCTGTTTGACTTGTACCTGGCTAGTGGTCTGGGGACGAGTCAAGATAAGAATCGAAAGGAGACTAAGTGTGAAACTTTAGTAGATAGTTGTTCTCAACAACCTTTTCTCTCTCCTTTTCCCAATCCCCTGCTTGCACGCAAACACCATCTAGAGACATTCGAGTCACGGACAGTGAGAGCTCTTGCACCTTTTGTTCTTTAGTTGCTTGTGTCAATGCTAATATAGACTCTTGCTTGTTAAGACTTAAATTGAATTGCATGCTTTAATTGCTTTACTTAAAAGTCCTTATATGGTTGTGTGGCATGTCACCACAGAAATTATGCTTGTTATCATTTACCTACTCGAGGACGAGCAGGAATTAAGCTTGGGGATGTTGATACGTCCCAAACATATCTATAATTTCTGCTTGCTCCATGCATGTTTTGTGTGACTTTGCAATGATTTGCTTGAACTTTCATACACTTTTGAGCATATTTGGACTAATCTATTAACACAGTGCACCCAGCTGCTAGTTTCTATTTTCTGCTGTTTTTGTATTTCAGGTTTTCCGGCCATTAAAAGTGCTCCAAAAAATCCGAAAAAATCATATAAAAAATCAGCGACCCGGAAGCTTCCGGAATCACCAAGGTAGAGGAGGGGTGCCACCACCAGGAGACCAGGAGGGTCCCTGGCGCGGCCCCACCCTAGGCCGCGCCAAGAGGCCTCCTGGCTTCCTGGTGGGTCCCCTCGACACCCCCCTCCGCCTATATTTAGCCCTCGGGGTGGAAACCCCTAAAATCGATCTCTTTTCCACGAACTCGCCTCTGTACCGCCACCGCTGCCGTTTCAAGATCGGGTCTGCCTGGAGAAGCTGCCCCGGCACCCTGCCGGGAGGAGGAACCCCCTCCGGGAGACCATCCATAGCCATGGACGCCTCTCGGATGTGCCGTGAGTAGTCCCCCTTGTACCATGGGTCCGTGACCAGTAGCTATGTGATGTACCTCTCCCCTCTTTGTGCTTCCACTTTCGAGACCTCGTGAGCTGCCTCACATGATCGAGGCACTTTTGTAATTTCTGCTGTTGCTATGCTGAGTTTGCTGGGATCTGATGGATTATGAGACTATGTTCAGATTGTGATGAGTAATATATTTGGTTCTTCTCTTTTATATTTTGTTCTTGAGTAAATTCTTGCATGTTCTCCGTTGCAGTATTTTGCTTTGGCCAATTAGTTTGCTTGAAACTCCAAGAGGGAGCGTTATGCTTGATTGTGGGTCCAGCCCCCTGATGTCTAGCTTGAGTGACAGAAACATGAGACTAGGGGGTGTGCTGTTGCCACCAGGGATAAAACAACGGTGCTTGTACCCGCGGGTGCAAGGATTGTTTAATTTACGCAAAGTTCGTTTAATGCAGTTGTCTGTTGCTTTGAGTTTACACTTTGGGTGGGATTCGCAAATTAATACCAGCGAGATGTTCTGGATAGATATCTCAAGGTGGATGATTCGTAGTAGATGCAGTTGGATTTCGGTCTACTTAACTTGGCGTACTGCCCATTGCTTTTGAGCCCTTCTTTCTTTGCAGCATAGTTAGCATTGCGGTGCCTTCATAATTCTGTCAATTTCCCAGCTGTGAATTGTTTACCTCGCTAGCACTTTTATCGTCTTTTCGGAGAGAGACATCACTTGTGAAAATCATTGAACCCCGGTCCATCTTCACATTATTGTTTACACCCTTAGTTTACTTTCAGTCTTTACTTTCAGTTGCCACTATTATTATCTCTTGCGTTGATCCTTTGTAAACAGCAAGGCCGGAGGAATTGACAATTCCTCTGTACTCGTTGGGAGCAAAGTTATTTGTTTCTGTGTGCAGGTCCTGTCAACTCCCTTGCCAGAAGCCAATTTCTGGCGCCGTTGGCACCTTCTTGTATTTCTGCGAGTCCCACTGGAGACAAACCTTGGTATCTTCACCGAGGGAAATTTGTTGCTACGCTACATCTCACCTTCCACTTGGGGTAACCAACGAGGAGTGAGAGAACTATCCTCACCGTATCAGGACACCAAAGGGGATGGTCCATAATTTGAGGATTCCATGTATCAATTGAGTTTATTGCTTTGTTCCGGTGCTCTTTGATAGGAGCACCTTAATCTCCATAAGTTCCTTTTGGCCCCATTCGTATCGGGATGGTAGGAAAAAATATGTTGTGCAAGTTCTTATTGCAAGCACACACAACTACCTGTGGGATACATGCCTAATGTTTGATATTTGCCTAGATGATCATTGCTTTTCTATGTGCCTTGCCCCGTGTTAGAATTTATTACATGTTCATTCTTATTCATGCAGCGCCCGACCATCCATCTCCCTAGCCTACAGTATTTTAATCCTGCTGGTCACTAGTTGTTACTTTTTGCTGTTTCACTTTCGCTATCATGACTATTGCTATCATATCATAGTTGCTATTAATACTTTGTTGCAAGCAAGCATATTTCAGGTGCGGTTGAATTGACAACTCAACTATCAAAGCTTATAAATACTCTTTGGTTCCCCTTGTGTCGAATCAATAAATTGGGTTAACTTACCCGCGAGAACACTACAATCGATCCCCTACAGTTGAGGGTCATCAAGTACTGTTTTCTGGCGCCATTGCCGGGGACCATAGCAATATTTACAAGTCTACTTGAAGTATCCTTCCTGCCACACTTCGTACGCTATGGGTAAGAAAGGAGACCCCAAGGTTCCGATCCTACCATCCACTACAAGAAAAGGTACCGTTCTAAGTACCAGTGCTACGCTTGATTCACCTTCCGTTATAAGTAAGTTTGCTTCACCACTACCACCACATGCTACTTCCACTGAGTCTGTTACTATGTCCGATACTTTTGATGATGCTTCCACTGCTCTTGATGATGATAATTTTCTTGGTCACTATATTGAAACTCAAACTGCTAAGGCTACAGCAGAACCCGAGACCAAGACTCCTGCTACCTATATTCCTACTTGCAAAACCTTTGGTTACCCAACCTTAGATGAACTCAAGGAAATACTCCTTGATGATGATTATATTACTCTTGATGATGATCTTTGCAGGGAACTCAGAGAGTGTACCGACACTGACCCTGATGCTATTAAGGAGCTGCTCGAAAAGCACTCCATGAATAATAAGAATATTCCCGATCCTAAATTTGCCACATCTCCTGTATGCATCACTGATCCTGATTATGATTTCTCTATTGATCTTTCACTTATATCTACAGTCGAGATTGACCCTTTTTATGGCAGAGAAAATGATGATGCTATAGCACACCTGACCAAACTTGCTGAGTTAGGTGACCTATTCACTACCGATGAGAAGATACGAAATTTCTATGTGGCCAAGATTTTTTCCTTTCTCTTTAAAGGAAGACGCTAAATCCTGGTACAATGCACTACCCTATGGTTCCATTGAGAGTCCTCAGGACTTAGTTCAATTTTTTGTTGATAAATATTTTCCTGCTCATATGCAACATGCTGATTTGCAAAGAATCTATAACTTTAAACAGTTGCAGGATGAGCACCTCCCTAAAGCTTGGGGGAGGTATTGTGACTTAATTAAGGCTAGACCAGGACATGAAGTCCCAAAGAATGAATTACTTGATATATTTTATGCTGGTCTAACCGATGAATCCAGGTCCTATCTGGATAGTTGTGCTAGTTGTGTTTTCAGGGAAAGAACACCGGCCGGTGCTGAAGAACTGATGGGCAAGATTGCCAAGAACCATGAAGATTGGTCCGTCCCTGAACCACCTCCACCACCAAAGAAGAGGGGAATGCTTGTTCTGAGCCCCGAAGATATGCAAGAAGCGAAGAAGTCTATAAAGGAGAAAGGCATTAAAGCCGAAGACGTGAAGAATCTACCGCCTATCGAGAATTTGTGTGAGCCTACTCACCCTCCCTTGGTAGAGGTACACTCTCTATTAGAATTTACTGAAAATGACATCCCTAAAGGTAAGCCTCTCGACCAATGCTTAGATGAGCTTGATAATTTTATTATCAAGCAAGACAATTTTAATAGGAGGATACAAAGTCAGTTACATGATAATTATCTTTCTATCAAAACTTTACTTGTTGTTCTTTAAAGAACGGTTAATGATGTTAAATGTCTTGTTAAGCATTTTCATATGGTTCAAACTCAGCTTGAACAAATTACTAATGTGCAAAAAGATTTGCTTGCTAACAATGCCAAACAGGACATGCAAGCTTATGGCATCAAGACCAGGGGTGGAACACACACCTAGGACCCACTCTATCCTGAGGGGCATCCGAAGAGGATCGAGCAAGATTCTCAAGTGCAAGTATAAGACGAGATTGTTAGCTCTTCGAAGAAGAAAAATAAGAAGAAGAAACACAAGGAAGCTGACAACTCCAATGATCCTATTACAAGTGAAGAACCTGCTGTTGATCCTAACAGCATATCTACCTCCGATGCTGAAATTGAAGACGGTGTTGAACCCGTAGAAAATGATAAGAAGAAGAATGATCCTTCCGAGGTGCGGGAAGAAGAAGCACCGGATAAATGCAAGAAGTACACAAGAGAAGACTTCATAGCAAGAAGACACGGGAAGGAAAGAGAACCATGGGTACAAAAACCCATGCCCTTTCCAGGTAAGTCTCTCAAATCTAAAGAAGAAGAGAATTATAATAAATTTTGTGAGTGGATGAAACCTCTTTTTCTGCAAATTCCTTTGACTGATGCTATCAAGTTACCTCCTTATTCCAAATATATGAAATATATTGTAACTAACAAAAGAAAAGTTCCTAATGAGGCAATATCTACTATGCTTGCTAACTACTCTTTCAGAGGCAAGATTCCCAAGAAGCTTGGTGATCCAGGTATACCCACCATTCCTTGCTCCATAAAAAATAATTATGTCAAGACTGCCTTATGTGATCTCGGAGTAGGGGTGAGTATTATGCCTTTTTCTCTTTACAAAAGGCTATGTTTAGATAAGCTAATCCCTACAGATATCTCTCTTCAGATGGCTGACAAATCAATAGTCGTCCCGATAGGTATTTTTGAGGACGTTCCAGTTGAAGTTGCTAATTGTTTAATTCTTACTGATTTTGTTGTGCTTGACATGCCCGAGGATGGGAGCATGTCCATTATTCTTGGTAGACCTTTTCTTAACACCGCATGTGCCATTATTGATTGCAATAAAGGAAAGGTCACCTTCAACGTAGACGATAAAGAACACACAGTGTATTTTCCAAAGAAGATCGACAAAAGGCATGGCCTTAACTCAATAGAGAATATCGAGACCGTGAAGATTGGAGAATGGGATTGTCCTATACACGTGCACCACAAATACAAAACCATCATGGTGAGACAATTTCCATTAAAGCAAAGGTGCAATGATCACTTCATAAGAGGTGAGACTTTTTGTTCTATATATCGCCGGTTCGTTGGTAAGACTTGATCAACCTTGCTAGTGGGCATGTTTTATATAGGTAGAAAGTAGAGCTTGTTATGTTTTCATTTGCCTTAGCTTTTATTCTCATTGCTGTACCAAGTTTATATGTTTTTGAAGCTTCACAATTCTAATCACTGCTTCAAGCTTTCAGAAAGTTTCGCAGCTTTTTGAACCCCGGAAAATTTTCAACAGTGAAGTTTTCAGAAAAATTCCAAAAAATTATATTAAAAATTTCCATGCCGGGAGTGACCCAGAGGCACCTGGGGCTGACCAGGGGGCCCACCAGTGGCCCAGGCGGCCAGCTGGAGCGGCCAGCCCCCTGACCGCGCCCACAGGCCGCCTGGGGCCCACAGGCCCCACCTTCAGGTGAGTCTTCGTCTTCTCTCTTCCTTTCCTCCCCAAAACACGAGTTCTGCACCTGGAACTTGCATTCTTGCTGATCTCCGTCCAGAATTTCGATCTCTCTCTATGACCCATCATTTGAGCTGAGATTTTGGGCAAATACTCCCTGGTATGTAACTCCTCCACCCCTCCAAATAGATTTTTGATTGGTGGCTTCATTCGTGAGTATTTAGTAGTTCTTGGTGCTGTTTAGATGAGCTTGTATGCATGTGTAGAAATTTATTTTCCAAGTTTTGACGCAATTTTATGCCTTAGGTAAGTGAGTAGAGTAGTTTGCCTCAACTCACTTTGTTTAAATCCTTATTTTTGTGAATTGTCAAAATTTTTCAGAAATGAGTTTGCTAGGGAAATCAAAGGGGTGTCTTGGGAATAAGAAGCCCGAGCGCTCCGATCGAGTCACTAGAGCTGCAGCTTCGCTCTAAGCAGTTAGGGTGAGCTACAATGAAGATCATGTGCCCCTAGAGTTGTTGGAAGACACAAGTCCAGCATGCGCAATGATGTATCCGTGCGATGATTTTCTTACAGCTGCAGGAATTAAGGAGAAATTCTGTGGGCTTTGTGCCAATGCAGCTTTGACACGGCTAGCATTATGCCGTGTGGTACAATACAAGAAGCTCACCTCCTGCTTTAATAACAATTTTTGTTATAACCATGATGCTGGAACCGTCGAGTTCAAACTTTATAATGATCTCATAACCATGTCTTTGGCACGGTTTTGTTATATAATAGGTGTGCCGAACGCTGGTCAGACGGCAAAGATGACCACTCAGCTTTTCGAGTTGAGGACCCTCTTCAACTCCCTTTGTTGCCAGGAGGAGACCGACATTCGACATACAAAAATTTCCAGCATTCTGTTTCTACACCTCAGGAACGGATGGTCCTTCAATGATATTCAGTTCGATGAGTTCATGGCTCACTACCAGCTGCATAACCCCATGGAGGGGGTTGTGCCCGACGAGGAGGAGCATGGGGAGTTCCCACCTTTCCAGGGAGAGACCTTCACCGAGCATGGCGAGGGGTCTTCTTCTGCTTGGAGCGCATGACCTTCCTCATGGGAGGACCCGAGGACTTCGGTGTACGCACCGGAGGGCTCATACGACTCCTAGACTTACCATTACCCCGGAGCAGGAGGCTCATGGGGGCAGTAGCTGTCGCCAACTTAGGCCAAAAGCCTAAGCTTGGGGGAGTACGTGCCCTTCTCCCTTTTCCATTGTATTATCCGTTTTTTTTATTTTGTTTGCTTTGATCTTTTCTAAGTTTTTCCCGTCCCTCTTTGTTCTTTTATTTTGCAAAAACAACAAAAAGATTTCTCTTTTCTTTTATTTTCGTTTAGTCTTTGAAAAACCCAAACAGATTTCCTTTCTTTCTTTAGTTTGTTTTGTTTTTTAAGAGTTCATCTCGAGTCCGTGATGGCCTTTGATTATATTTCCCACATTTGGTCGTGCAAGTGACAAGGCAGTAATGACGAAGATCGACAGAAGGGAAGCAACAAGGAAAACCGGTATGAACTCTTCTTGTTTCTACTTTTGTACATATGCATGTACTTATGATCTAGAGACTTGCTTGTAGCGACATAGTGCTATGTTTACAATGCTTTCCCAGTGTTCATGCTTTCCTTGTGGCTGATCTCAAATAGCTAGGGTGCATATTATGTTGTTGGAATGATTTACATGCATTGCATTACTCATGGTTTGGCATATTGAAGTGGTATTTACCTTCGGAGAATTCTTGGATTGACTTGGCACATGTTCACACATGTTTATGACTATAATGTCTATCATGCCTTGATGACCTTTTTATTTTAGAATAGTCATATCACTTTCATGCCCGATTCAATGTTGCTTTATCGCTCTGCATGATTATGACAATTATTTCTCTCTAGTTGGTCACTTCCCAGAACTTTGCTAGCCTTCACTCACACTAAGCGGAATTCTGCTTGTATATCCAAACTCCTTTTCAAACCAGTTATTCCACTTGAGTCCACCATACCTTCCTACAAGTGGTATTTACCAGCCACTCCTAACTTAGACTTTCTTGTGCCATCTCGAAATTTATTCCAAAGCTTCCCTTTTGTAACTGTACAAGCTCATGGTGCGGTGAGGGAAAATCAGTATCTACCATGCCAAAAATATTTTGACGGAAGTTTTAACTAGTCAATAAAAAAAAAGAGTTACACCTTCCCCCATACTTGATGATGGAATGAAATGGACCAAATGCTGCTAATGATAGGTGGAACGATGCCCTCCTTAGATACTTGAGGCAAAATAAAAGGTTCCGTAGACCATCAAGGGATTTATGGATAAGGGAACAAGTGTAAGCAAAAAGCATTAATATGGTTTCCATGGGAGATATTGAGAGACCTTTACCGTTCACCGTTGAATGGAAAGTTACACTTCTAAAAAAAGAATTTTGTCTCTGTTTTCAAAACCAAGAGCTCTCGCACATGTTTAGTCTTTGCTTCCTTTCATGGGTTTTCAATCTTGCCATAAAAAAAATCCACGGTTCGAGAGTCTCACCTTCTTTCTTCAAAGCACCAACTATTGAGAGCATAGTTGTCATTCTTAGTGTAACATGCATTGTCCCAAAGTATTACATTGTCTTCTGCATGCTTTTTATATTACTAGTATGAAATTCTTAGTTCTAGTCTCCTTTAAAACTCCGGAGGAGTTTCTGCATTTATGTTTTGCTTCACTCATGGAGGCCAGCGAGATAGCACTCTGATATGTTCAGGCTATGTGCATTGTGATCTTGTCTTGATTTTCGGCAGCATATTATTCACTTTAGGTTGTTTGTGATTGGTCATTTGAAAGAAGGATTGCTTCGTGCATTTTCCTCATGGCATTGTTTTGATACTTGCTAAACTCTTTTCGTAGTACCGGCTTATATACATCTTATGAAGCAAAAGAGTTTGTCAAAGTTTTCTTTGTCGCATCCAGTTCGTTGAACTGAATTGCTTGAGGACAAGCAATAGGCTAAGCTTGGGGGTGTTGATACGTCTCAAACATATCTACTTTTCCAAACACTTTTCTATTGTTTTTCCCTCATTCTTGCGTGATTTAAGCTAAACTAACCCGGACTAACGCTGTTTTCAGCAGAGCTGCATGTATGGTTTTATTGTGCGTAGGAAAATGGATTTTTAGACATCTCAGAAAATTCCCAGAAAAATACGAAAAAATCCACGCATCCGAAGGAGCCCGGAGCCAGAAGGGGGGCCAGAGGGCAGTGATACGTCTCAAACGTATCGATAATTTTTGCTCGCTCCATGCATGTTTTGTGTGATATTGCTATGATCTAGATACACTTTCATACACTTTTGATCATATTTGGACTAACCTACTAACTCAGTGCACCCCAGTGCCAGTTCCTGTTTTCTGCTGTTTTTCTATTTCAGTTTTCCCATATAAAAAATGCTCCAAAATCCGGGAAAAATCAGATAAAAAATCAGTGTGTCGGAAGACTCCAGAAGCCCGAAGGAGGGCCAGGGGGCCACCACCAGGCACCCAGACGGCCACCTGGCGCGGCCAGGGGGACGCCTGGGCCCCTGGTGCCCCCTGGCTTCCCCCCTCGCCTATTTATTCTCCGTCACGGGGAAACTCCGAAGACATAACCATATTTTGCAAATTCTCCTCTGTTCCGCCGCTGCCTCGCTTCCAAGATCGGGAGCACCGTTAGGACCCTTCCCGGCACCCTGTCGGAGGGAGGATCGACCTCCGAGAGCTTCTCCTCCACCATGGACGCTTCACGGATGTGTCGTGAGTAGTCTACCTTGAGCCATGGGTCCGTGATCAGTAACTATTTGATGGGATCTGATGGATTATGAGATTACGTTCAGATTGTGATAGAGTAATATAATTGGTTCTTATCTTTTGTATTTTTGTTCCGAAGAAATTCTTGCATGTTCTCCGTTGCTATTTATTGCTTTGGCCAAGTGGTAGGTAGTGACTCCAAGAGGGAACGTTATGCTCGATTGTGGGTACATGCCCCCTGATGACACGCTTGAGTGAGAGAAACATGAGTCTAGGGGATGTGCTCTGGACACAAGGGGGAAAAAAACGGTGCTTGTAACCGCGGTTACAAGGATTGCTTACTTTACGCAAAAGTTCTTTTAATGCATTGGTCTGTTGCTTTGGGTTTACACTTTGGGTGGGGCTCGCAACTTAATACCAGCGAGATGTTCGGGATAGATATCTCAAGGTGGATGATTAATAGTAGATGCAGCTGGATTTCGGTCTACTTATTTTGGCGTACTGCCCATGCTTTTGAGCCTCTTCCTTTCTTTTGTAGCATAGTTAGCATTATGGTGCGTTTATAATCCTGTCAATTGCCCTTCTATAATTTGTTTACCTCGCATAGCAATCTTATCGTCTTTTGGGAGAGAGACATCACTAGTGAACATCACGGGACCCCGGTCCATATTCTCATCACTGTTTACACGCTCATTTACTTTCTTGCTTTTTTACTTTCAGTTGCTATCGTTATCATTATCTTGTGTTTTTGATCCTTTGTAAACAACAAGACCGGAGTGATTGACAACCTCTTTGAACTTCGTTGGGAGCAAAGTTAATTGTGTTGTGTGCAGGTCCGCATCAGGTGCACCGCTGACACCTACTTATCATCGCCGGAGTCCTACTGGTCGATACTCAACCTCGGTATCTTCACGGAGGGAAACTTGCTGCTACGCTGCATCTTACCTTCCACTTGGGGTAAGCAACGAAGGGAGAGAAGAAATCCTCTCTCGCGTATCAAGCGAATTTCTGGCGCCGTTGCCGGGGACTCCGAGTGATAAGATAGGGAGTTGCCGACTACCTTTTACCTTTACTTTTTAGTCTTGTTAGTTTACCTTTCTGGTTTTATCTTTGCGTCTTATATAAAAAATTACAAAAAAATTATTTATCTTGCTAGTAGTTGTCATTATGTCTGGTCCTTTTGCCTTTGTTGAGACAGAGGTTCTCACCTTTAAACAAAAAGGTGGTCAAAGTTTAAAAGATGCTTGGTATAGAATTAATGATTCTCAAAAAAGAGCCACCAAGAAGCAATCCACTACTATCTTGCTTTGAAATTTTTATGTTGGGATAACTCCTTGGAATAGGTTCATACTAGATACTGCTTTCAACGGGAATTTCCTGGAAGCCCCAATTTGGGAGTCTCTTAATGTTATTGAAAATCTTGTTGGAAATCTCCCTATTGCTAGCATACAAGAAGATATAACTCTAGCTCACATTATGAAAAAACATGAAAAGATAGAGTTAGAAATACCAAGTTTAACTAGGATAAATGAGTTGGATCGCAAGATTCAAGGGAATTAGAAATACAAAGTAGAGACATGATCAAGTCAACCTTTTCATTAAGAGAGGAGATCTCCTCAACAGAATTTACCTTCCTACCTGTTGGAGATCGTTCGGTGTGCCATTGAGAGTAGTTCAGCATCATCTCATCAAGTAGCTTCGTGGCAGCACCAAGTGTGGTTGAGATGAAAGTTCATCCCGCGGCCGAGTCTAACAGATTCCGCGAGGTAAAGTTTAAGCCTTCATAAAAAGTCTGATAACCATCCAGATAGTCAAACCATGTGTAGGGCAGTTCTTAAAAAGAGATTTCATTCGTTAACAAGCTTGGGCAACGTGTTCATTATCCAATTTCCTAAAATTCATAATGTTACTTCTCAACTGGATAATTTTAGCAGGGGGATAGTACTTCCCAATAAAAGCATCCTTACACTTGTCCCAAGAATCGATACTATTCTTAGGTAAGGATTGCAACCACTCCTTGGCTCTTCCTCTCAAGGAGAACGGAAAAAGCTTCAGCTTGACGATGTCTCCATCTACTTCCTTGTACTTTTTCATATCACAAAGCTCAACAAAATTATTTAAGTGCAAGGAAGCATCCTCTCCAGCACCTGAGAATTGATCTTTCGTAACAAGATTAATCAAAGCAGGCTTAATTTCATAAGAAGCTGCTGAAGTGGCAGGTGGAGCAATAGGAGTGCAGATAAAGTCACTGTTGTTGTGACTAGTGAAGTCACACAACTTGGTATTTTCATTGGAACCCATAGTAGCAGCAGGTATTTTTGGTATTTTTTATAAGGGACACAAAAGTAAAAAACTGGAAGGTAAACTAACAAGACTAGAAAGCAAAGATAAAAGATAGTGTGCAACTCCCCTATCTTGTAGACCGGAGTCCCCGGCAACGGCGCCAGAAATTGGCTTGATACGATGAGGATAGTTCTCTCACTCCTCGTTGGTTACCCAAAGTGGAAGGTGAGATGTAGCATAGCAGCAAATTTCCCTCGGTGAAGATACCAAGGTTTGTCTCCAGTAGGACTCGCAGAAATACAGGAAGGTGACAACGGCGCCAGAAATTGGGCGGTTGTCGTGACCTGCACACAGAAACAAATAACTTTGCTCCCAACGAGTACAGAGTAGTTGTCAATTCGTCCGGCCTTGCTGTTTACAAAGGATCAACTCAAGAGATAATAGTGCAATTGAAAGTAAGAACTAAAAGTAAATTGAAGGTGTAAACAATGGTGTGAATATGGACCGGGGTCCCGTGATGTTCACTAGTGATGTCTCTCTACCAAAAGACGATAAAAGTTTTAGCGAGGTAAACAAATTACAGCTGGGCAATTGACAGGATTATAAATGCACCGCAATGCTAACTATGCTACAAAAGAAAGGAAGAGGCTCAAAAGCAATGGGCAGTACACCAAGGTAAGTAGACCGAAATCCATCTGCATCTACTACGAATCATCCACCTTGAGATATCTATCCAGAACATCTCGCGGGTATTAAGTTGCGAATCCCACCCAAAGTGTAAACTCAAAGCAACAGACAACTTCATTAAACGAACTATGCGTAAAGTAAACAATCCTTGCACCCACAAGTACAAGCACCATTGTTTTATCCCTGGTGGCAACAACACATCCCCTAGTCTCATGTTTCTGTCACTCAAGCTAGACATCAAGGGGCTGAACCCACAATCAAGCATAACGCTCCCTCTTGGAGTTCCAACAAATCACCTGGCCAAAGTAAAATACGACAACGGAGAACATGCAAGAATTTACTAGAGAACATAAATATAAAAGAGAACCAAATATATTACTCATCACAATCTGAACATAATCTCATAATCCATCAGATCCCAGCAAACTCAGCATAGCAACATAGAAAATTACACAAGTGCCTCGATCATGTGAGGCAGCTCACGAGGTCTCAAAAGTGAAAGCACAAAGAGGGGAGGAGTACATCACATAGCTACTAGTCACGGACCCATGGTCCAAGGGGAACTACTCACGGTACATTCGGGAGGCGTCCATGGCGATGGATGGTCTCCCGGAGGGGATTCCTCCTTCCGGCAGGGTGCCGGGGCAGCTTCTCCTGGCATCCCCGATCTTGAAACGGCGGTGGCAGCGGTACAGAGAGGAGAACAGGAATAGAAGATCGATCATAGGGGTTTCCGTCACTGGGGGTAAATATAGGCCAAAGGGGGCACCGAGAGGGGCCACAGGGCAGCCAGGAGGCCTTATGGCGCGGCCTAGGGTGGGGCCGCGCTAGGAACCCTCCTGGGGCCCTGGTGGGTCCACCCCCTTCCTTCCTCGGTGATTCGGGAAGCTTCCGGGCCGCTGATAATTTATATAATTTTTCCGGGATTTATTTGGCACTTTTAATGGCCGGAAAACCTGAAATACAAAACAGCAGAAAACATGAACTGACAATTGGGTGCACTGAGTTAATAGGTTAGTACAAATATGATAAAAAGTGTATGAAAGTTCAAGCAAAACATGGAAAAGTCACACAAATCATGAATGGAGCAAGCAGAAATTATAGATACGTTTCGGACGTATCAACATCTCCATGCTTAATTCTTGCTCGTCCTTGAGTAGGGAAATGATAACAAGCATAATTTCTGTGGCGACATGCCACACAATCATATAAGGACTTTTAAGTAAAGCAATCAAAGCATGCAATTCAATTCAAGTCTTAACAAGCAAGAGTCTATATTAGCATTGACACAAGTAACAAAAGAACAAAAGGTGCAAGAGCTCTCGTTGTCCGTGACTCGAATGTCTCCAGATGGTGTTTGCGTGCAAGAAAGGGGATAGGGAATACGAGATAAAAAATATATTGTTGAGAACCACTATCTACTAAAGTTTCACACTTGGTCTACTTTGGATTCTTATCTGGACTCGTCCCTAGACCACTAGTCAGGTACAAGTCAAACAGATCCACTCCCTTTCGATATTTTGAGCACTCATGCAATGGATGAGCGTGAGCAAGAAAGTTGACACCTACAAGGCGAAACATAAAGAAGGTGGAGGAGGAAGACAAAAAAGGTGAGAAGGCTCACATCAATGAGGACAATCATAGGCGAGAGAAACCCATATGATAGATATGATGTGAGGAGTAGGGATTGCCAGCAACGAATGCACATGTGAGCTAAAAGCTCTCCAAGGGAACTAGTGGGGGTGCATCCCACTTGCTTGCTCAAGAAGACCTAGAGCTCGTTTGAGGAGGCTCATCATTGGAATATACAAGCCAAGTTCTATAGTGTGAAGGGTACCCACATAGTTATATGCATATATGATGATCTCTATGGAGTACAAGGGATAGAGGATGAAGTACTAGTGTGGATCTCTCAAAAGGAATAGTAGTGTGCCCCTTTCTCTTTTTTTTCTCCTTTTCTATTTTTTTGTATTTTTTTGGTGGCCTCAATGGCTCTTTCTATTTAACTCTCATTTGTCCTCTTTGGGATCTTTTGATTTTTTCCTCTTTGGGATCTTTTCCTCACTTAGGGTCAACACTCTATATTTTTCAAGAATATAGGAGATCTTTCACACTTTACAAAGGTACTCACATAAAGAAGATGTAACTATCATGCTGCAAATGTATGCCTCTGCCAGGATTGCAGGATATGCAATGATACTAGTGCGTCATGTAGAAATGATTAGGGCAAGGCCCAACTAGCATGCGGCTCATCGATCAAGCAAGTAGCATGTATTACATGAAGATCAAGTCATGAGAAGGTGGATGTTTCATGGCAATGTATCTCGAAAAGGCTATGGAAATGCTTTGTAGGTAGGTATGGTGGCTGTTTTGAGGAAAGATATAAAGAGGCTTATGATGATAGAGCGTATCATGCCAAGGGTTTTGATGCACCGCCGAAGTATGCGCCAACTCTCAAGGTGAGAAAGGGCAATGCACGGTACCGAAGAGGCTAGAAAAAGTATAGGTGGGTGGAAGTGTAAACTTTCGAATACTCACATTAGTCCGAAGAACTCATGCACTTATTATCGATAACTCTCAATCTAATCAGGAGGTTCACAAAGAGACAAGTACCCCGAGGAGGAGTGTATGGGGGTTTGGTTATCCTTGCGCATCCTCGACTCATGGTACGTGAGTGTAGTCTAATATTTGAACCCTCTAGAGGTTAGTGATCCATCTAGTAGCTAGAGTTCTCAACAAGGGGTTTTTGGTTTTCTAAAATCACACGGATTGCCCAAAATACGACATCTATCACGACTAGGCTCGAGCTCTTGACACCAAAATTTCAAACAGTACTCTAGTCAATACCTCAAAACTATTGCAAGTTACTACTACAAAGAGAATAACAACTTCAACTACCTACTTTCTAGCCAAGACACAAAACTCAGTGCAACAGGCAAACTCTCTAACAAGATAAAACATGCAACCTATAGAAAGTTCAACCTAAGACAAAATAAAAGATCTAGAAGAAAACTAAAGCA
Organism: Bromus sterilis; assembly: GCA_950022295.1. Lineage (NCBI taxonomy): Eukaryota > Viridiplantae > Streptophyta > Magnoliopsida > Poales > Poaceae > Bromus > Bromus sterilis. The sequence continues at coordinate 21,378,498 of OX465596.1, read as the reverse complement.
CAACAACTAAACAGGGCAGCAGCTAAGAAAAGAAAAAGAACAACTCACAGCTAAGAGAATAAGCATGCAAATCCTATGAGGAGTTCTAGTTCAAGAGGAGCGTGTTTCTCTCCCACACAAAAGAAATCTGGGATCTAACTTGTTACCGCAGCAAACAAAGCAAAAACAAACCTAAGAAAAGTAAAGAGCGAGACACTCCAAGCATAGCACATAACGCATGAAGTGATAAAAATATAGTGAAACGAGGGACGAACTGATAATTGTTGATGAAGAAGGGGATGCACGGGGGCATCCCCAAGCTTAGACGCTTGAGCCTCCTTGAATAATTTTTGGGGGTGCACATGGGCATCCCCAAGCTTGAGCGTTTGACACTCCAGGATCTTCTTTCATCATCTTCCATCGCACACTTGAAAACTCCCTTCCTACATAACTCATTGTAAACTGATTAGAGAGGTTAGTACCCTATTAAAATAATTTTCCTCTACTGCAAATAAAGATATTCTTGAAGAGCTACTGTTTCTCAAGATTGCCAAAAAGTTTTTGCAAAGAAAAAGCAAGCTTAAGGTTTGCAAAAGTTAGGAGAGACAAAACGTGGCAGAATCTGTGAAAAACAGAACAACAGGTAGTAAAGATTTTTTAGGGGTACTTCTGCAACTCAAATAAAAAAAACTCAGAACATACAAAAGTTCCATGATTGAATAGAGCAGGCTGTGTAAAAAATTCAGCTCAAAAATATGAACTGGTAATTTTCTACGATTTTTTCGTCACGAGGACAAAATCTGTTTTCTGGACAGCATGTCACAATTTTCACTTCCCTTGTCATATGAGGCTATAAATGGCACAAAGATTGAAAAGTAAAGATACAAGGATGTTTCTACAGTAGTAACAATCATCAAGACCACTAAGAACAGAAGAAAAACAAAAAGTAAAACCTAAATTCGTTGCGGGCTGCCTCCTGAAAGCGCTTCTCTAAAGCCATTAGCTAGGCTTAAAGCAAAAGATCAAGTCTTATCAAGAAAATAACTAGCCCGTGTGACGGACTCAAAAGGCAACTTAATCTTTTTCCTAGGGAAATGTTCCATCCCTTTCTTGAGAGGGAATTGGAATTTGTTATTCCCCTCTTTCATGTCAATAACAACACCCACGGTGCGATTAAAAAGGACGTCCCAAAATAATTGGACAAGAGGGCTCACACTCAATGTCCATAATAGTAAAATCAACGGGAACATAATTTTCATTGACAATGATAAGAACATCGTAGATCTTCCCCAAAGGTTTCTTTACGAAAGATTCAACAAGACAAACACAAAAATAACAAGGATCAAAAGGTTTCAATTCAAGCATATCATACATTCTTTTGGGCATAACGGAGGTACTAGCTCAGACATCACAAAGAGCAAAGCAAGAGAAGTTATTCAATTTGATTTTTATCATAGGATCCCTACCATCTTCTAGCTTCCTAGGTATGCAGGCTTCTAGTCTAAGCTTATCCTCCCTAACTTTGATTAGAGCATTGGTGATATGCTTTGTGAAGGCAAGATTAAGTGTGCTAGTGTGGGGGTCTCTAGTCATTTTGTGTAGGAAACCAATAACTTCAGGTAAGGTGCAGTTGTCAAAGTCTAGATCACTACTATCTATCAAGGAGGTAGTGATATCATTTAGGCTCACTTGTTTGAAAGCCTCTATGTTCATAGAGGTTTCTTCATCTGTGGTTGAGGTGGTAGCATCACCATTGATAGGTCCAGTGGGACTAGGGGTGTGATGGGTCCTAACAGTTTGGACATCATCAACAACTTGGATAGTAGCTATTGTGTGGTAGGTAGGAAGGCTCTTAACTCTCTCTTCTTCCTCCTTTTCTCTAGCCCATCTCTCTTTAAGTTTGCCAAACATCCTAATGTTTTCATTAATTTGCACTTGGATAGCATTCATAAGAGTGGTCTTCCTCTCCTCGGGGGGAGAAGCTCTAATCTTAAGCATCTCAACATCATGGGCTATGTTGTCTACCTTCGAAGAGAGAATATCTAATTTGTCTAATTTCTCTTCTACACTCTTGTTGAAGGCCTTTTGGGTAGTGATAAAGTCTTTGAGAAAGGTCTCTAGTTCAGAGGTGGAGTTTTTGGTGCTAGGATAAGTGTTGTTGTTCCCATAGTTGTTGAATGGGAAAGGTCTAGGATTGTTGCTACCAAGATTACTCCTATAGGCATTATTGTTGAAGTTGTTTCTAGAGATAAAGTTCACATCTACTTGTTCTTGAGCAACCAAGGAATTTAAAGGAACATCCTGAGGATCAATAGGAGCTTGGTAAGTAGAGACATGATCAAGTCAACCTTTGCATTAAGAGAGGAGATCTCCTCAACAGAATTTACTTTCCTAGCAGTTGGAGATCATTCGGTGTGCCATTGAGAGTAGTTCAGCATCATCTCATCAAGTAGCTTCGTGGCAGCACCAAGTGTGGTTGACATGAAAGTTCCTCCCGCGGCCGAGTCTAACAGATTCCGCGAGGTAAAGTTTAAGCCTGCATAAAAAGTCTGGATAACCATCCAGGTAGTAAAACCATGTGTAGGGCAGTTCTTAACAAGAGATTTCATTCGTTCCCAAGCTTGGGCAACGTGTTCATTATCCAATTGCCTAAAATTCATAATGTTACTTCTCAACTGGATAATTTTAGCAGGGGGATAGTACTTCCCAATAAAATCATCCTTACACTTGTCCCAAGAATCGATACTATTCTTAGGTAAGGATTGCAGCCACTCCTTGGCTCTTCCTCTCAAGGAGAAAGGAAAAATCTTCCGCTTGACGATGTCTCCATCTACTTCCTTGTACTTTTGCATATCACAAAGCTCAACAAAATTATTTAAGTGCAAGCCAGCATCCTCTCCAGCACCTGAGAATTGATCTTTCATAACAAGATTACGCAAAGCAGGTTTAATTTCATAAGAAGGTGCTGAAATGGCAGGTGGAGCAATAGGAGTGCAGATAAAGTCACTGTTGTTGTGACTAGTGAAGTCACACAACTTGGTGTTTTCATTGGTACCCATAGGAGCAGCAGGTATTTTTGGTATTTTTTATAAGGGACACAAAAGTAAAAACTGAAAGGTAAACTAACAAGACTAAAAAGCAAAGATAAAAGATAGTGTGCAACTCCCCTATCTTGTAGATTGGAGTCCCCGGCAACGGCGCCAGATATTGGCTTGATACGGTGAGGATAGTTCTCTCACTCCTCGTTGGTTACCCCAAGTGGAAGGTTAGATGTAGTGTAGTGATACGGTGATGATAGTTCTCTCACTCCTCGTTGGTTACCCCAAGTGGAAGGTGAGATGTAGCGTAGCAACAAATTTCCCTCGGTGAAGATACCCAGGTTTGTCTCTAGTAGGACTCGTAGAAATACAAGAAGGTGCCAACGGCACCAGAAATTGGCTTCTGGCTAGGGAGTTGATAGGACCTACACACAGAAACAAATAACTTTGCTCCCAACGAGTACAGAGGAGTTTTCAATTCCTCCGGCCTTGCTGTTTACAAAGGATCAACGCAAGAGATAATAATAGTGGCAACTGAAAGTAAAGACTGAAAGTAAACTAAGGTTGTAAAAAATAATGTGAAGATGGACCGTGGTCCCGTGATTTTCACTAGTGATATCTCTCTCCCAAAAGACGATAAAAGTGCTAGCGAGGTAAACAAATCATAGCTGGGCAATTGACAGAATTATGAAGGCACCGCAATGCTAACTATGCTGCAAATAAAGGAAGGGCTAAAAAGCAATGGGCAATACGCCAAGGTAAGTAGACCGAAATCCAACTGCATCTACTACGAATCATCCACCTTGAGATATCTATCCAGAACATCTCGCTGGTATTAAGTTGCGAATCCCACCCAAAGTGTAAACTCAAAGCAACAGACAACTGCATTAAAAGAACTTTGCGTAAAGTAAAAAATCCTTGCACCCGCGGGTACAAGCACCGTTGTTTTATCCCTGGTGGCAACAGCACATCCCCTAGTCTCATGTTTCTGTCACTCAAGCTAGACATCAGGGGGCTGAACCCACAATCAAGCATAACGCTCCCTCTTGGAGTTGCAAGCAAACTAATTGGCCAAAGCAAAATACTGCAACGGAGAACATGCAAGAATTTACTCAAGAACAAAATATAAAAGAGAAGAACCAAATATATTACTCATCACAATCTGAACATAGTCTCATAATCCATCAGATCCCAGCAAACTCAGCATAGCAACAGCAGAAATTACAAAAGTGCCTCGATCATGTGAGGCAGCTCACAAGGTCTTGAAAGTGGAAGCACAAAGAGGGGAGAGGTACATCACATAGCTACTGGTCACGGACCCATGGTACAAGGGGGACTACTCACGGCACATCCGAGAGGTGTCCATGGCTATGGATGATCTCCCGGAGGGGGTTCCTCCTCCCGGCAGGGTGCCGGGGCAGCTTCTCCAGGCAGCCCCGATCTTGAAACGGCGGCGGCGGCGGTACAGAGGCGAGTTCGCGGAAAATAGATCGATCTTAGGGGTTTCCACCCCCGAGGGCTAAATATAGGCGGAGGGGGGGTGTCGAGGGGACATTCGAGTCAAGGACAGCGAGAGCTCTTGCACCCTTTGTTCTTTTGTTGCTTGTGTCAATACTAATATAGACTCTTGCTTGTTAAGACTTGAATTGAATTGCATGCTTTGATTGCTTTACTTAAAAGTCCTTTTATGGTTGTGTGGCATGTCACCACAGAAATTATGCTTGTTATCATTTACCTACTCGAGGACGAGCAGGAATTAAGCTTGGGGATGTTGATTCGTCCCAAACGTATCTATAATTTCTGCTTGCTCCATGCATGTTTTGTGTGACTTTGCCATGTTTTGCTTGAACTTTCATACACTTTTGAACCTATTTGGACTAACCTATTAACTCAGTGCACCCAGTTGCCAGTTTCTGTTTTCTGCTATTTTTGTATTTCCGGTTTTCCGACCATTAAAAGTGCTCCAAAAATTCTGGGAAAAATATATAAAAAATCAGCGCAACAGAAGCTTCCGGAATAACCAAGAGAGGGAAGGGGGGCCACCACCAGGCAGCCAGGAGGGCAGGTGGCGCGGCCCCACCCTGGGCCGCGCCAGGGACCCTCCACACTGCCTCGGGGGTCCCCTCGACGCCCCCCTTCGCCTATATTTACCCCTCGGGGTGGAAACCCCTAATACGGACTCCTCTTTCGCGATCTCGCCTCTGTTCCTCCGCCGCCGCCGTTTCAAGATCGGGGCTGCCTGGAGAAGCTGCTTCGGCACCCTGCCGGGAGAAGCTACCCCCTCCGGGAGACCCTCCATAGCCATGGACGCCTCCCGTATGTACCGTGAGTAGTTTCCCTTGGACCATGGGTCCGTGACCAGTAGCTTTGTGATCTATCTCTCCACCCTTTGTGCTTCCACTTTTGAGTCCTCGTGAGATTCCTCACATGATCGAGGCATCTATGTAATTTCTGCTATTGCTATGCCGAGTTTGTTGGGATCGGATGGATTATGAGACTATGTTCAGATTGTGATGAGTAATATATTTGGTTCTTCTCTTTTATATTTTGTTCTTGAGTAATTCTTGCATGTTCTCCGTTGCGGTATTTTCTTTGGCCAAGTATTTTATTTGCAACTCCAAGAGAGAGCGTTATGCTCGATTGTGGGTTCAGCCCCTTGATGTCTAGCTTGAGTGACAGAAACATGAGACTAGGGGATGTGCTGTTTCCACCAGGGATAAAACAAAGGTGCTTGTACCTGCGGGTGCAAGGATTGTTTACTTTACGCAAAGTTCTTTTAATGCAGTTGTCTGTTGCTTTGAGTTTACACTTTGGGTGGGATTCACAACTTAATACCAGCGAGATGTTCTGGATAGATATCTCAAGGTGGATGATTCGTAGTAGATGCAGATGGATTTCGGTCTACTTACGTTGGCGTACTGCCCATTGCTTTTGATCCCTTCCTTTCTTTACATCATAGTTAGCATTGCGGTGCCTTCATAATCCTGTCAATTTCCCAACTGTGATTTGTTTACCTCGCTAGCACTTTTATCGTCTTTTGGGAGAGAGACATCACTAGTGAAAATCACGGGATCCTGGTCCATCTTCACATTATTGTTCACACCCTCAATTTAATTTCAGCTTTTACTTTCCTTTGCACCTTTTATCTCTTGCGTTGATCCTTTGTAAACAAAAAGGCCGGAGGAATTGACAACTCCTCTGTACTTGTTGGGAGCAAAGTTATTTGTTGCTATGTGCAGGTCCATGACAACACCCTAGTCAGGAAGAAATTTCTGGCGACGTTGCCACCTACTTGTATCTCCTGAGTCCTACTGGTTCGATAACCTTGGTATCTTCACCGAGGGAAACTTGCTGCTGCACTGCATCTCAAACCTTCCACTTGGGTTAACCAACGGTGACATTTCCAGTCTCCAAACTAGACTCACTGCCATCGAGACTTATGTTTCAAACATGTCTCATACCCAATATACGTTGATAAACCAAATGGCAGCTAAACCCGAAGTTGTACCCAAGGAAGAAGAGAGAGTTAAGAGCCTTCCTACCTACCACACAGTAGCTACTATCCAAGTAGTTGAGGATGTCCAAACTGTTAGCACCCATCACACCCCTAGTCCCACTGGACCTATCAATGGTGATGCTACCACCTCAACCATAGATGAAGAAACCTCTATGAACATAGAGGCTTTCAAACAAGTGAATCTAAATGATATCACTACCTCCTTGATAGATAGTAGTGACCTAGACTTTGAAAACTGCACTTTACCAGAAGTTATTGGTTTCCTACACAAGATGTCTATAGACCCCCACACTAGCACACTCAATCTTGCCTTCACAGAGCATATCACCAATGCTCTAATCAAAGTTAGGGAGGAGAATCTTAGACTAGAACCCTCCATACCTATGAAGCTAGAAGATGGTTGGGATCCTATGATAAAAATTAAATTGAATAACTTCTCTTGTTATGCTCTTTGTGATGTTGGAGCAAGTACCTCTGTTATGCCCAAAATAATGTATGATATGCTTGAATTGAAACCTTTTGATCCTTGTTCTTTTGGTGTTCGTCTGTTGATTCTTCCGTAAAGAAACCTTTGGGGAAGATCGACGATTTTCTTATCATTGTCAATGACAATTATGTTCCCGTTGATTTCACTATTATGGACATTGAGTGTGAGCCCTCTTGTCCAATTATTTTGGGACGCCCTTTTCTTCGCACAGTTGGTGCTATCATTGACATGAAAGAGGGAACTATCAAATTCCAATTTCCTATCAAGAAAGGGATGAAACATTTCCCTAGGAAAAAGATTAAGTTACCTTTTGAGTCCGTCACACGGGCTAGTTATTCTCTTGAAAAGACTTGATCTTCTGTTTTAAGCCTAGGTAATGGCTCTAAAGAAGCGCTTTCGGGAGGCAGCCCGCAACGAATTTAGGTTTTTCTTTTTGCTTTTGTTCTGTTCTTAGTGGTCTTGATGATTTTTACTACTGTAGCAACATCATTGTATCTTTACTTTTCAAGCTTTGTGCCAAGTTTAGCCTCATACGGCAAGGGAAGTAAAAGTTGTGACATGCTGCCCAGAAAACAGATTCTGTCCTCGTGACTAGAAAAATGAGAGAAAAATCCCAGTTCATATTTTTGAGCTGAATTTTTTACAAAGATTGATCTATACAATTACAAAACTTCCATATGTTCTGAGTGTTTTGATTTGAGTTGCAGAAGTACCCCTAAAAAATTCGTTTCTACCTGCTGTTCTGTTTTTCACAGATTCTGCCACGTTTTGTCTCTCTTCACTTTTTCAAACCTTAAGCTTGATTTTTCTTTGCAAAAACCTTTTGGCAATCTTGGGAAACAGTAGCTCTTCCTGGAAATCTTTATTTTCAGTAGAGGAAAATTATTTTATTAGCGTACTAACCTCTCTAATCAGCCTACAATGAGTTATGTATGAAGGGAGTTTTCAAGTGCGCGATGGAGGATGATGAAAGAAGATTCAGAAGTGTCAAACGCTCAAGCTTGGGGATGCCCATGTGCACCCTCAATAAATATTCAAGGAGACTCAAGCGTCTAAGCTTGGGGATGCCCCAGTGCATCCCCTTCTTCATCAACAATTATCAGTTCGTCTCTCGTTGCACTATATTTTTATCACTTCATGTATTATGTGCTATTCTTGGAGCGTCTCGCTCTTAGGTTTTGTTTTTAGTTTTCTTTTCATTTGTTTGCTGTAGTAACAAGTTAGACCCCAACTTACTCTTTTGTGTGGGAGATATTCACGCTCCGCTTAGAAATCCTCATAGGATTTGCATGCTTATTCTTTTAGCTGTGAGCTGTTCTTTTTCTTTTCTTAGTTGCTGTTCTATTTAGTTGTAGTGCTTTAGTTTTTCTAGAGCTTTTCTTTTTGTCTTAGGTTGAACTTTCTATAGGTTGCATGTTTTATCTTGTTAGAGAGTTTGCCTGTTGCACTGAGTTCTGTGTCTTGACTGAAAGTAGGTAGTTAAAGTTGCAGTTCTCTTTGTAGTAGTAACTTGCAATAGTTTTGAGGTATTGATTAGAGTAATGTTTGAACTTATGGTGTCAAGAGCTCTTGCCTATTAGTGATAGATGTCGTATTTTGGGCAATCCGTGTGTTTTTCGAAAACCAAAAACCCCTGTTGAGAACTCTAGCTACTAGATGGATCACTAACCTCTAGAGGGTCCGAATATTAGAGAACACTCACGTACCATGAGTCGAGGATGCACAAGGATAACCAAACCCCCATACACTCCTCCTCGGGGTACCTGTCTCTTTGTGAACCTCCTGATTAGATTGAGAGTTACCGATAATAAGTGCATGAGTTCTTCGGACTAATGTGAGTATTCGAAAGTTGACACTTCCACCCACCTATACTTTTTCTATCCTCTTCGGTACCGTGCATTGCCCTTTCTCACCTCGAGAGTTGGCGCATACTTCGCCGGTGCATCCAAACCCTTGGCACGATACGCTCTGTTATCATAAGCCTCCTTATATCTTTCCTCAAAACAACCATCATACCTACCTACAAGGCATTTCCATAGCATTTCTGAGATACATTTCCATGCAACATCCACCTTCTCATGACTTGATCTTCATGTCATACATGCTACTTGCTTGATCGATGAGCCGCATGCTAGTTGGGCCTTGCCCTAATCATTGCTACATGACGCGCTAGTATCATTGCATATCTTGCTATCCTGGCAGAAGCATACATTTGCATCATGATAGTTAGATTTTCTTTATGTGAGTACCTTTGTAAAGTGTGAAAGATCTCCTATATTCTTGTAAAATATAGAGTATTGCCCCTAAAGTGAGGAAAATATCCCAAAGAGGACAAAATCAAAAGATCCCAAAGAGGAAAAATGAGAGTTAAATAGAAAGAGCCATTGAGGCCACAAAAAAATAAAAAAAATACAAAAATAAAAATAAAAAGAGAGAAGGGGGCATACTATTATTCCTTTTGAGAGATCCACACTAGTACTTCATATCCTATCCCTTGTATTCCATAGAGATCACCATCATGCATATAGCTATGTGGGGACCCTTCACACTATAGAACTTGGCTTGTATATTCCAATGATGAGCCTCCTCAAACGAGCTCTAGGTCTTCTTGAGCATGCAAGTTAGATGCACCCCCACTAGTTCCCTTGGAGAGATTTTAGCTCACAGGTGCATCCGTTGCATGGCAATCCCTACTCCTCACATCATATCTATCATATGGCCTTCTCTCGCCAATGATTGTCCTCATTGATGTGAGCCTTTCACACCTTTTTGTCTTCCTCCTCCACCTTCTTTCTGTTTCGCCTTCTAGGTGTCAACTTTCTTGCTCAAGCTCATCCATTACATGAGTGCTCAAAATATCGAAAGGGAGTGGATCAGTTTGACTTGTACCTGGCTAGTGGTCTGGGGACGAGTCCAGATAAGAATCGAAAGGAGACCAAGTGTGAAACTTTAGTAGATAGTTGTTCTCAACAACCTTATTTTTTCTCTTTTATTTCCCTATCCCTTGCTTGCACGCAAACACCATCTGGAGACATTCGAGTCACGGACAGCGAGAGCTCTTGCACCCTTTGTTCTTTTGTTGCTTGTGTCAATACTAATATAGACTCTTGCTTGTTAAGACTTGAATTGAATTGCATGCTTTGATTGCTTTACTTCAAATTCCTTTTATGGTTGTGTGGCATGTCACCACAGAAATTATGCTTGTTATCATTTACCTACTCGAGGACGAGCAGGAATTAAGCTTGGGGATATTGATACGTCCCAAACGTATCTATAATTTCTGCTTGCTCCATGCATGTTTTGTGTGACTTTGCCATGTTTTGCTTGAGTCGAGGATGAGCAAGGATAACTCAACCTGGGAATGGGGTGAAACCCACCCCGCATCCAATCCAAACCATTCGTAGATATGTGAGATTTCCCACCGCCCCAAACTAGACCATACGCTTCAGAACCCAACCCGCTCCAGACCAATTTCATTTTTCGAGCCAACCCCATCTGAAACCATTCCTGAAGTGTGGATTGAACCCACGGGTTCAACAATGCGTCAGCCCGCTAGCTAGTACAGGCACGGCGACGCTCTTGCGGTCGCAGGACTCGCAGTTCGCATCGCAGCCGCCGCTCCTGGGTTTGCCACCGTCGGTTGTCACCCGTGAGACGCGCTGATGGCGCCGCTGATGTTGTCGCCGCCCCCGACGCTTTGCTATTCGTCGTTCACAGTCCGTGGCCGCCGCGGACGCTGGTGATCGACCCAGCCATCGCACCCGGCAACGGCGCCGGCCGGCCCCGCCTCACCATTGCCGTAGGCAGAGGCGCGCGATGCAGATTACGAGGACGTCGAGACTGAACTCGAGATTTTTCATCGATCACGAGGATGCAGAGCGCGATGCAAAGAACGAACTCGACCTTTTGTGTCGAAGGCGTAGGAAAAATCTTTCACAGCGATTTCAACTCTTACCCAGAAGTGTCAAGCGAGGATTCACACAAGACGGCTACTCTATTTACATCAGCACCTGACATGATCGAACGTTGAAGTTCAAGCAACGGAAGATGATCTAAAACGACATGCTGCACTAGTTGACGACGCAGTCGTCGTCGAAGCTCCAGAGCGCCATGGCCGGCTCATCCGCGGCGGCGCTGCTTTGCACGGCCTCCGCGCTGAACAGGCTGTCGAGGGACTCGTAGGCGTCACCGTTGAAGTAAGCGAACTGGTGGACGAAGAGGAGGGAAAAGGGCGGCCGCTGCTGGATCCAGAGACTCGGATGGGGGGAGGGAGGAAGGAGGAAGTGGGTTCAACCCATGGATTGGACCCGTACGATCCGCTACGGTTTGAAACCGTACCACACCGAACCGGACCACTAATTACGTAAACCCGCTCCAAACCAGTCCGTTTAGTTTTTGAAACCGTTTGAACCCGTCCATACGAGAACCAGACTGAAAACCGACCGCTCAGATCCGCGCGAACCCGCCCCAATCCCAGGTTGAAGGATAACCAAACCCCCATACACTCCTCCTCGGGGTATTTGTCTCTTTGTGAACCTCCTCATTAGATTGAGAGTTAACAATAATAAGTGCATGAGTCCTTCGGACTAATGTAAGTATTGAAAGTTGACACCTCCACCTCCTCATACTTGCTAGCCTCTCATGTGCCGTGCATTGCCTCCTTCTCACTCCGAGAGTTGGCGTCCACCTTCGCCGGTACATCCAAACCCTTGGCATGATACGCTCTGTCATCATAAACATCCTTATATCTTTCCTCAAAACAGCCACCATACCTACCTATCAAGGCATTTCCATAGCTTTTCCGAGATATATTGCCATGCAACTTCCACCTCTTCATGACTTGATCTTCATGTCATACATGTTCCTGCTACACTGGCAGCGACATACAGTGCACACATCATGATTGCTACATCTTCTTTATGATTTGAGTACCTTGTAAAGTGTGAAAGATCTTCTATACACTCTTGTAAATTAGAGTGTTGCCCTTAAGTGAGGAAAAGATCCCAAAGTGGACAAAATAAAAGATCCCAAAGAGGAAAAATGAGAGTTAAATAGAAAGACCCATTGAGGCCACCAAAAAATACAAAAAAAAAGAAAAAATAGAAATAGAAATAAAAAGAGAGAAAGGGGAAACACTACTATCCTTTTGAAAGACCCACACTAGTACTCCCTCTTATCCTTGTACTCCATAGAGATGACCATTCATGCATATAGCTATGTGGGGACCTTCACACTATAGAACTTGGCTTGCATATTCCAAGGATGAGCCTCCTCAAAAGAGCTCTAGGTCTTCACGAGAGAGCAAGTTAGATGCACCCCCACTAGTTCCATTGGAGAGGTTTTCAGCTCATGTGTGCATCCATTGCATGGCAATCTCCTCACATCATATCTATCATTTGGCCTTCTCGCCTATGATTGTCCTCATTGATGTGAGCCTTTCTCACCTTTTTGACTTCCTCCTCCACCATATTCTCTCTTGGCCATCCTAAGTGTCAACTCTCGTGCTTACGCTCATCCATTGCATGAGTGCTCAAAATATTGAAAAGGAGTGGTTCAAATTGACTTGTACCTGGCTAGTGGTCTGGGGACGAGTCAAGATAAGATTCCAAAGAAGACCAAGTGTGAAACTTTAGTAGATTGAGTTCTCAACACAAAATTACTTTTTTCTCGTACTCCCTATCCCCTTCTTGCACACAAACACCATTTGGAGACATTCGAGTCACGAACAGTGAGAGCTCTTGCACCTAATGTTCTTTCGTTGCTTGTTTCAAAGCTAATATAGACTCTTGCATGTTATGACTTGAATTGAATTACATACCTTGATTGCTTTACTTTTCAAAGTCCTTATATGGTTGCTATCATGTCACCACATAAATTATGCCTGTTATCATTTACCTACTCGAGGACGAGTACGAATTAAGCTTGGGGATGTTGATACGTCTCAAACGTATCGATAATTTTTGCTCGCTCCATGCATGTTTTGTGTGATATTGCTATGATCTAGATACACTTTCATACACTTTTGATCATATTTGGACTAACCTACCAACTCAGTGCACCCCAGTGCCAGTTCCTATTTTCTGCTGTTTTTCTATTTCAGTTTTTCCCCATATAAAAAATGCTCCAAAAATTAGATAAAAAATCAGCGTGTCGAAAGACTTCAGAAGCCCGAAGGAGGGTCAGGGGGCCACCACCAGGCAACCAGGCGGCCACCTGGCACGGCCAGGGGCCTGGCCGCGCCAGGGGGGGTGCCTAGGCCCCTGGTGGCCCCCTGGCTGCCCCCTTCGCCTATGTATTCTCCTTCACGGGGAAACTCCGAAGACAAAACCCTATTTCGCAAATTCTCCTTTGCTCCGCCACCGCCACGCTTCCAAGATCGGGAACACCGTCAGGACCCTTCGGCACCCTGCCGGAGGGAGGATCGACCTTCGGGAGCTTCTCCTCCACCATGGACGCTTCCCGGATGTGCCGTGAGTAATCTACCTTGGACCATGGGTCCGTGATCAGTAGCTATGTGATGTTCTCCTCCCCTCTTTGTTCTTTATGGTTTAGACCTCGGGAGCTGCCCTACATGATCGAGGCACATATGTAATTCTTTCTGCTATTGCTATGCTGAGTTTGATAGGATCTGATGGATGATGAGATTTTGTTCAGATTGTGATAGAGTAATATAATTGGTTCTTATCTTTTGTATTTTTGTTTCGAAGAAATTCTTGCATGTTCTCCGTTGCTATTTATTTCTTTGGCCAAGTGGTAGGTAGTGACTCCAAGAGGGAACGTTATGCTTGATTGTGGGTACATGCCCCCTGATGACACGCTCGAGTGACAGAAACATGAGTCTAGGGGATGTGATGTGGCCTCAAGGGGAAAACAACGGTGCTTGTAACCGCGGTTACAAGGATTGTTTACTTTACGCAAAGTTCTTTTAATGCAGTTATCTCTTGCTTTCGGTTTACACTTTGGGTGGGGCTCGCAACTTAATACGAGCGAAATGTTCTGGATAGATATCTCAAGATGGATGATTAGTAGTAGATGCAGATGGATTTTGGTCTACTTATTTTGGCGTACTACCCATGCTTTTGAGCCTCTTCCTTTCTTTTGTAGCATAGTTAGCATTGCGGTGCGTTTATAATCCTGTCAATTGCCCTTCTGTAATTTGTTTACCTCGCATAGCAATCTTATGGTATTTTGGGAGAGAGACATCACTAGTGAACATCACAGGACCCCGGTCCATATTCTCATCACTGTTTACACGCTCATTTACTTTCTTGATTTTTACTTTCAGTTGCTATCATTATAATTATCCTGTGTTTTTGATCACGGGACCGAGAGATTGACAACCTCTATGAACTTCGTTGGGAGCAAAGTTAATTGTGTTGTGTGTATGTTCGCGTCAGGTGCGCCGCTGACACCTACTTATCATTGTCGGAGTCCTACTGGTCGATACTCAACCTCGGTATCTTCAACGAGGGAAACTTGTTGGTAAGCTACATCTTACCTTCCACTTGGGGTAACCAACGAAGGCGAGAAGCAATCCTGTCGCGTATCAGGAAGCCAGGGCCCCCCAGGCGCCCTGCTGGGGCAACCAGGAGTGGGGCCGCGCCCACAGTCCGCCTGGGTGACTCCCCCCTCCCCTGGTGCCCTACTTCGACCCTTATTTATTCCCGTGACGGGGAAACTCCGAAACATAAGTCTCTTTTCCAGAACCCGTCGCAGAGCCGCCGCCAACCTCTGTTCTTCTTCGGGAGGGCTAATCTGGAGGCTGATTTGACCTCCGGAGAGGGGAGATCGTCGCGATCGTCATCACCATCACCACTCCATCCTCCCTCCTTGACTTCTCTTCACATGTGTGAGTAATTCCTTGCTGTAGGCAAAAGGGGATGGTAGGTATTGGATGAGATTTATCATATAATAGTTCTTCATATTGTTGGGGGCATGTTGCCTATCATCTACTTTGGTGTTTATCATCTTTGCTACAACTTTTTTCTCTTAATGCTTGTCACTTTGGGACCGAGTGCCATGTTTTCATATCTGAACCACTTATGTTTTCATGAGTTTATTTATGTTCGAGATCCTATCTATGAGTTGTATGCACCTATTATGGCCCGGAACCGGCGATCCCAAAGGTGACAGCTTGGGACACTAAAGGGGATGGTCCATAATTTGAGGATTCCATGTATCCATTGAGTTTATTGCTTTGTTCCGGTGCTCTTTTAAAGGAGCACCTTAATCTCCTTAAGTTCCTTTTGGCCCCGTTCGTAGCGGGATGGTAGGACAAAAGATGTTGTGGAAGTTATTATTGCAAGCACACACAAATACCTATGGGATACATGCCTAATGTTTGATATTTGCCTAGATGATCATGGCTTTTCTATGTGCCTTGCCCCGTGTTAGAATTTATGACATGTTCATTCTTATTCAGGCAGCTCCCGACCATCCATCTCGCTAGCCTACAGTATTTTAATCCTTCTGGTCACTAGTTGTTACTTTTCGCTGTTTCACTTTCTCTATCATCACTATTGCTATCATATCAAAGTTGCTATTAATACTTTGTTGCAAGCAAGCATATTTCAGGTGCGGTTGAATTGACAACTCAACTGTCAAAGCTTATAAATACTCTTTGGTTCCCCTTGTGTAGAATCAATAAATTGGGTTAACTTACCCGCGAGAACACTACAATCGATCCCCTACAGTTGAGGGTCATCAGCACCCTGCCGGAGGGAGGATTGACCTTCGAGAGCATCCCCTCTGATACATCCCAAACGTATCTATAATTTCTGCTTGCTCCATGCATGTTTTGTGTGATATTGCTATGATCTAGATACACTTTCATACACTTTTTATCATATTTGGACGAACTTATTAACTCAGTGCACCACAGTGCCAGTTCCAGTTTTCTACTGTTTTTCTATTTCAGTTTTCCCCCATATTAAAAGTGCTCCAAAAATTCGGGAAAAATCAGATAAAAAATCAGCGCAATGGAAGCTTCCAGAACCCCGAAGGAGGGCCAGAGGAGCCCCACATGGTGCCCAGGAGGCCAGGTGGCGCGGCCTAGGGTTTGGCCGCGCCACCAGGGCGCCTGGACCCCTGGTGGCCCCCCTGGCTGCCCCCTTCGCCTATTTAATCTCCGTGACGCGAAACCCGAAAGACAGAACCCTTTTCGCGATCTCGCCTCTGTTCCGCCGCCGCCGCGCTTCCAAGACCGGGAGCGCCATCAGATTTCTTCCCGGCACCCTGCCGGTGGGAGGATTGACCTCCGGGAGCTTCCCCTCCACCATGGACGCTTCCAGGATGTGCCGTGAGTAGTTTTCTTTGAACCATGGTTCCGTGATCAGTAGCTATGTGATGTTATCCTCCCCTCTTTGTTCTTCATGGTTTAGTCCTCGTGAGCTTCCCTACATGATCGAGGCACATATGTAATCTTTCTGCTGTTGCTATGCTGAGTTTGCTGGGATCTGATTGATTATTAGATTATGTTCAGATTGTGATTGAGTAATATATTTGGTTCGTATCTTTTATATTGTTGTTCTTAAGTAATTCTTGCATGTTCTCCGTTGCTGTTTATTGCTTTGGCAAAGTAGTAGGTAGTGACTCCAAGAGGGAACGTTATGCTCGATTGTGGGTTCATGCCCCCCGATGACATGCTTGAGTGACAGAAACATGAGTCTAGGGGATGTGTTGTTGCCACAAGGGGGAAAACAATGGTGCTTGTAACCGTGGTTGCAAGGATTGTTTACTTTACGCAAAGTGCTTTTAATGTAGTTGTCTGTTGCTTTGGGTTTACACTTTGGGTGGGGCTCGCAACTTAATACCAGCGAGATGTTCTGGATAGATATCTCAAGGTGGATGATTAGTAGTAGATGCAGTTGGATTTCGGTCTACTTATTTTGGTGTACCGCCTATGCTTTTGATCCTCATCCTTTCTTTGTAGCATAGTTAGCATTGCAGTGTGTTTTTAATCCTGTCAATTGCCCAGCTGTAATTTGTTTACCTCGCATAGCAGTTTTATCTTCTTTTGGGAGAGAGACATCACTAGTGAACATCACGGGACCCAGGTCCATATTCTAATCTCTGTTTACACGCTTATTTACTTTCCTTCTTATACTTTCTAGTTTCTATCATCATCACTATTTTCTGTTGCGTTGATCCTTTGTGAACAACAAGGCCAGAGAGACTGAAAACCTCTCTATACTTGTTGGGAAGCAAAGTTATTTGTGTTGTGTGCAGGTCCACGTCAGTTGCGCTGCTGACACCTAATAATCATCTCCGGAGTCCTACTGGAGAGAAACCTTGGTATCTTCACCGAGGGAAATTTGCCGCTACACTATATCTCACCTTCCCCTTGGGGTAACCAACGAGGGGCGTGAAGCCATCAAGCAAATTTCTGGCGCCGTTGCCGGGGACTCCGAGTGCTAAGATAGGGGAGTTGCCCACTACCTTTTACCTTTGCTTTTTAGTCTTGTTAGTTTACCTTACAGTTTTTTATCTTTGTGTCTTATACCAAAAATTACAAAAAAAATCTGCCACACTTGCTGCTACTATGGGTTTGATACGTCCAAAACGTATCTATAATTTCTGCTTGCTCCATGCTTCTTTTGTGTGATATTGCTATGGTATTGATGCACTTCCATACACGTTTTGTAACAGCCCAGATTTCACAAAAATTAAATTTTTGTTTTCAGTGTGAATTATTTGATTGTCTGATTTGTTTGCAGTGTTTGCATCCCCGATTTATCGATCAGCGATTATTTCCCCCCCTCTTATCTCGTACCGGATGGAGACGGACCCTTGCCACCCTGACACTCGACCCTTGCGACACCGGGTTTCACCCGATCACCATCGCGAAAACCGCACGAGACCAGCCGCAGCCAACGGAACGAAAAACCTCGTTTAATAACTAAACGGGATATTTTTATAGCACGCCGGAAAGTGTTCTCAGAACGGTTCCAGCGCGAGGTGAACGCCGCTGTCTCGACGCGCTGATCGCGCAGTTCGAAGTTTTACCCGAATCGGAGGTTCTGCGGACCCTCGGTGGTCAGAAACGTAGACACCGCGCACGCGAGAGAAAAACCGGGAATGTTTTTGCAAACTGCCAGCCACCTGGGCTATATAAAGACCACCACACTCCCACCACTTTCTAGGGTTTCCCTATTCCAAAATTGCAGACACCCCCTCAAACTCCTCCCCAAATTCTTCCCCAAGCCCCCTCAATCCCGAAACCCTAGCTGCAGCAAAATCTGGCCATTGGATCTACGAACGGAGGGTCCAGAAGAGGCCACGTCGCCCTGAAGGGGTCTCCTTCCACCTCCAGCCGCCCTGGGCCCCGCAGGGCCCAGATCCGCTACCGCCGGGCCCGATCTGGGCCAGGAGGCCCTCTCCACCGCGTAAGTTCCGACCGAACGACGCCGGCAAGCACGGCGAGGCCACGGCCGCCTCTCCTCCACCCGCGCCTCGTCCTCTCCCTCCTCTCTCTCGGCCTCACCTCCCTCTCCTCCTCCTGCAGGTCATCGTCGCCGGCCGAAGCCGCGGTCACGCCATGGCTCTCGATGGAGCTCGCCGCTGCCCGAGCTCGAGGCTCCTCGGCCGCCACGCCATGAAGCTCGCCGCCGACCTCCTTTAGCGACCTGATCCGCCGCCTGGGGACCCTAGCGCCCTGCGCCACCTCGCCCCCACCGCCGGCCGCCGGAGCTTGGCTGGAGAGCAGCGCCGCCTCCGCGGTCGTCCCTGCTCGGGTTCGAACCGGTCGGGAGCGAGCGGCCGCCACCAACCAGCGCAGTGGGCCGGCCCAGGCGCCTCGCGGCCCACCTCCTAGCAGGCGCGCCTCCAGCCCAACTCCAGCCGGCCTCCCAGGCCGCTTTGGGCCAAGCCCACTGGGTGAGTTCCGGTTCCTTTTTTTCTGTTTGTTTTTTTCCTTTTTTCCAGATTTTGCTAAGTTTTGTGTATTTTGCTGCTGTTACGTTTTTGCGCCGTAGTTTGCGAGTAAACCGTAGCTCGGATGACGTTGCTCCCAAAAAGGAAATTGCTAAGAATTGTGTGTACTTCAATCTATCTTTTATGAGAATTTTGATTTGAGGCCATCTTGATGTTGTTAATCACTGTTGAAGTGGGCACCAGATCGTTAAGTTGCTAATCGGCTGTTAACTACTGCTGCTGTTATTTTGTTCAAACTTTGGGTGATGCTTGTGTCAAATCCATGAGGCCTATTGCATTGATTCTTTTTCCTATGTGTTAAGCATCATGTGTACTTCATTACCATGCTTTAACTTGTCATGTTTGGGTGCTTTAGCTATATTAAATCTTGCTCCAAAGTGGTGACCCTGATGTTAATGTGCTGTTGTTGCTTAAACTGTTATTTTGTTGCAACTTCGGGTGACGGTTGCGTCGCAACCGTTTATCGGAATTGAGTGATTCCAATTGCATATTGTTAAGCACCATGACTACTTCCATTATATGTATTGCATCGTCATGATATACTTTCTGGTCATATAGTTATTGAACTCCAAAGTTGCTATCCAGCTGTTGTTGACAGCCACCTCTGTTTTTCTCTAAGTCTGTAACGTTCCGATGCCATGTTGCATGCTTAATATCTTTTGACCAATGATGCCTATTTGCATGATTACTTTTGCCATGCCTTACTTGTCATGTCTACTTTATTTCCATATCATTTGTGAGCATGTTTGCATTCATTATCATGTTTATGCATTTCTCTAAAGTGTGCTTCGTGATGTTGGCAGATTGTGTTCCAAACTTGTTTTGCTTGTATCTTTTTAACCGTAACTCCGTTTGGAGTGTTCTTTATATGTAACTTGATTAGTTTTTCGTGTACTTTGTGTTTATGCTATTGTTTTCTGCTGTTAACAAATATAAAATATGGTTTAGGACAGAACAGTACCAAATCCTTTAATTGTCGTGGGGCACTTAGTGTTATGCCATGTTTAGGTTGTGCCTCACTTAAATTGACTAGCATAGATAGTTTATCTTATGCTTCACCTCTTGACATGTTTGTGTGAGATGCCATGCTTGAGTGAGATGCCATGTTAACAACCTTTGTTGATCACCTGTAGCTAAACAACTTGAACCTTTTTAAATGTGCGGTATCGTCGTGTGTGACGAGTACTCCACTTAACCTGTTAGTAACCGCTCTCGACGGTAGGTGCGATGTCTCGTGTTGCCTTCTTGTTGATGCTTGCTCATGTTTGCTTCGTAGTAATAGATGCTTGCTCGTTGATTGCTTTCCAGTGTTTATCGTCTCGTGTGCTTCCGCGGGTACCTCTCGGAGACGATGCGAGCTTGCGATCAACTACACCTTCGGAACCCGGCTTATCCACAGGCAAGGACTATACATTACTTATGATCCATTCTATTTCAACCAGCGGTTTGCATGCTAGTCTAGGTTAGGTTCAATGTTTGATCCTACCACATGTTTACAACCTCTTCCAAACCGATACAGCCATGTCCCCTCCCAACAAACCATGTACTGCTATGTTACTATTGCTCGTTGCTCAGCCCCTGCTTAGTATGCATGCTTAGGATGCTACGATGTTACCCTGTTACTCCTTGGTTTGGGATATCACATTATTATATTGTTGTTGATGATATGATTATTATAAATGTTGACTATTGCTCGTTGCTCAGCCCCTGCTTAGTATGCATGCTTCTTATCTTACTCTCTAGATCGTTAGCCACTTTATAAATGCTAGTGCGGCAGCAACCTCACCACTTACCCCATCCTTAACGTAAACTACTAGTTGTCCTAGAATGACGAGTGATGAAGTCCTTGCTGGGTCAGATGACCACTACAGTTGGATGCTGAGTACTTCTGTACTCATGATACTACCCCCAAACTCTTTTCAGGGTTCTTGATCGACAACAGGTATGGTGACCGACGTTTCACGTGGAGACTCGACAACGACTAGTTAGACGGATCCCGACGGAGGGTCTGGACCCGTGTGGTTATGGGGATCGATGATTTTCTCTTTGCCACTAGACTTTTAATTGTAGTCTATACCCAGACATATATCTTCCGCTGTTGTATTGTATTAAGGCAGTTGTATGCCGATTGTATGAGATGTTGTATCCTGTATCTGTAATGTTGTGATATCATGTTGGAAATTCGGGGCATATGACTTCGTCATATGTCGTGGTGGGACCGATATGTGCTTCGTCCCCAGATCTGAATGGAAACATCTAGATCTGGAACAGTACCGCATATCGGGCCTTACACTTTTGATCATATTTGGACTAACCTATTAACTCAGTGCACCCCAGTGCCAGTTCCTGTTTTCTGCTGTTTTTGTATTTCAGGTTTTCCCATTATTAAAAGTGGCAGAAAAATTCCGGGAAAAATATAGGAAAAATAAGCGTACAGGAAGCTTCGCGAAGAGCCAAAGTGGGGCCAGGGGTGGCCCAGGGGGCCACCTGGCGCGGCCTCCCCCTAGGCCGCGCCAGGGGGGGGGGGGGCGCCTGGGGCCCCTGGTCCACCTCTGGCTGCCCCACTTCGCCTATTTATTCCCCGTGACAAGAAACCCTCGGAGACAGAACAATTTTTTGTGATCTCTCCTCTGTTCCACCGCCGCCGCGCTTCCAAGATCGGGAGCACCAGGAGCCCTCTTCCCGGCACCTTGCTGGAGGGAGGAACCACCTCCGGGAGCTTCTCCACCACCATGGATGCTTCCCCGATGAACCGTGAGTAGTCCACCTTGGACCATGGGTATATGATCAGTAGCTATGTGGTTCTCCTCCCCTCTTTGTACTTTATGGTTTAGACCTCATGAGCTGCCCTACATGATCGAGGCACATATGTAATCTTTCTGCTGTTGTTATGCTGAGTTTGCTGGGATCCGATGGATTATGAGACTATGTTAAGATTGTGTTTGAGTAATATATTTGATTCTCCTCTTTTATATTTATGTTCTTGAGTAATTCTTGCATGTTCTCCGTTGCTGTTTATTGCTTTGGCCAAGTAGTAGGTAGTGACTCCAAGAGGGAGCGTTATGCATGATTGTGGGTTCATGCCCCCTGATGACTAGCTTGAGTGACAGAAACATGAGTCTAGGGGATGTGTTGTTGCCACAAGGGAGAAAACAACGGTGCTTGTACTTGCGGGTGCAAGGATTGTTTACTTTACGCAAAGTTCTTTAATGCAGTTGTCTGTTGCTTTGAGTTTACACTTTGGGTGGGATTCGCAACTTAATACCAGCGAGATGTTCTGGATAGATATCTCAAGGTGGATGATTAATAGGTAGATGCAGATGGATTTCGGTCTACTTGTTTTGGCGTACCGCCCAAGCTTTTGAGCCTCTTCCTTTCTTTATAGCATAGTTAGCATTGGTTTGCGCACATAATCCTGTCAATTGCCCAGCTGTAATTTGTTTACCTCACATGGCTATTTTATCGTCTTTTGGGAGAGAGACATCACTAGTGAACATCATGGCATCCCGGTCCATATTTCCAATACTGTTTACACCTACTATTTATTTTCTGCTTTATTTACCTTTCCGTTGCTATCACTATCATTATTATCCCGTACGTTTAATCCTTTGTAAACAACAAGGCCGGAGGGATTCACAACCTCTCTGAACTCGTTGGGAGCAAAGTTATCTGTTGTGTGTGCAGGTCCACGTCAACCGCCTAATTGTTGGCGCCGTTGTCACCTTCCTGTCGTTGTTGGAGTCCTACTGGAGACAAACCTTGGTATCTTCACCGAGGGAAATTTTCTGCTGTCTGCATCTCAACCTTCCACTTTGGGTAACCAACGAGGGGCGAGAATCCATCAAAGCTAATTTCTGGCGCCGTTGCCGAGGACTCTGCTCTTCAAGATAGGGGAGTTGCACACTACCTTTTATCTTTGCTTCTTAGTCTTGTTAGTTTACCTTTCAGTTTTTGCTTTAGTGTCCTTTATCAAAAATCAAAAAACAGTTACCTTGTTAGTAGTTGTCATTATGTCTGGTCCTTTTTCCTTTCGTGAATGTAACACCCTCAGAATCAGTAACAGTAATCACTACAGTGATTCCACTGTTAGTGATCATTACTGTTGATGATCAAGCCATGATCACCTTTGATCATAGCTCTGTCACTTTCCAACCCAGATAAAATTTTCAAATTGGGTAAATTATAAATTCTCTCCAAGACTTGTGGATTCCTGTCCATCATTTGATCATGGTTAAACCAAAACCACCTTAGTCATTTGCATAATCCCAAGTCAATGATAATCATGAAACCCATAAGGTTGGATTATCCAAATTGTCTTGGAATTTCAAAATGGAAATGGAAATCATATATCAAACCAAAGTTGTGGAACCTATTAATAGAATTGCCTAGCCATCATAGGGCCATGTTAATATAGTAATGGATATTTTATTAAAGTGTTTTAGGAGTAATATGAAATAAAAATAAATGCTAGGGAATTATTGAATTGCCATGGTAATTATAATAAACAAGTGGATATAATAAATGAACTAAAAATTATGCAATCATTTTTATTAAAAGCCTAATAATCAGTAGGTCTTATTAAAAATGAAATAGGAGTTTATAAAATGTTTTACTAATTTAATAAAATCAAAATAGTGTCAAATCAGTGGCATTCAATCCCATTTAAATAAAACAAAAATTCTAATGATTTTATACTTGAGCCAAACTTTTTGTGGCCTCTCTATAATGTTTAACACCAATAATAAAAATGTTTTCATAGATAACAAAGTTCACATGGCACTTAAATAAAATAGAAATAGAAAGAATAAATAAAAGAAATAACAAAACTATCCTACGCGTGGGGCGAGGCCCACCCAACCCCAGCCCACCTACCCCATCCCCTACCTCTCACTGTTCCCCCCAACCCCCCTGCACGGAGACAGGGCGCCATGGCCACTGCCTGGCCGCCCCCCTCACCTGCTCCCTCCCCTCCTCCACCTGCTCCCCATGGAGATAAGGCCGACCCCCTTCCCCAACTGCCCCCTGACCCCCTTCCCACTTCCCCTCCTCTCTCTCACTAGTTGGATCCTCCCCGTGCGAGCTCCACCACGACCGTGGATGAGCCGCCGTGCACACCATGGCCTCCAGCCACCTCGGACCTCGCCAACCAGTCTGGGTGCTCGCCCGTGGACTGCTTCGTCTCGTAGCACCCTCAGCCGTCGTCGGAACACCACCTTGGTCGCGAATTCGTCGATCCCCTCCGCCACGTTCACCGTCTTCGACGACGAAATTCGTCGCCAGTGGAGCTCCTCCGGCCCCGAGACCTCTCCCCTGCCCCCCTGTGAGTTGCGCCACCGGTTCCCTCTAACCCCTCCTCTAATTCGTCGCCGTAGCCCTCCACCCTTGCTTGACCGCCGCCGTGGCCGCCATGGCTGCGCGCGCGCGCTCGCCGCCCCACTAGCTACGCCCGGCGCGCTCTGGACGCGCCTCTGGTGGGCACGCGCACCGTGCGTGGACCCTCCTCACGCGCCCTGGCCGCGCCCTCCCACCGCATCCTGCTCGCCGTGCCTCCGCTTCGGCCCCGACGTGCTCACCACGGTCGCGGCGCCTCTGCCCACGTGCGGCCGCGAGCCCGCCGCCTTGGCCACATCCCAAGCCCCGCACTAGACATCCCCACACCCCTACCTCGGCCCACCTCGCCGCCGTGCCGGACCTGCGCCGCCGGCATGCTCCGGGGCCGCCGTGAGTTAGCCGGGGGGGCTAACCTCTCTGACGAGAGGGCCCCAACCCCCTAACCCCCTCCTAATTAAAAGATTTGGAATAACCCCCCTGTTAGTGCTATGTCTATTACAAGTGGGCCCTGGGCTATAAAAATAATAATTAAACAGTTGATTACGCCTCTGTGAGTATGACTGTTGGGCCCCACTGGAATTTTAGTTTAATTAATATGTAATTGTTAAAATGAGCCTATGACATGTGGGCCCAGTGCCTATTTTAATTTAAGTAAAAGATTTATTAATAAACAGAGGCTGACATGTGGGTCCCACATGTCAGGAACTGTTTTGGATAATCCTTTGGATAATGTTGTAATAATAATAAAAGGAAATTCAGAAATTCTTTTTAAATGATTTAAACTTTGAATTTGAATAACTTTTAAACCGTAACTCAGATTCAAAAACTTTATACATGAAAATTGATCAGAAAAATATAGCGAATACGGATATGCTATCCGTATGTCTACCACCCCCCTCTAACGTACCGAAAATCGACATTCTCCCCTTCGGGCCGTCTGTCGATAATTCCCGGTACCGATATACGTTGCCCGGATGTAAAACTTTTGCATGCGAAAGTTGCTCAGAACGGATCACCGAGTTTGGATACGATACCCATACCCCACCACATCCCTCTAACATGCCGAACATAGAACCGTCCCCCTCCGGTACCGTAAGTCCGATAATTGCCCGATACCGATAAACCCTCCGGATGAATTTATTCCGAACACGAATGTTGTTCGTATTGTTTCAACTAGCACAGTTACACCATTCACACGTTTGTCGGATGTCCACGACACCTCCGGCATGAACCCTTCCCCCTCCGGACACCCTGTCCGGTAATCACCCGGAGCCGGTATTTCATCCCCAGATGAATTCCCGCTCCGAGCATAACACATTGTACTGCGTTAGAACACCGACATCGATACATTTTACATGTCATTCATATGTTTGCATTGCTTGCTTTGTATTTACTGTTTCTCCCCCTCTTAATCTCCGATAGACCCCGCTGCTGTCGACTACACCGCTGCTGGGTACGACTACTTCGTCGACGACCCTCCTCCTACCGTCGAGTTTCCAGGCAAGCAGAGCCATTCTCTTCCCCAGATATCGCCTATCTTTCCGTACATTTCTTGCACTAGGCATTGTTACTACCGCTGCTACGATTACAATCCTATTCAATTGCATAGCCTATTTTTGTCGCCCCTTGATGTACCTTCCTTTAATCCTATGCTGCCTATTATTACTTATGCATTATTCAGCAGTAAACCCTGCGCATTGTTAGCTAGGTTTAGAATAGAGGGTCGTGATCACTTTGGGAGTGATCGCGGGAACGATATAACACCCTAGGGAACCTACAACGGCGAGACTCTGCCGAGTCGCTTCGAGTTTGACTTACGAGTGGAATGGACTCGTATTTCACTCTCATCGGCTCAGTAGCGTAGCATCACCGGGATGATACGAGGTTTACCTCTTTAGTTCATTCCGCTGATGTCTCTGTCAAACCTCTTTAAGTGTGCCATCGAGGGTGATACCTCCTGGTTTCACTTAATGGTAGGAACTCGAACCAACTGGTGTCCTTAAAGGTAAGAAGTCGGGCGACCCAACGGTACCCGCGAGAGGTATTGCGACGGGACGACAGGGAGGGTACGACCCGTGTACCGGTGTGCTTGGCCCCTGGTCGTTGGTCGCGAGAGTTACCAAACCTCAAAAGTCGAGCTTCTCCAGGAGCACACGCGAGACAAGGTAAGGAGACGGTTCACCTTGTTGGTAACCGCAGTGACTTGGTGGGACGACGGGGCAGGCACCGATGTACTGGTGGTCCTGACTGCTGTCGTTGTCCGCGGGTCAGTTAAGTCGAGGCAAAAATAACGGTTGTCATGCAGGTTAATTAAAATGCTAAATGGTTCAGTGAATGTCTTGAGTTGGCTATATGCCATGTACGCACTACCTACCCGTGGGAATTACGAGTTATGGGCTCCTCTGCTTCGTAGTGTCGTCCGAGGACCTTTCAGACGTCAGCAGTACCACGGCCTACGCTGGGAAGTGGTGTTGTGTTATTTGCTCACGCGGTGGTGTCTTATTTGGATTTTCTTCAACTTCACCGGCCAGCCTCGCACCGTGCAGGAGTACGTCGGGGTTAGGGTCCAAAGCCCCGCGTACATAGGATATAGTCCGGCGGATGACCTCTCTGTTGAGTTTGAAAGATGGGCTACGAAGTGTCGGATAGCCTCGGTGGAGCGTTCCCTAACATGGTTACCGCCACCCTGGAGATCCGTGCGTGTAGTGTAACACAAGTGCACCCCTGCAGGGAAGATTAATCTATTCGAATAGCCGTGTCCACGGTAACAGGACGCTTTATGCTGAAGCTGGATCTTCCGCTACAAACTATTATTATTAAACTGTATGGTTCCCGGTTTTCTTCCTCGCTGGGATGTCGAGGAGGTGAACTCGGAGGCATTGCTAATTATGACAACTTACTATTATACAATGCTGCAGCAACTTCTGCTGCATTGTTACTTTATGCTTTATATAAACTGTTGGCTGATTCTCACCTCATGCTGCAAGACACGTCAGAAGATGCTAGTCTTCGATAGGCCTAGCTTCTTACCCTTATTCTGATTTCTATCTTGCAGTACACTATATACAGCCTCTTCTTTCCGTTGATACAATGCATAATGCTTAGTAGCGGACGTAAGACTCGCGGGTATGTTAGATACTCACCTGCTTTATTTTCCCCCTTTTGTTTTGCCTGATCGGCCTCTATAGTCGACGTTGGAGCCTTGGAGCCCAGGAGCAGGAGATCCCCGATGCCGACCACCGCAACGTGAAGATCCCCGATGCCTTCTACGACGTTGAGTTCCCCTTTGACCAGGAGTAGTTTGGAGGTTCCCAGGCAGGAGGCCTTGCCTTTTCGATCGAGTGTTGATTTTGTGCTAGCCTTCTTAAGGCAACCTTGTATCCTTGTGTCTGTACTCAGATACTATTGCTTCCGCTGACTTGTGCTCTCGAGCTGTTGTATTCGAGCCCTCGTGGCCCCTGGCTTGTATTAAACAGCTTGTATTATTTTATTTGTAGAGTTGTCTTGTGATATCTCACCGTGAGTCCCTGATCTCGATCGTGTACCTTGCGTGTATGATTACTGTACACGACTTGATGTTGGGGGCGTCACAAGTTGGTATCAGAGCCGACTGCCTGTAGGAAGCCCCTAACCACTCCTCGGTCGAAGTTGAGTCTAGTATTTGCAAAACTACTTGCTAACTTAATGTTTGGATTACGGGCCCACATCGATGTCACTACGTGTGATATCTATGGTATTAGGATCTTTTTCTTCGTACCTATGCTCTGGGACTCTGATCTCTTATCCTTGTTGGTAAGTTTTATTAACGCTGACTTTAGGTTCTCGTACCTCCTTCCTTCCGAAGAGTAGTGCCGTCTCGATGATCGCCTGATTCACCTGAAGATCCCGACGATTACTCTTTGATGAATTCCCAAGAACCTGCGTGTTCATCTCCTTTGCAATCCCCTGCCACCGATAAGTCCGTGTGGATAATTACTTCCACCTCCCGATCTGGAAAACACGATTCCCTTGTACTCAAGCATCGCATTATTCCGATGCTTCTATCACTCGATGCCTTTGCATTCTTTCTCCTCCCTATTGAGTGCCGATACTCACATCGGATCCTTTGCGAACCATCCGACCTTTTCGTGGATTATTATCCGACTAATCTTACATGGCTTATTCCCTGTGTCAATTGGATTCACCGTGTGAAATACCATCCCTGACCCTCGATGATTTTTGTTATCGTCGACAACCTCCCTCGACTCCGTGCCAATACAACTTGGTCATGTATATCGTGCTCTGCCTTTCCTTGGGAAAGACATACACGTGATACTTGTGTATCATCACTTTTCCCTTCCATTGGTCTGTTTGATCAAACAAACACCTTTTCCCTTCCATTGGTCTGTTTAACCTTTCTTGCGATGTGAATAACCTAAGCAGCGATAATTCCCTGCTGTTGTAAACACCTCGATGTGTTACCTCGTCAGTAACCCCTTGTTGCCATTGTTGATGAAATCATGGTAACCACCGGGACGAGAACTTTGCCAATTGGTCCGCCTCGTATTAACGAGCAGAAGTGCTCACCTTTAAACAAAGAGGTGGTGAAAGTCTGAAAGATGCCTAGTATAGAATTAATGATTCTCAAAAAAGGGTCACCAAGAAGCAATCCACTACTATCCTGCTTAGAAACTTTTATGTTGGAATTACTTCTTGGAATAGGTTTATTCTAGATACTACTATTAATGGGAATTTCCTAGAAGTCCCAGTTTGGGAAGCTCTTAATATTATGGAAAATCTTGTTGGAAACCCCCCTGTTGCTAGCATTCAAGAGGACATTACCCTAGCTCACATTATGAAAAATCTTGAAAAGATAGAGCTAGAGATGCCAAGCATTAATAGGATAAGTGAGTTGTATCGTAAGATCCAAGGGAATTTGAATAGACTCGATAGTTGCATGCATAAAATTTCCAAAACCTTGGAGACCATCAAATCCCATGACTTGGATCCTTCTAGGATAGATAAGATTAAGGAAATCATTGACACTCTAGGAACTACTCTCTCCTCAATCAAAACCAAAAAGGTAGAAACTCCGGCAAAGAAGGAACCTAGGTTCGTTTACGTTCCAAAGGCTCCTCGTTTAAAAAATAATCCATCTATTTCCAAAGGGGTTCAAACTGTGAAGATTTTGGAAGAGATACCTCTCTTTAATAGAATAAATGAAACTCCAATTGATCTTCCGCCTTTTGCTTTTATCCCTAGAGGTATCTTTATTAGGACTTTATTTGAAAGAACTCTTAAGAGTGGTTGTACTATTGAAGAGCTTTTTGATGATCTTGATAATGGTTCAATTGATACAACTTGATCTTTTTGCATCAAGCCTAGCTAATGGCTTTAAAGAAGCGCTTTCGGGAGGCAGCCCGCAACGAATTTAGGTTTTCCTTTTTGTTTTCCTTCTGTTTTTAGTGGTCTTGATGATTGTTACTACTGTAGCAACATCACTGTATCTTTACTTTTCAAGCTTGGTGCCATTTATAGCCTCATATGACAGGGGAAGTGAAAGTTGTGACATGCTGTCCAGAAAACAGATTCTGTCCTCGTGACGGGAAAAATCACAAAACAATCCCAGTTCATCTTTTTGAGCTGAAATTTTCACACAGCGTGCTCTGTACAATCACGGAACTTTCTTATGTTCTGAGTTTTTTGATTTGAGTTGCAGAAGTATCCCTAGAAAAAATATTTACTACCTGCTGGTCTGTTTTTCACAGATTCTGTCCTGTTTTTCCTTTTCTTCATTTTGCAAACCTTAAGCTTGCTTTTTCTTTGCAAAATCTTTTTGGAAATCTTGAGAAACAGCAGCTCTTCAAGAATATCCTTATTTACAGTAGAGAGAAATTATTTTATTATGGGTACTAACCTCGCTAATGAGATTATGATGAGTGTGCGAGGGAAGATGATGAAAGAAGATTCAGGAGGGTCAAACGCTCAAGCTTGGGGATACCCCCATGCATCCCCAATAAATATCCAACGAGACTCAAGCGTCTAAGCTTGGGGATGCCCCATGCATCCCCTTCCCCATCAACAATTATCAGTTCGACTTTCATTTCACTATATTTTTATCACTTCATGCGTTATGTGCTATGCTTGGAGCGTCTTGCTCTTTATTTCCCTTTTAGTTTTCTTTAGCTTTTCTTGCTGTTCATAACAAGTTAGAACCCGGCTATATTTGTGTGGGAGAAAACACGCTCCACTTTCAAAACCTAGAACACATCATAGGATTCTTCATGCTTATCTTTGTTGTGTGTGTTCTTTATCTTTTCGTAGCTGCTGTCATGTTTAGCTCTTAGTTTTCATGCTTATCTTTTTAAGAGCTTTTGTTTAGTTTGTTGCTGGAACTCTCTTGAGTTTTCATGTTTATCTTGTTTAGAGAGTTTGCTTGTTGCACTGAGTTTTGTGTCTTGACTTGAAGTAGGTAATTGAGGTTGCTATAGAATTGTAGTAGTAATTTGCAATAGTTTTGAGGTATTGCCTTGAGTAATGTTTGGACTTTTGGTGTCAGGAGCTTTAGCCTATTAGTGATAGATGTCGTATTTTTGGCAATCCGTGTTTATTTTCAAAACTTACATAATTAGTTGAGAACTCTAGCTACTAGATGGATCACTACTTTTTGGAGGGATCGAATATTAGAGTACACTCACGTACCATGAGTCGAGGATGCGCAAGGATAACCAAACCCCCATACACTCATCCTCGGGGTACTTGCCTCTTTGTGAACCTCCTTATTAGATTGAGAGTTACTGATAATAAGTGCATGAGTTCTTCGGACTAATGTGAGTATTCGAAAGTTGACACTTCCACCTACCCATATTTTTCTAGCCTCTCCTGTGCCGTGCATTGCCTCATTCTCACTTCGAGAGTTGGCGTCCACCTTCGCCGGTACATAAAAATCCTTGGCACGATACGCTCTGTCATCATAAACCTCCTTATATCCTTCCTCAAAACAGCCACCATACCTACCTATCAAGGCATTTCCATAGCCTTTCCGAGATATATTGCCGTGCAAAATCAACCTTCTCATGATTTGATCTTCATGCCATACATGCTTTTGCTTGATCGATGAGCCGCATGCTAGTTGGGCCTTGCCCTAATCATTGCTACATGACGCGCTAGTATCATTGCATATCCTCCTACACTGGCAGAGGCATACATTTGCATACTTCATGATAGTTACATCTTCTTTATGTTTGAGTACCTTGTAAAGTGTGAAAGATTTTCTATACTTCTTGTAATATATAGAGTGTTGCCCCTAAAGAGAGGAAAAGATCCCAAAGAGGAAAAAAATCAAAAGATCCCAAAGAGGACAAATGAGAGTTAAATAGAAAGAGCCATTGAGGCCACCAAAAAAATACAAAAAATAAAATAAAAAGAGAAAAAGAAATAAAAAGAGAGAAGGGGGCACACTGCTATTCCTTTTGAGAGATCCACACTCGTAGTCCCTCTTATATGTTGTACTCCATAGAGATTATCATTCATGCATATAGCTATGTGGGGACCTTCACACTATAGAACTTGGCTTGTATATTCCAATGATGAGCCTCCTCAAATGAGCTCTAGGTCTTCTTGAGCAAGCAAGTTGGATGCACCCCGTCTAGTTCCATTGGAGAGCTTACCTTAGCTCATATGTGCATCCGTTGCATGGAAATCCCTACTCCTCACATCATATCTATCATTTGGCTTTCTCTCTCCTATGATTGTCCTCATTGATGTGAGCCTTTCTCACATTTTTTTCTTCCTCCTCCACCATATTCTCTCTTTGCCATCTTAAGTGTCAACTTTCTTGCTTACGCTCATCCATTGCATGAGTGCTCAAAATATCGAAAGGGAGTGGATCATTTTGGCTTGTACCTGGATAGTGGTCTGGGGATGAGTCAAGATAAGACTCCAAAGAAGACCAAGTTTGAAACTTTAGTAGATTAAGTTCTCAACACAAAAAATACTTTTCTCTCGTATATCCATATCCACTTTCTTGCATGCAAACACCATTTGGAGACATTCTAGTCACGGACAGCGAGAGCTCTTGCACCTTTATGTTCTTATGTTGCTTGTTTCAATGCTAATATAGAATCTTGCCTATTATGACTTTAATTGAATTACATGCCTTGATTGCTTTACTTAAAAGTTCTTATATGGTTGGTAGCATGTCACCACAGAAATTATGCTTGTTATCATTTACCTACTCGAGGAAGAGCAGGAATTAAGCTTGGGGATGTTGATACGTCCAAAACGTATCTATAATTTCTGCTTGCTCCATGCTTCTTTTGTGTGATATTGCTATGATATTGATGCACTTCCATACACTTTTGATCATATTTGGACTAACCTATTAACTCAGTGCACCCCAGTGCCAGTTCCTGTTTTCTGCTGTTTTTGTATTTCAGGTTTTCCGAACATTAAAAGTGCCAGAAAAATTCCGGGAAAAATATAGGAAAAATCAGCGCACAGGAAGCTTCGCGAAGAGCCAAAGTGGGGCCAGAGGGGGCCCAGGCGGCCACCTGGCGCGGCCACCCCCTAGGCCGCGCCAGGAGGGCGCCTGGGTCCCCTGGTCCACCTCTAGCTGCCCCCTTCGCCTAGTTATTCCCCGTGACGAGAAACCCTCGGGGACAGAACCCTTTTTCGTGATCTCTCCTCTGGTCCGCCGCCGCCGCGCTTCCAAGATCGGGAGCACCAGGAGACCTCTTCCCGGCACCCTGCCGGAGGGAGGAACCACCTCCGGGAGCTTCTCCACCACCATGGATGCTTCCCGGATGAACCGTGAGTGGTCCACCTTGGACCATGGGTCTATGATCAGTAGCTATTTGATGTTCTCCTCCCCTCTTTTTTCTTCATGGTTTAGACCCCGTGAGCAGCCCTACATGATTGAGGCACATATGTAATCTTTCTGCTTTTGCTATGCTGAGTTAGCTGGGATCCGATGGATTATGAGACTGTGTTCAGACTGTGTTTGAGTAATATATTTGATTCTCCTCTTTTATATTTATGTTCTTGAGAACTTCTTGCATGTTCTCCGTTGCTGTTTATTTCTTTGGCCAAGTAGTAGGTAGTGACTCCAAGAGGGAGCGTTATGCATGATTGTGGGTTCATGCCCCTTGATGACTAGCTTGAGTGACAGAAACATGAGTCTAGGGGATGTGTTGTTGCCACAAGGGAGAAAACAACGGTGCTTGTACTTGCGGGTGCAAGGATTGTTTACTTTACGCAAAGTTCTTAAATGCAGTTGTCTGTTGCTTTGAGTTTACACTTTGGGTGGGATTCGAAACTTAATACCAGCGAGATGTTCTGGATAGATATCTCAAGGTGGATGATTAGTAGGTAGATGCAGATGGATTTCGGTCTACTTGTTTTGGCGTATCGCCCAAGATTTTGAGCCTATTCCTGTCTTTATAGCATAGTTAGCATCGGTTTGCGCACATAATCCTGTCAATTTCCCAGCTGTAATTTGTTTACCTCGCATGGCTATTTTACCGTCTTTTTGGAGAGAGACATCACTAGTGAACATCATGGGATCCCAGTCCATATTTCCAATACTGTTTACACCCACTATTTATTTTCTTCTTTATTTACCTTTCCGTTGCTATCACTATCATTATTATCCCGTACGTTTGATCCTTTGTAAACAACAAGGTCGGAGGGATTGACAACCTCTCTGAACTCGTTGGGAGCAAAGTTATCTGTTGTGTGTGCAGGTCCACGTCAACCGCCTAATTGCTGGCGCCGTTGTCACCTTCATGTCATTGTTGGAGTCCTACTGGAGACAAACCTTGGTATCTTCACCGAGGGAAATTTGCTGCTGTCTACATCTCAACCTTCCACTTTGGGTAACCAACGAGGGGCGAGAAGCCATCCGGGTTCCACTGAAAACACCAAGTTGTGTGACTTCACTAGTCACAACAACAAAGACTTTATCTGCACTCCTATTTCCACACCTGCCACTTCCGCTACCTCTTATGAAATTAAACCTGCTTTGTTAAACCTTGTTATGTGAGATCAATTCTATGGTGCTGGAGATGATGCTGCTTTACACTTGAATAATTTTGTTGAGTTATGTGATATGCAAAAGTATAAATAAGTAGAAGGTGATGTTGTTAAGCTCAAGCCTTTTCCTTTCTCTTTAAGGGAAGGAGCTAAAACCTGGTTTCAATCTTTGCCTAGGAATAGCATAGATTCTTGGGATAAGTGCAAAGATGCTTTTATTGGGAAGTACTACCCACCTACTAAAATTATCCAATTGAGGAGTAATATTATGAATTTTAAGAAATTGGATAATGAACACGTTGCCCAAGCTTGGGAACGTATGAAATGGCTTGTTAAGAAATGCCCTACACATGGTTTGACTACCTGGATGGTTATCCAGTATGCAGGCTTAAACTTTACCTCGCGGAACCTGTTAGATTCGGTCGCGGGAAGAACCTTTATGTCAACTACACTTGGTGCTGCCACAAAACTTCTCGATGAGATGATAATCAACTATTCCCAATGGCACACCGAACGCACTCCAACAGGTAGGAAGGTAAACTCTGTCGAGGAGATTACCTCCCTAAATGAAAAGGTTGACTTAATTATTTCTTTACTTACCAAGCACCCCTCTATTGATCCTCATGATGTTCCTTTAAATTCTTTGGTTGCTCAGGAACAAGTAGATGTGAACTTTATTGCTAGAAACAACTTCAATAACAATGCTTATAGGGGCAACTTTGCTAGTAATCCTAGACCGTTTCCATCCAACTATGGGAACAACAACACTTATCCTAGCAACAAGAACCCCACTTATGAACTAGAAGATATGCTTAGAGACTTTATCACTACCCAAAAATCCTTCAACAATAATGTAGAAGAGAACTTAGCTAAGTTAGATAATCTCTCTTTGAAGGTAGATAGCCTAGCCCTTGATGTTGAGATGCTAAAAATTAGAACCTCTCCCCTTGAGGAGAGGAAGGCCACTCCTATTAATGATATCCAACTACAAATCAATGAAAATATTAGGATGATGGCTAAACCTAAAGAAAGATGGGCTAGAGAAAAAGAGGAAGAGGATAGAATTAAGAACCTTCCTACACACCACACAGTTGCCACTATCCAAAATTTTGAGGACACTCAAACTATTAGCACCCAATGCACTCCTAGTCCCATTGGACCTATTAATGGTGATGCTAATACCTCAACCGTAGAAGAAACTCCTATGAACATAGAGGGTTTCAAACAAGTGAGCCTAGATGATACTACTACCACCTTTGATAGTAGTGATATTGATTTTGATAGTTGCACCCTCTCGGAAGTTATTAGCTTGCTACACAAAATGTCTAGAGACCCCCACACTAGCACACTCAATCTTGCCTCCACGGAGAATATCACAAATGCTCTCAAAAAATCTAGGGAGGAGAAGCTTAGAATAGAAGCCTCCATATCTAGGAAGCTAGATGATGGTTGGGACCCTATGATCAAAATTAAATTGAATAACTTCTCTTGCTATGCTTTATGTGACGTTGGAGCTAGTACCTCTGTCATGCCCAAAAGAATGTATGACATGTTTGAGTTGAAACCTTTTGATTCTTGTTCTTTTGGTGTTCGTCTTGTTGATTCTTCCGTAAAGAAACCTTTGGGGAAGATCGATGATGACGGCTTCTTGCCCTTCGTTGGTAGGCCCCAAGTGGAAGGCGTGATGCGGTACAGCAGCAAGTTTCCCTCAGTAAAGATACCATGGTTTGTCTCCAGTAGGACTCCAGAGATGATAAGTAGGTGTCAGCGGCACAACTGACGCGGACCTGCACACAGACACAGATAACTTTGCTCCCAATGAAGTTCAGAGAGGTTGTCAATCTCTCCGGTCTTGTTGTTCACAAATGATAAAACGCAAGGGGATAATGATAGCAACTTGAAAGTAAATGCAGAAAAGTAAATATAGCTTGGAAACAATAATGAGGATATGGACCGGGATACGTGATGTTCGCTAGTGATGTCTCTCTCCCAAAAGACGATAAAAATTCTATGCGAGGTAAACAAATTACAGAAAGGCAATTGACAGGATTAAGAACGCACCGCAATGCTAACTATGCTACAAAAGAAAGGAAGAGGTTCAAAAGCACAGGCAGTACGCCAAAGTAAGTAGACCGAAATCCATCTGCATCTACTACTAATCATCCACCTTGAGATATCTATCTAGAACATCTCGTTGGTATTAAGTTGCGAGCCCCACCCAAAGTGTAAACCCAAAGCAACAGACAACTGCATTAAAAAGAACTTTCCGTAAAGTAAACAATCCTTGTAACCGCGGTTACAAGCACCGTTGTTTTCCCCCTTGTGGCAACAGCACATCCCCTAGACTCATGTTTTTGTCACTCAAGCATGTCATTGGGGAGGCATGAACCCACAATCTAGCACAATGCTCCCTCTTGGAGTCACTACCTACTACTTGGCCAAAGCAATAAACAGCAACGGAGAGCATGCACGAATTACTTAGGAACAAAAATGTAAGAGATAAAAACCAAATATATTACTCTATCACAATCTGAACATAATCTCATAATCCATCAGATCCGATCAAACTCAACATAGCAATAGCAGAAATATTACAAAGGTGCCTCGATCATGTAGGGCAGCTCACGAGGTCTAAACAATGAAGATCAAAGAGGGGAGGAGAACATCACATAGCTACTGATCACGGACCCATGGTCCAAGGAAAACTACTCACGAGACATCCTGGGAGCATCCATGGTGGAGAGGAGACTCCCGGAGGTCAATCCTCCCTCCGGATGGGTGCTGGGAAGAGGTCTTCTGGTGCTCCCGATCTTGGAAGCGCGGCGGCGGCGGAACAGAGGCGAGTTCGCGGAATAGGGTTCTTGTTCTGGAGTTTTCCCGTGACGGGGGATAAATAGGCGAAGGGGGCAGCCAGAGGTGGACCAGGGGCCCCAGGCGCCCCCCTGGCGCGGCCAGGGGTGGGGCACGCCTGGGCCCCCCTGGGCCCCCTCTGGCACCTCCCGGGCTTTTCTCGAAGCTTCCGTCACGCTGTTTTTTTATCTGAATTTTACCGAATTTTTCTGGCACTTTTTATTTGGGGGAAAACTGAAATAGAAAAACGGCAGAAAACAGGAACTGGCACTGGGGTGCACTGAGTTAATAGGTTAGTCCAAATATGATAAAAAATGTATGAAAGTGTATCTAGATCATAGTAATATCACACAAAACATGCATGGAGCAAGCAGAAATTATCGATACATTTTGGACGTATCAACATCCCCAAGCTTAATTCCTGCTCGTCCTCGAGTAGGTAAATGATAACAAGCATAATTTCTGTGGTGACATGCTAGCAACCATAAAAGAACTTTGAAAAGTAAAGCAATCAAGGTTAGAGATTCAATTCAAGTCATAACAGGCAAGAGTCTATATTAGCATTGAAATAAGTAACAAAAGAACAAAAGGTGCAAGAGCTCTTGCTGTCCGTGACTCGAATGTCTCCAAATGGTGTTTGCGTGCAAGAAAGGAGGATAGGGAATACAAGAAAAAAGTATTTTTGTTGAGAACTCAATCTACTAAAGTTTCACACTTGGTCCTCTTTGGAATCTTATCTTTACTCGTCCCCAGACCACTAGCCAGGTACAAGTCAATTTGATCCACTCCTTTTCGATATTTTGAGCACTCATGCAATGGATGAGCGTAAGCACGAGAGTTGACACTTAGGATGGCAAAGAGAGAAATATGGTGGAGGAGGAAGATAAAAAGGATGAGAAAGGCTCACATCAGTGAGGACAATCATAGGCAAGAGATGCCAAATGATAGATATGATGCGAGGAGTAGGTATTTCCATGCAATGGATGCACATATGAGCTAAGAAGCTCTCCAAACTATATGCATAAAGATCATCTCTATGGAGTACAAAGATATAGAGGGAGTACTAGTGTGGATCTCTTAAAAGGATAGTAGTGTTGCCCCTTTCTCTCTTTTTATTTCTTTTTTTATCTTTTTTCTATTTTTTGTATTTTTTGGTGGCCTCAATGGCTCTTTCTAGTTAACTCTCATTTGTCCTCTTTGGGATCTTTTAATGTGTCCACTTTGGGATCTTTTCCTCACTTAAGGGCAACACTCTATTTTACAAGAAGGTAAAGGAGATCTTTCACACTTTACAAGGTACTCAAAATCATAAAGAAGATGTAACTATCATGATGTATGCAATGTGTGTCGCTACCAGTGTAGCAGGAACATGTATGACATGAAGATCAAGTCATGAAGAGGTGGAATTTTCATGGCAATGTAACTCGGAAAGGCTATGGAAATGCCTTGATAGGTAGGTATGGTGGCTGTTTGGAGGAAGGATAAAGGGAGGCTTATTATGACAGAGCTGTCAGAACCCTCTGTTAGGTAATGTGCTAGGGTTGACAAGTCACTTGCATCATGTTAAAATTTCCAAAAGAAATCTTTGAAATCAAAATCAAAAGCAAAATGGGAGAAGGAACCCCCCCCAGATGAATTAATTCAAAAGGCCAGATAAAAATCTTCTCCAAAAATTCATGTTAGATTTTTGAAAAGTCTTATAAATGAGTGTGATCACATATCAAGTGATGTGGGACCCACCCCATGCTCATGGATTTTTCAAATAATCAAACAATGCCTTGGAATTAATTAAAAACCCCTATTTGAGTTAAGATTCAAATTATTTGAATTTTAAAAAGTGCCAAACTTTATAAATGGCTAGTCTATATTATTATGAGGCCATATAAAAAGTTTCAGCATTTTAGAAAATGGCTAGGTATTTATTTTTGCTAGCCAAGACAAATGTCAGAAAAGAAAAACCGAAAAAGAAGCAGAAAAGCTTACCAGACGCCCAGGCGAAGCCGGCCCATCCAGCCCACCTGGCCCAGAGGGGCAGCAGGGTCTTCTTCCCCGCCCCATGCCTCCAAGCTGCTCGGTGGAATGCCACCGAGCCAGCCGTGGACGACACGTCGCCGTCGAGGACCTTCAAGGCCTCCCCGTGCCTCTTTCTCGCGCCTGGAGACGTCTCTCGGCCGTCCCAATCCATTCCCCCCCTCCAGAGCTTCCTCCTCCTCCTCCCGTGCTCGATTTCGTCGCCGCCCGAAGCTTCACCGGAGCGCACTGCCGTGGACGACGTGGCCACCGTGCCCTAGAGCAACAACCAGCAAGTCCACCGTGTTCCTCGTCCTCGACTTCGTCTTCACGCAGAAGCTGGAGCCCTAATTCCTCCCCGAGCCGACGCCGTCGTCTTCAACCTCTCGCTGGACCCGCGAGCTCGCTGCCGTCGATTCGCCGCCGTTGAAGCCTCCCCGAGCTTGCTGTTGCTTCCGTCCGATCCGCGGTGAGCTCCTGAGAATTTCCCCCAAGCTTCCAACACCCCGCAACCCCTCTAGACGTTTTCGCCATGGTTTCTGAAGCATGTCGCCGCCATGGTTGACGTTTAGGTTGCCCCAGTGCTCCATCGACTCAACCATTGCGCGCATCATCATCCTGGTGCTCCAAGGTTTTGTCCGAGCCATCGCTTGCCCACGAAAACCCACCGCAGTGTCGTCTTCGTCGTCGCCGAGCCACGGCCGCCGCAAGAACTCAACGTCGTCGAGGATTCTGGCCTTTCCAGTGGCCATGTTGTGTTCGGCTTGATGCGGACGAGCTCGGGCTTCCGTTTGGTGGTCTCAGCGCACCAAATGGTGGCCGGAGCCGCCATCTCGCGTGTCACCGCCGCGTCTGGTGACGCCGGCAGCCCGCCGACGTGGCCTCGATTAAGGGCTTAACCCCACCTGGGTTAAGTGACCCTAGGTCACTGACACTGGGCCCCAGTGGCTTAATTAAGCCACTGGTTAAATTAAACAGCCGGGTTAATTAACGCAGAGGCTGATAACCCTGGCCCACACGTCAGACCCCCCTCCCCCCCACGTCAGCCTTGCGCAAGCATGACGCAGTAAATGAATTTCCAGAAATTACAAATGAATTAAAGAATTCCAGAAAATCCAGAAAATAGCCCAAACTTTGGAAATTCATAGAAAATTCATATTAACTCCAAATTGGACAAATAATATATGAAAAATGATCAGAAAAAATAAGCTATCCAAATATCCAACTTTCAACTTTGTTTGAGTTGAATTTAAAATGTGATCAGTAGCATTTTCTATTTGATTTAAATGGAATTAAATCAAATTCAATTCAAAAGTTTTTGCAACTTTGACCATGGAAACATGCTACATTTCAACCACACATCAGAGGCATATCATACACATTTCAAAATGATTCAAATTGATCAAACAATGTCACATGTAACTTGGCTAAGTTTGAATTCAAATTGGAGTTTGAATTTGCAATTCAATTTGCAATATACTCCATTTAAATGTAATTTCTTCACACATCAAAGCATATACATCAAGTTTCAACCTTCCATCATGTGATTGTGCATTGTATTTACTTTGCTACCTTGTTTGTTGTTTGTCGAGTAGAGGTGGAACCGGAGCAGGAGGCTGCCCCCTTCGTTGAAGACCCCGAACCCGAACCTCGTCAGCAAGGCAAGCAAACCCCCATTGATCATGTCGATAAAATCCCACTTCCCTCTCATGTCTCGCTTATGCATTGTATAGGATGATTACCATGCTACGTTTCTACCGCATAGATGAACCCATTCCTTTGCATGACCTATCATTTGTCACAGTAGTAGGCAAAACCACAATCCTAGCAAATATAGGAGTTGATTGATATCATGCGACCCCTACAACTGTTACTTCTTATTGCATGCTTAGAGTGATACCATAATGATACTGTTATGTGAGTCGGGATGGTAGTGATCATGTTGATGTTGGTAGAAAAGTGTTGGTGAATCGACCCTAATACAAGGTGAACGATGAGAGGCTGTGTAGGAGTACACGGTGGGTTGTCTCGTTGAACACCACCCTAAGTCCGAGTTCTTTTGTGGTGATCCAAGATGAAGAGTACAACCACACATTGGGCTCACTGACCCCTCTCAACCTATTAACTCATCCCTTTCGATGTCCAGATGTCGCAGTAGTTCGGAGTTCTGGTAGGCTTGTGGCCTGGATGCTAAGTGAGAGAACGGCTCATCCGAGACCAGCTTATGCACCACGCACACATCACTTGGGTCCACTTCGGTAAACCGGCCGGGTTCACGATAGTGGTAGCCAACCCAAGTAGGCGGCTTTCTCGGACTAGATCGGCTATGAGGTAACAGTTGTGGTGAGCATCCTCGCTGGCACCCCTTGAATGGTGTCGAGATCAAAGGCGGTAAATGATGATCATGTGTGTGTAGCGGTACACCCCTGCAGGGTTGACAAAACTATTCGAATAGCCGCGTCCGCGGTTATGGACTGCTTGGAAAGCTTAGCTTGATTATTAGAAAACTTGAACCGGATACTTCTAAAACACACCAAGATAAGTGTGAGTGCTATGGCGTGCTTTCTCGTGGGGAAGTCGAGGAAGGCACCATAGTGGTGTAATTGGTTGGAGAAAGTAGTGGACTCGTGTACGCTTCTTACCTCAAAGTCTGGTACTCGTAGTTCAGGACTAGCCAAGTCAAAGCTGGCATTTCTGCAAGTGAAACCCCACCTCCCTTTACCTTGATACATATGCATGAGTAGTATAGCTCCTATGTAAGTCTTGCTGAGTACGACTTTGTACTCACGTTTGCTTAATCTATGTTTTAGATGAAACCACTGACCCCGAAGGTGGCTTCTTCATCGAGCTCGACAACTGAAGATCAAGCTAGTCTAGTCCCAGTCAGACGACTGGTTCCCTCGTGGAGGGCATGTGTTTAAATAAGGCTTCTTAAGCCATTAGTTAAACTTGTCTGTACTCAGACATACTTTGCTTCCGCTTGTGTTGTAATGTTGGATCACATGTTTGTGATCTCTGTGTGCACTCTATAAGAGTTATCAATAAAAATGTATACTTTGTAGAGAATTGCAATGATACCTACTGTTCATACAAGGCATGTGTGCTGCGTGTATGTTTATAACATACATGTCTTTGTATGGGTTTTCGAGACCTTAGTTGTGATCTGGCTGGCGGTCTTTCATACACCAAGTGACCCTTAGATGTGCGCAGCTTGGGGCATCGCGATGCGATTGTTCGAGACTCTGTCTCGGGCACACTTTGTGGTATGATCGAGCCCGCCCTAGACCCCGACTAAGTGATCGGTCTGGAGTAAGTCTATGTAAGAGTTATGAGATAGTCGATAGTATGGTTGAGGCGAGTTGTCTTTGAATATGGGAGTTCATCACCCATATCATTAGACTTGTGTGCGGACGATGAGGACCCATCTCAGTTGATCATCCGGCCTGGATGGGATGCCCCTCACGTACGATGCTTTCCGAGAACGTTCAGTGCTTGGCCTTGTCTGCTTAGACAAGTGGGTACGGTTCTCGGCTCTCCATATGACTATGTCTTAGCTGGACTTGCATACGCTAACCCCGGGTCCCGACAGACTTGGTATCAGAGCAGGACTGACTGTAGGACTAGTAGCCTTGGCCGAAGTCGAGTCTAGCTTGCTATAGTTATATAGTTACTCTGGGTATATAAGGGAACAACGTAAGGATTCTTTTTTCTCCTTACCCCTTCGTTCTGAGTTCTGAGTCACCCTCATTTTATTCTACGGGAAGATAGGACTAGGCTCTCTTCTGTCTGATTAGAACATCTCGTTGTTTGCTTCCTTATAACCGTAGGAAAGTTGTGTCCGGTTTTCCTAGCATTGCTGTAATGCTGATTTCTTACATCGTATTATGTAAGTGCTGTTTCCATGTTGGAAGAAATTGTCATTTCTTACAATTACAGCCGTTATGATGTCCGAGTTATTCCAGGTTATCTCATAATCTGATGCATTTGCAAACTCCTTCTTTCTGTTTCAGATGGCAGATCTTCCCCCTCAGCAGATTGTTCATTTGACCAGGTGCCTCGGTGTGCGTGGCCATCCCGCCACGTTGGTCGAGATGATGTCCTATGTGGGATATCGACGGTATCCTGAGTACACCGTCGAGGAGCAGTTCCACGACTTCAACCAGACCCAGTTCCACTGCATTGTCCGGATCTACCCGCACCACGTTGGGGTCACTCAGCCTATCCATTTTGGACATGGCATTGGCATGACCGAGAACATGGCTGTGCAGGATGCTGCATACTCATGTATTACACTGCTGAGAGAGGAGCACACTATGCTGAGAGAGACATCGTTCCGCTATATCCCTGCTGCACTTCCAAGAGAAGAGGGATATTACACCGGACTCTACTCAGATCACTCTGCAGAAGATCCAGTACTTCAGATGACCGCTAGGTTTGCTAGTGATCGAGATCGTGATGCACGCGCTCTCCGTTTTGAGCTTCACGCCACCCGTGTTCGCCTGTATCGAGCACTGACACTCTTGGCACCCTTCGTGAGTGTTGGATCAGTCGAGTATGACGCTATCCACCCAGTGAGGACTCAGATGCCTTCTCGATTTGCTTGGCCCGAGATTGGAGGCACTTTTCCACCCCGTGGTCCTTTGCTTCCACCCTACGCTGGACCTAGGCCCCATCCTTGCCCAAATGGATATCAGGGTCCACAGGCCTCCGTGTTTTCTGATGGTCACCTTCAGCTACCGGGATACGCGGGTAACTTTTACGAGGTCTACTATGGAGATGGAGATGAGTGAGACCGCCTGTGGTCTTACTTAGGGAGGATGTAGTAGTATCTTAGTATATTGTACGCAAGGTGTTCTAAG
Source organism: Bromus sterilis (assembly GCA_950022295.1). Classification (NCBI taxonomy): domain Eukaryota; kingdom Viridiplantae; phylum Streptophyta; class Magnoliopsida; order Poales; family Poaceae; genus Bromus; species Bromus sterilis. Next base: position 21,334,485 of record OX465596.1, on the reverse strand, counting down.
TTCCAGAGGCTTAGATAAATAATGTATAGGAAGTCAGAGTGCCTCTGAAGGATGTATCATCTTCATCACGTTTGTATTAGCTTGGTGCTGTACTAAAATGATGTATGGTTTGTATGATAGCTTGTGAATATATGGCTTTTATGTTTTTATCACCATGTTGTCAAGATGATTACTTCCTTTGCTCTGTAATCCTTCCAGTACTTCAATACCTTGATTAGATTCTTCGATCAACTCTGTTTGACTTTGGTTCTAGATTTTGAAAGTGGAGCGTGTTTCTCTCCCACACAAAGTAAGATGTGATCTAACTTGTTATGAACTGCAAGCAAAGCTAAAGAAAACTAAAAATAAAACCTAAGAGCGAGACGCTCCAAGCATAGCACATAACACATGAAGTGATAAAAATATAGTGAGACGAAGGACGAACTGATGATTGTTGATGGAGAAGGGGATGCACGGAGTCATCCCCAAGCTTAGACGCTTGAGTCTCCTTGAATATTTATTGGGGATGCAAGGGGGCATCCCCAAGCTTGAGCGCTTGACACTCCTGGATCTTCTTTCATCATCTTCCAACGCACACTTGAAAACTCCCTTCATAGATAACTCATCATAAGCTGATTAGGGAGGTTAGTACCCTTAATAAATAAATTTTTCTCCACTGCATATAAGGATAATCTTGAAGAGATACTGTTTCTCAAGAGTTCCAAAAAGTTTTTGCAAAGAAAAAGCAAGCTTAAGGTTTGCAAAAGTAAGGAGAGACAAAACGTGGCAGAATCTGTGAAAAACAGAACAGTAGATAGTAAAGAATTTTTTAGGGGCACTTATGCAACTCAAATAAAAAAACTCAGAACATACGGAAGTTTCGTAATTGTATAGAGCATACTGTGTAAAAAATTCAGCTCAAAAATATGAACTGGTATTTTTCTGGAATTTTTCTGGTCACGAGGACAGAATCTGTTTTCTGGACAGCATGTCACAACTTTTACTTCACTTGCCGTAAGAGGCTATAACTTGGCACAAAGCTGAAAAGTAAAGATACAATGATGTTGTTACAGTAGTAACAATCATCAAGACACAACAAAAGCAAAAAGAAAAACCTAAATTCGTTGCGGGCTGCCTCCCGAAAGCGCTTCTTTAGAGCCATTAGCTAGGCATAAAGATTTTAAAAGGTGCTCTCATAAGAATAAGGATTTGAAGCAAAAGAGAACATCAAGAAGCAAATATGAAACACATTTAAGCCGAACCCACTTCCTATGCATAGGCATCTTGTAATAAAATAAATCAAAGAAGCACAAAGAAACCAACATAGGAAGGTGGAACAAGAACATCTTCAAAACTTTCAACATAAAGAGAGTAGTATTAGTAATATGGAAGTTTCTACAACCAAACTTTCCTCTCTCAAAATAATTTTCAGTAGTATCATGAACAATATCAAGAGTATAAATATCACATAAATCATATTGTTCAGGACCTACGAGCACACGTATATTATTTTCAACACGGTTTTTAGGATCATAAGATAAATGCAACCCAACTTATTGAGATTTGATAAGAGGAAAATTCTCCGGAGTTGGAGATTTCAAAAGGATAATAGGACAGTCAAATGTGGGTGCAATAGCAACAATTTCATGCTTAACATAAGGAACTATAGAGAGTTCATTTTTGTCAGCATCATCCATAGTGACATCTTGGCCATCAACAAAGCAAGTATCAAAATTTTCAGAAAGGGATATTTCAAGTGAGTCCTCGGAATCATGGGATTCCTCCTCAAAGCAATCATTGGCCTCTTCTTGGGCAGCAAACATTTTATTTTTAAAATCCTCAATATAAGAATTGGAAGTATAATTCTCAAAGCAATAAGTAAGAACTGCAAAGTTTTCAGACTCGAAAATAGTATCGTGATACTTTTCAATCAAGGAAGCAATCTCATAGGCACCTTTAAAAGCAACAAACTCTTCAATATTTTCAACATCAAAGTAATCATAAACACCTTTAGCATAAGAAGATAAGATCTCATTTTCATTAAACTCACATTGGAAAGGGAGGTGTTTATGATCTATATTAGAACAACAAGTAAAATCATAAATGTGGCACAAAGTTTAGCATGGCAATAATAAACATGTATTTGATCCCATAAGTGTTTCCCTTTCTGAGATAGGCGGTGCCGCGTATAATGAGCATGCTCATCCAATGATTTTCCCTCAACCAAGTCGGTCGGGTTTTTAGCACGAGCACAAATTGATCGAAGACGATCCAAGTGAAACATGTCCATCCTACCATATTTGGGTGGTTCATCACCCATGGTGAGGATAGCATAAATAGGCAAAGCAAGACAAAGGCAAAAGGTAGCAACTATTTTTGTGGTTTTTCATAAAGGACACTGAGATAAAAACTGAAAGGTAAACTAACAAGACTAAAAAACAAAGGTAAAGGGTAGTGTGCAACTCCCCTATCTTAGCACTCGGAGTCCCCAGCAACGGCGCCAGAAATTGCTCTTGATGACGGCTTCTCGCCCTTCGTTGGTAGGCCCCAAGTGGAAGGCGTGATGTTGTACAGCAGCAAGTTTCCTTCAGTAAAGATACCAAGTTTTGTCTCCAGTAGGACTCCAGAGATGATAAGTAGGTGTCAGCGGCGCAACTGACGCGGACCTGCACACAGACACAGATAACTTTTCTCCCAACGAAGTTCAGAGAGGTTGTCAATCTCTCCGGTCTTGTTGTTCACAAATGATAAAACGCAAGGGGATAATGATAGCAACTTGAAAGTAAATTCAGAAAAGTAAATATAGCTTGGAAACAATAATGAGGATATGGACCGGGATACGTGATGTTCTCTAGTGATGTATCTCTCCCAAAAGATGATAAAAATGCTATGCGAGGTAAACAAATTACAGAAAGGCAATTGACAGGATTAAGAACGCACCGCAATGCTAACTATGCTACAAAAGAAAGGAAGAGGTTCAAAAGCACAGGCAGTACGCCAAGGTAAGTAGACCAAAATCCATCTGCATCTACTACTAATCATCCACCTTGAGATATCTATCCAGAACATCTCGCTGGTATTAAGTTGCGAGCCCCACCCAAAGTGTAAACCCAAAGCAACAGACAACTGCATTAAAAATAACTTTGCGTAAAGTAAACAATCCTTGTAACCGCGGTTACAAGAACCGTTGTTTTCCCCCTTGTGGCAACAACACATCCCGTAGACTCATGTTTCTGTCAGTCAAGCATGTCATCGGGGAGGCATGAACCCACAATCTAGCACAACGCTCCCTCTTGGAGTCACTACCTACTACTTGGCCAAAGAAGTAAACAACAACGGAGAGCATGCAAGAATTACTTAGGAACAAAAATATAAGAGATAAAAACCAAATATATTACTCTATCACAATCTAAACACAATCTCATAATCCATCAGATCCGATCAAACTCAACATAGCAATAGCAGAAATATTACAAAGGTGCCTCGATCATGTAGGGAAGCTCACGAGGTCTAAACAATGAAGATCAAAGAGGGGAGGAGAACATCACATAGCTACTGATCACGGACCCATGGTCCAAGGAAAACTACTCACGAGACATCCGGGGAGCATCCATGGTGGAGAGGAGACTCCCGGAGGTCAATCCTCCCTCCGGGAGGGTGCCGGGAAGAGGTCTTCTGGTGCTCCCGATCTTGGAAGCGCGGCGGCGGCGGCGGAACAGAGGCGAGTTCGCGGAATAGGGTTCTTGTTCTGGAGTTTTCCCGTGACGGAGGATAAATAGGCGAAGGGGGGCAGCCATAGGTGGACCAGGGGCCCCAGGCGCCCCCTGGCGCGACCAGGGATGGGGCCGCGCCGGGTGGCCGCCTGGGCCCCCCTGGCCCCCCTCTGGCCCCTCACGGGCTTTTCTCGAAGCTTCCGTCACGCTGATTTTTTATCTGAATTTTACCAAATTTTTCTGGCACTTTTTATGTGGGGGAAAACTGAAATAGAAAAACAGCAGAAAACAGGAACTGGCACTGGGGTGCACTGAGTTAATAGGTTAGTCCAAATATGATCAAAAATGTATGAAAGTGTATCTACATCATAGCAATATCACACAAAACATGCATGGAGCAAGCAGAAATTATCGATACTCTTAGGACGTATCAATCGACAATGTTCTTATCATTGTCAATGACAATTATGTTCCCGTTGATTTTATTATTATGGATATAGAGTGTGAACCTTTATGTCCAATTGTTTTGGGACGTCCTTTTCTTTGCACCGTTGGTGCTATTATAGACATGAAAGAGGGGAATATAAATTTGAATTCCCTCTCAAAAAGGGGATGGAACAATTCCCTAGAAAGAAAATCAAGTTACCTTTTGAGTCCGTTACACGGGCTAGCTATTCTCTTTCTCTTGATAAAACTTGATTCTTCTTTTGCTTTATGCCTAGCTTAAAGGCGTAAAAGAAAGCACTTGTTGGGAGGCAACCCAAGATCTTTTTACTTCTGTTTTTAGTGGTCTTGATGATTGTTACTACTGTAGCAACATCATTGTATCTTTATTTTCAAGCTTTGTGCCAAGTTTAGCCTCATATGATAAGGAAAGCAAAAGTTGTGACATGCTGTCCAGGAAATAGATTGTGTCTTCTGGACGGAAAAAATCGGAACAAATCATCAGTTCATCTTTTTGAGATGAACTGTTTACACAACATGCTCTATAAAATTGTGAAACTTTCGTATGTTTTGAGTTTTTTGATTTGAGTTGCAGAAGAACCCCACAAAAATTCTCTACTACCTGTTGTTCTGTTTTTCACAGATTCTGCCACGTTTTGCATTTCCTTACTTTTGCAGACCTTAAGCTTGCTTTTTCTTTGCAAAAACTTTTTGGAAATCTTGAGAAACAGTATCTCTTCAAGAATATCTTGATATCCAGTGGAGAAAAAATATTTTATTAATGGTACTAACCTCTCTAATCAGCTTATGATGAGTTATGTATGAAAGGAGTTTTCAAGCGTGCAATGGAAGATGATGAAAGAAGATCCGGGAGTGTCAAGCGCTCAAGCTTGGGGATACCCCCATGCATCCCCAATGAATATTCAAGGAGACTCAAGCGTCTAAGCTTGGGGATGCCCCTGTGTATCCCCTTCTCCATCAACAATCATCAGTTCGTCCTTCGTCTCACTATATTTTTATCACTTCATGTGTTATGTGCTATGCTTGGAGCGTCTCGCTCTTAGGTTTACTTTTTAGTTTTCTTTAGCTTTATTGCTTTTCATAACAAGTTAGACCCCATCTTACTTTGTGTGGGAGGGAAACATGCTCCACTCCAATCTAGAACACATCATAGGATATTTCATGCATATCTTTTTACTGTTGTGCGTTCTTTATCTTTTCGTAGCTACTGCCATGTTTAGTTTTAGTTTTAGTTTTAGTTTGTCTTTAGAAAGATCCTTGGATTTTTTTAGTTTGTTGCTGTAACTCTCTTTAGTTTTCATGTTTATCTTGTTAAGAGAGTTGGTTGTTGCACTGAGTTGTGCCTTGTCTTGAAAGTAGGTAATTGAGGTTGCTATTTAATTTTAGTAGTAACTTGTTGTGACGCCCCCAAAATCAATCCATGTACAGTAATCATACACACAGGGTACACGGCTAAGATTAGGATGCCACGGTGAGAATATCACAGCACAACACTAAACACAAAAGGATAAACCAATATGTTACAAGATAAGGGGTCACACGGACCCGAATACATAAGTTATACAAGCCATAATATCTGAGTACAAACATAGTTAGTCAGGTTTTGCCTTAAGAAGGCTAGAACAAGTAACATCAGAGATACAAATCGAAAAGGCAAGGCCTCCTTCCTGGGAGCCTCCGAAACTACTCCTGGTCCTGGTCAGCGGGGGTCTCGACGTAGTAGTATCCGCCTCCGGGGTACTCCTGCTCCTGGGCTCCAACGTCGACTGCAGCGGCCGATCAGGCAAAACATAAAGGGGGAAATAAAGCAAAGGTGAGTATCTAGCATACCCGCGAGTCTTACGTCCGCTACTAAGCATTATGCATTTGTATCAAATGGAAAGGGGAGGCTGTATATAGTGGACTGCAAGATAGAAATCACAATAAGGATAAGACGCTAGGCCTATCGAAGACTAGCATCTTCTGACGATGTCTTGCAGCATGAGAGGAGAATCAGCCAACAGTTCATATAAAGCAATAAAGTAACAATGAAGCAGAAGTTGCTGCAACATTGAATAATATAAGTTGTAATGATTAATAATAATAATGCCTCCGAGTTCCCCTCCTCGACTTCCCTGCGAGGAAGAAAACCCGGAACCATACAGTTTAATAGTAATAGTTTCTAGTGGTAAGATCCAGCTTCAGCAGAAAGCGTCCTGTTACCGTGGACACGGCTATTCGAATAGATTAAACTCCCTGCAGGGGTGCACTACTGTTAAGCCTGCACGCTCGGATCTCCAGGGTGGCGTGAACCTTGTTAGGGAACGCCCCACCGAGGCTATCCGACACATCGCAGCCCATCCTAGGCTCAGCAGAGAGGCCATCCGCCAGACTATATCCTATGCGCCAAGGGGTCTAGGTCCCTCACCCTTGCACACTCCTGCACGGTACGAGACTGGCCGGTGAAGCAAAAGCAAAACCAAACACACCTGCTGCAGCAAAAAGACAAGACCGCTTCCCGGCTATCAGCCCGTGGTACTGCTGACGTCTGAAGATCTTTCGGACAAACTATGACGCAGGGGAGCCCATAACTCCTTATCCCACGTGAAGGTAGTGCATACAGACCAACGGGTCGATCTCTCAAGTCATCCGCTGAACCATTTAGCATTTTAATATTATCTCGCAGGCAACCGTTATCGCTGTCTGACTAACAACACAACGGACAACTAACAACAACAAGGCCCACCGGTAACGTCGGGGCCTTCCCTGTCGTCCCGTCAAAGCGCGCGGTTACCGACAAGGTGAACCTTCTCCTTACCTTGTATCGCGTGTGCTCTTGGTAGAGCTCGACTTTTGCGTGGTTTGGTAACTCTCGCGAGATACGAGCAGGGGCCAAGCACGCCAGTAACGTCGGTCGTACCCTCCCAGTCGTTCCCGACGATATACCTCTCGCGGGCACCGTTGGGTCGCCCGACTTCTTACCTTTAGGGACAACCGCTGTTCAGGACCCTATGGCGGCAAGACAAAGTCAGCCTCGAGTGGACTACAAGGATTACTCCTTGATAGCTCACACTTGAGGTGACTAGGCATAACCTAGATAGGGGCCTTTGGCGATGTCTACATTGTACCGTACCTGTGCAGTTATATATTGTATCTGTGTTCACTCCCCTGAGTGATCACGGCCCGCTATCTAACCCTAGCTAACAATGCGCAGGGCTCACTGCTGAATAATGCATAAGTAATAATAGGCAGCATAGGATAAAGGAAAGGTACATCAAGGGGCGACAAAATCAGGCTATGCAATTGAATAGGATTGTCATCGTAGCAGCAGAAGTATCAATGCCTAGTGCAAGAAAGTACGGAAAAGGTAGGCGATATCTGGGGAAGAGAATGGCTCTGCTTGCCTGGAAGCTCGACGGTAGGGGCAGGGTCGTCGACGAAGTAGTCTTACCCGGCGGCGGTGTAGTCGGCGGTAGCAGCGGGGTCTACCGGAGATTAAGGGGGGAGGAAAACAGGAAATAAAAAGCAAGCAATGCAAACATATGAATGACATGGCAAATGTATCGATGTCGGTGTTCTAACGCAGTGCAAAGCACGTTGCTCGGAACGGGAATTCATCCGGGGATGAACTACTGGCTCCGGGTGATTACCGGACAGGGTGTCCAGAGGGGTATCATGCCGGAGGTGTCGTGGACATCCGACAAGCATAAGGGGGGTGTATCCGTGTTAGTTGAACCATTCCGGACAACTTTCGTGTTCGGAATAAATTCATCCGGCAGGTTTTTACCGGCACCGGGAATTATCGACAGACAGCCCAGAGGGGGGATGTCGGTGTTCGTTGTGTTAGAGGGGTGTGGTTGGTATACGAATAGCGTATTCGTATTCTTTATATTCAAATTCAAAGTTTAAATCATTTTAAATCAATTTCTGGATTTTCTTTTATTAAATAAATAAACATTATCCACAAGGGTTGACTGGTCAAACCTGACCAGTGGGTCCCACTGGTCAGCCTCACATGCTAATAAAACATTTTAATTAAATCTAATTAACAGTGGGGTCCCACATGTCATACTAACATAAATAAATCAAATTAGTTAATTAATTAACTGACAAGTGGGACCCATGTGTCATTGACACAGTGGTTAATTAATCATTTTAATTAAATTAAAGGGCCAAGGGCCCACATGTCATACACATGGGGGTAGTTTTCTCCAGTTTTAATTTTAACAGAGGGATTAGAGGGGGTGGGGCCCAATGTCATTGGCTCAAGGGAGATTAGCTTAACATTGATGATGATTCTGACGATTGGGCCCCGCATGTCAGTCTCACCAGAGCTTCACCGGCGACAGAGCTCCGACGAGCTTGGGCTAGCGCACGTCATGGTGCACCAAATCGGGCCGCATTTGTTCCGTTCGAACGAGCAGTGCGTCGCCAGTCGATCTGCACGGTTATCTCAAGCAGGAACCGCCGGAGGCGAGCGTATGGATGAAAGAGGCGGCGGCCGCCGGCGGCACAAATGTCAAAAACCAAAGCGCAACGAAATCGAACACTTCCCTCGGCTAAATCGAACGTAGAGCTCCCCAGGAGCGTGATGGTGCTATTGGCATGAGCTAAAAGGGCTTGGGGGTGCGCGTATGGCCACCACGGCGGCGAACAGTGCGTGGCAACGGGGAAACTTGCAATGCGCTTAGCGGGAAGATACAAGCACTTGGCGGCGGCCGGGGAGCTCACCGGCGGGGCGTAGGAGGTGGCAGTGGGCTCGGAGGAGGCCGGGTGCAGCTGGAATTGAACGGCGACGACGACGGATGCAGAAGGGGGCCGGTGGCGATGCGCGCGCTATGAAGCTCCCCTTTTTGATTCCCTCCGCAACGCGACGAGGACGAACGCGGCGTACCCTACGGACAACAAGGCGAGGCGAGGTGAGCTCGTTCGCCACGCGAGTCCGCGACAATGGCGACGGCGGCGGCCGCACGGGTTTTCCCGAGCGAGTGCGAGGCGAGGAGGAGAGAAAAAGGATCTAGGGTTCATCCACGGGGAGGGGAGGGACTAGTTAACCACGAGGACCGGCGGCCGGGCACCGTGGATGGACGCCACGACGACAATCGCCGTCGAACAGCCTCTGCCATGGCGACACGAGGGCTCGGGTGAACAGGGGAGGGAGACGACCCGGGGTGGGCCGAGTGAGCTGGGTTGGGCCGCACTATGCACTTGCGGTACTGGGTTGGAGCCTTTGATTCTTTTATTTCTTTTCTGCTTTCTGTTCTTTTCTGTTTATATTTATTTTAGTTGCTTCCATATTTTTGTAGAATATGTAACATAGTCCATAATTAGTGTAGCACAATATTGAGATGCCACAAAACGATTTGGAGTGTTATAAATTCTTTTGCATTTTTGTTTTATTAAAAAGGTATTAAATGCACCAAAGTGAGGGTTTTTACCTACTGTTTGAATTGTTTGGAATATTCTATAACTTAATAAATACCCAAACCCATATGGATTTGGTCCACTGAATATTTGTGATTTTATAAAAGTAGTTTCACAATTTTTGGAGAAAGTTTATTTTCCACTTTGTTTTTATTATTGCACCAAAGGCATTTTGAGATTTGATTTGATTTCAATCCAAAGGCAATTGAATTGAGCTTGGAGTTGTTTTCATTCCACCATGACCAAGGTACATGATCACATTGCATTCAACAATATCAAAGGGGAATTTGAATTTGAACTGAATCAGTTGATCAAACAAAAGTTTTGAACAGTAGAGATGAACAGTAACAGTGATTTACTGTTCACTGACAGTGAGGGTGTTACAAATCTCCCCCACTACAAGAATTGTAGTCCCGAGAATTTAAGCACTAGAGGGGAAAAGATCGGGGTATTCTTCGCGGAGACGATCTTCGCGTTCCCAAGTGGCTTCATCTTCAGAATGATTCGACCACTGAACCTTGAGAAACTTAGTCGTCTTGTTGCGGGTTCGGCGTTCAGACTGATCAAGAATGCGGCTTGGATGTTCTTGATAGGTTAAGTCCTGCCGCAGCTCAATCATATCATGTTCCACTTCGCGGATATGGTCCTTGAAGCAGCGTCGGAGTTGCGACACGTGGAATACATCGTGGACTTGAGAGAGGTTTGACGGCAATTCCAAACGGTATGCCACCGGTCCACTTCTGGAAAGGATACGGAACGGGCCAATGTAGCGAGGAGCTAATTTGCCTTTGATTCCGAAATGATGAGTGCCTCTCATGGGAGTGACACGGAGGTACGCGTATTCTCCAGGTTGATAGACCATTTCTTTGGCTTGCGATCATAGTTGCTCTTCTGGCGGGACTGAGCAGCTTTCAGGTGTTCACGGATAACGCGAACCTGATCTTCTGCATGCTGTATGATGTCCGGACCGATGAGAGTTCGTTCCCCAGTTTCTGACCAATTCAGAGGGGTTCGACACTTACGTCCATAGAGAACTTCAAAGGGTGCCATCTTCAAACTAGCCTGATAGCTATTGTTGTACGAGAATTCAGCAAATGGAAGAGATTCCTCCCATTTCTTACCGAATGAAATGACACAAGCTCGAAGCATGTCTTCAAGCACTTGATTCACGCGTTCGACTTGTTCTTGCGACTGGGGGTGATAAGCGGTGCTGAAATTTAGGTGAGTGCCCATAGCTTCTTGGAAACTATCCCAGAACTTCGAGGTGAAAATGCTGCCTCGGTCGGAACTGATCTCCAACGGAATACCGTGGAGCGACACGATTCTGAAAACATATAAGTCTGCCAACTGACTAGCAGAGATCGTCTCCTTGACAGGCAGAAAGTGGGAAACCTTGGAGAATCGGTCGATGACGACAAATATGGCATCATGACCCTTCTGAGATCGGGGAAATCCGGTGACGAAGTCCATTTCAATCTTGTCCCATTTCCATTCAGGAATAGAAAGTGGTTGCAGAGTTCCTGCAGGTCTTTGATGTTCTGCTTTGACGCGACGGCAAACGTCACACTCATCAACATAACGAGCAATGTCTTGCTTCATGTTAGACCACCAGTACCGCTGACGAAGGTCTTGGTACATCTTGGTACTACCAGGGTGAATCGACAAAGGAGTATCATTACCTTCTTTCATAACGCGCGGGGTCAAGTTTAGATTGGGCTTACTCCTAGGAACCACTAAACGATTCTTGAAATACAATGTACCATCATCAGAAACAGTGAAGCATGATGGATTTCCTCTAGCGATATACTTCTTAATCTTCTCGACATCAGAGTCACATGTTTGTATCCACTTGATGGTGCTGTCGAGGTCTGTCTCAACCACAAGGTTATTCACATGTCCCTGCGGAACAATTTCAAGGTTCAACTTGCGGAGCTCTTCATACAGAAGTGGCTGCTCTACCTGGACTTCAAGTTCAGAACAGTAGGATTTGCGGCTTAAGGCATCGGCCACCACATTAGCTTTGTCAGGGGTGTAAGAAATTCCCATGTTGTAGTCGGCTATTGTCTCGAGCCATCTCTGTTGGCGGAGATTCAGGTCTGGTTGAGTGAATAGGTACTTCAGGCTTTGGTAGTCGGTGTAGATCTCGCAACGGTTACCAATGAGGTAATGTCGCCACAACTTTAATGCATAAATTACCGCTGCCAATTCGAGATCATGAGTTGGATACTTATCTTTGTGAGCACGCAGTTGACGAGAGCCATAAGCAATCACTTTGCGCTCTTGCATTAGGACACAGCCTAATCCTTGATGAGACGCGTCGCAATATATCATGAAGTCCTTCTGAGTATCAGGCGGAGCAAGCACCGTGGGAGAAGTGAGCTTGTCCTTGAGAGCTTGAAAACTTTCTTGACATTTATCAGTCCACTAAAACTTGACGCCTTTGTGAAGCAGATTAGTCAGAGGCTTGGCAATCTTGGAGAAATTCTCAACAAAACGGCGGCAATAGCTGGCAAGGCCGAGGAAACTGCGGACTTGCTTGACAGTCCTGGGCGGAGTCCAGTCAAGAATAGCCTGAATACGTTCGGGGTTGACGGCAACACCATCCTTGGAAATCACATGACCAAGGTAGGTTACTTCAGGAAGCCAGAACTCACACTTAGAATACTTAGCATAGAGTTTGTGTTCTCGAAGCTTTTCCAGTATAAGGCGAAGATGTTCAGCATGTTCTGCATCGGTCTTGGAGTAAATCAATATATCATCCAGATAAACCACGACGAACTTGTCGAGGTATTCCATGAATATATAGTTCATCAATCTGGAGAAGGTGGCTGGTGCATTCGTCAAGCCAAAGGACATGACAGTGTACTCGTATGAACCATAGCGAGTAATGAATGCAGTCTTCGGGATGTCCTCATCACGGACCCGGATCTGATGGTAACCCAACCTTAAGTCGAGTTTTGAAAACACCGTGGATCCATCAAGTTGATCATAAAGATCATTGATCCGAGGGAGGGGGTACTTGTTCTGTATCGTGGCCTGGTTGATAGGTCGGTAATCTTGGACCAAACGGTTCGTGCCATCACTCTTCTTGACAAAGAGCGAAGGTTCTCCCCAAGCAGAGGAACTTGGATGGATGAAGCCTTTCTCGAGGGCCGTTTCGATCTCCTTCTTCAATTCAAGGAGGTGGTGAGGTGGCATCTTATATGGGCGCTTGGCAATAGGGACGTTACCAGGCTTCAAGTCGATGACGAATTCAACTTCTCTGATCGGGGGTATCCCCGGCAGTTCTTTTGGGAATACGTCGGTAAAATCACAAACGATTGGGACTTTCTCAATCCCTTCGAGAGGAGCGACATTCAAGGCATTTAGAGCATATATACGAGCTTCGGCATTCATCGACACAATGGCAGTGTGACTCACAATCGCGCCAGAAGGATGAAAGAGTTGGATGACCTTGGTGCCACAATAAAGTGCGGCATCGTGGGCTTTCAGCCAATCCATACCCAAGATAAGGTCAATAGTGGATGTTTTCAGAATATGTGGGGAGACAAGGAACTCAATCCTTTCGATCTCGACGGTGATGTTAGGTGCTAGCATGTCAACGTGACACATGCCGCCGGGTGTTTTAACGGCCAAGGGGGTGCGCATCTTTTCGTGGTATATGCCATGCTTAGATGAAAATGCTCCAGACATAAATGAATGCGATGCTCCGGTATCAAATAAAACAGTAGCAGGTATTGAGTTAACGAGGAGAGTACCCATCACTGTAGCGGGCTGTTCCTGAGATGCTTCAACATCAATGTTGTAAGCATGACCACGAGCATGAGGATTTGACCCATTATTATAGTTGAGGGTCCCATTGTTGCCACGGCCATTTCCGCGGCCAGCAGGGTGAACTACTAGTTGATTCTGTCGTTGAGGGCAGTCTCTGGAAATATGGCCTGGCTGACGGCACTTGAAACACAGGCCATCTTGAGGACGGAGGGGTGCAGTCTCAGTCTTCGGCTGTCTCGGCGGGGGCGGAGGCAGACGGGGTGCAACATACGACGGCCTTGGTGCAAGGGAAGTTGGACGCATAAGACTGTGTGGAAGCCAAACGCGTTGCTTCTGTGCTGTGCCCGAAGATGAGCCAGCATCACGGGGGCGCTTCGGCGAACCACCGAACTTAAGCTGAGCGGTCTCAAGAGTGATAGTCTGGTTCACCATGGTGGCGAAGTCGGGGAAGACGTGCAAAGCCAGTGAAAGCTGGAGATCTGGGTTGAGCCCATCACGGAACTTCTCTTGCCTACTTGCATCATTGAGGAGGTCACTTGAAGCATAGTGGGAGAGGCGGAGGAATTCCCTCTGATATGCCTCGACAGTTTTGTTGCCCTGAACAAGGTTGCGGAACTCGGCCTTCATACGGTTCATAATCGCCTGGGGGACATAACGAGCACGGAAGGTAGTCTTGAAGTCATTCCAGGTGACAACAGTCCCTTCAGCTAGCGAGCCCTTGTAGGTGTCCCACCAATGAGCAGAGGGGCCACGCAGGAAATAGGACGCAAAGTTGACGTAATCAGCAGCGCTCACATTAGCGAACTCCAGCTGACGAGTGATGTCACGAAGCCAATCATCGGCATCCAGCAGATGTTCAGGTTGGTGGAAGAGAGGGGGATTGAGACGCATGAAATCCCGCAGAGTAACCACATGCGGTTGGTTCTGATGCTGGTTCTGGTTCTGATTCTGGTTCTGGAGCTGATCTATGACTCCTTGCATAAATACTTGGTTCATCTGAAACTGCTGCATCATCGCGGCCATGTAGTCCGGCGGCGGAGGTGGATCGTTGGCACCACGACCACGACCACGACCACCACGACCAGCCATCCTGCTAGAATTTAACAGGGGTATTTCAGCGATGAACATTTATCGAGATACCGGAAATGAGTAATAGGTAAAGCGACGACAAAGAGGAGGCGCGGATATATGGGAGTAGTCATATAAGACATACACATCCACACATAGAATCAATCGAAATTCGGGCAGCGTAACATCGTAGAAATTAAGGAAAAAGGACACACTAGGCGGCGCGCAGACCGCGGTAAGGATTACACGACGCGACATAGATTCCACTATGTCAATCACGCCGCAAGAAAACTGTTGGCCACAGGAGTTAATGACAGAGGACGCGCGGCCTGCCCAGAATGAGAATGGGATCCGCGGTTCGGGACCTGGGGTAGAACTCCTGCAACACGACTCAATCAATGGGGAAGCACCAAAACGCCGGATGGAATCAAAAGAACGTGATCCTAATGTCAGAGTTTGTAAAACTTACCAGCAAGGACAAGAGAGCAGATTCCCAGAGCATAGGTAAGGAGAAAAGGATCCTAATACCATAGATATCACACGTAGTGACATCGACGTGGGCCCGTAAGCCAAACATTAAGTTAGCAAAATAGTTTTTCAAAGACTAGACTCAACTTCGACCAGGTAGTGGTGGGGTGGATTCCTACAGGCAGTCAGCTCTGATACCAACTTGTGACGCCCCCAAAATAAATCCGTGTACAGTAATCATACACACAGGGTACACGGCTGAGATTAGGGTGCCACGGTGAGAATATCACAGCACAACACTAAACACAAAAGGATAAACCAATATGTTACAAGATAAGGGGTCACACGGACCCGAATACATAAGTTATACAAGCCATAATATCTGAGTACAGACATAGTTAGTCAGGTTTTTCCTTAAGAAGGCTAGCACAAATAACATCAGAGATACAGATCAAAAAGGCAAGGCCTCCTGCCTGGGAGCCTCCGAAACTACTCCTGGTCCTGGTGAGCGGGGGTCTCGACGTAGTAGTATCCGCCTCCGGGGTACTCCTGCTCCTGGGCTCCAACGTCGACTGCAGCGGCCGATCAGGCAAAACATAAAGGGGGAAATAAAGCAAAGGTGAGTATCTAGCATACCCGCGAGTCTTACGTCCGCTACTAAGCATTATGCATTTGTATCAAATGGAAAGGGGAGGCTGTATATAGTGGACTGCAAGATAGAAATCAGAATAAGGATAATAAGCTAGGCCTATCGAAGACTAGCATCTTCTGACGATGTCTTGCAGCATGAGAGGAGAATCAGCCAACAGTTCATATAAAGCAATAAAGTAACAATGAAGCAGAAGTTGCTGCAACATTGAATAATATAAGTTGTAATGATTAATAATAATAATGCCTCCGAGTTCCCCTCCTCGACTTCCCTGCGAGGAAGAAAACCCGGAACCATACAGTTTAATAGTAATAGTTTCTAGTGGTAAGATCCAGCTTCAGCATAAAGCGTCCTGTTACCGTGGACACGGCTATTCGAATAGATTAAACTCCCTGCAGGGGTGCACTAATGTTCAGCCTGCACGCTCAGATCTCCAGGGTGGTGTGAACCTTGTTAGGGAACGCCCCACCGAGGCTATCCGACACATCGCAGCCCATCCTAGGCTCAGCAGAGAGGCCATCCGCCGGACTATATCCTATGCGCCAAGGGGTCTAGGTCCCTCACCCTTGCACGCTCCTGCACGGTACGAGACTGGCCGGTGAAGCAAAAGCAAAACCAAACACACCTGCTGCAGCAAAAAGACAAGACCGCTTCCCGGCTATCAGCCCGTGGTACTGCTGACGTCTGAAGAGCTTTCGGACAAACTACGACGCAGGGGAGCCCATAACTCCTTATCCCACGTGAAGGTAATGCGTACAGACCAACGGGTCGATCTCTCAAGTCATCCGCCGAACCATTTAGCATTTTAATATTATCTCGCAGACAACCGTTATCGCTGTCTGACTAACAACACAACGGACAACTAACAACAACAAGGCCCACCGGTAACGTCGGGGCCTGCCCTGTCGTCCCGTCAAAGCGCGCGGTTACCGACAAGGTGAACCTTCTCCTTACCTTGTATCGCGTGTGCTCTTGGTAGAGCTCGACTTTTGCGTGGTTTGGTAACTCTCGCGAGATACGAGCAGGGTCCAAGCACGCCAGTAACGTCGGTCGTACCCTCCCTGTCGTTCCCGACGATATACCTCTCGCGGGCACCGTTGGGTTGCCCGACTTCTTACCTTTAGGGACAACCGCTGTTCAGGACCCTGGAATGGCTCTGGTTGCGTGGAAGCTCGACGGTAGGGGCAGGGTCGTCGACGAAGTAGTCGTACCCAGCGGCGGTGTAGTCCGCCGTAGCAGCGGGGTCTACCGGAGATTAAGGGGGGAGGAAAACAGTAAATACAAAGCAAGCAATGCAAACATATGAATGACATGGAAAATGTATCGATGTCGGTGTTCTAACGCAGTGCAAAGCACGTTGCTCGGAACGGGAATTCATCCGGGGATGAACTACCGGCTCCGGGTGATTACCGGACAGGGTGTCCAGAGGGGGAAGGTATCATGCCGGAGGTGTCGTGGACATCCGACAAGCATAAGGGGGGTGTATCCGTGTTAGTTGAACCATTCCGGACAACTTTCGTGTTCGGAATAAATTCATCCGGCAGGTTTTTACCGGCACCGGGAATTATCGACAGACAGCCCGGAGGGGGGGATGTCGGTGTTCGTTGTGTTAGAGGGGTTTGGTTCGTATATGAATAGCGTATTTGTATTCATTATATTTTTCTGATCAATTTTCATGTATAAAGTTTTTGAATTTGACTTACGGTTTAAAAGATATTCAAATTCAAAGTTTAAATCATTTTAAATCAATTTCTGGATTTTCTTTTGTTAAATAAATAAACATTATCCACAAGGGTTGGCTGGTCAAACCTGACCAGTGGGTCCCACTGGTCAGCCTCACATGCTAATAAAACATTTTAATTAAATCTAATTAACAGTGGGGTCCCACATGTCATACTAACAGAAATAAATCAAATCAGTTAATTAATTAACTGACAAGTGGGACCCATGTGTCATTGACCCAGTGGTTAATTAATCATTTTAATTAAATTAAAGGGCCAAGGGCCCACATGTCATACACATGGGGGTAGTTTTCTCCAGTTTTAATTTTAACAGAGGGATTAGAGGGGGTGGGGCCCGATGTCATTGGCTCAAGGGAGATTAGCTTAACGTTGATGATGATTCTGACGATTGGGCCCCGCATGTCAGTCTCACCGGAGCTTCACCGGCGACAGAGCTCCGACGAGCTTGGGCTAGCGCACGTCATGGTGCACCAAATCGGGCCGCATTTGTTCCGTTCGAACGAGCAGTGCGTCGCCAGTCGATCTGCACGGTTATCTCGAGCAGGAACCGCTGGAGGCGAGCGTACAGACGAAAGAGGCGGCGGCCGCCGGCGGAACAAATGTCAAAAACCAAAGCGCAACGAAATCGAACACTTCCCTCGGCTAAATCGAACGTAGAGCTCCACAGGAGCGTGATGGTGCTGTTGGCATGAGCTAAAAGGACTTGGGGGTGCGCGTATGGCCACCACGGCGGCGAACAGTGCGTGGCAACGGGGGAACTTGCTATGCTCTTAGCGGGAAGATACGAGCACTTGGCGGCGGCCGGGGAGCTCACCGGCGGGGCGTAGGAGGTGGCAGTGGGCTCGGAGGACGCCCGGTGCAGCCGGAATTGAACGGCGACGACGACGGATGCAGAAGGGGGCCGGTGGCGATGCGCGCGCTGTGAAGCTCCCCTTTTCGATTCCCTCCGCAGCGCGACGAGGACGAACGCGGCGTACCCTATGGACAACACGGCGAGGCGAGGTGAGCTCGTTCTCCATGCGAGTCCGCGACAATGGCGACGGCGGAGGCCGCACGGGTTTTCCTGAGCGAGTGCGAGGAGAGGAGGAGAGAAAAAGGGTCTAGGGTTCGTACACGGGGAGGGGAGGGACTACTTAACCACGAGGACCGGCGGCCGGGCACCGTGGATGGACGCCACGACGACAATCGCCGTCGAACAGCCTCTGCCATGGCGACACGAGGGCTCGGGTGAACAGGGGAGGGAGATGACCCGGGGTGGGCCGAGTGGGCTGGGTTGGGCCGCACTATGCACTTGCGGTACTGGGCTTGAGCCTTTGATTCTTTTATTTCTTTTCTGCTTTCTGTTCTTTTCTGTTTATATTTATTTTAGTTGCTTCCATATTTTTGTAGAATATGTAACATAGTCCATAATTAGTGTAGCACAATATTGAGATGCCACAAAAAGATTTGGAGTGTTATAAATTCTTTTGCATTTTTGTTTTATTAAAAAGGTATTAAATGCCCCAAAGTGAGGGTTTTTACCTACTGTTTGAATTGTTTGGAATATTCTATAACTTAATAAATACCCAAACCCATATGGATTTGGTCCACTGAATATTTGTGATTTTATAAAAGTAGTTTCACAATTTTTGGAGAAAGTTTATTTTCCACTTAGTTTTTATTATTGCACCAAAGGCATTTTGAGATTTGATTTGATTTCAATCCAAACGCAATTGAATTGAGCTTGGAGTTGTTTTCATTCCACCATGACCAAGGTACATGATCACATTGCATTCAACAATATCAAAGGTGAATTTGAATTTGAACTGAACCAGTTGATCAAACTAAAGGTTTGAACAGTAGAGATGAACAGTAACAGTGATTTACTGTTCACTGACAGTGAGGGTGTTACACTTGCAATAGTTTTGAGGTATTGTTGTGAGTAATGTTTGAAATTTTCGTGTCAAGAGCTCTAGCCTATTAGTGATAGGTGTGTATTTTGGGCAATCCGTGTTTATTTTCAAAACCTACAAAACTAGTTGAGAACTCTAGCTACTAGATGGATCGCTAAACTTTTGAGGGATTGGATATTAGAGTACACTCACTTACCATGAGTCGAGGATGCGCAAGGATAACCAAACCCCCATACACTCCTCCTCGGGGTACTTGTCTCATGAGGAAGTGGTGGGTAACCCATGATCTTCTTAATTTGCACAAGTTTTATCTTGGGATTGCATGCCTAATCTGCAAACCCCTAATAAGAGAAGTGACTGGCATGAGTGCCCAGCTCGTAAAAGATAAATACTAACGCACAAGTTCCTTCGCTCATTTATGAGTGATAAACAAAGGAATTTAAGGGGATGTGATCGTCCCCACATGGGAGCCGTTCCTCGAAACTTTTCCAAATCATGAAGTTAGTGAGTTATCTATCAGTAGTCGTTGACGGATCATGCACCCCCCAAAGGCCTGTTTTTATTCTGTTTGATCTAGAGATGGCACATGAGTTTTCCCTGCTTACCCTTTTGCACGGGGTTTATCCTTTATTTTGTGCAGAGTCAGTCCTTCCTACTTCCTTCCTTCTTGAGAGAGAACACACACTTGGTGTTAATAAAGATTCTTGCATACAAAGCTGCATTGAAAGTTAGCATGTTACATCTTTGTTGACATTATCTTTTGATAAGTGAGTTGTTTGCAAAAGCTTATGCTTAGTAAACATCTTCCTTTGTGCTAACATGTGCACTTCTTGACTGATAACATGCTCTTCCCAAAGCTTCAACTGGTTCCATTATAAGTGAAAGAACAAAAGTAAAAGTTATTAGTTGTTCCTTGACCAAGGCTATGTTTGCCATGATTAGATGAGTTTTCCAGGTCCTACTTTGTTATAATTGTTACTACTTTCTCATAAGGACCTTATGAGTTGAGGTTGTTGTTGAGGATGCTTCAGTTTGGTGAGAAATCTTGATGCTTCTTGTACGTATTCTTTTATTGACGCTTCACTCTCTAAACTTGTGGATAGGTTTACCGAGCTCAACAATCGCTTGGGCACAAGCGAGGTCTAAGCTTGGGGGAGTTGATACGTCCCAAATGCATCACTATTTTATATTGTAATTTCATCCTATTCATTGATATATTCCAATTTAAAGTATTGTTCTTATGTTGTTTTGGCTTGTTTTACACAGTTTACAACTATCTGGTGCCGGAGCACCAGAACCAGAATTCAGCTGTGAAAAGTGGACACCAAGTTGCTTAATCAGATCAAGTCCAAATGCGATGAAAAATTACGGGGAGTGTTTTTATGAAGATTGACTGGGAATCACCGAGGATGGAGGTGAGGGGACCCACCAGGCAGCCAGAAGGGTGCCTGGCGCGGCCCCCCTCCTGGCAGCGCCAGGCACCCTCCTGGATGCCTGGTGGCCCCCCTCGGTGCCCCCTCTCGCCTATAAGACCCCCCCTGGGGTAGAAACCCTGAATTGAGAAGAGTTTCCGTGTTTCGCCGCCGCCACGGGCGGAAACCTACATAGAAGAGTTTCCGCGTTTCGCTTCCGCCACGGGGAGGAAACCTACAGAGGAGAAAAGCCATCTCCGGCGGGCAGATTCCGCCGGGGAGATCTCCTCCCGGAAGGGGAGATCGTCGCCATCATCATCATCATCATCATCATCGTCACGGGACTCATCGAGATCATCATCAACATCATCCCCAACATCAGCACCATCTCCATCTCCATCTCCATCCCATCTCATCTCACAATTGCAACTTGTGTTCTAATCCGTACTATCTATCCTCTCTACTCTGTTGGTGTTGATTACTACTTTGTGTTGAATGCTATTGAGTTTTGTTGGAGAAATATCATTGTGTCCAGATTGTTTTCCACCCATCTATCACCTCTGATCATGATCTCATTTATGTCTTGTGAGTAGTTACTTTAGTTCTTGAGAACATGGGAGAAGTCTAGTTGTTAGTAGTCATATGATGTTGAAGTGTTATGTGTTGTTTGATACTTAAGTTGTGTTGTTATTTCTCTAGTGGTGTTATGTGAGTCGAACACTTAACACTTCACCTTTCATGGGCCTAGAGGAATACATTGTGCACAAAGGATGCTTATGGTGGGTTGCCGGAGTGACAGAAACCTGAACCCCAGTTCGCACACTTTTGCACAAGAGAGTTATGGATCCTTGATCATAATGTTGTGGTTAGACTTATGCCTTAATTACTACCTTGTATTTGCGGATGCTTGCAAGGTGTGTAATCATAAGAGTACAATTATCTTAGTCTAGAAGGTGTACTAGCATTGATCCACCCACCAACACTTCTCAACACAATACATATTACTTGGCGGAGTATGGTGAAAGTAACTTGGCTATCTCTCCCATGTGTTCTCGAGAATGCTTTAGCATTTATAAGTTTACTTCCTAGGCTTATCCTTGTGAAAGGATTGGGCCACTTGCTACTCCTCAGTTACCCTGTTTACTTTGCTTGTTTTTTACTTTTCTGTTGCTTAAACCAAAAACCCCTAAATATTTACCTTTGAGTGTGTGCAGCCTTTCCTTATCCAGTGTCACTTATCAGCACCTTCTGCTCCTCGTTGGGTTCGACACTCTTATTTATCGAAAATCTACAATTGATCCCCTAGACTTGTGGGTTATCAAGAATCGTTTATTGGCGCTGTTAACAGGGGAGGCAATCCCACTAAACCTATTAACTTCACCGCCATCAACGAGCTTTTCTGGCGTCGTTGCCGGGGAGTGTAGCGCTATTGGTAAGTGAAGCCGGTAAGGAAACCTTTATTTTCTGTTGTTACCTTCAGTCCTTATGGACTCTTCTACTGTTGGTTCGTTGTTGGTAAGGAGCCGCCCCACGTTTGTGGTGGTCACTCCTACCCCTACTGAAATTGTGCCCTATAAAATACCATCTGGTATTATTGATTATGTCTTGGCTAATCGTTATACAGGAGAAGGACATCCAGGAGAACACCTGCTATATTTATCACAATTATGTTCTTTATTTAAGCTTGCAGGTGTAACGATGGAGTTCTTCATGAAGAAACTATTCTCCGTATCACTCAAAGATAAAGCTTCAGATTGGTATAAGCTACTCGATAACTCTGATCTGCTTGAATGGCCAGAGCTTACGTCTCTCTTTTATGCAAAGTTTTATCCTCTTCGTGTAATTCACCAAGACAGGAACTACATCTACAACTTTTGGTCTCGCGACGGAGAGAGCATCGCGCAAGCTTGGGGGAGACTGAAGTCCCTGATGCTCAAATGCCCAAACCATGAGCTCCCCAAGGAAATTATACTTCAAATTTTTATGCGAGGCTTTCTCGTCAGGACAGGGATGTTGGGTAACGAGACAGAAAACGAAAATTTTCCGCACTACGAACACGCCCAGGATCACTATGGAGATGCATACAAGGTTTTTGATCTGATCATTACCGACTCGTAGCGCAGCGGAAGTAGAGTCGATGAAGATCGGCGGTGCAGACCCCCGCAGCTAGGATTTACAACCTCCCAACCGCGAGGATGTTCCCCTCCGTATGCTCCCCGGACAGCCCTTCGGGAGGCACACTCAGAATCTTGGACAATCACTCGGACAGCCCTTCGGGAGGCACACCTGAACTAAGATCGAAACTACGACCTCTCTACCAGGTTGCACACATACGGTGTCAGCTATCCGGCAGGGCTTCGCCGTCCAGAACTAGTTCCTGCCGGAACCCAGACAGCCTTTCGGCTCTACGAAACTATTTCGTGGGAGGGAGATAAGAAAACCAGATCATGCATGGCATTTTTATGAGAGTTAGATCTAGTGTGGAGAGCCCCTCTCCACCTCTATTTATAGGAAAAGGCAAGGGGTAGGGTGCCACTTGAAAAACCCAAAATGTCCAAGCTTTATGTCTCACATAAAGGGCAAAATGGGGAGGTAAGTGGAGCTCCATGGAGGAGCTCTCCTTGGCCGGCCACCCCTTGTGGGACCCCCAAAAAAGGGGTTCCCACCCTTCCATGTCATCTCCTAGATCTTTTGGGAAAAGCCCCAAAAGGTGGCTTTCCAAAAAGCAACCAAATAGTGTTTCCACTATTCATGAAACCAATTATTTTCGCGTCCGAAAAACCCGAAAAAATTTCTTTAGGCCCAGAACATTTCCAGCACCCCCCAGAATAATTTTGGACGTGTTCCGAAACATTTCCGGATCAAGGATTTTCATCAGCGAAAAGTAACCAACGCATTTCCGGCAGCTCCGAAACAACTTTTCGGCTTTCTCTCTCTCGGAACTTTTCCGCCGTCTTCGAAACTTTTTCTGTGACTTTATCTCAGACTCCCTATCTAGTATTCAACAGATAGATGACCCTTAAGCGTGTGACCCTGTAGGTTCGATGAAGTATAGACATGACCCAGAACACTTTCCGATCAATGATCAATAGCGGAACCGTGGACATCCATATTGATCCCTATACCCATACGAATGAATATTCGAGTGAACCTGTAGTTGCCGTGTGCTATTCTTGTTGCTTCGCGATATGTTACAAATACCCGAGGTGAGACTTATCAGCATCCCCGTGAATCAACAATCTTGTCCACTATGCCAGTTACCTCGTTACCAGTTTTGTTCTCTTTTCTCGTTTCCGTGTTACGGCATCCCTGTGATCAAATCACATTGTGTCTGGCCAGACGATGATGGATACCGTAACATCGAGAGGGCCCAAAGAATATCTATCCATCGTCGGATGAGCAAATCCCAATCTTGAGCTATCTCGTTCCTTGTCATACTTTTCCGTGAACCCGTAAGCCGCCGTAATAGCCACCCAGTTACGGATGACGTTTAACAAACCCCAAAGTTCACGAAGCAAGAATGAAGGAACTCGATGCTCTCATGGTCTAAGGAATTATGCACACATTATCTTTCTTTGTGTTATTAACCATTTACTTGTGACGAATGTATCTCATAGCATAACATCAATTCGGGTCGATTCAACACAAGTGTTCTTCTAACATTGTGCCCATAAAGTTGCCGACATACTCATGCCCATGATCAGGAAAACAGGACCATCATGCAACACTTAAGCCAGTCATAGAGGCATGACTAGGAACACATTTTACTGCTTAATATACCACACGTGCAAATGAGTTTCCCTCTAAGCTTCGTGGTTATGGAAGACTCGAGAATCATTGCAGTTATAGCATGGAACATAAACTTTAATTACAAACTTGGAGATACAAAATAACTATTATTACTGCCTCTAGGGCATATCTCCTACAGACTCCCACTTGCACTAGAGTCATAATCTAGTTACATGGCTTCCCTAACACCAATGGCTATTCGGTGTTGCTCATGCTTTGCTCGTGGTAGAGGCTTTGTCATCGGGTCTGACACATTCAGATCCGTGTGAACTTTGCGTACTTTCACTAAATCCTCTTCGACATGATATCGAATGAGTTTATATTTGCGTTCAATATGTCTTGTCTTATGGTGAGAACATGGCTCCCTTGCCTGAGCCACGGCGCCACTATTATCACAATAGATTTCCACCGGGTCCAGAGCACTTGGAACCACACCAAGGTCTTCAAGAAACTGCTTGATCCATACCGCCTCCTTGGAGGCTTCTGAAGCTGCAACATATTCCGCCTCTGTCGTAGAATCCGCCACAGTCTTTTGTTTGGAACTTTTCCAGTCAACTGCGCCACCGTTCAATATGAAAACATAGCCTGATTGAGATTTGAAGTCATCTGGGTCAGTCATGAAGCCAGCATCAGTGTAACCACTTACAATGAGCTCTTCATCACCTCCGTACACAAGGAGCAAGTCCTTGGTCCTTCTGAGGTACTTAAGAATATTTTTGACTGCGGCCCAGTGTTCCAATCCTGGATCACTTTGGTACCTGCTGCTAACACTTAGCGCATAGGAAACATCTGGTCTTGTACATAGCATGGCATACATAATTGAACCAACTGCCGAAGCATATGGAACATCATTCATTTGTACTCGCTCATCGAGAGTCCGAGGACACTGATTCTTGCTCAGTACTGTGCCAGGTGACATGGGGAGTAGGCCTTTCTTGGAGTTCTCCATGTTGAACCTTTTCAACACCTTGTCAATGTATGTGCTTTGGCTAAGCGCTATTAGGCGTTTTGATCTATCTCTATAGATTCTGATGCCCAATACGTATGCCGCTTCGCCTAAGTCTTTCATTGAAAAACTCTTCTTCAATGAGTCTTTTATTTCGCTAAGGAAATTCACGTTATTTCCAATCAACAATATGTCATCCACATATAAGATTAGAAATGCTTTTGCGCTCCCACTAAACTTCTTGTAAACACAAGATTCTTCATCATTCCTGATGAAGCCAAACTCTTTGACCACTTCATCAAAACGAATGTTCCAACTCCTTGATGCTTGCTTCAGACCATAAATGGCCTTCTGAAGTTTGCATACCTTTCCAGCATCCTTAGAAATGACAAAACCTTCAGGCTGTATCATGTATACATCTTCTTTGAGATTTCCATTTAGGAAAGCCGTTTTGACATCCATCTGCCATATTTCATAATCGAAATAAGCAGCAATTGCTAGTAATATCCGTACAGACTTAAGCATAGCTACGGGCGAGAAAGTCTCGTCATAGTCCACTCCTGGAACTTGCGTGAATCCTTTCGCGACAAGTCTAGCTTTATGGATAGTAATGTTACCATCCGCGTCTGACTTTCTTTTGAAAATCCATTTACAACCAATGGGCTTCACGCCTTCTGGAAGTTCTACCAAGTTCCAAACTTGATTTTCGTACATGGATTCCATTTCGGATTTCATGGCTTTATGCCATTCCCTCGAGTTGGGCCCCGCCATTGCTTCCTTGTAGTGCACAGGTTCATCGTCTTCAAGGATGAAGATTTCGTTATGAAACCACTCAGGTGGCACGATGGTCCTACCTGATCTGCGCGGTTCAGTCACATACTTGTCTGAAGTTTCCGCATCACATGCAACAACTGCCGGCTCGGTTGTATGGATAATTTGCGGAATTTCTTCCGGTTCCTTGGCCATATTAACAGTTGCCGAAGATTCAATAATCTCATCAAGTAGTACTGTCCTTCCACTCACCTCTTTAGTGAGAAACTCTTTTTCAAGAAATTGTCCATTTCTGGCAACAAACACTTTGTTATCGGACGGGTGGTAGAAGGAATACCCAATTGTTTTTATTGGATAACTTACAAAGTAACATTTGTCTGATCTGGGATCGAGTTTGGTAGGTTGTAAACGTTTCACGTATACCTCACAACCCCAAATCCTGAGATGCGACAAACCGGGTTTCTTCCCGTGCCATAACTCGTATGGTGTCGTCTCAACAGATTTAGACGGTGCTCTATTTAATGTGTAAGCGGCAGTTTCTAGTGCGTGACCCCAAAAGGATATCGGCAGATCTGTAAGAGACATCATCGACCTTACCATGTCTAACAGGGTTCGGTTACGTCGTTCCGACACTCCATTTCGCTGTGGAGTTCCGGGAGGCGTAAGCTGTGAAACGATTCCACGGTCACTCAGATGTTGGCTAAACTCATGACTAAGGTATTCGCCCCCACGATCTGATCGCAGAAACTTAATCCTTTTGTTACGATGATTTTCTACCTCATTCTGAAATTCTTTGAACTTTTCAAAGTTTTCTGACTTATGCTTCATCAAGTAGATATATCCATACCTACTTAAATCGTCAGTAAAAGTCACGAAGTAGAAATACCCACCCCGTGCGGTTGTGCTCATTGGACCACATACATCACTATGTATTATTTCCAACAATTCATTCGCCCGTTCAGGATGACCCATGAACGGCGTCTTGGTCATTTTCCCCATTAAGCAAGCCTCACATGTGTCAAATGATTCAAAATCAAATGATGGTAAAACTCCATCTTTGTGGAGTCTTTGCATGCGTTTCTTTCCGATGTGGCCAAGACGACAGTGCCACAAATAAGTGGTGGTGGTTTCAGCCTTCTTAAGGCGTTTAGCATTTACGTTAAAGACATCTTTTCCACATTCAAGATTTAGTATGAAAAGGCCCCCAACAATGGGTGCAAATCCATAAAACATATCCATACAATAAAGTGAACAACCATTGTTCTCAGACTTGTAGGAATACCCATCGTGTACCAAACATGATCCAGAGATAATGTTTCTACACAATGCCGGAACAAAATAACAGTTACTTAGTTCTAAGATAAATCCTGAAGGGAGACGTAGAGGCATCATGCCGACGGCTTGAGCTGCGATCCCAGCGCCGTTGCCGATGCGCATGATGACTTCATTCTTTGCTAGCTTGCGGACCTTCTGAAGCCCCTGTATCGAGTTGCAAATGTGAGCAACCGATCCGGTATCAAATACCCAAGACTTAGAATTTTCGCTAGCAAGCAAAACGTCAATGACATTAACATGTATTACAGTTATACCTTTTCCGGTGTTTCCGGACTTCTTATCTGCCAGGTACTTCTTGCAGTTTCTCTTCCAGTGTCCTGTGCCCTTGCAGTAGAAGCACTCAGTTTCAGTCTTGGCTCCGCCCTTAGAGTTGCTTTGGGAGACGGTCTTACCGGCGCCCTTGCCCTTCTTGGACTTGCCTTTCTTTTTGAAACTGGCGGTTTTATTCACAAGCAACACTTGCTTGCGATTTTTCCGCAGTCCTCCTTCCGCAGTTTTCAGCATGGCGAGCACCTCATTCGGTGTCTTCTCCATCCCATTCATGTTGTAGTTCATGATAAAACCGTCGTAAGACGGGGGGAGTGAAGCAAGCAACATGTCCATCATATGGGCTGGTGGAATTGGAAATTCCAGGGTTTTAAGCCTTTCAGCGTAGCCAATCATATTGACCACGTGTTCGCCAACTGAACTGCCCTCAGCCATCTTGCAATCCATCATGGTCTTTGTTATATCATAACGTTCAGACCGTGCATTTTGCTTGTACAGAGCATCCAATTCCCGGATCATATTACGGGCGTCATGGAATTCAAAACGTTTTTGAAGCTCTGGACTCATGCAAGCTAGCATGAGGCACTGCACTAAGTTGTAGTCATCTTCCTTAGTGGCCCAGACATTTTGTTCATCTTCCGGGGCAGTCTCCACCGGTTTAGCTGGAAGAGTCGTGTCAAGCACATACACTTTCTTAGCGCTCCTGAGGACAATCCTCAGGGTACGGACCCAGTCCGCATAGTTGTTTCCATTTGCAGCTAACTTCTCTTTCTCTAACATTGGGCCTAAGCTGAACGGTGTGTTGCGAGCCATGAGATCTACAACGGTAAACACAAGTTTCATTTAGATTTTGTTCATAATTAATTTGCACTAGAGAATAAACAATTTTATTCTAAGGTGCGCTCCCACTCAAATCAATATCTCTCATAATTGATTGTGAGTGATTCAAGATCCGTATTTCAATTTGACGTCATTGACGGGTTCATCACTGATGACGTCATTTTCAATCGGTAGGCCAACTTGCCAATCACATCTCTATGTGACTTTTGTCCATCTTTCGATGCATGTGTTCCGAGCTCAGGACTGTCCTGCCTGAACGTCAAGTCAACCAAGTGATCTTGCAGTGAGGTCTGACCTTCACCCGCCTTACACCTCTCAAATCGTTCGTGCTCATGTGTACATGGCGCACCCCGAAAAGATACGTGTTGTAGACGGTGCTACACTTGGGAGAACACAAACTACTTGATATTTTTAAGTGAGAGATCACCCTGATAAATAGCGACTACCGCGCAATCAAAAAGGGTGCATCATAAGGGATAAACAACTCAGGCAATTCATAATAGCATGATATGGTATAGCCCTTTCTGACGGAGAATTCTTTTATTTCTTCGTCTTCAGCATTTGTGTCGGTGTTCACCTTCCGAAGATTTCCACCACCTTGTCGATGTACCAGATAATATTGCTATCTCTATAGCTAATAAAATTAGTGCATTATATAAGGTTGACACGCAGGTCATTAAAATGGCAATCATATGGCTCCAGCCATCATGCTGAATCATGACACGCAGGTCATGTTAATTAATTTACATTATATAGTCATCTCATACATAATCAAATTAATATGAGAACTGCTATACCACATCACATGCCATCCTGCAAAACCAAGTTAGACGCCTCTAATCGGTTTATGCAAGATTTTATTTTACGTGGCTTCTAAGGTTTGTCTTAAACTGCAGATACCAACGTTTATTTTCAAGTATGATTATTCAAGTCGCTAGATTAACTTTGCGGGGTGTATGAAGAACGAGATAATAAAATCTCGAACCTCATACTGAACTTCGTCATACGCGTGACCCCCGTGCAGATCATATCTGCATTGCCCTTTAGTCTGTGAAATTTCATCTTTCTTTAACTATGGTGGAATTCAATGAACTGATAGCACTTCGTTGATCAATCAGGATCGCGGATTGCCAGAACTTTGAAACTACACCATGCCGTTAATCAAGATCAGAAATACGCAAATTCCAGGGAAGCAACAAGAACATCGGGTAACAGATTTCATCTGCTACTCGCATAAATAATTATTAGCAATAGATCTCATCTACTACAAAATTATATTATGCAATACCCATACATCTCTTATGTATTCTAGATCGTGACCTGCATCTACGCATAGCACGGCTCTTGATGCCACTGTTGGGTAACGAGACAGAAAACGAAAATTTTCCGCACTACGAACACGCCCAGGATCACTATGGAGATGCATACAAGGTTTTTGATCTGATCATTACCGACTCGTAGCGCAGCGGAAGTAGAGTCGATGAAGATCGGCGGTGCAGACCCCCGCAGCTAGGATTTACAACCTCCCAACCGCGAGGATGTTCCCCTCCGTATGCTCCCCGGACAGCCCTTCGGGAGGCACACTCAGAATCTTGGACAATCACTCGGACAGCCCTTCGGGAGGCACACCTGAACTAAGATCGAAACTACGACCTCTCTACCAGGTTGCACACATACGGTGTCAGCTATCCGGCAGGGCTTCGCCGTCCAGAACTAGTTCCTGCCGGAACCCAGACAGCCTTTCGGCTCTACGAAACTATTTCGTGGGAGGGAGATAAGAAAACCAGATCATGCATGGCATTTTTATGAGAGTTAGATCTAGTGTGGAGAGCCCCTCTCCACCTCTATTTATAGGAAAAGGCAAGGGGTAGGGTGCCACTTGAAAAACCCAAAATGTCCAAGCTTTATGTCTCACATAAAGGGCAAAATGGGGAGGTAAGTGGAGCTCCATGGAGGAGCTCTCCTTGGCCGGCCACCCCTTGTGGGACCCCCAAAAAAGGGGTTCCCACCCTTCCATGTCATCTCCTAGATCTTTTGGGAAAAGCCCCAAAAGGTGGCTTTCCAAAAAGCAACCAAATAGTGTTTCCACTATTCATGAAACCAATTATTTTCGCGTCCGAAAAACCCGAAAAAATTTCTTTAGGCCCAGAACATTTCCAGCACCCCCCAGAATAATTTTGGACGTGTTCCGAAACATTTCCGGATCAAGGATTTTCATCAGCGAAAAGTAACCAACGCATTTCCGGCAGCTCCGAAACAACTTTTCGGCTTTCTCTCTCTCGGAACTTTTCCGCCGTCTTCGAAACTTTTTCTGTGACTTTATCTCAGACTCCCTATCTAGTATTCAACAGATAGATGACCCTTAAGCGTGTGACCCTGTAGGTTCGATGAAGTATAGACATGACCCAGAACACTTTCCGATCAATGATCAATAGCGGAACCGTGGACATCCATATTGATCCCTATACCCATACGAATGAATATTCGAGTGAACCTGTAGTTGCCGTGTGCTATTCTTGTTGCTTCGCGATATGTTACAAATACCCGAGGTGAGACTTATCAGCATCCCCGTGAATCAACAATCTTGTCCACTATGCCAGTTACCTCGTTACCAGTTTTGTTCTCTTTTCTCGTTTCCGTGTTACGGCATCCCTGTGATCAAATCACATTGTGTCTGGCCAGACGATGATGGATACCGTAACATCGAGAGGGCCCAAAGAATATCTATCCATCGTCGGATGAGCAAATCCCAATCTTGAGCTATCTCGTTCCTTGTCATACTTTTCCGTGAACCCGTAAGCCGCCGTAATAGCCACCCAGTTACGGATGACGTTTAACAAACCCCAAAGTTCACGAAGCAAGAATGAAGGAACTCGATGCTCTCATGGTCTAAGGAATTATGCACACATTATCTTTCTTTGTGTTATTAACCATTTACTTGTGACGAATGTATCTCATAGCATAACATCAATTCGGGTCGATTCAACACAAGTGTTCTTCTAACATTGTGCCCATAAAGTTGCCGACATACTCATGCCCATGATCAGGAAAACAGGACCATCATGCAACACTTAAGCCAGTCATAGAGGCATGACTAGGAACACATTTTACTGCTTAATATACCACACGTGCAAATGAGTTTCCCTCTAAGCTTCGTGGTTATGGAAGACTCGAGAATCATTGCAGTTATAGCATGGAACATAAACTTTAATTACAAACTTGGAGATACAAAATAACTATTATTACTGCCTCTAGGGCATATCTCCTACAAGGGAGATGTTGGATGCCTCCTCTAGCGGGGTATTCTAGACCAGAAGTATGGAAGAAAGATGGGATCTTATAGAAAGGATCCAGAAGAACACTGAAGACTGGGAAATTGATAAAGGTATTGAACCCGCTATAAACTATGAGCATGACTACATTCAGAGTTATGTGAAGACTGATTACTTTAATACCTTTTTCTCTAAAATTGGTCTTGATTCCCAGCCAATGGTTGACTTTTGCAAGGACTTTGCTTCTCATATTGATTCTTCTAAGAAGAAGGAGAGTCAACATCATAAACCTTTCAAGGAGTCACCTATTGATATTAATGTTACGGATCCTGTTTTACCTGCAGTTGTGTATGAACAACCTCCTTATCCCTCAAGGATAAAGGAGCACTCTTTTGTTATAGGTATTCTAAACAAAAAAAGGAAGGACCACTGACGAACCTAAGGACATGATCAAGGTCAAGCCTCAAGTTGCAATGGTCAAGGATCTGGTAACCAGTGATATTGAAGAATCCACTATTAGTTTTTGTGTTGTTTCCACTAACATTGTCACAGCCAAGAACAAAGGCCCAATTTCAGGTACACCAGTTGTATCTGTCAAAATAGGAGATCATAATTACTATGGGCTATGTGATTTGGGATCTAGCATCAGCGCTATTCCCTTCACACTTTATCAAGAGATCATGCAGGAGATTCAGCCGTGTGAGATCGAGGACATTGATGTCACGATTCATCTTGAAAATAAACAAACAATCTCTGCAGTTGGGATTGTGAGAGATGTTGAAGTACTCTGCGGGAGGGTAAAATAACCTACTGACTTTCTTGTACTTGGTTCAGTGCAAGATAGTTTTTGCCCTATTATCTTTGGTAGGCCCTTCCTCAGCACTTGTGGAGCTATAATAGATTGCAAGAAAGATCAAGTTTATGTTGAATTCAACGGTGAGCCGTATGAATTTAATTTTTCTAAGTTTTCTAAGCAGCCTCGTGGTACTGACTTGTCAAGTAATGACAAAATTATTGAAGAAATTGCTTCTATTGCTATTCCTCCTGATGATACTTTGCAGCAATTTATGGAAGACCACGAGAATGACATACATATGCTAGAGAGGGATGAACTAGAAGACATATTTTAAGACAAACTCCTATCCTGAAGCAGAACCTCCCGGTTGAACCTTTAGGAATCCTCTCGCAACCAAAAGAAGACCCGGTGTTTGATCTAAAACCACTACCAGATACGCTCAAGTATGCTTATTTAGATGAAAATAAAGTATATCATGTTATTATCAATTCTAACCTTTCAGGGTATGAAGAAGAGAGATTATTGGAGACACTCCGCAGACACCGAGGTGCTATTGGCTATACTCTTGATGATCTCAAGGGTATTAGTCCATCCATTTGCCAACATACAATCAATCTCGAGCCCGATGATAAACCAGTTGTTGATCATCAACGACGGTTGAACCCAAGGATGAAGGACGTGGTTAGGACGGAGGTTCTCAAACTTCTAGCCGCAGGTATCATCTATCCTATAGCTGATAGTAAGTGGGTAAGTCCCGTTCATTGTGTTCCTAAGAAAGGAGGTATGACTGTTGTTCCTAATTATAAAAAGTAACTAATACCTCAGAGGACTATTATTGGATATAGAATGTGTATTGATTTCAGGAAATTGAACAAGGCCACCAGGAAGGACCACTATCCTCTGCCCTTTATTGATCAGATGCTCGAGCGGCTGTCTAAAAACACCCACTTCTGCTATCTTGATGGGTATTCTGGCTTCTCCCTGATTCACGTTAACACCGCGGATCAAGAGAAGACCACCTTTACGTGTCCTTACAGTACTTATGCTCATAGGCATATTCCTTTTGGTTTGTGTAATGCACCTGCTACTTTTCAGAGGTGTATGTCTGCAATATTTCATGGTTTCTATGAGGAGATTGTAGAAGTTTTCATGGACTACTTTTCCGTCTATGCAAACTCCTTTGACCACTGTCTCCACAATCTTAATAAAGTTTTGCAGAGATGTGAAGAAACGAATTTGGTGCTCAATTGAGAGAAGTGCCATTTCATGGTTAACGAAGGGATAGTTCTTGGACACAAGATTTCCGAAAGGGGAATTGAAGTGGACACGGAAAAAATTGAAGCTATTGAAAGGATTCCCTATCCAAGGGACATCAAAGGTATTCGTAGTTTTCTAGGTCATGCTGGTTTCTATAGAAGATTTATCAAGGACGTTTCTAAGACCTCGAGACCCCTTACCAATCTTCTCCAGAAGGATTCTCCTTTTGTATTTGATGAAGATTGCAAGGAAGCTTTTGAAGTTCTTAAGAAAGCCTTGATAACCGCTCCTATAGTACAACCACCTGACTGGAATTTTTCCTTTGAAATTATGTGTGATGCTAGTTATTTTGTTGTTGGAGCTGTTTTAGGACAAAGGGTTGACAAGAAGCTGAATGTCATCCACTATGCCAGCAAGACACTTGATAGTGCTCAAAATAATTATGCTACTACCGAGGAGGAATTCTTGGCAGTGGTGTTTGCTTGTGATAAGTTTAGGCAGTATATTGTTGATTCTAAAGTTATTATTCATACTGACCATGCTGCCATTAAGTATCTTATGTAGAAAAAGGACGCCAAACCATGACTCATTAGATGGGTACTCCCTCTTCAAGAATTTGATTTGCAGATTGTCGATAGAAAAGGAGAAGACAATCCGGTGGTGGATAATCTTTCAAGGATGGAAGGTATCCCGCACGATCCTATTCCAGTCAACGACAGTTTCCCAGATGAACAACTTGCTGTTGTAAAAGTACAATCTCATTCTGACCCTTGGTTTGCAGATTATGCTAATTTTATCATTGCAAAGTTTTTGCCTCCAGGTTTTACATTTCAGCAGAGGAAGAAATTCTTCACGGATTTGAGGCACTACTTTTGGGATGATCCACATCTTTACAAAGAAGGTGCGGACAGGATCGTAAGAAGGTGTATACCGGAGCACGAGCAGCAGGACATTCTTCGACAATGTCACGATAGTCCCTATGGAGGACATCATGTCAGTGAAAGGACCGCACATAAAGTTTTACAATCAGGTTTTTATTGGCCTACTCTTTTTAAGGACGCCCGAAGGTACGTTATATCTTGTGATAAGTGTCAGAGAGTTGGTGTCATTAGCAGGAGAAATGAGATGCCTATGAATTACTCACTAGTGATCGAACCTTTCGATTGCTGGGGTTTTGATTTTATGGGTCCTTTTCCTCCTTCACACAAGTACACACACATCTTAGTTGCTATTGATTATGTAACCAAGTGGGTTGAAGCAATCCCCACTGAGAGTGCTGATCACAAGACATCTTTGAAAATGCTCAAGGATGTAATTTTTCCTAGGTTTGGAGTACCAAGGTACCTCATGACAGATGGAGGGTCACACTTCACGCATGGAGCTTTTAGGAAAGCTCTAGCCAAGTACGATGTCAATCATAGGATTGCATCACCGTACCACCCTCAAACTAGTGGGCAAGTTGAGCTCACCAATAGGGAGATCAAGTTGATCTTACAGAAGACAGTAAACAGTTCTAGAAAGGACTGGTCAAAGAAGTTAGGAGATGCTTTGTGTGCGTATAGAACCGCTTAAAAAACCATGGGCATGTCTCCGTATAAAATGGTCTATGGCAAGGCTTGCCATTTACCATTAGAGTTAGAGCACAAGACTTTCTGGGCTGTCAGAGAGCTAAATGCTGACCCAAAGTTAGCTGGTGAAAAGTGTCTCATGAACTTGACTTCTCTAGATGAGTGGAGGAGTGAAGCTTACGAGAGCACTAAAATGTGCAAGGAAAAGGTAAAGAAGTGGCACGATAAAAGAATTCTGAAACGTGAATTTAATGTTGGTGATAAAGTTTTGTTGTTTAGATCTCGTTTCAGGTTTTCTCTAGGTAAACTACTTTCCAGATGGGAAGGACCTTTTCATATCGAAGAAGTATATCGGTCTGGTGCAATCAAGATCAATAATTTCGAAGGCACCAAACCTCAAGTTGTGAATGGACAAAGACTCAAACATTATATGGAAGGTGATCCAATCAATGTGGATGCAAACATGATAAATACAAAGACTCACGAAGAACATGTTGCAGCCAGTTTCAGACTCCGACAGGAGCAGAATAAGAAAAGGTATGAATTATGGTAAGAAAACACCGCGAACATCAAGAAAAGTTTACTTTTCAAAGTTTTTGCAAAATTAGGAAAATTCCAAGCCCGAGTGGAGCCGGAGAGGAGCTCCAAGGGGCCCAGGAGGCCTCCTGGCGCGGCCTCCCTCCTGGCTGCGCCAGGCACCCTCCTGGGTGCCCTGGACTCCTACTCCGACTCCACCTAGGCTTAAAACCTTCCTTCTGTTGCAGAAATTTTTGCTATATATTTGCCCGGATAGTCCCGGCACCGTATCTCGCGATTTCGTGTGTTTTCTTTCTCGGTCTGTTTCTGCCAGGGTGAAAAGTTGTTTCTAGAGATGTCTTCTTGTCACTCGAGCGGAGAAGATTACATGGGCCGTCGTCCGCGACAACTCCAGCAAGACTACAATCAA
This sequence comes from Bromus sterilis, assembly GCA_950022295.1. NCBI lineage: Eukaryota > Viridiplantae > Streptophyta > Magnoliopsida > Poales > Poaceae > Bromus > Bromus sterilis. The sequence continues at coordinate 21,298,133 of OX465596.1, read as the reverse complement.
AGGAAGTACGTCGGATGGGCCACTGAAGAAGAAATTGCTGCAAGGCAAGCGGAGATGGAGCGCTCCATGAGAAAAGAAGTCAAGATCGTCACCGCCCAGCAGGAAGGAGGACCAAGCAACCCCATCATGGTGGGGTTTTTCCAACCTCAGTATGACTTTTCTCTTAAGCTTTAAGGAACAACTCCTTCGCTTGAGGATCCACAAAGGCCGTCCACCGTCTCTGAAGCTTATCGCGTCACCAACCAATTCTGTGAAGATTTTCGTGTGCTAAAAGCGCAAGTGGAGATCTTGGAAGCTGAAAATCAATGTCTGTGGCGCAGAATCAGAGACTTGAAGAACCAGAAGCAGGAAGATTGAGGAGTAAACCTCCTCGGGTAATGGCATCCCCTTAGCTTGTTCCAAGCTTGGGGGAGTGTCGGGTATCTTTATCTTTATCTTTGTCTTTAGGAGTCAAGTAGATTCGTATCATGTCTAGGGAAGTTACTTTATGAAATAGGTGTTGCTTTGAGGTCTATCACTCCTTTTGTGGAGAGCTTTGTATCCGTGAGTGTGGGGTCGTCTATGAAGGAATATTAATGAGAAGTCTATTGGTTTCTTCGTTGCACTCGGTATTCTCTTCACGCAAGCGACATTATGAGCTGATTCTTATGGGGAGTATTGACCTTATATCAGGCATGGCTTCGAAAACTTTACTTAAATCTTGGAAAGTATAGCTTTGGTCATAACAACAAGCATGTTTTTCTCAAAGTAGCGACATAGACAAAACCTTTGTGTTATTATGCTTGAAGTGTTATGTTGACAAGGAAGACAACTTGATGTTTCATGCTAGTTTTAATGTTTATGCTTTGTATAGCTTTCATCTAAGTTGTCATCAATTGTCTGGTCTCTCAAAGCCTTTCTAGCCAAAACTCTGTACTAAGCGGAATTCTGCTTGTACTTCCATACCCTGAAACCAACATCTTCCACTTGAGTCCACCATACCTTCCTATTTGTGGTATTCCACTACCACTCCTAAAGTATATAATTTATGTGTTATCTCTAGATGTTCAAAATCTTCTGTTTTGTGCCACAGATTCAGCTAATGAGGAAGTGGTAGGTAACCCATGATCTTCTTAATTTGGACAAGTTTTATCTTGGGATTGCATGCCTAATCTGCAAACCCCTAATACGAGAAGCGACTCGCATGAGTGCCCAGCTCGTAAAAGATAAATACTAACGCACAAGTTCCTTCGCTCATTTATGAGTGATAAACAATGGAATTTAAGGGGATGTGATCGTCCCCACATGGAATCCGTTCCTCGAAACTTGTCCAAAGCATGAAGTGAGTGAGTTATCTATCAGCAGTCGTTCACGGATCATGCACCCCCCAAAGGCCTGTTTTTATTCTGTTTGATCTAGAGATGGCACATGAGTTTTCCCTGCTTACCCTTTTGCACGGGGTTTATCCTTTATTTTGTGCTGAGTCAGTCCTTCCTACTTCCTTCCTTCTTGAGAGAGAATAGACACTTGATGTTAATAAAGATTCTTGCATACAAAGCTACATTGAAAGTTAGCATGTTACATCTTTGTTGACATTATCTTTTGATAAGTGAGTTGTTTGCAAAAGCTTATGCTTAGTAAACATCTTCCTTTGTGTTAACATGTGCACTTCTTGACTGATAACATGTTCTTTCCAAAGCTTCAACTGGTTCCATTATAAGTGAAAGAACAAAAGTAAAAGTTATTAGTTGTTCCTTGAGAATGCTTCAGTTTGGTGAGAAATCTTGATGCTTCTTGTCCGTATTCTTTTATCGACGCTTCACTCTCTAAACTTGTGGACAGGTTTACCGAGCTCAGCAATCGCTTGGGGACAAGAGAGGTCTAAGCTTGGGGGAGTTGATACTTCCAAAATGCATCACTATTTTATATTGTAATTTCATCCTATTCATTGATATATTCCACTTTAAAGTATTGTTCTTATGTTGTTTTGGCTTGTTTTACACAGTTTACAACTTTCCGGTGCCGGAGCAGCAGAGGGTGAAAAGTGGACACCAAGTTGCTGAATCAGATCAAGTCCAAATGCGATGAAAATTTACGGGGAGTGTTTTTATGAAGATTGACTGGGGATCACCGAGGATGGAGGTGAGGGGACCCACAAGGCAGCCAGAAGGGTGCCTGGCACGGCCCCCTCCTGGCCGCGCCAGGCACCCTTCTGGATGCCTGGTGGCCCCCTCGGTGCCCCTCTCGCCTATAAGACCCCCCTGGGGTAGAAACCCTTAATAGAGAAGAGTTTCCGTGTTTCGCCGCCGCCACGGGGCGGAAACCTACAGAGAAGAGTTTCCGCATTTCACCGCTGCCACGGGGCGGAAACCTACAGAGGAGAAAAGCCATCTCCGGCGGGCAGATTCCGCTGGGGAGATCACCTCCCGGAAGGGGAGATAGTCGCCATCATCATCATCATCATCATCATCATCATCATCGTCGTCGCGGGCATCATCGAGATCATCATCAACATCATCCCCAACATCAGCACCATCTCCATCTCCATCCCATCTCATCTCACAATTGCAACTTGTGTTGTAATCCGTACTATCTATCCTCTCTACTCTGTTGGTGTTGATTACTACTTTGTGGTGAATGCTATTGAGTTTTGTTGAAGAAATATCATTGTGTCCAGATTGTTTTCCACCCATCTATCACCTCTGATCATGATCTCTTTTATGTCTTTTGAGTAGTTACTTTAGTTCTTGAGAACATGGGAGAAGTCTAGTTGTTAGTAGTCATATGATCTTGAATTGTTATGTCTTGTTTGATACTTAAGTTGTGTTGTTATTTCTCTAGTGGTGTTATGTGAGTCAAACACTTAACACATCACCTTTCATGGGCCTAGAGGAATACATTTTGCACAAAGGATGCTTATGGTGGGTTGCCGGAGTGACAGAAACCTGAACCCCAGTTCGCACACTTTTGCACAAGGGAGTTATGGATCCTTGATCGTAATGCTGTGGTTAGGCTTATGCCTTAATTACTACCTTGTATTTGCGGATGCTTGCAAGGTGTGTAATCATAAGAGTACACTTGTCTTAGTCTAGAAGGTGTACTAGCATTGATACACCCACCAACACTTATCAACACAATACATATTACTTGGCGGAGTATGGTGAAAGTAACTTGGCTATCTCTCCTATGTGTTCTCGAGAACGCTTTAGCTTTTATAAGTTTACTTCCTAGGCTTATCCTTGTGAAAGGATTGGGCCACTTGCTACTCCTTAGTTACCTTGTTAACTTTGCTTGTCTTTTACTTTTTTGTTGCTTAAACCAAAACCCCCTAAATATTTACCTTTGAGTGTGTCCAGCCTTTCCTTATCCAGTGTCACTTATCAGCACCTCTTGCTCCTCGTTGGGTTCGACACTCTTATTTATCGAAAAGCTACAATTGATCCCCTAGACTTGTGGGTTATCAAGAATCATTTATTGGCGCGGTTAACAGGGGAGGCAATCCCACTAAACCTATTAACTTCACCGCCATCAACGAGATTTTCTGGCGCAATTGCCGGGGAGTGTAGCGCTATTGGTAAGTGAAGCCGGTAAGGAAACCTTTATTTTATGTTGTTACCTTCAGTCCTTATGGAATCTTCTACTGTTGGTTCGTTGCAGGTAAGGAGCCGCCCCACGACTGTGGTGGTCACTCCTACCCCTACTGAAATTGTGCCCTATAAAATACCATCTGGTATTATTGATTATGTCTTGGCTAATCGTTATACAGGAGAAGGACATCCGGGAGAACACCTGCTATATTTATCACAATTATGTTCTTTATTTAAGCTTGCAGGTGTAACGATGGAGTTCGTCATGAAGAAACTATTCTCCGTATCACCCAAAGATAAAGCTTCAGATTGGTATAAGCTACTCGATAACTCTGATCTTCTTGAATGGCCAGAGCTTACGTCTCTCTTTTATGCAAAGTTTTATCCTCTTCGTGTAATTCACCAAGACAGGAACTACATTTACAACTTTTGGTCTCGCGACAGAGAGAGCATCGCTCATGCTTGGGGGAGACTGAAGTCCCTGATGCTCAAAGGCCTAAACCATGAGCTCCCCAAGGAAATTATACTTCAAATTTTTATGCCAGGCTTTCTCGTCAGGACAGGGAGATGTTGGATGCCTCCTCTAGCGGGGTATTCCAGACCAGAAGTATGGAAGAAAAATGGGATCTTATAGAAAGGATCCAGAAGAAAACTGAAGACTGGGAAATTGATAAAGGTATTGAACCCGCTATAAACTATGAGCATGACTACATTGAGAGTTATGTGAAGACTGATTACTTTAATACCTTTTGCTCTAAAATTGGTCTTGATTCCCAGCTAATGGTTGACTTTTGCAAGGACTTTGCTTCTCATATTACTTGGCGGAGTATGGTGAAAGTAACTTGGCTATCTCTCCCATGTGTTCTCGAGAACGCTTTAGCTTTTATAAGTTTAGTTCCTAGGCTTATCCTTGTGAAAGGATTGGGCCACTTGTTACTCCTCAGTTACCCTGTTTACTTTGCTTGTCTTTTACTTTTCTGTTGCTTAAACCAAAAACCCCTAAATATTTACCTTTGAGTGTGTGCAGCCTTTCCTTATCAAGTGTCACTTATCATCACCTTCTGCTCCTCGTTGGGTTCGACACTCTTAATTATCGAAAAGCTACAATTGATCCCCTAGACTTGTGGGTTATCAAGAATCGTTTATTGGCGTGGTTAACAGGGGAGGCAATCCCACTAAACCTATTAACTTCACCGCCATCACCTATTAACTCAGTGCACCCCAGTGCTAGTTCCTGTTTTCTGCTGTTTTTCTATTTCAGGTTTCCCCCATATTAAAATTGCTCCAAAAATTCGTGGAAAATCCAATAAAAAATCAGCGATCAGGAAGCTTCCGAAATCACCGAGAGGGGGCCAAAGGGGACCCACCAGGGCCCCAAACGCCCTCCCGGCGCGCGCCAGGGTGCCGCCTGGACCCCTGGTGGCCCCCCTGGTTGCGCCCTTCGCCTATTTATTCCCCGTGACGAGAAACCCCCGTGACGGGAACCCTTTTTCGCGATCTCTCCTCTGTTCCGCCGCCGCTGCGCTTCCAAGATCGGGAGCACCAGAAGACCTCTTCCCGGCACCCTGCCGGAGGGAGGAATCACCTTCGGGAGCTTCTCCACCACCTTGGAAGCTTCCCGGAGGAACCGTGAGTAGTCCACCTTGGACCATGGGTCTATGATCAGTAGCTATGTTATGTTCTCCTCCCCTCTTTGTTCTTCATGGATTAGACCTCGTGAGCTGCCCTACATCATCGAGGCACTTATGTAATATTTCTGCTGTTGCTATGCTGAGTTTGCTGGGATCCGATGGATTATGAGATTATGTTCAGATTGTGTTTGAGTAATATATTTGATTCTCCTCTTTTATATTTATGTTCTTGAGTAATTCTTGCATGTTCTCCGTTGCTGTTTATTGCTTTGGCCAAGTAGTAGGTAGTGAATCCAAGAGGGAGCGTTATGCATGATTGTGGGTTCATGGCCCCTGATGACTAGCTTGAGTGACAGAAACATGAGTCTAGGGGATGTGTTGTTGCCACAAGGGGGAAAACAACGGTGCCTGTACTTGCGGGTACAAGGATTGTTTACTTTACGCAAAGTTCTTTAATGCAGTTGTCTGTTGCTTTGAGTTTACACTTTGGGTGGGATTCGCAACTTAATACCAGCGAGATGTTCTGGATAGATATCTCATGGTGGATGATTAGTAGGTAGATGCAGATGGATTTCGCTCTACTTTTCTTGGCGTACCGCCCATGCTTTTGAGCCTCTTCCTTTCTTCGTAGCATAATTAACATTGGTTTTGCGCACATAATCCTGTCAATTGCCCAACTGTAATTTGTTTACCTCGCATGGCTATTTTATCATCTTTTGGGAGAGATACATCACTAGTGAACATCATAGGACCCCGGTCCATATTTACAATACTGTTTTCACCCGCTATCAATTTACTGCTTTATTATCTTTCCGTTTCTATCATTATTATCCCGTGCGTTTTATCCTTTGTAAACAACAAGGCCGGAGGGATTGACAACTCCTTTGTACTCGTTGGGAGCAAAGCTATCTGTTGTGTGTGCAGGTCCACGACAACCGCTATCTCTGGCGCCGTTGTCACCTTCTTGTCGTTATCGGAGTCCTACTGGAGACAAACCTTGTTATCTTCACCGAGGGAAATTCCCGCTACGCTACATCTCAACCTTCCACTTTGGGTAACCAATGAGGGGCGAGAAGTAAACTCTCGTATCATCAAAGCAATTTCTGGCGCCGTTGCCGGGGACTCCGCTCTTCAAGATAGGGGAGTTGCACACTATCTTTTATCTTTGCTTTTTATTCTTGTTTGTTTACCTTTCAGTTTTTGCTTTAGTGTCCTTTATGAAAAACCAAAAAAATAGTTGCTATCTTTTGTCTTTTCCTTTGTCTTCCTACTGATGCTATCTCTACCATGGGTGCTGAACCACCCAAATATGGTAGGATGGACAAATTTGACATGTTTCACTTGGATCGTCTTCGATCAATTTGTGCTCGCGCTAAAAAACCAACCGACTTGGTTGAGGGAAAATCATTGGATGAGCATGCTCATTATACGCGGCACCGCCTATCTCAGAAAGGTAAACACTTATGGGATCAAATACATGTTTCTTATTGCCATGCTAAACTTTTATGCTACAATTATGATTTTACTTGTTGTTCTAATATAGATCAGAAACACCTCCCTTTCCAATGTGAGTTCAATGAAAATGAGATCTTATCTTCTTATGCTAAAGGTGTTTATGATTACTTTGATGTTGAAAAGATTGAAGAGTTTGTTGCTTTTAAAGGTGCTTATGAGATTGCTTCTTTGATTGAAAGGTATCACGATACTATTCACCAGTCCGAAAACTTTGCAGTTCTTTCTTATTGCTTCGAGAATTATACTTACAATTCTTATATTGAGGATTCTAAAAATAAAATTTTTGCTGCCCAAGAAGAGGCCAATGATTGCTTTGAGGAGGAATCCCATGATTCCGAGGACTCACCTTAAATATCCCTTTCTGAAAATTTTGATACTTGCTTTGTTGATGGCCAAGATGCCACTTTGGTTGATGCTGAAAAAAATGAACTCTCTATAGTTCCTTATGTTAAGCATGAAATTTTTGCTATTGCACCCACACTTGATTGCCCTATTATCCTTTTGAAATCTCCAACTCCGGAGAATTTTCCTCTTATCAAAGATCAATGTGATGGGTTGCATTTATCTTATGATTCCAATGACTGTATTAAAAAAAATACACATGATCTTGTAGGTCAAGAACAACATGTTTTATGTGATAGTTATATTCTTTATGTTGTTCATGATGCTACTGAAAATTACTTTGAGAGAGGAAAGTTTGGTTGTAGAAACTTCCATGTTACAAAAACACATCTCTTCATGTTGAAAGTTTTGAAGTTGTTCTTCTCTTACCTTCCTATGCTTGTCGCTTTGTGCTTCTTTGATTTATTTTCTTATAAGATGCCTATGCATAGGAAGTGGGTTAGGCTTAAATGTGTTTCATATTTTCTTCTTGATGCTCTCTTTTGCTTCAAATCCTTATTCTTTTGAGAGCATCTTTTATAATCTTCAAGCCTAGCTAATGGCTTTAAAGAAGCGCTTTTGGGAGGAACCCCGCAACGAATTTAGGATTTCCTTTTTGTTTTCCTTCTGTTCTTAGTGGTCTTGATGATTGTTACTACTTTAGCAACATAATTGTATCTTTACTTTTCAAGCTTTGTGCCATTTATAGCCTCATATGACAAGGGAAGTGAAAGTTGTGACATGTTGTCCAGAAAACAGATTCTGTCCTCGTGACTAGAAAAATCAGAGAAAAATCCCAGTTCATCTTTTGAGCTGAATTTTTTACACAGCGTGCTCTATACAATTACGAAACTTTCTTATGTTCTGAGTTTTTTTATTTGAGTTGCAGAAGTATCCCTAAAAAATTCTTTACTACCTGCTGGTCTATTTTTCACAGATTATGTCCTGTTTTGCCTTTTTCCTTCGTTTCGCAAACCCTAAAATCGCTTTTTCTTTGCAATTTTTTTTGGCATTCTTAAGAAACAGTATCTCTTCAAGATTATCTTTATTTCCAGTAGAGAAAAAATTATTTTATTATGGGTACTAACCTCGCTAATCAGATTATGATGAGTTATGTATGAAGGGAGTTTTCAAGTGTGCGAGGGAAGATGATGAAAGAAGATCCAGAAGTGTCAAGCGCTCAAGCTTGGGGATGCCCCCATGCATCCCCAAGAAATATTCAAGGAGACTCAAGCGTCTAAGCTTGGGGATGCCCCCGTGCATCCCCTTTTTCATCAACAATTATCAGTTCGTCTCTCGTCTCACTATATTTTTATCGCTTCATGCGTTATGTGCTATGCTTGGAGCGTCTCTCTCTTAGGTTTGTTTTTAGTTTTCTTTAGCTTTGATTGCTGTTCATAACAAGTTAGAGCCCAGCTTTCTTTGTGTGGGAGAGAAACACGCTCCACTTCCAGAATCTACAACACAACATAGGACTTTTCATGCTTATCTTTTTTGTGTGTGTTCTTTATCTTTTCATAGTTGTTGTCATGTTTAGCTCTTAGTTTTCATGTTTATATTTTCAAAGAGCTTTTTTTTAGTTTGTTGCTGGAACTCTCTTGAGTTTTCATTTTTATCTTGTTTAGAGAGTGTGCCTGTTGCACTGAGTTTTGTGTCTTCACTTGAAGTAGGTAATTGAGGTTGGTATTCTTTTGTAGTAGTAACTTGCAATAGTTTTGAGGTATTGTTTTGAGTAATGTTTGGACTTTTGGTGTCAAGAGCTTTAGCCTATTAGTGATAGATGTCGTATTTTGGGAAATCCATGTTTATTTTCAAAACTTACAAAATTAATTGAGAACTTTAGCTACTAGATGGATCACTACTCTTTTGAGGGGTCGAATATTAGAGTACACTCACGTACCATGAGTCGAGGATGCGCAAGGATAACCAAACCCCCATACACTCCTCCTTGGGGTACTTGTCTCTTTATGAAACCTCCTTATTAGATTGAGAGTTACCGATAATAATTGCATGAGTTCTTCGGACTAATGTGAGTATTCAAAAGTTGACACTTCCACCTTCCCATATTTTGCTAGCCTCTCCTGTGCCGTGCATTGCTTTCTTCTCACTCCGAGAGTTAGCGTCCACCTTCGCCGGTACATCCAAACCGCTGGCATGATACGCTCTGTCATCATAAACCTCCCTATATCCTTCCTCAAAACAGCCACCATACCTACCTATCAAGGCATTTCCATAGCCCTTCCGAGATATATTGCCATGCAACATCCATCTTCTCATGACTTGATCTTCATGTCATACATGCTACTTGCTTGATCGATGAGCCGCATGCTAGTTGGGCCTTGCCCTAATCATTGCTTCATGACGCGCTAGTATCATTGCATATCCTGCTACACTGGCAGAGGCATACATTTGCATACATCATGATAGTTACATCTTCTTTATGACTTGAGTACTTTGTAAAGTGTGAACGATCTTCCATACTTTTTGTAATATATAGTGTGTTGCCCCTAAAGTGAGGAAAAGTTCCCAAAGTGGACAAATTAAAAGATCCCAAAGTAGAAAAAATGAGAGAAATAGAAAGAGCCATTGAGGCCACCAAAAAATACAAAAAATAGAAAAAAGAGAAAAAGAAATAAAAAGAGACAAGGGGGCACACTACTATTCCTTTTGAGAGATCCACACTCGTACTCCCTCTTATATCTTGTACTCCGTAGAGATAATCACTCATGCATATAGCTATGTGGGGACCTTCACACTATAGAACTTGGCTTGTATATTCCAATGATGAGCCTCCTCAAATGAGCTATAGGTCTTCTTGAGCAAGCAAGTTGGATGCACCCCCACTAGTTCCATTGGAAATCTTACCTTAGCTCATATGTGCATCCGTTGCATGGCAATCCCTACTCCTCACATCATATCTATCATTTGGCTTTCTCTCGCCTATAATTTTCCTCATTGATGTGAGCCTTTCACACCTTTTTATTTTCCTCCACCATATTCTATCTTTTCCATCCTAAGTGTCAACTTTCTTGCTTATGCTCATCCATTGCATGAGTGCTCAAAATGTCGAAAAGGAGTGGATCATTTTGACTTGTACCTGGCTAGTGGTCTGGGGATCAGTCAAGATAAGATTCCAAAGAAGACCAAGTGTGAAACTTTAGTAGATTAAGTTGTCAACACAAAAATACTTTTTCTCATATATCCCTATCTCCTTTCTTGCAAGAAAACACCATTTGGAGACATTCGAGTCACGGACAGCGAGAGATCTTGCACCATTTCAATGCTAGATATAGACTCTTGCCTGTTATGACTTGAATTGAATTACATGCCTTGATTGCTTTACTTAAAAGTTCTTATATGGTTGTTAGCATGTCACCACAAAAATTATGATGTTATCATTTACCTACTCGAGGACGAGCGGGAATTAAGCTAGGGGATGTTGATACGTCCAAATCGTATCTATAATTTCTGCTTGCTCCATGCCTCTTTTGTGTGATATTGCTATGATATTGATGAACTTCCACACACCTTTGATCATATTTGGACTAACCTATTAACTGAGTGCACCCCAGTGCCAGTTCCTGTTTTCTGCTGTTTTCTATTTCAGGTTTCCCCCATATTAAAAGTGCTCCAAAAATTCGGGAAAATCCAATAAAAAATCAGCGATCAAGAAGCTTCCGGAATCACCGAGGGGGGCAGAGGGGACCCACCAGGGCCCCAGGCGCCCCAGGGTGGGGCGGCGCTAGGGGCCGCCTGGACCCCTGGTGGCCCCCCTGGCTGCCCCCCTTTGCCTATTTATTCCCCATGACGAGAAACCCCCATGACGGGAACCCTTTTTCGCGATCTCTCCTTTGTTCCGCCGCCGCTGCGCTTCCAAGATCGGGAGCACCAGAAGACCTCTTCCCGGCACCCTGCCGGAGGGAGGAATCACCTTCGGGAGCTTCTCCACCACCATGGATGCTTCCTGGATGAACCGTGAGTAGTCCACCTTGGACCATGGGTCTATGATCAGTAGCTATGTGATGTTCTCCTCCCCTCTTTGTTCTTCATGGATTAGACCTCGTGAGCTGCCCTACATGATCGAGGCACTTATGTAATATTTCTGTTTTTGCTATGCTGAGTTTGCTGGGATCCGATGGATTATGAGATTATGTTCAGATTGTGTTTGAGTAATATATTTGATTCTCCTCTTTTATATTTATGTTCTTGAGTAATTCTTGCTTGTCCTCCGTTGATGTTTATTGATTTGGCAAAGTAGTAGGTAGTGACTCCAAGAGGGAGCGTTATGCATGATTGTGGGTTCATGCCCCCTGATGACTAGCTTGAGTGACAGAAACATGAGTCTAGGGGATGTGTTGTTGCCACAAGGGGGAAAACAACGGTGCTTGTACTTGCGGGTGCAAGGATTGTTTACTTTACGCAAAGTTCTTTAATGCAGTTGTCTGTTGCTTTGAATTTACACTTTGGGTGGGATTAGCAACTTAATACCAGTGAGATGTTCTGGATAGATATCTCAAGGTGGATGATTAGTAGGTAGATGCCGATGGATTTCGGTCTACTTGTCTTGTCGTACCGCCATGCTTTTGAGCCTCTTCCTTTCTTCAAAGCATAATTAGCATTGGTTTGCGCACATAATCATGACAATTGCCCAACTGTAATTTGTTTACCTCACGTGGCTATTTTATCATCTTTTGGGAGAGAGACACCACTAGTGAACATCATAGGACCCCGGTCCATATTTCCAATACTGTTTTCACCCGCTATCAATTTACTGCTTTATTATATTTCCGTTTCCATCATTATTATCCCGTGTTTTTATCCTTTGTAAACAACAAGGCTGGAGGGATTGACAACCCCTTTGTACTCTTTGGGAGCAAAGCTATCTGTTGTATGTGCAGGTCCACGACAATCGCTATCTCTGGCGCCGTTGTCACCTTCTTGTCGTTATCGGAGTCCTACTGGAGACAAACCTTGGTATCTGCACCGAGGGAAATTGCCGCTACGCTACATCTCAACCTTCCACTTTGCGTAACCAACGAGGGGCGAGAAGTAAACTCTTGTATCATCACATGGCAATCGCAACTCCTCACATCATATCTATCATTTGGCCTTCTCGCCTATGATTGTCCTCATTGATGTGAGCCTTTATCACCCTTTTTGTCTTCCTCCTCCACCATACTTCTCTCTTTGCCATCCTAAGTGTCAACTCTCGTGCTTACGCTCATCCATTGCATGAGTGCTCAAAATATCGAAAGGGAGTGGATCAAATTGACTTTTACCTGGCTAGTGGTATGGGGATGAATCAAGATAAGATTCCAAAGAAGACCAAGTGTGAAACTTTAGTAGATTGAGTTCTCAACAAAAATATATCTTTTCTTTCGTATTCCCATATCCCCCTTCTTGCATGCAAACACCATTTGGAGACATTCGAGTCACGGACAGCGAGAGCTCTTGCACCTAATGTTCTTATGTTGCTTGTTTCAAATGATAATATAGACTCTTGCCTATTATGACTTGAATTGAATTACATACCTTGATTGTTTTACTGTCAAAGTTCTTATATGGTTGCTAGCATGTCACCACAGAAATTATGCTTGTTATCATCCTACTTGAGGACGAGCATGAATTAAGCTTGGGGATGTTGACACGTCCCAAACGTATCTATAATTTATGCTTGCTCCATGCATGTTTTGTGTGATATTGCTATGATCTAGATACACTTTCATTCACTTTTGATCATATTTAGACTAACTTATTCACTCAGTGCACCACAGTGCCAGTTCCTATTTTCTATTTATTTTTCTATTTCAGGTTTCCCCCATATTAAAAGTGCACCAAAAATTCGGGAAAAATCAGATAAAAAATCAGCGCAACGGAACCTTCCGAAGTCCCGAAGGAGAGCCGGAGGGGACCCACCAAGCCCCCAGGCGGCCACCTGGCGCGGCCTAGGGCTTGACCGCGCCAGGGGGCGCCTGGACCCCTGGTGGCCCCCCTGGCTTCCCCCTTCGCCTATATATTTCCCGTCACGCGAAACCTCCGAAGAGAGAAACCCTTTTCGCGATATCGCCTCTGTTCCGCCGCCACCGCGCTTCCAAGATCGGGAGCACCAACAACCCTCTTCCCAGCACCATGGAAGGGAGGATTGACCTCCGGGAGCATCCCCTCCACCATGGACGCTTCCCGGATGATCCGTGAGTAGTTTCCCTTGGACCATGAGTCCGTGATCAGTAGCTATGTGATGTTCTCCTCCCCTCTTTGTTCTTCATGGTTTAGACCTCGTGAGCTGCCCTACATGATCAAGGCACATATGTAATTTTCTGTTGTTGCTATGCTGAGTTTGCTAGGATCTGATGGATTATGAGACTATGTTCAGTTTGTGATTGAGTAATATATTTGGTTCTTATCTTTTATATTTTTGTTCCTAAGTAATTATTGCATGTTCTCCATTGATGTTTATTGCTTTTGCCAAGTAGTAGGTAGTGACTCCAAGAGGGAACGTTATGCTCGATTGTGGGTTCATGCCCCCTGATGACACGCTTGAGTGACAGAAACATGACTCTAGGGGATGTGTTGTTGCCACAAGGGGGAAAACAACGGTGCGTGTAACGGCGGTTGCTAGGATTGTTTACTTTACGCAAAGTGATTTTTAATTCCGTTGTCTGTTGCTTTGGGTTTACACTTTGGGTGCGGCTCGCAACTTAATACCAGCGAGATATTCTGGATAGATATCTCAAGGTGGGTGATTAGTAGTAGATGCAGTTGGATTTCTGTCTACTTATTTTGGCGTACCTCCCATGCTTTTGATCCTCGTCCTTTCTTTGTAGCATAGTTAGCATTGTGGTGCATTTTTAATCCTATCAATTGCCCAGTTGTAGTTTGTTACCTCGCATAGCAATTTTATCGTTTTTTGGGAGAGAGACATCACTAGTGAACATTCCGGACCCCGCTCCATATTCTCATCATTGTTTATGCGCTCCTCTATTTTCCTGCTTTTACTTTCTAGTTGTTATCATTATTATATTTTATCTGTTGTGATGATCCTTTGTGAACAGCAAGGCCAGAGAGGTTGACAACCTCTCTGTACTCGTTGGGAAGCAAAGTTATTTGTGTCATGTGCAGGTCCAGGCGAAGCAAGTGATTCAGCGCCTCACTTGCCAAACCACCTACTTATCATTATTGGAGTCCTACGGGAGACAATCTTAAAACCTCGGTATCTTCACCGAGGGAAATTTTCCGCTACACAACATCTAACCTTCCACTTGGGGTAACCAATGAGGATAGAGTATCACCTTCACACTTGATCTCCTTCGGATCTTATTTTGACTCGTCCCGAGACCACAAGTCAGGTACAAGTCAACCTGATCCTCTCCCTTTCGACTTTGAGCACTCATGCAATGGATAAGCGCGAGCAAGATATGTTGGCACTTGATACGTCCCAAACGTATCGATAATTTCTGCTCGTTCCATGCATATTTTGTGTGATATTGCTATGATCTAGATACACTTTCATACAATTTTGATCATATTTGGACTAACCTATTAACTCAGTGCACCCAGTTGCCAGTTCCTGTTTTCTGCTGTTTTTATATTTCAGGTTTTCCGACCATTAAAAGTGCCAAATAAATTCCCGAAAAATTATATAAAAAATCAGTGTCCCGGAAGCTTCCCGAAGAACCAAGGATGGAAGGGAGTGGACCCACCAGGGCCCCAGCAGGGTCCCTGGCGCGCCCCCCCTAGGACGCGCCGGGCACCCTCCTGGCTGCCATGTGGCCCCCCTCGGTGCCCCCTTTGGCTCCTATTTATTCTCCCGTCGCAAAAACCGTGATTTCAGACCCCTTTTCTCCAGAAGCAATTCCGATCTCCGCCGCCATCGCCGACAAGCTTCGGGGGACCAAAATTCCTGTGTCGGCACCCTGCCGGGACGAGGAAGTGCCCCCGGATTCGTCTCCATCGATGTTGCTTCCTCCCTCCATGAAGCGGGAGTAGTTCCTCCTCGGGGCTAAGGTTTCTACCAGTAGCTATGTGGTCAATTCTCTCTCCCATGATGTGATCTTCGTTGCGATCATAGGCTATTTTAATCTAGGGTGATCCCATGATATTTCCCCTTCCTCTATGTATTGGATTGATGTACTCACTTGATCTTATCTAGTATAATCCCCGAGACCATGGTGACAGCGGTCTATTGGACATGGGTTAGAAGAATATTTTCATGAGTGATTTCCACTTTTGTGTGTTGATTGAAGATTGAGAGTCTCTTGGTGCTTGTCTTTGACTATCCTTGAGATATGTTGTGGTGATTGTGGTACTCTCTTTGGATGACCGCGGTGACATTGGGAAATCCATAGATTGAGAACTACGATCTCTGAGGTGTTATTTTGTAGCCCTACATAATTCTCGTCCTCTCTTGACCACAAAGGATTGACCTCCGAGTGCGTCTCCATTGCATGTTTTATGGGAAGTATCATGTGATTAGACTATGTTAATGTTGTTGAGAGTTTCCACTAGTGAAAGTATGAAGCCTAGGCCTTGTTTCCACCATTGCAATACCGTTTGTGCTCACGTTTACCACTTGTTTCCTTGCTGCAATTTTTATTACAGATTTATATCACCTTGCTTTGCCACACCTATCACCCATATTTTACCATCTCTTGAAATTCCAAGTATGTGATCAAAGGGGGAGGGGGTGAATGATCACTTCAAATTTTCGCATGAAACTAAGAAGTGAAGCATAACTTAGCAGCAGAAGGAATTCAACAGAAAATTAAACAGTGAAGCAGAACAGGATTGAAGCATAACATAGCGAATCAAAAGCATTGAATCAATTGCATTGAATCAAATCACTGAAGCAATAGCAAGATTGAATGTAAGTGCGGAATGTAAAACGAACTCTTGACTCGGCGATGTTTGTTCGACCAGTTCACACTCTGCAAAGTGCTACGTCTGGTTGGAGGGACTTGTGATTGAACACAGGACCTAACCTCTCTCCGTCCTTATCTCCACTGCACCAATCTCCTTGAGCTTGGTCAGTTCTTCACTCGTGGTTGATTATTGAGGAAATCACCGAAACCTTTGACAAACTAGACTTCGAGGCGACAATAACTCTTCGCTCTCTGAAGAACAACTCTCTAACCATCTAGGAGAATTGCAGTTCTCCAAGATAAAAAGGCTAGCAAACTTCTTCCTAAGTCATAGTGAATCAACTCAGATCAATAGGACTTATTCTTCGGTGGATGGGTTTTTGGTTTGCTTCGGTGGGGTTGCTCTCTCTTTCTTCACTGTCAGAAAATATTCTTGGAGCAGCCACCCGCCAATGAGGGCGGGGGTGGCCTATTTATAGGTGGCGATCCCAAGGTGCGAAATGACTGAAGTGACCCGATGCGACAGCTTGACACCTGTCCGCAACGGTCGGATTTCCAATCAAAGCGCAACTTTACTTGAGGAACAAGTAAAGCTGACTCACGGACTTGGTTATGCTTCAGGAGCCGAAAGAACAAAGTCTTCGCTGGTGAATGATACGTCCCAAACGTATCTATAATTTCTGCTTGCTCCATGCATGTTTTGTGTGACTTTGCCATGTTTTTCTTGAACTTTCATACACTTTTGAACCTATTTGGACTAACCTATTAACTCAGTGCACCCAGTTGCCAGTTTCTGTTTTCTGTTGTTTTTGTATTTCAGGTTTTCCGGCCATTAAAAGTGCTCCAAAAATTCCGGGAAAAATATATAAAAAATCAGCGCAACAGAAGCTTCCAGAATCACCAAGAGAGGGAAGGGGGGCCACCACCAGGCAGCCAGGAGGGCAGGTGGCGCGGCCCCACCCTGGGCCGCGCCAGGGACCCTCCTGACTACCTCGTGGGTCCCCTCGACGCCCCCCTTCGCCTATATTTACCCCTCGGTGTGGAAACCCCTAATATCAATCTCTTTCTCGCGAACTCCACTCTGTACCGCCGCCGCCGCCGTTTCAAGACCGGGACTGCCTGGACAAGCTGCTCCGGCACCCTGCCGGGAGAAGCTACCCCCTCCGGGAGACCATCCATAGCCATGGACGCCTCCCGTATGTACCGTGAGTAGTTTCCCTTGGACCATGGGTCCGTGACCAGTAGCTATGTGATCTATCTCTCCCCCTTTTGTGCTTCCACTTTTGAGTCCTCGTGAGCTGCCTCAAATGATCGAGGCATCTATGTAATTTCTGTTGTTGCTATGCTGAGTTTGTTGGGATCTGATGGATTATGAGACTATGTTCAGATTGTGATAAGTAATATATTTGGTTCTTCTCTTTTATATTTTGTTCTTGAGTAAATTCTTGCATGTTCTCTGTTGCAGTATTTGCTTTGGCCAAGTATTTTATTTGCAACTCCAAGAGAGAGCGTTATGCTCAATTGTGGGTTCAGCCCCTTGATGTCTAGCTTGAGTGACAGAAACATGAGACTAGGGGATGTGATGTTTCCACCAGGGATAAAACAACGGTGCTTGTACCTGCGGGTGCAAGGATTGTTTACTTTACGCAAAGTTCTTTTAATGCAGTTGTCTGTTGCTTTGAGTTTACACTTTGGGTGGGATTCGCAACTTAATACCAGCGAGATGTTCTGGATAGATATCTCAAGGTGGATGATTCGTAGTAGATGCAGATGGATTTCGGTCTACTTACCTTGGCGTACTGCCCATTGCTTTTGAGCCCTTCCTTTCTTTGCAGCATAGTTAGCATGGCGGTTCCTTCATAATCTTGTCAATTGCCCAACTGTGATTTGTTTACCTCGCTAGCACTTTTATCGTCTTTTGGGAGAGAGACATCACTAGTGAAAATCACGGGACCCCGGTCCATCTTCACATTATTGTTCACATCCTCAATTTACTTTCAGCTTTTACTTTCCTTTGCACCTTTTATCTCTTGCGTTGATCCTTTGTAAACGACAAGGCCGGAGGAATTGACAACTCCTTTGTACTCGTTGGGAGCAAAGTTATTTGTTGCTGTGTGAAGGCCACGACAACACCCTAGTCAGGAAGCAATTTCTGGCGACGTTGCCACCTACTTGTATCTCCTGTGTCCTACTGGTTCGATAACCTTGGTATCTTCACCGAGGGAAACTTGGTGCTGCACTTCATCTCAAACCTTCCACTTGGGGTAACCAACGAGGGGCGAGAAGCCATCAAGAAAATTTATGGCGCCGTTGCCGGGGACTCTAGTCTACAAGATAGGGGAGTTGCACACTATCTTTTATCTTTGCTTTTTAGTCTTGTTTGTTTACCTTTCAGTTTTTGCTTCAGTGTCTTTTATCAAAAATCCAAAAAAATAGTATGTCTAGTTCCTTACTTCCAATCAATGTCTGACTTCTTTGAAACTAGATCTTATTGGAATGGAGGATTCATAGAGGATCAACAAAAGTGGTACAAGGAACACCGCTTGTCTCAAAAGGGGATACACTTATGGAAACAAATACACCAGTTGTATGAGTATGCTAGAAACTTGTGCTCAATATATAGTATATCTTTCTGCAGGGATGAATCTTGTTGCTTTATGAGGCACAAACACCTTGCTTTCCAATGTGAGTACAATGATGATGAAACCTTAGCTTCTTATGCTAAGAGAAACTATGATTTTTATGATGCAGAGGAAATAGAAGAATTTGTTGCTTATAAGGGTGCCTATGAAATTACTTCTCTTCTTAAAAATATTGATGATGCCCCTTACAAATCTGAGAGTCTTGCTATACTTAACTATTGTTTGGAAAATTATGATGAAAATTACTATATTACTGATCATCTTGAGAGAATCTCTCCTCCAAAGGAAGAGACTAATGTTTTGCAGGACTCTATGGAAGAAGAAATTACTGAACCTGAAAGCTCCTTGGATGAAAAACAGGAGGAGAGTGACGAACAAGAGGGGGGAGAATGGAGCCATCCATGTCTATCTTCTAATGAGAGTAACTCTTTGACTCTTACCTTATATGAGTGTTATGGTCCTATGGATTCTTTTGAAATATCCCTTTTTGATGAAGTTGATGCCTTCTATGCTTATGGTCGTGATGCCACTATGGATGATGCTTACGGAGATGAACTTCCTATAGTTCCTCATGTTAAGCATGAAATTTTTGCTATTGCACCCACACTTGATTGTCCTATTATCCTTTTGAAATCTCCAACTCCGGAGAACTGTGCTCTTATTAAGGCTCAATGTGTTGGGATGCATTATCTTATCATCCTAAAGACCATGTTAAAAACTATACACGTGTGATTGTAGGTCATGAACAACATGATTTATGTGATAGTTATATTCTTGATGTTGTTCATGATGCTACTAAAAATTATTTTGAGAGAGGAAAGTTTGGTTGTAGAAACTTCCATGTTACCAAAACACCTCTCTTCATGTTGAAAGTTTTCAAGTTGTTCTTGTTCCACCTTCCTATGCTTGTTACTTTGTTCTTTCGTGATTTATTTTCTTACAAGTTTCCAAGGCATAGGAAGTGGGTTAGGCTTAAAAGTGCTTCACATTTGCTTCTTGATGCTCTCCTTTGCTTCAACTCTTATTCTCTTGTGAGAGCATCTTCTATGATCATTAAGCCTAGCTAATGGCTCTAAAGAAGCGCTTTCAGGAGGCAACCCGCAACGAATTTAGGTTTTTCTTTTTTATTTTGTTCTGTTCTTAGTGGTATTGATGATTGTTACTACTGTAGCAACATCATTGTATCTTTACTTTTCAAGCTTTGTGCCAAGTTTAGCCTCAGATTGCAAGAAAGGTCAAAAGTTGGTGCTTGCTGTCCAGAAACAGATTCTGTCTGCTTGACGGAAAAATTCTCAATAAATCACCAGATCATCTTTTTTTATCTGATTTTTTTTGACGGCATGCTCCATACAATTACCTTTCAGGCTTATTTTCAAAGTTTTTTTATTTGAGTTGCAGAAGTACCTCGAAAAAATTATCCTTTCTCTGCTGTTCTGTTTTTCTCAGCTTCTGCCCCGGTTTTTCTTTTCGCAGTTTTGCAATCCTTAAGCTTGCTTTTTCTTTGCAAACTTTTTTCGGAAGGCAAGAGAAACAGTAGCTCTTCCTGGAAATCTTTATTTGCAGTAGAGGAAAATTATTTTATTAGGGTACTAACCTCTCTAATCATCCTACAATGAGTTATGTATGAAGGGAGTTTTCAAGTGCGCGATGGAGGATGATGAAATAAGATTCAGGAGTGTCAAACGCTCAAGCTTGGGGATGCCCATGTGCACCCCCAATAAATATTATAGAAGACTCAAGCGTCTAACCTTGGGGATGCCCCCGATGCATCCCCTTCTTCATCAACAATCATCAGTTTGTCCCTCGTTGCACTATATTTTTATCACTTCATGCGTTATGTGCTTTGCTTGGAGCGTCTCGCTCTTTACTTTTCTAGGTTTTTTTTGCTTTCTTTGCTGTAGTAACAAGTTAGACCCCAAATTACTATTTTTTGAGGGAGATATTCACGCTCCGCTTGAACTAGAACTCCTCATAGGATTTGCATGCTTTTTCTTTTAGCTGTGAGCTGTTCTTTTTCTTTTCTTAGCTGTTGTTCTGTTTAGTTGTAGTGCTTTAGTTTTTCTAGAGCTTTTCTTTTGTCTTAGGTTGAAATTTCTATAGGTTGCATGTTTTATCTTGTTAGAGAGTTTGCCTGTTGCACTGAGTTATGTGTCTTGACTGAAAGTAGGTAGTTAAAGTTGTTGTTCTCTTTGTAGTAGTAACTTGCAATAGTTTTGAGTTATTGACTAGAGTAATGTTTGAACTTATGGTGTCAAGAGCTCTTGCCTATTAGTGATAGATGTCGTATTTTTGGAAATCCGTGTGTTTTTCGAAAACCAAAAAACCTCTATTGAGAACTCTAGCTACTAGATGGATCACAAACCTCTGGAGGGTTCGAATATTAGAGAACACTCACGTACCATGAGTCGAGGATGCGCAAGGATAACCAAACCCCCATACACTCCTCCTCGGGGTACCTGTCTCTTTGTGAACCTCCTGATTAGATTGAGAGTTACCGATAATAAGTGCATGAGTTCTTCGGACTAATTTGAGTATTCGAAAGTAGACACTTCCACCCACCTATACTTTTTCTAGCCTCTTCGGTACCGTGCATTGCCCTTTCTCACCTTGAGAGTTGGCGCATACTTCGCCGATGCATCCAAACCCTTGGCATGATACGCTTTGTCATCATAAGCCTCCTTACATCTTTCCTCAAAACAGCCACCATACCTACCTACAAGGCATTTCCATAGCCTTTCTGAGATACATTGCCATGCAACATCCACCTTCTCATGACTTGATCTTCATGTCATACATGCTACTTGCTTGATCGATGAGCCGCATGCTAGTTGGGCCTTGCCCTAATCATTGCTACATGACGCGCTAGTATCATTGCATATCCTGCTACCCTGGCAGAGGCATACATTTGCATCATGATAGTTACATTTTCTTTATGTGAGTACCTTTGTAAAGTGTGAAAGATCTCCTATATTCTTGTAAAATATAGAGTATTGCCCCCAAAGTGAGGAAAAGATCCCAAAGAGGACAAAATCAAAAGATCCCAAAGAGGACAAATGAGAGTTAAATAGAAAGAGCCATTGAGGCCACCAAAAAATAAATAAAAAAGGAGAAAAAGAGAAAAATAAAAAGAGAGAAGGGGGCATACTACTATTTCTTTTGAGAGATCCACACTAGTATGTCATCTTCTATCCCTTGTACTCCATAGAGATCATCATCATGCATATAGCTATGTGGGGACCCTTCACACTATAGAACTTGGCTTGTATATTCCAATGATGAGCCTCCTCAAACGAGCTTTAGGTCTTCTTGAGCAAGCAAGTTAGATGCACCCCCACTAGTTCCCTTGGAGAGCTTTTAGCTCACATGTGCATCCGTTGTATGGTAATCCCTACTCCTCACATCATATATATCATATGGCCTTCTCTCGCCTATGATTGTCCTCATTGATGTGAGCCTCGCACACCTTTTTGTCTTCCTCCTCCACCTTCTTTCTGTTTCGCCTTTTAGGTGTCAACTTTCTAGCTCACTCTCATCCATTGCATGAGTTCTCAAAATATAGAAAGGGAGTGGATCAGTTTGACTTGTGCCTGGCTAGTGGTCTGGGGACGAGTCCAGATAAGAATCCAAAGGAGACCAAGTGTGAAACGTTAGTAGATAGTTGTTCTCAACAACCTTTTTATCTTTCTTCCCAGTCCCTTGCTTGCACGCAAACACCATTTGTAGACATTCCAGTCACGGACAGCGAGAGCTCTTGCACCCTTTGTTCTTTTGTTGCTTGTGTCAATGCTAATATAGACTCTTGCTTGTTAAGACTTGAATTGAATTGCATGCTTTGATTGCTTTACTTAAAAGTCCTTATTTGGTTGTGTTGCATGTCACCATAGAAATTATGCTTGTTATCATTTACCTACTCGAGGACGAGTAGGAATTAAGCTTGGGGATGTTGATACGTCCCAAACGTATCTATAATTTCTGCTTGCTCCATGCATGTTTTGTGTGACTTTTCCATTTTTTGCTTGAACTTTCATACACTTTTGAACCTATTTGGACTAACCTATTAACTCAGTGCACCCAGTTGCCAGTTTCTGTTTTCTAATGTTTTTGTATTTCAGGTTTTCTGGCCATTAAAAGTGCTCCAAAAATTACGGGAAAAATATATAAAAAATCAGCGTGACAGAAGCTTCCGGAATCACCAAGAGAGGGAAGGGGGGCCACCACCAGGCAGCCAGGAGGGCAGGTGGCGCGGCCCCACCCTGGGTCGTGCCAGGGACCCTCCTGACTGCCTCGTGGGTCCCCTCGACGCCCCCCCTTCGCCTATATTTACCCCTCGGGGTGGAAACCCCTAATATCGATCTCTTTCTCGCGAACTCCCCTCTGTACCGCCGCCGCCGTTTCAAGATCGGGGCTGCCTGGAGAAGCTGCTCCGGCACCCTGCCGGGAGAAGCTACCCCCTCCGGGAGACCATCCATAGCCATGGACGCCTCCCGTATGTACTGTGAGTAGTTTACCTTGGACCATGGGTCCATGACCAGTAGCTATGTGATCTATCTCTCCCCCTTTTGTGCTTCCACTTTCGAGTCCTCGTGAGCTGCCTCACATGATCGAGGCATCTATGTAATTTTTGCTGTTGCTATGCTGAGTTTGTTGGGATCTGATGGATTATGAGACTATATTCAGATTGCGATGAGTAATATATTTGGTTCTTCTCTTCTATATTTTGTTCTTGAGTAAATTCTTGCATGTTCTCCGTTGCGGTATTTCCTTTGGCCAAGTATTTTATTTGCAACTCCAAGAGAGAGCGTTATGCTCGATTGTGTGTTCAGCCCCTTGATGTCTAGCTTGAGTGACAAAATCATGAGACTAGGGGATGTGCTGTTGCCACCAGGGATAAAACAACGGTGCTTGTACCTGCGGGTGCAAGGATTGTTTACTTTACGCAAAGTTCTTTTAATGCAGTTGTCTGTTGCTTTGAGTTTATACTTTGGGTGGGATTCGCAACTTAATACCAGCGAGATGTTCTGGATAGATATCTCAAGGTGGATGATTCTTAGTAGATGCAGATGGATTTCGGTCTACTTACCTTGGCGTACTGCCCATTGCTTTTGAGCCCTTCCTTTCTTTGCAGCATAGTTAGCATTGCGGTGCCTTCATAATCCTGTCAATTGCCCAACTGTGATTTGTTTACCTCGCTAGCACTTTTATCGTCTTTTGGGAAAGAGACATCATTAGTGAAAATCACGGGACCCCGGTCCATCTTCACATTATTATTCACACCCTCAATTTAGTTTCAGCTTTTACTTTCCTTTGCACCTTTTATCTCTTGTGTTGATCCTTTGTAAACGACAAGGCCGGAAGAATTGACAACTCCTCTGTACTCGTTGGGAGCAAAGTTATTTGTTGTTGTGTGCAGGTCCACGACAACACCCTAGTCAGGAAGCAATTTCTGGCGACGTTGCCACCTACTTGTATCTCCTGAGTCCTACTGGTTCGATAACTTTGGTATCTTCACCGAGGGAAACTTGCTGCTGCACTGCATCTCAAACCTTCCACTTGGGGTAACCAAAGAGGGGCGAGAAGCCATCAGTGAAGAATTACCTAGTGCACATGAGATTTCTCATCTCTGGCTTCTCACAGGTTTGGATTCGATCTGAGTCTTTTCACCAAAACCTTCGGATTACATTTACTAAACCCCTCTTGATAGTACGGTTTTCCCTACGACTCAAAGAAGTGAAAAAGAACTACGCAAAAACTACTAAGTCTTGCGCCATCCTGGTCATCTCCTTCGATGAGAAGTGCTTCAGGATTCCTTATCCTTTTTGGGGGTCGACATCCGTGATGAGCTTCACTCCAGAGGATGTGCTTCGGTAAATATGTAAATCTTCGTTGAAGCTATATCGCCAACCTATAACTTCAGGAATCTAACCATCTGTTTTACACTAGAAAACGTGTTAGTTCCTCTACTGTTTTGTCCAACAATATCCAAAACTCATAGGGCATAACTTTGCTCTTACAATCTTCCCCTTTTTGTACTATTGTTGACAAAACAGGCATCGATAAAAATATGTAATTTTTGAGTTGAGTTGAGAGAAAACTCTAAGATATGAAGCTTTTGACTCCCCCTGAATGCAAGCATCGAAGATTTATATAATCGAAGTGAATGCTTGATGAAGGATATCCTTGATGGGAAGCCTAACACATATCTTAGCGAATCAATTGCATTTAAAAGATATTAGTCTTGAAGAATATGCAATCATCCAATGACATGTGAACTTAATGAGAATAACCACCTGCAAGACAAAATATACGAGAGAAACTTGCAAGCACGGGGGTTATTAACACATAACATGTAGCAGTTCACAGACGAAGTAAAACTTAAGTTACAACCCAATCGAAGCGAATGGAAAGTTTGTTGTAACTTAACACACAAAAGATCGAATCAAAACCCTAAACCCCGCAGCGAATCTAAACTCAATCGATGCTACATTCTCCCCCTTTTTTGTCAAAAATTGGACAAAAGGTTGAGAGGTAGATCAAGAGTATTTACTCGTCGGCTGCAACCCGGGGACCCTGCTGATTGTCTTCGCCCGAAGAAGATGCATCTCCTGAAGTGTCTCCTTCGGTTGAAGCAGGCGACTCCATTTCTTCGATGTCCAGTGGCGCCTGAAGCAAGTCAAGATCACTGTCGTTGAGAGGGTCATCTTCTTGCTTTGATGTGTGGGAGTCTTCATCAGAAAGAGTATCAGGGCGAATATGTTCAGCTGGATTAACAAATAGAAATTCATCAATCTTGTCCAGCGAAGGGATCTTTGGTTTGGGGCGATCTATCGAATCATTTCTCGAAAAGTGGCGTTGAAGATGTGGATATTCCTTGAAAATCCTGGCAGCTTCAAGCTTCTTGGCTGAGTTGAACTTCCTTAAACCTTTCCATGAGTGGCGCTTCAAGACCTTCAGGTACTGATTATTTTTCAAAGCAATGTTGCCAACTCGATTGATTTCATCAGAGAGATGTTGCATTTGGCGTTGATTGCCTTCAATGAAGTTTTCCAGCAGCTGTTGTGAGCGAATGCCAACTTCAAAGTGATAAACTTTCTTCTAGAAAGACTTCGACATGTTGCGTTCATTGACATGTTGTCTGACTCCAACATATGTGGCAAATGGATCATTGGGCCTTCTGAAGATATTCATTGTATCACGCACAGGAGGACAGAACATCTTCGGGTGATGCTTTGCAACAAAGGCTTCACTGCGTCCATAATTGCAAATGGCTTGGAGCCAGGGAGCATATGGCTTCAATTGATGGACCAGTTCAGCAGCTTGGACCATGTACCGAAGAAAACAGTCCTCGAAGTCAAACACATGGCCATGAGTAAGCTTTTGCAAAGCATGACGTGTATGGTAGTGTATGTTGGACTCATCATTTGCAGTGCTGAGAGGCATCAGTGAATTAGACAAGATATAGAACCAAGTCTTCGAAATGAATACCAGATGCTTCGGGCGAATGTTTTCTGGCATGTGATCTCCAGTGACTTCGGGATCCAGCAGTGAAGCAAATTCAGCATCAGTTGGATCAGGCATCAAGTGAACCTTTGCAAGTTTACCATTATGCCGAGGGATATTCACTATGTCCATGAATTCATCAGAATGCATCCAAAAAACCTTGCCTTGAATCATCCACTAAAGTACCCAAGTGCTTGTGTCATCAGGATTTCCAGAGACATAGAGTGTGGCATAGAACTGCTTCACTAGTTCAGAGTTGAATGGTGTTTCCATAGAAAATAAGCTTGTCAGATTTTGTGCTTCGATGGTTCCATCACGTTCTGGAAGCACGTTGCAGAAGTTAGACTTCGCATATCCAAATAGTTGTGCCTAAACAATACACCCTTCTGGAAGTATAGCTTCGTGTAAAGAATCTGTTGTTCAGCAGTCCAGAAGAGAAGGTCATCTGCATTCCTGGGTGAGTCATATGGACTTGTACCAAAGAAGCGAAGCTTCTGGCGATGAACTTCGAGATCAAACTCTGGACCATGTCTTGAAGAAGGACCATCTCCCAGGAAAATTGGAAATTTTTCACGTGGGTAAATGGAGTCTAGTTGAGTATCTTGGGCAGGAGTGCAATGAGGAGCTTGCCTTTGAGCAACTATGGCTCGCTCTTGAGGTTGGGTCATAATGGCCAATTCATTTTCTTCATCATTTTTGTTTGCTTCGGGCTCTTCAGGAGTAGCTTGTTCTTTGGCTTCGTTTCCTTCTTGTTCTTCGGACTCATCCGCCGAGTGAGCCGAAGAATAATCTCTGGATGGAACAGGTATGTCTTGAGCTTGAGGAGAAGGCTCTGGCTCAAAGTTGTCTTGGTGCGACGGTTGTGGAGCGGGTTGAGTTGGAGGAGGAGTTGGAGCACGGGGTGGAACGACTTCGGGAGTAGGTGGTTTTGCGGTTGGAGTAGGTAGAGTGATAATTTTGCATCGAGGGGGCGAAGCACGTCTTGGGGCCTTCTTGGTAGGATGAGAGCTCACCTCATCAGCTTCGTCAGCATCTGTGATCAGACGGCGCTTCCTTTGTTGCAGCTGGGGAAGGGGAGAAGCTAGTTGCTTGAGGATAGCTTCGCGCTTCTTGGAATCAAGCGCCATGACTGAAGCATTGTGCGTCTTGCAACATTCTTCAATGGCAGATTTAATCTTTCCTTGAAAAACTTCAATATTTTGCTTTGTCTTTTCATTGACATCAGCAATCTTCTTCGAAGCAGCTTCGGCTTCGTTCTTGAAGTCTTCATCTGATTCAGTGTTTGCTTTCTTTTTGAACTTCAGAATCTTGGCAGACTCATATCTGTCCCTAGCATGCAAATCCCTTAGCTGATTGTATAGAGTTTCAATCATTGCAGAAAGAGTTGGTGAAATGTAGACATCTCCAACATCAACAGCTTTGGGATCAACAGCTTCAGCGAGCTGGCAGAATGCCTGATGCAGGCTTAAACAGTCCCATAGTTCACCTTCTCTTGCATCTGGAAAGATGTGGTGACTATGCTCAGCTTCTTCATGAGCTTCGGGGGCAGGGGCTGCGACTGGCTTCGGAGTGACATCCTTTAGAGCCATGTCAATAGCAGCTTCCTTCTGAGCAGCTCTAGCAGCCTTCTCTGCTTTCTTTGTTCGAATGATGTTGAGTTGAGCCTGGCGCTTGGCTTCGGCTTCACTGAAATGTTTGGCTTCGGCAGCAGCCTTAGCCTCTTGAGTTTTTACTTCAGCGAGATTGCGCTTCGCTTCAGCTTTCTGATTTGCTTCAGCAAGATCTTTCCTTTGCTTCTCTAGCGAAGCTGCATCTCTATCAGCCTTTTCCTTTGCTTTAGCTTATTTATCAGCCTTAGCTTGGGCTTTTGCTTCAGCGTGAAGTCATTCAGCTTCAGCACGGTCTCTCTTGCACATTTCAGCTTCAGACAGCTTCTTGGTGCCGACCTGGGCATAAGATTGGCCAGGCTTGGCAACGGAGGATTTCATCTTTGAAGCTTTGGCTGGCTCAGGAGCTTTAGCTTCGGGCTGACAAACAGGCTTTGCCTTCGGGTCATTTCGCTCCTTCGTTCTCTATTCAGCAGGAACCAGGCGGCGAGGTGGCTTTGAAGCCAATGGAGCCTCAACTACCAAGTTGTTCAAATCAATCCTTGGCCGAGGAACTGGGGGATCAATGGGATCTTGAATCCTTACGCCTCTTGAAGCAGGCGGTTTCTCTCTAGCCTTCTTCTTCAAAGGCTTCCGAAGCTTAGGTCTCTTTGGACTTGGGGGAACAGGGGAGTGCTCGGACTCATCATCTATGTCTTCAGCAGGATCTTCACCGAGAGAGTCCTCAAGCTGTGCAGCAGCATCAGCTTCATCATCAGCTTCATGATCAGCTTCATGATCACTCTCTTCTTCGGAGATAGCAGGGGGTGGTGAAGCACTCAATTTTCTAAGCCTTCGCTTCTTAGGATTCGATGCACCAGCTTCAGCATGGCCTTCAGGAGCTAGTGCTTTGGCCTTCTTCTCATCTCTGAGTCTTTTATTTTCAGCCAAAATAGCACGTCTCTTTTGTTCTTCAGGTTAATCATCTGGTGTCTTGAGGGAATTCGGGTGAGGAACAGCGGGAAGCTTCGGGTAATATTTTCTTCGATTTGCTGCATTGTATTGGGCACACATTGCAGTTGTGTACCGATATGGAGGGCTGAAGGCAAATTGAATAGCCCACTTCCAGTCTGGAATGCTCTTGTATTTATACCATCTTATTGCCCAGTAGCGTCGAATCTTTTGCAGACGAATCTTTCGATCGTGATCAGATTCTTCAGGAGGAGTGTCATAGCCCATCTTTTTGCGAATGGCTTCGGGAATGCCTCGGGCATTGTTGACTTCCTTCGTCTTGCCTCCTTTGCCTTTCTGCTTTGGGGGCTCCGGGAAATTCTCAAGCCCTTCAACTATGGGTAATTCATTCCCAATGGCTGCCTCTTCGTCAGACATCCTGTGAACAGAAAGATAGGAAAGAGGGAATAGGAAGGGGAATGAATAAGCACAGGCAAAGGCTTCGACCAAAACCAAATTTGACAAGAACCCAGAGCAAATTAAGATTAGATGCATATTTGTCATTGGATTGGGCTAGAACTAGTTCAAGAACAAGACCTAACTCGTCCAAACACAAAATAGTTCTAATCTCAATACTGACCTGAGTAGATGGGATTACTTTGATGCTACAAATCTTAGATCAACAAGGATCAACAAGGATTAGAACAGCCCTATAAACAGAAATTAAAACCCTAACAAATCTTAGATCAAAGCCCTAAATGAAGAACACACAGAAAAGATTGGATCCAAGAGAACTTGCGTACCCTAACTCGGTGACGCGAAGCGGCTACGGCAACGGAGGGAGGAAAAGTGCTCTTCGTCGGCGGGGAACGTCCACGGCGGCGGCACTCCAGCAGTTAAGCGGCGCAGTCGACGTCGGGGACAAGAGCTCTGCGGCTTGCTCGAGGGGAGGGGAGGAGATCGAGAGAGAACGGGAGCACTGAACGTGGGGTTGACGGTTCGCTGGTGGATGTGCCTTATATAGGCCCGATCTGAAACGGTTGCCAGATCGTATCGAACGGCTGCCAGCGAGTGTCTCTTCCGATTCAACGGCTCAGATGAAGTGGAGGTTTGCGAGCGAATCTCAACGACCCGAGAAAGACGGGGACTCAACGGCCGAATAATAAGTCTTGACCGAGAACAAAAACTTCGATAAAGTTAGAAGCATTTGATTCGGAACTTCAATGACGTTCGAAGCAATATGCTTTCCGTTTCAAATGTGCTTAGCCATTCAAGATAGAATGGATTGGGAGCGAATCAGAATGGAGGGGATAGGGTCCAAAACTTATCACTTCGAAGAAGAAGAACAACGAAGCTAAAAGTGATAAGTACAGGGGACAAACGAAACGAATAGAAACAACACAAAACTAAAAGCAAATGGCAAACGAAGATAAACACATAATCTTGGACGAAGGAAAACTCAAGCGAAACTAAATAAACAAACACACAAAGAAGGTGAATATGTACAGGGGAAAAGTTTCGGTCTTACTGAACATTGTGTGAGTCTAGGATGTTTAGCTCACATCTCAATGCACAGAACCTTTTCTCGTCCAATGGCTTTGTGAATATATCTGCCAATTGATCTTCAGTTCTAACATGGCTGATCTCAATGTCTTCGCGCTGAACATGATCTCGAAGAAAATGGTGACGAATATCGATGTGCTTAGTTTGAGAGTGTTGCACAGGGTTGTGTACAATTTTGATAGCACTCTCATTATCACAAAGCAAAGGGATTTTCTTCACATAAATACCGTAATCTTTCAGCGTCTGCTTAAGCCAAAGGATCTGAGTGCAGCATGAGCCAGCAGCAATGTATTCGGCTTCAGCAGTAGATATTGAGACACAGTTTTTTTTCTTTGAAGCCCAACACACCAGTGGTCTACCAAGAAAATGACAAGTTCCTGAGGTAGATTTCCTGTCAGCTCTATCACCAGCCCAGTCTGAATCAGAATATCCAATCAAATCAAACTGAGTTCCTTTAGGATACCAAAGTCCCAATGAAGGAGTATGTGCTAGATATCGAAGAATTCGCTTTACTGCAGTATGATGAGATTCCTTCGGATTGGCCTGAAAACGAGCACAAATACAAACTGATAGCATAATATCAGGTCTAGATGCACATAAGTATAAGAGTGAACCTATCATAGACCGATACTTCTTCTGATCGAAGGGTTTCCCTTTTTCATCAGCATCAAGAAAACCATTGGTTGGCATAGGATTTCTGATGGTCTTGCATTCAGTAAGATCAAATTTCTTCAGGCAATCCTTCAAATATTTTTCTTGTGAAATAAAGGTGCCATTCTTCTGTTGGCGAATCTGAAGTCCAAGGAAAAAACTTCAATTCACCTATCATGGACATCTCGTATTTCTTCGACATCGTCCTTGCAAATTCTTCGCTGATTTCAGTGTTAGTGCAGCCAAAAATAATATCATCTACATATATCTGACACACAAATAGATCATTGTTATATGATCGAGTGAAAAGAGTGGGGTCAGTGGTTCCAGGTTTGAAGCCTTTCTTTAGGAGGAAATCCTTCAATGTTTCATACCAAGCACGAGGTGCTTGCTTCAGTCCATACAGAGCTTTGTGAAGCCTGTACACCATGTCAGGATTCTTCGAGTCTTCTAAACCTGGTGGCTGCATAACATACACTTCTTCTATCTCACCATTAAGAAAATCACCTTTGACATCCATTTGATATAGCAATATATTTTTGTGGTTAGCAAAAGCAAGCATGACACGAATAGATTCGAGACGGGCTACTGGAGCATAGGTTTCACCAAAATCAATGCCTTCAATTTGGGTGTACCCTTGTGCTACCAGTCTAGCCTTATTTCTTACCACAATACCATCTTCATCTTGCTTGTTGCGAAATATCCACTTGGTGCCAATAACATTGTGCTTCGTGGGATCAGGCCTGTCAACAAGTGACCAAACTTTGTTTCTTTTCAACTGGTAAAGTTCTTCCATCATAGCCAATAACCAATCTGGATCCTTCATGGCTTCATCAAACTTTGAAGGCTCTAGCATGGAAACAAAAGAAAAACTTCCACAGAAGTTAGCCAAACGAGTACGAGATCGAGTAGTGGGACGACCTGGTTGATGAATGTCTTCGAGAATCGAATCAACATCAACTCTTCTTCGAACTCGTGATAATGTAGTATCATTTGCTTCAGGCTCAGCTTCTGCTTCAGTATCAGCTTCAGCTTCAGGATCTGCTTCGCCTTCAGCTTCAGCATTTCCTTCAGGATTAGCATTTTCTTCATTCCCTTGTCCTTCTTCGTCATGTTCAGTGCAACAACCAGCTCTCTTAACAAGATAAACATGAAAAATAAAGAGAGTTCAGCAACAAGCTAAAAAAAATCCAAGGCTCTTGCTAAAGACAAACTAAGACTAAAACTAAACATGGCAGTAACTAAGAAAAGATAAAGAACACAAAACAGCAAAAAGATAGGCATAAGAATTCTATGATGTGTTCTAGATTTTGAAAGTGGAGCGTGTTTCTCTCCCACAAAAACTAAGATGTGATCTAACTTGTTATGAACAGCAAGCAAAGTTAAAGCAAACTAAAAATAAAACCTAAGAGCGAGACGCTCCAAGCATAGCACATAACACATGAAGTGATAAAAATATAGTGAGACGAAGGACGAACTGATGATTGTTGATGGAGAAGGGGATGCACGGAGTCATCCCCAAGCTTAGACGCTTGAGTCTCCTTGAATATTTATTGGGGATGCATGGGTTCATCCCCAAGCTTGAGCGCTTGATACTCCGGAATCTTCTTTCATCATCTTCCATCGCACACTTGAGAACTCCCTTCATACATAACTCATCATAAGCTGCTTAGAGAGGTTAGTACCCTTAATAAATAATTTTCCCCACTGGATATAAAGATATTCTTGAAGATCTACTGTTTCTCAAGCTTTCCAAAAAAAATTTCAAAGAAAAAAGCAAGCTTAAGGTTTGCAAAAGTTAGGAGAGACAAAACGTGACAGAATCTGTGAAAAACAGAACAGCAGGTAGTAAAGAATTTTTTAGGGGTACTTCTGCAACTCGAATCAAAAAACTCAGAACGGGCGCTCGAAATTCAATTGTATGGAGCACGCTGTCAAAATAATTCAGATCAAAAAGATGATCTGGTGATTTTAGGCTAATTTTTTCGTCCAAGGACAGAATCTGTTTTCTGGACAGCATGTCACAACTTTTGAATTTTCTTGCAATCGGAGGCTAGACTTGGCACAAAGATTAAAAATAAAGATACAATGATATTGCTACAGTAGTAACAATCATCAAGACCACTAAAACAGAAAGTAAAAAACTCAA
The DNA here is from genome assembly GCA_950022295.1 of Bromus sterilis. Classification (NCBI taxonomy): domain Eukaryota; kingdom Viridiplantae; phylum Streptophyta; class Magnoliopsida; order Poales; family Poaceae; genus Bromus; species Bromus sterilis. The sequence continues at coordinate 21,265,143 of OX465596.1, read as the reverse complement.
AGTAAAGATAACAAGGGTTGTCTCCCTAGAGCTCTTTCTTTATAGCCATAAAGATAGGCTTAAGATTTTAGTGATGCTCTCATAGGAATAAGAGTTGAAGCACAAAAGAGAGCATAAAGAAGAAAATACCAAACACATTTAAGTCTAACATGCTTCCTATGCAAAGGGATCTTGTAGAGAAATAACTCATTGAAGCATAAAGATATTAGCATAGGAAGGCAAAAAATGTGCAACTTCAAAACCTTCAACATAAAGAGAGGGAACTTGATATTATTGAAATATCTATAAGCATATGTTCCCCTCTCATAATAATTTCTAGTGGGATCATGAATAAACTCAACAATATAAGTATCACATAAAAAATTATTATCATGATCCACAAGCATAGAAAACTTGTTACTCTCCACATAAGCAAAATCCTTCTCATTAGTAATAGTGGGAGAAAACTCAACAAAATAGCTATCACAAGAATCATTCTTATCATGATACACTTGCAAACATTTATTCTTTATAGCATAAGTGTCATCACAATAATCATCATAGATAGGAGGCAAAGTACCATCAACAGAAATTTCCTCATCAAAACTTGGGGGGCTAAGAAGATCATCTTCATAAAACGTAGCATCCCCAAGCTTATGGCTTTGCATATCATTAGTATCAAAAACATTCAAAGAAGACATACTAGTAACATTACTACTAACATGAGTGTTGTGCAAATAATGAAGCTCCATAGGATTTTTTATTTTCTCTTCAAACACTTCATGTCCCAACTCAAGGTAGAGCTCATAAAGCTCTCTCATAATATTTTTGTTGTTTTCCATAAGCCTAACTAGTGAAAATAAAAACAAGAAACAAAAAGATTTAATTGAAAGATCTAAAGATATACCTTCAAGCACTCACCTCCCCGGCAACGGCGCCAGAAATAGCTTGATGTATACGCACGCTTCTGTTCTTGTAGACTATGTTGCGCCTCCCAGCGCAGAGGTTTGTAGGACAGCAGCAATTTCCCTCAAGTGGATGACCTAAGGTTTATCGAACTCATGGAAGTAGAGGTTGAAGATGTTCTCTCTCAAGCAACCCTGCAATTAAGATACAAGAAGTCTCTTGTGTCCCCAGCACACCTAATACAACTAGGAGTTGTATAGGTGCACTAGTTCGGCGAAGAGATGGTAAAATATGGTTGATAGGTGTAGCCAAACAAAGTAATATAAATCTGTAATAAAAAGTGCAGCAAGAAAACATGTGACAAAAGTGAGCACAAACGGTGTAACAATGGTGGAAACAAGGCCTAGGCTTCATACTTTCACTAGTGGCAACTCTCAACAACATTAACATAGTCTAATCACATGATATTTCCCATAAAACATGCAATGAAGACGCACTCGGAGGTCAATCCTTTGTGGTCAAGAGAGGACGAGAATTATGTAGGGCTACAAAATCACACCTCATAGTTCGTAGTTCTCAATCTATGGATTTCCCAATGTCACCGCGGCCATCCAAAGAGAGTACCACAATCACCACAACATATGTCAAGGATAGTCAAAGACAAGCACCAAGAGACTCTCAATCTTCAATCAACACACAAAAGAGGAAATCACTCATGATAATATTCTTCTAACCCATGTCCAATAGACCGCTGTCACCATGGTCTCGGGGATTATACTAGATAAGATCAATTGAGTACATCAATCCAATACATAGAGGAAGGGGAAATATCATGGGATCACCCTAGATTAACATAGCCTATGATCACAACGAAGATCACATCATGGGAGAGAGAGAAGAACACATAGCTACTGGTAGGAACCTCAGCCCCGAGGAGGAACTACTCCCGCTTCATGGAGGGAGGAAGCAACGTCGATGGAGATGAATCCGGGGGCACTTCCCTGTCCCGGCAGGGTGCCGGCACAGGAATTCTGTCCCCCCGAAACTTGTTTTCGATGGCGGCGGAGATCGGAATTGCTTCCGGAGAAAAGGGGTCTGGAATCAGGGTTTCCTCCGCGGGGGTAAAAATAGGGGGCAAAGGGGGCACCGAGAGGGGCCACGAGGCAGTCAGAAGGGCAGGTGGCGCGGCCTAGGGCTGGGCCGCGCCAGGCACCCTCCTGGATGCCTGGTGGTGGCCCTACCTTCCTTCCTTGGTGATTCCAGAAGCTTCCGGGACGCTGATTTTTTATATAATTTTCCGGAATTTTTGGAGCAATTTTAATGGCCGGAAAACCTGAAATACAAAAATAGCAGAAAACAGGAACTCGCAATTGGGTGCACTGAGTTAATAAGTTAGTCCAAATATGCTCAAAAGTGTATGAAAGTTCAAGCAAAACATGGCAAAGTCACACAAAACATGCATGGATCAAGCAGAAATTATAGATACATTTGGGACGTATCAACATCCCCAAGCTTAATTCCTGCTCGTCCTCGAGTAGGTAAATGATAACAAGCATAATTTCTTTGGTGACATGCCACACAACCATATAAGGACTTTTAAGTAAAGCAATCAAAGCATTCAATTCAATTCAAGTCTTAAAAAGCAAGAGTCTATATTAGCATTGACACAAGCAACAAAAGAACAAAAGGTGCAAGAGCTCTTGCTGTCCGTGACTCGAATGTCTCCAAATGGTGTTTGCGTGCAAGAAGGGGGTAGGGAATATGAGAGAAAAAGTATTTTTTGTGTTGAGAACTCAATCTACTAAAGTTTCACACTTGGCCTTCTTTGGAATCTTATCTTGACTCGTCCCCAGACCACTAGCCAGGTACAAGTCAATTTGATCCACTCCCTTTCGATATTTTGAGCACTCATGCAATGGATGAGCATAAGAAAGAAAGTTGACACTTAGGATGGCAAAGAGAGAATAAGGTGGAGGAGGAATAAAAAGGTGTGAAAGGCTCACATCAATGAGGACAATCATAGGAGAGAGAAAGCCAAATGATATATATGATGTGAGGAGTAGGGATTGCCATGCAACGGATGCACATATGAGCTAAAAGCTCTCCAATGGAACTAGTGGGGGTGCATCTAACTTGCTTTCTCAAGAAGACCTAGAGCTCTTTTGAGGAGGCTCATCATTGGATGATACAAGCCAAGTTCTATAGTGTGAAGGGTCCCCACATAGCTATAGGCATGTATGATGATCTCTATGGAGTACAAGGGATAGAAGATTAAGCACTAGTGTGGATCTCTCAAAAGGAATGGTAGTGTGCCCCTTTCTCTCTTTTTATTTTTCTCTTTTTCTCTTTTTTCTATTTTTTTGTATTTTTTGGTGGCCTCAATGGCTCTTTCTATTTAACTCTCATTTGTCCTCTTTGGGATCTTTTGATTTTGTCCTCTTTGGGATCTTTTCCTCACTTTAGGGGCAATACTCTATATTTTACAAGAATATAGGAGATCTTTCACACTTTACAAAGGTACTCACATAAAGAAAATGTAACTATCATGATGCAAATGTATGCCTCTGCCAGGATAGCAGGATATGCAATGATACTAGCGCGTCATCTAGCAATGATTAGGGCAAGGCCCAACTAGCATGCGGCTCATCGATCAAGCAAGTAGCATGTATGACATAAAGATCAAGTCATGAGAGGATGGATGTTGCATGGCAATGTATCTCGGAAAAGCTATGGAAATGCCTTGTAGGTAGGTATGGTGGCTGCTTTGAGGAAAGATATAAGGAGGCTTATGATGACAGAGCGTATCATGCCAAGGGTTTGGATGCACCGGCGAAGTATGCGCCAACTCTCGAGGTGAGAAAGGGCAATGGACGGTACCGAAGAGGCTAGAAAAGTATGAGGAGGTGGAAGTGTCAACTTTCAATACTTACATTAGTCCGAAGAACTCATGCACTTATTATCGATAACTCTCAATCTAAAAAGGAGGTTCTCAAAGAGACAAGTACCCCGAGGAGGAGTGTATGGGGGTTTGGTTATCCTTGCGCATCCTCGACTCATGGTACGTGAGTGTACTCTAATATCCGACTCCTCAGAAGAGTAGTTATCCATCTAGTAGATAGAGTTCTCAACTAGTTTGTAGGTTTTTGAAAATAAACACGGATTTCCCAAAATACGACACCTATCACTAATAGGCTAGAGCTCTTGACACCAAAAGTTCAAACATTACTCACATCAATACCTCAAAACTATTGCAGGTTACTACTAAAATTAAATAGCAACCTCAATTACCTACTCTCAAGACAAGACATAACTCAGTGCAACAACCAACTCTCTTAACAAGATAAACATGAAAACTAAAGACAGTTCAGCAACAAGCTAAACAAAATCCAAGGCTCTTGCTAGAGACAAACTAAGACTAAAACTAAACATGGCAGTAGCTACGAAAAGATAAAGAACACACAACAGCAAAAAAGATAGGCATGAAGAATTCTATGATGTGTTCTAGATTTTGAAAGTGGAGCGTGTTTCTCTCCCACACAAAGTAAGACGTGATCTAACTTGTTATGAACAGCAAGCAAAGCTAAATAAAAAAAACCTAAGAGCGAGACGCTCCAAGCATAGCACATAACACATGAAGTGATAAAAATATAGTGAGACGAAGGACGAACTGATGATTGTTGATGGAGAAGGGGATGCACGGAGTCATCCCCAAGCTTAGACACTTGAGTCTCCTTGAATGTTTATTGGGGATGCATGGGCGCATCCCCAAGCTTGAGCGCTTGACACTCCGGAATCTTCTTTCATCATATTCCATCGCACACTTGAGAACTCCCTTCATACATAACTCATCATAAGCTGATTAGAGAGGTTAGTACCCTTAATAAATAATTTTCTCCATTGGATATAAAGATATTCTTGAAGAGCTACTGTTTCTCAAGCTTGCCAAAAAGTTTTTGCAAAGAAAAAAGCAAGCTTAAGGTTTTCAAAAGTTAGGAGAGACAAAACGTGGTAGAATCTGTGAAAAAAAGAACAGCAGGTAGTAAAGAATTTTTGCAAAAGTTAGGAGAGACAAAACGTGGCATAAAGAAGAAAATACCAAACACATTTAAGTCTAACATGCTTCCTATGCAAAGGGATCTTGTAGAGAAATAACTCATTGAAGCATAAAGATATTAGCATAGGAAGGCAAAAAATGTGCAACTTCAAAACCTTCAACATAAAGAGAGGGAACTTGATATTATTGAAATATCTATAAGCATATGTTCCCCTCTCATAATAATTTCTAGTGGGATCATGAATAAACTCATTAATATAAGTATCACATAAAAAATTATTATCATGATCCACAAGCATATAAAATTTGTTACTCTCCACATAAGCAAAATCCTTCTCATTAGTAATAGTGGGAGCAAACTTAACAAAATAGCTATCACAAGAGTCATTATTATCATGATACACTTACAAACATTTATTCTTTATAGCATAAGTGTCATCACAATAATCATCATAGATAGGAGGCAAAGTATCATCAACAGAAATTTCCTCATCAAAACTTGGGGGGCTAAAAAGATCATCTTCATAAAACGTAGCATCCCCAAGCTTATGGCTTTGCATATCATTAGTATCAAAAACATTCAAAGAAGACATACTAGTAACATTGCTACTAACATGAGTGTTGTGCAAATAATGAAGCTCCATAGGCTTTTTAATTTTCTCTTCAAACACTTCATGTCCCAACTCAAGGTAGAGCTCATAAAGCTCTCTCATAATATTTTTGTTGTTTTCCATAAGCCTAACTAGTGAAAATAAAAACAAGAAACAAAAAGATTTAATTGCAAGATCTAAAGATATACCTTCAAGCACTCACCTCCCCGGCAACGGCGCCAGAAATAGCTTGATGTCTACGCACGCTTCTATTCTTGTAGACTATGTTGGGCCTCCAAGCGCAGAGGTTTGTAGGACAGCAACAATTTCCTTCAAGTGGATGACCTAAGGTTTATCGAACTCAGGGAAGTAAAGGTTGAAGATGTTCTCTCTCAAGCAACCCTGCAATTAAGATACAAGAAGTCTCTTGTGTCCCCAACACACCTAATACAACTAGGAGTTGTATGGGTGCACTAGTTCAGTGAAGAGATGGTAAAATATGGGTGATAGGTGTAGCAAAACAAAGTAATATAAATCTGTAATAAAAAGTGCAGCAAGCAAACATGTGAAAAAAGTGAGCACAAACGGTGTAACAATGGTGGAAACAAGTCCTAGGCTTCATACTTTCACTAGGGGCAACTCTCAACAACATTAACATAGTCTAATCACATGATATTTCCCATAAAACATGCAATGAAGACGCACTCGGAGGTCAATCTTTTGTGGTCAAGAGAGGACGAGAATTATGTAGGGCTACAAAAGCACACCTCAGAGTTCGTAGTTCTCAATCTATGGATTTCCCAATGTCACCGCGGCCATCCAAAGAGAGTACCACAATCACCACAACATATCTCAAGGATAGTCAAAGACAAGCACCAAGAGACTCTTAATCTTCAATCAACACACAAAAGAGGAAATCACTCATGATAATATTCTTCTAACCCATGTCCAATAGACCGCTGTCACCATGGTCTCGGGGATTATACTAGATAAGATCAATTGAGTACATCAATCCAATACATAGAGGAAGGGGAAATATCATGGGATCACCCTAGATTAACATAGCCTATGATCACAACGAAGATCACATCATGGGAGAGAGAGAAGAACACATAGCTACTGGTAGGAACCTCAGCCCCGAGGAGGAACTACTCCCGCTTCATGGAGGGAGGAAGCAACGTCGATGGAGATGCATCCGGGGGCACTTCCCCGTCCCGGCAGGGTGCCAGCACAGGAATTTTGTCCCCCCCCCCCCCGAAACTTGTTTTCGATAGCGGCGGAGATCGGAATTGCTTCTGGAGAAAAGGGGTCTGGAATCAGGGTTTCCTCCGCGGGGGTAAAAATAGGGGCCAAAGGGGGCACCGAGAGGGGCCACGAGGTAGTCAGAAGGGCAGGTGGCGCGGCCTAGGGCTAGGCCGCGCCAGGCACCCTCCTGGCTGCCTGGTGGTGGCCCTCCCTTCCTTCCTTGGTGATTCCGGAAACTTCTGGGACGCTGGTTTTTTATATAATTTTTCCGGAATTTTTGGAGCACTTTTAATGGCCGGAAAACCTGAAACACAAAAATAGCAGAAAACAGGAACTGGAAACTGGGTGCACTGAGTTAATAAGTTAGTTCAAATATGCTCAAAAGTGTATAAAAGTTCAAGCAAAACATGGCAAAGTCACACAAAGCATGCATGGAGCAAGCAGAAATTATAGATACGTTTGGGACGTATCAATGCTCTTTTTGAGAGCCATTAGTTTCATCAAACCTCACATTTACAGTTTCCATAACCTTCCCAAAGTGAGAGTTATACACTTTGTAAGTGTGAGAGTTTGAGCCATAACCTAAAATAAAACCTTCATGTGCCTTAGGGGCAAATTTGGAGCTATGATTCATATCTCTAATAAATCAAGGAGCACCAAATACCCTAAGGTATGAAACATTTGGTTTGTTACCAGTGATAAGCTCATGTGAAGTTTTCTTCAGGAACTTGTGAAGGTAAACCTTGTTGATGATATGACATGATGTGTTAATTGCTTCGGCCCAGAACCTAATAGGAGTCTTGTATTCAACAAGCATAGTTCTGGCCATTTCAATGAGAGTTCTATTCTTTCTTTCAACCACACCATTCTGTTGAGGTGTATAAGCTGCAGAGAACTCATGAGTAAAACCATGATCATCAAGAAAATCTTCAATATGAGTATTTTTGAATTCATTTCCATTATCACTTCGGATATGCTTCAGAGATAATTCATATTCTGTTTGAGCTCTCTTAGCGAATGACTTGAAGATTTCAACAACTTTGATCTTGTCATCCAAAAAGAAAACCCAAGTATACCGAGAGAAGTCATCAACAATAACAAGACCATATTTGTTTCTTCCCAGACTTGCATAATTTTGAGGACCAAAAAGATCCATATGAAGCAATTCAAGAGGACGAGTAGTAGTCATGATGGTCTTCGCTGAATGATGTTTCTTTGTGATTTTACCAGCTTCGCAAGCACTGCAGAGACGATCCTTTCGAATTTTACTTCGCTCAGGCCAATAACATGCTTCTTCTTCACTAGATTATGAAGATTTCTCATCCCTGCATGCCCAAGTCTTCGATGCCATAACCAACCAGATGAAGCTTTTGCCATTAGGCATGTGGATACAGCAGGGCCCGAAGAAAAATCAGCAATGTATAAATCTCCTTTTCGGTAACCCTCGAAGACAAATGTATAGTCATCCTGTGAAAAGACAACACAACGCGAAGCAAAAAAATAGAACAAGCATACCCATATCACATAACTTCGAAATAGACATAAGATTATATCCAAGTGATTGGACTAGCATAACCTTGTCAATGTGCTTATCTTTCGAAATGGAAACCTTACCAAAGCCTAACACTTTACCCTTGTTGTTATCACCGAAGGTAATGTACTTCTGAGAAGATTGAGATAGTTTTTCTTCGGTGAATAACTCCTTGTCTCCGGTCATATGATTTGTACAACCACTATCCATGACCCATTCGGATCCACCGGAGACATAGCCCTGCAGAAGAATTAGTTCTTCTTAAGCACCCACAAACGAGCAGGTGACTGAGAAGAGGTTGAAGCACTGGTTGAAGCAATATTAAATCGAATAGGAGTGTATTGCTTCGGTGTACCATCAAGCACACCATAAATGTAAGTCCTCTGTGAATGGTTAGGATAAGAATGAGCATATGCAATCTTAGTATTGTTATCATGAGGACGATAAGTATAACGACCAGTACGATAGTATTGCTTCTGCGGAACATTTGATTCAGGCACCAGTGAATCATTTCTCATTTCTAGAGAATAGAAATGATTCGGTGGTACCGAAGGCTTTCCCTGCATAGTATGGTTAGGGGCAGTTTTTCCACAAGTGCTTTCTGCGCCCATATCTGCCTCTTATAGAAGCCATTCTTCGGAGGAGTTCCTACATACTCAGCTGTAACCTTTCCCTGTTCATCTTTGCTGAGTTTGTAGTCTGAATCAAGTGATTCATCCACAATGGCTTTGTTCATTTTGCAATCGAAACCTGAAAGGTTAGCAATGTCAATGGGTTTCTCCTTCGCTAGGACCCAAACAGTCTTAAGATACTGCTCACGTTCCCAATAGGTGCCATCACGGTTTATCTTTCTCTCGAAACCAACACCCTCATATCTGGGATTCCTGTGAAGGAGAGCCTTCCTCAGGATATCACACAGATACTAGTGACCTTGCACACTTTTGAACATGCATGTTTCAAATAAGTTTTTCAACCTGAGGAGTTCCTCGGTAACAGCAGGATTTTCCTCATCAGAGGCATTAGTATCATCAATAACAATAGGAGCTTTGCCTTTGGATTCAGTTTTGCTTCGTTCCAGACAAGTTAATCAAGGTGAATCAGTTTTATGATTTTCTTCAGAACCTTGTTGAGCCATGAGAGAGAGAGATTGACATTTTCCAATTCTTCATGAGCCTCTTTCAGTATTTCGAGGCCATTTTCCTCTGAAGAAATTCATAGGTGAGCTTCTCATAATCAACTGAAAGAAGATCATGCCGAGAGGATAATTCTTCAAACTTCTCCTTCAGAGAAGCATGCTCATTAGTTAAAGTTTGACCTTTCTCTATCTCATCGATCAACAGAGTTTCTGATTTCTTAATGGTTTTGCTTAGTGAATCAAGTTCATCTTGTTGGATTGAAGCAATTTTAGCAAGTTTAGCATAGCTTATCTTCGAATCACTATAATATGAGGAACAATCAGAAGTATCATAGTTTGATTTGGATGAAGATACCTTCGCCTTGGCCATGAAGCAATATGCAGGAGTTTCATCTTCACTACTGTTGTTGGTGAAGAATGAGCTCGAAGCTTTGGTTGAAGCATCTGCTGAAGCGAATGCCAAACCAGCAACACCATCTGATTCGGACCCAGACCCAGACCTTGAGCCTGATTCAGCTTCGGAACCAGAGGCTTCGTCTTCAGAGTTCATATCCTTTCCCAAATAGGCCTTGGCACGGTGAGAGCTGCTTCGACGAGACGAGTGAGTCTTTGATGAAGATCCTTCACTCTTCTTATGATACTTCTTCCTCTTGTCATCATCTGAATCTTTCTTCTTTTCTCTTCTTGAACTGAAATCATGTCTCTTGGACTCATGGCTTCTGGAGGATCTGTGGGACTTTGTTGAGGAGGCTCTGAGCAAATGCTTCGATTTGTTCTCAGCTTCCCACAGAGGGCAATCAGCTATATAGTGACCTGGTTTCTTGCACTTGTAGCAGCAGTTATCCTTCGATGGAGAGCTTCTTGAGAATGAGAGGTGAGAAGAGTGACTTGAGCTTCTAGAAGAATAACTCTTCTTGGGCGAAGAAAAACCTTTTCTCTGGAAGCGGTTGAAGCGTCTCATGATCAATGCTAAGTCCTTCCCAATGCTTACAGGATCATCTGATTCGACACCTGAAGCAGAACTAGCTTCGGGTGAAGAATGACGCGAAGCCTTTTCTTTCAAGGCATGTGATCTTCTTCAAGAACCATTTATATCACGTTTCTCATCTTCTTCCATTTCAAAAGTATTGAGTCTCTCAAGAATATCAGCGGCAACAAGACGTCTGAAATCAGTCCTTTCCTTGATCATCAGCACAATGTGATCAAACGAATCATCCAATGAGCGAAGAAAAGTTCTTAAAACAGAGTGAGGGGTAATGTCATCAGCACCGAGGGAAATCAACTCATTAGCAAGAGCAGTGAGTCTGTTGTAAATGGAGTTGACCTTTTCACCCTCGTTTCTCTTGAATCGATAGAACTTGCTTCGAAGCGTGTCAATTCTGGCTTCTTTCTGGGTTGAAACACCTTCACCAATCTTTTCAAGATAGTCCCAGACACCTTTGGCAGATGGAATATTCTTCACTTCATGATACTTCTCTGGTGTCAGATGATTGGTGATGAATACCCAGACTTCAGAATCAAGGTCAATTAGCTTCGCTTCTTCAGGAGTGATGGCATTCTTGTCGGCGACTGTAACTCCATACAAGACAACTTGCCAGGCAGCCGAGTTGATAGCCATGATATTTCTCTTCATTTTGTCCTTCCAGTATGGATAGTCCTTTCCATTGAACACGGGTATAGGTTCACCGGAGCGAATGGCTGCGAAAGACATACTTGCAAAACACTCGAGGAGGTTAATCCAAACAAAGATTGACTAGCTCTGATACCAATTGAAAGTCCAAGTATGTGATCAGAGGGGGAGGGGGTGAATGATCACTTCAAATTTTCGCATGAAACTAAGAAGTGAAGCATAACTTAGCAGCAGAAGGAATTCAACAGAAAGTTAAACAGTGAAGCAGAACAAGATTGAAGCATAACATAGCGAATCAAAAGCATCGAATCAATTGCATTGAATCAAATCACTGAAGCAATAGCAAGATTGAATGTAAGTGCGGAATGTAAAACGAACTCTTGACTCGGCGATGTTTGTTCGACCAGTTCACACTCTGCAAAGTGCTACGTCTGGTTGGAGGGACATGTGATTGAACACAGGAGCTAACCTCTCTCCATCCTTATCTCCACTGCACCAATCTCCTTGAGCTTGGTCAGTTCTTCACTCGTGGTTGATTATTGAGGAAATCACCAAAATATTTGACAAACTGGACTTCGAGGCGACAATAACTCTTTGCTCTCTGAAAAAAAACTCTCTAACCGTCTAGGAGAATTGCAGTTCGCCAAGATAAAAAGGCTAGAAAACTTCTTCCTAAGTCATAGTGAATCAACTCAGATCAATAGGACTTATGCTTCGGTGGATGGGTTTTTGGTTTACTTCGGTGGGGTTACTCTCTCTTTCTTCACTGTCAGAAAATATTCTTGGAGCAGCCACCCGCCAATGAGGGCGGGGGTGGCCTATTTATAGGTTGCGATCCCAAGGTGCGAAATGACTGAAGTGACCCGATGCGACAGCTTGACACATGTCCGCAACGGTCGGATTTCCAATTAAAGCGCAACTTTACTTGAGGAACAAGTAAAGCTGACTCGCGAACTTGGTTATGCTTCAGGAGCCGAAAGAACAAAGTCTTCGCTGGTGAAGCATTACCTAGTGCACATGAGATTTCTCATCTCTGGCTTCTCACAGGTTTGGATTCGATCTGATTCTTTTCACCAAAACCTTTGGAGTACATTTACTAAACCCCTCTTGATAGTACGGTTTTTCCTACGACTCAAAGAAGTGAAAAAGAACTACGCAAAAACTACTAAGTCTTGCGCCATCCTGGTCATCTCCTTCGATGAGAAGTGCTTCAGGATTCCTTATCCTTTTGGGGGGGGTCGGCATCCGTGATGAGCTTCACTCCAGAGGATGTGCTTCAGTAAATATGTAAATCTTCGTTGAAGCTATATCACCAACCTATAACTTCAGGAATCTAACCATCTGTTTTACACTAGAAAGCGTGTTAGTTCCTCTACTGTTTTGTCCAACAATATCCAAAACTCATAGGGTATAACTTTGCTCTTACATCTCTTCGCCGAACTAGTGCACCTATACAACTCCTAGTTGTATTAGGTGTGTTGGGGACACAAGAGACTTCTTGTATCTTAATTGCAGGGTTGCTTGAGAGAGACCATCTTCAACCTCTACTTCCCTGAGTTCGATAAACCTTAGGTCATCCACTTGAGGGAAATTGTTGTTGTCCGACAAACCTCTGCGCTTGGAGGCCCAACATAGTCTACAAGAATAGAAGCGTGCGTAGACATCAAGCTATTTCTGGCGCCGTTGCCGGGGAGGTAAGGCTTGAAGGTATATCTTTAGATCTTGCAATTAAATCTTTTCGTTTCTTGTTTTTACTTTTCACTAGTTATTCTTATGGAAAGCTGCACTCTTAGTTCACTGTTTGGGGAAGGCCGCTTTACCACACCCGTGGTAGAGAAGTCTCCTCCACCTACTGAATGTATCCCGTTCAAAATACCACTTGGGATAGTTGAAATAATTATTAATGATTGTTATGATGGGACATTCAATCCTAGTATTCATTTGTTGAAACTTACAGAACTTTGTGAGTTATTTAAGATTTCAGGTTTGACAAGAGGTGAAGTCATGAAGAAATTTTTTGCCTTGTCACTGAAAGGAAAATCATTGGAATGGTATAGGCTACTAGATGATTCTCACCTATGGGATTGGGAAGAGATCCAGTCTCTCTTTTACTCCAAGTTTTATCCTCTTCATGAAGTGAATGAGAATATGAATTATATTTATAATTTCTATCCTCACGACGGAGAGAGCATAACTCAAGCATGGGGGATATTGAAAACTTTAATGCTAAAATGTCCTAACGATGGGCTCCCGAAAGATACAATTATTACTAATTTTTATGCAAGGCTCTCTCGACAGGATAGAGACTTGCTCGATGCTTCCTCTATGGGTTCTTTCACAAAAGAAAAGATTGATACTAAATTGGAACTCCTTGAAATAATTCAACGCAATACTGAAGATTGGGAGATCGACAAAGGTAAAGAGTCAGGTATAAATTATGAGTATGATTGCATTAAATCCTTTGTTGAAACTGCAAGTTTTAATAAGTTTAGTGCTAAGTTTGGGTTTGATTCTCAACTCCTTGTTGATTACCTCAAATCTTTTGCTTCACATCTTAATATGCCCAAGGAAAATTGGATCAAGCATCATGAACCTTTTAAAGAGATTTGCAAAGAAAATGAAATTGTTCATGATGATTGCAACATGCATGATCCAATACCTGAAAATGAAGTTTTATATAAGCATGTTAATTTTTGTGGAGTGGATAGACCTTTTGAAAGGCCTATGATTGAAGAAGAGAAGTATTGTAAGTAACATAAGCATGAAAGAACAATCACTTGGGTCAAAGATTTAAATGAAATTGCTAGAGAATTGTGTGACATTTATCCTTTTACTTGTGAAATTTGTTGTATAGAGGGTCACTTTAATTTTCAATGCATGAACTTTCAAAGCATAACTGTTAATTAGTTGTGTGATAACATGATCACTTATGATCTTTATGATGAACTTATGTTATTTTTTATGTGTGAAGAGTTATCAGAAAAGACTTCTTTGCTAGATGTTAATGCCTTAGGAATTAGCAACACTTTGCAAAATTGCCATCTCTATTGTGTTTTTAATTGTCATGAAAATGATTACATAAGTAAGATTAGAAAGGAGGGAACTTTACCAAAGTATAAAAATGTCTCTTATATCTCTACTAATAAAAAGGAGAGTTTATCCCAAGTTTTCCCTATTGTTTCTAATGATAAACCAGGATATGTGGAGAAACATCATCTCCAACCACTCCCTCCTAAGGTGAATAAGAAGAAAAAGAAGAGGAGGAGGAAGAGGAGAAAGAAGGAAGAAGAATGGGTATCAACCTGGCCTGAGCATATTCCTCGCATCAATTTTTATCCTAACGGATAGAAATTTTTGGAGGACGGTGAGCTTGATTGCATTCATTATTATCCTGATTTTAAGTTCGTAGGCACTATTGAAGATGATTTTGATTATGATATGCATGTTACTTTTTGTGATTGCGAAAACGATGATAATGCTACTTATGATCTTGAAAATCTTTTTGGTACCAACTCTGAGAGTGATGATATGGAAAGCTCTAAGCTTGGGGATGATAGGATTGCAAGCCCTTTCCCCATTAGTGATGTGGTAATTGATAATTCTTTTGCTAGTAAGAATAAAGACAACATGTTTACAAATATAGTTGCTAGCAATGATAATGCTCTTCTCCATTATGATGATGTTATAACTCCTATCTATAGTGATTATAAAGGTACCTATGACATAAGGAGAAATTATCCTTATGAAACTTGTCATAATCATGGAGGGAATTACTCCCTTGTTGTCGGGACCCGGGGTTAGCGTATGCAAGTCCCTCTACGACATAGTCATATGGAGAGCCGAGAACCGTACCCACTTGTCTAAGAAGACAAGGCCAAGCACAGAACGTTCTCGGAAAGCATCGTACGTGAGGGGCATCCCATCCAGGCCGGATGATCAACTGAGATGGGTCCTCATCGTCCGCACACAAGTCTAATGATATGGGTGATGAACTCCCATATTCAAAGACAAGTCGCCTCAACCATACTATCGACTATTTCATAACTCTTACATAGACTTACTCTAGCCCGATC